>JAXLNS010000018.1:1409566-2816633 GCA_037215915.1 Pantherophis vulpinus | reverse complement strand
AGATGTTACCGTTAAACTTGACAGAGAAAGATATTGAAGGATATCAGAAGAAATTGGATAAATTTTGTAATGGTGGGGAAAGACCTAGATTAGTGAAGAAAATGTGGTATCAAAATCAAAAAGAAGGTGGATTAGGAATCCCCAAACTACTCAATTATTATTGGGCTTATGCTATTCGGACTGTGGTAAAAATATTTAAAGGTGAAGATAGTCATTGGAGAGATTTAGAATTAAAGGACATCAAGAGATTTGGCTCAACATGGTTTTTAGATAAAGCAAAATCAAAATGTGTAATTAATAGCTATTGGTTAAAGGGACTGAGTAAAATTTGGAACAAATTTGTTAAAATTTTAATTCCAGATATAATTTTCTTAGGGAAGACAATTGAAAATTGGCCGATTAAAACTAATATAAGTCGTGATAGGGTAATGGAAGATGAAAATATACAAACTATAATAGATTGGTTAAAAACTTCAGAAAATGAAAGGAGGAAAAAAGAAATCATTGAAAAATTGGGTTTAGGCTGGTTTGAAAAAATACAGATAGAAAAATGGACTAAGAAGGTAAGGGACAATTGTTCGATAAGTAGAAGTAAAACTGAATTTGAATATTTAGTATTCCAAATTATGAAAGATGAAATTGGGCTAAAGGGACTCGTTAGTAAGATATATAAGATTATAAATTTTGATGGAAAACCACAAAGGGTGATGAAGATGAATTGGGAAAAAGAACTTAATATTAAAATATCAGATTTAGATTGGAACGTGAATTGGAAGAGTAGAATTATGAAGACTTTATCTGTAAGGATTAAAGAGCATAATTATAAGGTTGTTTGGAAATGGTATTTGACTCCGTTAAGATTGTCATTGATGGATAAAAAAATTAGTAAACAATGTTGGAGATGTGACATGGAATTAGGGACTTATGAACATATGTGGTACAAATGTGATAAAGTTAAAAAGTTTTGGCAACAATTGGAGGAAATGATATTTGAAATGATGGGGAAAGCAATAATATTGAGACCAGAAACTATATTACTGTTGATAATTAAGGAAATAGAACCAACAAAATATGAGAAAGAATTGATTAGAATTATGATTATAATGGGTAGAATTATAATAGCCAGATATTGGAAATTAGATGTGAATTTTAGAATAGAAGAATGGTATTGTGAAATGTGGAAATTAGCTTTAAATGATAAAATGACATGTGATATTAAAATTAGAAATGGTGACTATAAAGAAGACATTTTCTGGAAAATTTGGAAACCATTTGTGGACTATGCGCTGGGAAAATTGGATGCTTCGGTACCTGTACCCCGAGAACGTGGATTTTGGCGATCATGAGGATATATCCGAAGAACCAAATCTTCCTTTCTTATGTATAGCACAGGGTGAAATATTGTATATGTTGTTTGTAATGTTAGTAATTTAAAATATAAAATGTTAAAAATAATAAATAAATTAAAAAAAAAAAGGATATGAGCTGGACCTGTGACCCTGAATCGCAAGTATTTCATCTATTTTATAACAATTATTGAAGAAGGAAATGGAAAAGGAGAAAAAGAATTTTTAAAAATGGCGACTGCCGAGGCTTGAGAAGGGGCTGAAAGGGAGAGTCCTTCCATTTTCTATTAAGATACAAAGTAGCGGAATAAATACTTCTGGCTACAATTGAAGAAGCCCTACTTTTGTGTTTTGTTCTTCCTGGAGATCTGATATTGATCTTGGTTGGAAAGAAGTTTTTTTTTTCTTCTCTGCCTCTCTTTTCTTTTTTTTAAAATAGTTTGTCTGTGTGGAAATATGGCATTAAAGCTTGCAAAGCCGGACAAACAAGCAGGGGGGGGATTCCCCCATTAATAAATTACGTGAACAAGTTCTAAATCTCCAGTCTCAGAAAACTGATTTTAATATAATTGAATTTCTCTTGGAGGAGATTGTAAGAAGGGATGAGATTGTGAATCAGAACTTTAAAAAATTTAAGCAGGAAATTAAGGAATTAGTGCAATCAAAGTTTGATATTTTGGACCGAAAGATCATAAAAGTGGCTAATGGTTTTGCAGAATTTATGATCAAGTTGGATGCAAATACTAACTTATTAGAGTCTAAAGTGGAAGAAATTGAGGACAATTTGGATAATAGAATACAAAAAATTGAAAATGATTTGACAAACACTCAAGAAAATAGCTCAGAAGAAAATCCTAAAATGGAGGCTGATCAAAAGACTTATAATGCAGAAAACATGCAACAACGGATTGAAAGAGAAGTTTTAATGATGCAATATAATTTTACTGAATATGCAATTAGACTCAGAGGACTGCAGGAAAATGACAGAGATGATTTAAGGAAAATATCTTCTGAAATTCTGGCTGGGATTTTAAAGGTTCAACCTGAGGAAGTATTTTGTAGGATTGATAGAGTTTATAGAATAAATTCCTGGATTGCAAAGCAAAGGCAATTGCCTAGAGATGTGGTGATTTATTTTACAGATAAAGATATAAGAAATAATATTGTGCAAAATTCTTTCAATTCTACTTTGCAATTGTTTGGAAGAAAGATTTGGATTTACAAAGAGCTCCCACCTAAAATGTTATTGGAAAGGAAGAAATTTGGTTTTCTGGTGACTGAGCTAAAAAAAAGAAATATTCTATTCAGGTGGGACGCTCCAGTTGGTATAATATTGAGATATCAAGGAGAAAGATACCAACTAAATACTGTTGAAAAAGCGGAAGAATTTTATCAAAAAATCTTGAAAATGAACTTAACATCTTTAGGCACAATACAGGATAAGCAGAAGGAATTGGAAATAAAGGCAAAACATCGAATTATAGAGGCTGCTGTGGATAAATTGCTTTTGGATTCTTCAGACACCTCAGCTGGACTATCTACAAATACGAGAGAAGTGGCATCGGACTCCAATGTGATGATTCATCAAGTCATAGACAAGTATGGAAACCAATTAGCTGATACACAATTGATAAAAAAGAAATATGAGACACAAAGGCAAAGCCAACAAGATCAAGTTATAAAGCAGAATGAAAACCGATCAGTTGATATACAATTTGCAGAAAGGAAACCAGGATGGAGATTAAACCCACAAAAAGAAAAGAAAAAAAGAAATAGGTCTCATAAAAATAGAAATTTTTAAATTAAGCAACAGTGAAGCCAGTTATTTTAAAAAATGAATGAATATGTGAAAAGACAGTGGAGGCGAAGTATTGGTTAATATTATCCTGAGGACAGTGACAGACCTCTGCAATGCCATAATTTTGGGATGTGAAAAGAGCCTTAAACTGTTGGATTTGAATTATCTATTTTGGATTTCTTTCTTTTATCGATAAATATATTATAATTATCTTGAGCTATAAGGCAAGAGAGCTACGCTGGGGCATGCAGAAGATCTGGTTGTTACCCATTAGGATGATGGGAATTAATAATCCTGATGAAAGCCACAATTACAACTATATGGAATATAATCATAATGTCACTCGGGTGGTTGTTTTTTTCTTTTATATATATATGAGGATATTCATTACTGATGGGGGCAGATGATGACTGAAGATTTTGAACAAACTGTTGCACCAGGATGCTATGTTACCCTATTATGGATGATGGACTCAACAATCCAGTGGAAAGACATCAAAGAAGATATTATATGGATTATAAATTTAAAGTCATTGACTATTTTTTTTATATAATGGAATATATATATATATATATATTTTAGCAGAGTGGGCAGTGGATTAAAGATATTAAGAATTGTTGTGCATGGTAATTTTGTATGAAGTGGGTGGAAATAGGTTAGTTTATTGATTGTTTAGTCTAAGAAAAGGGATGTTTAAGTGATATATTTAGGGGAGTGGAGCAAATGGATAGAGTTGAATAAATGTTAAATTAGGATTTATGGGGTAGGCTGCTTAGAAATGTTATATTAATATACATAAAAGATTAAATGTTAAACTAGGATTTATTATATAGTTTTAAAGTGGAAGGTTGTTTTGAAATGTTGTATTAATATATAGATATAAGTATGGAGGAGGAGAAAAAGGGCAGATTATTGCTAAATTGGAAGTTACAATAATATTATAAGTTATAAATTAGAAGTTATACAATGTTACAGTAGAATGTTATTTTGAAATGTATGGTAAAAGGGGGAAGTAACAATATTAATAATATTATTAGTAAGTAAGGGTCAGTATTTAGAGGAGGGAGTAAGGGGATGGTAAAATATTATATAATCTGTTATGAATTGGGTTTTTGTTGTGAAGAAGTCACAGGGGGGGGATGGGTGGTGAGGGGGGGTTAGGGGGGAGGGGGGGGAGAAAAATGGGGGAAAAAATTGTATTCAAAGAGAACTTTGGAAAATGCTTGCTTCCGTGTCTTTACTTGGGGTTGGGGTTTTTCTGGAACGCTGACACCCAGTTCAACAGTAAACGACAGGAGGTGGTCCACGCTATGATTCCCCCCTCCCAGCCCACTTCGCAAGCCATGACCAGGGGCCAAGCCCGGCAACAAGGGGCCGTAGACAGAGGGGGGATAACTCAGAAGCTAAAGGACGAGCTGCTAACAGACCCATGGTATAATGACAACAAGGAGGCACTGACTCTTAAAGATGGACTGGCCTGGAAAGGCTCCAAATTGTATGTGCTTAACAACCTGCGGCTTCAAGTACTCCAATAGAGCCATGATTCCAAACAAGTGGGACACTTTGGCTACTTGAAAATCCTGCACTTAGCTAGAAGGCAGTTCTGGTGGCTGAAGATGAAGGACATAGAGGACTATGTAAAAAGCTGTGCCACCTGTGCAGCCATGAAAAAAAAGGCCAGGGAGGCCCCCTGGGCTACTCTAGCAAGTGGCAGATGCATCCCGACCCTGGGAGGAAATTGCTATGGATTTTATTGTAAAGCTCCCTGTGAGTGGAGGGAATATGGTCATCTGGACTGTAATAGACTTATTCTCAAAGCAAGCCCATTTCATAGCTTGCTCTGGGCTCCCATCTGCAAAAAAGTTAGCGAAATTGTTTATAAAGCAAATCTATAGGCTGCATGGGGTTACCCGCAGAATCATTTCTGATAGAGGGGCCCAATTCACTGCTAAGTTCTGGAGGGAATTCATACGGTCTATTGGGTCATCACAAGGACTCAGTTCGGCTTTCCATCTGAGTATGAATGGGGCGGCAGAACAGACGAATGCCATGGTTGAACAATATTTAAGGTGCTATGTCAAATATCAGCAGTCCAACTGGGCAGAGTTGCTGCCATTTGCTGAGGTGGCATACAACAATGCAGTACATAGCAGCACTGGTTTGACCCCTTTCCAAGTCACCAACGGCATGGAGTTCATCCCCATGCCTGAACTGCCCAGGGAACACCCCTTCATCCATGTCATTAAATGAATGGATGGAATCACTGAAGAAAGCGTGGGAGAATACCAAGTGTGTCCTACAGGAAGCGGCAAAAACCCATAAAACTCAAGCCGACAAATGCCGCTCCCCCAGCCACCTTTCCAAGTGGGTAGTAAGGTCTATCTATCCACAAAATACTTAAAATTAAAGCTTCCCAGCAAGAATCTGGGTCCAAAGTTTATAGGACTTCCTATATACTTTTCCTATAGTGAAAGTGATCATCCCTGTTACCGTACAGCTTAAACTCCCCTGCTTGCTAGCGAAAGTTCATCTGGTCTTTCACAGCAGCTTGTTAAAGCCAGCGGTAGGCTCCCAGATCAGGCTGGTAGATCGGGCAACCCCAAAACCAATTGTGGTGGAGGGGGAGACACATTACGAGGTAAAAAGAATCTTGGACTCTAGATTGCATAGGGGTCGATTACAATACCTAGTACAGTGGAAGGGATGTCCACTCTCTGAGGCTACCTGGGTTAAAAGATGGGATGTGAAGGCAGATAGATTGGTTAAACAGTTCCATGACAAGTACCCCCATAAGCCACAGAGACCCCCGGGGGGGGAGAGGAGGTTAGCTTGTGTTTAATTACCTCTCTGTGTTCTTTTCTTGTCTACTTCCAGGAACTCCTTTTCAATTGGGGGGGGGGGGTGGCTGTCAACCCTGAAGCTGGCCTGACTGAGGCCATTTTGAGACTTCAGTGCTGACACACTGGAGAATAGAGAGGGGGGAATAGAGATAGTTGGAGTGTTGTAGTAAAAAAAAATACTTTTTCTTGGGAACCAAGGACAATCCTGCAGGTGCTTGGAAGGAGGGGACTGGAGTCACCTAGCAACTGGACAGTATCCTGATTGGACCATGTGACTGGTTATTTTGTGAAAGTGAAATATAAATTTGAGATATATATATATATGTGTGTGTGTGTGTGTGTGTTTTCTGAGGTTTTCACGGGTGTTTGTATGTAGGTCTTTGGTTATTTGGGTTTTCTCCCGTGTAAAATTGGAAGTGTCTTGGCGATGTTTCGACGAAGTCTCATTCGTCATCTTGAGGCTGGTGTTTTCGGCTTCGTGTTTCTAGGAGCAATGTGTGATCGCAGCTGTTTCTTCCTTTTAACTGCCAGTGGGGGTGTGAACTGATTGGGTGGGAGCTTGGCTGTGTTCTGATTGGGTGGAGGTGTGATCTGATTGGTTGGAGGCTTGGCTGTGCTCTGATTGGATGGGGGTGTGTTCTGTTTGGGTGGGGGCTTGGTTAGAAGGAGCACCCATGGGATCACCCCTCTCACCTGTCATTGGTTAGAAGGAGCACCCATGGGAACACCCCTCTCACCTGTCATTGCAAACCTCTACATGGAACACTTTGAAACCCAAGCTCTAGAAAAATCTGATCACAAACCCAAACTCTGGCTCAGATACGTAGACGACACCTTCATAGTCTCATAAATGAGACTTTGTCGAAACGTCGCCAAGACACTTCCAATTTTATGTGGGAGAAAACCCAAATAACCAAAGACCTACACACACACACACACACACACACACACACACATATATATATATATATATATATGAGAAAACATATATATATATATATATATATATATATATATATACACATATATATATATATATATATGTAGGTCTTTGTGTTATTCGGGTCTTCTCCCACGTAAAATTGGAAGTGTCTTGGCGACGTTTCGACGAAGTCTCATTCGTCATCTTCAGGCTGGTGTTCTCGGCTTCGTGCTTCCAGGAGCAATGTGAGATCGCAGCTGTCTCTTCCTTTTAACTGCTAGTGGGGGTGTGAGCTGATTGGGTGGGGACTTGGCTGTGTTCTGATTGGGTGGAGGTGTGTAGGCATTCCTACGCAACTGCCGAGATCAAAATTTAATCCCCACAGGCTTCCAACTGAAATTCCACTCCAACTCTGCAGCCACCAAACGCATTCTGAAAAGAACAGAACTAGCCCTAATCAGAAATGAACTCCACAGAAAAAGATTCCTCCTAGACCGAATCAACAAGGATCTCCTCACACTTCACCTCAAACTCAGCAACAAGATCCACCCCGCACTTTGGGACAAATCCAAACAACTTGCCGTCTGGAGAGCCGAAACACAGACCACCCTCAAGACAGACACACACACCAACAAACTCCGAAGACTACAAGAACACCAGAAACAATCCCCTCCACCCTCACAGTCACACATGAAACAAACAGTGCATAACATCTCAGATAGGATCCTCACCAAAGCCGAAACCAATGTTCTTTCCAAAGGATTCAACTTTGCAGTCGCTCCCAAAAGCATCCCCACTGAAACCATTATATGCGGAGTTGAAACCAGCCTGACCAAAATCAACCCCGACGACGCAAACAGAATCAGACTCGAAATCACCAACATCCTCTGCACCAGCAAGCCACCCAAAAGTAACTTACCCAAAGAGGAACAGACAGCACTACTTAACCTGAAAGAAGACACCAGCATAATAATCCTACCAGCAGACAAGGGCAATGCCACGGTGGTTATGAACACATCTGACTACCAAACCAAATTAACCAACCTACTCCAAGACTCCATATACAAACCCCTAAACACAGACCCCACCACCTACCTGGAAAAAACCACCAGATCCAAAATAAAAGCCTCCCCCATCAGCGAAGAGATTCAGCAAAGAATCATTCCCAGAGAGAAATCATCCAGATGCCCTAAGCTTTATGGTCTCCCCAAGATACACAAAGAAGGAACCCCACTTAGACCCATAGTCAGCTCCATAGGCTCACCTCTACAAAACCTAGCCAAATTTCTCGCCAAACAACTACAGCCCTATGCAGAATCCATCACCTCATACGTAAAAAACTCATTCCAGTTCATAGACATCATAAAGCAACAAAATTTACAGCCCAGTGACCTACTCGTGAGCTTCGATGTCATATCCCTCTTCACCCAAGTACCAATCAAAGAAGCCTTGACAGTTATCCAAAACAAATATAACCCCCCCAAGCACATCTTAGATCTGACCAACCACTGCCTATCCAACACATACTTCATCTATAATGGACAGAAATACAAACAAATAGAAGGAGCACCCATGGGATCACCCCTCTCACCTGTCATTGCCAACCTCTATATGGAATACTTTGAAACCCAAGCTCTAGAAAAATCTGATCACAAACCCAAACTCTGGCTCAGATATGTAGACAACACCTTCATAATCTGGCCACATGGGAAAGAAAAACTGGACAACTTCCTCACACACCTCAACAGCCTACACCCCAAAATACAGTTCACCATGGAAACAGAAGCGAACAACCAACTTCCCTTCCTGGATGTCTTAGTCTACAGAAAATCCAATGGCTCCCTAGGACACACTATCTACCAGAAGAAAACACACACAAACCGCTATCTGCATGCACTCTCACACCACCACCCTGCCCAGATCAACTCTGTAGCCAAGACACTCATTTCCAGAACAAAACGCTTAGCTGACAAACAACACCTAAAAACCGAACTACACACTCTCACTAACGTACTAACATCCAATGGATTCCAAAGAAATAAGATCACCAACCTAATCCAAAAAGAAACCCCCACTAAAATCCAAGACAGAGAACAAGAAAACGGCAAAGCCCTCCTCCCATACATAAAAGGCACCACAGACAGAATAAGCAAAATCCTCCACAAACATAACATCAAGACAGCATTCTGCACAAACCGAAAAATATCCACCATCCTAAGGAACCCCAAAGACAAAATTGAGTTAGAAAATCAAGGAGTATATGAAATCCCATGCACCGCCTGCCCCACCACATACATCGGACAAACCAACAGACGAATAAGTGCACGCATAGAAGAACACAAGAACTCAGTCAGAAAAGAGGAACCAACTTCTTCCCTGGTCCAACACCTTAAAGCCACAGGACATGATATTGACTTTAAAAAGACCAGAACTATCGCCAAAACTGAACACTTTAACAACAGAATAATCAGAGAAGCCATCGAGATAGAAAAACGCCCACACAGCATGAACAAACGAGACGATACCTCCCGCCTACCAGCCATTTGGAAACCCGCCCTTATTGACAAACGAGTCCCTAACACGACGAATGACACCAGACCCACACTCATGAGAGCCACACAGGATGTCACCACCACACATCCACACATCCACGCAGAAAGCAGACTCAAACCCACACTGATAATGAGCCACGACCAAGGACCAGAAGCCAGACCGCAGCTGCATCATTAGCCACTTTAAACCCCTCCAATCCATACATGAAGCAGACTGACACCCACCATGAAGAGCTCGCACGGCCACAAACACGAAGCCAAACAACAACAACGCAGCTCACCAGCTCAAATCCCCCTGCAACTCAGACTAAGCTGAGCACAACCAAGCCCCCACCCAAACAGAACACACGCCCAGCCAATCAGAGCACAACCAACCCCCCATCCAATCAGAGCACAGCCAAGCCCCTAACCAATCAGAATACACCTCCACCCAATCAGAACACAGCCAAGTCCCCACCCAATCAGCTCACACCCCCACTAGCAGTTAAAAGGAAGAGACAGCTGCGATCTCACATTGCTCCTGGAAGCACGAAGCCGAGAACACCAGCCTGAAGATGACGAATGAGACTTCGTCGAAACGTCGCCAAGACACTTCCAATTTTACGTGGGAGAAGACCCGAATAACCAAAGACCTACATACAAACACCCGCGAAAACCTGAGAAAACAAATATATATATATATATATATATATATATATATATATATATATATATATATATATATATATATATATATATATATATATATATATATATATATATATATATATATATATATATATATATATATATATATATATATATGTCAAGCTGATGAAGGGAGGAGAACTTGTGGCTCAGAGGTTAATTCAACTGCCTAACATGCAGGAAGCCCAAGTTCGAATTGTGTATACATTGTAATTATAATATATTCTATTATATGTCAGTATACATAATACTATTTTCCCAATTTCTAATTTCTACCTCTTTTTTCTAATTCTTAATAAAATAGCCACCATATTAAGAAGTATTCTATATTTCTCCATGATCTCTTGCCCTTTTCAGAATTTCAACTCTTATTGATTTTTGGGTAAATCTTTCATGTTTCTCCCTTGGGATCTTGTGTCTCCTTACATCACACTTATTTAATCTAAGTAATTCATCTGCCTCAACACCTATCTCTTGCTGTTGGATCTCTAGAGCACCCATCCATAATTCTTTCATCACTTTTGGGTGATCTTTCTCTTTATTCTCTTCTATATTTTGAACTCTTGAAGAGTAATCTGTTCTGTTTTAAGAATTATTACTATCGCTTCCATATCTTTATCTGCATGTACCCTGTTTTCCCCAAAATAAGACATCCCCTGATAATAAGCCCAATCGGGTTTTTGAGCACATGGCAATAAGGCCAAGTGCTTATTTCGGGGTTCAAAAAAATATAAGACAAGGTCTTATTTTCGGGGGAACACGGTATCATTTTTTTATTTATCTCCTGTATCCTTTTGGTTTCTTTTCTATTTTCTGAATCTTTTGTTCATCTTTTAGTGTCATTTGCTGGAGGTTTTCTAGTCTCACATCTGTCTCTTGCACCAGTTCCATCATCTCCCTCTGATTCCTTGTCATATCTTCCTGAATACATTGAAACATCAATAATATTTCTTTATGAACTGTATTTGTTTTCCACTGTTGAGACATTTTGTAATAATTTAATAGGCTGAAAGATACTCAATATTAAACCAACATTCCAATATCCCAATTGCCCAGAAACACCAAAAATGCCACTATTAGTAAAGTTTACTCAGTCCCAGTGTGAAGGTTCTGACAGATGTCCTAAATAAATCATGAGTCTCGAGCCAAGTTGCAAAAGGAATCCAATGATTTATTAGGAGCAGCATGCTGGCATCTACTTGCGTGAGGTTTGCTCTGCCCTCACGTAAGTTATGGCCCACCTTTGAGCCTGTTCCCCCCTCCTTTCAGTCTGTGTCATAAATCACATTCTCCAACAAGGCACTCCCGCAGGCTGTAGAGACACGCCTCACACCCCGGCTTTGGTAATCTGAGATTCACCATTGGAAGAAGGGCCTTTGCACAGGTTCACCTGGTGCACCAATTGCGACTCTACTTGGATCAGGAGGCTCTCCTCACAGTCACTCATGCCCTTGTCACCTCACAGTTAGATTATTGCAATGCGCTCTACATGGGGCTACCCTTGAAAAGTGTTCGGAGACTACAGTTGGTCCAGAACGCAGCCACGCGAGCTGTCATGGGTGCACCTAGGTACACCCACATTACACCAATTCTCCGCGGGCTGCACTGGCTCCCTATTGGTCTCCGGTCACAATTCAAGGTGTTGGTTATTACCTTTAAAGCCCTACATGGCTCAGGGCCAGGGTATCTTCGAGACCACCTTCTACCGCATAACTCCCAACGACCGGTAAGATCCCACAGAGTTGGTCTCCTCCGGGTCCCATCAGCTGAACAATGCCGGCTGGCGGGCCCGCGGGGGAGGGCCTTCTCTGTGGCTGCCCCAGCTCTCTGGAACCAGTTACCTCCTGAGGTCCGGACCATCCCCACCCTATTGGCCTTCCGAAAAGCGGTGAAGACCTGGCTTTTCCGGCAGGCCTGGGGCCGTTGATCTCTCTTTGCGATCTGACGAGATCCGGCCATGAATGGTGTGAATGGGTTTTAATGTCTTTAATGTTTTTAATTTTTAAGTGTTTTTATAGTGATTTTTTGAGTGTATTGTGAGCCTCCCTGGGTCTTCGGAGAGGGGTGGCATATAAATTGAATAAATAAATAAATAAATAAATAAATAAATAAATAAATAAATAAATAAATGTGTGGAATGTACTCCCCCCTTGCTTCTAATGGCAACTCAAGAGCAGACTAGAAATGCTATTGCAAGTTGACACCCAGGATTATTCCTGAAGTATCTGTAAGTACAGATAAATGGGGACAGTATGACAGGGACAGTAGGCACGCTGGTGCACTGATGCACTGATGCATGCCCCCTTTATGGACCTCTTAGGAATGGGGTGAGGTCCACGGTAGACAGTTTGAGGTTGAAGCTGTGAGGGTTTGAGGCTGTAACAACTGAGTCAGGTAGAGCATTCCAGGCGTTGACCACTCTGTTGTTGAAGTCATATTTTCTGCAATTGAGTTTGCAGCAGTTTTCCTTGAGTTTGTATCGATTGTTTGCCCATGTATTATTGTGGTTGAAGCTGAAGACGTCATTGACAGGTAAGACGTTGTAGCAGATAATTTTGTGTACTATGCTTAGATTGAACTGCAGGCGGCACAGTTCCAGATTGTCCAAGGCCAGAATTTCAAGTCTGGTGGCATAAGGGATTCTGTTGTGAGTAGAGGAGTGGAGTACTCTTCTCGTGAAATACCTCTGGACCTGCTCAATTGTGTTAATGTCCGATATACAGTGTGGATTCCAGGCGGATGAGCTGTATTCAAGAACTGGTCTGGCAAAGGTTTTGAATGCCCTAGTTAGCAGTACAATATTACTGGAGAAGAAGCTTCGCAAGATTAGGTTAACAATTCTTAATGCCTTTTTGGCAATGCTGTTACAGTGAGCTCTGGGGCTTAGATCGTTTGAGATGAGTACTCCTAGGTCCTTGACATAGTGATGGTCGTCTACGAGATCGTTTCCGCCCAACTTGCACTTGGTGTTCTGATTTTTTTTGCCAATGTGCAGGACAGAGCAATTATTAGTTGAGATTTAGAGTTGCCAAATGCACGACCATTCTGACACATAGTCAATGTCGCTTTGTAGGGCAGCAGCATTGTCAGTGGTGTTAAATAATTTTACGTCATCAGCGAAGAGGATGCAGCTGCTTTGAATATGATCACATAGGTCATTGATGTAAAGCAGAAAGAGTGGGGGTCCTAAAATGCTGCCTTGGGGGACACCACTGTTAACAGGTGCCGGATTTGATTGGGCCCTCCCTATTTTGACTATTTGTTGCCTGTTGGACAGGAACGTGGCTATCCACTTGTGCAGGGATCTGGAGCAGTGGTGGGTTTCAAAAAGTTTTACTACCGGTTCTTGTGGGTGTGGCTTGGTGGGTGTGGCATGGCTTAGTGGGAGTGGCTTAGTGGGAGTGGCTTAGTGGGAGTGGCAGGGGAAGGATACTGTAAAATCTCCATTTCCTCCCGATCAGCTGCGACTCGGGAGGCAGAGAATAGATGGGGTGGGGCCAGTCAGAGGTGGTATTTACTGGTTCTCCAAACTACTCAAAATTTCCGCTACCGGTTCTCCAGCACTGGTCAGAACCTGCTGAAACCCACCTCTGATCCGTAAGAACTTAATTTCAACAGTAGTTTGCCGTGCACCACTGAGTCAAAGGCTTTACAGAAGACTATGTAAATTGCATCTATTGCTTTACCCTGGTCAAGATGTGTGGTCCAAATGTTTCTACAGTGTAGGAGTTGCAGATTACAGGACAATTTTTTTCTAAAACCAAACTGCTTGTTAGATAGCAGGTTGTTTGTCTCTAAGTGGAGGGTGATGGATTGGTTTATAATTGATTCCATAACTTTACAGGTGACACAACACAGTGAGATTGGTCTGTATTTATATACTAGACTAGGGTCTCCCTTTTTAAAGATAGGTACAACCGTGGCTAATGACCATAGGTCGGGCTGGTTCTGAAGAATACCTGGTTTCTCTTCAGATCGTATAAATCTTTCACCTTTTACTAAAGAATACCTCATAGATTGTGCATAGAGGTTCAGCTAGGGCAGTGGCAAGCTTTTTCAAAAAGTAGGCACATAATCCATCAGGGCCAATAGATAGAGGTGGCTTTAGGTTACGTAGTGCCGTTTCAACGTTATCTACTGTAAAATCAATATGTAGTAAATTGTTACAATTTGTTATGGTACGACTAGGAAATGGGGGCAGCAGCCATTGCTGTCAACAAAGACTGAACTGAAGAACGTATTGAAGGCATTGGCCTTAGCAGCTTCATCGTTACAGTCTTCCCCGTTAGGCCCTTTTAGGGGTGGGATAGTCTTTGAGTCTTTAAGTTTGGCATTTACGAAATTATAGAAGGCTCGAGAGGAGTTCGAGTTTAGCAGCTCTTCCTCCTGTTTGCAATGGTGATTGGTACATTCGGCCTTTATCTGGTGGCATAAGGCTTTGTAGCAGTTTTTAAATTTGTGTTGTGGCCCGTACACGGCCTGTGCAGCTAGTAGCTGATTCAGACAGCGAGGAGGCTGGTGTGGTGCTGCGCCAGCAGCCTGTGCAGCTGGCACTCGAGTCGGACAATGAGGAGGCTGGAGAAGATGTGGTGCCAGAGGCACGGATTCAGCCAGGGACTTCAGAACCTCCAGAAGCTCCCTTAAGTGAAGAGGAAGAAGAGGAGGAGCCTCTTCTTGATGCACGGGCGCTCAGAGCTGCCAAAAGGCAGGAGTGGCTCCTCAGGAGGAGGTCTCCTCGAGAGTAAGGCTTGGGACAATTGGCTACTCCCTTAGCCTATTTAAGGAGGAACACTGACTGAAGCAATTTGCAGGGAACAACTTCGTTCACATACCTTCGTGTCTTGTCTTGCTTATCTTATCAGCTTCCTGCAAATTGCTTCTGGGCATTCTGCCAAACACAGTAAGCTTTCAGTTATTATTCTTTGAACTCTTGGCAGCTGTTAATGCAGTTAATTAACAGCCATTGTTGTAAAAGACTGGTTTATTTAGTAAATTAAGGTTTGAATGGACTGTCAGGTTTCAAGGTCGTCTCAAATAAATTGCATTTCAAACAAAGTCTTTGAAGAAAAACTCCTATTTATTAAGCACGACATTTTACACCCGACTCCATCAAAGCCAACACTGACTTCCAGACCCAAAACCCTCCCTGTCCGTTCCCCACTCCCCTGCACTCATTGGCCATCTTCCAAGTCATTCTACCCCTAATCTACTCTAGCTCAAAGGAATTTTCCCCCTCCCATCCCATCTCCTAGGGGATATTATCTCCAGGGAAAATAAGTAGGTGAAAAGTCAAACGTCCCTTTCCAGACGCCTCCGCCTCTCCTTCTTATGTCAGCACTAGAGTAAATGCAGCTTGAAGTGCTGACATCCGGTCCCTCCCCCTTCATTTTTCCAGGGTGGCCTGTGTAAGACAAACAACAAGTTAAGTACTGTTACCCCATCCGGGGGGGGGGGGGTGTGTCCCGCCCCCTCCTGCCTTTCCCGGGTGATCTGCATGGAACTTGGCTATAAGGCGGTCAGCTTGGATGTTTCTGCTTTTCACCCAGGAAGCCTCTGACAAGGGGTAATCCTTCCACTTGATTAAGTATTGGAGGTGACCCCTGTGCCACTTCGAATCGAGAATTCGCTGTGCCTCATAATGAGTGTGGCCCCCAATGACCAGGGGCCTGGGGGGGTCATGTGGCACTGGCCTCAAAGTTGACCCCACCACAGGTTTCAGGAGACTACTGTGGAAAACGGGGTGTATCCTCCCTAATAGTTGGGGCAGCTGCAGTTGTACTGTAACTGGGTTGATTACTTTTATTATAGGGAATGGTCCTATGAATTTTGGGCCCAGTTTCCTGCTCGGGAGTCTGAGTCTCAAATACTTGGTGGAGAGGTAGACCTTCTCTCCTTTACTTACTTTACTTTTATTTGATTTGTATACCGCCCTACTCCCGAAGGACTCAGGGCGGTGAACAGCCAACAATAAAATACATACATACAAAATTTAAAAAGCAGAAATAAAATCGAATTAAATAGTTTGGCCCAGACAGATTAAAACCCCAATCAAATTAAAACCAATTTAGACTTTAAGTATTAAAGATATTAAAAATGTTAAAATATTAAAATTGTTTAAAAAGAGGGAGAAAGTTAAGCCAGGCCCGCCTGATGAAATAAAAAGGTCTTTAGAGCACGGCGGAAGGTGCGCAGATCCGGGATCCTTCGTATCTCCGGGGGGAGCTCATTCCAGATAGTAGGTGCCCCCACAGAGAAGGCTCTCCCCCTGGGGGCCACCAGTTGACACTGTTTGGCTGACGGCACCTGGAGGAGCCTCTCTCTATGAGAGAGTACCGGCCGGTGGGAGGCTATTGGTGGTAGTAGGCGGTCCCGCAAGTACCCAGGTCCTGAGCCATGGAGCACTTTAAAGGTGGTAACCAAAACCTTGAAGCGCACCCGGAAGACCACCGGGAGCCAGTGCAGCTCGTGCAGGAGGGGTGTTACATGGGAGCGCCATGTCGCTCCCATTACCACCTGCGCGGCCGCACTCTGCGCCAGTTGGAGCCTCCGGGTGCTCCTCAAGGGGAGCCCCATGTAGAGAGCATTACAATAGTCCAGGCAGGAGGTGACGAGGGCATGAGTGACTGTGCGTAAGGAGTCCCGATCCAGAAAGGGACGCAACTGGCGAATCAGGCGAACCTGATGAAAAATCCTCCCGGTCACGGCCGTCAAGTGCTCTTCTAAAGACAGCCATGAATCCAGGAGGACGCCCAAGTTGCGCGCCCTCTCCGTGGGGGCCAGTGATTCGCCCCCAATAGTCAGTGATGGTACCAACTGACTATATTGGGATGTTGGAAACCACAGCCACTCGGTCTTGGATGGGTTGAGCCTGAGCCTATTCCTCCCCATCCAGATCCGCACGGCCTCCAGGCACCGGGACATCACTTCAAGGGCATCGTTGGGGTGGTCTGGAATGGTCTTTGGGGAGTTTGGTGCTTATCTGCTTGTTTCTTATAGGATTGTGCCGCCTTGGCTAATGCCTTCTTGACGTTCTCCCAGGTTTCTTTCAACATTTCCATCCAATCAGTCAAACTGACTGAGGAAGGGGGCTCCCTTGGGTACTCTGGCATGGGGACGAAATCCATCCCACTCACTACCTTAAATGGGGTTAGTCCTGTGCTACTGTGGACAGCATTATTATACGCAACCTCCGCAAAAGATAGGAGGTCCGCCCAATTAGACTGTTGGTAGTCGACGTAGCACCTCAGGTATTGCTCTATCATGGCATTCAGTCTCTCCGCCCCCCCCCCATTGGTGCTCGGGTGAAACGCTGAGCTGAGGCCTTGGGATGACCCTATGGACCGTAGGAATTCCCTCCAGAATTTTGCTGTGAACTGGACACCTCGATCGGAGATGATTCTTCTGGGTACTCCATGCAGGCGGTAGATGTGTTTCAGGAACAGTTTGGACAACTGGCGGGCTGAGGGTAGCCCGCTGCAGGGTATGAAATGTGCCTGTTTGGAGAATAAGTCTATTACAGTCCAGATCACTGTGTTTCCACCACTCCTCGGCAGTTCTACTATGAAGTCCATTGCAATCTCCTCCCATGGCCTTGTCGGTTCAGCTACTGGCTGCAGCAGCCCGGGAGGTCTTCCTGGTCGTTTTTTCATCGTGGCACAGATGGTACAACTTTTTACATAACTGTCTACGTCTTTTCTCATGTGGGGCCACCAAAACTGTCTTCGTACTAAGTGCAGAGTCTTTAGGAAGCCGAAATGCCCCGCTGGTTTAACGTCGTGGCTCCTCTTGAGGACCACGGTGCGTAGAGTCTCTGGGACATAGAGTTTTGTCCCCTTCCATGCTAGGTCATCCCTTTTTGTCAAGAGATGTTGATTGTCTCGGAACCAGGGGTCCGCCAATGTCTCTGTTTTGAGTCTTGTCGTTAAGTCACTTGATAATTGGCCATGCTGGTCGCGACGTTGCCATCTGGTGACTACTTGACCTACTCCTTGGGCAGAGGGGATGATGGCATTCACTACCTGCTCCTGCTCACTGTTGTATTGGGGCATTCGGGAGAGGGCATCGGCCAGAAAGTTTTTCCCCCCTGGGATGTGCTTCAGCTTGAAGTTGAAATGATTGAAGTATTGGGCCCACTGGACTTGCCTGGGCGACAACTTTCGTGGGGTCCTGAGGGCCTCCAGATTCTTATGGTCAGTCCAAACTTCAAATGGTCTCTGGCCTCCTTCTAGCAGGTGTCGCCAGGTCAACAGCGCCCATCTCACTGTGAACGCTTCCTTTTCCCACGCCGCCCATCATCTTTCTGTGTCGGTGAGTTTGCGGGATGTGTAGGCACAAGGTTGTAGATTCCCTTGGCTGTTCTTTTGGAGTAGCATGGCCCCCACTGCCACATCGCTGGCATCTGCTTGGATGATGAAGGGTTGTTCGGGGTCAGGATGCTTTAGGACCGGTTCTTTTGCAAACATTTCTTTTAGTGTTTCGAATGCCTGTTGGCAGTCCAGGTTCCACTGTAGAGGTTGTCCTGGGTGGGGTTTTGTTGCCGGACTCCCTGTTTTTAGGAGGTCCATCAGAGGTTTGGCAATTCTTGCAAAAGAGGGGATGAATTGTCTGTAGAAGTTCACGAACCCCAGGAAGCTTTGCAGTTGTCTGCGGGTGCGAGGGGGTTGCCAGTTTAGGACTGATTGTACTTTGGCTGGGTCCATTTCTATCCCCTCGTTTGACACTCGGTAGCCTAAGTAGTCTAGCCGTGATGGGTGGAACTCGCATTTTGATAGCTTGACATATAAGTTCGCCCCCAGCAGTTTTTCCAGCACTTGGCGGACGAGGGGTATGTGTTCGTCTTTGGTTTCCGTGTAAATGAGAATGTCATCTAGGTAGACGAGGACCCCCTTATAGAGGTGCTCATGTAGAAACTCATTTATCAATTGCATGAACACCGCCGGGGCTCCCTGCAGTCCAAATGGCATCACCTTAAATTGGAAACTCCCTAGGGGGCAGTTGAATGCTGTTTTTCACTCATCTCCTTCCCTGATGCGTATCCGGTAGTAGGCTTCGCGGAGGTCTAGTTTGGTGAAAACTTTCCCTTTGGCCAGGTGGGCTAGCATGTCTTTCATGAGGGGAAGGGGATCTAAGTTGTGTACGCAGACAGTGTTGATAGCTCTAAAATCAACCATCAGGCGCATAGAGCCATCTTTCTTCTCTTTGAAGAGGACCGGTGCCGCGACTCGTGGTTTGGCTGGCTCAATGAAGCCCCTTTGTAGGTTCTTGTCTATGTAGTTCCGCATTTCTTGCATTTCACGGGGCATCATGGCATACAATTTACGTTTAGGTAGTTTCGCCCCAGGGATGATCTCGATGGCGCAATCGGCCTCATGGTGGGGGGGCAGAACATCACACTCGGCCTCGCTAAACACCTCTGCAAGGTCTTGGTACTCCTCTGGGATTTGTTCTGTCTCATGGGAGCTGTCGTATGCGGCCGCCAGTTGCTCTGGTGTACCCTTAGGGTGGGACCCTTGTGTTGGTGGCGTCTTCCCTTGCTGTGGCGGGAGGGATTGGGGCCCCTGCGTGGGGGGCGTCTCACCTGGTTGGAGCAGCAGGGGTTGGGGGCCCTTTGCTATCCTCAGCCTGCGAGTTCCCTCTTGACACCAGATGATGGGGCCCCATTTGTCTAGCCAAGAGAGTCCCAGTATGACTGGATCTGTCATTTTGGGGGCTATTATGAACCGAATCGTTTCCCAGTGATCTGCTAGCTCCAGCTTCACTGGTTCGGTCAGGTGTGTGGCGTAAGTTCCCCCCACTAGAGATCCATCAACTTGTTCAAATCAGATTGGGTGGTTGAGCTTTTTGACTCGGATCCCCAATTTTAGGACTGTGGGTAGGTTAATCAGGCACCTCGTGCAGCCCAAATCTATTAGGGCTTGGAAAGTCCCTTGGGTCCCTGTTTTTGGGGCTGTTAGGCGTATAGGGAAGAGAAAAGGGTGGATGGGTCCGCTCACCATTGGGTCATCTTCACCCTCGTCCTCGCTGTCATACGATTCGGGGGATTGATTTCCATCATCTGGGATCCCCCTTGTTTCGGTTAGGTGGGCGAAGACCTCTGGACCCTGGGGGATTTTCCGTGGCTCATTGGTGGTGTGCTTGGGCCCTCGTTCCGGTCGTGCCTTGGGCTGTGGGTCTGACCTCGGCCTCGGGGTTCCACAC
This sequence comes from Pantherophis vulpinus, assembly GCA_037215915.1. Taxonomy (NCBI): domain Eukaryota; kingdom Metazoa; phylum Chordata; class Lepidosauria; order Squamata; family Colubridae; genus Pantherophis; species Pantherophis vulpinus. Next base: position 2,796,291 of record JAXLNS010000018.1, on the reverse strand, counting down.
GCTGCTGCCAGGTGACCAATCCCCCCACACCTGTAGCACCTCAGCGGGCTCCGTGGGGCAACTGGCCTCTGGGCAGGTTGTGGTGCTGTGGTTTCTCGCCTACTGGGTGGTCCCTGGTCCGGTTGGCCTCTCTGCTTTCCATCTGGTTGCTTTGACAGGTCGTTGGCCCGCAACCCTCTGTCGACTTTTATTGCTACTCGGAACCATTCGGAGAGTCGGTTCGGGATGTCCCAATAAGCGGTCACTTGGGCGATTTGCTTGTCTAGGCTTGTTCTAAAGAAATACACCAGTAGTCGCTCTGGTAAGGTAATGGGAAATGGGTAGAGGTGTCCATAGCGCTCGATGTAGATCTCAGCTGTGTCGAGGAATTGCGCTAGCTGGTCTGGATCGCCATCGAACTTCCCTCTGAAACGGGGTGGGTCCTCCCTCGCTGCCCTCTCCTCCCACTGCGGGACTCTGTAAGCCTGCCCTTGGTGTCACTGGTCCTCTTCCTCATCTCTCCTTCTAGGGTAGGGAGGTGATGTCCTATCTAGGCTGCTCTGCTTGCTGTGTAAGGGGGTAACCCATGGATGCATCTTTGGGCTTCCTCTCCTTCTGCTAGGAGAGGGGGGAGGGCTGTGCTTTAGTCTACGGCCTCTTGGTTCAGCAGACCAAACTGGCTCCCCCTTCTCCTTTGGCCTGCACGATGGCCCCTCCTCCCGAATGATGGCACGGTCAAATTTCTCCTTCAATTCGTATATGGGGCTCTTGAGTGGCTTCCCTGAAGCTTTTTGGTGCCTGGCCTGCTGCCAGTCCCATAGCCAGTCTGCCCTCCCCAATTCACTCAGGGGTTTCCCCTTCCCCTTCCCCTGAGCTCTCGGGAAGGGAAACTCAGCCTCTGAGGATTTTGGCAAAGCCCACCAATACTCATCTTTTTTTTTCTTGGTTTGTGGCACGATCGTCTGACCTTGGCTGTCTTGCAGCTTCGCTGGAGGAGGGAGGGGTTGAGGCTCCGTAGCATCCAAACTGGCTGGGATCAAGATTGGCTCTTTTCCAGTTGCCTGAATTAAACTCTCTTCGGACAGTTTGCTTTCCGCCATGACATCCGGACTTCTTCTCCACTCACTCCATACATCTGGCAGGGAGCTGGAGATCTGGAGGTCAGCCAGTTTGGCTTGGAAAGGAGTGTTGGCTTTCTGTCAGGTTTCGAGGTCGTCTCAAATAAATTGCATTTCAAACAAAGTCTTTGAAGAAAAACTCCTATTTATTAAGCACGACATTTTACACCCGACTCCATCGAAGCCAACACTGACTTCCAGACCCAAAACCCTCCCTTTCCGTTCCCCACTCCCCTGCACTCGTTGGCTATCTTCCAAGTCATTCTACCCCTAATCTACTCCAGCTCAAAGAAATTTCCCCCCTCCCATCCCATCTCCTAGGGGATATTATCTCCAGGGAAAATAAGTAGGTGAAAAGTCAAACGTCCCTTTCCAGACGCCTCCGCCTCTCCTTCTTATGTCAGCACTAGAGTAAATGCAGCTTGAAGTGCTGACACGGACTTTGTGTGTGCTGCGTTCTTTGGGGTCTGTAGCTGGGGCAGAACAAGTTGGCTACATAGCCAGTTTTGTTTTCTCACCAAATAGATTTTTTCTTGGATTGTAACTTTCTTATTGTTATGGGTATTTTTTTTTTTTTTTTGCTTTGGGGGTTATTTTAGGTACGTATAGATTAATGACTCGATTGACTTTGAGCAAAAAGGTGTTACAATGGTCTTCTGCAGTGATACAACCTGTGAACAGAAGGTGCCAATCAAGAGATGCGGGGTCGGAAGCTATGAGATCATAGTTGGCTTTTTTAAAGTTATAATTTGGAGTCCCATCATTATAACCCTCTTTGCAAGGACACAAATTGAGAAAAAAATCAATCATGCTGTGATCACTGTTGGAAAAAAGTTCTTTAACTTGTAGGCCATAAATTGAGTTTAAGCTATTGCAGAAGATGAGATCTAAGCAATTGTTAGAATTAGAATAACAGAATTGGAAGGGACCTTGGAGGTCTTCTAGTCCAACCCCCTCCTTAGGCAGGAAACCCTACACCACTTCAGATAAATGGTTATCCAACATCTTCTTAAAATTTCCAGTGTTGGAGCATTCACAACTTCTGCAGGCAAGTTGTTCCACTGATTAATTGTTCTAACTGTCAGGAAATTTCTCCTTAGTTCTAAATTGCTTCTCTCCTTGATTAGTTTCCACCCATTGCTTCTTGTTCTACCCTCAGGTGTTTTGAAGAATAGTTTGACTCCCTCTTCTTTGTGGCAACCCCTGAGATATTGGAACACTGCTATCATGTCTCCCCTAGTCCTTCTTTTCATTAAACTAGACATACCCAGTTCCTGCAACCGTTCTTCATATGTTTTAGCCTCCAGTCCCCTAATCATCTTTGTTGCTCTTCTCTGCACTCTTTCTAGAGTCTCCACATCTTTTTTACATCGTGGCGACCAAAACTGAATGCAATATTCCAAGTGTGGCCTTACCAAGGCATTATAAAGTGGTATTAACACTTCACATGATTTTGATTCTATCCCTCTGTTTATGCAGCCCAGAACTGTGTTGGCTTTTTTGGCAGCTGCTGCACACTGCTGGCTCATATCTAAATGGTTGTCCACTAGGACTCCAAGATCCCTCTCACAGTTACTACTATTGAGCAAGGTACCACATATACAGTACCTGTGCATTTTGTTTTTCTTCCCTAAATGTAGAACCTTACTTTTTTCACTGTTGAATTTCATTTTGTTAGATAGCACCCAATGTTCAAGTCTGTCAAGATCCTTCTGTATCTGGGAGAATCCGGAAGCAGCACGGCGTGACTGGCTGGGAAAATGCCGGGCTTCGACGAGCTTGGCGAAATCCAGCCAGACGAACCGGCACCGGGGGGTCTTCAGACTGAAACTGTCCTGTAGGGACAGTGAAGAAGGAGAGGCAGCTCGGTGTCTAAAGAGGGACAGGCAAGTCCCTTGGATAGCCCGAGAAACTCTTTGATCCAGTGACGGGGGCGGCGATCAGGGTGAATCGCCATGAAGCTGGAGCCTCTGGAGCAAGCAATGTGCAGGAGGGAAGATTTGGACAGAGTGTTGCTGCTGGGTGAGTGATTGGCCACCCAGAGACAATAAAAAGAACTTTAAATATTTTAAACTATTAAAATTACCCTGGCGTGGAAATAGCAGCTAAATAGCGACAGGGGGAGATGGTGGATAGAGAAAGAAAGTGGGAATGACAAGCGCACCATAGAAGAACCCAACCAAAGAATTAAAAGTGATTGATAAATGGAAATGTAAATTTGGAACTTGGATTTAATTTGGATTGGATTACAAACTGATTGGCTGTATATAAAGGTGAAAGAAGAACTGGAAAACTGGCTTTTTCTTTTTTGACTCGGTAAAAACGGATGTGGTTTACAAATAAAATGGCGATTTTTTAACTAGCTGAGTGGAATGGTGGATTATAGAGAGACATCTGTAGGAGAAAGAAGAGCATAACATGGAATTGTCTGTTTTGAGAAAACCTTTGAAGAAGCAAGGGGGGGAAAAATAAAACCTTTCAAAGGTTTTAAAACTTTAAAACCTTTAAACTTTTAAAACGATAACTGGCGAGAACTAAGGATGATATGTTTTGCCTACAAGAGGATAGACTTTGATGATTAAAAAAGAAGGACCTTAATGCTTCTTAAAACTGGAATAATATCAACCCAGAAAGAATAAAATGGAGCAGGAACTCAACGAACTGATTTATTTATTTATTTATTTATTTTTTAAATTTTTATACCGCCCCCTCTCCCGAAGGACTCGGGGCGGTGAAGAGCCAAAATTAAAAACACACAATACAAATATTAAAATACTTTAAAACGAAATTAAATCTTTGGCTTCCCCAATTTAAAACCCCTTACCCATAAAATTCCCCAATTAAAATTTTTTAACCCAGCCCGGCTTGCTGAAATAAAAGAGTCTTCAGGGCCCGGCAGAAGGTCCAGAGGTCCGGGAGCAGTCGTATCCCTGGGAGTAGCTCATTCCAGAGGGCAGGTGCCCCCACAGAGAAGTCTCTTCCCCGGGGGGGTCGCCAGCCGACATTGCCTGACAGACGGCACCCTGAGGAGGCCCTCTCTGTGGGAGCGTATTGGCCGGTGGGAGGTTATCGGAGGCAGAAGGTGGTCTCGTAAATAACCGGGTCCTAAGCCATGGAGCGCTTTGAAGATGAGAACCAATACCTTGAAGTGCACGTGGAAGACCACTGGAAGCCAATGCAGCTCGCGCAGGAGAGGTGTCACGTGGGAGCGCCATGTTGCCCCCATAAGTACCCGCGCGGCCGCATTCTGCACCAGTTGGAGCCTCCGAGTGCTCCTCAAGGGGAGCCCCATGTAGAGAGTGTTGCAGTAGTCCAGGCGGGAAGTAACGAGGGCATGAGTGACCATGCATAGGGAGTCCCGATCCAGAAAGGGGCGCAACTGGCGTATCAGGCGAACCTGATAGAAAGCCCCCCTGGCCACGGCCGTCATATGCTCTTCTAAAGACAGCCGTGCGTCCAGGAGGACACCCAAGTTACGCGCCCTCTCCGTGGGGGCCAATGTCAGCGATGGCACCAGCTGACTATATCGGGACACCGGCAGCCACAGCCACTCAGTCTTGGAGGGGTTGAGTCGGAGCCTGTTCCTCCCCATCCAGACCCGCACGGCCTCCAGGCACCGGGACATCACTTCAAGGGCATCGTTGGGGTGGTCCGGGGTGGAGATGTACAGCTGGGTGTCATCAGCATACAGATGGCACTGCACCCCAAAACCACGGATGATCTCGCCCAGCAGCTTCACATAAATGTTGAACAGGAGAGGCGAGAGGACCGACCCTTGTGGCACTCCACAAACCAGGTGCCTTGAGGTCGACCTCTGCCCTCCAGCCAACACGGACTGCGACCAGTTGGAGAGATAGGAGGAGAACCACCGTAAGACAGTGCCTCCCACTCCCAGTCCCTCTAACCGGCGCAGAATGATACCATGGTCGATGGTATCAAAAGCTGCTGAGAGGTCTAATAGGACCAGAACAGAGGAGTAACCTCTGTCCCGAGCCCTCCAGAGATCATCTACCAACGCGACCAATGCCGTTTCTGTGCTGTACCCGGGCCTGAAGCCGGACTGGAACGGATCTAGATAGACGGTTTCATCCAGGTACTGCAGGAGCTGTCGCGCAACCACACTCTCAACAACCTTCGCCAAGAAGCGAAGGTTGGAAACTGGACGATAGTTTGCCAAAACAGCTGGGTCCAGAGAGGGCTTCTTGAGGAGGGGCCTCACCACTGCCTCTTTCAAGGTGGGAGGCAAGAAACCCTCACTCAAGAAAGCGTTTATAATCCTCTGGAGCCAGCCTCGTGTAACCTCCCGGGTAGCCAGCACCAACCAGGAGGGACACAGGTCCAATAAACATGTGGTTGCGTTCAGGCTCCCCAGCATCCTGATAAAGACAATGTGTTTAGAAATAAAGGAAATGATTATTAATTTGCATGGAAAATCGAAATTCGAGGATGTAAAGACTGAAGATGAAAAGGAAATGACTAATGAGAAACAAGAAAGAGAGATGGATAATGAAAAAGACAAAGACAAAGAGATTGACTATGGAAAATTAAACAATTGTAATATTAAGTATGAACAAAAAGAAAAGAAACAAAGAAGGAAAAGAGGGTGGAATAGGAAAAATATAAAAAATTTAAATGATTACACTGGGATTTACAGTGGAAATATAAGAAAGAGGGAAAAGAGATGGAAAATAATAGGAAATAAAGGACAAAATAAAAGATTCTATGATTTTAAAATACAAAATAAATATATTGGGATCAACAACAGAGAGCCTTGGTGGCACAGCAGACTAAAGTGCTATTAAGTAGCATCAGCTGCCTGCAATTACTGCAATTTCAAATCTCACCAGGCTCAAGGTTGACTCAGCCTTCCATCCTTTCGAGGTAGGTAAAATGAGGACCCGGATTGTGGGGGCAATAAACTGACTTTGTATAAAAAAGAACACTGCTTGGGGGGGCGAAAGCCCTACTAAGCAGGTATATACAAAAGTATGAAGGCTATTGCTTAATGCATTGTAAGCTGCCCTGAGTCTCCGGAGAAGGGCGGCATATAAATCGAACCAATAAATAAATAAATAATGAAAAGACACAAAAAAGGAAAGAGAAAGGAGAAATAATGGGAAATATAGGACAGAATAGGAGAGTGCAGAATCCTAAAATACAAAAGAAAGGAAGAAGAAGGAAAAAGAAAAGGCAAAGAAGGAAAAGAGGGTGGAATAGGAAAAATATAAAAAATTTGAATGATTACACTGGGATTTACAGTGGAAATATAAGAAAGAGGGAAAAGGGACGGAAAACAATGGGAAATAAAGGGCAAAGATTTCATGATTTTAAAACACAAAATAAGTACATTGGGATTAACAATGAAAAGATACGGAAAAGGAAAGGAAAAGCAGAAACAATGGGAAATATAGGGCAGAAAAGGAGAAAGACAGAAAGAAATGAAAATATATTCAGAACTGTAAGACTTAATAGATGAGTTTAATGTCAGAAAAAAGATAAAACAGTGATATTAATTAAGTGACTTTAAAATAAGGGGAGTATATGAAATAAAGGGAATAAGACTTATACTCTATATTTTAAGTTTTAAATATGCTCTATTGAAAACTGGAGAAACTGCAATAAATGTCATATGCTTAATAATATTGGAGGTCTAGAGAATGATAGGTTTTAATAATATGAATAAACTTGTTGGGGGAAATGTAATAATTGGAATATTTCAAACTATATATCTGAAACATCAGTAAAAAGAGAAAAGAAGGCAAATTAAGAATATTTTAAGAACTAATTGGACTGGGTAAAATGAGAAATGATTAAGATGTGCTTTATAAATATATATCTGAATAAGTGGAAATATATTGTTAAGCTATTTTGAGAAATATATTTAATGATTGAAATTGAATGTAAAATTGAATGAAATTGAAATGATAAAAATGATTTAAATGTTATACTTGCAAGAAGTAAAGCAGAAAAAATACATGGGTAAAAGTAAAAAAGACAAAGGATTAGAAGATTGTTTGAGTAAAGATTTGAAGGAAAAAAGGGAACAAGATGAAATATACTGTTAATAATTAAAAAGACAAGGGATCGGGGCTGCCTGGACTCCGCAGTGGAAAATATTAAATTGAAAATGAATACAGCAATAGAGAGAGATGAAGGAGGAGAGAGTTGGAAGGGAGGAGGAAGGAGAGAGAGGGATGGAAGAGTAAGGGGGAAGGAAGGGAAGGGAAATTAGAGTAGGAGAGAAGGTAACACAGGGGAAGAGAGGAGGAGAAAGAGAAGGGAAGGGGAAGTAGAGAAGAGGAGGATGGGGAAAGAAAGTAGGAAGGGAGAGGGAAGAGAGAGAGGGTAGGTTTGAGGAGAAAGATTGCTGTACAATAAAAAAGATGAAGTGGAAGAAAGGCAACCCCGAAAAAACAAATATAAATATATTAAGATAAAGAATGAATTGTTTAAGAATAAGGTTAGGTTAGGTTTAGGTTTATTAAATTTGTATACCGCCCTTCTCCCGAAGGACTCAGAATAAAAGAGAATAGACTTCCGGTTGGTGACTCGTGGCGGCATGGCGCTGTGAGCGCGATTGCCGCTCTTCAGCACCGTTTTTCACCGTGCCTTGGGGACCTTAAGGGGCGAGAAAGCCTGGAGAGCTTCTTCGACTATAGGGGAAATCCGAAAAGCGGAAAAGCGAGGCGCAAGCACTTTCTGCTTGAACGGATGCCTCTGTCTAACCGGCATGGATGTGTCTGCTGTATAATGGCAGACCCGAAGTCACGATAGCCAGCAAACGATGGAGAAGCGAAAAAATCAGGGCGGCTGACGTGGAAAGAAGACCTAAACCCCAAACCCCAGAGACCATGGAGATCGATCTCAAAGGAGTGCAGCGGGTTGTGCCGGAGGAGAACTTATGGTGAGTGGAAAGGCAGCGACTGAAAGGAACCGAGCAGATTGAAAGTGAAAGGGCTGCCGGCAAACCTGCAAAGGAGAAGCTGAGATCGTATAGGCGGGGAGACGGCGCAGATAGAAGATCGAAGGGCTGGTTTTGACAGCAAGGAAAGAGAATTCTGGCGGTGACTGTGGAGATTAAAAGACTGGATGGGATTGCAAACTTGTGGAAATAAAAAAATACGGGCGTTTCTGGAGGAGAGAGAAACCGGAAGTGCAGCCATCATTCGAGGCTGACAGCAAGACAGCAGGAGAGTGACAGCGGGAAACAGTGGAGGGAGACATTTTGCATGGTGATCCTGATTAACGAATCCCAGCAGAAAAAAGACTTTAGAAGTGTTTGAGGCTTGCCCATAAGAAACCAGCACAAATCAATCATACAGGAGGAAACCCTTGATTGCTGTAACAACTTATGTGGTACCACGGACCTCTAATCCTTATTTATTAACTGCCTTGTATACATATTCGCTCATCTATAAGACATTTTATACAATTTTTTCTACCCCCTTCTGAGTAAATTTGTATACTCTTTCTATATAGTTTAAATAGATCTAGCTTTATATACATATACACGCATATTTAATTGAAGTATCTAAATATAACGTATACTGATTATACTTATCTATATTAACGTATTGTATATATAACATTCAATTTTATAATAGATTTGTTGTGTAATAGTTATGGTAAGAATTTAGGGAATTCAGGATAGAATACTATTGTATTAATATTAATCTATTAGTTTGAATAAGTATAGTTATTTTACTCTTTTATAGAGCTTGGACTGATATTAATTGATTGAACTGTGAATGATTTTATAGATCTGAATCTGAATGAGGTAAATTGATAATCCGGGTGACTTTGCTATTTGATTAATATATAAGATAGAAAAAGCAAATTAATTAGGTACTTCCTGTAATTGATAAGGAATAGATAGGAGGCAGGGAAGAAAAAGGGAGGGAAAAAAATTACCCCTTTTTTCTATTAGTGGATGATAATTTGGAGGAACATCGAGAAGATTGTGAGAGATCAGAAAAGACTTTTAAAAGAAATGACAAGTATCTCATCGACTGTACTTAAGGCAGGAAAGAAAACTACCTCCAACCCAATAATAACGATGACCTCTCCAGCATTACAAAAATCCACCAAAGGTTTAACAAAAACAGAAAAGTCAGCAATGTTACCAACTATGCAGGCAATGCAAGCGACTTTATCAATAATACAGGAGACAATGCTTAAAATGCAAGAAAAGATGACAAACAATCATGTAGAACTGAAATCAGATATCTGTCAGCGTTCCAAATTAGGCTCTCTTCCAGCGCTGACATAACAAGATGAACTTTTACCTAGTTTTGTATGTACAGATAGTGTTTCCTGGGAGACCAATTAGAATCAGGAATGTCGGCTTTTTATGTTCTTAAATAAAAATGATTCATTAGAGACTCTGCACTTGAAAATGAAACTTATTTAAGATAGCACCGAAACCTGACAGACAGCCAAACTCTCCTCCAAATCCAGGCTGGCTGAGTTTAAGTCATCCCGTTCCCTCCCAGACATCTGGTCGGACGGACTATGGCTGAAGCCAAGCTCTCGGAGGAAAGCCTGCTTCAAGAAACGGGAGGAGCAGAAGCGGTCGTGATTCCAGCCAACTTGGAAAATACAAAGGTAAAAGATAAAGAAAAACCCCTAAGTGAATTGGGAAGGGCGAGCTGGGGATGGGAATGGCAGCGAAGCCCAGACAAGGCAGCACCTCCCCACCCCAGGATGAGAGACGAGGCAGAGGACTACCAACACCAAGGCTGGCCCTCCAGAGCTCAGCACAGAGAGGAGAGGGCAGAGAGGGAGGAACCACCCCAGTTCAGAGGGAAGTTCGATGGTGACCCAGACAACCTCGCCCAATTCCTCGATTCAGCTGAGATATACATAGAGCGGTTCGGACACCTCTACCCTTTCCCCAGAGCCCTAGTGAATGCTATCTCGGAAGGGCTGGAGGGAGAAGCAAAGAGGTGGTCAGCATCACTCTACAAATACAGGGCCCCCCAGCTACAAAATGCGGATGGGTTCTTGCAACTATTGAGAGCCCGTTATGAGGAGGAGGAGGAGGACCCCTATGTGGAAGACGAGCTCAGAAACCTAATGCAGAGGGGGAAGCCTATCAGAGAGCATATCTGTGAATTCAGGAGAGTCATTGGGACACTGCCTCCCCTACCAGAGCGATTGCTGGTGTATTTTTTTAGAACAAGCCTAGATAAAAGAATTTCCCAAGTGACTGCCTATCGTGACATCCCAAACCGACTCGCTGAATGGTTCCGGGTAGCGATAAAAGTCGACAGAGGGCTGCGGGCGAGTGACACGTCAAAACCACCAGAGGAAAAGGAGAGAGGCCGACCAGACCAGGGGCCACTCAACAGACGAGAAACCCCAACATCACAGCCCTCCTACAGACCAACTGCCCCACGGAGCCCACTGAAATGCTACAGATGTGGAGGAAGCGGCCACATAGCAGCAAGATGTGGAACGCCTAGACCGGGACCAGCTCCACCGCCCAAAGCACGACCGGAACGAGGGCCCAAGCGCGTCACCCACGTACCGCGGGAAGCTCCCCAAATCCCTGAATTTTTCGCTCATCTGACCGAAACCAGAGGAATCCCAGAGGAGGGAGATCAGTCCCCCGAACCCTATGACACGGAAGACGAAGGCGAGGATGACCCGATGGTGAGTGGACCCGTCCATCCTTTTCTTTTCCCCATACGCCTAACAGCCCCCAAAACAGGGGCCCAAGAGACTTTCCAAGCCCTAATAGACTCGGGTAGCACACGGTGCCCGCCTGGAATGTTGCAACCAGTAGCTGAGCCAACAAGACCATGGGAGGAGATTGCAATGGACTTTATAGTAGACCTACCGAGGAGCAGTGGAAATACAGTGATCTGGACTGTAATAGACTTATTCTCCAAACAGGCACACTTCATTCCTTGTAGTGGACTGCCTTCAGCCCGTCAGTTATCCAAACTGTTCCTGAAACACATTTACCGCCTACATGGAGTCCCCAGGAGAATCATTTCCGACAGAGGGGTCCAGTTCACAGCAAAGTTCTGGAGGGAGTTTCTACGATCCATAGGTTCATCCCAAGGGCTCAGCTCAGCATTTCACCCAAGCACCAATGGGGGGGCAGAAAGACTGAACGCTATGATAGAACAGTATTTAAGATGCTACGTCGACTACCAGCAGTCCAATTGGGCAGACCTCCTATCTTTTGCGGAGGTTGCATATAATAATGCTGTCCACAGCAGCACGGGGCTAACCCCGTTCAAAATAGTGAGTGGCATGGATTTTGTTCCCATGCCAGAATACCCGAGGGAGCCCCCTTCCTCAGTCAGTTTGACCGACTGGATGGCAATGTTGAGACAAACTTGGGAAAATGTTAAGAGGGCGCTGGCAAAGGCGGCTCAATCTTATAAGGACCAAGCAGACAAGCACCGAACTCCCCAAAGACCATTTCAGCTGGGAGAGAAAGTTTACCTCTCCACCAAGTACTTGAGACTTAGACTCCCGAGCAGGAAATTGGGCCCAAAATTTATAGGACCATTTCCTATAATAAAAATAATCAACCCCGTTACAGTGCAATTGCAGTTGCCACGGCTTTTGGGGAAAATTCACCCCATTTTTCACAGTAGCCTTCTAAAACCTGTAGTGGGGTCTACTTTAAGGCCAACTCCACGTGAACCCCCTGGGCCCCTGGTTGTTGGGGGCCAAACGCACTACGAGGTGCAGCGGATTCTTGATTCAAGATGGCACAGGGGGCGCCTTCAGTACTTAATTAAATTGAAGGGTTACCCATTGTCAGAGGCTTCCTGGGTGAAGAGCGCAAACATCCAAGCTGATCGCCTTATAGCAAAATTCCATGCAGACCACCCGGGAAAGCCGGGAGGGGGGGTGCACAGCCAGGGAGGGGCTGATGAGACTAATCTTGTTGTGTTTTCCCTATGGGATAGGTGATGTCGCAGAAGTGAAGGGAGAGGGGCCGGATGTCAGCGTTCCAAATTAGGCTCTCTTCCAGCGCTGACATAACAAGATGAACTTTTACCTAGTTTTGTATGTACAGATAGTGTTTCCTGGGAGACGAGGGTGGGGGCTACATTCCTGTGAAAAGAACGTGCCGGGAGGTAGAGATGGATCTGCATGATGGCCAATGGGACATTGGGGTTGGAGAGCGGAAGAGGAGGGGGTTGGAAGGAGGGGCCAGTTTGGCTGCAATTAGAATCAGGAATGTCGGCTTTTTATGTTCTTAAATAAAAATGATTCATTAGAGACTCTGCGCTTGAAAATGAAACTTATTTAAGATAGCACCGAAACCTGACAATATCCATGCCATTGACCAAAAAATGAGCGAGATTCAAGAGTCTATACACAACAATGAACAAAAAATAAAAAAGGTTGAGACCAGGGTGGAACAGAATAAAAGAAATCTCGACTCTATCGACCAGAAGCTGATGGCTCAAAACAGGGAGCTAGAGGACTCCATAGTCCAGCTTGAAATGGACAAGGCAGCCTTCTATTTGCGCTTTCAAAACGTGGTGGAAGACAAGGATGAGGATCTGGGCCAAGTAATGGTGGATCTAATTGCACAAACATTGCAGCAGGATAAAGATGACATCATAAAAGAGCTGGATGAGGTCAATAGAGTGCAAACTAATTATGCCAGGAGAAACAAGCTGCCTAGAGAAGTGCACGTTAGATTCGCACGGAAAAAAGTGAAAGATATCCTATATAACATGGTAAGAGACGAACTGATGGTTTATACAGGAAAGGAGGTAATAATCCTGAAACAGGTCCCGAAGAGAGTGAGGGAACTGAGAAGAGATTATAGATTTTTGGCGATGCAGCTAAATAAGAGGAACATTCTCTTCAGATGGATTCTACCGGAGGGAATGTTGATCCCCTGGCAAGGGAAAAAAATCAAACTAGACAGCCTTATCTCCACACAAGAATTTTTGGACCAGTTGAGGGGCGCAGAGGAAGACCAGAGTAGAAAGGAGGAATTGGAAGTAGTCTCTCAAGAGGAAGAAAGCGTACAACAAAGAAAATCCAAAGAAGGAACACCGGAGGAAAAGGAGATAGAAGAGAAGGAAATCCAAGAGACCAAGGGAAAGAAACAAAGACCGCAGAGAGCCGTACGAGCAAATAAGAACTAAGTAAGCCCAACAGTGAGATGGGAGGTTGGAAACTATTATCTACTAACGTTAATGGTTTAAACGATGGTAGGAAGAGAAAACATCTATTTTTGAAATTAATAAAACAAAATGCTGAAATAATATGCCTCCAAGAGGTCCATATAAAAAGAGAAGAGGGGAAATACTTAGAATTTGATAAATTTGGGAGGACCTTTGTCTCCTTAGTCAAAAAGAAAAAAAGGGGAGTAGCACTGTATGTAAAAAAGGGGATTACTACTGAATTTAAATATACTGACACTAAAGGAAGAATATTGGCAATCGAGATTATGAGGGGGAACATCCCAATATTAGTAGTAGCCATCTATGCTCCGAACAGGAATTTGGGAGAATTCTATAAGAAATTGGGTGAAAAAATAAGCAAATTGGAATATAGAAATATTTGTATAGTCGGGGATTTTAATGGGGTAGTAAATCCAGACAAGGATCATAGGAGCGGGAAAGAAAAAAAGAAAAAGAGGGGAAAGCTGCCAAAAGCCTTCTTTGACCTAGTGGACGAACACAATCTAGTGGATATATGGCGGGTCCTACACCAGAATGAAAAGCAATATACCTTCTATTCAAACCCCCAAAATTCTTGGTCAAGAATTGACATGGTGTGGGTCAGTAGGGGTTTGGGGATGGAAATTGATTCAGTGGAAATAACCCCAAATATATGGGCTGACCATAGTCCACTAGAGATAAGGTGGAAAAATTTGCATAGGAAACAACGGAAGAGATGGAGGCTAAACACTCAAATCCTGAGAGACAAGGAGTATACCAAAAAAACTCGAGGGAGAGATAAAATTATTTTTTGTGGAAAACAAAAATCAAGAGACCCCTCGAGCGGTCGTTTGGGATACAATGAAGGCATACTTAAGAGGGCTAGTAATATCGCACAACATATATAAAAATAAAGAGAAAAGGAAGATACAGAAGGACTTGGTGGAGCAACTAGGTGAAGCAGAAAAGAGATTACAGCGGGATCCGGGTGATGAGGCAATAAAAGAAAATTGGATGGCAATGAGACACAAATTAAATTTATTAGAACAGGAAGAATTGGCATGTAAAATTAAACAATCCAAACAATATTACTTTGAGAACGCAAATAAGCCAGGGAGGTGGCTGTCGTATAAATTAAAAAAAGAGAAGGAAAAGGGGACTATTTATCAATTGGAGGACTTAGACGGAAAGCTATTGAACAAAAAGGAGGAAAAACTCGAATTAGCTCGGAAATATTATGAGGCTGTGTATAAGGAGGAGGAAATCCCAATGGAGAATATCAAACAATACTTGGCAAAGGAGAAGCTCCCTCAGATAAAAGAGGAAGAAAGGGAAATGCTTAATAGAGAGATTACAATCGAGGAACTAAAGAGGGTAATATCAAAATTAAAGAATAATAAATCACCAGGCCCGGATGGTCTCCCAGGAGAGCTGTACAAAAATCAAGATCTAGAAGAAATACTCACATCAAAACTGTTGGCAATATGCAATGAGGCACTGAGGGGATCCAAAATTCCAGATTCGTGGAGGGAGGCGTACATTACATTGGTGTTAAAAGAAGGAACCGATTCGAATCAAATAAAGAATTATAGGCCGATTTCCCTACTCAATGTAGATTATAAAATATTTATGAGTATAATTGCAGGTAGGCTGAAGATGATATTGAATAATTGGATCCACTCTGACCAAAATGGATTTCTCCTGGGAAGGCAGATCAGGAATAATTTGAGGGTAGTGTTAGATATTTTAGAATATTATGAAACACACTCTGAGGAACAAATGGCATTAGTCTTCCTTGACGCCCAGAAGGCGTTCGACAATTTAAATTGGGGATTCATGATTCAGCAAATTAAAGAGATGAAATTTGGAGAAAACTTTGAGAAAGCGATTACAACAATATATGATAAACAAAGTGCAAATATTATATTAAATGGTGACATGACAAAAACTTTCCAGATTAGTAAAGGTGTGAGACAAGGCTGCCCGCTGTCACCGCTTTTATTTATATTGGCTTTGGAGGTTCTGCTAAGATGAATTAGACATAATAATGAGATAAGAGGATTGAAAATTAGGAGTGAAATATTTAAAACTCAAGCATTTGCCGATGACGTTGCATTAATTATGGAAGAACCATTAGAGATGGGGAAAAAAGTATTGGAAGAATTGAATCAATATGGGAAGCTATCCGGATTTAAATTGAACAAAACCAAAACCAAAATGTTAACCAAAAATATGTCAGGCGGGCAACAGAGAACATTAGAAGAAACTCTGGGTGTGCAAGTAGTTAAAAAGATAAAATACTTAGGAGTTTGGATAAGGGCCAGGTGCACGTCTTTAAAGGAAGATAATTATGTACCACTATTAGGCAAAATTAAGCAAGATTTGGAACGGTGGGGGAAACTGCAAATATCAATGTTAGGTAGGATAGCTACCATAAAGATGAGCATCCTACCTAAACTGGTATACTTATTCCAAACTACACCAGTCAATTTAGATAAGAAATTTTTTTTAGATTTGAATAGGACCATAAGGAAAATTATTTGGGGAGGAAAAAAGCCGAGGATCGCACTCCGAATATTGCAGGACAAAAGGAATAGAGGTGGATTTGGCCTCCCAGTGTGAGAGATATATCAGAGAGCTGCTAATCTAGTCTGGTTAAGAGAATGGGCTGAATTAGGAAATAAAAGACTCTTGACACTGGAAGGGTACGACCTGCAGAAAGGCTGGCATGCCTATGTGTGGGATAAAGGAAAAGGGGCTGAGATGTACTTCTATAGACATAAAATTAGAAATGTATTAATGCGGACTTGGAAGGAAATCAGATACAAACACTACATAAAAATCCCAAAATGGACCTCCACAATGGAGGCAATGATCTATCCGAATTTGTTAGGTATGGAAAAAATGTTTACATACCAAGATATTTTAGATGAAAGTGGCAATCTTAAAACAAATAAGGCCTTGGAGGAACAAGGGATCCATATTGACTGGTGGCCTTACCTACAAATTAAATCACGATACAGGAAAGATAAGGAGGAATGTGGCATAGAAATGGGGACCAATGGATTTGATAGGATATGGATGGGAGTAGAGAATAAATTATTAGCCAAATTATACTCATACATGCTTGAATATGATAGGGAAGGAGAAATAGTTAAGGACCAGATGATTGCTTGGGGAAAAAATATTGGACACAATATAAATTTAGACGATTGGGAAGAAATCTGGAATAACAACCTTAAATTGACTAGAGCAGTAACATACAAGGAGAACCAGTACAAAATGCTGTATAGGTGGCACCTAGCGCCAGCCAGGATAGCGAAAATATACCTGAATGCAAACCCAATGTGCTGGAAATGTGGTTATTCCCAAGGTACCGTCTACCATATGTGGTGGACGTGTCCGGAAGCGACGAAATTTTGGAGAACAATACAAAAATGGATCCAAGAAGTAATAGAGGAAAATATCAATTGGGAGCCAGAAATCTATCTTCTGGGAGTACTAAGAAGGGCATATGGGAAGAAGAAGAAATACTTAATTATACACATCATTACAGCCACCAGATTAGTGTATGCGAAACAATGGAAAGAGAAAGGAGGCCCAACAGAAGAACAGATAATTAGTAAAATATTAGAATGCGCTGAAATGTGTAGGCTAACTTATATGTTAAATGAGAACGAGGATTCGGCTGTCCTACAGGTTAAAAAAAGAAAAAGAGAAAGGCATAATTCATCAATTGGAAGACCCGGAAGGCCACCTTAACAATAAACAGGAAGATAAATTGGAGATTGCCCGAGAGTATTATGCGGCTCTGTATGCGGAAGAACAAATTCCCAATGAAAAGGTGGTCCAATACTTGTCAAAAGAAAGTCTCCCAAAGATCGGGGAAGAGGATAAAGAAATACTTAATAAAGAAATAACAATGACAGAATTAAGGATGGTAATATCAAAACTTAAAAAGAACAAATCCCCAGGCCCAGATGGACTTCCAGGGGAATTTTATAAAAATTCGGATTTGGAGGAAATTTTATTACCAAAGCTGTTAGAAATTTATAATGAGGCCCTAACAGAATCCAAAATTCCAGAATCATGGAGAGAGGCGTATATTACTCTCCTCCAAAAAGAAGAAGACACAAAATTAATTAAAAATGATAGACCGATCTCCCTCCTGAATACAGACTACAAAATCTATATGGGCATCTTAGCAGGAAGGCTAAAAATAATTTTGAATAAATTAATACACAGTGATCAAAATGGATTCCTCCCTGGGAGGCAAATCAGGAATAATACAAGGATGATAATAGACATACTGGAATACTATGAGGAACACCCAAACAAAGAAATGGCATTGGTCTTTGTCGACGCCCAAAAGGCATTCGACAATCTTAATTGGCAATTTATGAAACAACAAATTATCCAAATGGAATTCGGATCAAATTTTGTCAATACGATATCCACAATCTATCAAAAACAAAAGGCTAACATATTACTGAATGGAGAATTAACTAAGGCTTTCCAAATTAGAAAAGGGGTCCGACAAGGGTGCCCTCTATCCCCACTTTTATTTATTTTAGCACTAGAAGTACTCTTGAGAAAGATTAGGAACAATAATGAAATAAAGGGTTTAACAATCAGAAAAGAGATATATAAGACACAGGCATTCGCAGATGATGTGGTATTAATCATGGAAGAACCATTAGAATCAGGCACTAAAATTTTGGAAGAATTGGGCAATTACGGGGAGGTAGCAGGCCTTAAATTAAATAAATCCAAAACTAAATTATTAACAAAAAATATGACGGAGGTAAGGAAAAAAGTACTGGAAGAATCAATGGAGATCCAAACCGCCAAGAAGGTAAAATACCTGGGGGTGTGGATTTCATCAAGGTGCTCGGCCCTCAGAGAGGATAATTATTTACTATTGATTAGAAATATTAAACAGGATCTAGAAAAGTGGGGAAGACTACAGATATCATTATTAGGTAGAATTGCGGCAATAAAAATGAGCATATTACCCAAGTTATTGTATCTATTCCAAACGGTCCCTGTTAAATTAGATAAAAAAAAAATTTTTGGAGCTCAATAGCATCATCAGAAAATTTATTTGGGAGGGAAAGAAACCAAGAATAGCAATTAGGAATTTACAGGACAAGAAGGAAAGAGGGGGTTTCGGATTACCTAAATGGGAGTTATATCAAAAAGCTGCAAACCTAGTATGGCTGAAAGATTGGGCAACCCTGAGAAATAAAAGACTGTTAACTTTAGAAGGGCATGATCTCCAGAAGGGTTGGCATGCATATCTCTGGGATACTGGGAAGAAGATAAAAACTTATTTCCATAGGCATAAAATAAGGGAGATCTTGATACAAATATGGGGAGAGATGAGACAGAAGCACTATAGGAAAATTCCGAGATGACTTTCCACCATGGAGGCTATAATATATCCAAATTTATTAGAAATGGGTAAAACGGTAAGATACAATGAATTATTAGATGGGGGAGGGAATCTTAAAACAAGGGAAGAATTGATGGAACAAGGTATTTCTATAGACTGGTGGCCATATAACCAAATTAAATCCAGATATAAAAAAGATAAGGAGGAATTTGGCATTGAGACGAGCATAAATGGATTTGACAAGATATGGATGGGTACGGATGACAAAATTCTAGCTAAATTATATAATTACTTATTGGAGTACGATAGGGCAGAGGAAGTAGTTAAAGAACCGATGTTAGCATGGGCCAAAAATATCGGACAGAATATAAATCTGAACGAATGGGATTCAATATGGAATAATAATCTTAAAATGACAAAGGCGATGGCTTACAAGGAAAACCAATACAAACTGTTTTATAGATGGCATATGGCCCCAGCTAGGATAGCAAAGATCTACCCCAATTCGAGCCCTAAATGTTGGAAATGTGACCATCAGCAGGGTACTTTCTATCACTGCTGGTGGACATGTAATCAGGCACAAAAATTCTGGAGGATGATATGGATGTGGATTAGAGAAATAATAAAAGAAAATTTTGATTTCGAACCAAAAGCCTTTCTCCTGGGAATTTTGAAAACTGAATATGCAAAAAAGAAAAAGTATTTAATTATACATATTCTGACAGCTGCTAGAATTTCCTTTGCCCAGTATTGGAAAGAAAAACAAATACCACCTCAAGAACATGTTATTGGAAAAATATTGGAGTGCGCCGAAATGAACAAACTGACTTCAGAAATTAATGACAGAGAAGATTCGGAATTTTATAGCGTGTGGGACATGTGGTACGAATGGATGGGGAAAAGAAATAAAGAAGGAAATAGAGATTAAATATTAATTAATTAACAAAATCCATATGAATAGTATTACATTTAGTCTTAGAGATTTGAGCACTATTATCTTTAAGTGTTTTGAAATTAAATCTAGCTTTAAGAAACAATATCAAATAAAAGACAAGTAATAATGCATGTAGATGTATATATGTATATAATTGCACCAATGAACCGAAAATGTACTGAATGTATCACTATATGTTATAATAAAAATCAAATTAAAAAAAAAAAAGAGAACGAGGATTCGGAATTTTACACGGTATGGGAAAGGTGGTATAGGTGGCTGGAAAATAAATGTAAATGTTAATTTGAATTAAGAGAAACAGTATCTGTTACAATTGAAAATACCTAACCTGCTCTCTGTAAATATGTGTGCTTGTATATATGTCATTGTGTGATGTCATTGTGTCCCTTGCCATTGGTTATTACTTACCATTCGCCCCGCCTCCTCTGTATATAACCCTTTACTCCTCTCAGACTGCTGGCTGTCTAAAAGTGTTCCTAAGGAAGATGAGAAATAAACATTATTGATACAAGAAAGTCTACAGTCTCTTATATTGGGCCTAACCAGAATAATCAAACTAGCAACAAATTGGTAGCAAGAGGATGGTTTGGTAGGCCCAACCAAACATAAAGATGCAAGACTCACAAAAAGAAAAAAGAAGACCTGCCACCAGATACATAACAAAAAGAATGGCAGCTCAGCTGACTCCTGACAAATATACACCAATTGAAAACATGAAGAAACAAACGCAATTACAAGAAAATGAACTGCTAACACAAAACAAACAACCACTAGCTGGAGCAGAAGAAACTTTCTCAACACCAAACAAAGAAAATGAAGTAAAAAGAAAAATACTAGAATTAATAGAAACAACTACAGCTGAATCAAATCTGCTTGTGAAAATCCGCAGCATGATAAACGACCACGGAACAGCAGCAGATAACGAAAATAACAAACAAGAAAAATACAAGGTAAGAAACTCAACCCCTAACTTCAAAAACGACACCGAAGATGGCGACAGCTTCCCGCCTTTTTCATGGCAGCCATCTTACCCTCCTAACACTCCCAAAATGGCCGACCAATTACTAAAAGAATTCCAAACCTCAAACTATAAAGTAGAAAACAAAACCTACCAAGAAGATGACTACCCGAGTTCAGTAACAAATAAAAAACAACTATTTAAACAAAACAAAACTCAACCTACTGAACTAGAAATAGATAACGCTATACAGGTGCTGACTGCAGCACTCGGGACTAAACTAAAAATACCAAACGAACAACCAGAAAATGAAAAAGAAAATTCTAAACTATCACCTACCAAACGCCAAAAAGAAATAAACTGTCTAAAGAAAGACCTAGCCACCCGAAAAAAGACGCGCTGGCAATCATACTTACCTACCAAAGAACGACTTACTGAGCAACCCGGCTTCATCAACAATGGCGGCCCGCCTCGAACTCCACTTCCTGACTCCTTCGAAGAAAATGGCCGACAAGCCTCCGGTGGCTTCTTCCTCGACCGTCGCGACTTAGGAGACTCCCCGACGAGCAGAGCAGCATCCCAGGCATCCTTCAGTCACCAGAGGCCCTCCGGAAACAAAGCCGAAGAACAGAAGGCCGACTGGGACTTCACCCCGGGAGCTGCAGACACAGGATCCTCACTCGCCGACTGCTGGAGAAGAATGAGGACTGAGCATGCGCAGAACGAACCTGCAAAGAAAAAAGAAGAAGACATAGACACAAGTCAGCGCAGATCCAGCCAGAACATAGAGATAAGTAAATACAGACATGCATCTACCATACCCAGGCCTTATTGCGAGTATGCTAAGGTCTTAAACCATGGACAGCTCCTAAACATAAATAACATTTCACAACACTCAGGGACACTATCTTCAGACTTTATAAAATTAAAATTAGATGGGAGCAACTTAATGGAATGGAACCAGTGTTTACAAATTACATATTTGAAAGAGAATGTTTTATTTTTTATTGATAATCCACCAGACAAACCTTGGACTTATAAAATAGACTGCCTCCATCATAAAGCATATTATATATTAATTGCCTCTATTTCCCCAAGTATACTTCCCAGTACTGAACATAATCTAACTGTATCTGAAACATACCAAAAATTATTCAATTTGTTCTATAGCAAAAGTGTAGCCACCACCACAAAAATTTCTAGGGAATTCTATTCTGCCAAATTAAAACATGATACCTCCATGAGTGAACATATCTTGAATCTAAACGCAGTCAGAGCAGATCTTATCCAAAGGGGGGAAACTATTTCTGATAACACTATGAAAAGCATTATAATCAATTCATTAGACCACAGCTGGTCTAATTATTACCTTAATCGACAACTTAAGTATAGAACAAATTACCTTAGAAAACCTTACCAATAAGCTTATTACTGAAGATAGACTTAGAAAGGAGCGATATACACAACAAAGGGAAGGTAGAAATCAAAGAAGAACTGATTTTAGGGTCAGAGATAGATACCCACATGAATGTTCAATATGTGGATCTGAAAGACATCAAAAAAGAGACTGCCCCAAGAACACAGGATACAGTGACGCATATCAACACAAAGATAGGAGAATACATTTCTTAGACAGAACTTCCCCTGACTACAGATATAAACGCAGGGAATCAACACATTCTAGAGAAAGACAAATGTACAGAAATAACCCTAGGGAAAATAAGAAAGGATCACTATATGGAATAAGAAACAGTGACACTTTAACATCTGATTCACTCAACACTTGGCTCATCGATTCTGGAGCCACATGTCATACAACTCACAATAGAAAAATATTAAGCAATTTCACTGAAAAGAAATATTACATTAAAGTAGCGAACCAAAATGAAGTCCTAGTGAGAGGAATGGGAGACACACATATAAAGGGTATAGGAAAAATAGAGGGGGTGCTATTTGTACCCGAAATTCCAAGTAATATATTGGCAACTCTAAAATTAAGTATAGAGAATGAAGTAGAGACCACTTTCAAAGGTGGAAAGGTATTTATGACTAAAAACAACAGAAACATAGGTAAACTATTCACAAATGACGGACTAACATATCTACTGCCACAAAATAACGAATTAATCTATGCAAACTATCAATTAAAAAACAAAGAGACAAAATCAGATAGTCATAATGAGAGTAATAATAATAATGCATCAACCACTGATACTAATATGTCTGAAAATTTAAGCAATGGAAAACCTATACACGATAATTGTAGTCACTTACTCCACAGAAAGCTAGGACACGCAAGTTTTCCTGTCATACGAAAGATGTTAGAATGTTCCGAAGATTTAAAAATAAAGAACTGTAAAAATTATTTGGAATGCTCCGTGTGTAATTCGTCCAAACTTAAAAACAAACCTAAACCCAAAAAAGCCACTCGCACCACACACTCAATTTTTCAATTAATCCATATGGATGTAGTAGGCCCATTGAAACCTTCAATTAAATATAAAAAAAGATACTTTCTAACCATAGTCGATGACTACAGTAGATTCGGTTTTGTATACACCCTTAACCACAAAAGTGAAGTTTTCAAAAAATTTAAGGAGTTCTTTAAAATGGTAGAAACACAACACAATATTAAAATTAAACAAATAATGACCGACAGGGGGTCGGAATTCCTATCCAACGAATTTTCAAATTGGCTAAAATCACAAGGGATATTGCACTTTAAATCTTGTCCCTTCTCCCCTTTTCAAAATGGAGTATCTGAAAGAAAGAATGGTTTGCTACAAACCATGGTTAAATGTGTGTTAGACGATGCTGGCTTGAACCAATCATTCTGGGCTGAGGCCCTTACTTATTCCAATTACACTATAAACCGCTTATGGTCAAGTACAATCAACAAAACTCCATACGAACTCATGTATGGAAGAAAACCAAAAATTGGACATTTACACGTATTTGGTGTAACTGCTGATGTATATGTCCCCACACAATTAAGGCGCAAAGGAGAGAAAGTATCCAAAAGACTAATATTTATGGGGTACGAATCAGGAACCAAGGGATATCGCTTCATTGATAAAAATAACCATTTCATTGTATCCAGATCTGCCGTGTTTCATGAACACATGAACTGGTCAAAAATACATCTCAACGAAATATATCCAGAATCAAAAAACATTACACACACACACACAGAACATCATACATCAGATACCAACCCCAAAAGTACAACCACGAACAAAATCAAATGCCCAAAAATAATTAATGATGAATGGAAGAAAGGACATCCCACTTTGAAGGTAGACCAATTAACTGAAAAAGAAACTAAATATATGCATAGCGATGAACATCCCCAGAATAGACCCATTAGATCCAATAGAGGCACAATCCCTAAAAGTTTAGATGATTATGTACTGTCTATCCAAGCTAAACACCTGACTCCCAATACATATGATGACATACTCAAGTTACCTATAGAAGAAAAAAGTAAGTGGGAGGAAGCGATGAAAAAGGAGATGGACAGTTTGAAAGAACTAAATGTATACTCACCAACAGATCTACCCACAGAGAAGTCCCCCATAGGCACTAAATGGATCTATAAAATCAAAGAGCTAGAGGATGGTAAATTCCTATATAAAGCCAGATTAGTGGCCCAAGGCTTTGCCCAAAGATTTCCAGATGACTATGAGGACACATACTCTCCAACCGTTAGATCAGAAAGTGTGAAAACAGCATTGGTATTAGCTTCCATCTTAAACCTAGAAGTATATCAATTTGATGTGCAGACAGCTTATCTACATGCTGATCTTGATAAAGAAATCTATGTAAAAGCGCCCCCAGGAAAGGATACAAAAAAGGGAGAAATTTGGCTATTGAATAAGAGTCTTTATGGACTAAAACAGTCTGGCAAACGGTGGTATGAATGTTTATCAAAGATACTTAATGATATGGGTTTTATAGCTACTTCATCTGATTTTTGTTTTTTCACAAAAAGAAATAATGATTCTATTGAATATGTTTTGATTTATGTTGATGACATATTATATTTTGGACGTGATAAGATTAAATGTGATGATTTTGCTAAACAATTGGGCAAACATTTCAATTTAAAAATATTAGGAAAAGTAAACAAGTATTTAGGAGTCCAAATTGATAAAATGGATAAGGGTTTCAAATTGTCTCAGAAAGATAAAATTATAGAACTCATACAAAAGTGTAATATGGTTAACTCAAAAATTTGTGAAACTCCCATGTCAACTGATTTTTATAGAAATGTGCATAATGAATACGAGCCATTCAAAGATAACACTTTATATCGATCAATTATTGGGTCCTTATTATACATATCTAATTGGACTAGGCCTGATATCACCCTTGCCGTAAATTTGTTGTCAAGACATGTAAGCAATCCTAACTTATACCATTGGGAAGGAATCAAGAGAATTTTGAGATACCTGAAATCTAGCATTAATGTATGTCTATACTTAGAACCATTCATTTCTGAGAAACCAACGTTGACCTGCTACGCCGATGCAGACTGGGCTGCTGATTCAAAAAGCAGAAAAAGCACCTCTGGATACGTTTTTCTTATAAATGGTTGTACGGTGCACTGGTACACTGGCAAACAGAACTTAATTGCCACCTCTACAGCAGAAGCCGAGTATGTTTGTTTATCCAAAGCGGTCAATAATCTAACCTGGTTCGATGATTTGTTATCTAATGTATGGGATGAACCTATTTATCCAATTATCATCAATGAAGATAATAAAGCAGCAATAGACATATCAGCTTCCGAGGCAATAGGCCAACGATCTCGACATATCGATATCAAATATAAACATGTAAGGCAACTGTCAAGTATAGGGTTCATTAAAGC
Organism: Pantherophis vulpinus; assembly: GCA_037215915.1. Taxonomy (NCBI): domain Eukaryota; kingdom Metazoa; phylum Chordata; class Lepidosauria; order Squamata; family Colubridae; genus Pantherophis; species Pantherophis vulpinus. The sequence goes on along the minus strand of JAXLNS010000018.1, from coordinate 2,770,864 downwards.
TGTTCATTGCGATACTAGTGAACAAATTGCTGACATCCTCACTAAGCCATTAGCAACCAAACAACATGTATATTTGACTTCTAAGCTTAATGTACATATATAATCTTAATAACCCACCATTGGTTAGGTATTTTAGAGGGGGATTTGTTACAATTGAAAATACCTAACCTGCTCTCTGTAAATATGTGTGCTTGTATATATGTCATTGTGTGATGTCATTGTGTCCCTTGCCATTGGTTATTACTTACCATTCACCCCGCCTCCTCTGTATATAAGCCTTTACTCCTCTCAGACTGCTGGCTGTCTAAAAGTGTTCCTGAGGAAGATGAGAAATAAACATTATTGATACAAGAAAGTCTACAGTCTCTTATATTGGGCCTAACCAGAATAATCAAACTAGCAACAGTATCAAACTATTTATGCAACTTATATAGGTAAAGTAATAAGATCTACTATAACTGACAATGTAATAATGTATAAATACTAAATATCTAAATCTTAAATTATATAAATTTTATTCGATACTATTCACATAATGTACATAGCATAATTGCACGTAGCCAAACCGAAAACGTTGAATTGTAATAATCTTGTTTATTCAATAAAAACTCTTTTAAAAAAAGAATAAAAGAGAATAAATATGAATAAACAGTAAAGTTAGAATCTGGGGCAAACGAAGATGGTGTTTATGTATGCAAGTATAGAAATATTGAGATATGATAAAAAGAAAAGAAAAGGGGAGAAGACGAATTTGGCAAGAATTGTAATTGTAAAAAAAAAAAGATGTGGGTGAATGTGGGAGAGGAGAAAAAACCAATAAAACTTTTTTTTTTAAAAAAAGATCGTTCTGTATCTTGAGCCTATCTTCTGGAGTGTTGGCTATTCCTGCCAGCTTGGTGTCATCTGCAAATTTGATGAGTTCCCCATCTATCCCCTTGTCCAAGTCATTGATGAAGATGTTGAAGAGCACTGGGCCTAAAACAGAGCCCTGGGGTACTCCACTGCATACTTCCCTCCATGTAGATGCAGTTCCATTGAGGACTACACATTGAGTGCGGTTGGTCAGCCAGTTACGAATCCATCTGGTTGTGATGCTGTCTAACCCACATTTTTCTACTTTATCTAGTAGTAGGTTGTGGTCTACTTTATCAAATGCTTTACTGAAGTCCAAGTAAATTATATCGACAGCCTTCCTCTGGTCCACTAATTTTGTCACTTTGTCAAAGAATGCAATAAGATTAGTCTGGCATGATCTGTTTTTGACAAACCCATGTTGGCTTTTGGTTATTACTTTGTTTGCTTCTAGGTGTTTGGTGATTCGTTGCTTGATTATCTTTTCCAGAATCTTCCCTGGTATTGAGGTCAGGCTGATAGGTCTGTAGTTTCCCAGATCTGTTTTTTTTTCCCTTTTTTGAAGATGGGAACTACATCAGCTCTTTTCCAGTCCTCTGGCAGTTCCCCTGTGTTCCAGGATCTTTGAAAGATATAGTTCAGTGGTTCTGAGATCTCGTCTGCCAGTTCCTTCAGAACCTTGGGGTGTAATCCATCTGGTCCTGGTGATTTGAACTCGTCTAGGCTAGACAGGTGTTCACTTACCATACCATGACTTTGTTCTACTACTTGTGTTTGTATATTGTTGAATTCCAATATTGCGTGATCACTTGCCCCCAAGGTTCCTGTAGCTTCAACACCTTCTATCATTTCATCTCTGTTAGTGAGAATTAAGTCCAATATGGCTGATCCCCTTGTTCCCTTCTCTACTTTTTGGGAAATAAAATTGTCTGATAGGTCTGTTAGGAACCTGTTGGATCTTCCACTTGGTGCAGAGTTTGTCTCCCAGTTGATGTCAGGGTAGTTAAAATCCCCCATTACTATTGTGATGTGCTTCCTACATACCTTAGTTAGCTGACTAGCAAAAAGTTCATCTGCTTCCTCTGTTTGGTTGGATGGCCTATAGTATAGATTTATGGCAAGGTCATTTCCCCCCCCCCCCCACCTTTAATATTGACCCAAATGCATTCAAGATAATTTTCATCATTGTTGTGCTCTATTTCTGTAGAGATGTAGTTACTTCTTATATATAGTGCAACTTCACCTCCTCTTTTATTTGGTCTATTTCTTTTACATAATTTATATCCCTCTAGCTGTATGTTCCATTTGTGGGTTTCATCCCACCAAATTTCCATAATGGCAATAATATCATATCTGCCCTCATTTACTTGAATTTCTAATTCACCCTGTTTATTCCTCATACTTTGTGTTGAGCCTAGTGTTGTTCATTACCAACTGCTCCAGCCCCAGAGTCGTAACAGCATTGTACAGGGTTGCATGTATAGGTTCAGTTGTACATTCGTTTAGGGTCCAATTAATAAGCAGCAAATTGAGGTCACCAAGAAAGATAAGGGGGTGCGGGCAGGAAGCTACCCACGTTAGTAGTGCGGTTAGCTTGTTCGTATGACCAAGGTCATAATCGGGGGCTCTATAGCATAGTAAGAAACGAACTGGGATAGAACAAATTTAGGGATAGTTAGCAGACAGTAGTCTCAGGAAGAGCAAGATCCTGTGTAACATTTATCTTTTTCAGACCTAGGGACTTTTTATAGAAGATATACTATATTGACAAAATAGTTAACAAGAATAATAATAAAAAAAGTCAAGATTAAAATTGCAAAGCCGTCTGTTAACAAACTGTTATTGTAATCAACTTGTAGAAAATTTACCATGGCTTTTTTTTTTCCCAAAATTTTTTTTATTCATTTTTAAACATAAAACATAAAATACATCATTTTAGAGCAAGGGTTTGGTCCGGTATAAAATGAGTACAATTATTCACATTCCCTCAATCAATTTTGTTCCAAATTTTATCCATTTACATCTTAAAAAAAAAAGAAAAAAGAAAAAAAAATCTTATTCTAAACATTTATCATTCTACTATTACACCCAAAATTCTAAACAATAAACACTGTTCTAAATCTTTATCATTTTAACAATCAATATTTCATATATCCTAAAACCCATTACCTCAAATCTATATTTTACTTCTCTTAAATGACATCTAATATTCATAATCTTGACAAAAAGTATTTTCCTCCTCTCTTAAAGTCATTTCATAAACAATCAACATTTCCTTCTATAGTTTATTACTTCCACAATACTTTATTTTATTTATTTCAAGTTTATTCTCGTATTTTATTGAATCTAATTTTTAACTGGTTCATAGTTTAAATGTCTATTTCCCAGCTGTATTTTCCAATACTCCTATCTGTATTTATTTAAACTGGTTCACAGTTTAGCTACTATTCTCCGGTAAAATCTCTTCCACTTCCTCCTAAATTTATTTTTTAGCTGGTTTGCATCTTAATCAGCTGCTTTCCAGCAATGCTTTCCTCCACTCCTTATCTTAATTATTTTAGCTGGTTCACAGTATAATTTTAACTGCACACCAACCTTCTCCTTAACTCCTCCTAAATCCATTATAAAACTGGTTCACAACTCAAGTAGTTGCCTTCCAGCAATGCTTTCCTCCACTCCTACCCCTATTTTTAACTGGTTCACAACTTTATTTCAATTGATCCCCAGGTATAGACTCCTCCACTCCTAACTTTTTATTTTTGGCTAGTTCACAGTTTTGCTTTAACCGTTGACCAGCGTATGCTTTCCTCCACTCCTAACTCAATATTTTGGCTGGTTCACAGCTTTCCTTTAACTGTTTTCCAGCCCATGCTTTCCTCCACTCCTAACTCTTATTTTTATTTTTAACTGGTTCCCTATTTACTTTAATTGTTCTCCAGTATGATGCTTTCCTCCACTCCTACCTTATTTGTAAAACTGGGTCACAGCTTTGCTTTCACTGATCTCCAGAATCATGCTTTCCTCCACTCCTAAATTCATTTATTTAACTAATTCATAACATTTATCTCTTATTCAGTTGTTTAGCTCCAAATTGTTTTGGAATATGTTACCAATATTGTTTTCCAATCTATTCTCCTCCATATCTCTTACCAATTTAAGATAAAAGTATATTTCAATAAATATCTTATCTCCTATTCTCTCTTAAGTTTTCTCCCATTCCATGCTTATTTCTTATTTTCAATAAGACATTTTGAAACACTTTAAAATCAATTTTTTATGGTTCTTAATTCTATAAATAATTCTTTTTGACATCCAACGCCTTTAAAAGTAAACATTTTCTTCCAGATTATTAAATCTGTAGGTAGTGCTAGTTAAAAATTCAAAGTTTAAAAAGGCATTAGAACATCCAAAAATCATGTTTTTCTTCAATCATTTATGCTCTTATTTCTTAATCAAATTGTTTATATATTTATATGAAAATAATAATAGAAAAAAAGGAGAGAGTAATGACAATAATAATAATAATTACAATAAAAGATATACAAAAAAAATAAGGCAACACTAAAAAAAGAAAAAAGGAGAAAGGAAGAGAGTAGAAATATAACAAAAGAAGTAAAATGGATTAAAAAAAATAGAGACGGGAAAAGAAACAAAGGGAATGATACTACAAGAAAAAGAAAATAGAGAGAGAGCATACAGAAGAAAAAGAAAAAAAAAGTATCTCCTAGCATTATTCAACCACCCAGAAGCCGTTACATTCATTTAAATCAAAATATAATATTTTGTTGTCTTGTTACATAATATATTCCATTATTCCTTTCTCCAGTCTGTCCAAATATGTATCTTTTCCATTTCAATGTCATCAAAGTTCTACAAAGTTAATTCTGAAGCTATTCCATATATGGTATCATCATGTCCTTCTTCTATTGCCACACCCTTCTTTTGTTGCCACGTTTATTAGTTCAGTTTTCATTGTTCCATTTAATTTCTTCTTTCTAATCTTCAATAAATCCTCCAGTGAACAGATTATGTATCCTAAGTCAAGTTCTCTGAGTCTTTTCCTCGAAATAGTCAAGTTTAAATAACAAGCAACAAAGTTTCTCTTTTCAAGTAACAAGCAGCCTGGAATTTACACTGTCACAAGTAAATGCCTTATTCTCCATTATGTAAATAGTACATGAACAGGGTATCAGGGGTTAACTTATTCTTCACTTCTTAATGTATTCATACTTCACCACTCCCATATCTAGCTCCACCCATTGTATATATAAGGAGCTGCATACGTCCCTCCTGTGCTTCTATCTGTGAATATTCAGTGAATATAGAATGCCTTATGTAAATAAACAGTGATTTATTTGAACTTCTAATTCTCAACTTATTTATTGAGTCTGATCCTGAAAATATCGTAACAATCTGGTAGCAGAGGATGGTTGAATTGACTCAATAAAAACTTAAACATGTCTAAAAGAGATAGGCCCAACACCAGGGCATACAGCAAAGAAATGGAAGCGGATCAAGAAATAATCGATGAGTCCACGAATGCAATTTCGAGAGAATCTGAAGAATACACCACAGACGACGAAGAAATAATAAACGAAGATGATGACCAAGAAGAAAACGAAATAGAAAACAACGAACTCAGGTCAGAGATACTAAAACTTTTAAAAAGCCAAAAGAACGATGAAAGTCTCGTCGCGAACCTCCAAGATATACTAAAAAACAACGGAGCAGCGAGAGAGAAGCACATCGCTACTGAAAAATCAAAAGACTCAAAAGTAGTGAGCGATATGCTTGCAGATAAAAACGCAGCGAAGAAGAAAACCAACAGTCCCGCGCAAAATTTCGAATGGCAGCCATCTTGGTTTCAACAGACCCCTAAGATGAGCGAAGCAGAGCCAATCAGAAAGCAGGATTCAAAATATCTGGCGCGAAAAGCCTTACTCGATGCAAAAAATGAAAGAGAAAAAATATACACCTCAGAAGAATCAGACACAGAGATCGAAGAAGATTCAATAGACATGCAAGTAAAGTCAGCAATGAAAACGCTTTTTGCAGCATTTGGACCAAAACTGAAGATTACTAAAAAATCAACAAAAAAACAAGCAAGCGAGCCAACGCCTCAAAATCTACCCGCTCCTATCCAGACAGCGAGAGCACCGACGCCTGAACCCAGAGAGCCCTGCAGATACCACCCCACGCTGCAGACGAATCCAAGGACCAGCGCCTTCAGCGAAAGAAAACGAGCGCCCGCCATCACCAGGACTCCTAAGATCGAGCCGGAGACTGATTCATCGGAAGAAGAACAAAGCGAGGGAGCTGCAGCAGCGAGAACCTCTCACGATGACTCCAGGAACGAAATGAGCAACGCGCATGTGCAAGACTACGCAGACAACATCGGAAGACATGAGAAGCGGAGAGAATCATTCAAACTCGTTGCGAGCATCCCCACGCCATTTTGCAACTTTCAACATTTGCAAGACCACGGACTACCCCCGGTTGTAAGTAATGGACCCAACAATGTTGGGAATTTACCCAATGACTTCCCAAAACTGAGAATAGATGGTATTAATTTGCAAGAATGGTATCAGCAGCTCCAGGTTGTCTTTATGAAAGAAAACTTACTATTCTTTATTACTAACCCCCCAAAAAGACCTTGGACTCTAAAATTAGATTGCCTACACCATAGAGCATTTTTCTTATTAATTTCCAGTGTATCTCCTGCCATGTATCACAGTATTAAGCAAAATCTGACTGTCTCAGAAATTATTCAATGCATGTTTAATTTGTTTCACAGTGAAAGTGTAGCCACTACTACAAGAATGTCTAAAGATTTCTTCTCTTCTAGGATAAAGCCAGGGGTTACCATAAGTGAACATTTAATATCTTTAAACAAAATTAGAGCAGAACTGCACCTAAGGGGGGAGATAATTTCAGATCAAACGATGAAGAGTGTTATCATTAACTCACTTGACCCATCATGGGATAATTATATGTCACATTTAGACACAATCAATCTAGGATATTTATCCATAGAAAGTCTATCCAATAAGTTAATAGCTGAAGACAATTCAAGGAGGAGTCGTTGTAACAACCACATGGAACACAAACAATATAAAAAGGTAGCATTTCAAGAAAGACATCATGAACCATTTGGATGCCACAATTGTGGGTCCAAAGAACATAATAGGAGGGATTGTCCTAAAATTCTAAGAGAAAGACATAGATCAGAATATAGAAATAGGTACAACAACAGACAGTCTTCCATTGATAGACATAGGTATAGAAGTCCACCCAACTATAGAGAACATAGAGGGGGCAGAGATAATTCAAAGGATAGAAAGTCTGGTTCACTGAATGGGCTAAACAAACATGACAACATTAACGTACAACAACCAGAGAACAACAATTGGCTCATTGATTCTGGAGCAACTAATCACACTACAAATAATAAAAATATATTATCTTCATTTGTAGAAGATAAATTTGTAATCAAAGTAGCTAATCAAGAAAAGGTTCAAGTTATAGGTAGAGGGAATGTAATCTTACCTGGCCTAGGAAAAATAGAGGGGGTATTACTAATACCTGAAATACCTCATAACATACTTAGTGCAATAAAACTAAGCAGAGATTCTGACATTAACATTGTGTTCTCAAAGGGAAAAGCAACATTAGAGAAAAACAGAATAAATATAGGTACAGTAATAATCAAAGGAGGTCTACCTTATTTAATGACAAAGGAGAAATGGTTACACAACATTGATTCCAATATGGAAAATGACAATGACATAGATAATGGAGACAATAGTAACAGTGACAATGAGGAACATGAAGTAATTCATAATCACAAAGATACACACAATGAAAAAAAACCTAAAATAGGTAAACCAATTCACGATGAGTGTGCTCATGTCTTACATAGGAAATTAGGACATGCCAGTTTTCCTGTAGTGCAAAAGATGACTGAACATGCTGAAGGTGTTAAAATAAAAAATTGTGAAAACTATTTGGAATGCTCAGTATGTAAATCCACAAAACTCAAAACTAGTCCCAGACCTAGAAAGTCAACAAGATCAACCAACAAAATTTTTGATTTGGTACACATGGATCTAGTTGGTCCATTAACACCATCAATCACTTATAAAAAACGTTACTTTCTAACCATTGTGGATGATTATAGTCGTTATGGATTTGTTTACACATTAAAACATAAAGATGAAACCTTTCAGAAATTTAAGGAGTTTTGCAAACGTATAGAAACACAACACAATATTAAAATAAAACAAATCATGACAGATAGGGGATGTGAATTCATGTCTAAGGAATTCTCCCAATGGCTAAAAGACAAAGGAATGTTACATTACACATCTAGCCCATTTTCTGCATTCCAGAATGGAGTGGTAGAGAGAAAGAACTCAACATTACAAACCATGATTAGATGCACATTAGAAGATGCTGGCTTAGGTAAACAATTCTGGTCAGAAGCCCTACAATACTCCAATTACACACAAAATAGAACTTGGTCCAGCATTGTAAATAAAACACCATATGAAGTAATGTATAATAGGAAACCAAAATTAGCACACATGCACATATTTGGAGTCACTGCAGACGTACACATACCTAAACAATTGAGGCGCAAAGGTGAGAACGTATCCAGAAGACTTAGGTTCATGGGATATGAGACAGGTACAAAAGGATACAGATTTATCGATAATAATAACAAATTTATAGTTTCCAGAACGGCTGTGTTCCATGAACAGGCCAACTGGTCTAAAATACATCTTAATGAAATATTCCCAAACACCAACCCAGACACTAAACTCCAAGAAAAAAGGAATACAGAAGAACACAGTCACAACACACATAAAAATAAAATCAAAACATGGACAAACAGTCAACACAAAATAAGGACAGATTCATTAACTAAAAAGGAAGCAAGGTATTTACATGACAATGATAGTAAACCAGAAAGAACAATCAGAAGTAGCAGAAATCAAGTGCCAAACAAATACAAAGATTATGTAATGTATATGGATGGAGAATCATCAACACCTAACACATATGAGGAAGTATTAAAACTTCCTCCTGAAGAAAAGAAAAAATGGGAATCAGCCATGACTAAAGAGATGGATAGTTTACGAGGGCTAAATGTATTCACACCTACAATTGCACCAAAGGACAAAACCATCATTGGCACTAGGTGGATATATAAAATTAAAAATTTAGAGGGAGGCAACACTCTATACAAAGCTAGATTAGTTGCGCAAGGTTATGCACAGAAATATCCCGAGGATTATACAGACACATACTCCCCCACAGTAAGAACAGAGAGTGTCAAGACAGCTCTGGTTATAGCATCAGCACTCAACCTCGATGTGTTCCAATACGACATACAGACTGCGTATTTACACGCAAAATTAGATAAAGAAATATATGTAAGAGCACCACACAGTCAATACACAAACAAAAATGAAACTTGGTTGCTAAACAAAAGTTTATACGGGTTGAAACAATCTGGTAAACGATGGTATGATTGTTTAGTAAAAGTACTCAAAACTATGAATTTCAATGCCACTACTGCTGATAATTGTTTCTTTGTCAAAAAAGAGGATGATTCCCTAGAATTTGTATTGATCTATGTGGATGATATTTTGTACATAGGTAAACATAAAGAGAGGAGAGAGACATTTGTAACAAAACTGAATGAACATTTTTCATTGAAATCTTTGGGTAAAGTAAATAAGTATCTTGGTGTTCAAATCAGTAAAACCAGAAGGGGATTCAAACTTTCTCAAAGAGACAAAATCATAGAGCTCTTGAATAAATGTAATTTAAGTAATGCTAAGCCCTGTGACACTCCCATGCAAACTGATTTTTTGAAGAACACAGACGAATCATCCCCTGAATTCAAAGATAATACACTTTACAGGTCAGTCATAGGTTCCCTTCTTTATATTTCCAATTGGACTAGACCTGATATTGCTTTGCCTCTCAACTTATTGTCCAGACACGTTAGCAAACCATCACTATACCATTGGGAAGCTGTCAAAAGGATATTAAGATACTTGAAGAATAGTTTAGACTTCTGTTTGTTATTGGAATCTAATAATGTCAAGGAGCCCATCCTCACATGTTACGCCGATGCGGATTGGGCTGGCGATACCTCATGTAGAAAAAGCACATCTGGTTATATATTCTTCCTTAACGGTTGTCCAGTTTACTGGTATACTGGCAAACAAGATTTAGTAGCCACCTCAACAACAGAGGCAGAATATGTTTGTCTATCTAAGGCAGCAAATAACCTTGTATGGTTTAATGATTTACTTTCTGACATTTGGAAGAAACCCACTTTGCCTTTTATCATGCATGAAGATAACAAAGCTGCTATCGAAATATCTAGATCTGATGCTATTGGACAAAGGTCCAGACATATAGATATAAAGTTTAAACATGTGAGACAGTTATCTCAGGATGGATTTATCAAAGCAGTTCATTGCGAAACATCAGAGCAAATAGCTGATATATTAACAAAGCCTTTGCCGTCTAAGCAACATAAATACTTGACTTCTAAGTTACATGTCTTATATTGTTCTGAATCTGAATGTAATTGTTGTAATATATCGAATCGGCATTTAGAGGGGGATTTGTCACAAGTAAATGCCTTATTCTCCATTATGTAAATAGTACATGAACAGGGTATCAGGGGTTAACTTATTCTTCACTTCTTAATGTATTCATACTTCACCACTCCCATATCTAGCTCCACCCATTGTATATATAAGGAGCTGCATACGTCCCTCCTGTGCTTCTATCTGTGAATATTCAGTGAATATAGAATGCCTTATGTAAATAAACAGTGATTTATTTGAACTTCTAATTCTCAACTTATTTATTGAGTCTGATCCTGAAAATATCGTAACATACACTTTCCCTTTTCAGCTGGCAACCATTTTATCTGTCTCCATTTGTCTTTTTCCTTTGCTTTTAAAGGCATAATTATTTCCTCTTCTCCTTCCTCTCTCCCAAACATAGTCCAATCTCATTTATCCACCAAAAAGTAAAGAAAAGATATATCCAGATCTGTAGTCAAACATTTCCAAAAAGTCAGTAATTTATGTTATCAACCAACAGGTCTTTTGTCTTTGTGCCCCAAGAGTTCTCAGCCGCTGTTAAGGCTGGGGCAGACTAATTGTAATTCAGCATTTGTGGGCAGTTCCTGCCTGGGTTGATGTCCACTCACCCGGCATGCAAACTCCCTGTTCCGCTCTCCGCTTCTCCTCTTCTCCTCCTGCGCATTCTTGTACCCCAGTTGCCGCGGTCTCAGGGCAGCCGCCATGGCCGCCGTTCCACCGCCGCCGGCACAGAGGGCAAGCCTCCAGCCCCGAGGAACCTGCCCGTTCCTCTTGGCCGTCCGAGGGTCCCTCTCTATCCCCCTGTCCCTACAGGACAGGGTAGGTCCAACGACCTACCGGCGGGGGCTTGGCAGACGGGGTTTTCGCGGGGCTCTGAAGAGCCCGCTAATTCCCCATCTGTATCCCCGCGGCGCCAACCGGAAGTCCCGAAAATTTACCATGGCTTCTTAACTATCCCAAATCATCCCAAGAATTAACACTGATTCATCCTGGGTCGAATATCCACATTGGTTTCTTAATATCATCTCTTATCAATTGTTTTCTGATTAAATGCAATAAATCCAATCTCCAAAGCCAGTCTATCTTCCCAAAAATGTCCAGATGAAATTGTTCCCCAGGTAAATGTGATAAATCCATTCTCCAATGTCCTACAATCTACTTTAAAAAGACCAGTTTATCACTTATCCACTCAACAGTTTTCTGCTGTTGTATAAAAGTGCAGGCTTGAACTTCAGGGAGGCGTATGGAGTCGATTCTGTTATTTCTAGGTCTGGGTCCATATTTCTTCCCAGCGAACCTAATGCTTTCAAATTACATTCCTTTTGTGGGTTTAATTTATTTACAGTCACTTGCCTTTAAATGTTTTCCACAGCCTTTATGAGTTCATGAAACATTTTAAAAAAGCTTTCAGCTAAGAATTGCATGTTACCAAAAAGTCTTTTTTGAGTGTCAGACTCCTTCCCTTATGTGATGGCCTCATCGGATACTTTCCTGGACACCTCTCCAGATGCCAGCTAGGAGGAGGATGAGCTGGTCCCAGGCACATCAAGGGGAGAGGTGGTAGCACGTCCAGAGGCGGCTGGTGGCTCCTAGCTGTAATCAGTGAGACCAGATGCAGCAGAGCAGTCACAGGGGGAGCGATCAGATGAGCAGCCAGCTGAGTGTGGGACGGTCGAGACACAGCTGCAGCAGGACAGCCCCAAGGCTTCAGGTGGAGAGATTGCACAGCTGCAGCCAGCCAGCACGGATGAGGAGGAACTGCCTCCCCACCTGATCTGAGAGTACGCAGGGCAGAGAAGAGGCAGGAGCAACAGTGGTCAGCCTGGCTACTCGCAAGGTGGCAGCCTCATCCCTCTTGATGGGCTGCACCTGCGACAGCCATTTAGTGCAGCAGGAAGGGGGAAATGACTCTGGGAACAATGCCTCTGTTTTGGTGCCTAGTGTTGCCAGTTTCTTTTTTTTTCTTTTTTTCAAGTTTTTTATTAATAATTCAAATTAAAAACAATGGACATGGTTTAACATCACTGGTTTTAAACATTGTCGTCAAATTTAAGGTAATAAATGATATATTTCTTTATCTTTATACAAATTTTCATTACTTCTTACATGTTAAGTATGTAGGTTAATTCCTCTTAGACAGCTACATCCATATTCAATATACCGGTAATCATATCTCACATACAAGTTTAACATACATTGACATATCCACTTTTAGACATTCATTACACCTTCATCTTAGCATTCCTCTTCCTGTCCAACAATTCATAAAACTTAGTCCAGATTTCATAGTACGCTGATTCACTTTTATCCTTGAGCTCCAAGGTAAGTCTGTCCATTTCTGCACAATTAAAGATTTTAGTTAGTACTTCTTCTTCTGAGGGGGCTTCTTTGCTCTTCCATTTTTGGGCAAAAGCTATTCTTGCTGCTGTTAATATATGTAATATTAAATAGGTTGTATTCTTATTATATTTACCCTCTATAATGCCTAACAAAAAAAATTAAGGTTTAACTTCTATTTTTAATGTTAAGATCTCTTCCAGCCAACACCTTATTTGATGCCAACATTTTTTGGCCTTTGGGCATTCCCACCACATATGGTAAAAGGTTCCTGGGACTACCTCACATTTCCAACACATTGAAGAGTATTTTTTATTTATTCTTGCTAATCTTGTGGGTGGGAAATGCCACCTGTAAAACATCTTATATAAATTTTCTTTGTATGATGTTGCTAAAGTAATTTTTATGCTTTTTTCCCATAAGTTCTGCCAATTTTCGAAATCAATACTGTAGCCGAAATATTTGCTCCAAATTATCATGGTGTCCTTCACTTGCTCTTCTAACATTTCCTGTTCTAATAAATAGTGATATAGCTTCCTTATGGCCTTCTCCCCCATACCTAGTAAAATTTTGTCCAGTTCTGTTAATTCTGTTTTTATACCCCATTCCTTCTTGTCCTTCATATATTTAGATTGTATTTGAAGATATGCTCACCATTCTAGTTCAATTCCTTCCTCCTTTAAATTATTCCTAGATTTCAATTCCCCTTTATTCTTCAATACATTTTTATATGTGACAACCCCTCCTAATTTAGTAAAATTTGGATGTGTGAGCATCTCCAACGTTGATATCCAATTGGGGACTTCCATATAATTGCCTCTTTTAGTCTTAATCCAAGTATCTAAGAGCGCCCATCTAATGTAGTGCCTCTGGAAGTACTGGTGAACTTTGTGCTTCTCCTCCCAAAGAATAGCATGCCATCCTATTTGCAATGTCAGCAGTCTTCTATTTTTAAGATGTATCCAATTGCTTACCCACACCAAAGTTGCTGCTTGATAATATTTTTCCCAATTTGGAAGGCCGAATCCTCCTCTTTCTTTGGCATCTTGTAATAATTTTAGTTTAATTCTTGATTTTTTCCCTTGCCAAATAAATTTCGATATAATTCTATTCAAATTTATTAAAAAATCCTTTTTTAACTGAATTGGTATACATTGGAATAAGAATAATATTTTAGGTAAAACATTCATCTTAATAGTAGCAATCCTCCCCATGAAGGAGAGTTGTAACTTTTTCCACCTTTCTAAATCGGTTTTAATTTGTTCAATTTGTTAAGTTGGGTGAATGAGGACGCAGCAAGCCAGGCAGTGAGTGACAACAGCTCTTTATTGTAGGGTGAGAACCCAGCAACTGACCTAGGGAAACAGCTCCCTTTATATACCTTGCAGCTGTGGTGGTCAGCCAATCAGCTGATGGTCAGTTAGTTCAAACTTCCCGCCAAGAAACCTATTTACATAACACTCCTCCCCTCTCAGAAGTCACTTGGGGTTAGTATTAGCATACAAAGTCTCTCAGGTGACCTGGGCGTGTACGTATCCTGGTCGACCTGCGCAGTTCAGTCGGAGGGGAGGCGTCGAGCAGGTCGGAGGGACTCCCTGTCTCTCCCTGCTCCACCAATGGAACCTCCGAGATTTCTTTGTGGGCGGCGACTTCTCCGGTCGGTCGAACCTCTTCGATGGGGCGGCGCTGGACGCCAGAATCAACACCTAAGTCTTCCGCTGTACTCGGGTTTGATGTAGTTTGTGGTTCTGGTTGGTAGTCAGGGAGCGGTTCGTTAGAACTTTCCTCGGTGTCTGTGGCTATCCGTTTCCTCAGTTGGTCTATGTGTCTGCGCCAAACTCTCCCGTCCCCCATGTCTACTCTGTATGATTTGGGCCCCGTGATTTCTGTGATTGTTCCTGCTTCCCAGAGTGGGCCCTTCCCATAGTTCCTGGTGTGGACTGGAGTCCCTATGGTGAACTCCCTGAGTTTCCTCTCCCCCCCCCTCTTGAAAATGTCGGGGGAGTAGTTGGGGTTTAGCCTGTCCAGTACCCCTCGGAGCTTCCTTCCCATTAATAACTCTGCCGGGCTTCGGCCTGTGGCGGTACAAGGTGTGGTGTGCTGGGCTGTTAGAAATCGATCTATTCTTTCCCGCCAATCCCCGGGGCCTAGGCGTGAGAGGGCCTCCTTGGCTGTTCTTACAAATCTCTCAGCCTGTCCATTACTAGCCGGATGGAACGGGGCAGAGAGTACGTGTCTGACCCCCAGGTCCGCTAGGTACCCCTCAAATTGTGTGGCCATGAATTGGGGCCCGTTGTCCGAAACTAGGATATCTGGTAACCCATGGGTGGTGAACAACTGTCTCAGTTCCTTAATAACCGCGTCAGTGGTAGTGCCCCTCATGAGCTTAATCTCTAGCCACTTTGAAAATGCGTCCACTATAACCATAAAGATCTATCCATGAAATGGGCCAGAGAAGTCTATATGGAACCTGGACCAGGGGCCCTTGGGTCTTTCCCACTCCCTCACCGGTGCTGTCGGTGGATCTGGCCTAGACTCCTGGCAGGGCTGGCATCTCCCCACCAACTCGGTAATGTCTATGTCCATGTTAGGCCACCAGACGTAGCTCCTGGCTAGTCCCTTCATCCGAACGATCCCAGGGTGCCCCTCATGCAACAGCGTTAAAATCTTTTCCCTTAGGCACAAGGGAACAATAACATCCCCCTTGCATGGTTAGTTCGTCCCGTTTGCTCGCATACTGTTTAAATTCCCCGCCCTCAGTCTTCTCCGGCCACCCCCTCGTCACCCAACTCGCGACCGTCCAGATCATGTGGTCCTTGGTTGAGGCTCTCGCTACTTCTGCTGATGTGATAGGTCCCGAGTCCAATACGTCTATCAGCAGGATGCCGGGTGTGGGGTCTTCTAGCTTATCTGGTAATGGGCATCAGCTGAGTGCGTCGGCGTTGCCCATGTCTGCTCCTGGACGATGTATCAATTGATAAGAGTAGGCTGCTAAGAAGATGACCCAGCGTGTCATCCTGGGCGATAGGGCTGCCGGTGTTGGTCAGTCTCCTGTGATGAGACCCAGAAGTGGGCGATGGTCGGTGATTAGGTCGAAGTCCCTCCCGAATAGGTACTCGTGAAATTTCTTTACCCCTGTCAGGTGTGCTTCCTTCAAAGTCCAGGAAAGAATGAGCCAAACTCCATATTTTATAGAGTAATGTACTTTTACTGGAAAATGAAATGAACGCTACCAAGGAAAAGCTGAAACTAAAGCAATAGGCGCGAAAGTAGCATATAGAAAGCATCCCCTCCCACTGTCCATCATCAATCACCCAATCCAAAGGTCTCCCAGAGGTCAGGTGGACGCACGTCTGGCATCGTCATCTATCAGAAACGTGATGACGGTTGACCCGATAGCCACTTCGGTGATTAAGTTTCGTTTCTTCAAAATCTTCCAGCTTGCTTCCCTCCCCCACGCTCTCCCCCCCCCCCGTTTCTTATGGCAGCCAAAGCAGAAAGTCAGAGGCTGACATTCGGCCCCTCCAGAGAAAAGACGTTAGTCCTAAATAGGGAAAAGGGAAAAGAAGGGGGAAAAAAAAAAGAAAATGCAATATAGGCATTAAGGTTTATCAGGATATTTGGTATGAAACAACTGTACTTTCTTTGGCTCCCGGACATCACGTTTGTTCACCCACTCAGCTTGAGACAGAGGAAAATGTTTCCAAGCCACCAAATATTGCACTCTACCATGGTGCTTCCTAGAGTCTAAAATTTCTTTGACTTCGAAATGTTGCTCCCCTTCTATCAGTATGGGAACAGGAGGGGAATCTTGTTCTGGTCGTAAAAGTGACAAGTGTTCTGGTTTCAACAAACTAACATGAAACACAGGGTGTATCCGTCTCAACGTTTTTGGCAACTCTAATTCAACTGTTACTGGATTAATAAGTCTAGTGACCAGGAAAGGACCCACATACTTGGGTCCAAGCTTTTTTGATTTCTGTGAAGTCTGTAAGTATTTGGTGGAAAGATAAACCCTGTCACCCACTTTATACACATGTGCCGGGGACCGTTTTTTATCGGCTTGCATCTTATGCGCTCGGTGTGCATCATCTAGGGCTTTTCGAGTTACAGCCCAAGTGCTCTGTAACTGTTCGATCCACTCAACCAAAGATGGGTTTTGTGGGGTGTCTTGTGGTAGTTCGGGGATTGGCCCAAATTCCTGACCAGATGCTACCTTAAACGGAGTGAACCCGGTGCTGCTATGGATAGAGTTGTTGTATGCCACCTCCGCAAATGGCAATAAGTCCACCCAGTTGTCTTGCTGGTAATTTACATAACATCTCAGGTACTGTTCTAACACAGCATTGGTTCTCTCACAGGCCCCATTAGTCTGGGGGTGGTGGGCGGAGCTTAGCCCTTGGGTGGAGCCTATTAACCTTAAAAACTCCTTCCAAAAGTTGGAAGTAAATTGTACACCCCTGTCCGAAATTATACGTTTGGGAGCTCCATGTAATCTGTAAATATGATGAATAAACAGTTTTGCAAGAGTTTTTGCTGAAGGGATTTTAGAGCAGGGGATGAAATGCACTTGTTTGGAAAACAAATCCGTTACTGCCCAAATGACTGTGCACCCTTCACTTTCTGGTAGGTCAACAATAAAATCCATGGATATTTCCTTCCAAGGGGCATCCGGTCTTGCCACACTCTTCAGCAACCCAAGTGGCTTCCCAGGAGGTCTTTTAGCTGAGGCACATACCGGACAACTAGCCACATATGCTTCTATGTCCTTTTTGAGGGCAGGCCACCAAAACTGTCTTTTAACAAGATGTAGAGTTTTAACAAACCCAAAGTGTCCCGCTGCCTTGGCATCATGAGCGTACTGTAATACTGTTAGTCTTAAACTATCAGAGACATACAATTTAGCCCCTATCCAAGCTAGACCATCACGGAGGGTACATTCATTTGAATGAGTTTTAAACCATTCATCAGTTTTTAGGGCTTCTTGTAATTTCTGTAGTAGGTCGCCCAAAAGGGCTGGATCGGCCCTCGCCTGCGCTCTGGTAGTCATTGGCGCTGCCAGTTGAGTCGAAGGGATGATGGGTTGAACCACTTCTTTCTTGGTACTGTTGTATTGAGGCAGTCTGGAGAGTGCATCCGCCATGAAATTCTTTCCACCAGGAATGTAGCATAGAGTGAAATTAAAATGGTTGAAATGCTGGGCCCAACGAGCTTGCTTTGGTGACAGTTTACGTGGTGTTTTCAACGCCTCCAGATTTTTGTGATCAGTCCAAACTTCAAACGGGTGCTTTGCTCCTTCCAGAAATTGTCTCCACATTAACAATACCCATTGCACCGCAAAAGCCTCTTTTTCCCATATCGCCCATCTCCTCTCAGTTTCTGATAATTTACGGGACGTGTAAGCACAGGGTTGTAATTCCCCTTCTGCATTCTTTTGCAGAAGTACTGCTCCCACGGCCACGTCACTCGCGTCTGCCTGTACTACAAAAGGCTCTTCCATGTCTGGCTGTTTGAGAACCAGCTCAGCAGCAAACAGTCGTTTCAACTTTTCGAAAGCTTCTTGACAGTCCATAGTCCATTCAAGAGGTTGTGAGGGCCTTGGTTTTGCCTCACCCTTAGTTTTCAGAAGATTTGTTATAGGCAGAGCTATTTTGGCAAATGAGGGGATAAACTGTCTATAGAAATTCGCAAATGTCAGGAAACTTTGTAATTGTTTGCGGGTTACGGCCCGAACCTTCCCAGGGTCCATCTCTATCCCCTCATGTGATATGCGATATCCAAGATAGTCAATTTTGCTTTGATGGAACTCGCACTTAAAAAGTTTGGCATATAGTTCAGCAGCCCGGAGTTTTTTCAGGACCGTTCGCACCAATTTCACATGGTCGTCCATGTTCTCTGAGTAGATAAGAATGTCGTCCAAGTAGACCAGAACCCCCTTAAACAGGTGCTCATGCAGTACTTCGTTAATCAATTGCATGAACACAGCAGGGGCTCCCTGTAGTCCAAACGGGAGTACTCTAAACTGGAAACATCCAAGTGGGCAGCTAAATGCTGTCTTCCATTCATCTCCCTTTTTAATTCTCACTCGGTAGTAAGCCTCCCGTAAGTCAAGTTTGGTGAAGATTTTTCCCTTTCCTAGGTGAGATAGCATGTCCTTCATAAGTGGTAGGGGGTAAACGTTTTCCGAGACGACAGCGAGGGCCTCTTTGTCCAGCTGGCTGTAGTTCCGCTCGGCGCTGGAGAGTGTCCGGGAGTAGTAGGTGATGGGTGCCTCTAGGCCGTTAGGCAGTCTATGGCTTAGAACAGCTCCCACGCCAAAAGGGGACACATCACCAGCTAAAACAAGGGGAAGCGTAGAGTTGTATTGTATTAAGAAACTCTCGGCTGACAGCAGTTTTTTTATGTTTGCGAATGCAGTAGTCTCGGCCTTCCCCCATTTCCAAGTGGACTTCTTAGCTAACAGTCTGTGCAGGGGTTCAGCCACTGTTGCCTTGTCCTTCAAGAAAATCACGTAGAAATTTAAAAGTCCCAGAAACGCCTGCAGTTCCGCCTTGTCTTTTGGGGTAGGGGCCTCCTGGATGGCCCTGATCTTACTCTCGGTAGGGTGTATGCCGGTGCCGTCTACTTGGTACCCCAGGAATTCTACGGAGGGGACCATGATCATACACTTGTTGCGTTTGACCCAGCATTCCTGAATTTTTCCAGGACTTTTCTGAGCCTCCCCCCTAGTTGTTGTTCATCTTCAGTGGTGACGAGTACATCATCGAAATATGGGACCAGCCCGGGGTTCCCTTGCAACAGCCGCTCCATAGTGCTTTGAAATAGTCCCGGGGCTATGCTAACTCCAAACTGCAGGCGGGTGCATTTGAAGGCACCTCTGTGAGTTACTATGGTCTGTGCTTCCGCAGTAGCGCCATCTACCGGCAGCTGCTGGTACGCCTGAGCAAGATCAAGTTTAGCGAATATCTTGCCGAGGCCTAGGGAATGCAGTAAATGGTGTACAATTGGAACCGGGTAAGCGCTCTGTTGAAGAGCCTTATTAATTGTACACTTATAGTCTGCGCATATGCGCACTGACCCATCCAGCTTTACGGGTGTCACAATTGGGGTCTCCCATCTGGCATGGTCGACTGGCACAAGCACCCCCTGCTTGATTAATTTGTCCAGCTCGACGTCTATTTTGGGTTTCAGGGTGAATGGTACCCTCCTTGGTTTCAATCGGATTAGGGCAATGTTGGGGTTGAGGTTGAATGAGATAGGGGTCCCCACATACTTGCCGAACTGCTCATCGAACACGTCCTGGAACTCCTGCATCAGGTCGTCCTTCAGGGTGCTTCGTACGTTGCGGACTCCGGTGAATCCCATGCCCAGGGCTCGAAACCAGTCCATGCCCAGGAGGCTTGGGAGCTTGCCGCTGACGATGGTGAGGGGAAGCTTCTCGCAGAATTCCCCGTATTGCACTTGGAACTCGCCAATTCCTTCTACGGGTATGTGGTTCCCCTGGTAGTCTTTCAGTCTGCGCCACTGTGGTTGGAGATGCCGCTTGTGTACGCTGGGGATGGCCTTCTTTAGATTGTCCCACGACATGATGGTTATGGGGGATCCTGTGTCGATCTCCATCTGGCACTCACGTCCCTCGATCTCGACCGCGGTGTAGGTCTTTTCTCCGGGAGATGTGCAGGTCTGGCCGATTCGGATAGTGTAGGCCTGGACGTCTTCAGATTTTGCGCCCTTCCGGCTTCCGCCATCTTTATTGGGCCTCCAGCGCGGCGCTGTCTCGGATTGGCCGGATTGGCCACGTGGTTTGTAGCCTTGCACCTGCTTAGCCCTGCAGACTCGGGCGATGTGGCCCTTCTTCTCACAGAAACAGCAGATGGCATCCCTGAACTTACAGTTCTGTCGGGAATGGGGTCCTCCGCAGCTGGCGCAGTTGTCTCGGGGTCCCCGTTGGTTCGGTCTCGACTGCTCGGTGCGGTAGACCTCCTCCTCGGACTCCCCTTCGCTCTCGGTGCTTACGGCTTCACGGTGCACCGTCGCCGACCTCTGCATTGCCTGGCCCTGGATGGTCCCTTGCAATCTTTCGGCGGCCTTAACTGAAGATTCTTGGGCTCTGGCTTCGTCTAGTGCGATATGCAGGGTCAGGTTTGACCTCGTGAGTAGCCTCCTCTGTAGCTGGCCGTCCCTCACTCCGCAAATTAGTTGCTCTAGGAGCATTTCATCCAAGTCTCTGTATTCGCACTGGTTTGCAGCCTTACATAGGGCAGCGACGTACTCGCTGATCGACTCTCCGTCCTGCTGCAGTCTTTGCCGGAACTCGTACCGCTGGACGTATTTCGAAGGCGTTGGGGCATAGTGGTCTTTCAGCAGGGTCTGCAGCATTGACCATGATATGGTGTGGACCAAACTCGGCTCCGATAAGGCTTCGGCCGTGTCGAACACCCGTGGTCCGCAGTGGCTCAGGAACAGGGCCTTCTTCCACACGTCCGGTAGCCCTTGCAGGTCGTTGGCCACCATGAAACACTCGAACCGGGACATGTAGGATCCCCACTTTTCTTCCTTGGGGTTGAAAGGCGCTGGCGGTGTGTAGGCAGACATCGTTTCTTGCTTCTCCAGTGCTCCGCTCGCTCGCCTGGCTGGATTCTGGATTCGGGCGTTCTGCTTCTCTCTCGGCTCGTTGCTTCAGCTCTTTCCGTGGCCTCAGCTCTTTCTCGGCTGTGGCTTCAGCTCTTTCCTTGGCTTCTGGCCTCAGATCCCACCTTCGTCGCCAATGTTAAATTGGGTGAATGAGGATGCAGCAAGCCAGGCAGTGAGTGACAACAGCTCTTTATTGTAGGGTGAGAACCCAGCAACTGACCTAGGGAAACAGCTCCCTTTATATACCTTGCAACTGTGGTGGTCAGCCAATCAGCTGATGGTCAGTTAGTTCAAACTTCCCGCCAAAAAACCTATTTACATAACACAATTAATTTATCGTAATTATCCCCTTTAAGTTTAGTGCATCTTGAAGTCAATTGAATGCCTAAATATCTAATTTTTTTGTTATCTGAATGTTTATTTTCTCCTCCAATTCTTTTTTTTTTTTTGCACTTCGGTCATATTTTTAACTAACATTTTCATTTTGTCTTTATTTCTCTTTAGGCCTGCTACTTCCCCATAGTCTTCCAGTACTTCCATCAGCCTTACACCAGACTGCACAGGCTCTTCAATGATAAAGACAAGATCGTCCGCGAAAGCCTGTACCTTAAAAGTTTCTTTCCTAATTTTTAAGCCTCTAATTTGTTTATCTTCTCGTATTATTCTAGTCAAGATCTCTAATGATAATATAAACAGTAGCAGCAATAGTGGACAACCTTGTCTTGTACCCTTTTGGATTTGAAAATTCTTCGTTGTTTCCCCATTAATTACAACTTTTGCCTCTTGTTTGGAATAAATTGCTCCACACATTCTTATAAACTTTTCCCCAAATTCCATATAACTTAATTGATTTAGAATAAATTCCCATTTAACATTATCAAAGGCTTTCTGCGCATCGGCAAATATTAATACCATCTGTTTCTCGTTATATATCTCATAATATTCTATAATATCTAGTATAGTTCTAATATTATTCCTTATATGCCTTTTGGGCAAGAAGCCATTTTGGTCAGTATGGATAAAATTTTCCAAGAATTTCTTTAGTCTTTCAGCCATAATTGTCATAAAAATGTTGTAGTCCGAATTCAATAGTGATATAGGCCTATAATTTTTAATATATGTCAAGTCAGAGTTTTCCTTAGGAACCAATGTAATTGTTGCTTCCTTCCACGAGGCTGGGAACTTTGCTTCATTCAAGACTTCGTTATATATCTCTAACAGTATGGGATTTAGTATCTCTTGATGATTTTTGTAAACTTCTGACGGCAATCCATCAGGGCCTGGTGCTTTATTAATTTTTTGTTTTTTGATTGCCTCCAATAATTCTAATGGTGTTACATCATTGTTCAACATATCCTTACATTCTACTGGGACTTTAGACAATCCTGCTTTCTGAAGATAATGCAAAATCTTATCTTCACCTATCTTTTCCTCATCTTCATACAAATTTTTAAAAAACTCATAAGCCACATTTCTTTTCCCCTCAGTTTGGTGTATTACTTTACCCTCGTCATTGTATAATTTACTGATCCATCTTTTTTCTTTCTGTTTTTTCAATCTATATGCCAGCCAGCACCCTGGCTTATTTGCATTTCTTATTATATGATTTTTGAATTGTTTATATGTTTTGTTCCCAGCGTTCCACAAGAAGGCATGCCACCCCTTTAATAAATTGTGGCCTTCCAATTTTAATAGTCTATAATTGTCTAAATTGACCCAATCCTTAATCCATGTTAAACTCGCTGCCTTATAGTATTTTCCCCACGCTGGTAGGCCAAAACCCCCTCTAGTTCTATCATCCTGTAATATGTTTAAATTTATTCTTGGTTTTTTCCCCTCCCATACAAATTTTGATGTTATTTTATTCAGATTTGTAAAAAAGTTTTTCTCTAATTTAACCGGAATAGTTTGAAATAAGTAGAGAAGTCTTGGAAGTATATTCATCTTTATTGCCCCAATTCTTCCTAGCAATGATAGCTTTAGTTTCCCCCATCTTTCTAAGTCTTTTTTAATTTGTTGTACTAACTCTCCGTAATTATTATCTTTTATGGACACATTCCTATTTGCATTTTCAAAGAAGTTTTGTTTAATACTTTTTATTTGCTGTGCCAAACTCTCCTTCTCAATAATATTCAATTTGTGTTTAATTACATCTATTTGTTTTTTCAACTCCCATTTTTGTGGTTCCTTTTGCAGTTCTTTCTCAGATCTACTAAGTTCCTCTTCTAAATTTTTCTGCCGTTGCCTTTTTTGTTTGTTTTCCTTGGCCATATATGCTATTGCAATGCCTCTCATAAAGGCTTTTGCTGTGTCCCATAGGTTTTGATTGTTTGTATCTTCTTTCTTATTATCTTGGAAAAATAGGCGCATTTGTTCATCCATCTTCAACTTAAATTCATTTTGATTTAGAATTGCTCTTTTTAAAGTCCATCTCTTTGTGTTCTTCTGACCTTTCCATTTAATTTTAATGGGATTGTGGTCTGCCCACAATTTATAATAATAATTAATAATAATAATAATTTTATTTCTATACCGCCCTTCTCCCGAAGGACTCAGGGCGGTGTACAGCCTATTTAAAAACACAAGACAAAACAGCAGTTAAAAATTAAAATGATTAAATAGAGTTAGCTCAATTTAAAACCCCAGAATTTTAAAATACCCCAATTTAAAATTATTATGTTGATAGGCCAGCCTGGCGGAACAACAGGGTCTTCAGTGCGCAGCGAAACACCCGGAGGTCGGAGATCTTACGTATTTCCGGGGGCAGTTCATTCCACAGGGCTGGGGCTCCCACAGAGAAGGCCCTCCCCCTGGGTGTCGCCAGCCGACATAACTTGGCCGATGGCACCCTGAGGAGACCCTCTCTGTGGGAGCGGACTGGCCGGTGGGAGGCTATTGGTGGCAGAAGACGGTCTCGAAGGTACCCGGGTCCTATGCCATGGAGCGCTTTAAAGGTGGTAACCAACACCTTGAATCGCACCCGGAAGACCACTGGGAGCCAGTGCAGCTCGCGCAGGAGGGGTGTCACATGGGCACAACGAGTTGCGCCCATAACCACCCGCGCGGCCACATTCTGGACCAGTTGGAGCCTCCAAGTGCTCTTCAAGGGGAGCCCCATGTAGAGAGCATTACAATAGTCCAACCGGGAGGTAACAAGGGCATGAGTGACCGTGCGCAGGGCATCCCGGTCCAGAAAGGGCTGCAACTGGCGGATCAGGCGAACCTGATAAAAGGCCCCCCTGGCCACGGCCGTCATATGCTCTTCTAAAGACAGCCGTGCGTCCAGGAGGACACCCAGATTGCGAGCCCTCTCTGTGGGGGGCAAAGATTCACCCCCAATAGTCAGCGATGGCACCTGCTGACTCTATCGGGGCACCGGAAGCCACAGCCACTCGGTCTTGGAGGGGTTGAGTCTGAGCCTGTTCCTCCCCATCCAGACCCACACGGCCTCCAGGCAGCAAGACATCACATCAAGGGCATCGTTGGGGTGGTCTGGGGTGGAGATGTACAGCTGAGTATCATCAGCGTACAGATGACACTTCACCCCAAAACCACGGATGATCTCGCCCAGCGGCTTCACATAAATGTTGAACAGGAGGGGCGAGAGGACCAACCCTTGCGGCACTCCCCATGCGAGACGCCTCGAGGTCGACCTCTGCCCCCCTGCCAACACAAACTGCGAGCGGTCGGAGAGGAAGGAGGAGAACCACCGCAAAACGGTGCCCCCTATTCCTAACCCCCTCAACCACTGCAGCATGATACCATGGTTGATGGTATCAAAAGCCGCTGAGAGATCTAATAGGACTAGGACAGAGGAACAACCCCTGTCCCGAGCCCTCCAGAGATCATCCACCAACGCGACCAATGCCGTTTCTGTGCTGTACCCCTGCCTGAAGCCCGACTGGCACGGGTCTAGATAGATAGCTTCATCCAGGTGCCGGGGAAGTTGTCGTGCCACCACGCTCTCAACAACCTTCGCTACAAAACGAAGGTTGGAGACTGGACGATAGTTGGCTAATTCAGCCGGGTCCAGGGAAGGCTTCTTGAGGAGGGGCCTCACTACCGCCTCTTTCAAGGCGGCAGGAAAGGCACCCTCACTCAGAGAAGCACTTATAATTCCCTGGAGCCAGCCTCATGTAACCTCCTGGGAGGCCAGTACCAACCAGGAGGGACACGGGTCCAATAAACACATGGCGGCACTAATCTTACCCAGAACCCTGTCCACATCCTCGGGAGTCACAGGATCAAACTCCTCCCAGATAACATTCTCAAGACCTGCCCTTGTCTCCTCCCGTGGACTCATCCAATCGGAGTCCAAGCCATCTCGAATCCGAGCGACTTTATCATGCAGGAATTGCACAAAATCCTCAGCACGACCCTGCAAGGGATCTTCCCGCACTCCCCCCCAAAGAAGGGAGTGGGTCACCCTGAACAGGGCGGCTGGGCGGTTCTCTGCAGATGCGATAAGAGCGGAAAAATGGTTAGATTTTGCCGCTTTTATCGCCACTAGGTAGGTCTTGATATAAGACCTCACCTGTGTCCGGTCGGAATCGGATTGACTAGTCCTCCAAATGCTCTCTAGGCGTCTTTTCCGATGCTTCATCTCTCTCAGCTCCTCAGAGAACCAAGGAGCCAATTGAGATCGGCATCGGGTCAGAGGCCGCAAAGGCACGACGCGGTCCAAAGCTCCAGCGGCCGCCCTTTCCCAGGCGGCCACCAGCTCTTCAGTCGAGTCGTGTGTTAGAGTCTCAGGAAATGGCCCAAGCTCCATCAGGAACATTTCGGGGTCCATCAGGCGCCTGGGACGGAACCATCTCCGTGCGGTGGGGGAAGGCGGTAGGAAAGTCTAAGTGGAGGAGCGAATGATCTGTCCATGACAAGGGTTTGATATCTAGGTCCCCTCTACCAAGATCATTCAACCACTGACCAGAGATAAAAATCAGGTCCAGAGTGTGTCCCCCTATGTGAGTGGGGCCTTGAACTAACTGGGTCAGGTCCATGGCCGTCATGGAAGCCATGAACTCCCGAGCCACCTCTGACGCCTCACCCGCAGATGGAAGGTTGAAATCCCCCATGACAATAAGTCTGGGGGTATCAACCGCCACCCCGGCAATGACATCGAGTAGCTCAGGCAGGGTTGCTGCCACGTGGCAGGGAGCCAGGTACGTAGTCAGCAAACCCATCTGCACCCCACGGCCCCACTTCACACAAAGGGACTCACATCCGGCTATCTGAGGAACAGTGGTCTCCCTCGGACAAAGACTCTCCCTAATAATCACCGCTACTCCCCCACCCCTCCCCTGGGCCCTTGGCTGATGAAATGCATGGAAACCTGGTGGGCACATCTCAACGAGGGGGACCCCCCCCTCTTGGCCCAACCAGGTCTCCTCAATTTATAACAATTGTAGCTTCCTCAATTTCCGAATTTAATTTTATTGACATCCAGGCCATGTCGATTCTGGACCACGATTGATGTCTGCCCGAATAGTATGTATATTGTTTTTTCCCCCCCCATTTCTTTCTCTCCAGCTATCCTTAATACTTAACTCCTCCGCCATTTTGAAGAATGTGTTGGGTAGTGTCTCTAGTTCGGAGCGCCACTTTACACAGCTTTCCTCCTTGACAGCTGGCCCTGCCTCCTAGTGTTGCCAGTTTCTTCATGAGCTTCCTGACCTGTACTTAGACTTAAACCCTGGATTCATGCCTTGCCTCTTGGACCTGCTTCTCAGACTTGCCTTTGCCTTGAACCCTGTACTTCAGACCCCAGACGGTGTGCCTTGGTGTGTGTGCCTTGCCTTGCCTCTGCTTTGTCTTTGAATTGTGGACTGTTCCAGCTTTGTGGAATCATGCTGGAGCCATTTCAGAACTGAACTGGGGATTTTCTGGGGAAGAGTCTTGGGAGGGCTTGGAAAGCCTCAATAAACCCCTTGAATCCTCCGTGGTGTGATGCGTGTGAGTGGGAGCAGGACACCTCTGTAATCTGATACATTGTTGCTGTATGTAGTAGATAAGAGAATTTTTCAAAGAAGAACAAGAAAAAAGACAAGCAGGGAAGTTATTTTCTGGATATTTTGATCCAAAATTAAAAGAAAGATTAAGAAAAATAAACTCCAAACTATTTGCAAATTGATATATAAAATCCCTGTAGTGAATGTCCAATAAAAATGTAAATCAAGTAAAAGCACTTTCACTATCCAAGGACACATCATGTTTCCTTACAGAAAAGCAAAAGTTATTCAAAACAACATAAATCAAAGGGAGGAAAAACCAGATGAGTCCAGCAGGGGGTTAAAATAAATTAGCATTCAGCCAACTGGTCAACTTTTAAAGATAAAAAGCAAAATAAAACAGAGGATTCAAAAAGTGAAGTTAAAACCGACTTCCGGTTTGGCGTCCCGGCGAGACAGTCGGGGAATTAGCGGGCTCCAACGAGTGCCACGAAAACCCCGGCTACCGAACCGCTGTCGATGGGTCTTCGGACCGGAACCGTCCTGTAGAGACGGGGAAGAAAGAGAGGCTAAGTAAGATCGCAATGTAATTGCAACAAAATGGATACTTGTTAAGCAATTGGAAATTGTGGATTGCAGAGAGACACCATCTGGAGTAAAAAGGAACATTGCAACTTGGTTCTTTGTTTTGGAAAATTGTGAACTTTACAGATAACAACTGTGAGAATTTGTGGAGGAGGATTTTCTTGTCTACAAGAGAGAAAAATTCCTTACTGTTCAGCAGCCATCCTGGGGAGAGTCTCAGAAAGTAAGTAGTCTTGTACTGATATTAAAATCCAGTGCTGCAATCAGTGATGGGTCCAGATTATTGTTAACCATAAGCAGTGTTATAATTAGTTTTTCACAAGAAGAACAAATTCCTTGGATAATTGGACTGCTCTGTAGGATGCTACTGTTAATATTAAAGTGCTAAGCCAATGCAAAGGGGAACATACAATTATGACCAGATCTCCGGGGTTAAACAGCCACTATTTTATTGGCACCATCAGGAAAGAAAATATGTTCTGTTAAGTGTGATCTGAGAAACACGTACAGTGGATCCATTCCAGTATCAAGTTGGGTAGTTCAAAACAAAATGTGAATATACAGTATGTTTCTCCTTAGATTGGTTGGTAGTCCTTCTGAGTTGGAATGAGATCCCAACTTCACATAATTCAGTCCCAAATTTTTAGCAAAGTTAGTGAAATCAGACTTACAACGTATGTACAGAAAGATGAGTGGCCAGCCCATTTTGGCCTTCTTTGATCTGCAGAGTCCTTGGTGCTTTCTGAGCTTGATTGGGTTTCTTGCAGACATTTCATTACCCAACTAGGTAACACCTTTAATGCTAGAAGGGACTGGGGATTCCTTTCTGTTTATATACAGTAGGTTACCCTGTCAGTGTTGGTAGGGTTGTTTTATCCTTGGTAGTTCCTTAATTAAGTTGTTTGCTGTTTGATTGTTTGTCTATATTGGTACTGTAGTTCCTTGATTGGGCACCTCTCAGCAGCTATGATAGTGTCGTTAATAGTATCCTTCCAGAGTGACTGTGGTAGAGATGTAAAACTATCGTCAGTGTACCAATGATATTTAAATTCATGATGATGGATAACATTCAGGTAGATGTTAAATAATAGTGGAGAGCGTATGAAGTCCCAAGGAACCCTGTAAAGCAAAGGTCTAGAGCTAGACTTCACCCTTCTTCCAACATTATTAAATCTTGGTTCATAGCCTAGCTTGGTGTTGAAACCTAGCCAGTGGTGGTTTATTCAAAAATGGTTTGGCATTAGATGCAGAAATAATCTTGGGAATTCCAGCGTCTTAAGAAAGCAGCTTCCATTATTTGTTGAAAGAAAGATCTTGACAGACTTGAGCATTGGGACCCATCCAACAAGACGCAGTTCAGTGGTGAGTAAAGTAAGGTCCTGCACTTGGGCAGGAAAAACCAAATGCATAGGTATAGAATAGGTGGTACCTGGCTCAACAGTAGTAACTGTGAGAGAGAGCTAGGTGTCCTAGTGGACAACCACTTGAGTATGAGCCAGCAGTGTGCTGCAGCTGCCAAAAAAAGCCAATGCAGTTCTAGGACAATGAGAAGTGATAGTACCGCTTTACACCACACTGGTGAGACCACACTTGGAATACTGCATCCAGTTCTGGTCACCATGATACAAAAAAGATTCTGAGACCCTAGAAAGAGTGCAGAGAAGAGCAACAAAGATGATAAGGGAGCTGGAGGCTAAACTGGATGATGAACAATTAAGGGGACTAGATATGGGGTTTAGAACAATTGGCCACAGCCAAATGGCTGTGCCCACTTCACCCCAGCCTTTGCAGCTGACCCACTGCGGGCATTCATCCTCGGCTGGCCCTCCACCTGCGCTCCTCCCCCACCACTGGTCCCCTGTCGCTCCTCCTCTTCCCCCTCATCCCAGGCGATTTGCTGAGGGGTGGGCTTCTGCCTTCCCATTGGTTGCAGTCCCACCAGCTCAGTTTCCTGAAGTGCTTAAATGTTACAATTGAAAATACCTAACTTGCTCTCTGTAAATATGTGTACTTGTATATATGTCATTATGTGATGTCATTGTGTCCCTTGCCATTGGTTACTACTTACCATTTGCCCCGCCTCCTCTGTATATAAGCCTTTACTCCTGTCAGACTTCTAGCTGTCCAAAAGTGTTCCTGAGGAAGATGAGAAATAAACACTGTCGATACAAGAAAGTCTTCAGTCTTTTATATTGGGCCTAACCAGAATAATCAAACTAGCAACAAATTGGTAGCAAGAGGATGGTTTGGTAGGCCCAACCAAACATAAAGATGCAAGACTCACAAAAAGACAAAAGAAGACCTGCCACCAGATACATAACAAAAAGAATGGCAGCTCAGCTGACTCCTGACAAATATACACCAATTGAAAACATGAAGAAACAAATGCAATTACAAGAAAATGAACTGCTAACACAAAACAAACAACCACTAGCTGGAGCAGAAGAACCTTTCTCAACCCCAAACAAAGAAGATGAAGTAAAAAGAAAAATACTAGAATTAATAGAAACAACTACAGTTGAATCAAATCTGCTTGTGAAAATCCGCAGCATGATAAACGACCACGGAACAGCAGCAGATAACGAAAATAACAAACAAGAAAAATACAAGGTAAGAAACTCAACCCCTGACTTTAAAAACGACACCGAAGATGGCGACAGCTTCCCGCCTTTTTCATGGCAGCCATCTTACCCACCTAATACTCCCAAAATGGCCGACCAATTACTAAAAGAATCCCAAACCTCAAACTACAAAGTAGGAAACAAAACCTACCAAGAAGATGACTACCCGAGTTCAGAAACAAATAAAAAACAACTATTTAAACAAAACAAAACTCAACCTACTGAACTAGAAATAGATAAGGCTATACAGGTGCTGACTACAGCACTTGGGACTAAACTAAAAATACCAAACGAACAACCAGAAAATGAAAAAGAAAATTCTAAACTATCACCTACCAAACGCCAAAAAGAAATAAACTGTCTAAAGAAAGACCTAGCCACCCGAAAAAAGACGCACTGGCAATCATACTTACCTACCGAAGAACGACTTACTGAGCAACCCGGCTTCATCAACAATGGCGGCCCGCCTCGAACTCCACTTCCTGACTGCTTCGAAGAAAATGGCCGACAAGCCTCCGGTGGCTTCTTCTTCGATCGTCGCAACTTCGGAGACTCCCCGACGAGCAGGACAGCATCCCAGGCATTCTTCAGTCACCAGAGGCCCTCCAGAAACAAAGCCGAAGAACAGAAGGCCGACTGGGACTTCACCCCGGGAGCTGCAAACACAGGATCCTCCCTCGTCGACTGCTGGAGAAGAATGAGGACTGAGCATGCGCAGAACGAACCTGCAAAGAAAAAAGAAGAAGACATAGACACAAGTCAGCGCAGATCCAGCCAGAACATAGAGATAAGTAAATACAGACATGCATCTACCATACCCAGGCCTTATTGCGAGTATGCTAAGGTCTTAAACCATGGACAGCTCCTGAACATAAATAACACTTCACAACACTCAGGGACACTATCTTCAGACTTTATAAAATTAAAATTAGATGGGAGCAACTTAATGGAATGGAACCAGTGTTTACAAATTACATATTTGAAAGAGAATGTTTTATTTTTTATTGATAATCCACCAGACAAACCTTGGACTTATGAAATAGACTGCCTCCATCACAAAGCATATTATATATTAATTGCCTCTATTTCCCCAAGTATACTTCCCAGTATTGAACATAATCTAACCGTATCTGAAACATACCAAAAATTATTCAATTTGTTCTATAGCAAAAGTGTAGCCACCACCACAAAAATTTCTAGAGATTTCTATTCTGCCAAACTAAAACATGATACCTCTATGAGTGAACATATCTTGAATCTGAACGCAATCAGGGCAGATCTTATCCAAAGGGGGGAAACTATTTCTGATAACACTATGAAAAGCATTATAATCAATTCATTAGACCACAGCTGGGATAACTAAATTACCTTAATCGATAACTTAAGTATAGAACAAATTACCTTAGAAAACCTTACCAATAAACTTATTACTGAAGATAGACTTAGAAAGGAGCGATATGCACAACAAAGGGAAGGTAGAAATCAAAAAAGGACAGATTTTAGAGTCAGAGACAGATACCCACATGAATGTTCAATATGTGGATCTGAAAGACATCACAAAAGAGACTGCCCCAAGAACACAGGATACAGTGACACATATCAACACAAAGATAGGAGAATACATTTCTTAGACAGAACTTCCCCTGACTACAGATATAAACGCAGGGAATCACCACATTCTAGAGAAAGACAAATGTACAGAAATAACCCTAGGGAAAATAAGAAAGGATCACTATATGGAATAAGAAACAGTGACACTTTAACATCTGATTCACTCAACACTTGGCTCATAGATTCTGGGGCCACATGTCATACAACTCATAATAGAAAAATATTAAGCAACTTCACTGAAAAGAAATATTACATTAAAGTAGCAAACCAAAATGAAGTTCTAGTAAGAGGAATGGGAGACACGCATATAAAGGGTATAGGAAAAATAGAGGGGGTGCTATTTGTACCCAAAATTCCAAGTAATATATTGGCAACTCTAAAATTAAGTATAGAAAATGAAGTAGAGACCACTTTCAAAGGTGGAAAGGTATTTATGACTAAAAACAACAGAAACATAGGTAAACTATTCACAAATGACGGACTAACATATCTACTGCCACAAAGTAACAAATTAATCTATGCAAACTATCAATTAAAAAACAAAGAGGCAAAGTCAGATAGTCATAATGAGGGTAATAATAATAATGCATCAACTACTGATACTAATATGTCTGAAAATTTACACAATGGAAAACCTATACACGACAATTGTAGCCACTTACTCCACAGAAAGCTAGGACACGCAAGTTTTCCTGTCATACGAAAGATGTTAGAATGTTCCGAAGATTTAAAAATAAAGAACTGTAAAAATTATTTGGAATGCTCCGTGTGCAATTCATCCAAACTTAAAAATAAACCTAAACCCAAAAAAGCCACTCGCACCACACACTCAATTTTTCAATTAGTCCATATGGATGTAGTAGGCCCAATGAAACCTTCAATTAAATATAGAAAAAGATACTTTCTAACCATAGTCGATGACTACAGTAGATTCGGTTTTGTATACACCCTTAACCACAAAAGTGAAGTTTTCAAAAAATTTAAGGAGTTCTTTAAAATGGTAGAAACACAACAC
Source organism: Pantherophis vulpinus (assembly GCA_037215915.1). Classification (NCBI taxonomy): domain Eukaryota; kingdom Metazoa; phylum Chordata; class Lepidosauria; order Squamata; family Colubridae; genus Pantherophis; species Pantherophis vulpinus. The sequence goes on along the minus strand of JAXLNS010000018.1, from coordinate 2,737,629 downwards.
AATATTAAAATTAAACAAATAATGACCGACAGGGGGTCGGAATTCCTATCCAACGAATTTTCAAATTGGCTAAAATCACAAGGGATATTGCACTTTAAATCTTGTCCCTTCTCCCCTTTTCAAAATGGAGTATCTGAAAGAAAGAATGGTTTGCTACAAACCATGGTTAAATGTGTGTTAGACGATGCTGGCTTGAGCCAATCATTCTGGGCTGAGGCCCTTACTTATTCCAATTACACTATAAACCGCTTATGGTCAAGTACAATCAACAAAACTCCATACGAACTCATGTATGGAAGAAAACCAAAAATTAGACATTTACACATATTTGGCGTAACTGCTGATGTATATGTCCCCACACAATTAAGGCGCAAAGGAGAGAAAGTATCCAAAAGACTAATATTTATGGGGTACGAATCAGGAACCAAGGGATATCGCTTCATTGATAAAAATAACCATTTCATTGTATCCAGATCTGCCGTGTTTCAAGTCCCCCATAGGCACTAAATGGATCTATAAAATCAAAGAGCTAGAGGATGGTAAATTCCTATATAAAGCCAGGTAAGTGGCTCAAGGCTTTGCCCAAAGATTTCCAGATGATTATGAGGACACATACTCTCCAACCGTTAGATCAGAAAGTGTGAAAACAGCATTGGTATTAGCTTCCATCTTAAATCTAGAAGTATATCAATTTGATGTACAGACAGCTTATCTACATGCTGATCTTGATAAAGAAATTTATGTAAAAGCGCCCCCAGGAAAGGATACAAAAAAGGGAGAAATTTGGCTATTGAATAAGAGTCTTTATGGACTAAAACAGTCTGGCAAACAGTGGTACGAATACCACCAAAGATACTTAATGGTATGGGTTTTGTAGCTACTTCATCTGATTTTTGTTTTTTCACAAAAAGAAATAATGATTCTATTGAATATGTTTTGATTTATGTTGATGACATATTATATTTTGGACGTGATAAGATTAAATGTGATGATTTTGCTAAACAATTGGGCAAACATTTCAATTTAAAAATATTAGGAAAGGTAAACAAGTATTTAAGAGTCCAAATTGATAAAACGGATAAGGGTTTCAAATTGTCTCAGAAAGATAAAATTATAGAACTCATACAAAAGTGCAATATGGTTAACTCAAAAATTTGTGAAACTCCCATGTCAACTGATTTTTATAGAAATGTGCACAATGAACACGAGCCATTCAAAGATAACACTTTATATCGATCAATTATTGGGTCCTTATTATACATATCTAATTGGACTAGGCCTGATATCACCCTTGCCGTTAATTTGTTGTCAAGACATGTAACCAATCCTAACTTATACCATTGGGAAGGAATTAAAAGAATTTTGAGATACCTGAAATCTAGCATTAATGTATGTCTATACTTAGAACCATTCATTTCTGAAAAACCAACGTTGACCTGCTACACCGATGCAGACTGGGCTGCTGATTCAAAAAGCAGAAAAAGCACCTCTGGATATGTTTTTCTTATAAATGGTTGTACGGTGCACTGGTACACTGGCAAACAAAACTTAATTGCCACTTCTACAGCAGAAGCCGAGTACGTTTGTCTATCCAAAGCGGTCAATAATCTAACCTGGTTCGATGATTTGTTATCTAATGTATGGGATGAACTTATTTATCCAATTATCATGTTTTTAGAAGAGCATTTGACGGCCGTGGCCAGGGGGGCTTTCTATCAGGTTCGCCTGATACGCCAGTTGCGTCCCTTTCTGGATCGGGACTCCCTATGCACGGTCACTCATGCCCTCGTTACTTCCCGCGTCGACTACTGTAACGCTCTCTACATGGGGCTCCCCTTGAGGAGCACTCGGAGGCTCCAACTGGTGCAGAATGCGGCCGCGCGGGTACTTATGGGGGCGACATGGCGCTCCCACGTGACACCTCTCCTGCGTGAGCTGCATTGGCTTCCAGTGGTCTTCCGAGTGCGCTTCAAGGTGTTGGTTCTCATCTTCAAAGCGCTCCATGGCTTAGGACCCAGTTATTTACGAGACCACCTTCTGCCTCCGATAACCTCCCACCGGCCAACACGCTCCCACAGAGAGGGTCTCCTCAGGGTGCCGTCTGTCAGGCAATGTCGGCTGGCGACCCCCCGGGGAAGAGCCTTCTCTGTGGGGGCACCCGCCCTCTGGAATGAGCTACCCCCAGGGATACGACTAATCCCGGACCTCCGGACCTTCCGCCGGGCCCTGAAGACTTTTTTATTTCAGCAAGCCGGGCTGGGTTAAAATTTTTAATTGGGTGAATTTTATGGGTAACGGGGTTTTAAATTGGAGAAGCCTAAGATAATTTAATTTTGTTTTAATATATTTTAATATTTGTATTGTGTGTTTTTAATTCTGGCTGTTCACCGCCCCGAGTCCTTCGGGAGAGGGGGCGGTATAAAAATTTAATAAATAAATAAATAAATAAATAAATAAATAAATAAATAAATAAATAAATAAATAAATAAATAAATAAATAAATCATCAATGAAGATAATAAAGCAGCAATAGATATATCAGCTTCCGAAGCAATAGGCCAACGATCTCGACATATCGATATCAAATACAAACATGTAAGGCAATTGTCAAGTATAGGGTTCATTAAGGCTGTTCATTGCGATACTAATGAACAAATTGCTGACATCCTCACTAAGCCATTAGCAACCAAACAACATGTATATTTGACCTCTAAACTTAATGTACATATATAATGTTAATAACCCACCATTGGTTAGGTATTTTAGAGGGGGATTTGTTACAATTGAAAATACCTAACTTGCTCTCTGTAAATATGTGTACTTGTATATATGTCATTATGTGATGTCATTGTGTCCCTTGCCATTGGTTACTACTTACCATTTGCCCCGCCTCCTCTGTATATAAGCCTTTACTCCTGTCAGACTTCTAGCTGTCCAAAAGTGTTCCTGAGGAAGATGAGAAATAAACACTGTTGATACAAGAAAGTCTTCAGTCTTTTATATTGGGCCTAACCAGAATAATCAAACTAGCAACATTAAATTCCTTCTCCAGCATTTTGGGTGGGCTACAGATGGGGAGGGGAGGGACTTTCTTCAACTTGCTGGAATATTTTTCAAGGTCCTCACCCAGTGTGGGGGTGGTGTGGGGTGTGTGTGTGGGGGGGGGGAGAGAAAACATTGCAGAGAATTGGGAAGGGGGGCTGCCGGCATCTGTGGAGGCTTGGGAAGACCTCCCTGGCTGGCAGGCAGAGAAGTGGGGGCTGGAAGGTTGGCTCCAGAGCTTACCCAGGATTTCAGCAGTGAGAAGCTTCCCGGGGCAGCTGGCGAGGCTGGCTGGCAGTGGGGAGGTGCTGAGCAGTCATCTCAGACAGAACGGGGGGATGGGGGATGGGATCGTCTGGACTGTGCCCTTGCCACCAAGGGCTGGGGTGGGGGTGGGGGTCAGTGCAGGATGGGGAAAGCCAACCCCAAGGGGTATTTTATTCCCTCCCCAGCAGAATGTCTCGCTTTTCATTCACACGACACATGCTGCCCAACGAAGGAGTCTCCTCTGGCATTTGCAGGACGTGCTGTAGCCTCAAGGACACAGGCTGAGCAGTGATTGGAGGACAGCAGGGGGGTGTTCACAAGAAGCTGGGGAATTGCAAGACACTGAGCCAGGGTTGTGGAGGCAGCTGGGATGGAGAAATGAGAAAGAGAGAAAGTTTGTTTTTCTTTTAAAGGTATTTTTAAATATTTTAAAACTTTTTTTAAAATATTTCTTTAAAATATTTTTTAAGATTTTTTTAAAAAAATTGAATAGTTTTTAGGGTTCTTTGAAATATACTGTATAATATACTGGGGAAAAGAAATAAAGAAGGAAATAGAGATTAAATATTAATTAATTAACAAAATCCATATGAATAGTATTACATTTAGTCTTAGAGATTTGAGCACTATTATCTTTAAGTGTTTTGAAATTAAATCTAGCTTTAAGAAACAATATCAAATAAAAGACAAGTAATAATGCATGTAGATGTATATATGTATATAATTGCACCAATGAACCGAAAATGTACCGAATGTATTACTATATGTTATAATAAAAATCAAATTAAAAAAAAAAAAAAAGAAATATACTGTTTAGATTTTTTTCAAAAGGGACAGTGCAGAGGGAAAAGGACGAGCTCTGTCCTTTGACTCTGATCTTTGTGTCCGGGGACCCTTCAAAGGCACATTGAGTTTGGAGAGCCACTCAAAACAGAGGGGAAGCCTGGGGGACAGTGAGGTGGAAAGCAACCACCCGCTGGAATGAGGGAAACCTTCTTTAACCCGGGGAATTTCGGGGAATGCGCACTCGCTATCTTAGAGCGATTGCACACTCCGGTCCCCAATGCTTTTCTTGTTCCCCAGGTTGTCCAGATTCTCAGGGCCAGAGCCTCCGGCTGATGTTATGCAACACCAGGTCCGTTGTTAATAAAGCCCCCCTCATTCACGATCTTATTCAGGAGGGGGAGGCGGACCTGGCGGGCATTACGGAGACCTGGTTGGGCCAGGAGGGGGGAGTCCCCCTTGTGGATATATGCCCACCAGGCTTCCGTGCATTTCATCAGCCGAGGGCTCAGGGCAGGGGCGGGGGGGGGGGTGGCGGTTATTATAAAGGAAGGTCTGGATCCAAGGGAGACCACTGTTCCACAGATAGCCGGATGTGAGTCCCTCTTTGTGAAGTGGGGTCGTGGAGTACAGATGGGCTTGTTGGTCACGTACCTGGCTCCCTGCCACGTGGCAACGGCCCTGCCCGAGCTGCTTAACGTTATAGCCGAGGTGGCGGTGGACACCCCCAGACTTGTCATCATGGGGGATTTCAACCTGCCATCTATCGGTGAAACGTCTGAGGTGGCTCGAGAGTTCATGGCTTCCATGACGGCCATGGACCTTACTCAGTTAATTCATGACCCCACTCACACAGGGGGACACACTCTGGACTTAGTTTTTGTCTCTGGTCAGTGGTTGAGTGGCCTTGATATAGGGGATATAGCCATCGAACCCTTGTCATGGACTGACCACTCACTCCTTCGACTGGACTTTCTAACTGCTGCACCCCGCCGCAGGGAGGCGGGACCGACCAGGTGGTTCCGCCCCAGGCGCCTGATGGACCCTGATAGGTTCCAGATGGAGCTTGGGCCATTTCCTGAGATTCTGGCTCATGACTCGGCTGAGGACCTGGTGGCCGCCTGGGATAGTGCGGCTGCTGGGGCCTTGGACCGAGTCATGCCTTTGCGGCCTCTGACCCGGCACCGAACTCAACTAGCTCCTTGGTTCTCCGAGGAGCTTAGGGAGATGAAGCGCCGGAAAAGACGCCTGGAGAGTAGTTGGAGGACCAGCCGCTCCGAATCTGACCGAACACTGGTGAGGTCTCATATTAAGACCTACCTAGTGGCGATAAAAGCGGCAAAAACTAGCTATTTTGCCGCTCTTATCGCGTCATCAGATAATCGCCCGGCCGCCCTGTTTAGGATGACCCGCTCCCTCCTCCATCTGGAAGTGCGGGATGACCCCTTGCAGGGTCGAGCTGAGGATTTTGTGCAGTATCTGTATGACAAAATCGCTCAGATTCGGGAAGGGCTGGCCTCTGACTGGGTATGTCCGGACGGGATGACTGAGGCAGGTCTTGAGAGTGTTATCTGGGGGGAGTTCGATCCTGTGGCTCCTGAGGACATGGACAGGGTCCTGGGACGGCTGAACGTGACCACATGTTTATTGGACCCGTGTCCCTCCTGGTTGGTACTGGCTTCCTGGGAGGTGACACGAGGCTGGCTCCAGAAGATTGTTAACGCTTCTTTGAGTGAGGGGGTCCTGCCGGCCGCTTTGAAAGAAGCGGTTGTGAGGCCCCTCCTCAAGAAGCCCTCTCTGGATCCGGCTGTTTTGGCTAACTATCGTCCAGTCTCCAACCTTCGCTTCGTTGCGAAGGTTGTTGAGAGTGTGGTGGCGCAACAGCTTCCCCAGTACCTGGATGAAGCTGTCTATCTAGACCCGCTCCAGTCCGGCTTCCGGCCTGGGCACAGCACGGAAACGGCATTGGTCGCATTGGTGGATGATCTCTGGAGGGCCCGGGATAGGGGTTGCTCCTCTATCCTGGTCCTGTTAGACCTCTCAGCGGCTTTTGATACCATCGACCATGGTATCATGTTGCACCGGTTGGCGGGGTTGGGGGTGGGAGGCACCGTTCTGCGGTGGTTCTCCTCCTACCTCTCTGACCGGTCGCAATCTGTGTTGACAGGGGGGCAGCGGTCGACCCCGAGGCACCTTGCTTGTGGGGTGCCACAAGGGTCGGTCCTCTCACCCCTTCTGTTCAACATTTATGTAAAGCCACTGGGTGAGATCATCCGTGGCTTCGGGGTGGAGTTCCATCAGTACGCTGATGACACCCAGCTGTACATCTCCACCCCAGGCCACCCCAATGATGCCCTTGAAGTGATGTCCCAGTGCCTGGAGGCCGTGCGGGCCTGGATGGGGAGAAACAGGCTCCGACTCAACCCCTCCAAGACCGAGTGGCTGTGGCTTCCGGCGTCCCGATATAGCCAGCTGATGCCATCGCTGGCTATTGGGGGTGAATCACTCGCCCCCACGGAGAGGGCTCGTAACTTGGGCGTCCTCCTGGACGCACGGCTGTCTTTAGAAGATCATTTGACGGCCGTGGCCAGGGGGGCTTTCTATCAGGTTCGCCTGATACGCCAGTTGCGCCCCTTTCTAGATCGGGACTCCCTACGCACAGTCACTCAGGCACTCGTCACTTCCCGCCTGGACTACTGCAACGCTCTCTACATGGGGCTCCCCCTGGGGTGCACCCGGAGGCTCCAGCTGGTCCAGAACGCGGCCACGCGGGGGATTATGGGGGCGACGAGGCGCTCCCACGTGACACCTCTCCTGCGCGAGCTGCACTGGCTCCCGGTGGTCTTCTGGGTGCGCTTCAAGGTGTTGGTGACCACCTTTAAAGCGCTCCATGGCTTAGGGCCGGGGTACTTACGAGACCGCCTTCTGCCACCAATAGCCTCCCACCGGCCAGTACGCTCACACAGAGTGGGCCTCCTCAGGGTGCCGTCCGCCAGACAATGTCGGCTGGCGACCCCCAGGGGGAGAGCCTTCTCTGTGGTGGCGCCCACCCTCTGGAACAACCTCCCCCCAGAGTTACGTACAATAACAGACCTCCGGATTTTTCGTCGGGCCCTGAAAACCCATTTATTTCAACTAGCTGGGCTGGCTTGAGTCAAATTTTAAACTGATTTTAAATTGGAATTGTTTTAATTACGGCCAAAATATTTAATTATTTTAATCAGTTTTTAGATTTTGTATGTTCTGTATGTATGTCTTGTTTTTACTTTGGCTGTTCACCGCCCTGAGTTCTATATTGGAGAAGGGCGGTATAGAAATTTAAACAAATAAATAAATAAATAACCCGGCGTGAATGTGTCCTTTCATGTCATTTTGACATGGCGGACTCGAGGCTGTGACAAGCCACAATAGACTTGGAAGAGAAAGTGTTACTAGCAGACTGTGCCCATTCCCATTTGTGAGGAACTCCCATATGTGCAGCAGCTTGAACTGTCAAAGTGAGTAATTTTAAAACATTTGGCAAAGAGGAAGGAAGCTCCGGCAGAAAACTAGAGGCGATTTAAAGAGAAGAGCCGTGATTTATTAAAAAAAATTGCTGAGAGAGAGGAGCCAAAAGAAAGAAAAGACCGGGAAAAGATTGTAAAAGCAAGAGCGAGAGCAAGAGAGTGTAGGACGAGGGAGGAAGGAAAAGAGAAGGAAAAGGAGAAAGGCAGGAACCTACATTTTGGTAACCGACAAGAGAACCAGGGGTTGGAAAAAGACGATCCAAGACAGAAGAAGAATGGGTGACCAGGGAGAACTTGAGAGTGAAAGGAGAGGAGTCTGGAGAGGATTGGAGGAGCAGACAGAGCCAGGAATAAGCTGGTGAGGACTGTGTCTGGGGGAGGAGAACGGCGATATACAATGAAGAAGTGAAAGGCGAGTGTTTTGGGTAATCTGGAGCCTAATAGTGAAAGTAAAGATGCTAGAAAGAGACAGTGAGAGGGCGGAGAGGAGAAGAGAGAGGAACTATAGAGACTGAGAGATCCAGACATAACATTGAGTGACTAAGCAGAGAAACTGACAGAGGTGGAGTAGACAACGAGGACGACACTATTAAGAACATTGAATAACCGGGAGAATTAAGATATTTAAACAGCAGAGCTGCCCTATTCTGAGTGTCAATCAGAGTGTTACATTGTATATTGTGATCAATACCCTGATTAATACGATTTCCTTGAATATCCCTTTCATGATATTGCTCCCATAGCAAGATTGTATTTACAGTTATATATATTTATATCAATATTAATTATAGCTATTTAGATTGTATTGAAGGTACTTTATTTAAAACCGAATTATTTACAATTAATATTTATTGGAAATTATATCTATTTATTATTGTTAATTTAGTTTAACCAATCAAATTAATTTAATTGGTTGAATATAGAGGAAATGTATTTAGTGACTTCTAGCCATATTGTATTGTACTGTACACTTTTACGTTGATTTATAGCTATAGAGTATTGGGAAGATAATTTATGACAATAGAATTAGAAATAGAATTTTTAAAAAGTAAAAATTGATAGAAGAAAATACTATAATATTATAATATTGACAGAGGAAAAGAAAGACATTTAATAATTATTAGCAACTTATCGGTGGTTTATTGTAATCTATTTAAAAGAAAGAAATATAGATATAAAAGGAGTAATCTCGAAAGATAAAAAGAAATTATTAGTGTCTATAAAAGTGGTGGATGGTAATTTGGGAAAAGATCTATAAAATTTTGGGAGAACAAAACAGAATTCTAAAGGAAATGACAAGCATTACCACTATAAAACTGAGAGTAGGGGAAAAGACGGCATCTAACCCGACAGTGGTGATAGCTTCCCCATCAACTCAGAGATCACTAGAAGGGATGCTATCCACGGAAAAACCAAGCTCTAGCCTGACTTCCCAAGTGATACAATCTACCCTTTCAATGATACAGGAAACCATGGTGAAACTCCAGGAGATGATGACAAAAAATCATGGAGAGCTGAAAACTGATATACAGAATTTGGACAATAAATTTGGTTCAATTCAAGAGTCGATACAAAGGAATGAACAAAAAATTAAGTCAGTGGAAATGAAAACTGAGCAAACGGAAAAAAATTACCATAAAATGATGGCAGTAAATAAAGATCTAGAGAGTTGGTTAATACACCTTGAAATGGATCGAGCCTCCTTTTATCTGAGGTTTCAAAATGCCGTGGAAACGAAAGAAGACCTGGGAGGGGTAATGGTGGGACTGATTGCAGAAGCCCTCCAGAGGGGAAAAAAATGAGATTATAAATGAGTTGGACGAAGTTTATAGAGTCCAAACAAATTATGCAAAATGCCATCACCTGCTCAGAGAAGTACACATTACGTTTCCGCAAAAGAAGGTCCAAGATATCATTTATAAAATTACAAGGGACGAACCTATGATTTATAATGGAAAAGAAATCATAACTTTGAAGCAGGTCCCCAGACGGATTTGGGAACAGAAGAAAGACTACCGGTTCCTAGCATCTCTGCTGAATAGAAAGAACATATTATTCCGATGGATCACCCCAGAAGGAATGCTGATATCCTGGCAGGGCAAAAGAATTAAAGTTGACGATTTAGATAAAGCCCAAGAACTATACGATCAACTGATGGGGATGGAGAAAGACTCAAGTAGCAGAGAGAAATTGGAGACAGCTAGTCTAGAAGAACAGAGACAGGAATCCGGAGGTGAAGAGTTGGAAGATAGAAGCAAGGTGATAAAAGAGAACCAAGAAGAAGAAAGGGGTACTAGGACTAGGGCTCAAAGAACTACCAGAACAAATAGAAACCAGAGATCGGCGGACAACTAGGAAAATAGAGAAAGAAACCCAACTATTGTCAATGAATGTGAATGGATTGAATGATTTTGTGAAAAGGAAAAAAATACTCACAAAATTGGTGAAGCAGACTGTAGATATTATATGTCTCCAGGAGGTGCACATCAAAAAGCAAGACCAGAAATATTTAGAATATAATAAATTGGGGAAAATGTTCTCAGCACTGGCAGAGAAAAAAAAAGAGAGGGGTGGCGGTATATATTAGAAAAGAAATAAAAACTAATCTAGTTTATGCGGACCCTAAGGGAAGGGTAGTATTGCTCAAATTAACAATAGGGGAAATTAAAATGTTACTAGCTAATATTTATGCCCCAAATAAAAATCAGAGGGAGTTTTATAAGAAAACCCATGAAATGATTATTGAGACAGGTTGTAAAAACATGTATAGTGGGGGACTACAATGGAGTAGTAAACATCAAAAAAGATGATGTTAGTGATAAGAAACAGCAAAAAAAGAGAAATGTACTACCGAAAACTTTTTTTGACATGGTCGAGGAGTTAAATTTGATTGATGTGTGGAGAACATAAAACCCCAATGAAAAAAAATTACCTTTTATTCTAAGCCTCATAAATCCTTCTTGAGAATTGATATGGTATGGGCAAACAGAGAATTAAGCAAAGAGAAAGTGTAGAGATTCCCCCGAACATTTGGGCGGACCATAACCCTCTGATAATAACATGGACAGGTCAAAAAAGGGAAATTAAAAGATGGACTTTGAATCTGCAGATATTACAAGAGAATGAATATCTCCAGAAGATTAAAAAAGAACTGACCCTATTCCTCGATGTAAATAAAAAACAACACACCTCCCTGCAGAATTTATGGGATACAATGAAAGCATACACAAGAGAAATAACAATAGCTTATATGTCAAAGAGAAATAAGGAGAAACGGAAACAACAGGATATATTACTGAAAGAAATAGGTCAGCTAGAAAAAAACCTTCAAGTAAAGCCAGGCGATGAACAAACCAATGAAATGTTAACATTAGTTAAACATAAATTAAACTTAATAGAACAAGCAGAGTATGCAAAAAACATTAAACATACGAAACAATATCTCTTTGAAAATGCAAATAAACCGGGGAGGTGGTTGGCATACAAATTAAAAAAAAAGAAAAGAAAGTAGGATAATACATCAGTTGCAGGATGAGGTAGGAAATTTATAAAACAAGGAAGAAGAAATAAAAAAGATTGCATTAAAATATTTTGAGAATTTATAGACAAGAGGAAATTGAGACAGATAAAATAAACGACTATTTAAAAGAGGAAAGTATGCCTATATTGGAGGAAGAAAAGAAAACATTGTTAAATAGGGAGATAACATCTATGGAACTAAAAGAAGCGATTCAAAGACAAAAAAACAATAAGACTCTGGGGCCAGATGGTCTGCCAGGGGAATTTTATAAAAACATGGGGGAACTAATAGAACCAATACTTTTAGAATTGTATAATGAGGTTTTGTTGGAAGCAAAAATGCCTGTTTCGTGGAGGGAAGCATACATCACGGTGATTATGAAAGAAGGTACCAATGCAAATCAAATCCAAAATTATAGGCCAATTTCACTTCTGAACGCCGATTATAACATTTTCATGACTATTATAGCAGGAAGGATAAAAAAAATATTAAATGAGATTATTCACTCTGACCAAAATGGTTTTCTCCCATTGAGACAAATCAGAAATAATACAAGAACGGTATTGAACATGCTAGAATATTATGAAGTCCATCCAGAGAAACAAATAGCGCTTGTTTTTCTGGATGCCCAGAAAGCATTCAACAATTTATATTGGCAATACATGATTCGACAAATTAGAGAAATGAAATTCGGAGACAAATTTGAACAAATGATAGAAGCAGTATATTCTTCCCAAAAAGCGAGTATTATAATAAATGGAGATATTACAAGACCATTTGAAATAAAGAAAGGAGTTCGCCAGGGATGCCCACTGTCACCTCTGCTCTTCATTCTGACATTATTTATTATTATTTATTTATTCAATTTGTATGCCGCCCCTCTCTGAAGACTCAGGGTGGCTCACAATGCATTTAAAATCATTATAAAAAACATTTAAGAATTAAAAACATTAAAAACATTAAAACTCATTCACACCATTCATGGCCGGATCTCGCCGGATCACAAGAGCGAGATCAATGGCCCCAGGCCTGCCAGAAAAGCCAGGTCTTCACCGCTTTTCGGAAGGCCAATAGGGTGGGGATGGTCCGGACCTCAGGAGGTAACTGGTTCCAGAGAGCTGGGGCAGCCACAGAGAAGGCCCTCCCCCGCGGGCCCGCCAGCCGGCATTGTTTAGCTGACGGGACCTGGAGGAGACCAACTCTGTGGGATCTTACCGGTCATTGGGAGTTATGCGGTAGAAGGTGGTCTCGAAGATACCATGGCCCTGAGCCATGTAGGGCTTTAAAGGGAATAACCAACACCTTGAATTGTGACCGGAGACCAATAGGGAGCCAGTGCAGCTCGCGGAGAATTGGTGTAATGTGGGTGTACCTAGGTGCACCCACGACAGCTCGTGTGGCTGCGTTCTGGACCAACTGTAGTCTCCGAACACATTAGAGTCGTTATTAAAGAAAATTAGAGCAAACCCAGAGATTAAAGGAACCAAAATTAGAAAGGAAGAGTATAAAATACAAGTGTTTGCGGACGACCTGGTATTTTTTATTGAGGACCCAAAGGAGACAGGACCTATCTTAATACGGGAAATAGAGAAATACGGAGAAGTATCGGGTCTTAAAATTAATAAAGCAAAAACAAAAATGATAGTTAAAAATATAGCATTAAAACAGAAAAGAGAATTAGAGGAAGAATTGGGACTACAGAGCATAAAAAAAATTAAATACTTAGGAATTTGGCTGACAGCAAGGTGTTCCTCGATTAAAGAAGATAATTATGTGAAATTAGTACAACAAATAAAATTGGATTTGGAAAGATGGGGGAAATTAAAGCTATCTATACTAGGTCGAATTGCAACCATCAAGATGAATGTTTTGCCGAAACTGCTCTACCTTTTTCAAACTATACCTATAAAATTGGACAAGAAATTCTTTACAGATTTGAATAGAATTACAACAAAGTTTATATGGGCAAGTAAGAAAGTAAGAATAAAATTAACAGATCTTCAGGATAGCAGAACCAGAGGTGGGTTAGGGCTCCCAGATTGGCGACTTTACTATAAAGCGGCAACTTTAGTATGGGTCAGGGAGTGGATTAACCTGAGAAATAGAAGACTACTTACTCTGGAAGGACATGACCTACAAAAAGGATGGCATGCCTTCTTATGGGACAGGGAGAATAAATCTGATTTATATTTTTTTAGACATAAAGTAAGGGAAGTTCTGATGCAAATATGGCAAGAGATTAAGAGAAAGCATTATATGAAAATCCCCAGTTGGTTATCAACAATGGAAGCGATGATTCACCCTAACACTCTGGATATAGGTAAAATGGCCAAATATAATGAAATTCTAGATAGCCAAGAGAACTTAAAAAATAGACAGGAATTGGAAGAACAAGGCATAATCATAGATTGGTGGTCATATTTGCAACTTCAATCGCGGTATAAAAAAGACAAAGACGAGTATGGAATTGAGATGGTACCGTAACAATTGGATAAACTATTGATTGGCCCAGATGAAAAATTGATAACAAAAAATTATAATTATTTATTAGAATTTGATAAAGCTGAAGATATAGTGAAGGGAGTTATGATAGCATGGGCAAAAAATGTCGGGCATAATATTGAATTGGAAGATTGGGGGAAAATTTGGAATAGAAATTATAAAATAATTAAATCAGCAAAATACAAAGAGAACCAGTATAAAATGTTCTATCGCTGGTACTTGGCACCCTCTAGACTAGCGAAGATATACCCAAACCTAAGCCCAAATTGTTGGAAATGTGGCCAAAAACAAGGTACCTTTTATCATACATGGTGGTTGTGCCCTGAAACAAAAAAATACTGGAAGAAAATACATAGGTGCTTACAGGAATAAACAGGACTTCAGATAGAATACACTCCGGAACTATTTCTCCTAGTGATAATTAAAAGGAAATATGACAAAAGAATAATATATATCATTTTACATATAATAATCGCAGCAAGGATAGCTTTCGCACAATGCTGGAGAAATACAAACATACCTTCCGAAGGCTTAGTAATTAAAAAAATATTTGATTGTGCAGAAATGGACAAATTGACAATTGAACTGAATGTCAGCGTTCCAGAAAAACCCCAACTCCAAGTAAAGACTCTGAAGCAAGCATTTTTCAAAGTTCTATTTACTAGAATAGGTAAACTGGCACATCTGGGAAAACCCAAATCTGAGAGGTCCGGGTTTTCCCTCAGTAAATCAAAACCCCCAAAACCATCCCCTCACTCCTCAGTCGATCACATGCTCCAATCAACTGCCGTCCCATCTCGAGACATCACTCCGACCACTCCTTCTCTAGATGCAGGATCGCCCTGACCTTGACCGACAGGAAGAATGCTATTATGTCTACCAACAACCGCTCTACTAAATCCCCCCTCCTACCGTATTTTCCGGTGTATAAGACGACTTTTTAACACAGGAAAATCATCTCAAAAGTCAGGGGTCGTCTTATACGCCGGGTACCCGAATCTGAGTTGCTGGCGCTGACTGATGACGCTACGGGAGCGCTGACAACATTGACGGAAAGCTGTGCCGATCTAGTCAAGGCTGCATGCCGCTCAATGCTGGACCCAGCTGGTTGCTACGCGGAGCTTCACCCAGTCCCAGCTGGGGCTCACCATCACTGGGGGTCAGCTGGGGAAGTCGGAGTGTCGGTAATATCCCCCTGGATGCCTGGGTGAAGCTCCACGCAGCAACCAGCTGGTTCCAGCATTGAGCGTCATGCAGCCTTGACGAGATTGGCACAGCTTCCTGTCAATGTTGTCGGCGCTCCCGTAGCGTCATCAGTCAGCGCCAGCAACTCAGATTCGGGAAGCTGTGCCGATCTCGTCAAGGCTGCATGCTGCTCAATGCTGGACCCAGCTGGTTGCTGCGCGGAGCTTCACCCAGGCATCCAGGGGGATATTACCGACGCTCCAACTTCCCCAGACAGGTGGGGCTCGCCATCACTGGGGGTCAGCTGGGGACCATCCGGCTGCTCCCCAAACCTGATGCTGTTTACCGCTCCAAGTCCCAAGCAGCAGGAAACGAAGGCTGCCTTGCGCCGCAAATATACCAAGGCAGAATCCTGATGCTGCACTTTCAGCAGAGAGATGAGGGCTGCCTTGGCCATCGGCTGGCGCAAATATACCAAGGCGAATGCTCATGCTGCACAAGTTCAAGTAGTGCTTCGCTCCCACACTTCTTCCGGCCCTCAGTCTCTCAGGGAGATGCTTGACTTCCTCTCAGCCCCAAGACACTGGCTGGCCCATGAGATGAGAGAGAGAGAGAATGAGAGAGAAAGAGAGAGAATCAGAATGAGACAGAGAGAGAAAGAGACAAAGAATGAAAGAGAGAATGAGAGAGAGAGAATCAGAATGAGACAGAGAGAGAAAGAGACAAAGAATGAAAGAGAGAGAAAGACAGAATGAAAGAGAATGACAGAAAGAGACAGAGAGAATGAGAGAGAGAATGAGAGACAGAGAAAGAGAAAGAGACAGAGAATGAAAGAGAGAGAATCAAAGAATCAGAGAGAGAATGAGAGACAGAGAGACAAAATGAAAGAGAATCAGAATGAGAGAATCCGAATGAGAGAGAGAGAGTGGGGGGGAGAGAGAGAAAGAGGGGGAGAGAGAAAGAGAGAAAGTGGGGGGAGAGAGAGAAAGGGTGACAGAGAGAAAGAGAGAATGAGAGAGTGGGGGGAGAGAGAAAGGGGGAGAGAGAAAGAGAGAGTGGGAGAAAGAGAGAGAGAAAGAGGGTGGAGAAAGAATGAGAGAGAAAGAGTGGGAGAGAGAGAGAAAGAGAGAATGAGAGAGTGGGGGAGAGAGAGAGAGAGGGGGGAGAGAGAAAGAGAGAATGAGAAAGAGTGGGAGAGGAAGAAAGAGAGTGAGAGAGAGAGAGAAAGCGAAAATGAGAGAGAGAGAAAGAGAGAATGAGAGAGAAAGAGTGGGAGACAGAGAGAGAGAGAGAGACAGAGAGGAGGGAGAGTGCCTGAAGGACCCCATCCCGTACTGGGAGTCCAGGTGCTTCAGCAAGTGGCGCACTGGATTCGTATTAGTGGTCCACGAAATTTAAAATTATGAAGTTGGTGGTCCCTGAGGTCAAAAAGGTTGGGGACCCCTGGCCTAAGACCATCTGAAAACACATATTTTTGATGGTTTTAGGAATAACTTTATCGTTGGGGGTCACCACAACATGAGGAACTGTATTAAAGGGTCGCAGCATTAGGAAGGTTGAGAACCACTGCCTTAGCTGCTTGCCTTGCTTCGCTTGCCTGAATCCATTCCATCAGCAAGCAACTCCCTGCCTGCAATCAAGCAGGCAGGGAGTTGTGGACTTCAACTCCCAGAATTCCTCAGCCAGCAAAACAAAGCTGGCTGAGGAATTCTGGGAGTTGAAGTCTACAAGTCTTAAAATTGCCAAGGTTGGAGACCCCTGTTCTATTGGGTAAGTTTTTTTCCCCTTTGGGATCTTTAAAAAAAATAGTTAATTGGGGTTTTTTTTAGTTGTTCTTTTTTAGACCTAGCCATTTAAAGTTTAGGAAGTTTTAAATTTAGCTTTCATATAAAAATAAAAATAAAATAAAATAATATTTGTGCAGCTTTCTGAGATTTAGTGTGTTTTTGTAGTGTTTCACTCTAACTACACAAACACACAAAATCTCACAAAGCTGTATGTGGAATTTTGTGTGTGTAAAGTGTGAAAGTTGGGTTTTGGGGATTTTTGTGGCTGTGTGAGGTTCCTGCTTGTTTCAGGGGCCATTTTGGGTCTAGCACAGCTGTTTTTACATTGTGGGTGAGCCAGTTGATGTTTTTTTAATTTTTATTTGGTGTGCGTTGGAAGAGGGGTAGTCTTATACAGTGAGTATAGCCCAAACCCTATATTTTAACAGGAAAATTCGGGGGTCGTCTTATACGCCCAGTCGTCTTATACGCTGGAAAATACGGTACTTTCCCACACATGAGAAGGTGGCAGCATGGAAGCTTCCAGCCTAATATGGCTTCCAAAGCTGACAGGCGTCCCCCCCCCCCTGCAGAAAAAAATACACCCTGAAAAATAAAACAGACAAAACACAAAAGAAGGGGTTAAGACCTTGTACAGGACCTCTTAACCCCCTCTCCCCCGTCCAGGTGGACCTTTTGGTTTATCAGGGAATTTATCATGAAACTGCTTTACTAGAGTATCAGCATGTACCAAATATTGTAACCAACCCCTGTATAGTCTAGAGTCAAGGATCTTCTTCACTTCATAATGAGTCTCCCCTTGTACTACCAAAGGAGGGGGGGAGCAGCTGGTAAGGGCCTTAAGTTAGAGTCTCTTGCTGGTTTCAATAAGCTACTGTGAAAAACTGGGTGTACTTTCCCTAATATGTGAGGAAGGCTAAGTTGGACAGTCACTGGGTTAATCACTTTCACTATAGGGAAGGGACCTATGAATTTGGGTCCAAATTTCTTGCTAGGTAACCTCAATCTTAGGTATTTGGTTGACAAATACACCTTATCTCCTATTCGGAAAGGTGGTTGGAGAGACCGTCGTTTGTCGGCTTGGGCCTTATATTTTTCCACTGATTCAGCTAAAGCTTTCTTAGTATTCTCCCAACCCTTTTTTAATGAGGTCATCCATTCTGTTAGGGACATGGAAGTGGGCGGCTCTCTAGGCAACTCAGGCATCGGCACAAAATCCATGACCGTAGTTATCTGAAAAGGAGTCAACCCAGTACTGCTGTGTACTGCATTATTATAAGCCACTTCCGCGAACGGTAATAAGTCCGCCCAGTTTTCTTGTTGATAATTTACATAACATCTAATGCAGTGGTGAAATCTAAAATTTGTTACTACCGGTTCTGTGGGCATGGCTTGGTGGTGGGGGGTAATGTGACTGGGTGGGCGTGGCCAATTTTTTTTTTTTACTTTTAAAACCATTTTTTCTACAACCTCTTTGGCGAAGAGGTTGTAAAAAAATGCTTTCAAAAGGCTCTGACAATCCCAGCTGAGTTGCCTGGTCGGCAGAGACTTTTTTTCTTTTAAATGCCTCTGACGATCAGGTAACTCAGCTTGGATCGTCAGAGGCATTTAAAAGAAAAAAAGTCTCTGCCGATCAGGCAACTCAGGTGGGATCGTCAAAGCCTTTTGAAAGCATTTTTTACAACCTCTTCGCCAAAGAGGTTGTAGAAGAAATGGTTTTAAAAGTAAAAAAAGAAGCCTCTGATGTTTGTGTGGCTCAGCTGGGCGTGGGGGGGGGCAGGGATTTTTGCTACCGGTTCTCCAAACTACCCGCCTCCATCGCTACCAGATCAGGCAATCCGGTCCGAACTGAGAGCATTTCACCCCTGATCTAATGTATTGTTCCACCATTGAGTTCAATTTTTCAGCCGATCCGTTAGTCGATGGGTGGAAAGCTGAGCTAAGCCCCTGGGACGACCCAATGGACCGCAGGAACTCCTTCCAGAATTTAGCAGTAAACTGGACCCCGCGATCTGATATTATTCTCATTAGAACCCCATGTAGTCTGTAGATATGCTTCACAAAAAGCTTTGCCAGCTTCTTGGCTGAGGGTAGTCCATTGCAGGCAGTGAAGTGTGCTTGTTTGGAGAATAAATCAATGACAGTCCAAATCACCTTGTTCCCTCCGCTGTCAGGGAGTTCGATTATGAAGTCCATTGCAATCTCCTCCCAGGGTTTGGTGGGTTCGGCCATGGTCTCGAGAAGCCCAGGAGGCTTCCCTGGTCTGGATTTCATGGTGGCACAGGTGGTGCAGCTTTTCACATAGTCTTCTACATCAGCTTTCATTCTTGGCCACCACAATTGTCTCCTAGTCAAATGGAGGGTTTTTAAAAATCCAAAGTGGCCCCCTAGTTGAGAATCATGCTCCTTAGCACCAGGAGTCGCATGCGGCTGGGCACATAAATCTTACTCCCCTTCCAAGCCAATCTCTCTCTTAGGGTTAGGTCCGTCTGGTTTTCCTTGAACCAGGAATCGGTTGAGAGCGCCACTTTTAGCTCTGCTGTCAACTTGTCTTCAGGGAGGTTGGAACCATGGCACGTTTGCGCTCTAGTGCGGGCTTGGGCTGCTGGCTGAGTTTCAGAGATCATGGCATGAACTATCTCTTCTCGTTGGCTGTCAAATTGGAGCTTACGGGAGAGAGCATCTCTTCAGTGCCTCGAGGTTTTTGTGGTCAGTCCACACTTCGAAAAGCTCCTTAACCCCCTCTAGGAAGTGTCTCCAGGATAGGAGATCCCATCGCACCGCAAAAGCCTCCTTCTCCCATGCCGCCCATCTGCGCTCAGTGTCCGTTAGCTTTCTCGATACGTAAGCACACGGCATTAGTTCGTTTTGGGTGTTCCTTTGCAGTAGAATAGCAGCCACCGCCACATCACTCGCGTCAGCCTGGACCACAAATGGTTTATTTGGGTCAGGGTGCTGGAGGATTGGCTCCACTGCGAATAGGTGTTTTAATTGTTCAAAGGATTTTTGACAATCCATTGTCCAAGCTAGGGGTTGGCTAGGTTTTGGCTTGGTGGGAGACGGACCGGTTTTTAGTAATTCCATCAAGGGGAGAGCAACCTCAGCGAAGGAAGGGATGAATTGTCTGTAAAAATTTGCAAACCCCAGGAAGCTTTGAAGTTGCTTACGGGTTCGCGGGGGTTGCCGGTCTAGCACCGCCTTCACCTTCCCCGGGTCCATTTCAATTCCTTGATTCGACACCCTGTATCCCAGGTAGTCGAAGGACTCCTTATGGAACTTGCATTTTGACAGCTTTGCATAAAGTTTGGCCGCTAGGAGTTTTTTCAGCACTTGCCTGACTAATTTGACATGCTCTTCCATATTTTTGCTGAATATAAGAATGTCACCCAGGTAAACAAGGACCCCCTTATACAGGTGTTCATGCAGAACTTCATTGATCAGTTGCATGAAGACTGCGGGAGCCCCTTGAAGTCCAAAAGGCATGACCCGGAATTGGAAGCTGCCCAGGGGGCACTTAAAAGCAATCTTCCATTTGTCTCCCTCCTTTATGCGAACCTGGTAGTAGGCTTCCCTTAGATCTAACTTGGTGAAAATCTTGCCTTTTGACAAGTGGTTCAGCAAGTCTTTCATTAGTGGTAAGGGGTAGGTATTTTGTATGCAAATGCAATTTACCCCCCTAAAATCAACACATAATCTCAGCCCCCCATCTTTCTTTTCTTTAAACTGAGCTAGGCTAAGATCCAATATTGGGATAAAACTCAAATATTATAATTCCAAATCTTTGGTCAAGACAGAAGTGCCTCTTCCGTGCCAAGGTGCTAAGATGGCAAAAGGTATTTGACGTAGGCACAGAATTGTAAAAGGGCAAACTGACCCTAAACAGATACATCCTGTTGTTTAATGTTTATTACAGCCCAAATGTCATGTATATCCTAGAGGAGAAATACTGCTTCCCTTACTGCCCCCTTTACTGCCCTTGAGGCGTCTCTGAGCCCCTTATCTCCTCTTTTATTATGTCTTGAGCTCCGGAGCTGAGAACCTGAGCCTGTGGGAACAGGATTGTTATTACTTTCCTATAGATAGATGAAAGGGCAGCTTCTACATGTGAAATGTCTCACTCTCTGTAATAATTCTGCCTTTAAACTGTATAAATATGTGACCAAAAGCAGCCATCAATGTTCAGACTTTTTGTTTGCCTTTGGGCTGTTTGAACCGTGCACAATAAACTTTTTCCTGTATTGAAGAGCTTGGCCTAGTCTCGTTTCTTTTCCTGCAACAGCTGGCGACTCTGCCGGGACTAGGTACAAGGCGATATTTCGCTGAGGGCCGTTCGACCCCTCGGGACCATCAGGAAGTCGCTCCTGAATATTCTCCAGGCGCCACAGGGGTATATCTCCGGGAGACGCAGCGGCATCCCTGTGGGACTGACGGTGCTTTGATCGAGTCCAAGAACCCTGCGGTGCAGGAAAGGTGGTCTGAACAAATTCCTGGCCAGGAATCTACGGAGTGGGAGCGTTTTTAAGTGAGTATATTGTAAAAGAATTGTACCTGCCTCATTTGAAGGCAGAAGAAGGGATTTGATCACTCCCTTGGACTTGGGGTGGCTACCCTAACGAAGTCCGTGTCAGGTTGTGTGGGTGGTTAAGCCATCGCATTTCTCACTAGTGACCGTGAGTTCCGGGGCTACAAGTCGGCGGCAGTGTGATAGGATGGGAGGAGCTCAGAGCGTGCCAAATACTCCGTTGGCATGCATGTTAAGAGGTTTTGACAAGTATTTTAGCAATCCTTCCTATCCGAAAGGATCAAAGGATCGATTAAAATTCTTATGTAAATATGTGTGGCCACTGTTGGGGACGGGGTGGCCCCCTCAGGGATCACTAAGGGAAGAAACGGTGGATAAGTTGTGGGGAGTGATTGTAGTGAATCAGGATAAATATCTTGATCAATTTCAATATATTGATCAATGGGTGAGAGCCCTAACAGAAAAAAGCTGAGGATTTATTGCAATGTCAGGCTGAAATGGTTGGGTTATGTGTATCTGAGCAGGCAGGAAAAGTGAGGGGGCTGCTGGAGGGAGCGGAGGAGGAAATCAGAGGCGTATGAGTGATCCTGGCACGAAGTCAAAAGTCAAGGAGAGTCATTCGCCTAGAGGCAGCAGTCAGAGTGAGGGAGAGGGGGATGATGATGATTTGGAGGCTGGGGGGGGTGTAGGTGGAGAAGAAAGAGCAGGAGGCACGGATGAATAAAAAGGCTGGTTTGTTGGCAGGGGCACTGCAAAGTGGGATGCAAGGGGGTTTTTCTCAGAATTTACCCCTGGGTCCTAATTAATGTGTAAGGGGGAAGGGCATTGGCAGAGGGAATGCCCAAGACAGATGGTGAGAAGTAGAGGGATGAGACGAGCGGATTTTGGGTCAGGGATGCGTGGGCAGCTCTCTGGGAGAAGGGGAGAACTAGGACAGAGAGGTTTGAGTAGAAGGTTGGACAGACAAGTTCAGGTTGGGGTTTTGGTAGAGGATTTGGAGAGGGCGCAGGGCAGCAGAAAGCGGAAAGTATTGGATTGGCAGACATGACTTGGTCAGATTGAGGGGGACCAGGCTTGGAAGAACCCCCGCCTGAGCCATTGGTTACAAGGAAAATAGGGGGTCAGCACAGACCGTTTCTGGTAGATATTGGAGCAGGAAGATCAGTTGTAAATAAGCAGATTGCAGCCCCCGGATCCCATAAAATTCAGGTCCAGGGAGTATCAGGGCAAGCCATGGGGCGGCAGGTCTTGAAACCAGCGATGGGTGATTTTAAGGGAGCTAAAATCCAGCATGAATTTTTGTATGAATGCCCTATTTCATTGTTAGGCAGGGATCTGCTTAGCAAATTAGGGGCAACAATTTCATTTGATGAGGGTCGCCAAAGGGTGACCATAAGACGTTCTCCGGAGGAAACTTGGAGGAAATTTGATGGGAGACAGATTGAAGGGAAGTGGGGTTGTTTGATGTGCCTGAGGATAACCTGCCGGGTTTTGCAGCTCACCACCCTCCAGTGGTGGTGGAACTAAAACCTGGAGTGGTGCCTGTGAGTATAAGGCAGCGTCCCATTTCTTGGGAAGCTATTTGTGCTATTTATGAAAGCATTCAGAGATTTGGAAGTGGGGGTTTTGGTGCCTATTCAGTCCCCCCTGGAATACTCCAATTATCCCAATTAAACAGTCAGATGGGTCTTACCGCCCAGTGCACGGTAACCTTACACCCGGCCGTGTCGAATTCGTATACCCTGTTAAGTTTAATTCCACCCCGGGCTGAGTGGTTTTCTGTTATTGATTTAAAGGATGCATTCTTTACAATTCCCATTCACCCCATAAGCCAGCCACTGTTTGCATTTTGAGTGGGAGAATCCTTATACAGGAATGAAAATGCAATATACTTGGACTCGGCTGCCTCAGGGATTTAAGACGTCCCCCACATTGTTTGGAACAGCGGTAGCTAGAGACTTACAGTATTATGTGCCTCAACAACCAGGAGACACAATACTGCAATATGTTGATGATGTTTTGATCAACAGGACTGACAGAGGATTTATGTTGGGATTTTTTTAATTTTTATTTATTTATTTATTTATTTTCAATTTATATACCGCCCTTCTCCCTGAGGACTCAGGGCGGTGCACAGCCAGAATTAAAAACATGAAATACAAATATTAAAACAATTAAAATCTATATAAATTTGGCCCAAAATTTTAAAAAACCACAAACCAATTAAACATTTAAAAGTTTAAAAAATTTCTTCCTAAGCCAGCCCGGCTTGCTGGAAAAAGTGGGTTTTAAGGGCACGGCGGAAGGCACTGAGGTCTTGGATTCTCCTTATCTCTGGGGGCAGCTGATTCCAGAGGGTAGGTGCCCCCACAGAGAAGGCTCTCCCCCTGGGGGTCACCAGCCTACATTGTTTGGCTGATGGCACCCTGAGGAGGCCCTCTCTGTGGGAGCGCACGGGTCGCTGGGAGGTCGTCGGTAGCAGCAGGCGGTCTCGAAGATAGCTAGGCCCTATGCCATGGAGCGCTTTAAAGGTGATAACCAACACCTTGAAGCGCACCCGGAAGACCACCGGGAGCCAGTGCAGCTCGCGCAGGAGCAGTGTTACATGGGAGCACCATGCTGCTCCCATCACTACCCGCGCTGCTGTGTTCTGGACCAGCTGGAGCCTCCAGGTGCCCCTCAAGGGGAGCCCCATGTAGAGAGCATTGCAGTAGTCAAGGCGAGAGGTGACGAGGGCGTGAGTGACTGTGGACAGGGAATCCCGATCAAGAAAGGGCCGCAACTGGCGAATCAGGCGAACCTGATAAAAGGTCCCCCTGGTTACAGCTGTCAGATGTTCCTCCAAGGACAGCTGCATATCCAGGAGGACTCCCAGATTGCGAGCCCTTTCTGTGGGGGCCAAGGACTCGCCCCCAATAGTCAGTGATGGAGTCAACTGACTATATCGGGATGCCGGGAGCCACAGCCACTCAGTCTTGGAAGGGTTGAGCTTGAGCCTGTTCCTCCCCATCCAGATCCGCACAGCCTCCAGGCACTGAGACATCACTTCAAGGGCATCGTTGGGGTGGCCTGGGGTGGAGATGTACAGCTGGGTGTCATCAGCGTACTGATGGTATCTCACCCCGAAGCCACGGATGATCTCGCCCAGCAGCTTCACATAAATGTTGAACAGAAGGGGCGAGAGGACCGATCCCTGCGGCACTCCACAGACGAGAGGCCTCGAGGTCGACCTCTGCCCCCCTGCCAACACAAACTGCGACCGGTTGGAGAGAAAGGAGGAGAACCACCGCAATACGGTGCCTCCCACCCCCAACACTTCCAGCCGGTGCAGCATGATACCATGGTCGATGGTGTCAGGTTTCGGTGCTATCTTGAATAAACTTCATTCTCAAGCGCAAGCTGTCTAATGAAACATTTTATTTTTAAGCATAGCAGAATCCAACATTTCTGACTCAAATTGCAGCCAAACTGGCCCCTCCTTCCAACCCCCTCCTCTTCCGCTCTCCAGCCCCAACGTCCCATTGGCCATCATACAGATCCATCTCTACATCCCAGCACGTTCTTTTCACAGGAATGCAGCCCCCACCCTCGTCTCCCAGGAAACCCTATCTGTATATACAAAACTAGGTAAAAGTTCATCTCAGCCATAAATCAAGCTTCCGCTCTTTCTGCTTCAACTTGTTATGTCAGCGCTGGAAGAAAGCCTAATTTGGAACGCTGACATCCGGCCCCTCTCCCTTCACTTCTGCAACATCACCTATCCCATAGGGAAAACACAACAAGATTAGTCTCATCAGCCCCTCCCTGGCTGTGCACCCCCCCCTCCCGGCTTTCCCAGGTGGTCTGCATGGAATTTTGCTATAAGGCGATCTGCTTGGATGTTTGCGCTCTTCACCCAGGAAGCCTCTGACAATGGGTAACCCTTCCATTTAATTAAGTACTGAAGGCGCCCCCTGTGCCATCTTGAATCAAGAATCCGCTGCACTTCGTAGTGCGTTTGGCCCCCAACAACCAGGGGCCCAGGGGGTTCACGTGGCGTTGGCCTTAAAGTAGACCCCACTACAGGTTTTAGAAGGCTACTGTGAAAAACGGGGTGAATTTTCCCCAAAAGCCGTGGCAACTGCAATTGCACTGTAACGGGGTTGATTATTTTTATTATAGGAAATGGTCCTATAAATTTTGGGCCCAATTTCCTGCTCGGGAGTCTAAGTCTCAAGTACTTGGTGGAGAGGTAAACTTTCTCTCCTAGCTGAAATGGTCTTTGGGGAGTTCGGTGCTTGTCTGCTTGGTCCTTATAAGATTGAGCCGCCTTTGCCAGCGCCCTCTTAACATTTTCCCACGTTTGTCTCAACATTGCCATCCAGTCGGTCAAACTGACTGAGGAAGGGGGCTCCCTCGGGTATTCTGGCATGGGAACAAAATCCATGCCACTCACTATTTTGAACGGGGTTAGCCCCGTGCTGCTGTGGACAGCATTATTATATGCAACCTCCGCAAAAGATAGGAGGTCTGCCCAATTGGACTGCTGGTAGTCGACGTAGCATCTTAAATACTGTTCTATCATAGCATTCAGTCTTTCTGCCCCCCCATTGGTGCTCGGGTGAAATGCTGAGCTGAGCCCTTGGGATGAACCTATGGACCGTAGAAACTCCCTCCAGAACTTTGCTGTGAACTGGACCCCTCTGTCGGAAATGATTCTCCTGGGGACTCCATGTAGGCGGTAAATGTGTTTCAGGAACAGTTTGGATAACTGACGGGCTGAAGGCAGTCCACTACAAGGAATGAAGTGTGCCTGTTTGGAGAATAAGTCTATTACAGTCCAGATCACTGTATTTCCACTGCTCCTCGGTAGGTCTACTATAAAGTCCATTGCAATCTCCTCCCATGGTCTTGTTGGCTCAGCTACTGGTTGCAACAATCCAGGCGGGCACCCTGGCCTTGTCTTCATCGTGGCACAAATGGTGCAGCTTTTTACATAACTGTCTACGTCCTTTCTCATATGTGGCCACCAGAACTGCCTTCGTACTAGGTGCAGAGTCTTTAGGAACCCGAAGTGTCCTGCTGGTTTAACATCGTGGCTCCTCTTGAGAATCAGGATGCGTAAACTCTGTGGGACATAGAGCTTTGTCCCCCTCCATGCTAGTTCATCTCTTTTTGTCAAGAGATGTTGATTGTCCCGATACCAGGGGTCTGTCAGCATTTCATTTTTTAATTTCGCAGTTAAGTCACTTGCAAGTTGGCCTTGCTGGTCACGTCGTTGCCGTCTGGTTACCACTTGGGCCGCAGCTTGGGTGGAGGGGATGATGGCATTCACTACCTGCTCCCGCTCACTGTTGTATTGGGGCATCCGGGAGAGGGCATCAGCCAGGAAATTTCTCCCACCTGGGATGTGCTTA
Organism: Pantherophis vulpinus; assembly: GCA_037215915.1. Taxonomy (NCBI): domain Eukaryota; kingdom Metazoa; phylum Chordata; class Lepidosauria; order Squamata; family Colubridae; genus Pantherophis; species Pantherophis vulpinus. Next base: position 2,711,120 of record JAXLNS010000018.1, on the reverse strand, counting down.
AGCTCGAAATTGAAACGATTGAAGTATTGTGCCCACCGCACTTGCCTGGGCGACAGTTTTCGTGGGGTTTTTAGGGCCTCTAGGTTTTTATGATCAGTCCAGACTTCAAATGGTTTCTGGCCTCCCTCTAGAAGGTGCCGCCAGGTCAACAAGGCCCACCTTACTGCAAACGCTTCCTTCTCCCACGCCGCCCATCGCCTCTCCGTATCGGTGAGTTTGCGGGAGGTGTAGGCGCAGGGTTGTAGATCACCTTGGTTGTTCTTTTGGAGTAACACGGCTCCTACTGCCACATCACTTGCATCTGCTTGGATGACAAAAGGCTGTTCTGGATCCGGGTGTCTTAAGACAGGTTCTTTCGCGAACAGTCCTTTTAGCGTCTCAAATGCCTGTTGGCAGGTCAGGTCCCACTGTAGGGGTTGTCCCGGGCGAGGTTTCATCGCTGGGCTTCCTGTCTTTAGGAGATCTGTCAAAGGTTTGGCAATCTTCGCGAACGAGGGGATGAATTGTCTGTAGAAATTCGCAAAGCCTAGAAAACTTTGCAGTTGTCTGCGGGTGCGAGGGGGCTGCCATTGTAGAACTGATTGGACCTTGGCTGGGTCCATCTCTATCCCCTCATTTGATACTCGGTAGCCCAGGTAGTCTAGCCGTGATTGGTGGAAATCGCATTTTGGCAGTTTGACATATAGGTTTGCCCGTAGCAGTTTTTTCAGCACTTGGCGGACGAGGGGTATATGTTCATCTATGGTCTCCGTGTAGATAAGAATATCATCCAGGTAGACGAGGACCCCTTTGTAAAGGTGTTCATGTAAGACTTCGTTTATTAACTGCATGAATACTGCTGGGGCTCCTTGCAATCCAAAAGGCATTACTTTAAACTGGAAACTACCCAGGGGGCAGTTGAATGCTGTTTTCCATTCATCTCCTGCCTTTATGCGTACTCGGTAATAAGCTTCTCGAAGGTCTAGTTTGGTGAAAACCTTCCCTTTAGCTAGGTGGGCTAACATGTCTTTCATGAGGGGGAGGGGGTACAAGTTGTGTACGCAAACAGCGTTGATACTTCGAAAGTCGACTACCAGTCTCATGGAGCCGTCCTTTTTCTCTTTAAACATGACCGGCGCCGCTACCCTTGGTTTCACTGGCTCAATAAATCCCCTTTGTAAGTTTTTGTCTATGTAGTCCCGCATTTCCTGCATTTCTCGGGGCGTCATGGCATACATTTTAGGTTTGGGTAGTTTCGCTCCTGGGATAATCTCGATGGCACAATCGGTCTCGCGGTGGGGGGGCAGAATGTCACACTCGGCTTCGCTGAATACCCCCGCAAGGTCTTGGTACTCCCTTGGGATCTGGTTTGCGTTACAAGCGGTGGTGGGTGCGGCTGCCAATTGCTTTGCTGCACCTTCTGGGAGGGACCCTTGTGTTGGTGGTGTTTTATTCTGTAGTGGAGGGCTGCTTTGGGGTTTCAGCGTGGGAGGGAATTCTTCTGGTCGGGGCGGCAGGGGTTGGGGCCCCTTTGCTATTCTCAGCCTGCGGGTTCCCTCTTGCCACCAAATGATTGGGCCCCATTTGTCGAGCCATGAGAGTCCCAATATGACTGGTTCTGTCATCTTGGGGGCTATTATGAAGCGGATCGTCTCCCAGTGATCTGCGAGTTCTAGTCTCACGGGTTCAGTCAAGTGTGTGGCATACGTTCCTCCCACTAGGGACCCATCAACTTGCTCGAAGCGAATTGGTTGTTTGAGCTGTTTAGCTCGGATTCCCAATTTTAGAACTGTGGGTAGGTTGATTAGGCACCGTGTGCTACCCGAGTCTATTAGGGCTTGGAAAGTCTCTTGGGCCCCTGTTTTGGGGGCTGTTAGGCGTACGGGGAAAAGAAAAGGATGGACGGGTCCACTCACCATCGGGTCATCCTCGCCTTCGTCTTCCGTGTCATAGGGTTCGGGGGACTGATCTCCCTCCACTGGGATTCCTCTGGTTTCGGTCAGATGAGCGAAAAACTCAGGGATTTGGGGAGCTTCCCGTGGTACGTGGGTGACGCGCTTGGGCCCTCGTTCCGGTCGTGCTTTGGGCGGTGGAGCTGGTCCCGGTCTAGGCGTTCCACATCTTGCTGCTATGTGGCCGCTTCCTCCACATCTGTAGCATTTCAGTGGGCTCCGTGGGGCAGTTGGTCTGTAGGAGGGCTGTGATGTTGGGGTTTCTCGTCTGTTGAGTGGCCCCTGGTCTGGTCGGCCTCTCTCCTTTTCCTCTGGTGGTTTTGACGTGTCACTCGCCCGCAGCCCTCTGTCGACTTTTATCGCTACCCGGAACCATTCAGCGAGTCGGTTTGGGATGTCACGATAGGCAGTCACTTGGGAAATTCTTTTATCTAGGCTTGTTCTAAAAAAATACACCAGCAATCGCTCTGGTAGGGGAGGCAGTGTCCCAATGACTCTCCTGAATTCACGGATATGCTCTCTGATAGGCTTCCCCCTCTGCATTAGGTTTCTGAGCTCGTCTTCCACATAGGGGTCCTCCTCCTCCTCCTCATAACGGGCTCTCAATAGTTGCAAGAACCCATCCGCATTTTGTAGCTGGGGGGCCCTGTATTTGTAGAGTGATGCTGACCACCTCTTTGCTTCTCCCTCCAGCCCTTCCGAGATAGCATTCACTAGGGCTCTGGGGAAAGGGTAGAGGTGTCCGAACCGCTCTATGTATATCTCAGCTGAATCGAGGAATTGGGCGAGGTTGTCTGGGTCACCATCGAATTTCCCTCTGAACTGGGGTGGTTCCTCCCTCTCTGCCCTCTCCTCTCTGTGCTGAGCTCTGGAGGGCCAGCCTTGGTGTTGGTAGTCCTCTGCCTCGTCTCTCATCCTGGGGTGGGGAGGTGCTGCCTTGTCTGGGCTTCGCTGCCATTCCCATCCCCAGCTCGCCCTTCCCAATTCACTTAGGGGTTTTTCTTTATCTTTTACCTTTGTATTTTCCAAGTTGGCTGGAATCACGACCGCTTCTGCTCCTCCCGTTTCTTGAAGCAGGCTTTCCTCCGAGAGCTTGGCTTCAGCCATAGTCCGTCCGACCAGATGTCTGGGAGGGAACGGGATGATTTAAACTCAGCCAGCCTGGATTTGGAGGAGAGTTTGGCTGTCTGTCAGGTTTCGGTGCTATCTTGAATAAACTTCATTCTCAAGCGCAAGCTGTCTAATGAAACATTTTATTTTTAAGCATAGCAGAATCCGACATTTCTGACTCAAATTGCAGCCAAACTGGCCCCTCCTTCCAACCCCCTCCTCTTCCGCTCTCCAGCCCCAACGTCCCATTGGCCATCATACAGATCCATCTCTACATCCCGGCACGTTCTTTTCACAGGAATGCAGCCCCCACCCTCGTCTCCCAGGAAACCCTATCTGTATATACAAAACTAGGTAAAAGTTCATCTCAGCCATAAATCAAGCTTCCGCTCTTTCTGCTTCAACTTGTTATGTCAGCGCTGGAAGAAAGCCTAATTTGGAACGCTGACAGATGGTATCAAAAGCCGCTGAGAGGTCTAACAGGACCAGAACAGAGGAACAGCCCCTGTCCCAAGCCCTCCAGAGATCATCAACCAACGCGACCAATGCCGTTTCCGTGCTGTGCCCAGACCTGAAACCCGACTGGAACGGATCTAGATAAGATATTTCCTCCAGGAATTGTGGAAACTGTCACGCGACCACACTCTCAACAACCTTCGCCATAAAGCGAAGGTTGGAGACAGGACGATAGTTGGCCAATATTGCCGGATCCAGGGACGGCTTCTTGAGGAGAGGCCTCACCACCGCCTTTTTCAAGGCAGCGGGGAAGTAACCCTCATTCAACGAAGCGTTGATAACACCCTGGAGCCAGCCTTGTGTAACCTCCCGGGAAGCCAGTACCAACCAGGAGGGACACGGATCCAGTAAACATGTGGCCGTACTAAGTCTCCCCAAAATCCTGTCCACATCATTGGGAGTCACAGCATCAAACTCCTCCCAGATAACATTCTCAAGACTATTCCTCGTCACCCTGCCCTGATCTACCAAGTCAGAGTCCAAATCCCCCCGGATCTGAGCGATTTTGTCATACAGGTATTGTCCAAAATCTTCCGCCCTGCCTTCCAGCGGATCCTCCCGCACTCCCGGATGGAGCAGGGAGCGGGTCACCCTAAACAGGGCAGCCGGACGATTCTCTGATGACGCAATAGAGGCAGAAAAGTAATTAAACTTTGCCGTCTTTATCGCCACTAGGTAGGCCTTAATATGCGACCTTACCAGTGTTCGATCAGATTCAGCGAGACTGGCCCTCCAACCGCTATCCAGGCGTCTTTTCCAGCGCTTCATTTCCCTCAGCTCCTCAGTAAACCAAGGAGCTGCGCGGGATCGGCACCGGGTCAGAGGCCACAAAGGCACGACTCGATCCAAGGCCCCACCAGCCGCCCGATCCCAGGCGGCTACCAGGTCCTCAGCCGAGTCATGTGCTAGATCCTCAGGAAATGGCCCAAGCTCCATCTGGAACCTATCAGGATCCATCAGGCGCCTGGGGCGGACCCATCTTATTGGCTCCGCCTCCCTGAGGTGGGGTGTAGCAGTTCGAAGGTCCAGGCGAAGGAGCGAGTGATCTGACCATGACAAGGGTTCCATGTCTATATCCCCTATAATAAGATCACTCAACCACTGGCCAGAGACAAAAATCAAGTCCAGAGTGTGTCCCCCCCCTGTGGGTGGGGCCATGAACTAGCTGGGTCAGGTCCATGGCCATCATGGAAGCCATGAACTCCCGAGCCATCTCAGACGTTTCACCAATGGACGGCAAGTTGAAATCACCCATGACCATAAGCCTGGGTGTATCAACTGCCCCCATGGCTATCACGTCGAGGAGCTCTGGCAGGGCTGTTGCTGCGCGGCAGGGAGCCAGGTACACAAGCAACAAGCCCATCTGAACCCCATGACCCCATCTCACAAAGAGGGATTCACATCCGGCAATCTGTGGCACAGTGGTCTCCCTCGGACCAAGACCTTCGTTAATAATAACCGCCACCCCCCCGCCCCTCCCCTGGGCCCTCGGCTGATGGAATGCTCTGAAGCCTGGTGGGCACATCTCAACCAGAGGGATCCCTCCCTCCGGGCCCAACCAGGTCTCCGTAATACCCGCCAGGTCCGCTCCCCCCTCCTGTATAAGATCGTGAATGAGGGGGGCCTTATTTACCACGGACCTGGCGTTGCACAGCATCAGCCGAAGGCCCAGGTCCTGAGTATCTGAGCCACCTAGTATCCGAGGGGAGCCTTGGAGACCGGGGCGCGCAATAGCTCTCAAACAGCGAGTGCGCACCCCCGACACGTGATATGGTCTCCTGCTCCCGCCATATCTGCCCCTCCCATCCACCGTGCTGATGTTACACCCCTCATTGGTATAGCCCTCCATCCCCTCCCCAATCCCTTGTCCTGCACCCTCCAAACCGTTGCCCCATGCCGGGCTCGGCTCTGACCTTAGTGGATTTCCCCCCCATCCCCTTTGGTCGTCCTCCCAGTTCCCCTTAAAAAATTGTTAAAAGACCCCCTCCCCGAACCCTTTAAAATCTTATTAAAACACTTTTCTAAAAAACCCCACAAGCCCTTCCTTGCGCCATGCCACCTCTCAGGATTCCAAAATCTGTCATCGAGATAGGCCCTTGATAGAGTGGAGGGCCAAACCTGCTAGAGGGGGGAATCTCGCAGGGCAAGGAGTTCAGACACTGAGTACATTAAATCGTCAGGGGTGAGGATAGTCCATGGTCAGGAGACCACCATGATGTTATAATACAGGGGAAAAAGTTCCAGTCCATGGCACAGGCAGCCGAATTCCATTGCCCTCTCACAGCAGTGGAGGGGGAGATATGCCATCCGACCCCCGGAAATTTCTTGGCCGATGGTCCTCTCACAAAGTCCGACCAATAAAACTTTGATGGAAACCCGGGAGTGAAGGCAGCCATACACCGACTCCCACCGGCCTCGAGTCCATAGATCCAGTTCCCCATATGGATTAGGAGAAGTCAGAAAGCCCAATCCTCCAGTTCATGAGAAGGATTAGTTCAAAGTTTAGTTCATGAGAAATCTTGCACGGCAGGAGATTCAGAGATGGCTTGATGGAAATGGGGGAAAGTAGGAACAACTCAGCAGGCCAGGATAGGCTGGGTAGCTATAGCCATAATGAGGCCAACAAGGTCTTAACTTGGTTGAAAAAAGGAAGGAGAGGAGGGGGAAATATAGGCAGCAAGTGCCAACAGATGTTTTCCAGCCCCCTCAAATCTCTCAAAACTTCCAATTGATGGAACATAGTGCTCACCCAGTTTTGCCCCCTCCAGCTCACCATGGAGGTCTCCGGGTCTGCATGGGGGTGGCCCCGCCCCCAATGGCCAAACACCCTCCAGCCACCAAGGAAATCCACTTTTGAGGCTGCTGCCAAGAGTCCCACGTGACCTCAGTTGGTCTACAGGCCTTTAGGAAGCCGCCCTGGCACCAGCTGCCATCCTCGCCGACCACCGTCGCAGACGCCCTCGCCACCGCTGACACCGTCGCCATTGGCCCCCCCGCGGCTGTCCCCAGCCGCCCCTAGCCTCCACAGATCTTTCTCGAGGCATCCGGGGGCATGGGAAGACTCCGCAGGGGGCCTCAGCGTTGCCATCGTTGGATGTCGCTGCCGCCGTCCCGCTGACCGCCAGGTAGCCGCTGGATCAACCACAGCCACCCCGCAAGGCCACGCCCACCATCTCGCGCTGTCCCCACCTGAACGCCATCCCTCTCAGAGCTGGGATGACCCGGAGAGCTAGCGAAGCTCTCAAAATGCTCCGTAGACCCTCCTTTACCCGGGCGTGTCAGGAATAAATGCCTTGCCTCAGACCCAGGGCTAGAGACAGGGGGGCTGGACAAGCCAACCCACAAGGTCCACCCTAACCCAATAACCCCTCCTTACCTTAGCCATGCCCAGGGGGTACTTAAGGGTCAGCCATGCGGTCCTGTTCCAGTTCCAGATCTGTACCTGCAATGATAAGATGCCTTGTTAATAAAGACTATTGATTTGATGAATACCTGCTTGTTGGAGTTATTGGGCACGATCCTTGAACATCCTTAACAATATGGTAGCAGAGGATGGTTTAATAGCCCAACCCTAACACTCCAGGACATGCCAGGAGGCTCCATGCAAAGGACCACGACGGACAGGGTGAATACCAGGGCATTCACCAAGAAGATGGCAGAACGGCCTGCCCAACCCAAAGACACGCAAGGAGAGGCACCCGAAATGAGCGACCTACTCCACCAACCATGCACCCCAACCAGACGCGACAAGGGGTGGAAGGAACACGAGAGCCCAACGAGAGAGAAGCACGAACTAAAAGAAAAACTCCTGAAGCTGATAGACTCGGCACAAAGCAACACCGACCTCATCGCGGAACTCCGAAGCCTGGTCAAAGGCTGCGAAGCAGCGAGTGAGGAAGATGAAGACGAGTCGGACTACAGCGATGAAAACGCGGTAAGAGAAAACTGCCCCCACCAGAAGCCCACCGAAAAGGCCGAAAAAGAATTCACGCCCTTTTCGCGGCGGCCATCTTGGGAGGTGACATCACCAAAGATGGCTGACCAACAACCAATAGATTCCCGAGATTTAAATCTCATGGCGGGAATCGGGGCCTACTTGAGAGTAACCACCCAATACTACCGCGACGGACAAGGAAGCCCTAAACCCAAACCCACGAGCTCACCTACCGAGCCCGAGGTCAACAGGGCGATCGAACTGATCACCACGGCCCTAGGGGACGAAATGAAGCTACCGGACACCCACTCCGGCGCCAGGCCGAAGCGCAGAGGGAACACCGACACGAGGGGAATCAGCGCCGGTGCCCACCCAGGGGAGCAGATCACCACCGCGCAAACCCAATGCTACCCACGATTCCCGGGAGGCCCACCCATGGGGACGGAGCACCGAGGACGATGGGAATACTCACCCGACCGGCGACCGGGACCAGGCCCAGGATCCGCGGGACCATCAGCAGGCAGGGGACGACCATCGGCGGGCAGGGGACTCGGCCCGACACCCGGAGGCAGCATCCACGCAAGGCCGGGTCATCCGGGACCATTCGCGGCCCCAGCGGGACTTCCGACCTTCACCGACGATCCTCACCACTTCCCGGAGATCCAGACGGTGATCCGAGGTGACTACGACCAAGCGAGGCCGGCCAAAGTGGAACCGAAGGCCCATCCGGAAGATTGGGGCCTTCATCCGGGAGCAGCAGGGACGAGCTCCTCACTCCACGGCGGCTGGGCTGAAATGAACTTCAGGCATGCGCAGTGCCTCCCTGCAAGAAAAACGGAACGAGACATAGAGCTAGACCGATGCAGACACATAGAAGCAAGTCAGTTCAGACTTGCCACAGTCATCCCCCTGCCTTATTGCGAGTATCCTTATGTGAGAAACCATGGACAGCGACACAATGTAAGTAATTTAAACTACAATTCAGGGACTTTACCAAGTGACTTTCCCAAACTAAGGCTAGATGGGGAAAATTTCCTGGACTGGAACCAGCAGCTCCAAGTCGCCCTGCTGAAGGAAGACCTATTATCTCTAGTCACTGACCCCCCCAGAAAAACCTTGGACTTTTGAATTAGATTGCACCCACCATAAAGCCTATTACATTGTTATTGCTAGCATTACCCCCAGCATTTACCCAAGCATTAGCCACCACTTAACCGCTCTAGAGGTAATACAGAGGATGCACAAACTATTTTACTGTCAAAGCGTAGCAAGCACCACCAGACTATCCAGAGAGTTCTATGCCACCAAACTCAAGGCAGGGACCCCAATGAGCGAGCATTTGCTATCCTTAAACGCCACCAGGTCCCAACTGACACAAAGGGGGGAGGTCATAAGTGAGAGGACCATGATAAGCATTATTGTAAACTCCCTGGACCCCAGCTGGGACACTTTCATCACACAGATAGATAACCTTGGCTCAGGGAAACTCACACTGGAACTACTAACAAGCAAACTCATAGCCGAAGACAGCATTAGGAAAGACCGCTCACTAAGCCGTAGAGAGCAGAGACCCAGCAGAAGGGCTGAGCCACAGGGCAGGAGTCACAGCAACACAGAGTGCTACATATGTGGCTCAAAAAACCATTACAAAAGGGACTGCCCTAAGAACGTAGGGGACAGGGACAGATCACACCGGAGGGACAGACACGAACAAAGGGCGAGCTACAGCAACAGGCGCTCACCAGAGGACAGGCACAGGCGCAGGGACTCCCCTAGCCCTAGGGACAGAAGGAATTACAGGGACAGCTCCAGGGAGAGCCAGACTGGGTCACTGTATGGACTAGGAGACCAAGAGCAGCACAACGACCAGGACAGGAAGGAAGGCACATGGCTACTGGACTCAGGAGCCACAAACCACACCACATATGATCAGAACTCATTGACATCATTCACAAAGGAGAACTTTATAATAAAAGTGGCTAACCAGAACAATGTGCAAGTAACAGGGAAAGGTAACACACACGTGCCAGGGATAGGGATGATAGAAGGAGTGCTATTGGTGCCAAATATACCCTACAACATCCTTGCCACACTAAAGCTGAGCAAGGACAACAATGTCGAGGTGACATTCAAAGAAGGAAAGGCACATGTAACTAGAGGGGGCAAAAGCATAGGAAAAACAGTGATCAGTGGGGACCTGCCATTTTTCCACCCAGTTAGGGACACACAGCCCAAGGTAAACAACCACCAGAGGGCAAAACCCGACGAACAAAACAACACAAATGAGGAAGTAGAGGGGGTCAGTCAAGCACACACCACTAGCGACTCAAGCGAGCAGGGGATACCCAGGAAGGAGAAACCAGCGATAGGGAAACTAATGCATGACAACTGTGCACACCTGTTACATAGAAGACTAGGGCACATCAGTTTCCCTGTGGTACAGAAAATGATGGAATGCTCCGAAGGTGTAAAAATAAAAAATTGTGAGAACTATCTCGAGTGTTCTATTTGTAAAAGCTCCAAATTAAGAACCAAACCCAGGCCCAAAAAGTCAGTACGCACAACCAATTCAATCTTCCAACTCATACATATGGACCTAGTGGGGCCACTAAGGCCCTCCATCAAATACAGGAAGAGGTTCTTCCTGACCATAGTGGATGATTTCAGCCGCTATGGCTTCGTGTACACTCTGAAGCACAAAAACAAGGTATTCCAAAAATTTAAGGAATTCTATGCAAGGGTGGAAACACAACATAACACTAGGATCAGACAAATAATGACAGACCGGGGGTCTGAATTTTTGTCGAACGACTTCTCGCGATGGCTAAAGGCACGCGGGATAGTCCATTACACGACTTCACCGTTCTCCGCCTTCCAAAATGGCATCGTAGAACGAAAAAACGGAACACTGCAGACCATGATGAGGTGCGCACTAGAGGATGCCGGTTTAGGGCAGCATTTCTGGTCAGAAGCACTCATCTATTCAAACTACACGTTAAACAGGCTATGGTCCAGCGTACTGAATAAAACTCCATATGAGTTGATGTACCAAAGGAAACCACAGGTGTCACACTTACATATATTCGGGGTCACAGCAGATGTGCACATCCCCAAGCAATTGAGACACAAGGGAGACAAAGTATCCAGAAGGTTGAGGTTCATGGGATACGAACCAGGGACGAAGGGATACAGATTCATAGATAGCAGTAACAGGTTTGTGGTATCACGAACAGCTGTCTTCCACGAAAATGCCAACTGGTCCAAGATACACCTCAACGAGGTGTCCCTTAGCAAGGACGGACCAGGGGATGGCCAAAAGGAGATAGGGCATAACACAGGAAAGGACACAGAGCAGGAAAAGGGCAAACCCAAGAGACAGGAAGTGCAAGTGAAGGAATGGAAGGAGAACCACCCATGCATTAAAGTGGACTCACTCACAGAGAAAGAAGCTAGGTACCTGCATGACACCGAGACACCCCCTGCCAGGCCAGTCAGGGCAAACAGGGGCAAAGCGCCAAAAAGGTTAGGGGACTACATGTTATCCCTCCACACTAACCAATTAACTCCCAACACATATGAGGATGTGCTGAAGTTACCAGAGGCAGAAAGAGCAAAATGGGAACAAGCCATGGAAAGGGAAATGAGCAGCCTGAGGAAACTAAACGTATACACCCCCTCTGAAGTCCCAGCAGATAAAACGCCCATAGGCACCAGGTGGGTCTACAAAGTTAAAACATTAGAGGGAAACAAAGTCCTCTACAAAGCTAGACTGGTGGCACAAGGGTTTGCTCAAAAATACCCTGATGATTATACTGAGACATACTCCCCCACAGTCAGGGCTGAGAGCGTAAAATGTGCGTTGGTAATTGCATCACTACTTGGGCTAGAAGTACACCAATTCGATGTACAAACCGCTTACCTGCACGCTGAGCTCGACAAGGAGATATACGTGAGAGCGCCACCTAGCCAAAGCACCAGGAAGGGGGAAACCTGGGTCCTGAACAGAAGCTTGTATGGACTCAAACAATCAGGGAAACGCTGATACGAATGCCTATCCAAGACTCTGAAATCCATGGGGTTCTCAGCCACCTCGGCCGACAACTGCTTCTTCACTAAGACGTCAGGCAACTCTCTCGAATATGTCCTGATATACGTGGACGACATACTGTATATCGGCGATCAGTCTAGCAAATGCAATGACTTCGCCAATGAGCTGGGGAAACACTTCTCACTGAAAATATTGGGTAAGGTGGATAAATACTTGGGGGTACAGATTACAAAGACTGACAAAGGTTTCCAACTATCACAGAAAGACAAAATTTTGGAACTATTACATAAATGCAATATGACGAACGCCAAAATGTGTGAGACACCAATGCAACCAGACTTCATAAAGGACATGTACAATGAGGCTGAGGCGTTTAAAGACAACACATTATACAGATCCACCATAGGCTCTCTATTATACATTGCGAACTGGACAAGGCCCGACATCGCCCTGCCAGTTAACTTGCTATCTCGACATGTAGGTAACCCCACTGTATACCACTGGGAAGCCATCAAAAGGGTATTGAGATACCTAAAGCATAGCGCCGATGCCTGCCTATCACTAGAGCCCGAGAACAACACAAGACCCACACTCACATGCTACGCTGATGCTGACTGGGCTGGGGACGTGAAAAGCAGGAAGAGCACTTCAGGTTACGTATTCTTCCTCAACAACAGCCCAGTACATTGGTACACGGGCAAACAGGACCTGGTAGCTACATCCACAACAGAGGCCGAATACATATGCTTGTCCAAAGCTGCCAACAACCTGGTCTGGTTTGATGACCTGCTCACGAACATATGGGCCGAACCCAACTATCCAATTACCATACACGAGGACAATAAAGCCGCTGTGGAAATATCAAAGGCTGAAGCAGTTGGTCAGAGGTCGAGGCATATCGACATAAAGTATAAACACGTTAGACAGTTCGCAAGCATAGGATTCATATGAGTTATACATTGTGACACAGAAGAACAGACAGCGGACATTCTAACAAAACCATTGCAAAACAAACAGCATACATATCTGACATCAAAATTGGGTGTCCTCTCAAAAACGACATCCCAGGTACACACCATCCAAGAGCACCTCAGCCAGGCATTTAGAAGGGGTTTTGTCAGGAATAAATTCCTTGCCTCAGACCCAGGGCTAGAGACAGGGGGACTGGACAAGCCAACCCACAAGGTCCACCCTAACCCAATAACCCCTCCTTACCTTAGCCACACCCAGGGGGTACTTAAGGGTCAGCCATGCGGTCCTGTTCCAGTTCCAGATCTGTACCTGCAATGATAATATGCCTTGTTAATAAAGACTATTGATTTGATGAATACCTGCTTGTTGGAGTTATTGGGCACGATCCTTGAACATCCTTAACAGGGCGGGGGGTCGTAGATGATCAAACTGACCCCCCCCCCCCCGAAGCCCCCTTTGACCAGGACATCGCCCCCAAGAATCGGAGCTCTAGCGTTGAAGCGCCATCTTGGACATGCGCAGAAGGGATAATACTATGATGAATGCACAATAATGCTAGATTTGTTATTAGGGTGTGGTTATTGGGTATCAAGAAAGAAAGCTCAATTGGTGAAAAGGAAAGTTAGATATTTGGGATACGATATAAGGGTTGTCGAGCTTTAGGACCAGAGTGGAAAAGGGCGGTCCTAATGCTGGCAGAACCCCGAACAAAAAGACAACTGAGAAGCTTTTTAGGATTAGCTAGCTTTTGCCGTAGTTGGATCCCTAACTTTGCTTTGATGGCAGGACCTTTGTATGCAGCCACCAAAGGAGCCAATGTGGAACCCCTTGAGGGGGGGGGGGTAACAGAAAAAGGCTTTTTAAAGACATAAAGACATTGCTTCATAAAGACATTGCTCCAAAGACATAAAACTTGCATTGACTCAGGCTCCAGCTCTGGCTTTACCGAACTTGCCTTTTAATTTGTATGTAAAAATATTGCTGGGTACTTACCCAGCCTTTGGGAAGTTGGCAACAATCTGTAGCCTATTTGTCAAAACAATTGGATGGCGTGGCCAAAGGCTGGCCCCACTGTTTGAAGGTGCTGGCTGCAAGTGCAGAATTGATTCAGGATTGTAATAAACTTACTTTTTCTTGTCCTATACTCATGCACTCCCCTCATGAGGTGCAGTCTGTGTTGGATACTAAGGGACATTTGTGGATTGTGGGCAAAGGTTGACAAAATATCAGGCAATTATGAGTGAGAATCCACAGGTGCGTCTGGTGGTGTCTAACCGATTAAATCCAGCAACTTTGTTGCCTAAGGAGTCTGTTTCTGAGTATGATTGTTTACAGGTATTGGAGAAGGTTTATTCCACCCCACCAGATTTAACGGATATTCCGTTGCCAAATGCGCAGCTTAATTGGTATACAGATGGGTTAAGTTATGATATAGATGAGAGGCGAATATCCGGATATGCTATTGTGGATGATGAAAAAGTGGTGGAAAGCGGTCCTCTCGGGGGTGGACATAGCGCACGGGTGGCTGAATTATGGGTATTGATACGGGCTTTAGAAAGGGCCAAGGGAGAAACAAGGGAGAGACATTGGATGTGTAAATATGTAAATATGGTAAAATAAGGTAAATATGTATGTTAGGTGGCCTGATTTAGGTCATAAAAGGGGGGTTTGGAATATGGAGATGGTACAAGAACTTAATAAGCAAATTGAGGGACTCCAACGATATGTGATGGAACAAGTACCCCCTAGATTAGTAACCTAATGTCACTCATTTAAACCTGGGGACCAAGTGTGGGTCAAGCACTGGAAGAAAGAGCCGCTAGAAGGAAGATCGAAGGGACCTTTTATTGTTATTATGACTTCTCCACTTGCTATTAAGATTGCAGAATCAAAGTCATGGATCCATCGGACACGAGTCGAGGCAGCAGCTGACACCGGCTGGAAAGTGTCCGTGGACAAACAACATCCAACAAAACTGACATTTGAACGTGCTTAAAGAAAGCTTTTGTATTTTATATATAGGTTACTTTGATGTATATCTGCCAATGTAACCCACTGCAGGCTAAAAAGAGGATGGAACACCTGCTCTCTTGAATTATTCCGGAACTCGGATCCTGACGAGAGACTGAAGATCGTTGCGGATCCATGTGGGAGGAAAATTGGGTGTGGGCACTTTGAGTAATTGGGGTAGTAGCTTTATTGATCATTGTGTTTTACAGATATAAGCAATGGTTTTGTGGACAACCAAGGCCATTTGATTTCTCAGTCGTTCCGATCCCTAATGGTCCCTACATTTCCCCAACTGGCTGCGGAGTGTGAACCTCTTACAGATGAAAGAAGTCCCTGTTTAGGACACCCTGGAAGCTGCCTTTTGATGCAAAGGAACAGAAAAGAGAATTTTCTTTAAATGTGCTGGTTTTGTAATTGTGGGTGTGAGTGTTGTTGTTGCACTCACTGTATTGATTATGTTTTATGTATAAGCTGTAAGGTAGAGTGTGATGTGAAAATTATAGAGGATGTGTTAGTACATTATTTAGTAATAGATACTGAAGAGATCCCCTTGTAATCCTTAGCTGGTATGTTACCAAAATTACTAGGACAACACAGGATACGAAAGGATTGTTCTAGTTATATTATCTGGAAATGGAAAAGCTAAATGTGCCTGAAATTCCTAGCCATGTAACAAATACCTTTGTCAAATTGGCAGAAGACATAGCCCACACTCTGAATGTATCAAATTGTTTTGTATGTGGAGGAACTAACATGGGAGAAAAATGGCCATGGGAAGCCCAAGAATTGAACTATTCCAAAGTATTAGAAATGGAACAGAAGGGTAACCTTTCATATAATCAGGGAAAAGATGGGGATTGGACACTTACCACCAGTTTGGTAGGGAATGTATGCTTCCAAAGGAGGACTCAAACTGATTGTAAACAGGTAGGAAACCTCATATGCACAGGAAAATGGGAAAGCAAGATATGGTGGTCCGGAAGTAATGTCACAGAGGGTATTGATGAAACGGCTCTGTTTGAGGTAAACGGATTAGCCTTCTTAAGGGATCCGGATAATCAAACCCTTGGATGGCTTGCTCCTGATGGATTGTACTGGATTTGTGGTAAGATGGCATATGGGTATCTACCTGAGAATTGGTGTGGAGCTTGAGTCCTGGGAATAATTAGGCCAGGATTCTTTTTGCTCTCCCTTAAAACTCGACAGATTTTAGGTGTGCCAGTATATGATGATGTAGGTAACCAACGATAGAAAAGACATGTTGGTACATCTGCAATAGGAAGGGTTAGGATAGGAGATATGCCTTTCCTAACAGGCCTGCAGAACGAATTATTGAGGTTTATGGACCAGCTACATGGGCGGAAGATGGCATGTATGGCTATCGAACCCCCGTGTATATTCTGAACCGTTTAATTCGTCTGCAAGCTGTGGTCGAAATAATCACCAACGAAACCGTGAAAGGTCTTACTCAATTAGCTAGGGAAAGTGTCAAATCAAGGACATATATTATGCAGAATAGATTAGCCTTAGACTACTTGTTAGCCAAAGAAGGAGGGGTATGTGGAAAGTTTAATTTGACTAACTGCTGCATAGAAATTGATGAAAGCAGAAAAGTTATTAAGGAAATAACAGACAAAATGGTTAAGATAGCTCATGTGCCAGTCCAGACTTGGAAAGGCCTTAATTTGCAGGATAAATTTTCAGGATGGTGGCCAAAGTTACCCGGCCTGCAGGCCATTTTTGGCCTGGTAGGATTAATAGTGGCGGGATGCATTTTTCTCCCATGTATTCTACCTCTGTTTGTTAAAACTATTTCTAAAAGTCTATCCTTGCTGGTGGAACGTAAGACAACTGCTCAGGTGATGGCTATGTGGGATTACAAACGGCTCCAGCAGGAAGAGGACCTGGAGGTGTGACTCGTCTGGATAAGACAGATGAGTCACAAAGGGGGGTATGAGCTAGGCTAGGATCCGATATTGGGATAAAACTCAAATATTATAATTCCAAATCTTTGGTCAAGACAGAAGTGCCTCTTCCGTGCCAAGGTGCTAAGATGGCAAAAGGTATTTGACGTAGGCACAGAATTGTAAAAGGGCAAACTGACCCTAAACAGATACATCCTGTTGTTTAATGTTTATTACAGCCCAAATGTCATGTATATCCTAGAGGAGAAATACTGCTTCCCTTACTGCCCCCTTTACTGCCCTTGAGGCGTCTCTGAGCCCCTTATCTCCTCTTTTATTATGTCTTGAGCTCCGGAGCTGAGAACCTGAGCCTGTGGGAACAGGATTGTTATTACTTTCCTATAGATAGATGAAAGGGCAGCTTCTACATGTGAAATGTCTCACTCTCTGTAATAATTCTGCCTTTAAACTGTATAAATATGTGACCAAAAGCAGCCATCAATGTTCAGACTTTTTGTTTGCCTTTGGGCTGTTTGAACCGTGCACAATAAACTTTTTCCTGCATTGAAGAGCTTGGCCTAGTCTCGTTTCTTTTCCTGCAACAGCTGGCGACTCCGCCGGGACTAGGTACAAGGCGATATTTCGCTGAGGGCCGTTCGACCCCTCGGGACCATCAGGAAGTCGCTCCTGAATATTCTCCAGGCGCCACAGGGGTATATCTCCGGGAGACGCAGCGGCATCCCTGTGGGACTGACGGTGCTTTGATCGAGTCCAAGAACCCTGCAGTGCAGGAAAGGTGGTCTGAACAAATTCCTGGCCAGGAATCTACGGAGTGGGAGCGTTTTTAAGTGAGTATATTGTAAAAGAATTGTACCTGCCTCATTTGAAGGCAGAAGAAGGGATTTGATCACTCCCTTGGACTCGGGGTGGCTACCCTAACGAAGTCCGTGTCAGGTTGTGTGGGTGGTTAAGCCATCGCATTTCTCACTAGTGACCGTGAGTTCCGGGGCTACGAGTCGGCGGCAGTGTGATAGGATGGGAGGAGCTCAGAGCGTGCCAAATACTCCGTTGGCATGCATGTTAAGAGGTTTTGACAAGTATTTTAGCAATCCTTCCTATCCGAAAGGATCAAAGGATCGATTAAAATTCTTATGTAAATATGTGTGGCCACTGTTGGGGACGGGGTGGCCCCCTCAGGGATCACTAAGGGAAGAAACGGTGGATAAGTTGTGGGGAGTGATTGTAGTGAATCAGGATAAATATCTTGATCAATTTCAATATATTGATCAATGGGTGAGAGCCCTAACAGAAAAAAGCTGAGGATTTATTGCAATGTCAGGCTGAAATGGTTGGGTTATGTGTATCTGAGCAGGCAGGAAAAGTGAGGGGGCTGCTGGAGGGAGCGGAGGAGGAAATCAGAGGCGTATGAGTGATCCTGGCACGAAGTCAAAAGTCAAGGAGAGTCATTCGCCTAGAGGCAGCAGTCAGAGTGAGGGAGAGGGGGATGATGATGATTTGGAGGCTGGGGGGGGGCTGTAGGTGGAGAAGAAAGAGCAGGAGGCACGGATGAATAAAAAGGCTGGTTTGTTGGCAGGGGCACTGCAAAGTGGGATGCAAGGGGGTTTTTCTCAGAATTTACCCCTGGGTCCTAATTAATGTGTGAACCGTGCACAATAAACTTTTTCCTGCATTGAAGAGCTTGGCCTAGTCTCGTTTCTTTTCCTGCAACAAAACAATACCGGGGCGGCCACCCTGGATTTCGCAGGCTCGATGAACCCTCTGGCTAGGTTGGTGTCAATGTACTTCCTCAACTCGGTCATTTCAGCAGGTGTCATGGAGAAAATCCTGGGTTTTGGCAACTTGGCTCCCGGTTCTAATTCAATGGCACAATCCATGGGCCGATGAGGGGGGAGGAGGTTACATTTCTCCTCGCTGAACGCTTCGGCTAAGTCTGTATATACCTTAGGAATCTGGGGTTCGCGTGGAGGCCTGTCTGAACAAGCCACTGCTGTTTCTGGCAGCTGGCCCTTTTGGGTAGGCTGTTCCTTGAGAGGAGGGGCAGGGGGTAGTGGGCTGACACCCATTATGATTTTCCGGTATCCATCTTCCCATTTGATGGTGGGGGCCCATTTGTCCAGCCAAGCCAGGCCCAGTATGACAGATTCTGACATCTTTGGGGTTACTATAAATCGTATAAGTTCATGATGTCTTCCGATTTCTTATTTAACCAGTTCTGTAATATGGGTGGCAGGGACCCCTCCAATTAACGTCCCATCCACTTGGTGAAATTTAATTGGGCGTTTTAAGGCTGTTGTTTTGATCCCCGATTGTTCAACAATTGGAAGTCCAATTAAACATCTGGTGCAGCCGGTATCTATTATTGCTGGTAGTTCTCCTTTCTTCCCTGTCTCTGGCACCACCAGTTTCACTTTAATTGAAAAGGGGGGGATGGGTGAACTCACCATCGGGTCTTCATCTCTGCTAGCCTCGCCGGGAGGGGCTTCTCTGGCCGGAGGTTCCTCACTCTTTTCAGTAGGGAGGGGAACCTCTACAGCTTGTCTGGTGAATCGACTGGTGTCTGGGGCCTTTCTTGGAGCCCTTCTGCCTCGTGCAGCTTTGGAACTGGGGCAGGGGCCAGGCACTCAGAAGGTCGATGTCCTGGTTGTCCACACTGATAGCATTTAATTGCCTCTGTCGGTTGAGGGTGTGTGTGTGACTTAATCAGGCTTTGAAAGGGGCCGTCTAGCTAAAGCTCTCCGAGGAGGCTTCTCTGCTGGGGTTTTGCGGTGGGGGTGGATTTCTCTGTCTAGAGCTATGGACATGGTATACCAGTCGTGCAGTCGCTCAGGCACCCCCTGGACCACACAGGCTGTTCTGACTTCTTGGTCAATGGCCTCTTTAAAATAGTGTAGGAGTATGCGGTCTGGCCAATGCCCCAGGTTCCCTGCGACCTGTCTAAAGTCCCATACAAAGTCTTTTATGGGTCGATTACCTTGCTTCATCACCTTTAGTGTGGCTTCATTTTCATTTATTCGATCTGGGTCTTCAAATCTGGCCCAGAGCAACGCAACAAACCCATCAGCATCAGTTAGTTCCGCAGCACCCTCATTGTGCAGCTGGACTATTCATTCAGAAGCCTCCCCCTCATTCATCCCATCAGAAATTGCCGATACCAAGTCCCGGTCTGACTCGTATTGGTCTCCATACTGATCTACATGAGCCCAGACCCTGTTGAGGAAGTAAGCCAGTTTGGCAGGTGTACCATCAAAGGTTGCTCTGAAGTGGGGTGGCAGTGGCCTTGCGGGTTGATAGTGCCCGGCAACAGGTGGCTGAGCTAGAACCTGTGGCAGAGCTGCTGCTGGTTGCTGGACTCCAGCCGGCTGCTGGATTAGCCCCCCCTGTGGTGTCGGGATTGTTGGGCCATATTGGGGCCATGGGGATCCCTGGAAACTTGGAGCAGAAGGCACTGGATACCACTGGCACTGGACCCACCCCTGGCCAGGAAAAAATCCCCAGCCTGGGGGTATACTTTCAGCAGGAGGTAGCACAAAGGCAGGCTGGCAAGGGGTGTTGTGGTCTGCCAGCAGCCTGTGGAGCTGGCAGCGGAGTCGGACAGCGATGAGGCTGAGGAAGAACATGGGCCAGTCCTGGAGGCTGGGGAAGGCCCGGATGAGGGCTCTGCGTCGGAGGCAGTGATGGGGCCAGGGCCATCGGGGAGTGATGTGCGGACTTCAGAGCCTCCAGAGGCTGACAGTAGAGAGGCAGATGAACAGGAGGAGCCTGTTCCTAGTGCACATATGAGAAGAGCTGCCAGAAGGCAGGAGCAGCTAAAGCAGAGAGATGGTTGGCCCCTCCCATAAGGCTTAAAAAACCAGCAACGGCTCTTGGCCTCTTTGCCGGAAAACAACTGTTGAGAGAATTGCTTCTTGTTTGACTGTAGTTATTTCTTCTGTTCCTGAACTGTTGCCAAGAAAAGCCTTTGGCAGTTTGCCTAATTATCCCAAGGTCAGAGCTAAACTAAAGACTGGTGTTTTGAGGACTTTGCTTTCATTTAATTTAGAATACGCTGAGAATGAGTTAACTCTCAGCTGTTTTAATAAAATCTGTTTTTTGGAACTGTTTTGCATTTAATACCAACTACGTGGGCCTGGGTCACAACAAAGGGCCCCAAAAGGGGGGGTTTTGCATTCCCCATGCTGTCTGCATTTGATGTCTCCCCGCTGCAGGATGGCCATGCTGTGCTGATCCGCTCTTTTTGCCCCTGGCCGGGTAGAGAGGTGTCTGCGCCCCGCTAATTCCTCCACCAGGTCCTGGATCGGGGAAGGTGAATGTAGGTTGCGCTAATCTCCATCTCACTTGAGGAGGTTGGGAGGGGGGTGCGTAACTTCCCACTTCCATCCGTTCGAAATGCTCAGGGAGCCCAGTTAAGGATTGGCTTCGCATTGGGGGCAATAGGTCCCAATCCCGGGAGTCTCCGGATCCCATAGCTGTCCCTCTTCTCCACTCTGGCTCATGGGGCGACTTCATTGGGCTGGGAGCAGCCCTATATCCAGGTGGTCTCTTCTCTGGTCCCCTTTCTGGAGTTGGGTCAGACTGGCAACTTTTCCAGGAATCTGACTCCTTGGGTCGAGCGCCTAGCCTTCGGGCTGAGAGGTCCGGGTTTTCCCTCAGTAAATCAATACCCCCCAAACCATCCCCTCACTCCTCAGTTGATCACGTGCGCCAATCAACCGCTGTCCCATCTCAAGACCTCACTCCGACCACTCCTTCTCCAGATGCAGGATCGCCCTGACCTTGACCGACAGGAAGAATGCTATTATGTCTACCGACTACCCCTCTACTAAATCCCCCCTCCTACTTTCCCACACATGAGAAGGTGGCAGCATGGAAGCTTCCGGCCTAATATGGCTTCCAAAGCTGACACTGAAAGGACAAATAGATTTGGAATACTATGCAATATGGGAGAAGTGGTACATGTTAGGAAATGGTTATTTGTCTAACTAGTTGGTCAGGCAATATATAAACCAACAATGTATGTTTGCAGTCAGAAAGGTATTATATTGCTTTAAGGCTGTATTGCATCATCCTGTATCCTGATTGGCTAAGCTCTGTAGCCAATGTACTTAAGGGAAGTCAGGATCATGGCTTGTGTGGATACTACACCATTTTACCTGCTTATTTGCTGTAACTCTCTACCTGAACTCTCTGCATGATCACTGTTTGATCATAGCTACATGTTGCTTTCTACTATTTATTGAATGTTTTATATTGAACTTGTTCCGGTTTTGAAACTCAAGAAGAACTGTTTTATTGTGTATGACTACAACTGGTGAGAAGACTTTGTACTTGAAATATCCCTGGATTGATCTTTTAAGCCATCGAACCCTTGTCATGGTCAGACCATTCTCTCCTTAGGCTTGACTTTCTGACCGCTGCACCCCACCGCAGGGAGGCGGAACCGACTAGGTGGTTCCTCCCCAGGCGCCTGATGGATCCTGATAGGTTCCAAATGGAGCTTGGGCCATTTCCTGAGACTCTGGCTCACGACTCGACGGAAGACCTGGTGGCCGCCTGGAATAGGGCAGCCACTGGTGCTTTAGATTGGGTCATGCCTTTGCGGCCTCTGACCTGGCGCCGAACCTGCCCAGCTCCTTGGTTCTCTGAGGAGCTGAGGGAGATGAAGCGCTGGAAAAGACGCCTAGAGTGTAGTTGGAGGGCTAGTCGTTCCAAATCCGACCGAACACTAGTGAGGTCTTATATCAAGACCTACTTAGTGGCAATAAAAGCGGTGAAGTGTAACTACTTTTCCGCTCTTATCGCGTCGGCAGATAACCGCCCAGCTGCCCTGTTTAGAGTGACCCGCTCCCTTCTCCACCTGGGAGCGCGGGAAGACCCCTTGCAAGGGTGAGCTGAGGATTTTGCGTATTATCTGCACGATAAAATCGCTCAAATTCGGGAAGGCTTGGACTCTGACTGGGTGGGTTCAGGCGGGATGTCCGAGGTGGGTCTTGAGAATGTTATCTGGGATGAGTTTGACCCTGTGACTCCTGAGGACGTGGACAGGATGCTGGGGAGGTTGAACGCAACCACATGTTTATTGGACCCGTGTCCCTCCTGGCTGGTGCTGGCTACCCGGGAGGTTACACGAGGCTGGCTCCAGAGGATTATAAATGCTTCTTTGAGTGAGGGTTTCCTGCCTCCCGCCTTGAAAGAGGCGGTGGTGAGGCCCCTCCTCAAGAAGCCCTCCCTGGACCCAGCTGTTTTGGCAAACTACCGTCCAGTCTCCAACCTTCGCTTTGTGGCGAAGGTTGTTGAGTGTGGTTGCGCGACAGCTCCCGCAGTACCTGGATGAAACTGTCTATCTAGATCCGTTCCAGTCCGGCTTCAGGCCTGGGTACAGCACGGAAACGGCATTGGTCGCATTGGTGGATGATCTCTGGAGGGCTCGGGACAGGGGTTGCTCCTCTGTTCTGGTCCTATTAGACCTCTCAGCGGCTTTTGATACCATCGACCATGGTATCATGCTGCGCCAGCTGGAGGGGTTGGGAGTGGGAGGCACCGTGTTACGGTGGTTCTCCTCCTATCTCTCCGACCGGTCGCAGTCCGTGTTGGCAGGGGGGCAGAGGTCGACCTCAAGGCACCTTGTTTGTGGGGTGCCGTAAGGGTCGGTCCTCTCGCCTCTCCTGTTCAACATTTATGTGAAGCCGCTGGGTGAGATCATCCGTGGTTTTGGGGTGCAGTGCCATCTGTACGCTGATGATACTCAGCTGTACATCTCCACCCCAGACCACCCCAATGATGCCCTTGAAGTGATGTCCCAGTGTCTGGAGGCCATGCGGGTCTGGATGGGGAGGAACAGGCTCCGACTCAACCCCTCCAAGACCGAGTGGCTGTGGTTGCCGGCGTCCCGATATAGCCAGCTGGTGCCATCGCTGGCTATTGGGGGCGAGTCATTGGCCCCCACGGAGAGGGCTCGTAACTTGGGTGTCCTCCTGGATGCACGGCTGTCTTTAGAAGAGCATATGACGGCCATGGCCAGGGGGGCTTTCTATCAGGTTCGCCTGATACGCCAGTTGCGCCCCTTTCTGGATCGGGACTCCTTATGCACGGTCACTCATGCCCTCGTTACTTCCCGCCTGGACTAGTGTAATGCTCTCTACATGGGGCTCCCCTTGAGGAGCACCCGGAGGCTCCAACTGGTCCAGAATGCAGCCGCGCAGGTGATTATGGGGGCGACATGGCGCTCCCATATAACACCTCTCCTGCGCGAGCTGCACTGGCTTCCGTTGGTCTTCCGGGTGCGCTTCAAGGTACTGGTTCTCATCTTTAAAGCGCTCCATGGCTTAGGGCCTGGGTATTTACGAGACCACCTTCTGCCACCGATAACCTCCCACCGGCCAATACGCTCCCACAGAGAGGGTCTCCTCAGGGTGCCGTCGGTCAAGCAATGTCGACTGGTGACCCCCAGGGAGAGAGCCTTCTCTGTGGGGGCACCCGCCCTCTGTAACGAGCTACCCCCAGGGATAGGACTGATCCTGGACCTCCGTAGTTTCCGCTGGGCGCTGAAGACTTTCTTATTTCAGCAAGCCGGGCTGGCTTAAAATTTTAATCGGTTAATTTTATGGGTAAGGGGTTTTAAATTGGGGAAGCCAAATTGATTTAATTATTTTTAAATTATTTTAATTTTCATATTGTATGTATTTTAATTCTGGCTGTTCACCGCCCTGAGTCCTTCGGGAGAAGGGCGGTATAAAAATTTAATAAATAAATGAATAAATAACTCTCATGTTATCTGTGTATGACTTGGATTGTTTTTGGACTTTGCTTTACTTTTTTCTAAAAGTAAAAGACTACAACAACTCAGTGTGTTTGTATGTTAACTGTGATTGTTCACAACCACTCCCAGTCACTTTTCATGCGTTTACTCAAAGGGTACTCTGCTCAATAACCCACAACATTGGTTATGAGCCAAGAATATCCTTAACAGTACGACTGGATTGAGAACAGAAAAATGGAAAAGAAATAGACAAAATAGAAGTAGAATTAAAATGTATAGTAAAAATGTATAGAATGTATTTGAATTGGAATGTTATGGTAAGTAAATGGTCGCAGTTATGCATAAGATGTGAGTAAGATTTCTTTATTGTAAAAATGCAACAAAAATAAAAAGCCAATCTCTTAGGGGCGGGGCGGGGCGGGGTGGGGCAGGCCCACCCCTCCAACACACTGTTTAGGCCTGCGCAGTGCCAGGTGAGGCCTGCACAGGCCTAAACGGAGCTCTGTTTTGGCCAACAAACTGCAAGGCGAGGCCTGTGGAGGCCTAAATGGAACGTCGGAGGGGCAGGGGTGAGCCCGCCCCTCTGAACCCCCATTTTGGCTGGCAAAGTGCAGGATGAATTTTGCAGAGCCTCTGTGGTTGTTCGTAAGGGCGAACAACTGCTGTGGTGCTGCAATATTTGTAGTTTCGAGACTTGTTCATAAACACTAGGGGGCGCTGATAGTGTAACTTTGAACATTCGCTAAGGGAATGCTTGTAACCCGGGGATTACCTGTATTTGTAAAGTCTGAAACAAATAAGTTTCCTCATCTAATATTCTATATTAGTTTTGGGGTCTTGAAAAAATATAACTAAGTCATCTGCAAATGCTCTCAATTTATAAACTTACTTTTTAATATTTATACCTGTTATTTTCTCATCTTGCTTAATATCCGTTTAAAACTTCCAACACTAATATAAACAGCATGGGAGATAAGGGGCGTCCTTGTCTTGTACCCTTTTGAATTTCACATGATATTGTTAAGTCTCCATTAATAATAACCTGTTTCCCCCAAAATAAGACATCCCCTGATAATAAGCCCAATCGGGCTTTTGAGCGCATGGCAATAAGGCCAAGTGCTTATTTCAGGGTTCAAAAAAATATAAGACAAGGTCTTATTTTCGGGGAAACACAGTATTTGCTTGCTCTGATGTATAAACTGCTTTAATCCCTTGAATAAAATTATCCCTGAAGACTATATCTTCCAAAACTTTAAACATAAAAACCCAATTTAAGTTATCAAAGGCCTTCTCTGCATCCAAATATATTAAAGATGCCTGCTTCTCATTATATTGTAAATATTCAATAATGTTCAAAACAGTCCTCACATTGTCTCTTACCTGTCTTTTTGGTAAAAAGCCAGATTGATCTTCATGAGTATATGTCTGTAAAACCTTCTTCAATCTTTCTGCCAAAATTGCAGCAGAGTTTATAGTCATTATTTAATAATGAAATTGGTCTATAGTTTTTCATCCTGATGACATCTTGACCCTCCTTTGGTAATAACACAATATTAGCTTCTTTCCAGGTTTGGGGCATCTTTCCCCCCTGTAATAATTCATTCATTATATCCTTTAGTGACTTAAGGAGTTCATCCTCAAAGCATATATAATATTGGCTTGTAAGACTATCTGGACCTGGAGCTTTACCTGGTTTCATTTTTTAATACCTTCTGATATTTCAAAAGTAGTTACTGGATCATTCATAAATTGTCTCTGAGTTTGTGGGAGTTTAGGTAAACATTGTTTTAACAGATATTTGTCTATTTTATGCATATCAAGTTCCTGCTTCTTCTAAAGATTGGAATAAAAATCATGAAAGAACTCTACCATTATCTGTTATTACACAGACAATTGTTGACATAGCAGTTTAATTTGATGTAAAATATTAGAGTCCATAGGTGTCTTTTGCAGTTCAATTTCTTTCTAATTCAATCCAATATTTTTTGCATTGTTTCCTGGGATTTTTTCTTCTCTAGATGAATATATTTTATAAAATAGGCCCTCATAACTGCTTTACTAGCATCCCAAACAGTCATTAAATTTGCCCATTTATCCAGGTTATTATCAAAGTATTCATTTAATTTCTTTTTACAGTCCTTTACAACCATCTCCTTTTGTAAAATAGATTCATTCAATCTCCCTCTATAATTCAAGATCTTTTTTTCTAAGTACTAAAAGAACTGGGCTATGATCAGAGAAAGATTTAGGTAAAGTATGAACTTTTAAAATTTTATTTGCCAGACTTTTAGAGATCCATATATCGATCTTGAAAAAGATTTATTTCATTCTGGAAAACAATGTATATTCTCTAGCAGAGCCATTTCTTTGCCTCCATGCTCTATCAATGCTAAGTTGTCCATCATCTCGAAAAAAGTATTTCGTAATTTACCCTGGGAAGGTTTAATCCCTTTAGTAGATGTTCTCTCCAAGACTGGAGAAATCACTTCATTCCAGTCCTCCAAAATAAGCCAATTTTCATAAGAAAAAGGTAATAATTGATCCATAAGCTATTCAAAAAATTTACTTTTGTCATCACATTAAGTGCCAAACTTAATTTACATGTTGTGTATCTGAAAAAAGATGTATTTAGACAACCCCAAAGACTATTTAAGAATCAGTGCACTGATTTCTTGTTTTGACTCTTTCCTGTATTGATTCCTTCCTGTATTCTTGGAAAATTAGTGAAGCAAGAAATACGCTGGCTATGATTATAAGGCTTCAATACATTTAAACATTACATTATATAGTTTGTTTCAAGTAGTCCTTGACTTACGACCATTTGTTTAGTGACCAAAAGTTACTTATAACCAGTCCTTGTTACGACCATCACAGAGTCCCCATGGTCATATAATCATGATCTGGGGTCTTGACAACTGGCTTGCATTTATGAGGGTAGCAGTATCCCAGGGTCATGTGATCATCATTTGCAACCTTCACAGCCAGCTTCCAACAGGAAAGTCAATGGGGAAGCCAGCAGGAAAGGTTGCAAATTACAATCCTGTGATTTCTCATTTAATGACCAGTGATTTACTTAACTACAGTGGCAAAAAAGGTCATAAAATCAGGTGTGGTCACTTGATGTCTCACTTAATGGCTGTACCACTTAATGAATTTTCTGATCCCAATTGTGGGTGTAAGTTGAGGTCTAACTGTAATTAGTTTTCTTCTAAGCAGTGCATAAGGAAGAGGGTGCCTTTTTGAGGATAAAGTAACAATCTTGGAGAGGAAAGCTGACTGAGCAGTATTGCCTGGACTACCCAACCTATTGAATTCCAGGTTTGAGTGCACTTGCCTTGGTCTCAGTTCAGCACCTTAACCATTATACCATATAGATTCCATCAATTGCTCAGATAGTAAGTTTGCACAAAAACAGTTTTTCCCCCAAAAGAGTCACAGCAGCATAAATTTAACTGATCTCTTCCCAGGCTACTAGCTCTGACAGCATATTACATTAGGAATAAATATAAATCACAGTAAGGAAGACAAGAGGAGAAGGAATCCTATTAGAGAAAGTAAAAAAAAAAAATTAATGCTTTTTAAATAAAAAGTAGCAGCTAATACCCTTCTTTTGTAATTATGCAAGTCTTGTTGGATGTGTTGTGACCTATGCCCGAGTAATTACCAGACACAATCAGTCCTAAACAAACATATTTTATTAGAACAGCTGAGAATTACTTCATTCTCAGCTTAGTCCAAATTAAATCCAAAACAAATTCTTCATAAACAGTCCTTCGGCCTTATCACCAACCTTTGTCTTCTTTGGCACCCTGCCAAAGGCTTTTCTTGGCAAAAGTTCAGAAGCAAGAGATGCTGACAAAAAACAAATGTAGCAACGTTGCTTTCCTACAAAGTTCCCAAGAGCCATTGCTGCTCTTTTAAGCCTTCTGGGAGGGGCCAATCATCTCCTGGCCTTACTCCTGAGTTGTTCTTTTTGCTTTAGCTGCTCTTGCCTTCTGGCAGCTCTTCACATGCGTGCACTAGGAACAGGCTGCTCCTGTTCCTCTGCCCCTCTGCTATCCGCCTCTGGAGGCTCCAGAGTCTGCGCATCGCTCCCAGATGGACCTGGCCCCATCTCTGCCTCCGACGCAGAGCCCTCGTCCGGGCCTTCCCCTGACTCCAGGACTGGCCCGTTGTCCTCCCCAGCCTCCTCACTGTCTGACTCCGCTGCCAGCTCCGCAGGCTGCTGGCGGACCACAACAGAATGCTCTCAAGATATGAAAGTGAACTCCTTACCGACAGATCTATCAATAAGACCCCATCTTACATGCAGGGATACAGAAATCCAACTGTATTATGAAACCTCCAAAATATTGTATTCTAGTACATAAGGCACTGGACTAGCACTGGAGATCACAGGTATACTGTATGCTGTCACCCTAGGGGTCAACCCACTGTCACCTCAGGGTCATTGAACTCCTGTAGCTCCCAAATCTCCCATAAGCTTCTTCCTGTCAGTCCTGGAGGGGGCCTGTTGCCAACAATGTTCTCTTCAAGGGGTGTGGTTTTTGTCAGCTTCTGGGCTCCATATTTGTTGGAATTTCAGAGTTTGCAGCCATGGCCTGGGTTCCAACTCCGGCTGCCAGCTCCAGTGGGTGTTCTGCCGCCACTGGCCCTGGTCCACCTTAGCAGAGGGCTCCAAACCTGTCTCCTGCCTCTGGGCCTTGCACTCTCCCACTCGTCTCTGATCTGGGCTACCTACCTCTCTGCTGAAGCCCATTGACTCTCTGGGCTTTGGGCCGATTATTGCCTCCAACTCCCACTGGGCGACATTTCCAATTTCAGCCTGGCTCTTTGCTGTGTCACCACTGGCCTTCCACACTCGGTGCACACTCTCTACAGCAGTCCCCAGATCTCCAGCCCCTTCTGATCCATGGGGAATAGAATTTGAATCTATTCATTCTTCACAAATGGGGAAGGCATAAAAATTAGAGGGTATTCATTGACTGAACTATTATAGAGAGACTTTGTCTAAAGGAGCCAAGTAAAGGAAGAGAAGTGAAGGTTGGGTTCTGGAATGGGCAGGGACTCTTCTAATTCTTATGGGCCAGGACATTATTCAACATTATTTAAATGCCACAAAATCAAGCATATCTTTGGTGACTCTTCATTAGAAATTCAAATTAGTGTAAACTCATTAGGCTCATTCATCTCCCACTTTGAGTTTAGACAGCCTGGTTCATGATAACTTTTCTTCACAATTTGAGTTGTCAAAAATGCAATCATATAAATGAAAACAGACACTGTAAAGTAGCTTTTAGTTCTTCTCTTTCTATGTTGGCACCCAGACATCCTACGTGGAAAGGAGCGTATGGTACAATGGGCTGCTTTTAAAGCTTATTTTTGCCTTCTAAGGGAAAACCGTTCAGTGAGGAAACATCCAAATGATCCATTATTTCATGGATAAGTAAGAGTATCTAACCAATCAGAATTATCCCTTTTCCAAGCTGACTTCTAAACAGAGTAACTTTACAGAGCAAGGACATGCCTATATATTATATATGAGATAAATCATGCTGATCAAGCCGTAAAATGCACAGGAATCAGCTACAAGGATGCTTAGCAGTGAAAACAGCTGTTCAGTTTATAAATTAAAACAGGATGCACAACATATTCCATTTTTATTTATTTGATAAGCAGCAGTATTGTGTTTTTTGTTTTTACATTTCAGTATAGATACAATTATTATGTCATCTGCCATATTACAATATTTAGTCTGTTTTGTCTTTTAAGGTACATTAAAAAAGCATCAACTGCAAATGTGGGAGGATGGAGTGGTGGAAGGGGAAGAATGGTATCCAACCAAAATTTCCACATTTCAGCAAGTCTTCACTCATTCTCTTTTAGTAAAGTTTTAAGAAATGTCATAATGATATGAACTCAGGATATCTATAGGCTTTTTTTCTTCACTGGTGCTCATGACATGTCATTGATGATGTTGTAAACAGCAGAAAAAACAGGGGTTGCCAAGTGACCAGTTATGGAGGCACCATAGATTTACTACCCCACCCACACAACACACAAAGCAGAGACAGAAATTATCTCCTTACAGCTGTATCTGCAGAATATTAAACTCATGCTACATAGCTGTACTCTTCTGCTGAGGCCTGGCTCCGTTCAATGTACTGTTTGTCTATCAGAACTTCAATACACTTCTTAATCATGCTGATACTTGGGTTAAACCTAGCTCTTGATTGGCTAATTACCTGTGGAAAGGAGAAAAGAAAGATAAAACTTGATGTAAATGCTGACTTCTTTAAAAAGTTGGAAAAAAACCCTTCAAAACCAAGCAAATTGTATCTTTTTAAAGAAAAACACAGATTCCTTTTCTCAGAATTGCAAGACAGTTTGTGTATTTTTGGAGCAGGTGAAGAGTTTGGATGAAAGTTCATAATCCATGCAGAGGCAGCAATGTTTAGGATCACAACTTCTGGAAGAACAGTTTTGTGAAAATGAAAAAATGCTATCACACAATTCACACCTGCATGCTAATATGCCATGTGTCCAGTGGTGGGTTTCAACCGGTGTTACCACCGGTTCGCTTTGTGCATGCACATTGAATTTCAGAACAGCTGAGGCACGGCAATCCGCTCTGCCACACCTATCAGCTGGGCTAAAAACAAACGAATATAGGTAGGTATAGCGCAGGGGCAGGCAGGAGGGCCCAACTGATGGTCAGAGAGAATTGGTTCGCTCTCACCTCACCATCTCCATAATTGGACTTAATTCTCACTAACAGAGATGAAATGATAGAAGTTGTTGAAGCCACAGGAACCTTGGGGGCAAGTGATCACGCAATATTGGAATTCAACATTATGCAAACACAAGTAGTAGAACAAAGTCAAACTAGAGTCTTGGACTTTAAGAGAACTAATTTCAATAAACTTAGAGAGAGCTTGAGAAGGATTCCATGGATGAGAATCCTCAAGGGGAAAACAACTCAAGAAGCTTGGGAAATTTTGAAAAGTGAGATTATAAAAGCCCAGTCTAGCACAATACCAATGAAGAAGAAAAATAATAGCTCTCAAAAGAAACCAGCATGGCTGCATAAAGAACTCTCTAACAAATTGAAAGACAAAAAGGACAAGTATAAAAAGTGGAAAGAGGGGCAAATAACTAAGGCAGAATATCAGCAAATAGCCCGAGCCTGTAAAGATGAAGTGAGGAAAGCTAAGGCTCACAATGAACAAAGGCTTGCGACTAAAGTAAAAAATAACAAAAAAAGCTTCTTCCAACATATTAAAAACAAGAAAAAAGTCAAGGAAACAATTGGCCCATTGCTGGGAGAAAGTGGCAAGAAGGTGACAAGCAACAGGGAGAAAGCAGAACTACTTAACTTATTTTTTGCATCTGTCTTTACACAAAACGAAAAAACAGTCCAACCTATCAAAAACAGCACCACAAAAAACAGATTAGGAACACAAGTTAAAATAGGGAAGAAAATGGTAAGTGAACACCTGTCTAGCCTAGACGAGTTCAAATCACCAGGACCAGATGGATTACACCCCAAGGTTCTGAAGGAACTGGCAGACGAGATCTCAGAACCACTGAACTATATCTTTCAAAGATCCTGGAACACAGGGGAACTGCCAGAGGACTGGAAAAGAGCTGATGTAGTTCCCATCTTCAAAAAAGGAAAAAAAGAAAAAACCAGATCTGGGAAACTACAGACCTATCAGTCTGACCTCAATACCAGGGAAGATTCTGGAAAAGATAATCAAGCAACGAATCACCAAACACCTAGAAGCAAACAAAGTAATAACCAAAAGCCAACATGGGTTTGTCAAAAACAGATCATGCCAGACTAATCTTATTGCATTCTTTGACAAAGTGACAAAATTAGTGGACCAGAGGAAGGCTGTCGATATAATTTACTTGGACTTCAGTAAAGCATTTGATAAAGTAGACCACAACCTACTACTAGATAAAGTAGAAAAATGTGGGTTAGACAGCATCACAACCAGATGGATTCGTAACTGGCTGACCAACCGCACTCAATGTGTAGTCCTCAATGGAACTGCATCTACATGGAGGGAAGTATGCAGTGGAGTACCCCAGGGCTCTGTTTTAGGCCCAGTGCTCTTCAAGATCTTCATCAATGACTTGGATGAGGGGATAAATGGGGAACTCATCAAATTTGCAGATGACACCAAGCAGGCAGGAATAGCCAACACTCCAGAAGTTAGGCTCAAGATACAGAAGGAACTTGACAGACTTGAACATTGGGCGCTATCTAACAAAATGAAATTCAACAGTGAAAAAAGTAAGGTTCTACATTTAGGGAAGAAAAACAAAATGCACAGGTACTGTATATGTGGTACCTTGCTCAATAGTAGTAACTGTGAGAGGGATCTTGGAGTCCTAGTGGACAACCATTTAGATATGAGCCAGCCGTGTGCAGCAGCTGCCAAAAAAGCCAACACAGTTCTGGGCTGCATAAACAGAGGGATAGAATCAAAATCATGTGAAGTGTTAATACCACTTTATAATGCCTTGGTAAGGCCACACTTGGAATATTGCATTCAGTTTTGGTCGCCACGATGTAAAAAAGTTGTTGAGACTCTAGAAAGAGTGCAGAGAAGAGCAACAAAGATAATTAGGGGACTGGAGGCTAAAACATATGAAGAACGGTTGCAGGAACTGGGTATGTCTAGTTTGATGAAGAGAAGGACTAGGGGAGACATGATAGCAGTGTTCCAATATCTCAGGGGTTGCCACAAAGAAGAGGGAGTCAAACTATTCTTCAAAACACCTGAGGGTAGAACAAGAAGCAATGGGTGGAAACTAATCAAGGAGAGAAGCAATTTAGAACTAAGGAGAAATTTCCTGACAGTTAGAACAATTAATCAGTGGAACAACTTGTCTGCAGAAGTTGTGAATGCTCCAACACTGGAAATTTTAAGAAGATGTTGGATAACCATTTATCTGAAGTGGTGTAGGGTTTCCTGCCTGGGCAGGGGGTTGGACTAGAAGACCTCCAAGGTCCCTTCCAACTCTGTTATTCTATTTCTATTTCTATTTCTTCGCTACCGGCTCGCCCAAACTGGGGAGAACCGGTAGCAACCCACCACTGCATGTGTCTCCATGAACAAGCTCAGAATTGCAAGTAAACTGAATCCCTAAGACAAGACAAGGGCCACCAAAACTCTTTCTGATGCAAGGCAACATAATTGAAGTTGGTCAATTGGTGGCAGTTAAAGAATATTGAGCACAAAGTGTGTATCTGTAACCCACTACAGGTATTCCTCACTTAACGACCAGTCTCTTAGTAACCATTTTAAATTCCAACAGACCCCCAAAAGCTACTTACGACCTGGTTTTGGAGTTCTGACAGCTCAACATACCCCCGTAGCCACATGACCATATTTCGGGCACTTGGAAATGGGCTCATCTTTACAGCCAGTTGCAATGTTCCATGGTCACGTGACTGATTTATGACTTTTTTTGGCCAGTTTCTGGCCTTTTCAGCCAGTTTCTGGCAAAAAACGCACATAAGAATACACTGATTTGCTTAATGACTGCCAAAAGTTGTAAAATTATGTCTGGTCACCTGGGTGCCTAAACCTACAACCATCATGACTTATGATGGAAATTCCAGGCTCCATTACGGTCATCAGTCAAGGACTACCTGTATTCTAAAACCATGGTTCAAGCATTTAACATGGCACACTTTATTTCAACTGCCACAGGAGAACCATCTTATTTCTATTTGGCACAGCCAAACATCCCATTTAACAAGATCTCCTAAATGTTTACATGCCAAGAAGTAAATAATCTTACCTCCTGAATGAGAGCATTGTGTCGCAATAACTTTCGTGCTTTCATGATGCGGACAATTGCAGCTTGAAGGTACATTTTCCTATCTTCATCTACAGCACTTCTTGTTTGCTCCATTTCCTGCAATACAAGACAATGTAATTCAGTGGGTTACTAGCTATAATCACGTGCAGATGCCTATTCAAAGGACATATTCTTTCATGATCCAGATGAGAGCTATTCTTTTCTTAGTAAACTATATGGAAGAAGATAATCCTCTGGCACTCTTAGAAGCTAAAGGAAATATGAATGAGGGACCATGAGAGTCCCTTCCTTTAGCTATTTTGCAAAGTTTAAACCAGTGTTTTTTCAAACTTCGCAACTTTAAGATGTATGGACTTTAATTTCCAGAATTCCCCAGCCAGCATGGAGAAGTCCACACATCTTAAAGTTGCCAAGTTTGAAAAACACAGGTTTAAACAAAGAGGCTGATAGCTAAAAATAGATTTGAGTAGGCAACACTTGGTTTGATTCTGTAAGGCAACTCTTCTACAGTAATTTCATTGGGACAACACACCAGCTATATTGTGATTTGGCTTTCCATGTTGCCCAAAACTAGGCAACATGATGCAGATTATGAATAAATCTCTTACCTATTATTATAGAGGTAATCCTCGACTTACGACCACAATTGAGTCCAAAATTTCTGTTGTTAAGTGAGATATTTGTTAAGTGAGTTTTGCCCCATTTTACGACATTTTTGTCACAGTTGTTAAGTGACTCACTGCAGTTTTTAGTAACCCAGTTGTTAAGTGAATCTGGCTTCCCCATTGACTTTGCTTGTCAGAAGATCACAGAAGGTGATCACATGACCCTGGGACATAGCAACAGTCATAAAGGTATGAACCAGTTGCCAAACATCTAAATTTTGATTATGTGACTGTGGGGCAAAGGTCATAACTGTTAAAAATGGTCATAAGTCACTTTTTTCAGTGCCATTGTAGGTTTAAAATGTCACTAAATGAACTGTTGTAAGTTGAGGACTATCTGTAGTGAAGAACATCACACAAACTATGGCTATGTTCTTATATTAATGCTGGATTCACTGAATATTCCTAAATATTGTGGTAGAAGTCCAAATAATGTACAGTAGTATAGAAGCAGAGCACCAAACATTCTTCCTTCCTCTCTGTGGTGAACAAAATCACCATTGAGAATGTCTTTTATTATTATCATAACAGCTCTGTATAATCCTCAGGCTCAAAGGAGATATGTCACTGAATACCAGGCTGCTGCATGCAACTACAATAGAGAGTTACTATTTTGTGTTTACCTTCTGGGTTTCCTGGGATTATCAGGGCAGGATGGAAAAGAGAATGCTGAACTAAATGAACCACTAGCCAGATTCAGTTCAGCTCATCTTCTTTTAATCAGAACCACTTACAAAGGAAAAACTCCAGACACAATAAAAATTGAATATTATGGAACTACCATTGAAGATAGCAATAGCAATAGCACTTAGACTTATATACTGCTTCATAGTGCTTTTACAGCCCTCTCTAAGCGGTTTACAGAGTCAGCCTATTGCCCCCAACAATCTGGGTCCTCATTTTACCAACCTCGGAAGGATGGAAGGCTGAGTCAACCTTGAGCTGGTGAGATTTGAACTGCTGAACTGCAGCTAGCAGTCAGCTGAAGTAGCCTGCAGTGCTGCACTCTAACCACTGTGCCACCTCGGCTCTTGAAAAAAAATTGATAATTTTAAGATCTTAAACAAATGTAAGGAAGCACAATACTTGTTTTTGTGTTCTTTAAATTATACGATCTGGAATGAAATCAACAAAATACTTTTTTAGAATGTGAAGTAAGCACTATATAAACTGCTGTATTTTAAGGAATGAACTAAAATTGTTTTTCCCATGAAATTTACTAGCTACATCCACAGGTAGTGGAAACCACCATGCTGCTCACTTATAAGCAATCCCAATTAGAATACATTTTTGTCCATGTTTGTTTTTTTATGGTTAATTTCAAAAAGACACACATTTAGAAATATTTCTGATTCTCCCATCTAAAATGTATTTTCCCTTCTCATTTTGAGTCTTAATACCTAATTGCATTGTATTGTCTAATCACTGAAAACAAATCCTGAATTCTTCTTTAATTCCCCAAACCTTTGGGAATATGAAATTTTAAAAATCAGAAAAACTAGTTAGGTAAAATCATTAAACAAGCTGCTTTTTAATTATTTATCTCTGGTATTATTAGTAAATGTTTGAGTTAGTTTTAAAGCAGGCCTGCTGAAAGCAATGGAGCTTGTTAGAATAGAATAGAATAGAATAGTTTTTTTTATTGGCCAAGTGTTTATTGGACACACAAGGAATTTGTCTTGGTGCATATGCTCTCAACCCATAGTTGAGACAATGCCACTAGACAAGGCAATGTCAAAAAGTCCTGTTTCCCATATTAAAATATCCTTACACAGACTCCAACCGTTTTCAAGTTTTAGTTTTATGTTTCAATAAGTGGCAACACTAAGTCTCTTGTCTGGGCTCAGCTACTAATAAATGTCAGAACTGGTTAGTACTGGGACAAGGAAGGACTATATAGGCTAGCCTCGGAAGACCATAAAATATTTTGGAAGAAAAGAATGCCAAGAAAACTGTACAGAAATGTCCAGGAGGTGAGCTTGACTCCAAAGAGATGTTATTTGGTGTTATACCCCTCATGGAATACAGCTATGGCTTGTTAATGACATTAATAATACTTGCCTGTGGGGTGTCTTTTTGCATTGAAGAAGTGATTTTAAATTTTGTTCGTTTACTGCTGAAATTCATATTTAATGAAAAAGTGGACTCTGCCTCTACATTCTCCTGCAAGAAAAAGAAAGTGGGTTTTTTCTCCTTTCACACACATGTAAATGATGCCAAACTTATCAACAACTTGTTGCTTTAAGGAAGAACATCTTACTTAAAAAATCTGTGCTTGCATATGGATTACATCTCCACTGCTGAAATATAAACATATTGCTACTTATTCAATTTGGCAAGTTTGAACTACTTCAATTCTCTATAGAGCAGTTTGGATGCCCAAGATAGTGAAGGTAGTATACATGTGTTCAAACTAAACTCAATATAATTATTTCAATAAAAGGAACACAGAAACGCTCATTTTAAGAGGATTAACATATAGTAAATGTACAGTAATCTTTTTGGAAAATAAATAACTTGTGGCAACAGAATAAAGGACAGAATATTTTATAGTTAAGATTTCAGTCTATTGGATAAAAAAAACCTTTAAGAGTAGGTTTAAATTCTAATGAGAAAAGGCACAGTTCAATACTACCATTGGCTCTATGACTGTATTTGTGCCATAATTTGTACAGAGCATCAATCAGTATATTCAGTCAATGACCAGCAAAATTTAAAAGAAAAGAAAAACAGAGTGAAGCAAATAAATATAATATACTAACAGCTAGCAAAATAAATCACAGAATATAACGTTCACTCCTCTATTACTGTATTAATACAGTTCTTATCTGGGTGATAAATCTAAAACACTTGATATAAAAAAATAAAAACTATATATTCCCTACAATTAATAGTTAAGATGTATCAAACCAAATAGTATTTTAAAACAAAAGTAAATACAGTATCTTTTTCACTAATTATATCTTGCTTTCATCGCAGCAATACAAAATTTAGCTACTGCATACTTAATGTCTTTAAATCCAAAAAGGGAAGGTTAATATAAACTTTATCTGGCCTCCCAGGGAATTTATCTACTAGGGGTACAAAGTAGATTGTACCCATAACAGATAAATGTCTATGTAAAATTTATAATATAGTAATATGTGTGAGACAGTTTCAACCTCCTCCTTATTATGGGCAAATAATTTGTAGAATAAGCCACAACTAGCTGAGATAACACCACCACCACAAACAGAGTTGGAAGGGACCTTAGAGGTCTTCTAGTCCAACCCCCTGCTCAGGCAGGAAACCCTATACCATTTCAGACAAATGGTTGTTCAATCTCTTCTTAAAAACTTCCAGTGTTGGATCACCCACAACTTCTGGAGGCAAGTTGTTCCACTGATTAATTGTTCTGTCAGAAAATCTATCTGTAGTTCTAGGTTGGTTCTCTCCTTGATTAGTTTCCATCCATTGCTTCTATAGGTTGACCCCCTCTTCTTTGTGACATCCCCTTAAGATATTGGAATACTGCTATGATGTCACCCCAGTCCTTTTCATTAAACTAGACATACCCAATTCCTGTAACCGTTCTTTATATGTTTTAGCCTCCAGTGCCCTAATCATCTCTGCTGCTCTTCTTTGTACTCCTTCTAGAGTCTCAACATCTTTTTTACATTGTGGCCACCGAAACTGGATGCAGTATTCCAAGTCTGGTCTTACCAAAGCATTAGAAAGTGGTATTAACACTTCACCCGACCTTGAACTTCCAGTGAAAAGATGGCCAATTGATGACACGCCCAGGGATCTCTGAAGGGCTTTTCCCTGGACTGTAGCTTTTTCAAGTTACCAACAGAAGGAACTGGCATTCCTTTAGTTTATATGACTCTCTTGGGTTAGAGAGAGTCCTAGAATCATCCCACAAGATCCTCTGTACGGCAATGGGTCTGCAAGTAGCTTCAGGAGCTGTGCTTCGAACTAGCCTGCATGCCAGCAGCTGGGGGGCAGGGCTGCAATCAGTTCACTGTTGAAGAAGCAGCTGTTTTGGAATTTATTTTTCAAACAGACAGTAAGTTGTGTCATTCATTTCTTAATCATTTTTAAGGACTATTAATCTTTATTACTGTCAGGGAATGAAGATTTAACAGCTGTAAGCTGATGGAAGGTTATAAGCGGAGGTAACTGAAAGGAATGAGGCAGCAGGGTAGAAGCTGGGTAAGAAGCTGCCTATATAAGGGAAGCTATTAGAGGGCGTTTTCTTCTCATGTTCTCTCTCGTCCTGCATCTCATAGCTATCCTTGTGTCAGTAGCTGTATGATAAGGTATTTACCACGTATACGTCTATATATATTTAGCTGTAGATAAAACCACTATTAATTATCTAAAGCAGTGATGGCTAACCTTTTTGCCATCATGTGCCGGGGGGGGAGAGGGGGGATCGTGCTCACGCGTGCCCACACCCATAATTCTATGCGCCCCACCCCCACGCATTTGCACGTGACCCCCCGCTCCCCCCCCAGTCCTGGCACGTGATGCCACGGTGGGCTTGGTAGGCCCGTTTTTCTCTCTCCCCAGGCTCCAGAGCCTTTCTAGGAGCTTGGGGAGGGCAAAAACAGCCTCACCCCCCCCAGAGGCTGGAAACGGCCATTTCTGGCCTCCGGAGGGCCTCCAGGGTGGTGGTGAACGCCATTTTCGCCCTCCCCAAGCTCCTAGAAAGGCTCTGGAGGCTGGGGAGAGCGAACCACGGGCCTCTCCCCCCCGAGGCCCTCCGGAGGCAGGAAACAGCCTGTTTCCCTACTTCCAGTGGGCCCAGAAGGCCTGAAAATAAGCTGGCTGGCGTGCCAGAGCTGAGCTCGTGTGCTCACCGATATGGCCATAGGATCGCCATCACGGATCTAAAGTGTTAGATCAGGCGCAGGGAATGAAGACGTGACCAGCTCGATACATTTAGTAACTTTATTAGCTACAAAAGTAACAAGTCAAGACTGCTGGCGCGCTGCCGGAGCTCTCCTTATATTCGCTCCCGGCAGACGCACCGCCCCTTGACAGGGATTCAAATCTCCCGCCTGATGGCTAGCAGCCAATCAGGGCGGATGTCCTTATAAGGACATAACACTCCTCCCCCCTTAGTCCGAACTGTCAAATCTCGTTCACAAAAGTCACATAATCGCGCAGGTACGTAGGACGCCTCGGCACCCTAGCTGACCTGCGCAGTCTCACTTCTTCTCCGTCTCCGGCCTGGATGGACGGGGCTCTTTCGTCTCCTGGCTCCCTCTCCGGAACCGGGCTCGGTTCGGCTGTCGAGTGAGCGGGGTCACCCCCAGCGCCTCCGGCCGGACCGCAGACCTTGGATGGCTGGTTCTGGTGGTCTTCTTCCTGGCCTGTGGATCTATCGCCTCGTCTCGGTTGCTCGGTTCCGACCTGGGAAGAGCGTCTGAGTCCCGGTAAGTCTGTTGCTTGCTCCTCCCTGGTCTCCCGGGCGCTGCGGTTCGGTTGCGGTCCGGCCTGCTGCCGGTTGGGTGGTGCTTCCGCTCGGTGCCCTCGGGTCCGGTCCGCCGGCTGCGGGTGGTGCTGGCTTGCGTTGTGCTGTCCGACCTCGCAGGGGTGGCGTTGGTCCCCTCGGTTGGGCTGACGTTGGTCTACCCCATCTGGTTGGTGGTGGTCGACCTGGTCGGGATGTTGTTGCGGGACTACCTCTGCGGGGCGGCGGAGGTCTCCCCTGCCGGGGTGGTGTAGGTCTCCTTGGCCGGGTTGTTGTCAGCTTTCCCTTCCCCCTAGTCCCTGGTCTACCGTCGGGTGGTGCCTGGGGTCATCCGGGTCGGGTTGTTGTTCCCTGGCTGTCTTCTGAGATGGGCGGGGGTCCCTCTCGCCGGGGAGTCGTGTGCCACCCTCGCCCATGGGTAGTGGGGTGCCCGTCTTGGCTGGGTCCCGGTCTACTCGCCTGGAACTGCGGTCTCCCTGGCTGGGCTGGCGTAGGCTGCCGTCACTGGTGGGGTGCGCTGCTCCTCCTCTGGGCAGGTCCCGGTCTACTTGCGGGCTGGGTTGGTGGTCCCTGGCCCTGTTGTGCCGGGTGCCCACCTGGCTGGGTTGGTGTTGCCATCCCCCGTGCGGTTGGCCCCGGTCTACCTCGCTGGACTGCCGACATGACAGTACCTGGTAGTGTGCCGGGCCGACCTCGTCGGAATGGCGTTGCTCTGCCTCGCAGGGGTGTGGTAGGCCTACCTCGTCGGGGTGTCGTAGGCCTACCTCGCCGGGGTGTTGGAGGCCTACCTCGTCTGGGTGTTGTAGGCCTCCCTCGTCAGGCTGGTTTTCGTGTGCTCCCCCCCACCTTTTCCGGAGTTGGTCGATGTGACGTCTACAGACCTGTCCATCTTCCAACTCGACGGTGTAGGATTTGGGGCCGGTTGTGCTGGCAATCTTCCCCTTCAGCCACTTAGGAGAGCCGTTGAAATTCAGCGCGAAAACTGAATCTCCCTTGCTGAAGGCGCGAAGCGGGCGGCTGGCGGTTGCGGTCACTTCCGGGCTGTATTGGGGGTGCAGCCGGTCCAAGGGTGACCTCAACCTTCTGCCCATCAGCAGTTCGGCCGGGCTCTTGTGGGTGGTGGCATGCGGTGTGATGTGCTGGGTGAGGAGGAAGTTATCTATGCGTTCTTGCCAGTCTCCCGGGCCCATCTTGGTGAGGGCTTCTTTGGTGAGTCTGACCATGCGTTCAGCTTGTCCGTTTCCGGCCGGCCTGTACGGGGCGGACAGGGCGTGGCGGATGCCCAGTCCTGCCAGGAAGGACTCCATGGCCAGTGATGTGAGCTGGGGGCCGTTGTCCGAGACCAGCACGTCCGGTAGTCCATGTGTGGCGAACAGACGGCGCAGGGCTCGGATCGTCGCTTCTGTTGTGGTAGATGCCATGGGTACCACCTCGAGCCACTTGGAGAAGGCATCTACCACGATGAGGAGGTGTCGCCCCTGCATCGGACCCGCGAAGTCGATGTGGATCCTCGACCAGGGGTTGCTGGGGGTCTCCCACTTCGCGACTTCGGATTGCGGTGGCGCTGGGCGAACTTCTTGGCATGGGTCACATCTGGAGACCCATTGCTCAATGTCTCTGTCCAAGGAGGGCCACCAGACGTAACTCCGTGCCAGGGCCTTCATGCGGACGATGCCCGGATGCCCTTTGTGCAGAGTCTCTAACGTTCGCCGTTGCAGAGTGCTTGGAATCAGCACCCTGTCTCCCCATAGCAGACAGCCCTTTATGGTGGACAGCTCCTTCTGTTTCCTGGCGAACGGGCTGAACCTCTCCTCTGTCTTTTCCGATGGCCACCCTCTGAGCATCCAGGACTTCACTTGGCGGAGTGTGGGGTCCTTTTGGGTGTGAACGGCCACATCTGCGGATGACACTGGACAGTTGGCGTCGTCATCTATATGGAATAGGTGGAGCGTGGGGGCTGGGTCTTCGACTGGATTCTTCGACGGGCATCTGCTGAGCGCGTCGGCGTTTCCTATAGCTGTGCCTGGCTGGTGCACGAGCCTATAGGAGTAGCCGGCTAGGAAGATGGCCCATCTCGTCATCCGTGGGGACATGAAGGTCGGGGTGGGTTGGTCGCCTGCGAGGAGTCCCAGGAGTGGCTTGTGGTCGGTGACTATGGTGAAGCGTCTTCCGTAGAGGTATTCGTGGAAGCGCTTCACTCCAGCCACGATGGCCAGGGCTTCTTTGTCCAGCTGACTGTAGTTCCGTTCCGCGCCGGACATCGTCTTTGAGAAGTAGGCGATCGGGGCTTCCGTGCCGTTGGGCAGTTCGTGGCTGAGGACTGCCCCCACCCCGTATGGCGACGCATCACAAGTCAGCTTGATGGGAAACGTTTCGCTGTATTGGATGAGGACGCTTTTGGACGTCAATAGTCCTTTGATGGCCCGGAATGCTGCTTCCTCTTCCTGGCCCCACTTCCAGGAAGCCGATTTCCCCAGCAGGCGGTGGAGTGGCTCAGCAACTGTGGCTTTCTGTTTCAAGAAAATGGCGTAGAAGTTGAGCAACCCAAGGAAAGCCTGAAGCTCCGTTTTGTTTTTTGGGCTTGGAGCTTCATGGATTTTTTTGATTTGGTGGGGTGGATGCCAGTGCTATCAATGAGATAGCCCAGGAACTTGACTTCCTGTACTCCTATGATGCACTTGTCCCGCCTGACCCTCAAGCCCTTGGCCTTGAACCGCTGCAGGACAAGCCTGAGCCTTTCAAGGAGTTGAGCTCTTGAGTCACCGGAGATGAGCACATCGTCGAAGTAAGGCACCACCCCTGGAACGCCTTGGAGGAGGCGTTCCATCATAGATTGGAAAATGCCGGGGGCAGCGCTGACTCCAAATTGGAGGCGGTTACATTTGAATGCCCCCCTGTGCGTGACAATTGTTTGTGCCTCCGCCGTTTTTTCATCCACTGGCAGTTGCTGGTAAGCCTGGGCCAGGTCCAGTTTCGCGAAAATTGAGCCAGATCCCAGGGAATGCAGCAGGTGTTGCACTACTGGGACTGTGTATGCGCTCTGTGCCAACGCCTTGTTGATGGTACAACGGTAGTCGGCGCAGATGCGCACAGACCCATCATGCTTCAGTGGGGTCACAATGGGGGTCTCCCATGAGGCATGATCAATCGGTTCCAGGACGCCCTGGGCAATCAGCTTATCCAGCTGTTCGTCTACTTTAGGCCGCAGGGCAAACGGAACTCGGCGGGGCTTAAGCCTAATTGGGGTGATTCCCTTATCCAGATTAAAAGAGATTGGCCTCCCCACAAATTTCCCCAGTTTACCATCGAAGACTTCCTTGAACTCTTCGATGATGGTGTCGAGTTCGTCCCTGTGGATTTCGTGGATGCCCTCGATGGAAAGCCCCAGCGGCTTAAACCACTCCACACCTAACAGGTTCGGTCGGCTGTGCTCCACAATGGTGATGGGCAGCTCTCCGTTGAAGTCGTTGTATTTTACGTGGATGGTGGCTCTGCCCAGGATTCCAATGGGGTTTCCGTTGAAGTCCACAAGCCTCGACTTCGGGGTTTTCAGCTGGGTCTTTTTGTAGGATGGCTTCAGCTGCTGTAGGTGCTGCCAGTCCATGATGGAGTAGGCGGATCCGGAGTCTACCTCCATCTTGCACGGTGACCCCTCTGCTAGCAGCGTCACGTGGAACTTGGTGGTCCCCTCGTCGCTTGTGTGAGCGATGGTGGTCTGGTGCACCGTTCTATTTCGGGGATATTCCTCCTCCCCGCGCCGGGACTGGTTTGAGGACCGTTTGGATGTCCTCTGATTGTCTTTGCGATTCTCCCGGAATCGTGGTCTGGGCGGTTCCGGGGCTGGATCTGTGGCTCTGCAGGCCTCGGCGATGTGCCCTCTCTTCAGGCATCGGCGGCAGGTCGCGTCCCTCCATCTGCAGGTTGCCCTGGGGTGGTCGCCTCTGCAGCTGCCGCATCGTTCTCCCCGGTCGCCATGCTGTGGGTTTTCCCGCCTGGGGGGGCGGGAAACCTTGTGGACGGCCATTTCCTCATCTGACTCGGATTGCGTGGTTGCCTCGTCTGATGAGGTCAGGCCCGACCTGTGGATCTTATGGATCCCTCTTGCCTTTACCATCGCGGCGGCTGCTTGCTCAGATGTTTCAGCTGCTGTTGCTTCGTCGAGGACGTCTTTGAGCGGGATCCTCTTTCGGCTGAGGAACTTCTTCTGCAGACCCACATCTCGCATTCCAAAAACAACGCGGTCTCGGATGGCATTATCCACGTTGTCGAACTCGCAGTTGGCAGCGATTTGGCGAAGCGCTGCCACGAATTCCTTGATGGATTCACCTTCCCGCTGGTTTCTTTGCTGGAAGGTGAACCTGTTTGCGATAGGGGTGCCTGTGGGTGTGTAGTGCTCCTGTAGGACTTCCTGCAGGTCGTTCCAGGACATCTCCTCAATGTCCCTGGGTGCCACGAGGTCAATCGCCATCTCCAGGACGTCCGATCCGCAATGAGCCAGGAAGAGGGCTCTTTTCCGCTCATCGTCGAGGTTCTGGTAGCCATTACCTCGCAGGAACTGCCGGAAGCGGACCATGTACGACCTCCACTTCTCCCGGGATGGGTCGAATGGGTTCAGCGCGGTCATCGGGGCTTGCGGGGTTGCCATTCTGGAAGTCGCTGTGGTGTAGTGACTTCAGCTCGGTG
The DNA here is from genome assembly GCA_037215915.1 of Pantherophis vulpinus. Taxonomy (NCBI): domain Eukaryota; kingdom Metazoa; phylum Chordata; class Lepidosauria; order Squamata; family Colubridae; genus Pantherophis; species Pantherophis vulpinus. The sequence goes on along the minus strand of JAXLNS010000018.1, from coordinate 2,666,269 downwards.
GGCGATCGTGCCACGAGTCTTGCTCAGGTTCTCTTCTCTAGTCCTTCGTCGCCAGTGTTAGATCAGGCGCAGGGAATGAAGACATGACCAGCTCGATACATTTAGTAACTTTATTAGCTACAAAAGTAACAAGTCAAGACTGCTGGCGCGCTGCCGGAGCTCTCCTTATATTCGCTCCCGGCAGACGCACCGCCCCTTGACAGGGATTCAAATCTCCTGCCCGATGGCTAGCAGCCAATCAGGGCGGATGTCCTTATAAGGACATAACATAAAGCAGGGGTGAAATGCGGCGGGTGGTTCGGAGAACCGGTAGCAAAAATCCCTGCCCCCACCATGCCCAGCTGAGCCGCGCGATCATCAGAGGCTTTTTTTTTACTTTTAAAAGCATTTTTTCTACAACCTCTTCCGAAGAAAAAATGCTTTTAAAAGTAAAAAAAAAAGCCTCTGATGATTGCGCAGCTCAGCTGGGATCATCAGAGGCTTTTCAAAGCATTTTTTTCTGCAACCTCTTGGCCGAAGAGGTGGTAAAAAAAATGCTTTGAAAAGTCTCTGGCAACTCCCAGCTGAGTTGCCTGATTGGCAGAGGCTTTTCAAAGCATTCGGAAAAAATGCTTTGAAAAGTTAAAAAAAAACAAAACTTGGCCATGCCCACCCAGTCACATTAACCGCCCCAAACCACGCCCACAGAACCGGTAGTAACAAATTTTACATTTCACCCCTGATCTAAAGGCTCTGTGTGCTGTGTTTTGCTCCTTGGTTTATCTCATAATACTAGTCACGCTGCCTAAACTCTAACAATTACACTAAAAGAGGGTCTCTTTAGCCACAGCCTGTTATACTTTTTTTGAAGATCTGCACCATTTTGGGGATTTCTTGTTAAACAACAATGAAGAAGGCTGCTGAAGACAAGCTAAAATAAGGAAGTGTGGAGTTTTTTTTTTTTTTTAATGGAGAAATGTAAGAGCAGAAGGTTGTGGTTCTAGTTTATTATTTTTAGTAATTTGTAGCTTGGTCTGCTTTGCTGTGGGTGGCTAAAACTTTCCAATTTTTATGATTCCTGATTGACCAGCAATTCTTAAGTGACTTACAAAAAAGCTACTCTTTAACTAAAGAGGGAGTTAAGAAGATGGAGGAGCAAATTATTACAGATGTATTTCAAAAATCCATCAGTTCATAGATCAGCTATGCTCCAAGGTTGTTAAAAAAACTACTCAAACTACTTCAGAGATGCAAATATGTATAGAAAGTTACCAAACCACTGAGGCAATTTCACAAGTAGCTGACAATGCAGAGTCGTCTATTGCAATTTTGGAATATAAACCTGTCACAAATGTTTCCAGGATTGCTGTGGCTACTTGCCTACTCACAAACAGTATGGTTTCAATCAAGCCATCTCCTGTTTGTAATTACCTGCAAGCCTTCCCCGCCCTAGTTAATTGCAGGTTAACTCCCCATATAAGCAAGGACCTTTTCGCTTGCTACTCGGGCCTAACACTGTTTAGGCCTAGATGCAAGAGCTCTTGCTGGAAGCTGCAAGCAGAGCTCAGTGCAACCTCGCAGATGGGAGGAGAAGCACAGATAAGGACTCCAGATGCTGTTGCAGAGAAACTCCTACGGATGCTTGCCTTTTGCTGTTTTGAAGCACGCAAGCTATCATCGGGACTGCTGTTGCTGGACATTCTTCCTCCCACAAACTTCAAGCTACGTTTGCTGTTTGAACTGTTTTTACTTCAGGTGACTTTTAGCTGTGAAGTTTGTGCTGCCGCCCTTCTAATACCTCAATGATGTATTGACACCGAAGCTGCTTATCTTCATGTTAGCTTTATTCTCTTGTGAACCGTTTCGGTATTGTGGAGAGGAATCTAGGGAGATAGCCTTGCTTCACATAACCAAGATAAGACTTTTTTACTAATGTGCTTTTTTAAAGACATAGTGCTTTTTAAGTGTTTTAAAGTAAATTATATTTTTACACAAGACGCCTCTGTTAGATTTATTTCAGTCTCAGTGTGTTTGCTCATGAGCTGGTTCACGGTCCGGGGTACCCCTCAATCCCATTTCCTAACAAAACCTGACACCAATTTTTATTATGATGTGTAGGAAGTTAGCACCCACCCCTTTCCTGGAAGAATGAAATATTTTAGGAAATATGAAAAAGGCAGAATATTATATTTCCCTGGATGAGAAATGGAGAAGCATATTTTACAGACAAAGCAGCTCCCACCTTCTTGCCCCCCCCCCCCCTTTGTTAATGGGCCATTAAGGCCTGGGCCAGTCTATTCTACATAACAAAGATCTACTTCCTTCAGGCAGAACCATAGTAGGAATTGCCAAAAATCCAACAAAAATAGGATTAGCCCTCTACACAATAGCAGCAGAAACTCACCACATGTGACCTGGGAAGCACATGTGACCATCAGCCAGCAAGGCCCCTGTTAGATCGGCGCAGGGAAGCAAGACGCGACCAGCTCTGGTCCAATTCAGTACTTTATTCAAGCACAGGAAAAAGACGAGCGGCTGGGCTGCCGGAGCTCTTTTATACGCTCCGGCAGGCTCAGCCGCCCAATGACAGCTCTTTGAATTTCCCGCCGGAGGATTAGCAAATCCCCAGCGGGTGCCCATATAAGGACATAACACTCCCTCCCCCCTTAGTCTGAAAAATGTCCATCACAGTTAATGTACGTGACGAAGTCACACAAGTAGGCGGGGCGCCTGCTTGCCCGAGATGACCTGCGCAGTTCAGTCCGAGCTTCGCCACCGGCCTGTGCAGGCGAAGCTCCTGTCCCTCCCGGCTCCCCGGTGGGGGTGGCCGGGGCTCCGGCCGTCGAGTGTGCGGGATCCGTCCCAGCACCTCCGGCCGCAACATCTGGAAGTTCGTGCTGGAGTCGCCGGTCCTTCCCTCGCCCGGAATGTCTGGAACCTCGCGGCTGGACATCGCTGCTGTCCGGTGGGTGCCGTCCGAAACCCAGTAAGTCCGTTGGTGTTTTGTTGGGCTTCCGTGGCTCCCATCGCTGTCGCTGTCCGGTGTGGTCAACCTCGCCGGGGTGGTGTTCATCTCCGCGGCTGGGTTGGTGCTGGTTGGCTTTGCAGGATTGGTGCTGGCTGACCTCGCCGGGGTGGTGCAGTTCGACCTGGTCTGGGTGGTGTGCGCCTCCCTTGCTGGAGTGGTGCTGGTCGACCTCGCAGGGTTGGTGTTGGTCAACCCGGTCTGGATGCTGTTTGGGGTCTCCCTCGCCGGTCGGTCGCTGGCCGGCTCGGGTTGCGTGTTGTGCGCCTCCCCCGTGTGGTTGTCCCCGGTCTACTTACCTGGAGTGTAGGTCTCCCTGGCAGGGTTGTTGTTGGTAACCTTCGCTGGAGGGGTGTGATTCTCCCTCCCCGGGTGGGTCCCGGTCTACCCCTTGACTGTTGTGGCGGTCCCTCTCCTTGGAGTGGCGGATGCCCACCTCGCCGGGTTGGTGATGCCATCCCTCTTGCGGCAGGTCCCGGTCTACTGCTCTGGATCGCCGATGGGTGAGTGCATGGTAATGTGCTTGGCCGGCCTCGTTGGGGTGTCGTTGGTCTGCCTCGCCTGGGTGTGGTAGGCCTACCTCGTCGGGGTGTCGCAGGCCTGCCTCGCCGGGGTGTTGTAGGCCTGCCTCGTCGGGGTGTCACAGGCCTACCTCGCTGGGGTGTTGTAGGCCTGCCTTGCCGGGGTGTTGCAGGTCTACCTCGTCGGGGTGTTGTAGGCCTACCTCGTCGGGGTGTGGTCGGCCTACCTCGTCAGGCTGGTTTCCTTCCGATCCCCTCCACCTTTTCCGGAGCTGGTCGATGTGACGTCTACAGACCTGCCCATCTTCCAGCTCGGCTCGGTAGGACTTCGGGCCGGTTGTGCTCTCTATTCTCCCCTTTAGCCACTTCGGAGAGCCGTTGAAGTTAAGCGCAAACACCGGGTCTCCTATGGTGAAGGCGTGGAGCGGCCGGCTGGCCGTTGCTGTCACTTCGGGGTTGTACTGGGGGTGCAGCCGGTCCAGGGGTGACCTCAGGCGTTTGCCCATCAGTAGCTCAGCTGGGCTCTTCTTGGTGGTGGCATGCGGGGCGATGTGCTGTGTAAGGAGGAAGTTGTCGATCCTCTCTTGCCAGTCGCCCAGACCCATCTTGGTGAGCGTCTCCTTGGTGAGTCTCACCATGCGTTCCGCTTGACCATTTCCGGCTGGCCTGTAAAATGCGGTGAGGGCGTGGCGGATGCCCTGTCCCGCCAGGAACTCTTCCATGGCCTTGTACGTTAACTGTGGGCCATTGTCTGAGACTAGGACATCTGGCAGCCCGTGTGTTGCGAATAGGCGCCTGAGTGCCCTGATGGTGGCTTCGGAAGTGGTAGATGCCATGGGGATGACCTCTAGCCACTTGGAGAAAGCGTCCACAACAATTAAGAGGTAGTGCCCCTGCATTGGACCCACGAAGTCAATATGGATCCGTGCCCATGGGCTGCTGGGCGTCTCCCACTCTGACACTGGGGCTTGGGTGGGGGCGGGACGTACCTCTTGGCACGGGTCACATCTGGCGACCCACTCTTCAATGTCCTTGTCCAGGGATGGCCACCAGATGTAACTCCGTGCCAGCCCTTTCATCCTTACGATGCCAGGGTGTCCGTTGTGGAGCGTCTCGAGCGTCTTCTTCTGTAAAGCGCTGGGAATCAGCACCCGGTCTCCCCATAGGATACAGCCCTTCATGGTGGACAGCTCCTGCTGCTTCCGTGCGAAAGGGCTGAACTTTTCTGCCGGTTTCTCTGCTGGCCAGCCTCGCAGGACCCAGGATCTCACTTGCCTGAGTATGGGGTCCCTCTGGGTATGGGTGGCCACATCTGCTGACGTCACTGGGCAGTCTCTGTCGGCGTCGATGTGGAGGAGGCTTATGGTGGGTGCGGGGTCTTCTACTGGCTCTTTGGATGGGCACCTACTCAGGGCATCTGCGTTCCCAATGGTTTTGCCGGGCTTGTGAATGAGTCTGTATGAATACCCGGCAAAAAAGATGGCCCAGCGTGTCATCCTGGGCGACATGTAACCGGGTGTGGGTTTGTCACCCGCTAATAGTCCCAAAAGTGGCTTATGGTCAGTGATGACCGTGAAGTTCCGGCCATATAGATACTCATGGAAGCGCTTGACTCCAGCCACAATGGCCAAGGCTTCCTTGTCCAGCTGGCTGTAAGTCCTCTCGGTGCTGGACATCGTTTTAGAGAAGTAGGCGATGGGTGCCTCTGATCCGTTGGGGAGCTGGTGGCTGAGGACTGCGCCAATCCCGTATGGTGAAGTGTCACAGGTCAGCAGCAGAGGAAGCGTCTCATGGTACTGGATCAGCACGCTGTCGGAGGATAGGAGCCCCTTGATGGTCTTGAAGGCGTTTTCTTCCTCTGTCCCCCATCTCCACGGAACCGCTTTCCCCAGCAATCGATGGAGTGGCTCAGCGGCTGTTGCCTTCTGTTTAAGGAACACTGCATAAAAATTTAGCAATCCCAAAAATGCTTGAAGCTCGGCTTTGTTTTTGGGGGCTGGAGCTTCGTGGATTGCCCTGACTTTAGCTTTGGTGGGGTGGATGCCGGTGCCATCTATGAGATAGCCCAGGAACTCGACCTCCTGGACCCCAATGATGCATTTGTCCCTCCTCACTCTCAAACCCTTCTCCTTGAAGCGCTGCAAAACTTGTTTAAGTCGCTCAAGCAGCTGGGTCTTAGAGTGCCCGGAGATCAACACATCATCAAAGTACGGCACCACCCCTGGAATGCCTTGGAGAAGGCGTTCCATCAATGATTGAAAAATGCCTGGGGCTGCGCTGACTCCAAATTGGAGGCGGTTGCACTTAAATGCGCCCCTATGGGTGACAATAGTTTGCGCCTCCGCAGTTTTTTCATCCACTGGCAATTGCTGGTAAGCCTGGGCCAGGTCCAGTTTTGCAAATATTGTCCCACTCCCAAGTGAATGCAGCAGATGTTGCACCACTGGAACTGGGTATGCGCTCTGCGAAAGGGCCTTATTAATCGAACATTTATAGTCGGTGCAGATACGCACAGATCCATCATGCTTCATGGGGGTCACAATGGGCGTCTCCCATGCTGCATGATCCATCGGTTCCAACACGCCCTGGGCTATCAGCTTATCTAGCTGAGCATCTACTTTGGGCCTCAGGGCAAACGGAACTCTGCGGGGCTTAAGCCTAATGGGGGTAATTGTCTTATCAAGGTTGAAGGAAATGGGCTTTCCCACAAATTTCCCCAGCTTACCGTCGAAGACTTCCTTGAACTCTTCGAGGAGGGTGTCGAGTTCGTCCTGACGAATTTGATTAACTCCTACTATCCCGAGCCCTAGTGGCTTGAACCACTCCATGCCTAGCAGGATTGGGTGGTCGTGCTCGACAATGGTGATGGGGAGGTTGCTTTGGAATTCTTGGTAAGACACGTGGAGCGAGGCTCTTCCCAGGACTCCGATGTGGTTTCCTCCGAAGGCCACCAGCCTGGAGCACAGGGGTCTCAGGTCCCTCTTGCGGACGTCTGGCTTGATGCATTTTAAGTTTTTCCAGTCCATGATGGAGTAGATGGAGCCAGAGTCTACTTCCATGGAGCATGGGGTCCCTTCAAGCAGCATGGTCGCGTGGCACTTGGTGGCGGTGTCGTCGTCGTCGGAGAGGTGTATTGTGGTTTGGTGCACTGCTCTCCTCCGGTTCCCGTCGCTCTCACCCTGTCTGGATTGGTAGGAGGACCGTTTGGATGCCCTCGCGTTGTCCTCCCGGTTTTCGCGAGGGTGGTGGCTGGAGGGCTCTGGGGCTGGTTCCTCAGCTCTGCATGCCTCTGCAATGTACCCTCTCCTGTTGCAACGCCGGCAGGTTGCGTCTCTCCATTTGCAGCTGGCTCTGGCGTGGTCCCCTCTGCAGCTGGCACAGCGCTCCCCCTTGTAACTTCTTTGGGCGGTTTCCCGCCTTGGGGGTCTGGATACCTTGTGTACGGTGGATTCCTCCTCCGACTCTGATCCAGCTGTGGAATCCTCAGTTGATGATTGCGTTGTGGAGCGAATCTTGTGGATTCCCTTTGCTCTGCTTACTGCGGCAGCCGCTTTCTCCGAGATTTCGGATGCGGTGGCTTCCTCCACCACATCCTTGAGCACGAGTTTCTTCCTGCTCAGGAATTTCTTTTGCAGGCCTCTGTCCCTCATGCCGAAAACCACGCGGTCAGCGATGGCGTTGTCCACGTGGTCGAACTCACAGCTGGCTGCGATTTGGCGCAGGGCGGCCACGAATTCTTTGATGGTCTCACCTTCCTTTTGATCCCTCTGATGGAAGGTGAAACGGTTCGCCACTGGTATTCCAGTTGGGGCATAGTGCTCTTCCAGGATCTGCAGCAGGTCCGTCCATGGCACTTCTTCGATGTCTCGTGGTGCTACGAGATCGATTGCCATATCGAGGACTTTGGAGCCGCAGTTGGCCAAGAAGATGCCCTTTTTTCGGTCATCATCGGCATCCCTGATGTTGTTTCCTCTCAGGTATTGCCGAAATTTGACCACGTAGGATTTCCACTTGTCCTTCCCTGGGCGGAATGGAGCAAGGGCTGGCAAAGTGACTTTAGCTGATGCCATGCTTCTGGAAATCCCTACGAAGTGACTCAGCTGCTCAGTGACTTAGCTCTATGAGGTTGGCTTCGCGCCACGAGGTTCGTCGCTTGGTTCTAATCCTTCGTCGCCAGTGTTAGATCGGCGCAGGGAAGCAAGACGCGACCAGCTCTGGTCCAATTCAGTACTTTATTCAAGCACAGGAAAAAGACGAGCGGCTGGGCTGCCGGAGCTCTTTTATACGCTCCGGCAGGCTCAGCAGCCCAATGACAGCTCTTTGAATTTCCCGCCGGAGGATTAACCAATCCCCGGCGGGTGCCCATATAAGGACATAACAGCCCCCACCCCCTGGGAGTCTGACAACCAATCAGGATACTCTTTTGGGGCCCCAAGAAATGCAGAGCCAGAGAGAGCATAAAAACCCGAGGATTTACTGTATCTGCCCTTTTCTGTTCAGGAACTCAAGCCATGTGATCCTGTCCACCATTAAACCATCTTTCCAAGCAGTCTCCATGTTTCCAGTGTCTGTTTCCCCACTTGGAGCAGAACCTAGAAGGATGTTTCTTCCAACAGATGGTTTAACTATAAACCTTCCAACACAATTGAAAGAGCTCCCAAAAAATCTGCAACTTTTAAACGGACAAGTTTGGGACTTTTTCCTCATGGACATTAACAAGGTTGAGAAATCCTTGAGAAAAAGAGAAGCTTATAACGACTTGACAAATATTCCAGAGAAGAAAATGATTTTATTCCATGAAGACAAGCTGGAAGGAGTGACTTAATTAGGATGGATTTTTATCGTCTGATATTTGTAATTGAAAGTCTGAATCTAAAGTTTGAAAATGTATTTTTTCTTTATATATAATGCTTAAGTAATTCCTAAAGTTAGTAAAATATTATTGAAAGTGTATTTGAAAGTATTTTTGTTAAGAGAAAGTTAAAGAACTTACTACCAAGAGCCTTGGTAGTACAGGGGTTTAAGGCACCCTGTTATTAAGCTTATTAAGACCAGCTGCCTGCAATTACTGCAGGGTTCGAATCTCGCCAAGGCTCAAGGTTGACTCAGCCTTCCATCCTTTCTAAGGTAGGTGAAATGAGGACCCAGTTGTGGGGGCAATAAGCTGACTTTGTATAAATATATACAAAAGGATGAAGGCTATTGCTGAGCACATTGTAAGCCGCCCTGAGTCTTCGGAGAAGGGCGGCATATAAATCAAATTAAAAAAAAAAAAAAGATGTATTAGCTTAAAGAAAAGTTTTGAGTTTTAAAAAGGAGGTATACAAGAAGAAAAAAAAATTCTGTGTGAGTAACTTGGAGTGATCTAAATTTAATGAGTTAATTTTAGTTGGAATTTTATTGGTCTGAAAGTGAACTTTAAAGTATGTATGTTAAGAGGAAGTAAAAAAAAAGATGTATTAGAATGTTTTGATTTTAGAAATGTTTTAAAAGAAAAGTTTAGTGTTTTAAAATAGAAGGGGAAAAAAGTATTTTTCCCTTTAAGGTTAAAGAAGCTGAAAGAATACAGTGAATTTTGTTTTGCTTTTATATTTTGTTAATATAAATGGTGAGTGTAATCCATCTGGTGGACAAGTGCTCTCTTACTATTTTCTTGCCTATTTTAACTTGTATTCCTAATCTGTTTTTACGGTACTGTTTTTGATAGGTTGGACTGTTTTTTCCCCCTTTTGTGTAAAGTCAGATGACAAAAAATGAGTTAAGCAGTTCTGCTTTCTCCCTGTTGGTTGTCACCTTGCCATTTTCTCACATTAATGGACCAATCGTTTCCCTGACTTTTTTCTTGTTTTTTACATGTTGAAAGAAGCTTTTTTAAAATTATTTTTGACTTTTTTCTTTTTTATCTTTCGCCATTCTTGCTAATAATTTTGAATTTTTATTACCATATTCAAAAAATTCTCTTTTTAAATAGCTTAATTTTTTTTAACTATTTCTGTATCTTCCGCTATTTGTTTATTTTTCAATTTTTTAAGTTCCTCCCATAATTTCCTATCCTTAGTCTCTAGAAATCTATTTTCCAGTTCAATTTATCTAATGATAAATTGACTTGTGATATTAAAATTAGAAGTGGTATATATAAAGAAAATGTTTTTTGGAACACTTGGCAACCATTTGTGGACTTTGCACTTGGGAGATTGGATGAATCGGCACCAGTACCTTATCAAAGAGATTTCTGGAAGAATTGAAGACTTCAAGTTCCTAAAACTTCCTTTCCGTTTGTATAGCACGTTGGGGGAAATTTTTTTTTTCTTTCCTTAATATTGATTTTTTGTATTGATTTTTTTTCCTTTCTGTTATTCTTTAACAATGAAAATATAATAAAAAATTAAAAAAAAATATTTTTGACTTTTGTTGAAAGCCTTAGTTCATTTTCAGCCTTAGCTTTCCTGGCTTCATCTTTCCAGGCTCAGGTTATTTCCTGATATTTTGCCTTAGTTATGTGCCCCTTTCTACTTTTTATACTTGTCCTTTTTGTCTTTCAATTTATCAGAGTTCTTTGTGCAGCCATGCTGGTTTCTTTTGAGATCTCTTATTCTTCTTCATTGGAATTGTGCTAGACTGGGCTTTTATAATCTCACTTTTCAAAATTTCCCAAGCTTCTTGGGTTGTTTTTTCCTTGAGGATTCTCAACCATGGAATTCTTTCCAACCTCTAAGTTTATAGAAATCAGGTCTCTTAAGGACCAAGACTCTAGTTTGACTTTTTTCTATTGCTTCTGCTTGCATATTTTTGAATTCCAATATTGTATGATCACTCCCACACCCAAGGTTCCTGTAACTTCAACACATCCACATTTTTTTATTACCGGTTCTGTGGGCGTGGCTTGGTGGGTGTGGTGTGGCTTGGTGGGCGTGGCAGGGGAAGGATACTGCAAAATCCCCATTCCCACCCTACTCTGGTGGCAGCAAGAGGTGGTATTTGCCGGTTCTCCGAACTACTCAAAATTTCCGCTACCAGTTCTCTGAACTGCTCAAAATTTCCACTACCGGTTCTCCAGAACCTGTCAGAACCTGCTGGATTTCACCCCTGCTTCAACACCTTCTATCATTTCATCTCTGTTAGTGAGAATTAAGTCCAATATGGCTGACTCCCTAGTTCCCTTCTCCATGTCAACTCTCAAAACGACTTTAGCTAAAGTTTTTTTTTTTTTTAATTTGATTTATATGCCGCCCTTCTCCGAAGACTCAGGGCGGCTTACAATGTGCTCAGCAATAGCCTTCATCCTTTTGTATATTTGTACAAAGTCAGCTTATTGCCCCCACAAACTGGGTCCTCATTTCACCTACCTTAGAAAGGATGGAAGGCTGAGTCAACCTTGAGCCTTGGCGAGATTCGAACCCTGCAGTAATTGCAGGCAGATGGTCTTAATAACCAGCTTAATAACAGGGTGCCTTAAAACCCTGTACTACCAAGGCTCTTGTTGTATTCTTTGTCAACTTGCGAAGCATTCCTGACCTGCTCTCGAGTTGCCATAGGCAGAAGGATGGGGAACCGAGCCTCGCAGCTCCATCAAGGAACTTGCATTTCAGTCAAAACCCTGCCTCCCGATTACCGCCTTCTGGCCTGGGCGTGGGGGAAGGGAGATTGCAGGTTTGGAAGGAGAAACAGAGTCCTGGACAATGGCTGCTGCTCCATCTGCAGGAAAAGAGTTGAACTCTGCTGGCCTTATGTCATCCAGCCACTGTGAGAGAACGGCTGTGGCCATTTGCTTGTATTGCAGCTATCTGACCTGGATGCCCCATCACTGTGAGAGAGTGAGAGGCTCCAGTTTTGCCCAGATTCAACCGTATTGCTATCTCGCACCTCTAGGACCATTGCTGACACCCAGAGTGACTCTCCCTTACCTCGTCATACTTATATGGCTTACACCTCGGCGGATCTGCTCGCGCTGCGAGATGCCCCCCTCTTGCGGCAATGGCCTTCCACTTTATCGAAGGCCTACCTTAAGGACGGGCTTTGGAGCCCCGAGAGGTGGCTTGTTTTAAAGCGGGGATTGAGGGTTTTTTTAATTAGGGCTTTTAGTAATTTTTTAAGGGGAACTGGGAGGGCGACCAAGGGGGATGGGGGGGTAATCCACCAAGGTCGGGGCCAAGCCCGGCACGGGGTAACGGTTTGGAGGGTGCAGGACGAGGGATTGGGGAGGGGAAGGCGGGCTATCTTAATGAGGGATGTACCATCAGCACGGTGGATGGGAGGGGCAGATATGGTGGGAGCAGGGGACCATATCATGTGTCGGGGGTGCGCACTCGCTACTTGAGAGCAATTGCGCACCCCGGTCCCCAAGGCTCCTCTCAGATACTAGGTGGCACAGTTACTCAGGACCTGGGCCTCCGGCTGATGCTGTACAACACCAGGTCTATGGTAAATAAGGCCCCCCTCATTTACGATCTTATTCAAGAGGCGGGAGCGGACCTGGCAGGTATTACGGAGACCTGGTTGGGCCCGGAGGGAGGGGTCCCTCTGGTTGAGATGTGCCCACCAGGCTTCAGAGCATTCCATCAGCCGAAGGCCCAGGGGAGGGGCAGGGGGGGGGTGGCGGTTATTATTAAAGAAGGTCTTGGTCCGAGAGAGACCACTGTGTCACAGATTGCCGGATGTGAGTCCCTCTTTGTGAGATGGGGTCATGGGGTTCAGATGGGCTTGCTGCTTACATACCTGGCTCCCTGCCGCGTAGCAACGGCCCTGCCCGAGCTCCTCGACGTGATAGCCACGGTGGCAGTTGATACACCCAGGCTTATGGTCATGGGTGATTTCAACTTGCCGTCCGTTGGTGAAATGTCAGAGATGGCTTGGGAGTTCATGGCTTCCATGAGGGCCATGGACCTGACCCAGTTAGTTCATGACCCCACTCACAGGGGGGACACACTCTGGACTTGATTTTTGTCTCTGGCCAGTGGTTGAGTGGTCTTATTATAGGGGATATAGACATGAAACCCTTGTCATGGTCAGATCACTCACTCCTTTGTCTGGACCTTCGAACCGCTACACCCTGCCACAGGGAGGCGGAGCCAATTAGGTGGGTCCGCCCCAGGCGCCTGATGGATCCTGATAGGTTCCAGATGGAGCTTGGGCCATTTCCTGAAGATCTGGCACACGACTCGGCCGAGGACCTGGTGGCTGCCTGGGATCGGGCGGCTGGTGGGGCCTTGGATCGAGTCGTGCCTTTGCGGCCTCTGATCCGGTGTCGATCCCTTGCGGCTCCTTGGTTCACCGAGGAGCTGAGGGAGATGAAACACCGGAAAAGACGCCTAGAGAGCGGTTGGAGGGCCAGTCTCGCTGAATCTGACCGAACACTGGTAAGGTTGCATATTAAGACCTACGTAGTGGCGATAAAAGCGGCAAAGTTTAATTACTTTTCCGCTCTTATTGCGTCATCAGAGAATCGTCCGGCCGCCCTGTTCAGGGTGACCCACTCCCTGCTCCACCCGGGAGCGCGGGAGGACCCCTTGGAAGGCAGGGCCGAAGATTTCAGACAATATCTGTATGACAAAATCGCTCAGATCCGGGGGGATTTGGACTCTGACTGGGTAGATTCGGGCAGGGTGGCAAGGAATAGTCTTGAGAACGTTATCTGGGAAGAGTTTGACTCTGTGACCCCTGATGACATGGACAGGATTCTGGGGAGACTTAGTGCGGCCCCATGTTTACTGGATCCGTGTCCCTCCTGGTTAGTACTGGCTTCCCAGGAGGTTACACGAGGCTGGCTCCAGGGAATTATTAACGCTTCGTTGAGTGAGGGTTACTTCCCCATGGCCTTGAAAGAGGCGGTGGTGAGGCCTCTCCTCAAGAAGCCCTCCCTGGACCCGGCAGTATTAGCCAACTATCGTCCTGTCTCCAACCTTCGCTTTGTGGCGAAGGTTGTCGAGAGTGTGGTCGCACGACAGTTTCCGCAGTACCTGGAGGAAACGTCTTATCTAGATCCGTTCCAGTCGGGTTTCAGGCCCGGGCACAGCACAGAAACGGCATTGGTCGCGTTGGTAGATGATCTCTGGAGGGCTCGGGACAGGGTTTGGTCCTCTGTTCTGGCCCTGTTAGACCTCTCAGTGGCTTTTGATACCATCGACCATGGTATCATGCTGCACCGGTTGGAAGAGTTGGGGATGGGGGGCACCGTGTTACAGTGGTTCTCCTCCTTTCTCTCAGACCGGTCGCAGTTCGTGTTGGCAGGGGGGCAGAGGTCGACCTCGAGGCCTCTTATATGTGGAGTGCCTCAGGGGTCGGTCCTCTCGCCCCTTTTGTTCAACATTTATGTGAAGCCGCTGGGCGAGATCATCCGTGGCTTCGGGGTGAGATACCATCAGTACGCTGATGACACCCAGCTGTACATCTCCACCCCAGGCCACCCCAACGATGCCCTTGAAGTGATGTCCCAGTGCCTGGAGGCTGTGCGGATCTGGATGGGGAGGAACAGGCTCAAGCTCAACCCTTCCAAGACTGAGTGGCTGTGGTTCCCGGCATCCCGATATAGTCAGTTGACTCCATCACTGACTATCGGGGGCGAGTCTTTGGCCCCCGTGGAGAGGGCGCGCAATCTGGGAGTCCTCCTGGATACGCAGCTGTCCTTGGAGGAACATCTGACGGCTGTAGCCAGGGGGACCTTCTGTCAGGTTCGCCTGATTCACCAGTTGCAGCCCTTTCTTGATCGGGATTCCCTGTGCACAGTCACTCATGCCCTCGTCACCTCTCGCCTGGACTACTGCAACGCTCTCTACATGGGGCTCCCCTTGAAGAGCACCCGGCGGCTCCAACTGGTCCAGAATGCGGCCGCGCGGGTAGTCACGGGAGCCGCATGGCGCTCCCATACAACACCTCTCCTGCGTGAGCTGCACTGACTCCCAGTGGTCTTCCGGGTGCGCTTCAAGGTGTTGGTTATCACCTTTAAAGCGCTCCATGGCATAGGACCTAGTTATCTTTGAGACCGCCTGCTGCTACCGACGGCCTCCCATCGACCTGTGCGCTCCCACAGAGAGGGCCTCCTCGGGGTGCCATCAGCCAAACAATGTAGGCTGGTGACCCCCAGGGGGAGGGCCTTCTCTGTGGGGGCACCTACCCTCTGGAATCAGCTGCCCCCAGAGATAAGGAGAATCCAAGACCTCGGTGCCTTCCGCCGTGCCCTTAAAAGAGCCTTGGTACTACAGTGGTTTAAAGCACCCTGTTATTAACACAGCTGCCTGCAATTTACTGCTGGTTCGAATCTCTCCAAGGCTCAAGGTTGACTCAGCCTTCCATCCTTTCTAAGGTAGGTTAAATGAGGACCCAGTTTGTGGGGGCAATAAGCTGACTTTGTATAAATATACAAAAGTATGAAGGCTATTGCTTAACGCACTGTAAGCCGCCCTGAGTCTCCGGAGAAGGGCGGCATATAAATCAAATTAAAAAAAAAAAAAAAAAAACCTTCTTTTTCCAGCAAGCCGGGCTGGCCTAACACTTTTTAAAATGTTTTTAATTGTTATTTTTTTTAATCATGGGGCCAAATTTATATATATCTTTTTAATTGTATTTTAATGTTTGTAGTTTATGTTTTTACTTGGCTGTTCACCGCCCTGAGTCCTCAGGGAGAAGGGTGGTATACAAATTTAAAAATAAATAAATAAATAAATAAATAAATAAAAAAAAACAAAGCACATTCCAGCTGGCAACGTCAAGGTCATCTCCAGGGGGACCCACACTGGCCAGAGTGTTCTAGAACCCGCAAAATTGCTTTGTTGGAGAATGTGACTGATGACACACCTTGGGGGGAGAGGGAAACAGGGTCAGAGCCTAGGTGCGAATTAAGTGAGGTCAGAGTTGGCTTCACTTGGTTCGTTCCAACATGAAGCTCCTAATAAATAACTGGATTTCTTTTGGAGCTTGGCTTGAGGCTCATGATTTAATTAGGGCATCAGTTGGAACCCTGGCACTCTTTTTCTTCGTTTCTTAGTTGCCATACATATGGTGGGAGGGAGGGACCAATGGAGTGTGAAATGTTTTATTCTAATGTGCCAGACCTAACAGCGATAGGGCTCATGGGTACCAAGGTCAGCTCAAGGAGCGCTCATAACAGCCAGAGGGAGCATCTGAGAAGCATGTTGCTTACCTGGTTGGTAAAGAAGACTTAGGAGTTAGAAAATAATAATAAATCTGTATAAATATATAGGGCAAAAAAAAGTATGTTTATAAATTAGTATATTAATAGGTTAATATGTATAAAAGATAATGGAACCACATGTATAGATATATAGATGTAAGGGGAAAAGTGGATATATAGTGGATGTATACCAATGCAGAAATGTTGTAAAGAGGAAAACTGTCAAAAACTTTTTTAAAATGTTTAATAATTTTTTTTAAAAAAAAAGAAAAAGGAAATAAAGGACAGAAAAAAGTTAGAAAGAAATGGTTTCTGATCTTTGGTGCAGTTATATATTTTTATTTTATCCTCTCTATATCTCTATATATACACTGTGTGCACAATTATTAGCCAAGTGAGTATTTTGACCATATCATTTTTATGCATATTTTCCACCTCCAAGGTGTATAAACGTGAATGCTTAGTGGATATAAGCATATCAGGTGATGTGTTTTTGTGTAATGAGGGCCAAAAAAGAGATTTAACTGACACTGAAAAGTCAAAAATTGTAAAAAGTCTTTCAGAGAGATGCAGCACTCTTGAAATTGCTAAGTTATTGGGGCGTGATCACAGAACCATCAAACGTTTTGTTGCAAATAGTCAACAGGGTCGCAAGAAATGTGTTGAGAAAAAAAGATGCAAATTAACTGCCAAAGTTTTAGAAAAGAATCAAACGTGAAGCTACCAGGTACCCATTATCCTCCAGTGCTGTTATATTCCAGAACTGCAACCTACCTGGAGTGCCCAGAAGTACAAGGTGTTCAGTACTCAGAGACATGGTCAAGGTAAGGAAGGCTGAAATCCGACCACCACTGAACAAGACACATAAATTGAAATGGCAAGACTGGGCCAAGAAATATCTGAAGACAGATTTTTCAAAGGTTTTATGGACTGATGAGATGAGAGTAACTCTTGATGAACCAGATGAATGGGCCCGTGGCTGGATCAGTAACAGGCACAGAGCTCCACTTCGACTCAGATGGCAGCAAGGTGGAGGTATTTATTTATTGGTTCAATTTATATGCCGCCCTTCTCCGGAGACTCAGGGTGGCTTACAATGCATTAAGCAATAGCCTTCATACTTTTGTATATACCTGCTTAGTAGGGCTTTCGGCCCCCCCTAAGCGGTGTTCTTTTTTATACAAAGTCAGCTTATTGCCCCCAC
Organism: Pantherophis vulpinus; assembly: GCA_037215915.1. Lineage (NCBI taxonomy): Eukaryota > Metazoa > Chordata > Lepidosauria > Squamata > Colubridae > Pantherophis > Pantherophis vulpinus. Next base: position 2,649,413 of record JAXLNS010000018.1, on the reverse strand, counting down.
AATCTGGGTCCTCATTTTACCTACCTCGAAAGGATGGAAGGCTGAGTCAACCTTGAGCCTGGGGAGATTCGAACTTGCAGTAATTGCAGGCAGCTGGTGCTATTTAACAGCACTTTAGTCTGCTGCGCCACCAAGGCTCTTGGTGCTGATAGATAGGGTACTGATATGGGCTGGTATTATTAAAGATGAGCTAGTTCTGACAATACTAAGTTTTTAATGATTTATTAGAATATATTTGCTTCATGAGTACAGATTTGTTGCTTATCCATCTGTATTTCTCTACCGTACCTGTTTTTCCTATCTGTACCTTCTATTTTTTCAAAATGTATAATAATAAAATGCCTCCCCACTCAAAAAAAGAGTCTTTTTTTAAAAAAAAAACTTACCTTATCTGAGTCATGGTTGATCATTTTGACATCAAGTAACGATTTGATAGTTTTGATCAGTTCCTTCTCATTCATCTGTGTGCTATCCTGGAGTTCTTTGTAACTAATGGTTTCACTATTGTTAAAGGCCAGTAGTACTGCCATTTGGTAGGTGGTAACCATGGCTACATACGGCTTGCACAAATAATTCATTTTTACCTCACCTGCAAATTAAGTATAAAGCTGATGAATTAATTGAATAAAAACCTCACATATTATTAATAAAGCATTGCATCATTCCTTCAGCTTGGGGGCAAGAATGATGCCACCTTCAATCCAAGGGTAGGGCAATTCAGAAACAAGAACTGAATTTGCAAGGCTGTCCTGAAGAGAAATTAGATTTTTAAAAAGGATACTACTTTGAAAAGTAACAGGGACTATAGAAGCTTTTTTTTTTAATTAAGTTAGAATTCTTGATTCATCTGATTTAAAAGAGAAGAAATAATTTGAATAAAGTTACATGTGTAGGCATTGTAAAGACCTTGTTTGCCATAACATTTATATACGGTGCCCAAAAAATTCACTCTCCTGAATAAAATATAAAGACTCTGAAGCTCCAGGCCCGGTAGCTATGTGAATATATTCACATATTCTTTGGGCAACAAAGCAGTAGTTTGGCACCATCTTCTTTCAGTGTATTTTTTCAATTTCCCTGTTTAGTCTACAATCTTAGGGTTCCTCCAATCAGCCAAAATCAGCTACCTCCTGCTTATGCTTAACTTTTATCCATGATGCTTTCAGTTTTGTCCTTCCATCAAACATGCTCAAGTTTTGGTTCAAGCTCAGAATTGCATGTACAGGTAATCCTCACTTAATACCAGTAATTGGGACCAGAATTTATGTCGCTAAGCGCTCCATGGCTTAGGGCCCGGGTACTTACGAGACCACCTTCTGCCACCGATAACCTCCCACCGGCCAATTCGCTCCCACAGAGAGGGTCTCCTCAGGGTGCCATCGGTCAAGCAATGTTGACTGACGACCCCCAGGGGGAGAGCCTTCTCTGTGGGGGCACCCGCCCTCTGGAACGAGCTACCCCCAGGAATACGACTGATCCCGGACCTCCGTACTTTCCGCCGAGCGTTAAAGACCTTCTTTTTCCAGCAAGCCGGGCTGGCTTAAAATTTTAATGGGTTATTTTATGGGGAAAGGGTTTTAAAATGTAGGGAAGCCAAACTGATTTAATTCTGTTTTAATTCTTTTTAATTTTTATAATTTTAATTTTATACTGTATGTGTTTTAAATTTTGGCTGTTCACCAGTCCTTCGGGAGAAGGGCGGTATACAAATTTAAATAATAAATAAATAAATAAATAATGATCATAAAGTGCAACATCACATAACCGCATTGCTTAGTAATGGCAATCTGGCAGTCCCTGTTGCCAACATTAAGTGAGGATCATGGGGCATTATGCCAGCACCCTCCTCGCAACTTCCTGTTGTCTTCCCAGAAAGCAAAGTCAGTGAGGAAGACAACAGAAAGTCACAAGTCCCAGGCAGATTGCAAGTGGCTGCTGCGGTGTGACATGACTGTAGTGGGGGCAGGGGTGGCTGCTGCTGGGTGACAGGGTGCGCAGGTGGCCACCACAGCACAAGCACAGCAAGGCTGGCTACTTCTGGGTGGGTGAAAGTGCACTGGTGTGAGGGTGCTACGGGCACATGTGCAACAGAGTATGAGAACTCTGACAGTATTTTGCAACCTTCCCTGGCAGCTTCCCTTTGACTTTGCTTGTGGGAAGCCAACATGGAATGTCACAAATGGTGATCATGTGACGCTGCAATTACTGTAAGTGCGAGCTGGTGACCAAGCACCCAGATCCTGATGATGTGACCAAGGAGGTGCTTGTTTCAAGAAGTTTAATCAAAATGCAGTTAGTCGTGATAAGCCATCATTAGGAGTATATATATACATATGACAGGAACCGGAAAATGCCTCACAGGAGCAGCTAAAGGCAACTCCTAGAGAGGCAGGAAATGCATCTCAGAATAGAGCTGCCTACACAGCAGACATAACCACTGTAACATCTTCCCTTTTCATATTACATAAACATTATAAGCATTGTAAAACATTGTAAAAGTTCTGATGAAAACAACTGTAACATCTTCCCCTTTTCATATTAACACAAACTAACATATATTAGGAACATTGTAAAACCTTATAAAACATTATAAACATTATAAACATTGTAAAAGTTCCGATAAAACTGTAGCATCTTCCCTTTTTCATACTAACACATATTATAAACATTATAGAACATTATGAAACATTGTGAAGCATTGTAAACATTGTAAAAGTTGAGATGAGAACAATGTCAACACTTTCTACAGATTAAGTCTGTCAGGTGGTCACGAACATCTGCCACTACGGGTGACTGGCCCTCTTACGCCAACTGGCTCTCTTTGCACTACGGGCTTCTCCGACCTCACTGAGACTGCTGGGCTCTTCTTGCCACTTACTGGGGTGTCCAGCGTTTGACTGCTATCGGGTATACCCGCTTGCTCCAAGCTCTCATCAACATTGGTCTGAGGCCTCATCCCTGTGCATTCCTTATTGTCAATGGGTAAGTGCAGCATGGTAATACCAAATGCATCTGGCCTGTCCACAGGATATGTAAAATCTGGCTGCTCAGCTACGTGCAAATCTACCTGATTGCGACGATATAGAGTTCCTTCAACGTCCACTAAATAGGAGCGTGGTGCCACTTGTTGTAAGCAGCTACCCATTTTCCAGCGGCCTGTTTGATCTCCAGGCAGCGGTCTCATCTGAATCTGTTCCCCAATCTTCAATTCTGGCAAATGTCTAGCTGATTTGTCATATCTTGCCTTGACTGCTTGTCTCTTCAGCCGTAACTTCTCTGGAACCCCTTGTATCACAGAGGGCTCAAGCAGCTTATCTGCCACTGGTAAGGATGTCTTTAGTCTCCTTGACATCAGTCTCTGTGCCGGACTACTGTCCATGCCCTCAGTTGGGGTATTTCTCCAATGTAGAATGGCTTTCCATGGGTCTTTACCTTCACTGTGAGCTTTCCTACATAGATTCTTAGTGATCTTCACAGCTGATTCAGCTTTGTCGTTACCTTGTGGATGACACGGTGAAGAGATCACATGCTCAAACTCCCACTCAGCAGCAAATTTCCTACATTGTAGGCTTGCAAACTGAGGACCATTATCCGAGATCACTTTATCTGGTTGGCCATGACGTGCAAACTGAGTCTTACATCTCTTAATGGTAGTCTCAGCCGAACAGTCAGGAAAGGGTTCAATTTCCCAAAAGTCAGAGTAATGATCAACTAATATTAGATACTCTTTTCCTGCATAGTTGAACAAGTCCATACTAACAATCTGCCAAGGACGTGATGGTATCTCATGTGACATAATTGTTTCTTTTTATTGCGAATATGCATATTTATTGCAGGTGGAACAATTGCTAACAAAGTCCTTGATTTCGCCTTGCATGTTAGGCCAGTAAAGCGTGTCATGGGCTTGTCTATAGCATGCCTCTCCACCAATATGGCTCGAGTGTATACGCAATAGCATCTCTGCTCTCAGTGACCTTGGCACTATGACTCTTGCGGAATGGGACTTTTCGGCTCGTACCCTTGGCCGTGCCTGCTTCTCCTCCAGGGTTTCGCCTCCACGTTATTATCCACAAGCTTTTCTCCTTGGCTGGCCCTCCCCCATTCTTTCACCCTGGCACATGGGCCACGGCCCCTCCATCCCAGTCCCTTCACCATGGCCCATTCGTCAGAGTACAGTTTGCATTGGGTGTTTGGGTGCCAGGGACAGTTCGCATCCAGCCAATCGGTGCAGTGGCTCGGGGGCTTTGGGAGAGGTGCTGCTTGGGGGGAGGTGCTGTGCTTGTTAGAAGGAAGGGGAGGGGGTGGAAGAGTGGGGGTGGGGGGCATAAATAACCCGGCTTCATCCAAAGGAGTATACGGATAATATATCACATATCACATGTGATAATATGTGCCTGGTAATTGCTTGCATTTCCAACACTTCGGTGATAAATTTCTAAACATTTTTGCCAGCCTTGCTAGAGGGAGATGCCACCTATACCATTTCCTCTGTATATCTTGATGGCAAGATATGCAAATTGTGGTGTCTGGTAGCCAGGCCCTCAGCTATCCCTTCCTTCCTTCCTTCTTTCCTTCCTTCCTTACTCCCTCCCTCCCCTCCCCTCCCCTCCCCTCCTTTTCCAAGGACTAGGAGCAAGGCAAGAATCAAATACACTCAGTTTATCAAATACACAGAGGTACCCATTAGAAACAAACTTCTTCCTTAGGAAATTAGGAGGGAATCTGGCGTCTTTAAGTTCTTCTGTTTGTTTATTCAGGAAAGAGGTAGTTAAGCATAAAGGGCGGGCAAATCAAAGCCAGAGCAATGTAAACGCCCCAGGCAAAAAAAAAAAAGGTGGTAAAAAGAATTTTCCTCTCTGACTTCAAACAACGTCCCTCATTGCATGTAGCTCAAAGTCTTCTGTAGCAACCTCAATTTGCATATCTTGCCATCAAGATATACAGAGGAAATGGTATAGGTGGCATCTCCCTCCAGCAAGGCTGGCAAAAATGTTTAGAAATTTATCACCGAAGTGTTGGAAATGCAAGCAATTACCAGGCACATATTATCACATGTGATAATATGTGATAATATTATCCGTATACTTCTTTGGATGAAGTCGGGTTATTTACGCCCCCCCACCCCCGCTCTTCCACCCCCTCCCCTTCCTTCTCCTAACCCACCTCTGCTCTTCCACCCCCTCCCCTTCCTTCTCCTAACATGTGCAGCACCTCCCCCCACAGCACCTCCCCCCCAAACAGCACCTCTCCCAAAGCCCCCGAGCCCCTGCACTGATTGGCTGGCTGCAAACTGTCCCGGGTGCCCAAACGCCCGACATGAACTGTACTTCGACGAATGGGCCGCGGTGAAGGGACTGGGATGGAGGGGCCGTGGCCCATGTGCCACGGCGAAAGGATGGGAGAGGGCCAGCCGAGGAGAAAAGCTTGTGGATAATAATGCGGAGGCGAAACCCTGGAGAAGAAGCAGGCATGGCCAAGGGTACGAGCCAAAAAGTCCTACACCCGACTCTTGGACCCTTGTACAAGATACCATTTTGTATGGCAATCTCATCTCTAAACGACCAGTATTCCCTCACTATTGCAGGAACTGCCTCCTTCTCATCTGGCCACCTGCTCAGAACGATAGCCTTCAGTGCCTGTAAAGCTACATCAGTACCTGTGTGCTGACATAGCCGCTGATTTGTGACATTAAGACAGTCTGCTTGATTAACTTCGGCAAATTAAGTTTGTTCCTGTTGCAACCAGCAAACCATCTGATGCTCGTGTTCTCCTCCAAGTGTCACCTGATCTAACGTAGCCCTACTCAGGGCATCACTGATATACATTTCATGTCCTGGCTTGTAGACAACATTGAGGTTGTAATTCTGTAAACTAAGCATCATACTCTGCAGCTGCTTGGGAGCGCACAAAAGGGGCTTCTTGAATATGGCTATTAGCGGCTTGTGATCAGTTTCAGCTGTGATTGTATCCTGGCCATAAAGATGATAGAAACGACTTCCGGTCTGGCTTCCGTCGCCACCAGACGGTCCTCCGTGACCGCCAGCCCCGTTGCCTGTTAAGAGCCGCCTTTACATCTGAAAGGCGGCTCGAAAAACTCCATTTCCTAATGGAAATGTGAGCCAGAGCAGGCGAGGGCAGGTAGAGCCCTCTGCAAAGTCCCCAGAGTTTTTTTTTTTACTCTTGGTGACGAGCAGATTGTGGCTCCCTATTTTCCCTCGCCGCTGCTCCGGGCTTCGGGAGAACTCTGCCTTTTTGCAGAGCCAGGCGCCGGGACCGGACCAACTAATAAAACTAACAGATGGTTTAGTTAAAGAGAGCGAGATTTGAACCTGGGACCCTAAATCGCAAGTATTTTTAATGATTTTATAAGCGTTTCTAACTGAGGGGGAAAAAAAAGTTTAAAATGGCGACTGCTGAGGCTTGAGAAGAAAGCCGAAAGTGAAAGTCCTTCCGTAATAAGCTACAAAGTAGCGAAATACACAGTGCCGGCTAGAATCTAGAAGGAAAATATTCATTTTAAGTTTCTTTTTTCTTGGAGATTTGCATTTGATCTTGTTTGGGGAAAAGTTTTCTTTAAAAAAAAAAGAGCTCTTTTGTGGGGGCACCTACTATGTGGAACGAGCTCCCCCCAGAGATACGGAGGATCCCGGATCTGCGCACCTTCCACCACGCCTTAAAGACCTTACCAGGCCGGCCTGGCCTAATTTTCCCCCTCTTTTATAAAAGATTTTTAAAATTTTAAATATCTTTTAGTATTTTATATATTCAATTTTAAATTGGTTTTAAAAGTTTGGGGTTTTAAATTTGTCGGGGCTAAAATTATTTAATTTAATTTTATTCTATTTTTTAAATTTTGTATTGTATGTGTTTTTATTGTTTGGCTGTGCACCGCCCTGAGTCCTTCGGGAATAGGGCGGTATAGAAATCTAATAAAATGAAATGAAATGAAATGTGTGGCAGGATGGCGTTAAAACTAGCAAAGCCTGACAAACAAGCAGTGGGGGGGGGGGGTGCTCCCCCATTTGCAATTATGTGAACAAGCTCTGAGCTTACAGATTCAGCAGAATGGTTTTAATTTAAAAGAATTTCTTCAGGAGGAAATGGCAAAATATCACGAGACTGTGAATCAGAAATTTGAAAAATTAAGGCAGGAAATTAAAGAAATGATACAACTAAAATATGATAATCTGCAACGAAAGATTGTAACAGTGACTAATGCTTTTTCAGAAGTTGTTATAAAGATGGATACAAATATCAAATTATTAGAGTCCAAAATGGAGGAAGTTGATGATAAGATTTATAATTTGGACAATAAAATACAAAGAATTGAAAATGATTTGATAAATATTCAAGACAATAGTTTAGAAGTAAAGTCTAAAAAGGAAGCTGGTCACGAGACCTACAATGCAGAAGATATAAAGCAAGGGATTGAAAGAGAAGTTGTAATGATGCAATACAGGCTCACAGAATTTGCGGTCAGAATGAGAGGGTTACAGGAAAATAATAGAGATGATCTAAGAAAAATATCTGCTCAAGTTCTGGCTGGGATTTTAAAGGTTCATCCTGAGGAGGTATCTTGTAAAATTGACAAGGCCTATAGAGTAAATTCTTGGATTGCAAAGCAAAGGCAACTGCCTAGAGATGTGGTGATTTATTTCACAGATAAAGAAATAAGAAATGATATTGTGCAAAAATCCTTTAATTCTACTCCACAACTGTATGGAAGAAAGATCTGGATATATAAAGAATTGCCGCCTAAGATGTTAAAAGATAGAAAGAAATTTGGATTTTTGGTGACTGAGCTAAAAAAACAAAATATCTCATTCAGGTGGGACGTTCCAGTTGGTATAATACTGAGATATCAAGGAGAAAGATATCAGCTAGATACTGTTGAAAAAGCGGAAGAATTTTACTACAAGGTTCTCAAAAAGCAAAATCAACAAGAGATAGAAATTCAAGATAAGCAGAAGGAGGTGGAAGTAATGAAGAAACAACAAGTTACAGAGGTTTCTATAGGTGAGCCGCTTCTGGATTCTCCTTCAGAGGTCTCAGCTGGACTATTTAATACAAGAGAGGCGGCTTTGGATTCTAATGTAATGACTTATCAAGTTACAAACCAGCATGGAAATCAATCAGTTGATATACAATTTATAGAACCAGAATGGAGATTTATGCCACAAAAGCAAAATCAACAAGATCAAGTTATAGATCAGCATGAAAACCAAATAGTTGATATACAATTTACAGAAAGGAAATCAGGATTGAGATCCAACCCACAAAAAGTCAAGAAAAGAAGAAGCAGGTCTCATAAAAACAAAAACTTTTAAACTAAACAACAGTGTAATGCCAGTTATTTAAGAGATGATTGAATATATGAAAAGATAATCGGCAAAGTATTGGTTTATATTATCCTGAGGAGAATGACAGACCTCTGCAGTGCTGTACTTTTGGGATGTGAAAAGGGCCTTAAACTGAATGGATTGGAACTATCTTTTTTTGGATTCTTTGATAAATATACTACGTTTATCTTGAGCCACAAGGCAAGAGTGTTATGGAATTGGGGCACGCAGATGATCTGGCTGTTACCCTATTACGGTGGTTGGAATTAATAATTTGGATAAAAGACACCTCTACAGACACTATATGGAATACAAATATAAAGTCACTTGGGTGGTTGTTGTTTTTTGTTTTTTTGAAGATATTTGCTATTGATGGGGGCAGATGGTAATGGAAGATACCGAACATACTGTTGGAATTAGGATGTGATGTTACCCTAACATGGGTGATGGAGTTTACAATCCAGCTGAAAGACATTACAGAAGATATTATATGGATTACAATCCTAAAGTCTTTTTAAGAGGATTTTATTTACATAAGGGAATATTTTTTAGTGGTGTGGGCAGAAGAATAAAGATACTAAGAATTATTAAGTATGGTAGTCTTGTAGGAAAGTGGGTGAAGACAGGTTAGTTTATTGATTTATTGATTGTTTAGTTTAAGAAAAGGGATATTATGTTTAGATATGAATATATGTAAAAGATTTGAGTTAAGAGATATAACGATGGGGGTGAAGGAAATGGGTAGACTATGAATTGAATAAATGTTAAATTAGAATTTATTATATAGTTTTATAGCGGAAGGCTTTAAAATGTTATATTAATATACATAAAAGATTTGATTTAAGAGATATATGTATGGGGGGTTAGAAAAAGGGTAGATTATGAGCAGAAATCGCTAAACTGGGAGATATAATAATATTATTATGCTAAATTAGGAGTTATTATATAATGTTATAATAGAATGTCATTTTGAAATGTATAGTATAAGGGGGATATGATAATATTATTAGAAAGAAAGGGTCAGCATATGGGGATGGAGTAAGGGGATGGTAAAGTATTATATAATCTGTTATGAACTTGGGTTTTATTATGAAGAAGTCACAGGGGGAGGGGAGGGGGAGGGGGGGTTAGGGAGGAGGGGGAAAAAGGGGGAAAAATTTGTATTTGAAAAACTTTTTCAATAAAAAAAAAGATAATGATAGAAACACTGGGAGGCAAATACAATACTTAAAGCATTCCTTTTCAATTTGAGCATAATTCAACTCGGCAGAAGAAAGCGCTCTGGACGCGTATGCAATCGGCTGACCTTCTTGCATTAGGCAACATCCTAGGCCCGTGATGGCGAACCTATGGCACGCTTGCCACAGGTGGCACACGAAGCCATATCTTCAGGCATGTGAGCCGTTGCCCTAGCTCAGCTCCAGCGCGCATGCACGCACCGGCCAGCAAATTTCGTCTGACCCCGCCCACACCACCCCTCCCTGGAGTCTCCACACAGCCCATTTTGGATGCCAGGTAAGTACAGGGCTCGTGCGGAGGCTCTGGGAGGGCGTTTTCAGCCTCCGGCGGGCCTCTGGGTGGGGTGGGTGAGGCCATTTTTGCCCTCCCCAGACTCCAAGAAAGCCTCTGGAGCCTCGGGAGGGCAAAAAACGGGCCTACTGGACCTACCAGAAGTCTGGAAACGGGCCATTTCTGGCCTCCGGAGGCTTCAGGGAGGCCTGCTAGGCTGAAAACGGGACGCGGGGGGGGGGGGGGGTCGTGCGCGAATGTGTGGGTGAGCGCGGGGGGGTTGCATGCGCAGGGGGGTGGGGGCGTGGGGGGGCATTGAATTATGGGTGTGGGCACGCACGCACTTTCGGCACCCGAGATAAAAAAGGTTTGTCATCCCTGTCCTAGGCCATTTTTGCTCAAGTCACTTTGAATACTAACGGTCTTTGTAACATCATAATATTTTAACACTGGAGCAATCGTGACCAAGCGTTTTATCTCCTGTACTGCCTGGTCATGCTTGGGAAGCCAGTTCCAAACTGCATCTTTGTCGAGAAGACGTCTCAATGGCTGACACACCTCCGACAGGTGCAGCAGAAATTTTGCTAAATATGTAACAAAACCGATAAATCTCTGCACCGATTTAGCATCCGCAGGCGGTGGCATATCCACAATGGCTCTAATCTTATCTGGATCAGCTTTTAAGCCTCGTGAGGACAAGATATGCCCATGAAAGCAGACTTCTTGCACCTTAAACTGCAACTTCTTTACAGTGAGCCTTAACCTCACCTACCTACACCGATCTAATAGTGCTATTAGCTTCTCATCATGGTCATGCTCACCTTCTTCGTCTGTTTCACCACAGCCAACTATAAGAATATCATCAGCTATTGGCTCAATTCCACTGAACCCACTTAGTAATTCGTGCTGCTTTCATTGATACATCTCTCGTGCTACGGAAACTCCAAAGGGTAATTTGAGCCATCTCTTTCTGCCCCATGGAGTCCAGAACGTAGTCATATAGCTACTCGTTTCATCCAGTTTACACTGTAAAAAGGCATCTCTGGTGTCAACAAGCCTGAAAACTTGTGCTTTGGGTAGCTTGTGCAAAATGTCTTCAAGTGTTGGCATTAAGTAGTGTGACCATTTCAGGGCCATATTCAGAAACTTAGGATTGATGCATATTCTAATCTTCTCCGGCCTCCTAATAACAACCATGTTCCTTATCCAATCAGTGGGCTCAGATACTGAAGTAATATGTCCTTCCGCCTCATACTTATCCAGTTGTGCTTTAACCTGCAGCTTAATAGCTATAGGCACATTACGTGAAGCACTTTGTACTGGAGAAATGGTAGAATCAAGTTCAAAATGAACCTCTCCTGGAACAGATACTATGGGGCCCTCAAACACCTCCTTGTAAAAATTGAGGATTTGCTGTCTTGTCAATGGGCTCGCCAGGTTTTTTTGGGGTGTGTGTGTGGGGGGAGGGGAACTCACAACATTGTGTAACTCGGCCGGACTGGTGAACTGCATCAACCCCAAGTGCTCACATGTTGATCCTGATAATAGCGGTTTCTGATCAGCTTCCACAATTTCAAATTCAAGTTTATAAATATCCTCACGTATGCTGCATTCTGTTTGAAATAGGCCCAGTGACTCCATTAGTTCCCCTGAATATAACTTCAGTTTAGTACTACTAGGCCGAAGAAGTCTCTCTGGTGCCAGTTTCATTTTATCCTTTAGACTCATAACATCACATGTTGCACCCGAGTCCAGCTGGCAAGGTTGAATTATGTTGTTAAACCTGAGATTTACAAACCATTTTTTGCCCTTAGAGTGTACTGCGCCAATACATTCTTTCCTATAAACCACATCAGTGGTAAACAAGGATGCATCCTCCAAGTCTGACATTTGCTCAATTGTGTGCAGCTTCCTCACTTCCATTTTACGTGTCCGACACACTCCTGCAAAGTGATTTAACCTCCCACACACACTGCAGGTTTTTCCATATGCAGGGCACTGCTCTCTCTCTTGTATATGCACACTGCTGCAATACTTGCATGCTACTTATTTGCGAACGAATTATAAAACTGTGTTTTATGCTGGCGCTTGTGTTGATAGTTAGTCATACTTAGCTGTTGTTTAGAGACTGTATTGACACATATTAACCCTCTGTATTAACCCGCTCTAGAGCTCTCAGCTGTTTGTCAGTAAGTTCTATAGTCCGACACATCTCAATTGCTGCTTGTAGGCTTAAATTGTGCTCCCTCAAGAGGCAGCAGTGTGTGCTTTCACTAGTAATGTCAAAACTATTTTGTCCCAAATAAGTTCGTCTCTTAAGGGGCCATAGTCACAGCTTGCAACCTTTTCCCTTAAGTGCGTGACAAAGCTATCTATTGTTTCACCTTCTTCTTGCTTGCAGCTGCCAAATATATATCTTTCGTAAATGACATTTTTAAGAGGTCTAAAATAGACCTCTAATGCATCTAAGATAGCTTTGATGTCGCTTTTTTGTTCCTCAGTAAGGGTTAAGTTGTGTTTATAAATGTGGAGGCATTCACTGCCCATCAATCTCCTTAATGTGGTGGCTTGTACTGCTGCCGACTTATCATTGAAGCCTGTAGCTAAGGAATAGTCTACAAACTCCGCCCTGAACGTATCCCAATTGCTGCTGCAGTCTCCACTCACCCTCATGGCCTCAGGCAGAGGTATGCTGTTAGCAGCTGCCATGCTTCAACTGCTTAGCTTCCAGGAGTATGCCTCAAATGTATCAGGCAGACATGGATTCAGACTTCTGACACCATGTTTCAAGAAGTTTAATCAAAATGCAGTTAGTCATGATAAGCCATCATTAGGAGTATATATATACATATGACAGGAACCGGAAAATGCCTCACAGGAGCAGCTAAAGGCAACTCCTAGAGAGGCAGGAAATGCATCTCAGAATAGAGCTGCCTACACAGCAGACATAACCACTGTAACAGTGCTGGGAGGGCCGGAACTTTGTGAACAGGCCACAAGTACTACTCGTTCACTGCTGTCGTTACTTCAAATGATCACTGAACAAGTGGTCATAAACCAATGATGACCTGTATGCCTAAATCCACTTTTTATTGCAATATTTTCTTGTCTTCAATTTATACTCATGAAATTCATTTTCAACTTTTTTTCTGGAAAACGGTCAATCAAGAATATAAAATATAAAATTTAGAACAATTGCTTTTATACATAAGAATCACAAGAGATGTAGTAAAAATATCCAACTGAGATATATTAAAATAACCAGATTAGTTAAAACAGAGAAAATAATCTGAATTTAAGGTTTCATTATCATTAGTATGAAAACTTCAAAAGTTGTATATGTTTCAGTTAAGCAAAAAAAATTATAGTTATGCTTTCAAAAGCTAAAGAGGTTTATTTTAGGTTAATTTTACCTGTGCAAAGATAATGTAACCAGGTAAGTTTCCTTCCACTGAAATGTTGATTGTAAAATAATTCAAACTGAAAAACAAAATGATTCTTTTGGTCAAATACTTCAAGGGCTTTAAACATAATATACAAAAGCAACAAAAAGTACATTACATTTACAAACATTAAAAATAATGATCATACCTGAAACATCATGATCCAGTTAATTAAAAATGTCTTAATCATTTTACTTAGGCTATCTAAGGCCAAAGGTGGGCTAACTTAACTACACATAGTAAAAATATTCATCTGTATTTTATAACAAGGTTCTACTTCTGAATATGGAAACCCTGGACAAGAAAGCAAAACTTAACTGAATACCACATTACAGAAAGAGCAATTATTTCTTCACAATTCTCAGTGTACAGACTCATTCTCATAAAGTGAGAAACACTTTATCCAAAACTACCCAAGATGTCTAAAATTCTAACCCTTCCTCCCCAACCTGAAAATACAAATACAACTTAATTGTATTAGCTCTCCAAGGTAGTTCAGTCAAGAAACACAACAAAAAGGACTAGTTCTACCTTTATTGTAAGGCTACATTAACAGAATCTTGCAAGACTGAAAGTATTTTTGTAAGCCACCTAGAGTCACTGAAAGTGAGTGGGCGGCCATATAAATTTTGTAAATAAATAAAAATAAATAAATTTCTTCCCTTCTTTCCTTTTACTTTCTGGAAAGTTGGGGAAGGTCTCTTCTGAAATGTTTCCCATGCCCTCCCTCCTTCAGTGCACTGAGATATCTTTTTACACACCCACTGTCCAGTGTAATGGATTCAGGAAACTACAGACTAATCAGCCTGACATCAATACCTGGGAAGATTCTGGTAAAGATAATCAAGCAATGAATCTGCAAACACCTAGAGGCAAACAAAGTCATAACCAGAAGCCAACATGGGTTTGTCAAAAACAGATCATGCAAGACAAATTATATTGCATTCTTTGACAAAGTGACAAAACTAGTGGACGAGAGAAATATTGTGGATATAATTTACTTGGACTTCAGTAACACATTTGATAAAGTAGACCACAACCTACTACTTGGTAAGATAGAAAAATGTGGGTTAGACAGCATTACCACCAGATGGATTTGTAACTGGCTGACCAACCACACTCAACGTGTAGTCCTCAATGGAACTGCATCTACATGGAGGGAAAATATGCAGTGGGGAACCCCAAGGCTCTGTCTTAGGCCCAGTGCTCTTCAACATCTTCATCAATGACTTGGATGAGGGGATAAATGGGGAACTCATCAAATTTGCAGATGACACCAAGCTGGGAGAAATATCTAACACTCCAGAAGATAGGCTGAATATAGAGAAGGATCTTGACAGACTTGAACACTGGGTCCTATCTAACAAAATGAAATTCAATGATGAGCGAAGTAAGGTTCTACATTTAGGCAAGAAAAACCAAATGCACAGGTACAAAATATAGAGCCTTGGTAGTACAGTGGTCTAAGGTACCCTGTTATTAAGACCAGCTGCCTGCAATTACTGCAGGTTCGAATCTCGCCAAGGCTCAAGGTTGACTCAGCCTTCCATCTTTTCTAAGGTAGGTAAATTGAGGACCCAGTTGTGGGGGCAATAAGCTGACTTTGTATAAATATACAAAAGAATGAAGGCTATTGCTTAGCGCATTGTAAGCCGCCCTGAGTCTCCGGAGAAGGGCGGCATATAAATCAAATTAAAAAAAAAAAATATGTGGTACCTGGCTCAATAGTACCGTTTCCCTGAAAATAATACCTATCCTGAAAATAAGCCCTATTGAAGAACCTGTGGCACCACCCACCCATTTCATCTGGTTGCTCGCGGTGCGGTGGCCACTAGGTGATGTGGGGGTGGAGCTGCTCCATGCACCCCTCACCGGCTTACCTCAGGGCCCCTGCAGCCAGGCCATCCATGCCCCGACACCTGCCTCGCAGCCATGATCAGGAGGAGCCCATGTGGCTGCTGGCCCACTTCTGCTTGCTCGCAGCAGCAATGGAGGAGGGCATATAGGCAAATACCAATCTATATTGTTTTGAAGCTGACCCAGCCCCTTTACCTATCAGCCCACACTCTCAAAGCAAGTGCACGCTGGGAAGCCAGACTCCATTTTCCTTTAGCATTTGGAGGAGGCAGATGCACAAAGAACAACCATCCCAGCCTAATCTGTGGCACATATTCATCCAAGGACAAACCCACAGCCCTCACACACATAGCATCGCTGTTGAGATTTAGATTACTTGTATCTGTTAATTGTTATGTTCAGCAGCAACTCAATACTGTTTATTTTGTATTTGGGTTCTTATTGTGTTCTGACCTAGGCTTCCTGATATAGTAAAAAGCACACAATTAGTCCCAAAACCCCTTTTTTTTATTTTAACGGCTGTGAATTCCTTTCATTCACAGCACATGCTGAATCACCAAGAGTTTATAAATAGTCCAACAGAAGTCTGCCACAGTCCTTCGGATAAGGCTGGTAAACACCCACCTTTATCTTCTTTGACACGCTGCCAAAGACCTAATTGGCAATTATCTTGGCAAGGCCACACAGAAACAGTCTCAAAAACGGAGCTTCAAAGTACAAACCAACACCATCCACAACGTTGCTTCCTGCAAAGGCCCATGTGCCTTTGCTCTTCCTTTATGTCTTATGGGAGGGGCCAATCATCTCCAAGTCTTACTCCCGAGTCGTCCCTTTTGTTTTAACTGTTCTTGCCTTCTGGCAGCTCTGCGCATGCGCGTACTAGGAACAGGCTTCCCCTGTTCCTCTGCCTCTCTGATGTCCGACTCTGGAGGCTCCGGAGTCCGTGTGTAACTCCCAGATGGCCCTCGCCCCATCTATGCTTCCGATGCAGAGCCCTCGTCCGAGCCTTTCCCAGACTCCAGGACTGGCCCATGTTCCTCCCCAGCCTCCTCACTGTCCGACTCTGCTGCCAGCTCTGCGGGCCGCTGGCGGACCACAACATATTGTATATATTTCTATTCTCCCGTTTCACCATCCTGTTCTTTAATCAAGCATCCAGATCTACACACATGGTCTGTTTTATTGGAAGATAGGTGAGTTTAGCTGCATGTCAAGTTGCACACAGAGTAATGTGTAGTGAGCACAGAACATCAGCCCTTTTCCACTCCTCTGGTAGTTTCCCACTGCTCCAGGATCTTTGAAAGTATGGTTCAGTAGTTCTGAGATCACATCTGTCAGTTCCTTCAGAATCTGGGGATGTAATCCATCTGGTCCTGGTGATTTGAACTCTTCTAGGGTGGACAGGTGCTCACTTACCATTTTCTTGCCTATTTTAACTTGTATTCCTAATCTGTTTTTACAGTACTGTTTTTAATAGGTTGGACTGTTTTTTCCCTTTGTGTAAAGACAGATGCAAAAAACAGGTTATGTAGTTCTGCTTTCTCCCTGTTGCTTGTCACATTCTTGCCACTTTCTCCCATTAATGGACCAATCGTTTCCTTGACTTTTTTTTTAACATGTTGAAAGCAGCTTTTTTTTTTATTTTTGACTTTTGTCACTCAAGAAAAGGCATATTATGCCCAGAAACCAAGAAACTAAAAATCTTCCCAAACAATATGTAATGTTAATACAGAAGAGAAATGGCAATGTAATTAATATAAGAGCTTAAAAACTCATTCAATATGTCAGCAGCCAAACCATCAGAATAGAATATGTTTAGTAATATAACACCCACCTTATGGAACAATCTCCCCTCCACCCACCCTGAAGGTGACATTGGGTCCATCCCCTATATTGTTCCATAGGTTCCTCAAGACCTGGGGGTCCTAGGCAACCAGTGACATTTTAAAATGGCTCCATCATTGTTAATATCTACTCTCTCCTGTGCCTGGTGGCTTATATATATTTTTAAATAATGATTTTTATATTTTTAATAATTATATAGATTTGTTTTATTTAATTGTTGTACACCACCCAGTCACTTTTTGTGAGATGGGTGTATATATAAATTTGATAAATTATATATTTTATATAATTATATAATTGTTTAATAGTACAAATACCATGTGAATCATAGTAGGTAAGAAAATACCCAGCAAAAGGTATGTGTTAGTCAGATATTAGTGAATCCTCTTGTTGAAGGCAGTATGCCCTAAAAGATATTCCAAATTCTTGAAGATTGTCTTTTAATCAGGAAACCTGATTAAACGTTAACTCAGAGGACAATACACTTGCCTTGTTTGGCATTACAGAATGAATCATAAGTAAACCTTCCTCAGTTTTAAATCCTCATTTTCACTCAATAGGATTTGAAAAATGAGGAAGGTTTGCTTATGATTCATTCTGTAATCCTAGACAATGTTCACACTTCTACCCTTCATCTAGCACAAAGAGATCTATAGAATAAGTAAGGATATTGATTTGGACTGTAGTATTAGAAGAATTATATGCCTGCATCACCTACATCTTAAAAAAGACATATTGACATTAGGAAATACTTTGTGAAGAATCTTCCCTAATGCAGATACCCTCCTGAATGATAATCCACACATAAAGAGGACGTTCAAACTGGAGGAGGTTGCTGTGATCAAGTCAAAAACTAACTCACATTTAAATCTTCATGACAGTCAGAACTGCAAAAGTGTTTATTCTCAGGCTGACTCACAGTTCAACCTTCATTTCGGTTTAGTCATTGTTAAATCTGCAATAAATCTACTAACGTACCATCTGTACACTTTTTTCCAGTTCCTGAGGAATTGCAAATGTAGAGGAAGGCGCCGGGGTCAAAGGCCATGCTCCAGCCTGAAAAATAACCAAGTTAACATTTTTTACCCCACTCTTTCTCCAAAAGGAATTATATCATTCTTAAAAAAAACATAAAGCAGCTATGGTCCTAACCGCCCCCCCCCCCCCAAAAAAACCCCAAATACCATCAGAGGACTAGAGCTGTGGATAACCTTATTTGAAATTATAAACCATAGAAATCCATGGAAAGCTAAATAAAGGAAAGTCTCATTTGTCTCAACCCTGGTTCCCGATTCGTCAACATGTCCCATGTCAGTGATCCTGGAAACAAAGCAAAATGCTACAAAAAGACATTTAACAAATTGGCTTTAAAAGAAAAAGTTGACTTTAGTTAATAATAAAATAGCAGAGAAGGTCCAGACTCTACAATTCATATTCCTGCCAAAGTCAAGCATTAAGGGAACAATCACACTATTTCTGCAGGCTGAAAGTTATGTCCACTTCCCTACTAGCTGCTAAAGGTCTTTGTTTTTACTACTTTACTTTTCTCTCCAGGGTCTTAACCAGTCACAAATATAAAGCATTTAACTGAGTTTCTCATCTCAACAAAAGCAGTCATGGACAATATGAAAATCACTACCATAGATGGTGCTTCCAAGCATGTCACAAATATGTCACAAGAGATTTTGGGCTGCTGCTGTCTGAAATTCTTTTTGCAGCTTCCCATAATTTTCTTGCAAAATTGACTCCAACTCATCCATACAGATGCTTCTGCATTAACACTTTTGTGAATAATGGTCTACATTACTGATGAAGTTGTATGAAATACAAAAAGCTCCTATAGAAAGCAAATTTGTATAGAAGAAATTACAAAATATTCAGGATTTACATTCGGTGAATGTTTGCTCTTCATCATATATTATCTGTAAACTCAGGTATCAAAATGTAATGCAATCAAAATGGGGACCACACAAAAAGGAGCTATCAATCAATGTTTGTAAATGTTGACAAAATGCCTTAGAAAAACATAAACTGAAGAGGGGTGGGGGAGATGTACTCTGCTCAGTGTTCATAAAAACTTGGAGGCTGGCTATAACAGAAGAAAATTTTCTGAAAGCAGGCAGTCCTAAAAGATAGACCACAATAAGAAACAAAAACCAAGCAGACCAAAAACTACTTTTTTTAGAACAGCATAGTCACAAAATCTTGCAAGCATAGGGAGCTCCCAACCTACGACCACAATTGGGACCAGAACTTCCATCACTAAGCAATATGGCCATTAATTGAGTCATCATATGATTCATCACAACTGCACCTGATTTATGACTTTTTGTCACAATTGTTAAGTGAATCACCATGGTCATTAAGCAAATCTGGTTTGTCCCATTGACTTTGCTTGTTGGAAGCCGGCTAGGAAGGTTGCAAATGGCAATCACATGATCTTGGGACACTGCAACCATTATAAAAACATGAGTTGCCAACCCTCTGAATTCTGATCACATGAATATAGGTAAGCTGTGATGGTTGCAAGTGTGAAGACCAGTCATAAGGCACTTTTTAGTGCGATCACAACTTTGAACACTACCTAAACAAATGGGTCATAAATCAGGGACTACTTCTATGGATATGCTTCCCCTCCTCCCTTTTCTATCTTCATGAGAATTAAGTGGGAGGTTGTCTGAGGCATTTTCATAAACCACTTTCTTAACCTGGGCTCAAGTCTTATTTATTGATCATTGCCTTTGTGGTGGATCTTCCCTCTGTCCTTCAAGACCATTCTCTATACTCACTATAATATATGAAGTGCAGATGCCACAGGAGTACCCCACAACTCTTGTACTTGTTTTTGTACAATCAACTTTACACACTAAGTGTGGACACACACAAATCAAAACACAAATGGACACATTTCTTTATCAGTACCTGAAGAACATATATCTGAAAACTAATTCCCAAATCTATGATGATGTCTTGATTTTTTATGAAGTTGTTGAATTTGTTGTTAAGATCTGCACTAACACTCATGTCTGTGTACATTCGATGGAGTTTGCTAGTGAACTCGTAACCACAGGCTTGCTGAGGGGAAAAAAAAACACACACATACCAGATTTGTAGCTTGACACTGATAAAAAGGCTGTAAGCATTTAGTGAATGAATAACCTATAAAATTTTAAAGGAACAACATAACAAATATATTTGCTAGATATAGTTACCCAAAAGGTAAGTATGTTAAAAGACAGATATTTCTGAGAAACTATTTCTGTCTTAAGAATGAGGACCTTAGAAAAAAGATGTAGTGTCAAAAGTGATTCAATAAATATATATTCTATGAATGCATCAAAGTTAATTTTTAATATGGTAAATATATTACCATACAAACAGAAAGCTCTTTTGGGGTTCTCCATTATTTTTCAAAGTAAGAAGAGATTCTGAGAGAAAAAAGTTTAAGAAACACTGCTCTATATAATACGGACACTGAATAATTTAAAAGTGAAAAGCTACTATTTGAGCAGTATTCACGAATGCCAAGTAAATATCAACTATTGTCACAAGGATACTAGTGGGATAGTGTTTATGATATCCCCCAGAGTAATTGAACAGCATGCTTTTTGGTCCTCATGTCTGGAGTAGTTTCAAACTTTTTATTGTCCTATAAGTAGTGTAAATAAATGAACTGTCATTAGGTAGCATATTACAAAGGAAAAATAAAAGCTACAAAGCTCACAGCTCTTCTTTCCAACCCCCAGTTTTAGATTCCTTCTCAAGCTTTCAGATATTCTGAAATAAGTAGAACTTCAGAAGCTTCTTGGATGAGAAGCCAAATGTTTTCAAAGAAAAAAAAACCTAAGAAAATCCAGTTGCCTTTTGGAAAAAAGCACCTTTGGGACACATGCAATAAAAGCTTGATGAAGATCATCTCCCAGTTACTGAAAAATTCTCAACACACAGCTTTACTTCAGAAACCTCTATTTTTCTAATTTGTATAATCTTGGCAACACCTGCAGGTTTTTTCTTAATATGGCAATTTTCAGCTAGCTAATTCTCATAGCAATTTTCTAGCTGGAAGACAACTAAAATCTATTAGCAGCGCCTTAGTGAATCACCACTGGATATAATTATATTAGCAGCCTGAATAAAAGCTCACCATATGTTTAAAAGTTGACTTACAATCAGATTAGCAACTGTTTACAATATGAATAAGTACTGAGAAGAGCTGGGTTTATTGTACTGATAAACTAGTACTTACCTTTAATTTGTTAATCATAGCTTCTTCAGAGTCCATGGACATTGATAAACCATGTATAAGCCGTTTTGCCAACATTCTGGCATAGAACTACGGTTAGAAAAAAAAAGTTCAGATTTGCTTGCATTTCAAAAGTATTCTCCAAGGGGAAAAATAAAAGCAAATTAATCTTCTATATGATTATTTACCTTTTGAAAAACATCTTTATCATCAATGTACTTGAAAACTGTAATGAAGCTTGTAAGTTTGTCTTCTACTTCATTTTCTGTCATGCCTTTTGCTGATTTTTTTAGCAAATTGTCACAATATTTGGCCAGCTCAAGTTGCAAGAAAAAGAATTGTCATTAAAGCAAACAGCAATAAAGCATAATGACAACTAATGGATAAGCAACTTCAGTTAAAAGCAAACACATGTAGTGTAATGAAGACATTATCTAAGTTAAAGGAAATAACCTTCTTTAGTTTTACATGCCACTTCACTTGCAAACAGACTTAAGGAATCATAATCAGACCACAGTATTTCCTAGAAAAGCCAAGTTTTAATGGCTTTACTAAATCCCACAGGACTGGTGTTGATCTGATCTCAAGAGGTATGCTTTTGTACAGAAAGAAGACAGCAATGGAAAAGACCTGTGATCGTGGTCCATTACGGGAATACTTTTTTAGAAAGGGGACCTAAATTCTCCACTTCAGATCTTGTTGGATGGGCAGTTACTGTTGGAAGCAGGCAATTGTGAAGATATCTGGGTCCTGAACTTTGTGGGGCTTTAAAGTGACAACCAGAACCTTGATTTGTACCCTGAAGCCATCTGGTATTGCAGTACAATTCCTGCAATACAACTGTTATCTGGACAAACTGAGATACACCCATAACATCTCTGGCCAGTATTCTGTAAGTTTTTGTTATTTGTCTGCAGAAAACTATTCAAAATATTATATGGCATTCTATACTTACAATTGAGCACATAAATCTAGTATTTGATACTTACCAGCTCGGGAGCTTTGCAAATAGACTTTGGTTCCCTATAGTTCACTACTGCTGTTAAAGCCTATTTAGGAATGCAAGAAAAATAACTTTTACAAGTTATGCTAATGTAACAGCACTGACCACACATGTGTAAGCAATACCAATAAATTCCAAAATGCTTCCTGACACAGGAGAAATGGGGTTTTCCATGCTTCCTAACATGGAGAAACTGGGATTAGGATGTTGGATTAGGACTGGAGAGATCCATCTTCAAGGTTCAATATACCTAATTATGGAATTTCACTTGATGACTCTGAATCAATAACTACTTTTCAGTTCACTCTCTCCCCCACTTCTGTAGTGTAGTCTACAATGATAGCACAGACAGCAATGTATTAATTGCTCATTTAATTTTAACACTGTAATGTGATTTCTAAAACTGACTTGAAAATATATCATTTTACAATAGTTTTTAGTAAGATAAACAGTGGACTAGGTTATAGGGCTTTAATTACACCAGTGCACGGAGTAGGACAAGGATACATGATATCCCCTTGATTGTTTAATTTATTTATGGATAAATGCAGTGGCAGTAGAGGTTGCATGGGTCTGGTACAGGAATACATGTACTTTTGTATGCAGATGATGCTGTGCTATTGGATGTGAAGTCAAATGATTTGCAGCAATTGTTAGATTGCATGATAAAGGCTATGGATCTGAAAATTAACATAAGGGCAAACTGGAATAAATGACTGCAAGTTATATATAAATGAGGAAAAACTAAAGTGTATGAATTTGTCAGCCTTAGGAGAACGTTTACTAAAGTTAGGGAAATAATGGAGAAAGACTAATGGATTATTAAATTATAAATGGCATGTTCACTAATTGCAGCTTTAGCCCTAGTGAAAATCCAAGGACTTATTAAAGCACAATTTGTACACAGAAAAACACACCAACAACCAAGACTGCCCCCTCCCTCTCAATAATCATTTAACCCAGAAATACAGTGGGGCAAAAAAGTATTTAGTCAGCCACCAATTGTGCAAGTTCTCCCACTTAAAAAGATGAGAGAGGCCTGTAATTGTCATCATAGGTAGACCTCAACTATGAGAGACAAAATGAGAAAACAAATCCAGACAATCACATTGTCTGATTTGGAAAGAATTT
This sequence comes from Pantherophis vulpinus, assembly GCA_037215915.1. Lineage (NCBI taxonomy): Eukaryota > Metazoa > Chordata > Lepidosauria > Squamata > Colubridae > Pantherophis > Pantherophis vulpinus. The sequence continues at coordinate 2,626,043 of JAXLNS010000018.1, read as the reverse complement.
ATTTGCAAATTATGGTGGAAAATAAGTATTTGGTCACCAACAAACAAGCAAGATTTCTGGCTCTCACAGACCTGTAACTTCTTCTTTAAGAGGCTCCTCTGTCCTCCACTCATTATCTGTATTAATGGCACCTGTTTGAACTTGTTATCAGTATAAAAGACACCTGTCCACAACCTCAAACAGTCACACTCCAAACTCCACTATGGTGAAGACCAAAGAGCTGTCGAAGGACACCAGAAACAAAATGGTAGACCTGCACCAGGCTGGGAAGACTGAATCTCCAATAGGCAAGCAGCTTGGTGTGAAGAAATCAACTGTGGGAGCAATAATTAGAAAATGGAAGACAAGAACGGTGAGCAAAAATCCCAGAACCACACGGGGGACCTAGTGAATGACCTGCAGAGAGCTGGGACCAACGTAACAAAGGCTACCATCAAGTAACACACTACACCGCCAGGGACTCAGATCTTGCAGTGCCAGACGTGTCCCCCTGCTTAAACCAGTACATGTCCGGGCCCGTCTGAAGTTTGCTAGAGAGCATTTGGATGATCCAGAAGAGGATTGGGAGAATGTCATATGGTCAGATGAAACCAAAGTAGAACTGTTTGGTAGAAACACAACTTGTCGTGTTTGGAGGAGAGAGAATGCTGAGTTGCATCCAAAGAACACCATACATACTATGAAGCATGGGGGTGGCAACATCATACTTTGAGGCTGTTTCTCTGCAAAGGGACCAGGACGACTGATCCGTGTACAGGAAAGAATGAATGGGGCCATGTATCGTGAGATTTTGAGTGCAAACCTCCTTCCATCAGCAAGGGCATTGAAGATGAAACGTGGCTGGGTCTTTCAGCATGACAATGATCCCAAACACACCACCCGGGCAACGAAGGAGTGGCTTCATAAGAAGCATTTCAAGGTCCTGGAGTGGCCTAGCCAGTCTCCAGATCTCAACCCCATAGAAAACCTTTGGAGGGAGTTGAAAGTCCGTGTTGCCCAGCAACAGCTCCAAAACATCACTGCTCTAGAGGAGATCTGCATGGAGGAATGGGCCAACATCCCAGCAACAGTGTGTTCCAACCTTGTGAAGACTTACAGAAAACATTTGACCTCTGTCATTGCCAACAAAGGATATATAACAAAGTATTGAGATGAACTTTTGATATTGACCAAATACTTATTTTCCACCATAATTTGCAAATAAATTCTTTCCAAATCAGACAATGTGATTGTCTGGATTTGTTTTCTCATTTTGTCTCTCATAGTTGAGGTCTACCTATGATGACAATTACAGGCCTCTCTCATCTTTTTAAGTGGGAGAACTTGCACAATTGGTGGCTGACTAAATACTTTTTTGCCCCACTGTATGCTAATCTCTTAATTTAAGTCGCCCTTTTCTGCAAACAAGCTGGACTACTAATAGGCTAATGCAAAGAAGCATCTTGACTGATTCTACTGTACTTGTAGATGTCTCATAAACCTCATTTAGCAAGGACATCATTAGAATTGAGGGAAGGAAAGAGGAAGAAATTTTTCTTTTTCATAATATTATGCCTAAACTAGAACTTGGTGGTAGCTTGTTCTTCCTGCTTTGTCAGAGTTGCATCTAAGTCTGCATAGCATATCTCAGCATTAGCAAATTAAAAGAAGCTGCAGAAATCAGAGGGCTAGAAAGCAGGGGTGAAATGGTACCAGTTCGGGGCGGTTCTCCCGAACCGGTAGTGAAAATGCTACTGGTTCGCCCGAACTGGTAGTAAAAAAATGCTTTAAAAAGTAAAAAAAAAGTTCCGACAATCAGCTGTGCTGCACGATCCTCGGAACTTTTTTTTTTTTACTTTTTAAAGCATTTTTTTACTACCTATTGGGGGTCCATTTTTGCTCCCAGGACGCTTCCCTGAGGCCTGCTAGGCCAAAAAGGGGGGGGGGGGAAGGAAGGAAGGAAGGGAGAAAGAAAAAAAGAAAAAGAAAGAAAAAGAAAGAGGGAGGGGAAAGAGAAAGAAAGAAAGAAAAAGGGAGGGAGGGAGCTTCAGAGGTTACCTTGAAAGAGCACAGCAATCCAGGCCTGGAAGGGACCTGGAGGTCATCTAGTCCAACCCCGTGCTCCAGCAGGACATTGTTAAAGCGAGTTTCTGTCTTTTGACCCCCAGTCACATGACTACATAGCCACACCCACCCAGTCACATCACCCCACCAAGCCATGCCCACCAAGCCACGCCCACAGAACCGGTAGGAAAAAAATTTAGATTTCACCACTGCTAGAAAGGTACCTGGGTTTTTTTATAGGGAAGACTTTGGTGGCTGTTTGGAATTTTCTTACCCCACAGTGCTTTATACCTGGTTTATTACTTAGGGCTTGTCTGTTAATCAAAGTGGTATCCCTACAGATAAGTGACTTCTTTTTCATCCTGCAACTAGTTATTGCCTAATTGCTTCCTTATGGGCTGGGAAGTTTAACATTTATTGTTTCCTATATGGTAGTGCAGTTTCCAACATTGCTAAAATCTGTCAACCCATATTCAGAGGATCATAGTGACTAGCCAGGTAGCAGAGCTGTTCATATACTTGGGGTAGGTTTTATCTTCTTTTGTAGTGTGTGATTAATTGGGAGTGAAAATAGCCCAAAACAAATGCATTCTTATTTAAGTGTTCAGCTGTTTCTAAGTCTTATTCTTTCTCTTGAAAGCAAATGCTAAAAACACAGCAATATATTCAGTGGCTTAAAAAAAAAACCCCACAGAATTGGAGTGCCTGCTTTTACAAAACAAATTGCTTAGGCCACCTTTCCTTCTTATGTACACTATAAACGTGGAAATGGATGAGAAATTTTAAGAGGTAGTACAGCAATGTTTTTCAAAGTTGGCAACTTTAAGATGTGTGGACTTCAACCCCCAGAATTCCCCAGATACTGTGCCCACACATCTTAAAAATTGTCAAGTTTAAAAAACAGTGTAGTAAAGGCAATATGTGGTCTGTTGTAAGGAATGAAAGATTGTCAAAAAAGGAAAAAATGGCAGCTTAATTCTTCCCACTTTCTAATCTGGAGGTGGGAATTGGAAACAACAGAGAAAAAAAAATGAAACAATGCAGGAAGAATGAGTTAGGAAATATGTGTTGTAAAACAAGATATAGGGTCTAGGACGGGGGTCTCCAAACTTGGCAACTTAAGACTTGTGGACTTCAATTCCCCATGCTGGCTGGGGAATTCTGGGAGTTGAAGTCCATAAGTCTTAAAGTTGCCAAGTTTGGAGACCCCTGGTCTAGGATGAAAGAGTGCTGCATGAAAGCCAGAGAGAGAATGAATGAAAAGGATTTGAACTACAAAACAAACATATGGAAGGAAAAGAATATGGGTTAAGAGGAAAGGGAAGACAGACAACTTTGTGACTGGATGGAATTGCAGAGATCCTCCAGGAGAGCTGAGAAATGTAAAGATCAAAGGGGACAGAGAGACTGAAGCTTTTTCAATCTAAAGCCAAAAAGTTACTTCCGTGATGCCTGAATTAATTAGGGCATCTTTCGGAAACCTGACAGCCTGACTGTTCCTTCTTAAAGAAGCGATACTGTTCCCCTACCTGTAGGACACTCATGCAGTTCCAGGAAAATACCCATTTGGGTTAAAGGAGACAGTGACACTGTGTGACAAGGGATTGTGAATGAAACGAAGTATACTAAAGTACATTTCTTTTTCTTATCTCATGACCTCAGGTTTTTTTTTGCTTTACTATTTTTTACTCCTTTTCTAAGTTTTGCATTACACTGCTTAACCAGAAAAGGATTAAGAAGGGAGGTGCATAAAATGACAGAAATTTAAGTCATAATAATGAGGTCCCATGTGGGGCCATGGGATCCAGGTGGGCCTGCTGATCACGTACTTGGCTCCCTGCCACGTGACAGCGGCCCTGCCCAAGCTTCTCAACGTTATTGCCGGAGTGGCGGTTGATAACCCCAGACTGTTGGTCATGGGAGACTTCAACCTGCCGTCTGCGGGTGAGGCGTCTGAGGTGGCTCGGGAGTTCATGGCTTCCATGACGGCCATGGACCTGACACAACTAATTCATGGCCCTACTCACACGGGCGGACACACTCTGGACTTGGTTTTTGTCTCTGGTCAGTGGTTGAATGGCCAGGATATAGGGGATATAGCTATTGAACCCCTGTCATGGTCTGACCATTCTCTCCTGAGGCTGGACTTTCTGACCGCTACACCCCACCGCAGGGAGGCGGAACCGACTAGGTGGTTCCGCCCCAGGCACTTGATGGATTCGGATAGATTCCAGAGGGAGCTTGGGCCATTTCCTGAAACTCTGGCTCACGACTCGACTGAAGAACTGGTGGCCGCCTGTGATAAGACGGCCGCCGGGGCTTTGGATCGAGTCGTGCCTTTACGGCCTCTGACCCGGCGCCGAGCCTGCCCAGCTCCTTGGTTCTCCGAGGAGCTGAGGGAGATGAAGCGCCAGAAAAGATGCCTAGAGTGTGGTTGGAGGGCCAGTCGTTCCAAATCCGACCGAACACTAGTTAGGTCTCACATTAAGACCTATTTAGTGGCGATAAAAGCAGCAAAGTGTAATTACTCTTCCGCTCTTATTGCATCGGCAGATAATCGCCCAGCCGCCTTGTTTAGAGTGACCCGCTCCCTCCTACATCAGGGAGCGCGGGAGGACCCCTTGCAAGGGCAGGCTGAGGATTTTGCACAGTATCTGCACGATAAAATCGCTCAAATTCGGGAAGGCTTGGACTCTGACTGGGTAGATTCCGGCGGGGTGTCTGAGGCGGGTCTTGAGAATGTTATCTGGGACGAGTTCGATCCTGTGACTCCTGAGGACGTGGACAGGATTCTGGGGAGGTTAAACGCAACCACATGTTTATTGGACCCGTGTCCCTCCTGGCTGGTACTGGCTACCCGGGAGGTTACGCGAGGCTGGCTCCAGAGGATTATAAACGCTTCTCTGGGGGAGGGTTTCTTGCCGTCCGCCTTGAAAGAGGCGGTGGTGAGGCCCCTTCTCAAGAAGCCTTCTCTGTACCCGGCTGTTTTGGCAAATTACCGCCCTGTCTCCAACCTTCGCTTTATTGCGAAGGTTGTTGAGAGTGTGGTTGCGCGACAGCTCCCGCAGAACCTGGATGAAACCGTCTATCTAGATCCGTGCCAGTCCGGCTTCAGGCCTGGGTACAGCACGGAAACAGCATTGGTCGCGTTGGTTGATGATCTCTGGAAGGCTCGGGACAGGGGTTGCTCCTCTGTTCTGGTCCTATTAGACCTCTCAGCGGCTTTTGATACCATCGACCATGGTATCATGCTGCGCCGGCTGGAGGGATTGGGGGTGGGAGGCACCGTCTTGCGGTGGTTCTCCTCCTATCTCTCCGACCGGTCGCGGTCTGTGTTGGCAGGGGGGCAGAGGTCGACCTCGAGGCACCTTGTTTGTGGGGTGCCGCAAGGGTCGGTCCTCTCGCCACTCCTGTTCAACATTTATGTGAAGCCGCTGGGTGAGATCATCCATGGATTTGGGGTGCGGTGTCATCTGTACGCTGATGATACTCAGCTGTACATCTCCACCCCAAACCACCACAATGATGCCCTTGAAGTGATGTCCCAGTGTCTGGAGGCCGTGCGGGTCTGGATGGGGAGGAACAGGCTTCGACTCAACCCTTCCAAGACCGAGTGGCTGTGGATGCCGGCATCCCGATATAGCCAGCTGGTGCCATCGCTGGCTATTGGGGGCGAGTCATTGACCCCCACAGAGGGGGCTTGCAACTTGGGCGTCCTCCTGGACACACGGCTGTCTTTAGAAGAGCATATGACGGCCGTGGCCAGGGGGGCTTTTTATCAGGTTCGCCTGATACGCCAGTTGCGCCCCTTTCTGGATCGGGATTCCTTATGCACAGTCACTCACGCTCTCGTCACCTTTAAAGCGCTCCATGGCTTAGGGCCAGGGTATTTAAGAAACCGCCTTCTGCTACCGATAACCTCCCACCGGCCAATACGCTCTCACAGAGAGGGCCTCCTCTGGGTGCCATCGGTCAAGCAATGTTGGCTGGCGGCCCCCAGGGGGAGAGCCTTCTCTGTGGGGGCACCCGCCCTCTGGAATGAGCTTCCTCCCGGAATACGACTGATCCCGGATCTCCGCACTTTTCGTAAGGCCCTGAAGACGTTTTTATTTCAGCAAGCCGGCCTAGCCTAATTAGGTTTTTTATGGGTTAGTTTTTAATTGTATAGCTTTGGGGTTTTAAATTGGGGGCCGATTGATTTAATTTATTTTAGCTATCTTAACTTTTATATTGTATGTATTTTAATTTCGGCTGTTCACCGCCCTGAGTCCCTAGGGGGAGAAGGGCGGTATATAAATTCAAATATAAATAAATAAATAAAAATAAATTATTGCTGTTTGGGATTGCCATTCAATGGACACGTTAATCATCCTCACAAATTAAGGGTTGCCTCAAGGCATTTTTAAGAGACCCACTCAAATCAAAGGGATTTGGCATGAGTAATCAAAAAGGGTAAAATCTGCTTCAACTCAAGCTTGAGGATTTATTAAAACCACCCATGTAGTCTTCTTGGCAACAATGGGGTCTGCGACATTTAGGTGCCACTCCTTGCTCACACTCCCTTGGCCCCCAGACACTCGCCTCAACCTATTCACAGCCAGCTTTCCTCCTCTGCTGGCCCTCCCCCGGCCATTGTTTACTGCCAATGGCCCCTGGCCCTCCACCTTCAGCCCTTCGTCCTGGCCCTTTCACCCAGGCACCCGGTTTTTCACTCCACGGGACAAAAAGGCACCATCTGGTGGCAGGCAGACGCAATGGAACTGGGGGAAGTGAACGAGGGGGCTGGGGGGGAAGTGTGCAATATGATCAGGGCAGGCTGGAGGAGAGAGCAAGATCTGTAGTGGCACATGGCTGCTGGTGTTGCGGGGGTGGCGCTGAAGGCGAACGGTGGTGGTGCGTGGCTGGTGTTGCAGGGGGGCAAACGGTGGCACGGGGTGTGTGCAGCAGGCCAATGGCAGTGGCGCACGGCTGCTGCCATTGCGGGGGGCACGACTGCTGGTGTGGGGGGCGAATGATGGTGACGTGCAGTCGGGCGAGGGCAGGCGAACTGCCCATTCGACTTCAGGCTGGCAGGATCAGGTGCACAGTGGCGGGGGCATACAAAATGCCAGGCCAGAGTCCAGGCGCAGACACAACAGCGTGTGTTTGTCAAAATGGGAATCCCCCACCCATCGCTGCCTACCTATTACCCGCCCCACCCGGAGCCAACCAACCGCCACCAACCTAACAGCTTAAAAAAAAAAAACTGTTCCCTTTGCGCCTGGACTCCAGCCTAACACTGAATGGGCAGTTCGCCTGCCGCCCCCCCCCCCTCACTCAATCCTGTCGGCCTGATGATGAATGGGCAAGTTCACCTGCAGCCCCCCCACCCCATCCCCAATCCTGCTGTCCTGACACCGAACGGGCAGTTTGCCTGCCGTACCTCCACCATGCACTTGATCCTGCTAGTTTAATGCCGAACAGGCATTTTGCCTTCCACCCCCCACTGTGCCCCCCAATCCTGCCGGCCTGATGCCGAACGGGCAGTTCGCCTTCCCCTGCCCCACCACGCACCACCACCATTCACCCACCACAACGCCAGCAGCTGTGCGCCACTGCCATTGGCCTGTCACCCCGCAACACCAGCATGACACCGAATGGATGCAGAACGGGCAGTTCGGCTGCTACCCCTCACCGTGCCCGATTCTGCCAGCCTGATGCTGAACAGACAGTTCACCTGAGGCCACCCCACCCCACCCCCGATCCTGACGCCGAACGGGCAATTTGTCTGCCGCCATCCTACTGTGCACCCAATCTTGCTGGTTTGATGCTGAACAGGCAGTTCACCTGCTGCCCCACTGCGCACCATCACCGTTCACCCCCGCAATGCCAGCAGCTGTGCGCCACCGCAGATCTTGTTCTTTCCCCCAGCCTACCACTGGTCATATTGCACACTGCCTCCCCACAGTGCCATCACTGCTGCCCCCCACCCAATTGGTGGCTTTTTATCCCATGGAGCCAAGCGCCTGGGACAAACGGTGCCTGGGGGAAAGAGCCGGGGCAGAGGGCCATTGGCGATGGCCAATGGCCAGGAGAGGGCCAGTGCAAGAAGAAAGCTGGCTGTGAATCAGCTAAGGCAGGTGGCTGGGGGCAAAGGGGGTGTGGCCAAGGAGCGGTGCCTAAATGGCCCATTCCATCACAATGTGAAAGGGGTTTGACACTGCTCCTTCGGAGATGTTTTTTTACAACACCTCAGTCTCACCAACCAGTCTGGCATTCCATGGTGGTTTTCCATCGAAATACCAGAGACAACCCTGCTTAGCTTCCAAATAGCACTAATTTCCATGGGTTTGCTCTAAACCTATTCACCTCTAGCTGCAACCCTATGTTCTTCCGGCATTTGGTCTATGTAGCATTTTCGTTAGGCTCACCTTGTCAAGGGCACTCATAAATCGCTGGTCACCATTCAAAACAGTATTAATGAGCTGAACAAATTTACTGTGTACTTCCAACACTGATTCTACAAATTGAGTGGGCATCTGAAGACAAAATCAGACAGAATAACAAGAACAAGCAGTTCTGTAACAATTCATAGGGAAATAATTTTGCAAGAAAGAAAAATGAATACTGTTTAAACTCATGCCCCTATTAAAGTATGAATCTATACAAGAATAAAATTCTCAAAATGATCATCATTTTACAATGCTATTAACCAGGTTCTTAAATTTTATTATATCTACCATCGCCTACATAGTGCGTTCCAGATGTTTTGGAAGTCAGTTCCCTCAACTCCCAGTTCATATAATCTTCAAGTTCAAATTCAATTCATTTGAAGTGAAGGATGATGGTTATTATTGCTAAGAAAAACTGCCAGAATTTGATAAATGAGTTGATAGTGCTTCAAGGAAAAAAAGAACAAGCTGAACAATTAGGACAGGTCCTTCCTACTAACTGACATTTCTTCCTCTGTTAATCCATTGGGGCCTCCTGCCTGTTTTCTGATGTTTCCTAGGCAACATCTCTTCCCCTCATTCCACAAGGTTATCTATACATTCCATTACATGTACAGAAACTTGAAAACAGAAAACAATACCCTAAACAAGGAACTACCAAGGAGAAAGCCACACCCCCAACAACAGCAGCAGGGCAAGCTACTGTATAAAAGCAGAGAACAAACTGCACACTCACTAGCACTGGTGATGCTACCTAGTTGGGTAATGAAATGTCTGCAAGCAAACAACCACGCTCAGAGAGCATCAAGGACTCCACAGTTCCACCCTGAGCTACAGAAATTCTCTTCTATGAGATGGTAAATGTAATGCATTTTGAATTTATGTGTGTGGGAAGGGCTTTATTAAAGACATAGGATTAAAGATTCTCTTTGGCTGATGAGCTTGACTGGTATTTTAAATGCATGTGTCTATGCTGTTTTCTTCACCACTATAGAGAAATGGTTTACTGTTGCCTTCTTCTAAGATGTTCTTTCAACTTCTCAGTCTTGTCTACAATACTGGGATTTCTTGGTTGTCTTTCATCCAAGTATTTAGTCCATGTTTGCTTAGATTTTTGACATCAACCAAGGCTGGGTGGACAAGCTAAACTACTTACTCAAATCAACTGTAAATCATTCAAACCCAAATTAAATTACTCATTTTTTTTCCTTAGTGAAAGTAGCAATAGTGGTCTACACCAGATTACCAAACGGCAAAAACTTAAGCCAAAACAAACAAGCAAACTTACAATTACTAATGACATTTTTGGACTTTGATGTATCAAATGATTTTTTCCCACTTAAAAAAAACAACTTACATTTTCCTGAGAAAGATTGCTGGTTGATTTAAGGCCCTCATCATGGATATGGTTTTGCAGTTCCTGAATCATATGAGGTAAGCCACTTGGCACAGCATGAAGCAGTGTGTACATGTTTGCCATATCTGCATAAAGAAAGAACTTGATTTTCAGGATATACACTATGCGCACAATTATTAGGCAAGTTGTATTTTGGAGGATTAATTTTATTATTGAACAACTACAGTGCTCTCGATCAATCCAAAATGTTAATCAACCTCAAACCTGAACATTTAAGAAAGTAAAAGTGAGGTTTTGGCTTTCTTAGAATATCTATGTGTGCACAATTATTAGGCAACTATTAGTGTGCAGAATTATTATGCAACTAAATGAAAAATGAAAATTTGCCCATCTCACTCGTTTATTTGCATCTGTTAAAGTGAGAATAATAAACAACTCAAAATGTACAAATAAACATTTCTGACATTTCACAAAAAAAAAAAAAGTGACCAATATCCTTCTTTTCAGTAACAGTCATAAATCTTCCATTCGTGGAGTCTGTCAGTTTCTTGATCTGTTGACGATCAACTTTTTGTGCAGCAGCAACCACAGCCTCCCAGACACTGTTCAGAGAAGTGTATTGTTTTCCTTCATTGTAAATCTCCTGTTTAAGAAGAGCCCACAAGTTTTCAATAGGGTTTAGGTCAGGTGAGGAAGGGGGCATGTCATTATTCTTTCATCTTTCAGGCCTTTACTGGCCAGCCACGCAGTGGAGTACTTTGATGCATGAGATGGAGCATTGTCCTGCATAGAAATCATGGTCTTCTTGAAAAATGCAGACTTTTTCCTGTACCACTGCTTGAAAAAGGGTCTTCTAAAAACTGGCAGTAGGTTTGGGGGTTGATTTTGAGTCCATCTTCAACCCGAAAATGTTGAACTAGCTCATCTTTAATAATACCAGCCCATATCAGTACCCCACCTCCACCTTGCTGCCATCTGAGTCGAAGTGGAGCTCTGTGCCTGTTACTGATCCAGCCACGGGCCCATTCATCTGGTTCATCAAGAGTTACTCTCATCTCATCAGTCCATAAAACCTTTGAAAAATCTGTCTTCAGATATTTCTTGGCCCAGTCTTGCCGTTTCAACTTAATGTGTCTTGTTCAGTGGTGGTCGGATTTCAGCCTTCCTTACTTTGGCTGAGTACTGAACACTTTGTACTTTTTGCATTTTTTGACTTTTCAGAGTCAGTTAAATCTCTTTTTTGGCCCATTTTGCCTAAGGAAAAGAAGCTGCCTAATAATTATGCACAACTTTATATAGGGTGTTGATCTCCTTAGGCCACACCATCCCTCATTACACAAATACACATCATCTGATATCCTTATATCCACTAAGCATTCAAGTTTATATAGCTTGGAGGTGGAAAATATGCATAAAAATGATATGGTCAAAATACTCACTTGCCTAATAATTGTGCACAGAGTGTATACTTTTACAAAAATCACTACTTTCAAATGCTAATATATAAACAGCATGATGGCTTTGTAAGCCATAATTCTTTACTAAGAGAGTGAGAGTGTGTGTTGATATTTGCAGGTCAGTTTAAGCCAGGAAATCTGCTTTATAAAATCACAATGCATAGGCAGTTCTTGGCTTATGTCATTAGGTAAACAGACCAGGTATGGAAACTGCTTAGCACTGGATATGGCAGAATCATAAATTAGCTTGAAACCAATAAATAAAAGGAAAAGGTAGGTATCCATACAGCTTTGATGAAACTCTTGGTCCTAATCCACATTTACTCCATATGTTAAATAGCCTAAGAGATTAATGGCCATCCCTACTATGCTGAATGGCTATTCACTTTGGTAAGAAGGCAAAGTATTTTCCAATTTTTATCCCACAGGACACCTTTACCATTTCTCTTCTCTTGTCTGATGATGTTATGACATTCTGCATGAAGAAATTGTAAGTGGTCTGCTACCATTCGTTGTTGGCATTCATTGATTACTTTGCTGTAGGAACTGGGGTGTAGATATTTTCGACATCTCATTTCTTCATTTTTTAGTCTACATAAAACCTAAAAGTAATTTTCCACATTAACAGCATAATCAAATACTAAATGACAATAAAAGTAACAGGAATATATATTTTCAAGTTATCATGGCCAATTCAAGACTGAGGTGAATGTAAAGAATTCATTTTTCAAACTACACACTCTAAAAAGCCTAATTCCATTATTTGTGACATTATGCAATAAGAAAGCAAAAACATTCGAGGAAAAAAAGTGGAAAAAATGGATTGGGGTGACCTGTAGGATCAAATAATAATTTAAAAATTATTAAATGGAATTTAATAAAGGACAAACAACATCAATAAGGCTACAATGTTGTCATGGAAGTTTTGCAAATAAATATCCTGAAGATTTCAATTTCAAAACATTTTTCAGGATTGTCTCCTATTAGGATCTTTTAGACACTTATTGGTTGCTGGCTTACTAGAGCATGGTTTAACAAGCAAGGAAACAATGCAGGACACTCCCAAATTCCCATACTAACATTGGTTATCCTGACTACTGTCAACTATAATTCTGTACTACATTTGATTAATGCCTTAACCCATCTTCACACTTATGGCATCATTCTAAACATTTACACGTTGCTTTTTGTTTTGTTTTTTAAATACACAAAGTGGTTAAGAAAACTGACAAAATATCAGTAAAAATATGTATCAGAATAGTAACAAGAAGCACACAGCAAGTCCTGGTCACGTCCTATATGGGTTACTGTAATGCGTTGTACGTGGGGCTGCCTTTAAAGAGTAACTGGAAGCTTCATCTGGTGCAAAATGTGGTGGTGTGGGTACATATTTGTCCATGTAGTGCATGTTACACCTCTACTCCATGAGTTGCATTGGCTACCAGTTTGCTTCTGGGTTCAATTCAAGGTGTTGGTGATCACCTAAAAAGCTCTATATGGCATGGGGCCAGGGTATTTGAGGGATCACCTCTCCCCTATTACACCTACCCATTGCATCAGATCCACAGAAATCGCATGCTGCAATGCAGCTTCTGTCCATGAAGGAATGTCATTTGGTGGAACCCAAAAGGAGACCTTTTCTGCAGCACCTTTCCATTAGAACGTCATCTCCCCTGAGGTGAGACTAGCCCCAACCTTGCTGGCTTTCTATAAGAGCCTGATTACATGGCTTTTGCATGTTGTCTGGGGATCCAGTTACTGTATATTGGTGGAAAGCCACTTAGGAAAATGAATGGTGTTCTCCTGCAGATTGTGCTTTTTAAAATAGTTTTGATTGTTTTTAATTATTTTTGTGGCTATACTGTTGTCTTAGAATTGTTTTTTGTATTGTTGTGCTTTGGTTGAGATGGGAGGTTGTACAAATTTAACAAATAAATAAATAAAGCAAATATATAAGTCAGTACCAGTGACTAAAAAGTAGACAATCAAATAAAATGTTTCGCAGAAGAGCAGAAAGTCAAGTCAAATCAACTATTACCAAGAGACTACCTAAACCCATATAAATTTAAGAGCGCAACAGGTGAGTTTTCCAGAAAAAAGGAAAGAAAAGCCTATTGTTTATACTGAAAAGATAATACAATGATTCAAAACCAGGGAACAAATATTGATCTGGATGAAGTATACAGTATTTAAAACTGGATGCCTTTTATTTCTCTAAGCATCTTATTCAATCTAATTTAGAGTGTTGATTTATGACACAGAGCATAACTTACAGATCATATCACAAATAGAGTAATTATGAAAACTGACTACAGCTGAAAAAAATAAAAAGATTATAACACCTTTGGAAACAAGAGCAAATGCTTCCTCCGATTTAGACTGTACATGATTTTGGATGTACAGGTAGTCCTCACTTACTGACCACTCATTCAGCAACTGTTCGAAATTATGACAGTGCTGAAAAATGAGACTTATAACTGGTCCTCAAAGTTGCATCTGTTTCACTATCCCTAAGGTCATGTGATTTTGATTCAGGTACTTGGCAACCGGCATTCATTTAGACAGTCACAATTTCCTCCATGATCACCTTTTGTAACCTTCACAGCTGGCTTCCAACAAAGTCAATGGGGAAGCTGGCAGGAAGTCACAAGTCATGGTCACCCATGCTTAACAACCCACGGTCATTTACTTAACAACTGAAGTTGGAACTGACATTATTAAGTCAGCATGGTCATGCAACATCACGCTTAACAACCACGCTGCTTAGTGATGGAGTTGCCAGTCCCTATTGCAGGCAGTAAGTGAGGACTACATGCATGTATATGAATCCCTTGAAAATGCTCTTTAAATGCATCATGAGGTCTTATGTTAGCAAAGTGGAATTTTGACTTTATTTCCCTGAACCATCGATCCTCATGACACTGAGAACTCCCACACCATAAACTGCTCCTGAAACTCTTGAAAAGCAGTTTGTTCCAAAATACATGGAACAATGAATAAATATGATAATCTTACCTTTCCCATATACTGTGAACAGTTTGATTCTTGCATTAAATTTGAAGCTTCTTGTTTATAATACTCCCCTGTTTCATTCAGAAAAGGACTCTCAAAAATTTCCTGGTAAAACTAATTTGAGAAAGTCTGATCAAGCACAAAGAAGGTAAGGCATGGAACAAATATTTATCAGTTTCCCAAGAGAGAAATAAAACTTTTTACCTTCAGAGGGAATTTTTTCTTATACTGTTCAACATGAACAAAGGAGTTAATAACCCCATGGATTACTTTCTGATTTGGATCTTCTCCACAACGATCACTGAAAGATGGAAAAATAAAACTCTCAAAATTTATACTATTTATCACTGTCTAAACCAGTTTTTCTCAACCTCAGCAACACTGAAATGTGTGGACTCCAACTCCAAGAATTCCCCAGCCAGGAATCCACACATCCCAACATTTTAGAGATTGAGAAACACTGGTCTAAACTTTAAAACTGACTATCCAATGATAAAGCTCCTGTTCACAGAAAAATGCTGAAGCAGATTACACTCCGTGTAATATATATTTTTTTAAAAAAATCTGTATGTTTATATAAAAGACCTGAAGAAAATTGGTACTTATTTTGAGGATGAAGTAACTCACCCAAATTTTTCTCCACATATTACAGTAGTTATAAAATAGTGATAAGTAGGTAATGTTTAAAGATGGGGAATTTGTACAAGTATTTATGTTAAAAGTGATCAGGCAAGGCAACCATTAAGTATCTCTGATAAATCTAAAACCATGCTAGGGAGAGAGATACTTTCTTTATTCTATCTTAAAGTCTTCACCATATGAGGTGTGAGTGTGGGGACAGCAGGAGTTTGAGTTCAGTACATCCACAGCTCAACAACTTAAAACCCTCTCCAAAATTGGAATACTCATAATCATAATAATGCATATATATTCAGACATTACCTTAACAGCTCTTAGGTCCTTGGTTAGGACTTGAACTGTTAAGTTTTTACCAGTTCCAGACTGTGAATTGAATTGCAGAGTAAATCTTGACGTGGTTGTGGGGCTTGTGTGCTCTGAGGAAGATGAGAGCTATGCCAGAGGATCAACCATACGGGACAGGTCTCATCAGAGGAGCCGGACAAAGAGTGTCTCTCCTGTAAAAAATATGGTGCCCCTGTGTTCTCAGCCCCCACCATCCAACCTGGTCCTCCAGTTACGCCGCACACTTCGCAAGCAAAGACAGACAGTGGGACGGATCATGTGCCTCCCCCCCCTCCCAGGCTGCAGCTGCTTCTGGACACTGTCGGGCCCCACACCACGCCCACCGCCCCACACCCCCGCTGCTGATGCTCTGAACTAGGGCTTATTTTGGGGGTAGGGCTTATATTACGAGCAGCATGAAAAATCATGCTAGGTCGTATTTTCAGGGAAACACGGTAACAAGGATGCCATTTGGTTAAAGGAGATGGATAAGAATAAAGAAGAAGCTGAAATGAAAGAACTAGTAAATAACAGCAGAAATGGTAGGGGGGAAAATGTCATGGTTGATTTATTACGCAGCCCTGCTCACAACCAGACAACAGTAAAGGGAGGGGAGAGGGAAGGCATTGGAATGTAAGGGAGGTTTGGGAGGGAACTCTGGAATGCAAGTGTGCAGGCTGGAAGTGTGAGACAGGCCCAAACCCCAAAGTCATCGCTTGGAGATGTCTGAGGCAGACAAGTTGTTTCCAAAATAAAGCAAGTGCAACTGATTGGTGGACAATGTGGTGGTGGGGGGTGTTCTTAGAATCTCTTATTCCAGTCTCAAATATTTTTTTTCTTTGTCAATTGTTCCAAGTAGTACACTTCAACATTTTTATAAAAACCAGTTAATTATATCTAATTCATTCATAATCCAATATCATTTCAACTTTCTTTTCTTATTTAGTTAAGTTCCAAATATGCTATTGAAAATATTCGTTATTACAATCCCCTTCATTAATTAAAAATATTCCAATTATTACATTCATCATACATCCATAGTTTAAAATCATTTCATTAAAAATACAATTTCATCTTTTCTCTAAGATTCATTTCATTTACCCCATATTCCTCTTCCATTTCTCTCTCCCTTTCTATCTTTCTATTTTATTTTTTTTCTTTCCCCTTCTTTTCTTTTGTATTTGAAAGTCCTGAACTCTCTTTTCCCTTTTTCTTATCTTTCCACTGTTAATCCCAATACAATCATTTTGTTTTTTAAGAGCATACACTCTTCTATTTTCCTGTATCTTTCCCATTCTTGAAAGAGGCGGTGGTGAGGCCTCTCCTCAAGAAGCCTTCCCTGGACCCGGCAGTGTTGGCAAATTATCATCCGGTCTCCAACCTTCGCTTTGTGGCAAAGGTTGTTGAGAGTGTGGTGGCGTGACAGCTCCCCCAGCACCTGGATGAAACGACGTATCTGGATCCGTTCCAGTCGGGCTTCAGGCCTGGGTACAGCACGGAAACGGCATTGGTCGCGTTGGTTGATGATCTCTGGAGGGCTCGGGACAGGGGTTGCTCCTCTGTCCTGGTCCTATTAGATCTCTCAACGGCTTTTGATACCATCGACCATGGTATCATGCTGCACCGGTTGGAAGAGTTAGGGGTGGGGGGCACTGTGTTGCGGTGGTTCTCCTCCTTTCTCTCCGACTGGTTGCAGTCTGTGTTGGCAGGGGGGCAGAGGTCGACCCCGAGGCCCCTCATATGTGGGGTGCCACAAGGGTCGGTCCTCTCGCCCCTTTTGTTCAACATTTATGTAAAGCCGCTGGGCGAGATCATCCGTGGTTTCGGGGTGAAGTACCACCAGTACACTGACGACACTCAGCTGTACATCTCCACCCCGGACCACCCCAACGATGCCCTTGGAGTGATGTTCCGGTGCCTGGAGACAGTGCGGATCTGGATGGGGAGAAACAGGCTCAGACTCAACCCATCCAAGACCGAGTGGCTGTGGTTTCCGACGTCCCGATATAGTCAGTTGGCACCATCACTGACTATTGGGGGCGAATCGTTGGCCCCCACGGAGAGGGCTCGCAACTTGGGCATCCTCCTGGATTCACGGCTGTCTTTAGAAGAGCATTTGACGGCCGTGACCGGGAGGATTTTTCATCAGGTTCGCCTGATTTGCCAGTTGTGTCCCTTTCTGGATCAGGACTCCTTACTCACGGTCACTCATGCCCTCGTCACTTCCCGCCTGGACTATTGCAACGCTCTCTACATGGGGCTCCCCTTGAGGCTCCAACTGGCGCAGAGTGCGGCCGCGCGGGTGGTTATGGGAGCAACATGGCGCTCCCGTGTGACACCTCTCCTGCGCGAGCTGCACTGGCTCCCGGTGGTCTTCCGGGTGCGCTTCAAGGTTTTGGTTACCACCTTTAGAGCGTTCCATGGCTTAGGACCTGGTTACCTACGGGACCGCCTGCTGCCACCAATAGCCTCCCACCGGCCGGTACACTCTTATAGAGAGGGGCTCCTCTGGGTGCCGTTGGCGAAACAATGTCGACTGGCAGCCCCCAGGGGGAGAGCCTTCTCTGTGGGGGCACCTACTATCTGGAATGAGCTCCCCCCGGAGATACGGAGGATCCCGGATCTGCGCACCTTCCGCCGCACTCTTAAGACCTTTTTATTCCATCAGGCTGGCCTGGCCTAATCTTTTCCCTTTTTTCTCTTTTTAAAATGTAAATTTTAATCTGTTTTAAATTATTGGGGTGTTTTAAATCTGTCTTGGGCCAAATTGTTTAATTCGGTTTTACTTTGCTTTTAAATTTTGTATTTATGTGTTTTATCTGTGGCTGTTCACCACCCTGAGTCCTTCGGGAGTAGGACGGTATATAAATCAAATAAAATGAAAAAAATGAAATGAATTCTTTTCCAACCCTTTTCTCTTTTTCTTATGTTCTCACTGATAATCCCAGTGTAATCATTTATGTTTTTTATATTCTCTCTATTCCTCCCTCTTTTCTTTCTTTGTTTTCTATTTCTTCCATTGTTAATCCCAATGTAACTTTTGAAATTCTCCTTTTTATTATTGCTACCCACATAATCATTTCATTCTCCATAATCAACCTCCTTGTCTTTGTCTTCTTCTTTATTGTCAGTCTCTTTTTCTTGCTTCTCATTAGTTGTTTCTTTGTCAGCTTGAATGTATCCTAAGTCAGTTTTTTGGTCATCAAGTTTCAATTTTCCATGCAAGATTGTGGTCATTTCCCTTATGTCCATTTTCAATGATAAGCACATCGTTTTCATCATTTCCTTAAATTCCTGCACCATTTTGTTCTTTCTGGGTTAATATTATTCCAATTGAAGTTACGTTGTAATCCTTTTTTTTCCCCAAAGCCAAGGCACTTGTGAACAAACAAAGCCTCCTTAAAAATTCTCACATGCTGTTATCCCTTTCAAGGTCCAATTTTTTTTCTTTCTTTCCAAAACAAAGATTCAGTGTTGCAATAATTTTTTTTCTCCTGAAGATGGCTCTCTGCAATCCACTATTACCATCAACAAGCTGGAAAAGTATCCATTTGTAAACAATTTTTACTTATTTAATTTTTTTTCTTCTTCTTTTTCACCTTTATATGCACCAAATCAGTTTAAAATTCAGTCCAGATTTGCATAGTCCAAATTCAACGTTACATTCCAATTTAGTTTCAATTTAAGGTCATTAACCGGTCCTTTCTATTACAAGTTTTTATTCCTTCTTTATCTTTCCTCCTTTTAAAGTTCCCAAATTAAAAACGGGTGTTTTCGGGTTCTTAATTCTTCTGATTTTTTCTTTTTTTAAATTCTCCAAATACTTAAATCCAAAAAAATAATTTTCAGATCGGGTTTTATCACTTTATAATTTCCGCCTTAATCTTCTTTTTCCATCCTTTCCCACGTCTCTTAGCCGCTGTTATTATGCCAGGACATTTACAATTGTTTTAAAAATCCTCTTTTTTTTCTTTCTGCCTATGAGTTAAATATCACTCACCCGGCATCAATATTCTGCTCAATCCTCCACTCCTGCACAGTGCTTGGTCCGGTTGCCCCAGCTTACTGGCGGTTGTAATGGCCACCGCCCCCCGCTGCAGAATCAGAGAGAATTTCCTCTGACCTCCGAGGAACTTGCCTGTTCCTCTTGGTCTTCCAAGGTGCCTCTCTTTCTTCCCTGTCCCTACAGGACAGATCCGGTCCAAAGACCCCTCTGCAGCGGTTCGTCAGCCCAGGATTTTGCAGAGCTCATCAGAGCCCACTAATCCCCAACCGTCTCGCTGCGATGCTTCTGGTCGACTCTCCTGGTAAGAGCAGGAAAGTTGAAGAAAGAGACCGAGGGACTAAGTCTGGCTGCACAAGACCAAGCCTTAAGAAAAAATGCATACAAAGCCAGAATTGAGAAGATAGCAACAGGCAATAAATTCCACCTATGCAAAGAAGCTGAAGAAACAGTGGACCACACCTGGTTAGCTGCTGCAAGAAGATCGCACAGACTGACTACAGGTAGTCCTTGATGTCAGGGTTCTGACCGATGCCTTAATTAAATCATGAGCCTCAAGCCAAGCTTCAAAAGAAATCCAGTTATTTATTAGGAGCTTCATGTCAGTACGGACCAAGTGAAGCCAACTCTGACCTCACTTAATTCGCGTCCTGGCTCTGACCCTGTTTCCCTCTCCCCCCAAGGTATGTCATCAGTCACATTCTCCAATGAAGCAATTTCGCAGGTTGTAGAAGTCACTCCCTCCGGCCACTGTGGGTCTGCATGGATATGACCTTGATGTGGCCGGCTGGAATGTGCTTTGTTTTGACTGAACTGCAAGTTCCTCAATGCAGCTGCAATGTTCAATTCCCCATCCCCCTTGCCTATGGCAACTCAAGAGCAGGTTGGGAATGCTTCACGAGTTGACATTCGGCTTCCCTCATTTCCTGAAAGCGACCTGTGCAAGGCAAAAATAGTTTGAGTACAGATATAGATTTTAGGGGTGCGACCCCCCCACCCCCAGGCTTTGTTGGGTTGTCTTCATGGATTTTAGCTATGAGGCGGTCAGCTTGGATGTTTCTCCTCTTTACCCAAGATGCCTCTGATAAGGGGTAGCCCTTCCACTTGATTAGGTATTGGAGCTGTCTCCTGTGCCACCTCGAGTCAAGGATGCGTTGCACCTCATAATGGGTTTGGCCCCCTATGACCACGGGGTCTGGGGGCTCATGGGGTAGTGGCCTCAGGGTCGACCCGACCACAGGTTTTAAAAGGCTGCTATGGAATACTGGGTGTATCTTCCCTAGCAGTCGGGGCAATTTTAATTGCACCGTGACCAGGTTGATAATCTTCACTATGGGGAATGGCCCCATGAACTTGGGTCCCAGCTTCTTGCTGGGAAGTTTTAACCTCAAGTATTTTGTGGAGAGGTAGACCTTTTCCCCCAGCTGGAATGGCCATTGCAGGGCTCTGTGTTTGTCTGCCTGTTTCTTATAGGTCTGCACCACTTTAGCTAGCGCTTTCTTGACATTTTCCCATGCTGCTTTCAACGTTGACAGCCAGTCTGTCAAGTTGACTGAGGGGGTATTCTGACGAAGTCCATGCTGCTCACTACTTTGAATGGAGTTAGTCCCGTGCTACTTTGAACAGCATTATTATACGCGACCTCAGCAAAAGGCAGGAGGTCTGCCCAATTGGACTGCTGATAGTTCACGTAACACCTGAGGTACTGTTCTACCATGGCATTCAGTCTTTCTGCCCCCCCATTGGTGCTCGGATGAAAGGCCGAGCTAAGGCCCTGGGATGACCCAATGGACCACAGGAACTCCCTCCAGAACTTAGCTGTGAACTGGACCCCTCTGTCCGAGATAATTCTTCATGGCACTCCATGCAGACAGTAGATGTGCTTCAGGAACAGTTTGGCTAGCTGGTGAGCTGAGGGTAGTCCGCTGCAGGGTATGAAGTGTGCCTCTTTGGAGAATAGGTCTATTACAGTCCAGATCACCATGTTCCCCCCACTTTTTGGCAACTCCACTATAAACTCCATTGCAATTTCCTCCTATGGCCTCGTTGGCTCTGCCACCGGTTGCAGCAGTCCAGGGGGTTTTCCTGGTCGCTTTTTCATCGTGGCGCAGATGGTGCAACTTTTCACATAACTGTCCATGTCTTTCTTTATGCTGGGCCACCAGAATTGCCTCCGTGCTAAGTGTAAAGTCTTTAGGAACCCGAAGTGGCCCGCCGATTTGACTCTGTGGCTCCTCTGGAGGATTAAGGTGCGTAGGGACTCTGGGATGTAGAGTTTTGTCCCCTTCCACGCTAGGTCCTCCCTTTTTGTCAAGATGTGTTGGTTGTCACAGTGTCAGGGATCCAAGTAACACCCCCAATGAAAGAAGACTCAGAGGCTAGAAGTTCCTCAAAGTTCCATTTTATTTGAGATGTCATATTGGCACATTTGGGAAAACCCAAATCTGAAAGCTTCCAGGTTGTCCCCACCCAAAAGAAAGTCCAAGTCCCTTCCCCCTGCACCCACATGTCCATTACATGGTCCAATCAATGCACCGTCCCAACTGGAGATGCCTCCCAGTCATGCCGCTCCAGGTGCAGGCTGGATGTCCTTGACTCTCAGAGAAAAGAATGCTATTATGGCTAGATATCCCTGCAACTCCATGCAATCCCCCCTCCCAATTTCTCACAGCACTAAGTGTGGCAGCCCTGAAGATCCAAAGAAAGAGATGGCCTCCAGGGCTGACAGGCTGCCCCCCCCCTCAACCGATGATTGTGTCCTGCAACGAGAGGAACATAGGGGGTTAATACCATATTCCCTAACCACCTCTTTCCCCCCCCCCAGGGGGACCCTTTGTCTTATCAGGGAATTTATCATGGAATTGTTTTACTAATCTCTCTGCCTTTATGTCCCAGCTCTTAACCCAAGTAGCTTCAGACAAAGGGTACCCTTTCCAATGAACTAAATATTGTAATCGACCTCTATACAATCTAGAGTCTAGGATTCTTTTAATCTCATAATGAGTTTCCCCTTGCACCACTATAGGCTTGGGTGCTGGTCGGTCCTGTGGCCTCAATCTTCACCCGAGTGCCGGTTTTAGTAAACTGCAGTGAAAGACAGGATGCACTTTCCCTAGTATGCGTGGGAGGTTAAGCTGAACTGTTACTGGGTTAATTACTTTTGCTATTGGGAAAAGTCCTAAAAATTTTGGTCCCAGCTTTTTACTGGGCAACTTCAATTTTATGTATTTGGTTGATAGGTAAACCCGATCTCTCACACGGAAGGGGGGCTGGAGAGATTGGTGCTTGTCCGCTTGTTTTTTGTACACCTCAGAGTCTTCTGTTAGTGCTTTTTTTTTGTTTTCCCACCCCTTCTTTAGTGATTCCATCCACTCGGTCAGGGTCATGGAGGAAGGTGGCTCTCTGGGCAGCTTGGGCATGGGGACAAAATCCATGCCGCTGGTGACCTGAAAGGGGGTCAGGCCGGTGCTGCTATGTATGGCATTGTTGTAAGCAACTTCTGCAAACGGCAGCAGGTCCGCCCAGTTCTCTTGCTGGTAATCCACATAACATCTTATATATTGCTCCACCATTGCGTTCGCTCATTCCGCGGCTCTGTTCGTACTCAGATGGAAAGCCGAGCTAAGTCCCTGAGTGGTCCCGACCGATTTCAGGAACTCCCTCCAGAACCTAGTGGTGAATTGGACGCCTCGGTCTGAGATTACCCAGCGGGGTACTCCGT
The DNA here is from genome assembly GCA_037215915.1 of Pantherophis vulpinus. Taxonomy (NCBI): domain Eukaryota; kingdom Metazoa; phylum Chordata; class Lepidosauria; order Squamata; family Colubridae; genus Pantherophis; species Pantherophis vulpinus. The sequence goes on along the minus strand of JAXLNS010000018.1, from coordinate 2,603,056 downwards.
GCAGCCGATAATTCTGCTTGATAAACATCTTTGCCAGTTTCTTCACTGAGGGTAATCCCAAACAGGCAGTGAAGTGGGCTTGCTTGGAAAACAAGTTGATCACCATCCAAATCACTGTATTTCCTCCACTCTCTGGGAGCTTGACTATAAAGTCCATTGTGATTTCCTCCCAGGGTCGGCTGGGGTTGGCTACTTGTTGGAGGAGCTCAGGAGGTTTCCCTGGTCTCATTTTCATGGCTGCACAAGTGGCACAGCTTTTTTTTTTTTAAAAAAAAATCTTTATTTACATTTTTCGTTAAAAAACATAGAAACAACACATCATAAAAAGATAACACAAAAAAAAACCAAAACAACAATAAACATACATACTTCCTTGCTTCTTTGCAGTACCTTAATACACAAATATTCGGTATTGTATCTCTACATTATAATCCGGGGAAGACAAAACAACTTACATGCCTTAATATATCAATTAGGTCTATCCGACCTCACTTATTTTATATAGGATAGGTTTCTCAATAAATATCATTCCTCCTCTAAAATGGGATTTACTTTCCTCTTTTCTAGCCATTTATAAAATTTATCCCAAACTAAACCTCCCTGTGTTTGCTCTCTCTCCTTTAATTTTTTGGTTAATGTATCAGCTTCCGCACATTCTAAGATTTTTTTAATAATAGCCTCTTCTGTTGGGATATTCTGTTTTTTCCAGAGTTGGGCGTATGTCAACCTCGCCGCTGTGATGATATGTAAAGCCAAATACCACAAATCCTTTTTTATATTTTCCGGCTTGGACCCGAGCAGGCATGCCTCTGGTCTCCAATCTATTTTTACCATTAAAATCTCATTGAGCCATTTTTTTATTTTCCCCCAAAATTCCGTTGCTTTCGGACACGTCCACCACTGATGATAATAAGTGCCATGTTCCCACCCACATTTCCAACATTCTGCCGTATGCCCCGGGAACATTTTTGCTAATCTATCGGGGGGTAGGTGCCATCTATATATCATCTTATAGATGTTTTCCTTATACTCCGTGGATACAACTAATTTCATATTATCCCACCAAATCTCTTGCCATTTGTCTAAATATATTGGGTATCCAAAATTTTTTCCCCAAGCGATCATGGTGTCCTTAACTGTTTCCTTACCTATCTCCATTTTCATAAGCAATTTATAAGTTTTTGAGGTCATGCCTTTTTCTTGGCCCATCAGAATTTTATCTAGCTCTTGTGTAACCCCATTAATGCCTTTCCCATCTCTATCCTTTTGAAATTTAGATTGGATCTGCAAGTAACTCCACCAATCTATTTGCACCCCTTGGGAGTTTAGTTCCTGTCTAGATTTTAATCTCCCTTGTATGTTCATCAACTCCTTATATGTTAATTTTTTGGCCACATTGTAAAGGTTGGGATATGTCACTGCTTCTAGAGGTGCTAACCAGCAAGGTGTTTTAGTATAATATTTTCTACTACAGCTTTTTACATAATCTTCCATATCGGCCTTCATCTTTGGCCACCAAAACTGTCTTCTGGCCAGGTGCAGAGTTTTCAAGAAACCAAAATGGCCTGCCAGTCGTGAGTCGTGGCTGCGCTGTAAGACTTCCAGCCTCAAGCTGGTAGGGACATACAGTTTGGACCCCTTCCAAACTAGTCCATCTCTCATGGTCAAGACATCTTTATTATCTGTGAGCCATTGGTCAGCTGGAAGCGCTGCTTTCAGTGTGGCTGTCAGTTTGTCCCTTACGGGATCGGGTTGGCATCTGGCTTGGCCCCTAGTGGTGACTTGTGCTGCTTGTTGTGAGGGGGGATGATGGCATGGATGACTTCTTCCCTCCAACTATCGAACTGCAGTTTTCTTGATAATGCGTCGGCTAGCAGGTTCTTCCTCCCTGGGATGTTATTTTACCTCGAAGTTAAACCGCCTGAAGTATTGTGCCCAGCGGATTTGTTTGGGAAAGAGTTTTCTGGGGGGGTTTTAGGGCTTCGAGGTTTTTGTGATCAGTCCAAACCTCAAAAGGCACTTTACCCCCTTCAAGAAAATGTCTCCAGGAGAGGAGGGCCCAGCAGACTGTGTAGGCTTCCTTCTCCCAAATTGCCAACCTCCTCTTGGTGTCGGTGAGCTTCTTGGACACATATATGCAGGGCAGAAGCTGGCCCTGTGGATCCTTCTGTAGGAGCACAGCTGCCACTCCCACATTGCTAGCGTCCGCCTGGATGATGAATTGTTTCTCTGGGTCAGGGTGTTGAAGGATCGGCTCCTTGGCAAAGAGCTGTTTTAATTTTTCAAAGGCCCTTTGGCAGTCCATTGACCAGGTGAGCGGTTGAGTCGGTCGTGGTTTCATGGGAGGGGGCCCTGTTTTTAATAGCTCTCTTAAGGGCAAGGCGACTTCTGCGACTGCTGGGACGAATTGCCTATAGAAGTTCGTAAAACCCAGGAAGCTTTGGAGCTGTTTGTGGGTGCGCGGGGGCTGCCAGTCTAGCACGGCTTTCACTTTCCCTTGGTCCATCTCCACTCCTCCACTTGACACTCAGTAGCTTAGGTAATCTAGGGAGGTTTTATAGAATTCAGTTTGACAGCTTCATGTAAAGCTTTGCGGCTAGGAGTTTTTTCAGCACTTGCTGCACTAGCTTTACGTGCACCTCTAGAGTCTCACTGAATATGAGAATGTCATCTATTTATTTTATTTATTTGTTCAACTTGTATGCCGCCTTTCTCCGAAGACTCAAGGCGGCTTACAATGCATTTAAAAACCATATACAAAACATTAAAAGTCTAGGTAAACTAGGACCCCTTTGTATAGGTGCTCGTGTAGCACCTCATTTATCAGCTGCATGAAGACTGCAGGGGGGCCTTGCAGGCCAAATTGCATGACTTTGAATTGGAAGCTGCCAAGCGGGAGGTTAAAAGCAGTCTTCCATTCGTCCCCTTCTCTAATCTGTATGTGGTAATAGGCTTCTCTCAGGTTCACTTTGGTGAACACCTTGCCCTTGGCTAAGTGACTCAGCATGTCTTTCATGAGGGGGAGGGGGTAGGTGTTCTCCACGCACATGGAATTCCATGAAAATCCATGCAGAGCCTCATCCCCCCATCTTTTTTCTCTTTAAATAGTACAGAGGCTGCCACTCTGGCTTTGGCGGGCTGGATAAAACCCCGTGCTAAATTGGCGTCAATGTATTTTCTTAACTCGGCCATTTCTTTTGGAGTCATAGAGTTCATCTTTGGTTTAGGCAGCTTTGCTCCCGGCACAAACTCAATCGCACAATCTGTTGGGCGGTGAGGGAGGAGGAAGTTGCAATCTTGCTCGCTAAAGACATTCAACAGGTCTCGGTATTCCCTTGGCACCTGTGGGCTGCCGGGAAGTTCATCTGCGGTGGGTGCTGCGGTTTCCCACTTGCTGGAGCTGCTGGGGTTTGTTGCCTTTTGGCAACTGTCTGGTTTGATGGGCGGCAGTGGGCCGATGCCTATATTTAGCTTTCGGTAGCCATCTTCCCACGTGATGGTCGGTTCCCATTTGTCTAGCCAAGCGAGGCCCAATATGATTGACTCTGTAATTTTGGGAGCTATGATGAATCGGATGAGCTCTCGGTGGCGGCCCATCTCCAGTCTAACAAGTTCTGTGACCAAGGTGGCAGGGGCTCTGCCTATCAGTGTCCCATCAACCTGTTCAAAAGGGATGGAGTGCGCTAAGGGTCTCATGCCTATCCCTAGCTGTTGGACAATGGGGAGGCTGATCAGGCATCTGGTACAGCCAGTGTCTATGACAGCCTCTACCTCCCCTTTCCGGCACTACAAACCGGGTTTTGATAGTGAAGGGTTGGATGGCTTCACTTACCATCGGGTCGTCTTTGCCGCTGCTCCAGAGGGGTTTCTCTACCTGGAGTTTCCTCGTTCCCAGTTGGAAGGAGAGGAACCTCAACATCCTGTTTGGTGATTCTCCCCTTGTCCGGAGGCTTCCTCAGGGCTCTTTTGCCCCATGGTGCGGAGAGGGTCTGGACCTCAGGGACTGGGGCAGGGGCCAGGCACTCTGATGCCCTGTGCCCATGCTGATGCATCGGTAGCACTTTATTGTCCCAGATGGCGTGGGTTGTGGCACGTCAGTTAGCTTGACCGGAGTTTGGCGGCCCAGAGTTCTTTTTGCCGATTTCTCTGCAGTCGGCTTCAGAAGGGGGTGGATTTCCAGATCCATGGCCATTGCTGTGTTGTACTAGGCTTCTATATGCTCCGGAACTCCCCTGATGCCACAGGCTTGTCTGAAGTCCGGGTCAAGGGCCTCTTTGAAGTGGTAGACGAGGAGGTGTTCAGGCCAGTCTCTCAGTTTTCCAGCCAGCCTCCGGAATTCCCACACTAATTCTTTGGGGGGCCAGCCTGCTTGCTTCAACGCTTTGATCTGGGCTTCAGCTTCTATCCAGTGGGCCGTGTCCTCGAACCGGCCTCGGAGCAGTTGGACGAACTTGTCCGCATCTTTAGTGAAGTATAAACTGCTTAGAATAAACTGCTTCATGACTGTCAAATTTCTGACTGATGAGTCTGTTTCTCACAGTTAGAAAGAACCAGATGCCAAGGCTGTTATAAACACTCTTACAAGCTACTGTAAACCATTATTGTAAGGAGAAACACACAACAATTTTATATGAGAAAAGAGAACAAGAGTAAAAAATAGTATGTTTGTCCTGTTTCATCTTGCAACTGATATATTATTCTCTTTTCCCTCTCTTTCTTCAGTCTATACGCCAGCCAGCGACCTGTTTTGTTTGCATGTTCGAAATATTTCTGTTTGGCCGTTTTCATTTTCTGTGCGATTTCTGTTTGCGTAATTAAATTCAATTTATGTTTAGTGAGGTTCAGTTTTGCCCTTATTGTTTTATCTTCAGGTTTTTCCTGTAATTGTGACTCATATATGCTGAGTTCTTCTAATAGATTCTTCCTCTTTTGTTGTTTATCTTTATTTTTTTTTTGTTGTATATGCTATTGTGAGGCCTCTTATATAGGCCTTAGTAGTATCCCACAGGTTCTGTACTGAGGTTTGTTCCTTTGTATTTATTTGGTAAAATATTTTTAGTTCACTCTCCATCATCTGTACATACTCCTTCTCTTTTATTATTCCAGTGTCCATCATCCACCTCTTGTTTACGTTGTCCTTTCCATATTATTTTTATAGGGTTGTGATCTGCCCATGTATTCGTCATGATTTCAATATCTTGTAATTCTTTTCTGAGATCTGGCGTCATCCAGGCCATGTCGATCCGAGACCATGACTGATGTGAATTTGAGTAAAAAGTGTATTGTTTAGTTTGTTTGTTGGCCTCTCTCCACCCATCATATAGTTGTAATTCTTCAGACATGTCCTTAAATGTATCCGGTAAGGTTCTCTTTCTGGTCTTGGTTTGTTTATTACTTTTATAGTCTTCTTGTATATTCACAATTGCATTAAAATCCCCGACAATACAGATGTTCTCATACTCCAAGTCTTTGATTGTATCGTGTAATTTCTTATAGAATTCCCTCTGGTTTCCATTAGGTGCATAAATAGATGCTAGCAGTATTATCTTTGTTTCTGTTTGTATTTCTGTGATTAAAATACGCCCTTCCGTGTCTGTGTATATCTGTTTCGCTTTTAAGTAGTTTCTGACATATGTTGCCACTCCTCTCTTTTTACTATCTCCTAGGGATGTATATAGTCTTCCTAATTTCTGGTTCTCCAGCAGTATTTGTTGCTGTCTTTTAATATGTACTTCTTGTAGTGTTACAATATCAAAGTCCAATTTTTGCAGTTTGGTAAATATATGTTTCCTTTTCCTTGGCGAATTGAGTCCATTTATATTAATTGATATGATTTTGATTTCTCCTTCCATCTCTATCAGGTTTATCTGTTCGTTATTTTCAACTTTGTTGTGTTTCTGGTGACTCTTTGAGTCTTTTCCCTCGCTCCCTCTCTCTCCATTCTTTCTCTCTCTAGTCTTTTTGTGTCTTCCAGGTCTTTTTCTTCTCTCTCCGTCCGCTGTATCTCTTGTTTCCTAGCTTCCGTTTCTCTGCTTGTCTCCTGTTCCTCTTCGCTGGTGAAATGCTGTTCGAAGAATTCTTGAGCCTTTTCTAAATTGTCAATCCTATACTTTCTTTCATCCCAGGAGATAAGCAGGCCTTCCGGTAGTAACCAGCGGAATTTTATTTTAAATTTGTTTAGCTGGGTGGTTAGAAAATTATAATTTCTTCTTTGGTCCCTTGTTCTTCTCGGTATTTGTTTGAGAGTTAAAATTTCTCTTCCCTTATGCATGATTGTCTCTTCTCTCATTTTCCTATAGATCTCTTCCTTAACAGATTTCTTCATAAATCTTATGTGAATTTCTTTGGGTAGTTTATTTCTCCTTGCGTAATTCGTGTACACCCTGTATATTTCATTGATTCCGTTTCGCAGTTCTTCCTTATCCATCTGGGTTGCCTTTGCCAATATGAACCACGACAAAAAACGTATAGTTAAGGAATTCTATCAAAACCTCTACACACAAGATGAGATTCAAGACCAAGATATTAAGAAATATCTACAAAAGGCAAATATCCCAAAATTGGAGGAAACCCACACAGATATATTAAATAAACCGATAACAATGATGGAGTTGATGGAAGCCCGAAAGAAACAGAAGAACAACAAGGTCTCAGGCCCAGACGGAATTCCAACGGAATTTTATAAAAACTGCCAGTCTGCAATAGATGAACTACTACTACAGGTCCTCAATGAGGCATTACTGGAAGCAGAAACACCTAAATCTTGGGCTGAAACAATCATCTCACTTATCCCTAAGGAAGATACAGACCCGACTAAGGTCCAAAATTATAGACCTATCTCACTGTTAAATGTTGACTATAAACTATTCACGACAATTATAGCACAGAGACTGAAAACAATTATACATAATTATATACATCCCGACAAAATGGCTTCGTCCCAAGGAGGCAGATAAAAAATAACATGAGGACAATAATAAACGTTTTAGAATATTACGAGCAAAAAATTAACAAACAGGTAGCCTTAATTTTTCTCGATGCGCAAAAGGCGTTCGACAATTTGAATTGGAAATTTCTTATAGCACAATTAGAGACTATGGATTTTGGCGACAAATTTTTAAAAATGATTAAGAAAGTATATTCCTCTCAGACAGCGAGAATCACAATTAATGGGGACATGACTGAAAAAATAAACATACAAAAAGGGGTAAGACAAGGATGTCCGCTATCGCCCCTATTGTTTATAATCTAATTGGAAGTCCTTCTAAACGAAGTAAGAAAGGAAGAAGAAATAAAAGGACTGAGGATTCGGAAAGAGGATTTTAAATTACAGGCCTTCGCAGATGACGTGGTTTTCATAGTGGAACAACCAGAAGAAGTAGGAATTAAACTATTAGAGAAGATAGAAGAATATGTCAAAGTGGCGGGACTCAAAATTAACAGGCAAAAAACCAAAGTTCTGACTAAAAATATGACAACGACACAGGAGGAAAAATTAGAAGAGGAACTAGGAATACAAATTGTAAAGAAAGTAAAATACCTGGGAATCTGGCTCACCACAAAAGTAACAACTATTAGAGAAGACAATTATGTTAAATTGATGAAACAAATTAAAAAAGATTTGGAAAGATGGAATAAGGTACAACTGTCATTTCTAGGTAGAATAGCGTCAGTCAAAATGAACATATTACCAAGACTCCTCTACCTCTTTCAAGTAATACCAATTGGCCCAGGAAAAGACTTTTTTAAAGATCTTAATAAGACAATAAGGAAATACATTTGGCAAGGAAAGAAGGCCAGAATCAAAATAAAATGCTTACAGGACACAAAGGAGAAGGGAGGCCTTGGTTTACCAGACTGGGAGTTATACTACAAGGCGTCGTCGTTAAATTGGATCAGAGAATGGATTGACCTATCAGACAGGAGAACTCTATATTTAGAGGGATTTGACTTGAGTCGAGGTTGGCATGCCTTTCTGTGGGAAGGTAAAGACAAGCAACATGGGTACTTTCAGAGACATTTAATCAGAGGTTCACTATATAAAACGTGGCAAGGTATCAGAAGACAACACTATAGTAAAATCCCGCGATGGTGGTCGCCCATGGAAGCACTAATCTACCCAAATACTATAGAAATAGAAAAGATGAGGAAATACCAAGAGCTGCTGAATAGTGAAGGAGACCTATATACAAGACAAGAATTGGAAAGACGGGGTATAATGATCTCTGGAGGGCTCGGGACAGGGGTTGCTCCTCTGTTCTGGTCCTGTTAGACCTCTCAGCGGCTTTTGATACCATCGACCATGGTATCATGCTGCACCGGCTGGAAGAGTTGGGGGTGGGAGGCACCGTATTGCGGTGGTTCTCCTCCTTTCTCTCCGACTGGTCACAGTTTGTGTTGGCAGGGGGGCAGAGGTCGACCTCAAGGCCTCTCGTCTGTGGAGTGCCGCAGGGATTGGTCCTCTCGCCCCTTCTGTTCAACATTTATGTGAAGCCGCTGGGCGAGATCATCCGTGGCTTCGGGGTGAGATACCATCAGTACGCTGATGACACCCAGCTGTACATCTCCACCCCAGGCCACCCCAACGATGCCCTTGAAGTGATGTCTCAGTGCCTGGAGGCTGTGCGGATCTGGATGGGGAGGAACAGGCTCAAGCTCAACCCTTCCAAGACTGTGTGGCTGTGGCTCCCGGCATCCCGATATAGTCAGTTGACTCCATCACTGACTATTGGGGGCGAGTCCTTGGCCCCCACAGAAAGGGCTCGCAATCTGGGAGTCCTCCTGGATATGCAGCTGTCCTTGGAGGAACATCTGACGGCTGTAACCAGGGGGACCTTTTATCAGGTTCGCCTGATTCGCCAGTTGCGGCCCTTTCTTGATCGGGATTCCCTGTGCACAGTCACTCACGCCCTCGTCACCTCTCGCCTTGACTACTGCAATGCTCTCTACATGGGGCTCCTCTTGAGGGGCACCCGGAGGCTCCAGCTGGTCCAGAACGCAGCAGCGCGGGTAGTGATGGGAGCAGCATGGCGCTCCCATGTAACACCGCTCCTGCACGAGCTGCACTGGCTCCCGGTGGTCTTCCGGGTGCGCTTCAAGGTGTTGGTTATCACCTTTAAAGCGCTCCATGGCATAGGGCCTAGCTATCTTCGAGACCGCCTGCTGCTACCGACGACCTCACAGCGACCCGTGCGCTCCCACAGAGAGGGCCTCCTCAGGGTGCCATCAGCCAAACAATGTAGGCTGGTGACCCCCAGGGGGAGAGCCTTCTCTGTGGGGGCACCTACCCTCTGGAATCAGCTCCCCCCAGAGATAAGGAGAATCCAGGACCTCAGTGCCTTCCGCCGTGCCCTTAAAACCCACTTTTTCCAGCAAGCTGGGCTGGCTTAGGAAGAAATTTTTTAAAATTTTTAAATGTTTAATTGGTTTGTGGTTTTTTAAATTTTGGGCCAAATTTATATACATTTTAATTGTTTTTAATATTTGTATTTCATGTTTTTAATTCTGGCTGTGCACCGCCCTGAGTCCTCAGGGAGAAGGGCGGTATATAAATTGAAAAATAAATAAATAAATAAATAAATAAATAAATAAATATGGTGGCCATATCTCCAAATAGAATCAAGATTTACGGCAGACCGGACACAATATAGATTCCAAAGCAAACCGAACGAATTGGATAAAATATTAAAAGGCAAGGATGAGAAAATGATATCAAAAATTTATGGATATTTAATAAAATATAAATTAGAGGAGGAAACGGTGAAAGAAAACATGATAAGTTGGGCAAGAAATATAGGTCACAATATAGAATTGGACAGATGGGATAAGCTATGGGCAGAAAATCTCAAGATGACAATGTCAATCCCATACAAAGAAAATCTATACAAGATATTCTACAGATGGCATCTCCCACCGGCATGTTTGGCTAAAATGTTTCCAAGTACATCACCAATGTGTTGGAAATGCAAGACACAAAAGGGGACATACTACCATCTCTGGTGGTCATGCAGGAAGGCACAACACTACTGGCAGGAGATTAAGAGAATAATTGAAGAAATAACAAGGCAAAAAGTAGAAATGAAACCAGAATTTTTCCTATTTGGAATGACTACACCACAATACACTAAAGAGATAAAATATCTTACCATCCACATTTTGACAGCGGCACGTATAGTGTACGCTCAAAATTGGAAATCCGAACTATTACCAACAGAAGAAAAAATAATTGCAAAAATAACTGAATGTGCGGAGATGGATAAGCTCACTAAGGAGCTTCAAGAAAAAGAGGATACCGATTATTATTTAGTTTGGCAAAGATGGTACGTATGGCTAGAGGGAAGGATAGGGCCAACAACATAGGATATCAGGAGAACTCAAATTAAGAAACATAGAACTAGTCACATGAGAAGAGTTGTATGATGGTATAAACAAATGGTTAACATGACTGTAGAAAGATACAGCTCAAAATGTATAAGGTATATCAAAGTGAAAGCAAATTAATCTGAAAACTGTAAGATAAAGGAAAAATAAGGGAAATAGAAATTAACCACTGATGCGAGAGTTTCTTAAGAGCTAGTCGATAGACTTCTTGTTTCATTTTTGTTTTAGTACTGTGTTAATGTATATGTGTTCGTATGTATTTGTGTTTTACGTCTGTTTATGTTAATAAAAAATTTTTTAAAAAAAAGAGTAAAAAATAGTAAATGCACATCCATACTTCAGTAAGTAGGCATTACAAAAAAATCCCAAAACCCTGACATCTGCCTGAAATGCGATATTAAGGATACTGGGGCCATTATTTGTATTATAAATAATATTGGATATAACCCAGGCCATAACTAAACAAGCCAACATCCTACAAAATCAATAAAACTTAAGACTATTGCATGTCACTGGCAAATTCTATATCCCACAAGAGATACTGCAAATTAATGTCAGCATACAGTCAAACATAGCATGTTGTAAACCACCAGGAATTATTTTCACTGAATTCAGTGGTATATAATCATAATAGATCAATAATCAGATGGCCTAGACTTAACTTTTCTATACATTTGCTAATATACTATAGAATATGCAAGGTTTTACATTGCTGGCAATCAAAGCTTTACCCTGGAACAAGGCTGGCCAACAAAAGTAACTGAAGCTTGTACTGATGATCAGTTCTGTAACATATTCAGAATATCAGAAAGGAATCTAGATCTGAGGTCAGTCCTTTTTCTTTTTTTGAAAAAAATTGTACAATACTCCATAATGCCCAATTGAAAATAATTTTAAAATCACAAGAGCTCTATTTGTAAGCTGCCCAGAATCACGGAGAGTGAGTTGGGCAGCTATATAAATTTTCCTAAATAAATAAATATAATAAATACTAGCAATGGAATGATTTAAATGTTCTATGCTAGTTATGAAAAACACTGAAAGATGTCTTTTGTGTATTATAGTCCATTTTCTCATCTACTATTCCATTGAAGTCTCCCATCATACAGATGTTGTCGTAGTCCAGCTCTATTAATTTCAAATGTAATTTTCTATAAAAGTTTTCTTGATTGTCACTAGGAGCATATATTGCTGTTAGCAATATTTTCCTGTTGTTGTCTGTCATTTTCACCATCAAAATTCGTCCTTCTCCATCTTCATAATTTTTTTCCGCTAATATTGTATCTTTGATATACAAAACCACTCCTCTTTTCTTACATTGTGGCAGTGAAGAAAATAATTTCCCTAGTTTAGGCTGTACCAGAAGTAATTCATGCTGCTTTTTAATATGCACTTCTTGTAAACTGATTATATCCATTTTCAATTTCTCCAATTTGTGAAATATTTTTCTTCTTTTAGTTGCTATATTAAGTCCATTTATATTTATTGTAATTAACTTTTTCTCCTCCATGTTTATACTTTGTGTGTTGGTTTTGTTGATCTATTAGGTCTCAATTCACATTGTTCTTTGTATTCTATAGCACCTCCTACTGCGCCTTCTAATGCGCTCCCCTCCTTTCCCATCATCAGGAGATCCTCTTCTTGTAGTTGGAGCAGTGTCTCTTCCCTTCTTGGCTCAGCATCTTTTTCTCTTATATATTCCACAAGGAATGCTTTAGCTTTGTCAATTGAATCTATTTTAAATCTTTGCGTTTGCCATGTAAACACCAATCCTTCTGGTATCAGCCATCTGTAGTTCACTCCTTTCTGGAGCAATATTTTTGTCAAAAAATGATACTCTCTTCTCAGCTCTCTTACTCTTCTCGGTATTTGCTTCAGCACCGTAATTTCCTTGCCCTTGTATTGCAACGCCTTCTCTTTTACTATCTGCAATATTTGTGTTTTAATTGATTTTTGTGTTTTTTGATTTTTTGGTAAATCTTATATGGACTTCTCTTGGTAGTTTATTTCTCATTGCATATCTAGTATATACTCGGTATATTTCGTCAACGCCATCAAACATTTTTTCTTTAGAAATTTTTAGAGCTCCTGCAAGAATTTCTATCATTTTTTCCGCCAAATTTTCTCCTTTTTCTTCCTCCACATTTTGGAATCTTAAGTAAAATTCTGATTTATCCATCTCCCATCCTAAGCCGCTTCTATCACGTTCAACTTCTTCTAATCTATAATCCATATCTCTGATTTTTTTATCTCTTTGTTCCTCTTTTTCTTCAATTTTTTCAAGTCTGTCTTCATATTTCTTCATCATCTGTTGTATATTCTCCACTTTTTCATCTGTTTTCTCTATTTTGGATTTTATATCTTGTATTCCTTGCAAAATCATCTGCATTGTCGCATCCTTTTCTTTCTCATGTTCTTTCTCTTTTTCCTGCTGAATCATTGTCTGTATTGATCATTGTCCTCCCGCTGGTGATGAAGAGGGGGTCGATCCAGCAGAACTAATAACTGCTGCTTTTTTCCTCATTTCTATAAGTAATCCAACTCGACACAGTAAAATAGTATATCTTCAGGTTCTTCTCAACCCTAATCCATTTTGTAGATGGCAGGAGATTACAAAAGGATAAACAGAAAAAAGCAAAAACAGAAAAGAGACCAAAAAAGGGAAAAAAGGAAAAAGAAGCAATGCAAAGAAAAAAAAGTACCCCCCAAAAAACAACACTCTTCAGGCTCTTGTGTGCCCTAATCCAATCATCTGGGATAGCCAAAAACAAGTTCAGGTAAGAATCTCCGATCAGCAAGTAAAAAAAGAAAAAAAGGAAAAGAAAAAGGGCCAAAAGAGAAAAAGGAAAAGTTTCTTCAGACTCTTGTATGTCTTAATCCAATTGTGGACTATAATACACAAAAGACAACAAAACAAAGTAGGAAAACTTTGCCGAAATCTTTTTTTAAGATGATAGAGGAAATAAATTTAAAAGATATATGGAGAGAAAGAAATGCAAAAAATAGACAATATACTTTTTATTCCAATAGACATTTATCATGGTCCAGAATAGATATGATATGGTTGACAATGGACTTGACCTCAAACATAGAAGAAATAGCCATAGAGGCTAATACTTGGGCAGATCATAATCCAATGATGATGAGCTGGAAAGGACAAAGGAGAAGGTCTAGATGGACTTTAAACACTACAATATTAAAAGAAAAGGATTTCCTACAGAACATGGAGAAAGAATTAGCTTTTTTTTTCAAAGAAAATAGAAAAGAGGATACATCACTGCAGAATCGATGGGATACCATGAAAGCTTATGCCAGAGGCCTGATTATTAACTATACAAGGAAAAGAAATATCAAGAAAAGGCAAGCATATAAAATTCTAGAGGATGATTATAAGACATTGGAAAAAGAACTGCAGAAGTTCCCACAAAAAAAGATATTAAAATGAAAATGGACATGATTAAACATAAAATGGGATTACTAGAGAAAGAAGAGCTAGCACAAAAAATCAGGAACGCTAAACAGAAATATTTTGAAGATGCTAATAAACCAGGCAGATGGCTAGCATATAAATTGAAAATGAAAGGAACTCAAGGAAAATAACACAGTTAATAGATGATCAAGGACAAGTTAGATTTGGAAATGAGGAGAAGAAGAACATTGTACAAGACTATTATAAAAAGCTATATGAAAAAGAAAAGATAGAAGAGGAAAATATTAAACAATATTTACATAAGGTGAATTTACCTCAGATTCCAAAAGATGTTGAGATGATGTTAGAAGGGAATATAACAATGATGGAGTTGACAGAAGCAATTAAAAAACAAAAAAGTGGGAAAGCACCAGGTCCAGATGGAGTACCGGCGGAATATTATAAGGCTTTGCAGGAATCACTGAGTCTCCCATTACTAGAAATTATGAATGAAGTAATGTTACAGAAGGAAATACCCAACTCATGGTTAGAAGCATATATTACACTTATTCCAAAAGAAGATACCGACCTACAACAAGTTAAAAACTATAGGCCAATATCCTTGCTAAACTCAGACTATAAGATCTTCGCTACAATACTAGCAGAAAGACTTAAAAGATATTTGAATAATTTTATACACCCGGATCAAAATGGATTTCTGCCAAAAAGGCAGATTAGAGACAATTTGAGGATAATTTTGGATACATTGGAATATTATGATGCGCACCCAGAAAAGCAAATGGCTTTGATGTTTTTAGATGCACAGAAAGCCTTTGACAATGTGAATTGGCAATTTATGATACTACAATTGAAACAGATGGGCTTTGGAGAGAAATTTGTCCAAGCTATAGAAGCTATATATTATAAACAAACAGCAAAAATAATTTTGAATGGAGAGTTGACAGAATTTATTGAAATACAAAAAGGAACGAGACAAGGTTGTCCATTGTCACCATTGTTGTTTGTGTTAACATTAGAAGTACTAAACAGAAATATCAGAGAAGAAAAAGGAATAAAAGGAATGAAAATTCAAAATCAAGAATATAAATTGCAAGCATTTGCTGATGACCTGGTGTTTATCCTGGAAGAACCACTTCAATCTGTAAACAAATTGATAGATAAAATAGGAGATTTTGGGAAAGTGGCTGGTTTGAAAATAAATAAAGACAAAACGAAGATGTTGACAAAAATATGTTAAAAAAACAGAAAGAAGAATTGGCGGAAGTATCAAGGATGCAGGTCATGAATAAGGTTAAATATTTGGGAATACATTTGACAGCAAGATGTGGTACTCTTAAGGAGAATAATTATGATAAACTTAAACAACAGATAGCAACAGATCTAACAAAATGGGAGAATTTGCAGCTATCATTGATAGGGAGAATATCAACTATTAAAATGAATATACTGCCCAGACTTTTATACTTATTTCAGACAATTCCAATTAAGTTGGGGAAAAAATATTTTGAAGATTTAAATAAAATGGTGTTAAAATATATATGGCAGGGCAAAAAGGCAAGGATAAAACTAAAATTGATGCAAGATGTCAGATCAAGAGGAGGTTTTGGTTTGACGGATTGGGAATTGTATTATCAAGCTTGTAACTTGATGTGGATTAAAGAATGGATAACGCTAAGGAATATTAGATTGTTGACTTTAGAAGGACATTTTTTTTTAAATTTGATTTCTATACCGCCCTACTCCCGAAGGACTCAGGGCGGTGCACAGCCAAACAATAAAACACATACATACAAAATTTAAAAGTAGAATAAAATCAAATTAAATAATTTTGGCCCCGACAAATTTAAAACCCCAAACTTTTTAAAACCAATTTTAAAATTGAATGTATAAAATATTAAAAGCTATTTAAAAATTAAAAATCTTTTATAAAAGAGGGAGAAAATTAGGCCAGGCCCGCCTGGTGAAATAGTAAGGTCTTTAAAGCGCGGCAGAAGGTGCGCAGATCCGGGATCCTCCGTATCTCTGGGGGGAGCTCGTTCCAGATAGTAGGTGCCCCCACAGAGAAGGCTCTCCCCCTGGGGGCCGCCAGTCGGCATTGTTTGGCCGACGGCACCCGGAGGAGCCCCTCTCTATGGGAGCGTACCAGCCGGTGGGAGGCTATTGGTGGTAGTAGGTGGTCCCGCAAGTACCCGCAAGGACATGATTTATTGTTGGGTTGGCACACTTTTATGTGGTATAAAAGTACAAAAGTACAGGGTTATTTCAGAAGACATATGATACGAGAGTCTTTGTTATTAAACTGGGAGAAGATCAAACAATGTTACTATTTAAAAATTCCAGTCTGGTTATCACCTATTGAAGCAGTCTCACACGCAATAACATTTAGGAAGGAACAAATTGTTAGATGTGGTGAATTATTAAATGAAAGGGGTGAACTTAAGTCAAAGCAAGAACTAGAAGAACAAGAGCTTGAAATGGATTGGTTTTCATATATGCAAATACAGTCTAGATATGATGAAGATTCTAAAAAGGAGGGTTTTTATAGTAACTTGACAAATTTAGATAAAATCTTAACAGGTTCTGATGACCATGTAATTAAAAAACTGTACAGTCATTTATTAGAAGTAAAATTGGCAGAAGAACAAGTTAAAGAAACAATGATTGCATGGGGGAAAAATGTGGGTCATGGGATTGACTTAGAGAAATGGGAAAAATTATGGTTGCAGAATTATAAAATGACAATGTCAACAGCATATAAGGAAAATTTGTATAAGATGTTTTACAGGTGGCATTTACCCCCGGCGAGAATAGCCAGAATGTACAAGAATAAATCGGAGAAATGTTGGAAGTGTCATCAGACTCCGGGCTCATATTACCATATGTGGTGGACATGTGCAGAAGCTAAAAGATATTGGAGTAAAATCCACAAATGGCTGGAAAAAATGACAAAGAAACATATTGACTTTAAACCAGAGACATTTTTATTGGGGATTTTACCAGAAATATACAATAGAGAAATCAGATATTTAATTGTGAATGTTTTAACGGTGGCTAGAATTGTATTTGCTAGAAATTGGAAAGGTGAGAAGATACTCACGGATGACGACGTTATCAAGAAAATTTTGGAGTGTGCTGAAATGAGTAAATTGACATTTGAAATTAGGGAACAAGAAGATAAACAATATTATTTGATATGGGATCTATTTTATCAATGGTTAGACAAGAAAGAATGGAAATGAAATATGAAATATGAAATGGATAAGATAATAAAACATATAAAGGGTTTTTTTTTTCCCTTATAGAGGACAATTTACTGTTAAATAATTGGTAAATGAGAATAATAATGTAATAAACTGTTAAATAAGAAAATGTTGGATAGAGGATTAAGCACAAAAGATTTGTAACCGATCAATACACTTTCTGTAATTGTAATGGATGATAATTGTTTTATGTTTTAAGTTTTGTTTAAAAATAAAAAAAAATCCAAAAAAAAAGAAAGAAAAACACTGAAAGATGGAGCCCAAGGTTTCACAATAACTAGCAGAGTGAGAATGGATTTCACCACTCCAATATCTTCCAATTGCTAGGAGAATACATTTCTTTCTTTTATACTGGAAAACACTTGCTTTATTTGGGCATACTGGTAAACACTTGCAGTAAAAAGGTGGCTGTAATCATTGCAAATGAAATAGACCAACAGCCTCACATCTCACATACAATTTCTGTTTAAAATAAGTACATACAATTATTAGAATTTTTGGACTTGTACTGTTAGAAGGTAAAAGCCTCCATGACATCTTGTAGCCAGACCACACACTAATCATGGTCATGCCTGACCCCAGGAAACCCCAGGTCATAAAACAAAGAACCACTTGAGCCTTTCTGCCAAGTTTGACACTTTGGATTAAACTGATAGGAAGTTGGTAGATACTGGTAACTCAATCAAAATCATTAGAAATGCCCCCAGGATATGGAAATCCTTTACACATACAAGATTCCCCAAACCTGGACCCAAGGTCAACACCAAGGCACACAAGGGGGATGAAACTGGCCAAAGGTGACAGCCCATTCAAGTAAACATTCCTTTCAGGTACCAAAAAAAAAATCCCTTCCTCTGTGATTGCCACCTCCAGCTGCAATGTTAAGCCAGTTAATAATGTAAATAAGTGGAAAACCCCACAAGCTCAGCAGGGTGCCTTAACCACCAAGTGCCCCCTTTTGGCCATCCAGCTAATTGCAGCTTCCAATAATTCCTAGAGGGCAAGTCCTATCCCTGGGAGGAGCAAAGAAAATGTTTCTCTATAAAGGTAACTATCTCAAACATGTAAGTTGTTGCAACCTTCGATTGCTGTACTGCACATTATGCTTTCAAAATAAATTCTGCCTCTGCTCCAAGCAATTCACTCTGTGTATTCTTTAGATGACCCAGCCTGGATTCCAACCTAGCACTTTCTTCTAACACAATGGTCACAGTAGTACAGTGCATATGCATATGCATTTGGACAAGCTATTCTTTGTAATACACATTTTTTAAAAAGAAAAGCACTCACTTTTTAATTTCGCAGAGCAACATTCGAATGAGGGTAGCCTGTAAGGGCTCAATCATTAATCTCCTCCACATATCAAGTGCTAGCTGTCATGGTACAATAAAAAACAAGTCAATAAAAGAACTGTCATTTCATTCATTCTTATTTTTAAAAAGATGCTCAGTCCTAAAGGCTCCAAAACAGAGGAATAAACTGAAAGAATACTAAATAGACAATAAGCATAACAATTCCTCCTCTTATGAAGGAGATCTCCAGCAGCTGAATTTCTACCAAATCTAAAACTTCCTGTCATTTCAAAAGAAGTGATGGAGGAATGTTTCCTTGTATTTTATCTACCCCACTAGTTTTTCTTTTTTCAACAAATTACTGTGAAAAGAAATTATGCCAATTCCAGGGCCATCCCAAATTGCATCTAATATCCAGGAATAAGTAGCACTTTGGAACCGAAGAATTATTTCTCTGCCCTTGGAAAAACAGACATGACAAAAATGCAATGCCTAAACAAATTAAGTACAGTTTAGCAAATACTGAATTCTAGTACTTTATTAAGCATTCTGAACAGTAAGTTATAGAAATATATATTATAGAGCAAAAATATTATATATAACCACCAGCAATTCCAATTCCTTGATAAAAGTAAACGTACTATACATGGTTTTGAAAGACAATTTTGCTTCCATTCACACTTCTGTGGAGGGAGTGGGTGTACATGTAAGTTTTAAATGCACTTAAAATGTAACTTTTGGAGTGCCCCCAAATGGAAATTAATTTAGGGCTGCATGAGGTAAAGATTTTATTTAAAATACATGATTTAAGAGTTTAATGAAAGGACTATTAACATTGTAGAAAAAATAATTAAGCCGCCCTTGGTTCATTTTTACTTTCAACAAACGAATTAAAAACAAAATTAAAGACTTATTCAAAAATTTTAAACAGGAGCAATTAAAGGTTACTTTTTTGGGGAACTGCTATTTCTCATATCTGTCTATGTATCAGCCCTTTGAGGTATGCAAGATCAATAAACAGGCATGGCAGGGACTCTAGGAATGTTTTTATTGTAGCAGACTAACCAAATCTTGAAAGCCTATTAGAGTCCTCTCTGCCCCATCTTATACCAAACAAAATCAAGGGAGACTAATTTTTGAGGTTTTTTTCTCATACTTTCCTCTTTTTCAAGATTGATAATCTTTTCAGAGAATCTCCCCTTAACCATCTGATCATTCCTTCTCCATTTTTGAAGGCCAGGTTTAGATCCCTTATAGTCTATGTGTTGTACATATCTCTGACACACCTCTCACCATAAAAACATATTGACAAGTACTACATCTTTGGCTGATTTTGGGCCCTCAGAAATCAGTGTAACTTAGTCTTGACTTAAATTTCATTGATTGCAATGGAATCCTATCTATTACTTTTTATTCATGAATTATTCCTGACTCTATCTTCAACCCTTGAAGTGATGTCCCAGTGTCTGGAGGCTGTGAGGGTCTGGATGGGGAGGAACAGGGTCCGACTCAACCCTTCCAAGACTGAGTGGCTGTGGATGCCGGCATCCCGATATAGCCAGCTGGTGCCATCGCTGGCTATTGGGGGCGAGTCATTGACCCCCACAGAGGGGGCTCGCAACTTGGGCGTCCTCCTGGACACACGGCTGTCTTTAGAAGAGCATATGATGGCCGTGGCCAGGGGGACTTTTTATCAGGTTCGCCTGATACGCCAGTTGCACCCCTTTCTGGATCAGGATTCCTTATGCACAGTCACTCATGCTCTCGTCACTTCCCGCCTGGACTACTGTAACGCTCTCTACATGGGGCTCCCCTTGAGGAGCACCCGGAGGCTCCAACTGGTCCAGAATGCGGCCACGCGGGTGATTACGGGAGCGACATGGCGCTCCCATATAACACCTCTCCTGCGCGAGCTGCACTGGCTCCTGGTGGTCTTCCGGGTGCGCTTCAAGGTGTTGGTTCTCACCTTTAAAGCGCTCCATGGCTTAGGGCCAGGGTATTTAAGAGACCGCCTTCTGCTACTGATAACCTCCCACCGGCCAATACGCTCTCACAGAGAGGGCCTCCTCAGGGTGCCGTCGGTCAAGCAATGTCGGCTGGCGGCCCCCAGGGGGAGAGCCTTCTCTGTGGGGGCACCCGCCCTCTGGAATGAGCTTCCTCCTGGAATACGACTGATCCCGGATCTCCGCACTTTCTGTAAGGCCCTGAAGACATTTTTATTTCAGGAAGCCAGCCTAGCCTAATTAGGTTTTTTATGGGTTAGTTTTTAATTGTATAGCTTTGAGGTTTTAAATTGGGGGCCGACTGATTTAATTTATTTTAGCTATCTTAACTTTTATATTGTATGTATTTTAATTTCGGCTGTTCACCGCCCTGAGTCCCTAGGGGAAGAAGGGCGGTATATAAATTCAAATATATATATATGTATATGTATATATATATATATATATATATATATAAATAAATAAATAATTCCACTTGACTTTTATTTCATAGAAAAAAAACCAAGAATAAATAACCATTCACAGTTTGCTGGTAGAAATGTGATATAAATAGGTACATATAGATACAGACCTTACTGTTTTCTTGACGAAAATAAGCAAAAATATAGGATAGGCTTACGTACACCTACAGTATCTCTAAAGCAGTGTTTCTTAACCTTGGCCACTAAGGTGTGTGGACTTCAACTCCCAAAATTCCCGAGCCAGGTATTGCAGTTGAAGTCCACACATCTTTAAGTTGCTATGGTTGAGAAACAATGCTGTAAAGCAGGGGTGTCAAATTCGATTTCATTGAGGGCCACATCAGGGTTGTGTTTGACCTCAGGGGGCCAGGGTGGGCGTGGCCAGGGTGGGTGTGGCCAGCTTGACATCACTTGTGTCGGGGGGGGGCGCCTGTGGTGACCTGAGCGCTCTGTCAGCAAAAACGGGCTCCTGAGCTCCTTTTTCGGCCGCGACAGCCTGCAGCCCTCTGCCAGTTTTCACTGGCAGAGGGCTGCAGGAGGCTGTTATGGGTGAAAACAGAGTCTGAGAGGGCCGTGCATGGCCCTCCCGAGCTCCGTTTTCACTGGCAGAGGCACCGCGGGCCAGTCCTTCGCTGTTTCCAGGGCGGCCCTGCGGACCAGATCTAGCCCCCGGGCCTTGAGTTTGACACCCCTGCTCTAAAGTATTAACTTTACCTACACCATGTTCTGAAAAGGTCTCTACTAGCTCTATTCTTATCTACTTCCAAGTAAAGAGGCTACCTTAAACAAATAAGCATTGAATACATTCCAACCATTTTTGGCATTTCTGTCATCAGAACCTTGCAGCCCATATCTGCTCCTTTAGGGTTCACCCCTCCTATCTAGCTACAGCAATTTCAATTCCTCTGAATAGGTAAATCAAAACATAATTAAAAGCAAATAATAGCTGCAAGTGTTTCCTGGTGAACATTCAAGAAAATAATAAAAGCTTTGTTTGTTTGCCACTTTATTCCTACCGCCTTTGCAACTGCCTGGTTAATATGATGGACAAACTCGGGACCATTATCTGAGGAGATATAACTGGGGATTCCAAATCTGGGAATGATCTCTTTCAATAATAATCTTGCCACTTCCCGCGCCTGTTTGGTCTTTGTTGGAAAAGCCTCCGGCCACCCTGTATACATATCCACCATAACTAACAGAGCTCTAAACAATCCACATCTAGGCATATCAGTAAAGTCTATCATAATATAATCCATGGGGATGTATGACCGGGGTATGGCACCAGGGGGCAGTAATGGCCCTTGTCTTGGGTTAACCTTAGCACATGTAGCACACTTTGCAACAGTTCCAGCAGCGACTCCGACCAGCCCATTGATGTAATAGTCTCTTCCTAATGCCAATTCTAAAGCCGTTTTTCCCATGTGTGTTGTTTCATGGGCTAGGCGTCCTAGTGTCCATGCCATTGAGGCTGGTACGAAAATCCTCCTGTCTGGTAATACATACCACCCATCCTCAACCTGAGCTTTCAAGTCTGTCACTGCTTTCACACTTTCCTGTTGCGTATATGTTGGTTTAATTTCAGGGGGAATAACCCCTAAATCCATTGCTACACAGACAGATAAGTCGGGCAAAGGCCCCTCTTGCTTCGCCGCTTCCCTTGCCTCCACATCCGCTGCTCTATTCCCTATAGCTACCTTATCATCTCCTCTTTGATGTCCTTTACAATGCATCACTGCTACTTTCTTTGGTTTATTTACAGCTTCAATCAGGCGGCTAATAAGATGTCCATGCAAAATACTTTTCCCTGCTGAATCTCTAAACCCTCGTTCCTTATAAACAGCCCCATGTGCATGTAAAGTAAGAAATGCATATTTACTATCAGTCCACACATTCAATGTTTCTCCCTCAGCCCTTTCTAAGGCACGTATCAATGCCCACAACTCAGCCACCTGTGCACTATGTCCACTTCCTAAAGGTCCGCTTTCCACCACTCCTTCATCATCTACAATGGCATATCCAGACACCCGATATCCATCTACAATATAACTGGATCCGTCCGTATACCAATTGAACTGTGCATTGGGTAACGGGATATCCGTTAAATCAGGGCGGGTGGAATAAACTTTGTCTAATACCTGTAAACAATTGTGTTGGGTATCTACTTCCGTTGGCAATAACGTAGCCGGATTCAACCTATTGGACGTTACCAAACGCACCTGGGGGTTCTCAATCATGATTGCCTGATACTTTGCCAATCTCTGTCCACTAATCCATAAGTGTCCTTTAGCATCCAAGACGGACTGTACCGCATGGGGAGAGTGCACATTTATTGGACAGGAAAAAGTAAGTTTATTACAATCCTGAATTAATTCTGCAATTGCAGCCAACACTTTTAAACAATGCGGCCAGCCTCGCGCCACTCCATCCAACTGTTTTGATAAGTATGCTACTGGTTGTTGCCAACTTCCCAACGGTTGAGTAAGCACCCCCACTGCAATATTTCTGCTTGTATCTACATACAAATTAAAAGGCTTCTGCAAATTCGGTAAGGCTAACGCCGGCGCCTGAGTCAGCGCAAGTTTTATATCTTTAAAAGCTTTTTTCTGTTCTCCCCCCCACTCAAGGGGTTCTGTATTAGCGCCCCTGGTGGCTGCATACAAGGGTGCTGCCATCAAAGCAAAGTTGGGGATCCAAATACGACAAAAGCCAGCCAACCCTAAAAAGCTTCTCAGTTGTCTCTTTGTTCTAGGTTCGGCCAGCATCAAAACTGCCTGTTTCCGCTCCGGTCCTAAAGCCCTGTGTCCTTTCTCAATATCATAACCCAAGTACCTCACCCTCTCTTTCACCAGTTGAGCTTTCTTCCTTGATACCCGATACCCACACTCGAGCAACAAGTCTAATAACATTTTAGTATTGTCCCAGCATAAATCCTCTGTCTGTCCAGTCACTAAAACATCATCAACATATTGTAAAATTGTATCCCCCGGTTGCTGAGGCATGTAGTACTGCAAGTCCCTAGCCAGCGCTGTTCCAAACAATGTCGGGGAATTTTTAAACCCCTGTGGCAACCTAGTCCATGTATATTGCATTTTTGTGCCCGTATGAGGGTTCTCCCACTCAAAGGCGAACAGCGGCTGGCTTGATGGATGAATGGGAATTGTAAAGAAGGCATCCTTCAAATCAACTACAGAAAACCACCCCGCCTGGGGTGGGATTAAACTTAACAAAGTATATGGATTAGACACGGCCGGGTGTAAGGTAACTGTTCGGCTATTCACAAATCTCAAATCCTGGGCCGGGCGAAAAGACCCATCTGCCTTTTTAATCGGGATAATTGGGGTATTCCATGGGGATTGAGTAGGCACCAAAACACCCGCTTCCAAATATTTCTGTATACTCTCATAAATAGCATAGATCGCTTCCCATGAAACGGGCCGTTGCCTTATTCTGACTGGCATTGCTCCCGGTTTTAGCTCGACCACCACTGGAGGGTGGTGTGCTGCAAAACCTGGTGGATTGTCCTCCGCCCACAAACCCGGCACACCAAACATCCTCCACTTTTCCTCCTTTTCCTTCTCACCGACCTGTCTCCCTATCATCAACCTCCAAATTTCCTCCGGAGAATGTCTTATGGTCATTTTCTGACTGCCTTCATCAAAAGAAATTGTTGCCCCTAATTTGCTCAGCAGATCCCTGCCTAGCAATGGAATAGGGCACTCAGGGATATACAAAAATTCATGTTGGATTTCAGCTCCTTTAAAATCACACATCACAGGCTTTAGGACCTGCCGTCCCATAATCTGTCCTGATACCCCCTGAACCTGGATTTTACGTGATCCAGGGGCTGCAATTTGCTTATTTACAACTGATCTACCTGCTCCTGTATCCACTAAAAATGTTGTCTGCTGGCCCCCTATCCTCATTGTAACCAACGGCTCAGGCGGGGGTTCTTCCAAGCCTGGTCCCCGTCAATCTGACCACACCATATCTGCCAATCCAATACTTTCTGCTTCTCTTGGTCCGGCGCCCCCTCTCGCTCCTCTACCAAAGCCTCGTCCCAAGCCTCTCTGTCCAAATCCTCTATTCAAGCCCCCTCTCATTCCTCGTTTTCCCCTTCTTCCTGCAAACTGCCCCCTCATTCCTGCTCCAAATTCAGGTCTTCTCATCATCCCTCTACCTCTCATCATCCGTCTGGGGCATTCTCTTTGCCAATGGCCTTCTCCTTTACAATAGGCACATTGGTTAGGACCCAGGGGTGTCCCCGGGTTGGGGTCGAAGCTCATTCCTCCCTGTAGTGCTACTGCCAATAACTCAGCCTTCTTTTGCATTCTGGCATCTCTCTCCTTCTTTTCCACCTTATCCCTATTGACATACACCTTCCGTGCCAATTCCAACAATTCCGTCGTGTTCTTCCCTAATGCTCCTTCTACCCGCTGCAATTTTCGCCGTATATCCTCATAACTTTGAGCTATAAACCTTTCATTCAACATCCGCACATTATCCCCCTGCCTTGGATCCACCTGTGTATATAACTCATACGCTTCAATCAATCTTTGCAGGAAACTCTCCGGGCTTTCATCTGCACCCTGCATCACTAGAGATGGCTTGGACATATTTACTGGGGGCTTCCCTGCTCTTCTAAGACTTTGCACTACCAAATTCTGATATTCCCTCAAACGTGTCCGGTCCTGTTCTTCCTTAGGGTCCCAGCCCGGATCTATTTCGGGCGCCCGGACCAACACCTCCGGCTGCACATCCGCATCATTTGGCAACATCTCTTTCACACACTGCCTAACTGCCGCTTTCCACTTTTCTCGTTCTTCCAGAGTTAACAGAGTGCGTAACAACTGTTGTACATCCTGCCACGTTGGGTTATGTGTTAACATAATAGTTTGAAACAGGTCCGCCATCTCAGTGGGCTTAGTAGTCAGCGGCCCATAATGTTGCTTCCAATTTAAAAGATCAGTAGTAGTAAACGGCACGTATTGAAAAAGGGGCTGACGTTCCACCTGCCCCTGCTGGTTTACTATTATCTGATCCACCTGGCGCAAGGGCGCTGTAACTTCTTGCTTGCTAGCCTTCAGCTTTGCTGTCACCGCGCGAGTTTGCACCCCCACCTGCTCTCCTCCTGTTGCTTCCTTCAACCCCTTATCATCCCGATCTTCTCCTTCACTCCGACTACCTTCTTCCACCGGGGGACTTTTCCTTATTTTCGGTCTCGCCCCAGGATCGCTCATGCGTCTCTGATTTCCACCTCCCTCTCCTCCTACAGCTCCCGGCAACTGCTGCTGTTGGTCTAGGGGCTGCGCTGGGGGCTGTTGCTGCACTGGGGGCTGCTGCTGCACTGGGGGCTGCTGCTGCCACAATGGAGCATACGGTGGGGGTCTAACTAACTCCTCCTCATCTTCTGTCAATACTTTTCTCCTCCTTGAATATTCCTCTCCTCTTTTTGCCTGGGTTTTTTCTTACTCACTTCTCCCCCCTTCTCTCCCCCCTTTACTCTTTCCGCCAGATCTGGATACGCACAGCCTGACCATTTCAGCCTGACATTGCAGCAAATCCTCAGCTTTTTCTGTTAGGGCTCTCGCCCATTGATCAATGTATTGAAATTGATCAGGATATTTATCCTGATTCACTACAATCACCCCCCACAACTTATCCACCGTTTCCTCCCTTAATGATCCCTGCGGGGGCCACCCTGTCCCCAATAATGGCCACACATGCTTACATAAAAATTTTAATCGCTCCTTTGATCCTTTCGGATAGGAAGGGTTGCTGAAATACTTATCAAAACCTTTTAGCATGCATGCCAAAGGAGTATTTGGCACGCTCTGAGCCCCCCCCATCTTATCACACTGCCGTCGACTCGTAGCCCCGGAAACTCACGGCCGCTAGCGAGAAATGCGACGACTTAATCACCCACACAACCTGACACGGACTTCGTTAGGGTAGCCTACCCCGAGTCCAAGGGAGTGATCAAATCCCTTCTTCTGCCTTCAAATGAGACAGGTACAATTCTTTTACAATATACTCACTTAAAAACGCTCCCACTCCATAGATTCCTGGCCAGGAATTTGTTCAGATCACCTTTCCTGCACCGCAGGGTTCTTGGACTCGATCAGAGCACCGTTGGGGCCATGGGGTTATCGCGGCTGTCTCCCGGAGACGTATCTCCGTGGCGCCTGGAGAATGTTCAGGAGCGACCTCCCGATGGTCCCGAGGGGTCGAAACGGTCCTCAGCGAAATATCGCCTTGTACCTAGTCCCGGCGGCGTCGCCAGCTGTTGCAGGAAAAATGACGGACTAGGACAAGCTCTTCAGTGCAGGAAAGAGTTTATTTGCGCAAGGTTCAAACAGTCTGAAAAGTCTGAACAGTGATGACTGATTTCAACCAGATATTTATACAGTATAAAGACAAAGTTATTACGAAGAGTGCAACATTTCACACGTAGAAGTTACCCTTTAATCTATCTCTAGGAAAGACATAACAGCCTGATTCCCACAGGCTCAGGTTCTCAGCTCCGGAGCTCAAGACATAATAAAAGAGGAGATAAGGGGCTCAAAGGCGCCTCAAGAGCAGTAAAAAGGACAGTAAGGGAAGCAGTTGTTCTTCTCTAGGATATACATGACATTTGAGGTGTAATAAACAGTAAACAACAGGATGTATCTGTTTAGGGTCAGTTTGCCCTTTTACAATGCTGTACCTACGTCAAATACCTTGTATCAATTCAGCACCTTGGCACGGAAGAGGCACTTCTGCCTTGACCAAAGATTTGGATTTCTAATATTTAAGTTTTATCCCAATATCGAATCCTAGCCTGGCTCAATCCAACAAAATAGACATGATTTTGAAAAGACAGAAATCATCTTAATGGACAATTAGACAGTCACAAAATACGTCCTTTATAGTTAACTCTCTAAAGTTCTTTTCCATACTACTTACCTCTCCAATCTCCATCAATGGCTCACTCATATCCACACCTCCATAACCATATTGAAGATCTGCTTCAGTCAATTTGTTCTTTTTAATAAACTGTGTATTGAGGTATCTGTGAAAAAACGCAACACATTTCTTATCAGATATTTTCTAAAACTGTTCTATGGAAGAAAAAAAGTCAGGAAACACACAGCATTATTTTGTTTTACATTTTTAGACCCAAGGAATACGTATGCATGTACGATAATGAATTTCTAACACATCTCAAGGTTGGCCGATGCTCAGTTTTGGCCAAGTTACTGGAGAAATCAGTTGGCAGAGAGAGCAAAATAACATTATACAAACTTACAATATCTGACAACCTTGGGCTTTCAGTCCAATCACTGTGGCCCTATTCCCAATTAAGGTTTCCCACAGATAAACTGACCTCCATACTGAACACTCTGTGGCAGGGGAACTGCCCTGATGGACACATGATGGTGTAAAATTTTCTCAAGTTTAAAAATGTTTTAAGGCAAACTGTCATGTAGAGACTGTCATGTAGCAATCTAGAACTTTCCTGCCTGAATAGAATAGAATAGAATAGAATAGAATAGAATAGAATAGAATAGAATAGAATAGAATAGAATAGAATAGAATAGAATAGAATAGAATAGAATAGAATAGATTTTTTTTATTGGCCAAGACACACAAGGAATTTGTCTTGGTGCATATACTCTCAGTGTACATAAAAGAAAAGATACGTTCATCAAGAAACATAAGGTACACCACTTAATGATAGTCATAAGGTACAAATAAGCAATCTGGAAACAATATCAATATAAATCTTAAGGATACAAGCAACAAAGTTACAGTCATACAGTCATAAATGGAAGGAGATGGGTGGTGGCAACAATGAGAAGATTAATAGTAGTGCAGACTTAGTAAATAGTTTGACAGTGTTGAGGGAATTATTTGTTTAGCAGAGTGATGGCATTTGGGAAAAAAACTGTTCTTGTGTCTAGTTGTTCTGGTGTGCAGTGCTCTATAGCATCGTTTTGAGGGTAGGAGTTGAAACAGTTTATACATAGCACATCTCTAGTGATTTATTGAAGATTCGGGCCAATTGGTCAGCACAGACTTTTAAGCAAGGAGTTCTCTTGTCTGGGCCTGGAGCTTTTCCTGGCTTTTGTCTGTGAAATAGGTCTTGCACTTCCTTTTCTGTGATCACTAGGGGTTGTGAACCCAATGACATGGGGTCAGTTGTAGGAGTCTTGGCCGTTGTTGGTGTGTCTGAGATGGAGGTTGTGGAGATAGGTGGCTGTAGTTTCCTTTCAAACCTGCAGTAAAACACGTTCAGGTCATCTGCCAGTTGCTGATTTCCTTCAGCCTGGGAAGGAGGTTTGCCATAGCCGGTGATATTTTTAAGAGTTTTCCACGTTTGCTGGTTCATTTGTTGAGAACTGATTCCTTAGCTTTTCAGAGTAGCTTCCTTTTGCTGCTCTGATCTCCCTTGTTAATACATTTCTGGCCTGATTGTACAGCATTTTATCACCTTTTCTGTAGGCTTCCTCTTTGGAACAACATAGCTGCTTAAGTTTAGCTGTGAACCAAGGTTTGTTGTTACTGTATATTCGCAAGTTCCTGGTGGGTACACATAGGTCTTCACAGAAGCTGACATATGATGTTACAGTCTCTGTGAGCTCATCTAAGTCTGCAGAGGTACTTTCAAAAACATTCCAATCAGTGCAGTCAAGGCAGGCCTGTAGCTTTAACTGCCTCCTCCGTCCAGGTCTTCACTGATTTAATTGTTGGTTTTGTGGTTTTAAGTCTTTGCCTGTAAGCAGGTACAAGGTGAATCATGCAATGATCAGAGTGTCCCACAGCTGCTCGTGGTAAGGACCGATAAGCATCTTTTAGTGTTGTGTAGCAATGGTCTAAAGTATTCTTGCCTCTAGTGGGACAATTGACATGCTGAAAGTATTTTGGTAGCTCTTTCCGTAAGTTTGCCTTGATTAGATCTCTCAAAATAATGGCCAGTGAATCAGGGTATTTGGCTTCAGCCTCCATAATTTGGTCAGCTAGAGTTCGTAATGCCTTGTTTACACAGCCTTGAGGTGGGACATAAACAGCAATTAGAAGAAATGAGGAAAATTCACAAGGCGAGTAGTATGGTTTGCAGTTGATAATTAATGTCTCTAGGTTTTCGTCACAGGATTTATATATTATAGCTATATCCTGAGACCAGCTGTTGTTGATATATAAGCATAAGCCTCCTCCCTTCTTTTTACCAGATGTTTCTGCAATTCTGCCTGATCGTTGAATCTGAAACCCTGGGATATGCAGGCTGCTATCTTCAATTGGTTCATTTAACCAGGTTTCAGAGAAGCATAGGGCTGCTGAATTGTAAAAGTCAGAATTGTATCTGTTTAAAAGGAGTATTTCATCCATCTTATTAGCAAGTGAACGTATGTTGGTTAGGAAAATTGAAGGCAGAGGAGTTTTATTTCTCCTATTCCTTAATCTGTTTAAAATCCCCACCCTTTTACCTCTCTTTCTTCGCTTCTTCCGTTTGGTTTTTTGGTAATCCATGGCTCCGGGGAAATTATTTCTTCCTGTGTTCGAATCTCCTCCGCATTTGTAAAGGGAGGGGGGGGAATCACAGAAAACTGCTCCTTAAAGAAACATTGCTTAATTTTTAGCAGATGGTCTTGTAAGAAATCAGTAGTGAGTCACAGAGAATAATTAAAAATAAAGAAACCATTAGAGAGCATTTCACGGAGGCAGCCTTCGGTGGCACCATCTTGTATCCAGACCCAAGACACCCAAGAGCAGACACATCCGCATTTTGATGAAAATAAATAAAACGGCAGAAGTGTTAGGCAGTGGAAGACACTGTTGGTGGTTGTCAAACACTGCATGTGTTGCATGGGCCCGACTCATGAGGGGGGCCACACGCCCAATCTTGTTTTTATCTCAGAACAGTGGCGGGTTGAGTTCGGTGGGGGAGAATCTGCTATTTATCCCCTGTCATGGACCGATCACTATCTCCTCCGGCTAGGCTTCCAGTATGCCACCCCCGCTCGCTGGGATGTGGGACCAACCACCTGGTTCCGCCCCAGATGCCTGATGGACCCTGAGAGGTTCCAGGTGGAGCTGGGGACGATACCTCTCTCTCTCTCCCACGCCCCAGCTGCGACCCTGGTGGATGCCTGGGATAAGACGGCCGCCGGGGCTCTCGACCGGGTTGTGCCTTTGCGGCCTCTGACTCGACGCAGATCCCGGTTGGCTCCATGGTTTATGGGGGAGCTCCAGGAGATGAAGCGCCGTAGGAGAGGCCTAGAGAGCTGTTGGAGAACCAGTCGTTCCGAATCTGACCGTGTACAGCTAAGTTCGTTCACACAATCTTACCTAGTGGAGATGGCGGCGGCGAAGCGTCGTTACTTCTCCGCCCTCATCGTGTCCGCAGATAATCGCCCGGCAGCCCTGTTTAGGGTGTCCCGCTCCCTCCTGAATCAGAGGGAGGGGGAGGACCCTCTGCAAGGGTGAGCCGAGGAGTTTAGTCAGCATCTGCTGGACAAGATCGCTCAGATTCGGGACGGCTTGGCCTCCGACTGGGCAGGGTCAGACGGTGGGGGGGGAGGCGGCGGGTCTTGTCATTTGGGAGGAGTTCGATCCTGTCACCCCAGAGGAAGTGGACAGGATCATGGGGAAACTGAGTGCGACCACATGTATATTGGACCCATGCCCCTCCTGGCTGGTTTATTCGGCTCGGGAGGTGTCACGTGACTGGATCCAGGCAGTGATAACTGCTTCATTGGGTGAGGGAAGCTTTCCTGCCGCCTTGAAGGAGGCGGTGGTTAGGCCCCTCCTCAAGAAATCTGCCTTGGATCCAGCTGTTTTGAATAACTTCCGTCCAGTCTCCAACCTTCGCTTTCTTGCGAAGGTTGTTGAGTGTGTGGTGGCACGTCAGTTCCTGGTGCCCCTGGATGAAGCAGAATACCTCAATCCGTACCAATCGGGTTTCAGGCCCGGCCACAGCACAGAGACAGCATTGGTCGCGCTGGTGAATGATCTCTGGAGGGCTCGGGACAGAAGTTATTCCTCTGTTCTGGTCCTATTAGATCTTTCGGCGGCTTTCGATACCATCAACCATGGTATCTTGCTGCGACATCTCGAGGGGTTAGGAGTGGGAGGCACTGTTTTGCGGTGGTTCTCCTCTTACCTCTTGGGACGTACGCAAGCAGTGTTGGCAGGGGAGCAGAGGTCAGCCATGAGGCCCCTCACTTGTGGGGTCCCCCAGGGGTCAGTCCTCTCGCCTCTTCTGTTCAACATTTATATGAAGCCGCTAGGTGAGATCATCCGTGGTTTCGGGGTGAGGTATCATCAGTACACTGATGATACCCAGCTTTTTATATCCACCCCGAACCAGCCCAGTGATGCCCTCGACGTGATGTCCCGGTGCCTGGAAGCGGTATGGGTCTGGATGCGGAGGAACAGGCTTCAGCTCAACCCTGCCAAGACCGAGTGGCTGTGGGTACCAGCATCCCGGTCCGACCTAGAGGTTCCATCTTTGTCTATAGGGGATGAGGTGTTACCCCCGGTAGACAGGGCACGCAACTTGGGTGTCCTCCTGGATTCATGGTTGAGTTTAGAAGACCATATAACAGCCGTGACCAGGGGGGCGTTTGCCCAGGTCCACCTGGTGCACCAGTTGCGCCCTTATTTGGACCGGGATGCCCTACGCAGTTACTCATGCGCTAGTCACCTCCCGTGTTGACTACTGCAACACTCTCTACCTAGGGCTGCCCTTGAGGACCATCCGGAGGCTTCAGCTGGTACAGAATGCAGCCGCGCGGGTCGTGATGGGTGGTTCCCGATACGCCCATGTTACACCTCTCCTGCGCGACTTGCATTGGTTGCCGGTTGCCCTCCGGGTGAGATTCAAGGTGCTGGTGATGACCTATAAAGCCCTACATGGCTCAGGTCCAGGTTATTTGTCGGACCATCTGCAACCAGCAACAGCTCCCCATCGCCTGGTGCGTTCTCACAGGGAGGGCCTACTCAGGGTGCCGTCGGTTAGACAGTGTCGACTGGCGACCCCTAGAGGCAGAGCTTTCTCTGTGGGTGCTCCCACCCTCTGGAATCAACTTCCTCTGGGGCTCCGGTTGGCTCCTGACCTCCGCACCTTCCGCCGTGACTTAAAGACATGGTTGTTTAGCCTGGACTGGGGGGGTTAACATGTATTTTAACACGCTTTTATTCAGATATTTTATTGTTGTGAGCCGCCCTGAGTCCTACAGAGATAGGGCGGCATGTAAATAAAATAAATAAAATAATAAATAAATAAATAAATAAATAAATAAATAATAAATAAATAAATAAATAAATGTGTGCTGTATGAATTCAGGCATAGCAGGAGGAGAAATCTGAAGCTGAGGATCCAGCAGGATCTGAAAGAAAGACCTGTAGATTGGACTAGCCGGTAGAAAAGACTGCAGCATTTAGAAAGGACTGAGCAGATATCAGTTTGATAAGGATGCACAAGGTAACTATGACATGATGTCTTGACAAAGATGCTGGAATTCCAAACAGTTTAGAAAAGCACTAATTTTTCCTCTGATTTCCTCTCTAGACTAAAAATAAGCCTGAGAAATGAAAGTGAAGCTGTTGACTGGAGTGAGCATATCAAACCTGTGATAAGAAATAATTCTGTGAATAAGGGAGGGAGGAAAAGAGACAAAAATATTGAGAAAACATATAGTTTGTAGAGCTACATGTAACCTCGTCTATGGAAAAGTATAGTTTGTTAAGTCAAGGCAGTGTTTCTCGACCTCGTCAACTTTAAGATGTGTGGACTTCAAGTCCCAGAATTCTAGGAGCTATAGTCCACACATCTTAAAAGTTGCCAATATTGAGAAATACTGAGTTAAGGTCATGGTATATATTAGAAATAAGCACCAATTATTCTTCTAAAAGCACTGTAACAAACATCTCTGTAATTTTTAAGAACTGCGCGTATGTGTATGTAAAATTTCTGTCCCATTTTCCACCTTCCAACACAAGACACCAGATTTGGGGAAACAAAAAACTTCCAGCACAGATTTGTAGTCCTAGTTTATTTTTCTAATACAGTAGTAGAAGTGGGAGATATG
This sequence comes from Pantherophis vulpinus, assembly GCA_037215915.1. Lineage (NCBI taxonomy): Eukaryota > Metazoa > Chordata > Lepidosauria > Squamata > Colubridae > Pantherophis > Pantherophis vulpinus. Next base: position 2,569,157 of record JAXLNS010000018.1, on the reverse strand, counting down.
TTGCCTGAATACAACAAATTGCCTTTTGGATATTGTGTGACTAGCCATGTCCCAAACAACTCTCACTTTGTACCTTTACAAGGCTCTTCCAATGAAAATTTGGTAAGCATATTCACAGCAAGTGTCAAAACTGTAAATGTACTCACTGGACCAAAACACTAAAACAGTTAAGATTAATCACAATTCCAAATTCCAGAATAAGTTCAAAATGTATTTACCTATATAAACAATCCATATACTCTGCCCCTTTACTGTATTCATCCCAGTTTCTGTGATACATTACCAGTACTTTTTCTTCAGAGTCCAAGACTGTCTGTGGAACAAAATACAGAGAAAAAAATTATTTTACTATTCATGTATTTTAAATGTTTAAAAAAACCTCAATGCATAATAAATTCAACTCTATAAACTATTTCAAGTATTTGGGAGAAGCCATAAGTATTTAACACTCCTGTATCATATTTCAGAAAATAAAAATGACTGTTTTCTTCCAGCAGACTATAATTGCTCTCTACTTAATATATGCACGCTCCTTAATTCTTACATTCAGTATTAACATTCACTTTTTATCCATTCCACTGTTACCTTGTGCAAATGGCGTACATGATTTTCCCAAAAAAATTTAGTTTCCATATAAAGTCTCTCCCCAAGTGGTTCAGGATAGGCCACACACAAAGCATATATGTCCCTGGGTGTCAGGTCAAGGATAAAATATGTTTTAGGCTTTTGTAACTCAAGTTCTAATGAGAGCTTGACAGAAAGGAAAAAGAAAACCAGTATCTTGCTGGGGTTCCAAAGAGGTTGATTCATTTGCCATTCCAGCTGCAGTTCACTCTGATGAAGAGTAAGGGTTTTCAAACTTTTTCAGGCTGCAGGGGAAAAAAATCCTGGAACCCCTGCCTCTCAGACAGTGTAGAGAACACTTATGGGTAGAAAGGGGGGCTTTCTCCAAAAGATGGCACCAGAAGGGATTAAGTGCAAAGCATTCATATATTCATGGCATATTGCATAAAAGCCCTTTGGACTCAAATCAATTAAAGAATGGCTTTACCAGAAGGGCGAAGTTTTGGAATGGCCCAGACAGATCCCGGACCTGAATCCAATTGAATATCTGTGGGGTGACCTGAAGAGGGCTGTGCACAGGAGATGTCCTCGCCATCTGACAGATTTGGAGTGCTTTTGCAAGGAAGAGTGGGCAAAGATTCCCAAGGCAAGATGTGCCAAAAGACTGAATGCTGTCATAAAATCAAGAAGTGCTTCAACAAAGTATTAATTTAAGGGTGTGCACAACTATGTAACCATGTTATTGTACGTTTTTATTGGTATTTTTTGACCTAAAAGATTTCAGTTTGTTTATTAATTGAATTGTACAGTTTATATGTTATAATAAAGGTGGAAAAAATTCTGAAATGATTTCTCTTGGTCTGAATGTTTTGTATCTCAAAAACCTGGCATTTTAACAAGGGTGTGTAGACTTTTTATATCCACTGAATATTAAATAGGAGACAAGATTTTTTTCTAGATATGTATGTCACATCTAAATGTACTTGGGATGATTGGATATTTGAATTTTTTCTCCCTTCTTTCACACTGTATTTCACAAAGATAATATATTAAATATCGACCAAAAACTTTGACATTCTTTCTTCCTTTCTTTATCAAACCATAGTTAAAAGACATTAGTGAATTAGGTTAATACTAAGTTAGAGAAAAAACTGAAGCTCAGGAGCACAGGACCCCCTTTAAAGTCAAAATTCATACATCCCATTTGAGAACACTCTTAAAAAGTTGGTACTACCATAGACAGTGGCTAGCTTCTCACATTATATTTAGCCATACTACTTGAAGTCAATAAAGCATAGCATCCTAGTACACAGAATACGCTAAGCTGCAACCCATGGTTTACAAACTGGAATAGCGGGAATTACATAACATCCTACATCTAAAGAAACTACATTAGGGGCTAAGGTGGTATTGTGAATTCCAGTTCAATAGTCTGACTAAATCTGGGGCTACTAACACATAGTCCCTGAAAGATACCCCTGAAGTGACTTTCTCTAACTAGCTGTCGTTTTCTTCTGTCCCACCAACAACTTGAAACTCTCTGCCATAGATGCTCTCATAATAATAAAGTTTATCATTTACATCTATGAACAGCAGATAGAGTATATCCAACTCAGTGCTACTCATTAGGTCAAGCCTTTACTAATCTATTGCTCTTGAAACAGAAGTTTACAAGATCCAAAACCATTAGTGAGATGGAAGACAAACATCTATCATTTCCTCCAGAGCACATAATTCTCCAGTTCTAGCTAGTGTAGCTTTCTTCAAAATAATTCAAAATGGAAATCTGTTTTATGCTTTCTGGTGGGACCAGAAAAAAGCTGAACAGTATTTCAGATGAGGTTAGCAAGAACAACCAGAACTGGTGGGTTTACTTAGAACCACATTTTCTTTCCTCACAGCTAATTAGAAACTGAATTTTATGTTCAGGACAGCATAGAATCATATACTAAACACACTTTTCATAGTTTAGACACATTTAACATTCTTAGCAAATTATTAGGCTTTGCTTAATCTACTGTATATATCATAACTGGCTCTTAACAGAAGTTGTGTTACAAAACCTATTAGTGCTAAGGTTAATGCTGAATGTGTTTTATTCCAGCTCTAATTTCTGTAAAGAAATCAATTCCTGCACATCATTTAATCCTGTGTAATCAATATCTGTCTTCTAATAAAAGGATACGAGAAGCGATCATTCCATGTTGCTCTTTCAACATAATCCAACATAACAACAGCTTTAATAGTTGTGAGAAGCTTGTTCCATGTTTCATCAAAATCAACTACTCGTGGTTTCAAGGACATTGTAGGTAGTTAAAATGAATCTGTAAAAAAAATCAAAATATTGATTATTACTCTATTATTATTTTTCAAAGATCAGTCTTATTTTTGTTAAAATATCTATGTCATAAACTTCCTGTATTATTAGAAAGGCTGTTTTTTTTCCAGGTATTTCCTGTGAACTTTACTATTAAATTTACTTTTACTACTACTGAAAAGTTGCAATCATCTGTTTCGCTATTGGTCCTTAAATCATATGATCATTACTACTGCCATGTGAATTACAAAACGATAAGTGAGGGGAAAATATTTTGGTGAAACTTGAAAAGATCAATTTCAAGCTAAAGTTTTTAGGTGAAAGAAAATATAAAAATAACATATTAAAAAAATAGCTCGTTTCAACTTATCTTTTGCAATAGAAAATGAAATCTGAATATCAGGTTGGATATTAGAAGAGTTTAATTGAAACAAATAGTGAGGCTGCTGAAGGTGCCCTTAAATTAACTTTTTTAAGAATTCTGGAATAGGTAACCCCAATTTTAATCACTGGGGTAAAGAACCTGTGGCTCTCCAAATGATACCGAGTGGCTGTGGTTTCCGACGTCCCGATATAGTCAGTTGGTACCATCACTGACTATTGGGGGCGAGTCGTTGGCCCCCACGGAGAGGGCTCGCAACTTGGGGGTCCTCCTGGACTCACAGCTGTCTTTAGAAGAGCACTTGACGGCTATGGCCGGGAGGGCATTTTATCAGGTTCGCCTGATTAGCCAGTTGCGTCCCTTTCTGGATCGGGACTCGTTAAATATGGTCACTCATGCCCTCGTCACTTCCCGCCTGGACTACTGCAATGCTCTCTACATGGGGCTCCCCTTGAGGAGCACCCGAAGGCTCCAGCTGGTCCAGAATGCGGCCACGCGGGTGGTTATGGGAGCGACATGGCGCTCCCATGTGACCCCCCTCCTGCGCGAGCTGCACTGGCTCCCGGTGGTCTTCCGGGTGCGCTTCAAGGTTTTGGTTACCACCTTTAGAGTGCTCCATGGCTTAGGACCAGGGGTATCTACGAGATCGCCTTCTGCCACCAGTAGCCTCTCACCAACCAGTACGCTCCCATAGAGAGGGGCTCCTCAGGGTGCCGTCGGCCAAACAGTGTCAACTGGCGGCCCCCAGGGGGAGAGCCTTCTCTGTGGGGGCACCTACCATCTGGAACGAGCTCCCCCTGGAGATACGGAGGATCCCAGATCTGCGCGCTTTCCACCGTGCCATTAAAACATTTTTATTCCAGCAGGCCGGCCTGGCCTAACCTCCCTTTTAAATTGTTTAAAATTTTTTAAAATTTTTACATTTTAAATTTGTTTTATGAATTTGGGGTGTTTTAAATTTCATTTTCCAGGCCAATTATTTAATTGTATTTTAATGGTTTTTTAACATTTGTATTATATGTATTTTATTTGGCTGTTCACCGCCCTGAGTCCTTCGGGAGTAGGGCGGTATACAAATTCAAATAATAATAATAATAATAATAATAATAATAATAATAATAATAATAATAATAATAATAATAATAATAATAAGTTAGTAATGTAGCAGGACTCATGTTCTGCACTTGCAATGAGGTAGTTGCTTAATCCTCAATCATGTAATTTAGTAGAAAACGCTAAGAAAATACTAAGGAATGGACAGTAAGAATATAAGGTGCATCGAACAGTTTTATGGAGTCCAAAATTGTATTTCCAACCGTAGCAATAGCACTTAGACTTATATAAAGCTTCACAGTGCTTTACAGCCCTCTCTAAGCTGTTTACAGAGTCAGCATATTGCCCCCAACAATCTGGGTCCTCATTTTACCGACCACGGAAGGATGGAAGGCTGAGTCAGTCAGGATCGAAGGAATCGCACTCCTGGCAATGTGAGCAGAGTTAGCCTGCCATACTGCATTCTAACCACTGTGCCACCACGACTCTTGGGAGCAAGTAATACTATCTGCAAGTGAAGGATATTGTTATCATTTGGCTGTGCTTGTGAGTCACTCAGGAGCATCTAGCTGACTACTAGATTGCTGGTGGGGAGGTGCGTTTCGTCTTTTTGTTTTGCCGCCCTGAGTCTTCGGAGAGGGGCGGCATATAAATTTAATTAATTAAATTAAATTAAATTGTTCCTTTTTTGCTTGTTGAGTGTCTGTTTTGCATAGTCTATATTGTTTATGTGTCTATTGATGGCTAATTTGTCAGTGCCAGGATTCTAGAAATTCCCTAGTGTTTTTGGAGTTGGCTTGGTCTAGAACAGTCACACTTTCCCAGTTGAAATTATGGTTAAGTCTGTCCATATGTTGTGAAATTGAAGTGTTTTCATCATGTCTTCTGACTGCTAGGTGATGTTCATGGATGCGTTCTGCCAGTCTTTTGCCTGTTTGTCCTACGTAGTGGCTGTTGCAGTTATTACACTGTATGTTGTAGATGACTCCTGTTTTTTCTTCTGGGGTTGCTGGGTCTTTTGGTTTACTTAGGATGTTTTGAAGTGCTTTAGTTTGCTTGTGTGCTACACTGATTCCATGTGGTTGTAAGTAGTCTGTTGGTGGTTTCTGAGATGTTCTTGATGTATGGCAGTGTTATTCTTTTTAGGGATTGTGTTAGTTGTGCTGTACTGTATTGGGTTGAGTGGTCAGGCACTTTTGATAAAGTTGCACGGCTATCCATTTTATTGGAATGTGTTGTATAGATGCTCTATTTCACGGGTGTCAAACTCGCGGCTGTCAGCTTTGGAAGCCATATTAGGCCGGAAGCTCCAATGCTGCCACCTTCTCATGTGTGGGAAAGTAGGAGAGGGGGTTAGTAGACATAATAGCATTCTTCCTGTCGGTCAAGGTCAGGGCAATCCCGCATCTGGAGAAGGAGTGGTCAGGGGGCTGGATCGGGATGGAACGGACGTTGATTGGAGCATGTGACCGACTGGGTGGAAAAGGAGATGGTTTTGGGAGCTTTGACTTACTGAAGGAAAACCCGGGCTTTTCAGATTCGGGTTTTCCCAGATGTGCCAGCTTGCCTATTTTAGTAAAGAGGACTTTGAAAAATGCTTGCTTCCGCGTCTTTACTTGGAGTGGGGGGTTTTCTGGAACGCTGACATTAACCCGAATCTACCTAAAACCTAACAGCACCCCGTAAGGGGGCTGTCAGGGGTACTGAGACCCAGCATCTACCTAAACCCCGGGTGATGCAAAGACTCAGTGAAGATAGAGGAAAAAGGAGAAATTGGAGGGAGGCCCGCCAGGGCCCCGGATGCTCAAGGAATTGCCGATCCCTTGCTTGCTCTTTCTGAAGAGATGGGACGAGCCATGGAGGCTGCAGAGGAAGCCCTTCGACTTGGGGCTTGGGCCGAGGCGTCAGATTCCTGGAAGAGTTGCCAGTCCAACCCCGCTCCAGGAGGGGAAATGAAGTCGCCCCATGAGCCAGACTGGAGGATGGGGGCTGCTGTGGAATCCAGGAACTCCCAGGGCTGGGAGTTTTGAGAGGATGGAAGGGGGGAGCTTCGCCCCCACTTCCCAACCCCTGGAGGTGAGCTGGAGGCTAGCGAAACCAACATTCGCCCTCCCTGATCCGGGACATGGAGGGGGGATTAGTAGGAGGCAGACCCCCCCCCCTTACCCACCCAGAGGCCAAACAACAGGATTAACGCAGCATTCCAATCCTGCAGCAGTGGGGCATCAGGCTCAGCCGGCATACGGAATGCAAAAACCCCTTTCGGGGGCCCTCGCCAGCCTGCCTTCGCATTACCTCCTGCTGAGAATATACAGCCCGGATGGGGTTTCTGTCCCGGCCAGGGATGGATCCAGTACCAGTGGTATCCCCTGCTGTCTGTTCCAAGCTTCCAGGGATCCCCCTGGCCCCGCTCCTATGGCCAAATGATCCAGGCACCGCAGGGGGGACTAATCCAGCAGCCGGCTAGAGTGCCCCACCCCCCTCCAATGCAGCAAACAGCTCAGCAGCCAGGCCCCCTCCCCCAGCAGCCGACGATGTTGCCCCCCTCCTTTCCAGCCCAGCAACTCTCACAGCAGCCTGTTGGAATGCAGCAACCAAGAGCAGACCCACAGCAAGTTCTATCCCAACCACCCGTGAGGCCAACGCCTCCCCCCCCCATTTCAGAGCAACCTTTGACCGGACGCCAGGCAAGTTAGCTTATTTCCTCAGCAGGGTCTGGGCTCACGTGGATCAGTATGGGGACCAATACGAATCAGAACGGGACTTAGTGTCGGCAATCTCAGATGGGATGAATGAGGGGGAGGCTTCTGAATGGATAGCCCAACTGCACAATGAGGGCGCTGCAGAACTGGATGATGCCGATGGGTTTATCACACTGCTCCGGTCCCGATTTGAGGACCCTGACTGCGTAAATGAAAGCGAAGCCACACTAAAAGTCATGAAGCAAGGTCATCAACCTATAAAAGACTTTGTATGGGACTTTAGACGAGTTGCAGGAAATCTAGGCTATTGGCTTAACCGCATACTCCTACACTACTTTAAAAAAGCTATTGACCCAGAAGTTAGAAAAGCCTGTGGGATCCGGGGGGTGCCTGACCGTCTCCACGACTGGTATACCATGTCCATTGCTCTAGACAGAGAAGTCCACCTCCACGGCCAAACCCCAGCAGAGCAGCCGCCTCGGAGATCGTTATCTAGAAGGCCCATTTCAAAGGCTACAAATTTCACACACACACCTTCAACCGAAGGGGGCGATTAATTGCTATCGGTGTGGACAAACAGGACATCGAGCTTCTGAGGGCCTGGCCCCTGCCCCAGTTCCACAGCAATGCCCCGCCCCAACTGCACGAGGCAGGAGGGCTCCAAGGAAAGCCCCAGACACCAGCCAATTTGCCAGACAAGCCATGGAAATTCCCCTCCCCGCTGAAGAGAGGGATGACCCTCCAGTTAAAGAAGCCCCTCCCGGCGTGGCTAACGGGAATGAAGACCCACTGGTGAGTGCACCCATCCCCCCTTCTCAATTAAAGTAAAACTGGTGCTGCCAAACACAGGGAAACAAGCAGAACTGCCAGCAATAATAGATACCGGCTGCACCAGATGTTTAATCGCCCTTAAAGTGGTGGAACAATTGGGGATCAAGACAACACCCTTAAAGCACCCAATTAAATTTCACCAGGTGGATGGAACGTTAATTGGGGGAGTCCCTGCCACCCATATTACTGAACTGATTAAATTAGAGATGGGGAAACATCATGAACTTATACGATTTATAGTAACCCCAAAAATGTCAGAATCTATCATACTGGGCCTGGCTTGGCTGGACAAATGGGGCCCCACCATCACATGGGACGATGGATACCGAAAAATCAGGATAGCAGTTGGCCCATCACCCCCTACCCCTACCCCAAAACAGCAACCCACCCATAACGGCCAGCGGCCAGAGACAGCTGCAGCTTGTTCAGACGGGCCTTCAGGCGAACACCAAATCCCTAAAGTTTATGCAGACTTAGCCGAAGCTTTCAGTGAGGAAGAGTGTAACCTCCTCCCACCTCATCAGCCAACAGACTGCGCCATCGAACTACAACCGGGGGCAAAATTGCCAAAACCTAGAATGTACTCCATGACACCTGCTGAAATGACCGAGTTGAGGAAGTACATTGACACCAACCTAGCCAGAGGGTTCATCGAGCCTGCGAAATCCAGCATGGCCGCCCCAGTACTGTTTAAAGAAAAAAAAGATGGTACCTTAAGATTATGTATTGATTTTCCTTCTGTCAACACCATTTGCATACAAAATACCTACCCCCTCCCACTGATGAAGGACTTACTGAACCACCTATTGACAGGAAAAATTTTCACCAAGCTAGATCTAAGAGAAGCCTACTACCGAGTTCGCATAAAGGAGGGAGACGAATGGAAGACTGCTTTTAACTGCCCCTTGGGCAGCTTCCAATTCCGGGTCATGCCTTTTGGACTCCAGGGGGGCCCCGCGGTCTTCATGCAACTGATTAACGAAATTTTGCATGAGCATTTATATCAGGGGGTTCTTGTTTATCTCAATGACATCCTTATATTCAGCGAAAATATGGAAGACTTTACTTACTTTACTTTACTTTTATTTGATTTATATACCGCCCTACTCCCGAAGGACTCAGGGTGGTGAACAGCCAACAATAAAATACATACATACAAAATTTAAAAAGCAGAGATAAAATCGAATTAAATAGTTTGGCCCAGACAGATTTAAAACCCCAATCAATTTAAAACAAATTTAAACTTTGAATATTAAAAATACTAAAAAATATTTTAAAATATTAAAAATGTTTAAAAAGAGGGAGAAAGTTAGGCCAGGCCCGCCTGGTGAAATAAAAAGGTCTTTAGAGCGAGGCGGACCACGTCAAATTGGTCAGACAAGTGCTGAAAAAGCTCCTAGCAGCCAAACTTTATGCAAAGTTGTCCAAATGCGAGTTCCATAAGGAGGCCCTGGACTACCTGGGATACAGGGTGTCAAATAAGGGGATTGAGATCGACCCAGGGAAGGTGAGGGCAGTGCTGGACTGGCAGCCCCCACGCACCCGTAAGCAACTCCAGAGCTTCCTGGGATTTGCAAACTTTTACAGACAATTCATCCCTTCCTTCGCTGAGGTTGCACTCCCTTTGACAGAATTGCTAAAAACCGGCCCATCTCCCACCAAGCCAAAACCTAGCCAGCCCTTAGCTTGGACAATGGACTGCCAAAAATCCTTTGAATGATTAAAACGCCTATTTGTGGTGGAGCCAATCCTACAGCATCCTGACCCAAATAAGCCCTTTGTGGTTCAGGTGGACGCAAGTGACATGGCAGTGGCTGCTGTCCTACTGCAAAGGGACTCCCGAAACAATCTAATGCCGTGTGCTTATGTATCAAGGAAGTTAACGGACACTGAGCGCAGATGGGCGGTGTGGGAGAATGGACGTTGGCTTACGTGAACGTCCTTTTTCAGGGCGCTGCGACTACATTCCACGGCTGGGATTTTCACTTATTTGTAGCTGACCACTGGGTGTTAATTATTCAAATTTCTGCTCTGGTCTCCGCCCCCTTTTATGCTGATTACTTCAGTCTTTTCACGAAGGAGCTAGAAACCAGGAATCTGCAAGAAAAAACAAACAACACAAACACCAACAACAACAAGCCGGACATAGCAGGAAGCCGGAACAGGGCGGAAATGGAATGTAGTCGCAGCGCCCTGAAAAAGGACGTTCACATAAGCCAACGTCCATTTTCCAGTGCGCTGCTTCCTACATTCCATGGCTGGGATATACCCAAGCTCAACTATAGGGTGGGAGGCTGACTGCTCCCGGCCTCCCCAGCAGAATGGACTTGTTGAAGCACTCGTCTGCCAAATGAAGCCTCAGCCGAGGCAAAGGAATCAATTTTGTAATGACGGATAAACTGTGAAGCTGAAGACCAGGTAGCAGAGCGACAGATGTCAGTGATGGAAGCCTGAGTAGCCCACGCCGCCATTGTCGCTGCACTGCGAGTAGAGTGAGCAAATATTCTGCCTGGAGCCGGCCTGGCCTGGCGTTCATATGCCATCGAAATGCACGCCTTGATCCAACGACCCACAGTTGAAGAGGACACCTTGCGTCCCATGGAAGCAGGATGAAAGGACACCAAGAGGGACTCAGTCTGCCGAAAAGAAGCAGTCCGTTTAAGGTATCTTTGCAGAGCCCTGCGTACATCCAACGTATGCCAGCGCTCTTCATGAGGATGGCGAGGATCTGGGCAGAAATCAGGCAAGACTAACTCTTGAGCTCGATGAAACCATGAGTTCACCTTTGGAACAAATGATGGGTCCAATCTCAATACAACTCTGTCCGCATGGAAGATGCAGAGGTCCTCGCGCGCAGATAACGCTGCAATCTCAGAAATCCTCCGCGCAGACGTAATAGCCAACAAGAACGCCAACTTAAACGATAGGAACTTTAAACTGATGGAAGCCAAAGGTTCAAACGGGTCGGATGTAAGAGCGTGAAGAACTAAAGGTAAGTCCCAAGAAGGGTAACGATGTACAATAGGCGGCGAGATGACTGTTGCCCCTCGAAGAAACCCTCGAATACTGGGATCATGAGACAAAGGCCGAAGAGGATCGCGAGATAGGACCGTGGCCAGAGCTGCAACCTGTCTCCGCAGTGTAGCCGGAGCCAACCCTTTGTCTAAGCCGGTCTGAAGAAACTGCAAGACCTCCAACACATCAGCCGATGTGGGATCGACATGACGCTTAGCACACCAGACAGTGAAGGCTCTCCAAGAAGCCTCATAGATACGAATTGTCGACGGCCGCCTGGACGATTGAATGGTGAGGATCACATCATCTGGGAGACCATCCTTCTTCAGGAGCACCCGCTCAAGCGCCACACCGTTAACCGGAGCCACTGAGGGTCTGGGTGGGCGATGACTCCTTGGGAGAGCGACACCTTGTGCGGAGGAAGAGTCCAAGGGGGAGCTGTGGAAAGATTCACCAAGTCTGCGTACCAAGCTCTGCGCGGCCAGCAAGGGGCGACGAGGAGGAGTTCAGCTCGTTCCCTCAAAACCTTCCGGACGACTCTCGGGATCAACGGCAGAGGAGGGAATGCGTAAAGCAGGCCTGAGGGCCACCGACAACGAAGAGCGTCGTGACCTTCCGCTCCCTCGCAGGGAAACCGGGAGAAGAACCTGGGGAGCTGCGTGTTTTGAGGCGTGGCGAAGAGATCCACCAGGGGAGTCCCGAACCTCTGAATTATGTCCTGAAAGGTCCCTGGGTGAAGGCGCCACTCCGCCGGATCGAGCTGTTCCCTGCTGAGCCAGTCCACCCAAACGTTGGCTTCTCCGGAAATGTGATCTGCCCGAATCGACCTCGTGTGGCGCTCTGCCCAAGACAACAGTTTCTCCACCTCCATCATCAAGGGTCTGGGTTGAGTCCCCCCTTCTCGATTCACATGGGCCTTTGTTGTTATGTTGTCCGTGAGTAGTAGGACATGTTGACCTTCCAAGAGGGGACGAAACCGTCGAAGGGCCAGACGCGCCGCCCTCAGCTCCAACCAATTGATGTTGTGCATCTTCTCCTCCGGAGACCAAAGACCTTGGACAACCTCGTTCAGTAGGTGAGCACCCCACCCTTGTAGGCTCGCATCTGATGTAACAACGAGCCGGACTGGTTCCAGGAAGGTGCACCCCTTCGACAACGCTGGCGAAAGCCACCATAGGAGCGATGTTTGAACTTGAGCCGGGAGACACACAGGCGTCGTGGACGTGCTTCTCCCTGACTTCTGGAACTCCATAAGAAACCATTGCAGCTGACGGGAGTGTCTGCGTGCCCAAGGAACGATGGCTATGCATGACACCATCTTCCCCAGAAGTTGGGAAAGCAGCAGGGGGGACACCGCTCTGCGAGATCTCACCTGAGACACCAGACTCCTGAGGCTGCGGATCCGTTCTGGTGAAAGAAACACCTGACCTTTGGTGGAGTCTATGATCGCCCCCAGGTGAAGAATGCGATTGGTGGGAGAGAGATGACTTTTCTGCAAGTTGATGGTGAAGTCGTGCTGTTGGAACACAGAGATCACAGCTGCTATGTCGCGAGTCGCCTGTTGTGGAGAAGAGGAAAGTACAAGAATGTCGTCGAGGTAACACAGGATTCGTATTGGTATCAGGCGGAGCTGTGCTGCGACTACTACCACTAGTTTGGTAAATGTCCTTGGAGCAGAAGATAGACCGAAGGGCATCGCGCAGTATTGGAAATGACGGCCATTGTACTCGAAACGCAGAAACCTGCGATGTGCTGGATGGATGGGTACATGAAGATAGGCCTCTTTGAGATCCACCGACTGCAGGAAGTCGCCTCGTCTTACGCAAGCCAGGATTGACTTCAAGGACTGCATCTTGAATCTTCGATAAAGTATGAATTGGTTCAGAAATTTCAAGTTCAAAATGCCCCTGATGCCTCCCGAGGACTTGGGCACCAGAAACACTGTGGAATAAAAGCCCGTCCCTTCCTGGAACACAGGAACTGGTTCGATGGCATTGATGGAGACGAGATGACAGATTTCCGCCTCCATCAGTTGTCTTCTTGCGGGAATCGGTGACACCTGACAACGAATGAAACGGCTTGGAGGAGTGGAGAGAAATTCTAGACAGAGACCGAAGGTTACGGTGCGAAGGATCCATTGCTCGCACGTGGAGGACTCCCATTGATGATGAAACCCTTGGAGACGACCACCAATGGGAGCCAACGGCCTTGAGTCACTTGCCTCGTCTGTACGGTCTGTATCCGGATCCCCGGAAAGGGCGTTTAGATTGGACATGCGGTCGGCCTCTGTCCCGAAAGGACTGTCTGTCCGAGGGACGATCCAATCCTTGAGAATAAGGTCTATGTTGATAGGACATCCCTGATCCAGTGAACGGACAAAAGGATTGTCGCTGCCCATATGGAGCATACCTGCGCTCGTGCCTTCTGTAGGATGACGGAAGAATCTTGCGTTTATCCTTGTCCTCTACCAGCAATGGATATAGTGCTGCTCCAAACAACTTCGAGGCTGTGTAGGGCGCCGACGCCAGCTTCCATTTGGTCTTAGCATCAGCTCTCCAATTACGTAACCAAAACATTCTACGAGAAGTCACTGCTGATGTCAAAGCGCGTGAGGCAAACTTAGCAGCATTCAGAGAAGCATCTGCTGAATATTCCGCAGCCGCTACCAGTTTGTTGACATCGTGATGCAGTCTGATGTCATCAGGAGGCAACCTCTCTTGCAATTGGCCCAACCAGAGTAAGGAGGCTCTAGTGAAAAAGGAGGTGGAAGTGGCTGCTTTGACCGCCCAGGCAGCCGCCTGGTGTGTCTTCCTGAAAGCCAACTCTGCCTTCCGATCCTCTGCTTTAAGTCCATCCACAATGTCAGTTGTAATGACAGACGAGGAGGAGAGAGCTGCAACTGGGGCGTCAACCAAGGGCAAGGCCAGAATGTTCTCCAATTCGGGAGCCGAACAATAAAGTTTCTTGTCAAGAGCACTGGGAGCGGTCAAAGAGCCGGGTTGAGCCCAACCACTTTGTATGACTTCGGCAAACAAGGGTGGACAAGGGATAACATCCTTGTCCGGTTTGGACACCTGAAACAAGGGATCATGTAAAGAAGACTCCCTGGAGGTGTCAGCAGAAGGAGCAGCAGACAATCCAAACTTTGTGGTCACCTTGGCCTTGTGAAGGAGAGATCGGAAAACAGACGGTCTGAAGAGGCCTGTGAAAGCTGGCTGTTCAGGGACGAAGTCCTCATCTTTTGACAATTCCATCTCCTCAGGAACATCTTCCTCCACCTCAGACTCATCGCTGGAATCATAACCATGATGCGCAGATGTAGAAGGTCTTTCAGACAAATGACCCTTCCGCCCAGGAAGTGGCACAGGCTGTAGTCCAGGTTGCCCACCTTGCTGCAGGCCTGTGGACAGAATTCTTGCCAAGACATCTGACAACATAGCCTGAACATTAAGTTGTGGCTCAGTCCCAGCAGAAGGCCCTGCAGAAACAGTTTGCGGAAGTTCAGTATGAGAAGCAGCGGATTCCGCTTCCACCTCAGGATCAGCTTCCTGAGCTTGATGGACCAAAACAGGGACTTCAATGGTAGCAGGTCTGGTCACTTCTTGTTGACTAGCACAAGTATCCTGGGCCACACTAGACATCTCTGGAGGAAGATGATGAGGCAAATTCCCAAAGACTGGAAGAGAAGAAACTACAGGATCAGGAGAGATTTCAGAAGGAGATCTCACGTGAGAAGATTGCCTAGCCCTGTTATATTGGCGTTCTAAGGCATTGTGTCTCCTAAGAGCATATCTATCCTTAGCAGGAGCCTTTCTTTTAGAGGATTTTTTTTTTTTTTTTTTTTAATTTGATTTATATGCCGCCCTTCTCCGAAGACTCAGGGCGGCTTACAATGTGCTCAGCAATAGCCTTCATCCTTTTGTATATTTATACAAAGTCAGCTTATTGCCCCCACAAACTGGGTCCTGGATTTGCGAGACTTGGTCCCTTTACTCTTGTCTTTGGCTTTAGAGCCCCTGGGGGGGGATGCTGGTAAATCTCTGGGTGGACTGCATTCCTCTTCCAATTCAGAAGAAATGCCAGGATCAGCCATGCCAGCAGAACAATTGCAATTCTGTAAAATAGTGAGGTAAAGAATCATAAATATATATAAGTCCCAAGACCAGACAATAACCCAGGGATCCTAGCCTATCACCTAACAGGCTTAGGAACAAGATAAGTCACAAGCTGGCAAGGCTTTGAAATATAATGCCCAGAAACACACTCCAGCCCCACAAACAGCTCCAGGAGCCAGGGAAAATGCCATAATTTATAATTCTATTTTTTATTAGTGACAAAATGGCGGCCGCCACAAGGGCAAAACAAAATGGCGCCCTCCACTAACTCCAGACAAAATGGCGGCCGCCACGAGGGCTAACAAAATGGCGCCCGCCAGTAACTCCAACAAAATGGCGGCCGCCACGAGGGAGAGTCAAAATGGCGCCCGCCAATAATTGCAGTCCAAAAACGGCTCTCTATGGGCACTCCCGTAACAAACGGCACTCCCCAAATCAATATTTCTTCAAACCAGTCCCCTCAGGGAACACCGGTCCTCAATTAATAACTTTAGGCTTGCTGTCGCTTCGTAACGTGCAAGCCGCCCAAAACCGCTCCAAAATGGCAGCCGCCGTCCTTCTGCACCTCAGAGTATGCCTGGAGCCTAGGCATGGACTCCGGAGCCGCTTTAAAGGTTTCTTTAACGAAACTCAGCTGGGACTGAGACGGGAGCGGATGAACCGGCTCACCAGTTGCCCAGCAGCACCGCCTGCGGCAATTACATTCACGTAGCAGCCCAACAGGGCTGACTCCGAATGGCTGCTGAATTAAAGACATTCAAGAAGTATTCAAAGGTTTGGGACATAGAAAACTCCAAACCTGTAAGCAGCAGTAGCAAATTGTCCAATACAAGAATAAATACAGTCCCAGCATAACTAGAAATGAATTATAAATCAATTTAAATGAAATGAACGTGATTAAATTAAATTAACTTAAATTAAATCAATCAATTAATTAATCAAGTGGATTAAATAAACTTAATAAATTAAATAATTTAATTAAAGTAAGACAGAAATTAAAGCAATAACTCACGAAGTAGAACACAGAGAAAACCAGAACACCAGTGTACTCAGCTACTGAGTGAAAAAGACTGAAGTAATCAGCATAAAAGGGGGCGGAGACCAGAGCAGAAATTTGAATAATTAACACCCAGTGGTCAGCTACGAATAAGTGAAAATCCCAGCCATGGAATGTAGGAAGCAGCGCACTGGAAAAAGAGGCGTTTGCGGTGCGATGGGCTCTCCTGTCCTGGAGAAACTTCCTGGAGGGGGTGGATGATCCTTTTGAGGTTTGGACTGACCACAAGAATCTCGAGGCGCTGAAGACCCCGAGGAAACTTTCTCCCAAGCAGGTTCGTTGGGTTCAATATTTCAAACGCTTTAACTTTAACCTGAAATACATCCCGGAGCTGACGCTCTCCCCTGTAAGCCCCAGTTTGACAGCCAATGGGAAGAGATAGTTCACACCATGATCTCAGAGACTCAGCCAGCCGCCCAAGCCTGCACCAGAGCGCAAACGCGCCAGGGTTCCAATCTCCCCAAAGACAAGTTGACAGCGGAGCTAAAAGCGGCGCTCTCCACTGATTCTGTTGTGACTCCGACCCCCGAGCCCGTCTTATCGGAGGGAGAAGACTCCGAAAGTGAAGGAGAGGAGTTGGCAAGGCCTCCCTCTCCAGGACCCTCCTCTCTGGCAATGCCTCAGGTGTCTTCCGAAGGCCAAGAGATAGGCCAGGAGCCAGGCACTTCCGAGCAGCCGCAGTTGAACAGCGATGGAGATAAGTCTTGGCTGGATCCCCGACAGCATCGGAAAGACAAGCACGCGCAGCAGAGAAGGAGGCGTGCCAGAGATTAAGCTGAGTCACTGGACCACACCCCACAGGGGATAAAAGGGGGCGTGGTGGCCATTCAGGCTTTGTGACTGACAAAACTGAAAGCTAGCAAGTCATTCTGCATTTCTGGAACTTTGTTATATGCTCTGCTTGGATTGATTTTTGGACTGGACTTGACTATTCTTTGGCTTTTGTGGACTTACTTTGATGTTTCGGTCGGAAGAGACAAACCTCCCTTTGTAAGTAAAAACTTTTGGCAAGCAGCCACTGGGTTGCTGCCAATTCTGTTATCAACGGAAATTCTTGTCTGCTGGTTTATTTTAACTCTTGGTCGACTGCTGGTGTGCGTGTGTGAGACGGGGACAGAACAGATTCCTGGTTCAAAGAAAACCAGGCGGACCTAACCCTAAGGGATGGGTTGGCATGGAAGGGGAATAAACTTTACGTGCCCCGCAGCTGTTGTGGCCCCGCCCTCTGAGCCTGTCCCATTGGAGGAAGAAAGCTCCGAGCATGAGGAAGAGGAGTCAGCCAGGCCTCCCTCTCCAGGCCCCTCCCCTCTGGCATTGTCTCAAGTGCCGGCCGAGGGAGAGGAGACAGCTGGTTCGGATCAGAGTGATGAAGAAACATCATTCCTGGACGCACACCTCCGAAGGCGTGATAAATGTTTGCAGCAGTTTAGGAGGCGTGCTAGGGATTAGAACTGAGTCACTGGACCACACCCCAGAGACTATATAATAGAGGGTGGTGGTCAAGGATCCTTGTGACGAACAAAGCAAACCTTGGATAGTCACTAAAGCCTCGTCCGGAACTGCTGAGAGAAAGATTTAAAGTGTCGGACATTTGGACTCTTGAGTATTTATCTTTCTGTTTTACTTTGAAAATAAAGTCACTTGGCAGACGGTGTGTCTATCGCTGCCAAGTGGGAGATAAGACCTGGGTGCGTTCCAAAGTGTTTCCTTAACCCTCGACTGGCTGTGTTGGTGTGTGTGTGGGTACGGGGACAGATCAGCAGCCTGCGGCTCCTGGTGCTGAAGAGAAGTCATGATTCTCGACTAGGGGGCCACTTTGGGTTTTTAAAAACCCTCCATTTGACTAGGAGACAATTCTGGTGGCCAAAGATGAAAGCTGATGTGGAAGACTATGTGAGGAGCTGCGCCACCTGCGCCACCATGAAATCCTGACCAGGGAAGCCCCCTGGACTTTTCCAGGCTGTGGCCGAACCCACCAAGCCCTGGGAGGAGATTGCGATGGACTTCATAGTTGAGCTCCCTGACAGTGGGGGTAACCGGGTTATTTGGACTGTCATTGATTTATTCTCCAAGCAAGCACACTTCACTGCCTGCAGCGGACTACCATCGGCCAAGAAACTGGTGAAGCTGTTTGTGAAACACATCTACAGGCTACATGGAGTCCCTAAGAGAATAATATCAGACCGCGGGGTCCAGTTTACCGCCAAGTTCTGGAGGGAGTTTCTGCGATCCATTGGGTCGTCCCAGGGACTTAGCTCAGCTTTTCACCCGTCGACTAACGGATCGGCTGAAAAATTGAACTCGATGGTGGAGCAATACATTAGGTGTTATGTAAACTATCAACAGGAGAACTGGGCGGACTTGCTACCGTTCGCAGAAGTGGCTTATAATAATGCAGTACACACCAGTACTGGGTTGACTCCTTTTCAGATAACTACGGGCATGGATTTTGTGCCGATGCCTGAGTTGCCTAGAGAGCCGCCTACTTCTATGTCCCTAATGGAGTGGATGACCTCGTTGAGAAAGGGTTGGGACAATACAAAAAAAGCTTTAGCGGAGTCAGCGGAACGATATAAGGCCCAGGCCGACAAACGCCGGTCCCTCCAACCACCATCCCGAATAGGTGATAAGGTGTATTTGTCAACCAAGTACCTAAGATTGAGGGTACCCAGCAAGAAGTTTGGACTCAAATTCATAGGTCCCTTTCCTATAGTGAAAGTGATTAACCCAGTGACTGTCCAACTTAGACTCCCTCGCGTTTTAGGGAAAGTACACCCCATTTTCCACAGTAGCTTATTGAGACCGGTCAGAGAATCTACCCTAAGACCCTTGTCAGCTGCTCCACCCCCTCCTTTGGTTGTGCAAGGGGAGACTCATTATGAGGTGAAGAAAATCATGGACTCTAGACTTTACAGAGGTCATTTACAATATTTGGTGCATTGGAAAGGCTACCCTTTGGCTGAAGCTACTTGGGTTAAGAGTTGGGATGTAAATGCTGATGCGCTCGTGAAACAGTTTCATAACAAATTTCCTGACAAACCGAAAGGTCCTCCGGGGGGGGAGAGGGGGTTAAAGGGATTGGTGCTAGGCGTTAACCCCTTCTTTTGTGTTTTGTCTGGAGGAGGTGGTTCTTTTTGCCGGGGGGGGGGGGACGCCTGTCAGCTTTGGAAGCCATATTAAGCCGGAAGCTCCAATGCTGCCAACTTCTCATGTGTGGGAAAGTAGGAGAGGGGATTAGTAGACATAATAGCATTCTTCCTGTCGGTCAAGGTCAGGGCGATCCCGCATCTGGAGAAAAAGTGGTCAGGGGGCTGGATTGGGATGGAACGGACGTTGATTGGAGCATGTGACCGACTGGGTGGAAAAGGGGATGGTTTTGGGAGCTTTGACTTATTGAAGGAAAACCCGGGCTTTTCAGATTCGGGTTTTCCCAGATGTGCCAGTTTGCCTATTTTAGTAAAGAGAACTTTGGAAAA
The DNA here is from genome assembly GCA_037215915.1 of Pantherophis vulpinus. Classification (NCBI taxonomy): domain Eukaryota; kingdom Metazoa; phylum Chordata; class Lepidosauria; order Squamata; family Colubridae; genus Pantherophis; species Pantherophis vulpinus. The sequence goes on along the minus strand of JAXLNS010000018.1, from coordinate 2,549,645 downwards.
TGCTTGCTTCCGCGTCTTTACTTGGAGTGGGAGGTTTTCTGGAACGCTGACAGCGGCATCACGTTGCCGACACATGGTTCGTGACGTTTTTCCCATTCACAGTGCTGGGGTGGGCATGGCGTGATGCATCCGGCCCGCGGGCCCCCAGTTTGACACCCCTGCTCTATTTCCTTTTTCTGCTGTTCAGGATTGCTGCAGTGAGTTTGTGTTCATCTAAATAAAGTTTGCACACAGCTTCTCTTGTGGGAGGTTGGGTTGTTGCTTTGGTAGTGGAGCACTTGGTTGGTGTGGTGGCTTTTGTAAATTTTGTGATCTGTCCATAATAACCGTGGTCTGGCCTTCTTCTGCTGGAAGGATGATGATGGTCTGGTCCTACTTTAGGTTTATGAGAGGAATTCTACAGAAATCTATAGAACAGAGGATTCTACAGAAAGGCCTCAACTATAACACAGGTGATGCCAATCACCTGGAATTCTTTTTTGTAGCCTTAGAAGGAATCATTCAAAGCTACTGAACTTCCCACAGAGGTCCAAGAAAACATCAGACAAACCATCATTCCACAGACCAGAAGATGAGAACAGAACCAACTTACAACAGAAGACAAAGCAGCCCTCAGAAACCTAAAAAAGGACCAGACCATCAACATCCTACTGGTAGACAAAGGCTGAACCATGGTTATTATGGTCAGATCACAATACTATTGGGGACCCCTACCTACAACATGGCAAGAATTAACAAAAAAGCTTGAGCACCTCACAAGAGGAAGCAAACACTCCATCAACTCTCCACTACAGTGCCTTCAATCAGAGACATGACTATAGATGAGGACAAAATCATGGTCTCATTTGATGTCACAGCCCTGTTCACATCCATAGATCTGGAAGTAGCCAAAGAATCTATGACCACATTGCTCCACACCACATCTGACTTAACCAAATACAGAAATATTGAAACACCCAGGATTACAGATCTCATAAACCTCTGCCTAACCACATACTTCCAATTTGATGGACAAACTTACCAACAAATTAAAAGCACAACTATGGGATCACTGCTTTTAGGACTTATAGGGGAGGTCATTATTCAGCATCTAGAAGCTATTTTTTTTTTAAAAAAAAATTATTCATTTTATATTTTAAATTACTAACATTACAAACAACATATACAATATTTCACCCTGTGCTATACATAAGAAAGGAAGATTTGGTTCTTCGGATATATCCTCATGATCGCCAAAATCCACGTTCTCGGGGTACAGGTACCGAAGCATCCAATTTTCCCAGTGCATAGTCCACAAATGGTTTCCAAATTTTCCAGAAAATATCTTCTTTATAGTCACCATTTCTAATTTTAATATCACATGTCATTTTATCATTTAAAGCTAATTTCCACATTTCACAATACCATTCTTCTATTCTAAAATTCACATCTAATTTCCAATATCTGGCTATTATAATTCTACCCATTATAATCATAATTCTAATCAATTCTTTCTCATATTTTGTTGGTTCTATTTCCTTAATTATCAACAGTAATATAGTTTCTGGTCTCAATATTATTGCTTTCCCCATCATTTCAAATATCATTTCCTCCAATTGTTGCCAAAACTTTTTAACTTTATCACATTTGTACCACATATGTTCATAAGTCCCTAATTCCATGTCACATCTCCAACATTGTTTACTAATTTTTTTATCCATCAATGACAATCTTAATGGAGTCAAATACCATTTCCAAACAACCTTATAATTATGCTCTTTAATCCTTACAGATAAAGTCTTCATAATTCTACTCTTCCAATTCACGTTCCAATCTAAATCTGATATTTTAATATTAAGTTCTTTTTCCCAATTCATCTTCATCACCCTTTGTGGTTTTCCATCAAAATTTATAATCTTATATATCTTACTAACGAGTCCCTTTAGCCCAATTTCATCTTTCATAATTTGGAATACTAAATATTCAAATTCAGTTTTACTTCTACTTATCGAACAATTGTCCCTTACCTTCTTAGTCCATTTTTCTATCTGTATTTTTTCAAACCAGCCTAAACCCAATTTTTCAATGATTTCTTTTTTCCTCCTTTCATTTTCTGAAGTTTTTAACCAATCTATTATAGTTTGTATATTTTCATCTTCCATTACCCTGTCACGACTTATATTAGTTTTAATCGGCCAATTTTCAATTGTCTTCCCTAAGAAAATTATATCTGGAATTAAAATTTTAACAAATTTGTTCCAAATTTTACTCAGTCCCTTTAACCAATAGCTATTAATTACACATTTTGATTTTGCTTTATCTAAAAACCATGTTGAGCCAAATCTCTTGATGTCCTTTAATTCTAAATCTCTCCAATGACTATCTTCACCTTTAAATATTTTTACCACAGTCTGAATAGCATAAGCCCAATAATAATTGAGTAGTTTGGGGATTCCTAATCCACCTTCCTTTTGATTTTGATACCACATTTTCTTCACTAATCTAGGTCTTTTCCCACCATTGCAAAATTTATCCAATTTCTTCTGATATCCTTCAATATCTTTCTCTGTCAAGTTTAACGGTAACATCTCAAATAAAAAATTAAACTTTGGCAACATCATCTTACACATTGCAATTCTACCAAACCAAGACAACTTTATCATTTTATATTTATCTATCTTTTTCTCAATTTCATTCATCACCACATCATAATTTAATTTTTTCATTTCTTTAACTTTGAGTGAAAGTGTTATGCCCAAATATTTCAATGTTTTTTTATCCTTATCCCAAGTTGTTCTTGCATATTCTCCCACTCCTTACCATTATTATTCATTAATAATTCAGATTTTGACCAATTTATTTTCAAACCTGTCATTTCCTCAAATTCTTCCAAATGCTTATGTATCTTTTTCAAATCTTTCTCTATATCTTTCAAAATAATCAAAGTATCATCCGCATACAGATTTATCTTATATCCCTTATACCCTTCCAATTCTTCATCTTTTTCTATCATTTTAGTCAAAATTTCCATAACCAATAAAAATAATGTTGGAGACAGGGGGCATCCTTGTCTTGTACCCGCTTCCAATCTTATCTCTTCTGTCAGCCTTCCATTCACCTTCACTCTTCACTTAGAAAAATGTGAAGTGGTCAGGAACTTTTTTCAAAATTTATATTCAAAAAAATTAATTGATCGGGGGGGGCGTGGTTATGGCCGTGGTGGTGTGAGGACGTTTTCTCCACTTCGCAGGGCATTTTATGGAAGATAAATGTGGATTAAAGTGTTTGAAATGCACCGATAAGGACCAAAATTTTATAAATTGTATCGGAAGAGCTACTGGCCCAGCAAACTGACTTTGGAATCGGTAGGTCACCCTGAACGACTCAAATTTTGAAGCTTTTCATAGCATGGGAAAGTGGAAGGAGTGAGGGGTGACCAGATAGGCAGTCGCGATTGCATATTTGGAGTAAATAGCTGCCTTTGTTCTCATTATTACCGCGATCTGTGTTTGTTTTTGCTGTGGGATAAAGGCACGGAACATCAAAAGACTGGTGGAAGGTTTTTTGTTTTTTTTCTCTTGGAAGAATATGTGAACTTTAAGTTGATCTTTTGTTTGTGAAAGTGCCTGAGTTGAAGCAGCAAAACGCATTTCTGGGCAGTGCCTTCCAACGGATGTTAGCTTTTTTTTTTAGGGAAATTACGTAAGCTGAATTGAGAACTATAAACTTTTATTGCTGGTCCTTTTGAGTGCAATAATAAGCTGTCTCAGCTTCAATATTGGATTGCTGTCCCTTAATCTTCATTACAGACCCTCTTGGCAAAAGTGGATAATTAAAACTTATTAAAAAATGGCGACCCAACAATCTTTAGAAATGCAACAAGTTGCTGTGGCCTTAACCAAAATTAGTGAAAAGATATCAGGACTGTCAGATAGTATGGATAATATGACATTGGAAATTAAAAGAATGAAGCAAGAAATGAATGAAAATTTTGCAAAGCAAACAGTAGAAATGACAATAATTAAAGATGAAATTGAGCAGATTCATACACATGATGCAAAGATAGATCGGCAAATTGGAGAAATCTTTTTTAAAAATGAACAACAAGATAAAAAAAATTGTCTTTTGGAAGAAGAAGCGAGGAAATATAATCTGGTTATTCGTGGAATTCAAGAAGAAAAAGTGGACAATTTGAAACAACGAGTTTTAAAATGGCTCAATGACTTGGATACACAAATCACATTTACAGCAACAAATCTGGCAAGTGTTTTTAGAATTGGGTTTAAAAGACAAAACGGCTTAAATAGAAATGTACTTGTCAGATTTGCAAATCTTAGTGACAAATTGGAAGTGATGGTGAAAGTGAGAGAGATGGGTGAAGCTTTGAAATTTGAGGAGAAAATTATTCAAGTCTTTCCGGATATATCAAGAGAAGAAAGGGCGTGGAGATTTTTTTTGAAACCAATCACAAAGGTTTTGAGAGACAATGGAATTAAATATAACTGGAGACCGCCACAGCAACTAAAAATTTTTTATAAAGGAAGAATGCAAATAATTACTTTGGAAACAGATGCAGTGTTATACTTACATGAACTTGGATTGATTGTAAAGTATGAGGACATAACAGAGATAAAAGATCAAATGCTCAAGATGGGTGGAACATATGCAAAAACATCAACACCAGAAGAAAAAGGGGCTGCTGGAGGACAAGATCCTAAAGGACTAAAGCGGAAGGAAATCTCACCTGCGATGGTTGAACAAAAGAAAAGTCGTGATGATATAATGGGAGATGGAGCGGATAAGAAATTCAAGGATCTTGAAAAAGAATTGCAGGAAGCTGAGTGCGGGGAGAAGTTACCACCCTTTTCTCTGAGAGATGAATTTAAGTAGACTACCCGAAAGAAGTGACCCGACCATTGGCACGTCCCCTCTCCCCCACTCTCTTTATAGAGGCGGAAACCAATTGAGGATGTGGAGGACGAAGATTGTTTGTTATTCAATGTTTGATGTGTTTTTTGTCCTTTTTTGTTTTTTTTTATTGTTTTTTTTCTTCTATGTTGAATGTTGTTTGGAATGTGGGAGATTGGTGTTGGGATTTGGGCACAGAAAGAAAGAGGAGGGGAAAGGATTAAAAAAGTTACAGTTTAAATGGGTTTAATAAAAATAATGACATGGAATGTGAAGGGTACAGGGAATCAGATCAAGAGAAGACGATTGGAACTTAAAATTAAAAGAGATCTACCAGATATATTATTTTTGCAAGAAACCCATCAGAAATCTGAAGACTCAAATAAAATGTATATAAAGGGTATGCAAATTTATGAAAAATCTTTTGGAACTTCAAAAGCTAGAGGAGTTGCTACATTGATATCAGATAGGGTATATTTTGAAAAAGAACAAGTAATTGTGGATGAAGAAGGAAGATATGTAATAATTGTGGGAAATATTAACGAGGAAAAAGTGACACTGGTTAATTTATATTTACCAAATGAGAAGCAAAAAGAATTTCTTGAAAAAATAACTAAAATTTTGGAAATCGAAAGTGTAGGGAAAGTAATTGTGGCTGGGGATTTTAATTTAATTAGAGATAAAATAGATAGTACTAACCCCACTCGTTGTGGAGGAGCAAATAAAATGGGGACCTTAAATAAATGGATGTTTCAAAACGGTGTGGTGGATGTCTGGAGAGAAGTGAAAGGAACTGAAAGAGTGTACACTTTTTACTCTAAGATACATAATACATATTCAAGAATTGACTATATCTTAGTTTCTAAAGATTTGTTGAATAATGTGGATAAGATAGATGTGGGAATTTTTAAGGATTCTGATCATGCAGAAGTTACGATGGAAATAGATTTTAATTTTGAGAAAAAAGGAAGTTGTTGGAGATATGATGAAAAACTGTATAAAAATGAGGAGGATAAAAAATGGATATTTAAAAAATGGGAAAAATGTTGGAGATTGAATGATAATGGAGAGGTTAAATTTGAAATTGTTTGGGATGCGATGAAAGCAGTGTTTAGAGGGGAAAGTATCAAGTTATCAAGCAGAAAATATAAAAATTATAAAAATAAAATTGAAAAAGATAAAAGCCAGATTAAGGAATTGGAAAATCAATTTTTGCTTACTAAAGAAAAATTTTTTTTGGAGGAATTAAATTTGCTAAAAAATAAATTGATAGAAGAAGATATAGAATTGGTAAAAAAAGAATATGAGATATTTAAATAGGAATTTTTTTGAATTTAGCAATAAAAACTCTAAGTTATTGGCAAGGATGGCGAAAAATAAAAGAGAGAAGAGAGAAATTGGAGCCTTGATAGATGATAAGGGTATAAGACGCTATAAAAAATTAGAAAAATGTGAAGTGGTCAGGAACTTTTTTCAAAATTTATATTCAAAAAAATTAATTGATCGGGGAAAACTGAGAAGCTATTTAGAAAAACATGTTGTGAAAAATGACCAAACATATAAAGATTTAATGGAAGAAGATATAACACAAGACGAGATTAATGGAGTAATACAAAAAATAAAATTAGGGAAAGCTCCAGGTGAAGATGGATTACCTGCTGAGTTTTATAAAGAATTTAAGGAAATAATAATACCAAAATTGCAAAAACTATTTAACGGAATTTTACATGGTGGAGAAGTTCCGTTGTCATGGAACAGAACGGTGATATCTATAATCCCTAAACCAGATAAAGACTTAGAAAGGATTGAGTCCTATCGGCCCATCTCTTTAATTAATCAAGATGCAAAGATATTTACTGCCATTATAAGTAATAGATTAAGTAGATTTATAGATAGATATATAAGTTATAACCAAGTAGGTTTTGTGAAGGGTAGATACATGAGTGATATTTTCAGAAGAGTATTAAATATTATAGATGTTGCTGAATATAATGCTGATAAAATAGGTATAATATCATTAGATATTTTTAAAGCTTTTGACTCTGTACAATGGGAAACTATTAAAACAATTGTTGAGGTACTAGGTTTTGGTAATAAGTTTATACATGTTATTTCAAAACTGTATCAAAAAAGTAGTGCAAGAGCATCTAGAAGCTATAGCACTTCCACAAATACTACCCAAAATATGGATCAGGTATGTAGATGACACCTTCACCATAATGAAAAAAGACCAATTAGAGAACACCCACAGAACCATCAACATTTTCAAAGGAATCCAGTTTACCAGAGAAGACAACAACAACAACTCGCTACCCTTCCTGGACATCCTGATCAACAGAGACCACAATGGCAAACTAGAAACTCAAGTGTACAGAAAAACCACCTGTCAACTATTCAGTTGGCGAATCCTGAAAAAGAAGCTCCTGGGACATTATTTTATCAAAAGTATAAAACTTTACTAAATAAACCACATTGGCACAGAAGAAGTGAAACCAGCTCCGGGTTTCCTGCAAAAAGCAAGTATAGTTAATTCCCCCTTTCCCTACGGGCCACCCACAATCCATTACATCCACCAATCACTTCTGTTAATTTTGTTATGGGAACTTGTCAGCCAGCTGAGACATCTCCTCACATTCCATTCCACCCCCCTCCCGTTTGTATGTCAAACTGCGAGCAAAGCAAAATGTAGGTGAAAGTGTGAGTCAGTCTCAACACCACCCACACCAACCAAGTGCTCCACTACCAAAGCAACAACTCAACCTCCCACAAGAGAAACCGAGTAAGAAATTTATTTAGACGAGCACAAAAACACTGCAGCAACCCTGAACAGCAGAAAAAGGAAACGGGGCATCTATACAACACATTCCAATAAAATGGATATCCGTGCAACTTTATCAAACAGTGCCTGACCACTCAACCCAATACAGTACAGCATAATTTCCCCGGAGCCATGGATTACCAAAAAACCAAACGGAAGAAGCGAAGAAAGAGAGGTAAAAGGGTGGGGATTTTAAACAGATTAAGGAATAGGAGAAATAAAACTCCTCTGCCTTCAATTTTCCTAACCAACATACGTTCACTTGCTAATAAGATGGATGAAATACTCCTTTTAAACAGATACAATTCTGACTTTTACAATTCAGCAGCCCTATGCTTCTCTGAAACCTGGTTAAATGAACCAATTGAAGATAGCAGCCTGCATATCCCAGGGTTTCAGATTCAACGATCAGGCAGAATTGCAGAAACATCTGGTAAAAAGAAGGGAGGAGGCTTATGCTTATATATCAACAACAGCTGGTCTCAGGATATAGCTATAATATATAAATCCTGTGACGAAAACCTAGAGACATTAATTATCAACTGCAAACCATACTACTCGCCTTGTGAATTTTCCTCATTTCTTCTAATTGCTGTTTATGTCCCACCTCAAGGCTGTGTAAACAAGGCATTACGAACTCTAGCTGACCAAATTATGGAGGCTGAAGCCAAATACCCTGATTCACTGGCCATTATTTTGAGAGATCTAATCAAGGCAAACTTACGGAAAGAGCTACCAAAATACTTTCAGCATGTCAATTGTCCCACTAGAGGCAAGAATACTTTAGACCATTGCTACACAACACTAAAAGATGCTTATCGGTCCTTACCACGAGCAGCTGTGGGACACTCTGATCATTGCATGATTCACCTTGTACCTGCTTACAGGCAAAGACTTAAAACCACAAAACCAACAATTAAATCAGTGAAGACCTGGACGGAGGAGGCAGTTAAAGCTACAGGCCTGCCTTGACTGCACTGATTGGAATGTTTTTGAAAGTACCTCTGCAGACTTAGATGAGCTCACAGAGACTGTAACATCATATGTCAGCTTCTGTGAAGACCTATGTGTACCCACCAGGAACTTGCGAAAATACAGTAACAAACCTTGGTTCACAGCTAAACTTAAGCTGCTGTCAGCCTCCGACTTTACTGCTTTGGCTGCCATAAGAAACAGGTGGGAGAGAATTGGAGAGCGTGGGGGGGGGGAAAGTGTGCTGGAGGATTTTGAAGAAACGAAACCTAATCTCCGAAGTGGCTATCGGGTCAACCGTCATCGCGTTCCTGATTGATGACAATGCCAGACGTGCTTCCACCTGACCTCTGGGAGACCTTTGGATTGGGTGATTGATGATGGACAGTGGGAGGGGATGCTTTCTATATGCAACTTTCGCGCCTATTGCTTTAGTTTCAGCTTTTCCTTGGTAGCGTTCATTTCATTTTCCAGTAAAAGTACATTACTCTATAAATAATGGAGTTTGGCTCATTCTTTCCTGGATTTTGAAGGAAGCACACCTGACATTAAGCTGAAACTCATTCCAGTCATCCCGGATAACCACCGAGGGGACTGAGATCCAGATCATGTCAGACCAGGAAAGTGAAGAAGGACAGATGGGAGCATCGGGTTCTATGATACCTTCACTTCAAGCAGAGAAAGAAGCTGCCGAATGGTTGGAAAAACTCCGGCTGAGAGAGGAGCCTGAGGAAGCCAGATGGTCGAAAGGAGTAGGAAGGCTGCCGGACTGGGGGGGGGGGGGACCCCCCAGGGAGTAACCAGCTCCAGACCCCGTAAGAGAGAGGTGGTGTGGCTGCAAGAGCAAAAGGAAAGCCTCATGTTGGCACAGGCATTGCAACTCCTCCATGATGTTGAAGAAAGCCAGAAAAGCCGTGAGTCTTATGGGTTCCCTGTGGAGAAGGGATGAAACGGCCCCAGGGGGGAGCCGGAAGAAACAGCCTGTGGGGGAGAGGAGGAGGAAGCTGAGGAAAGAACATCTCAGGCTTCTGGAGCTCAAGTGAGGGATGCAGCAGGTCAGGGACCCCCAGACTTGCAGCCCCCCCCCCCGCAGACATAAAAAACCAAAGATTCCCCCCCTAACCGGGAAATATGATGGGAATCCGAAGACCTTGGGGTTTTTTTTGACTCAAGTGTGGAACCACATGCAGGACTGGGGGGAGGACTACTTATTCTCGGCCTCCCCTGGTCCGGAACACCAAGACACAAGAAACACACGGGCTAGGGCTCGGAGCCTCTTGGTTTAATAGATGTCTACAGCACACGGTGGAAACCGGAATGTGATACAAACAAAGACCCAGCTACTAGGAGCCGGTATCCGAGCCCTTTATAGGGCGGGCGCTGAGCTCTAAGCATCCTCAGCTGGGACAATCCAACATTTCAAACTTCCCGCAGTAGCTGTTTCCGGTCGCGCAGCAATGACGTCAGCCGCCCTGGTCTCCGATGGACGCGGCGTTGCTTGTAGACTCTCCCCACACCTACGCGACCCCGGTAAGCACACCCGTGTAAGAAGACACCTAGCCGCAACCTACCCCCTTCACCAGCACCCAGTGCCCCACCGCCACCCCACCCATCGGGACCGCCATCCACAGCGCAACAGCCCGAACCATGGTGTCGAGTGCGTTGTGCCGCTCGACAGGCGGCTCCCCCTACCAGGTATCTGCCTGTAGGGGAAAGAAAATAAACATCCGTTAGTGGTTTCTTTTTAAGCGTACCTTATGGGGATTGTTTCTATGGAAGCGTCTTAGGAGACGTGGGGCGTTTATGTCGCTTTCCGGGACCCACGAGGAGTCTGTATCTGGGTAGCCTGCCCATCTCACTAGATATTGCAGCTGGCCTCTATGATGTCTCGAGTCAACAATGTCTCTAATCTCATAATGGGACCCGGTTATAGGGCCCGGGGCTTTGTGCGAGGGCTTGGAGGTTACGGCAGCTGGTTTCAATAAACTAGAATGGAATATCGGATGGATTTTCCGCAGTAAGGGGGGTAGTTGTAGCTTAAACGTAACTGGATTTATCACTTTTAGGATAGGAAAGGGTCCTATATATTTGGGGCCTAACTTCTTACTCGGTAAACGTAACTTCAAGTATTTAGTAGAAAGGTATACGCGGTCCCCAATCTGAAAAGAGGGGCAGATAGCTCGTTTTTTGTCCGTATGGGCTTTATATTCTTCGGACGCTTTCCGTAAAGCTTCTTTTACTAGAGGCCACACTTTCTGGATATTGCAAGCCCAGTCGTTTGGAGTGGTGGGTTTCGAAGGTTGGAGGTCTAGTTCGGGGATAGCCGGGAAATCTCGTCCCATGACAACCTGAAAAGGGGTATACCCGGTACTGCGGTGTACAGCATTATTGTAGGCTGCTTCAGCGAATGGTAGATAGTTCACCCAGTCGTTTTGTTGGTAAGATATATAGGAACGCAGGTAACGTTCCACCATGGCGTTGGCTCGTTCCGCCGCTCCGTTCGTATTCGGGTGGTAAGCAGAACTCAAGCCTTGTGTTGCTCCTATATCATGAAGGAAACCCCGCCAGAATTTAGCCGTAAATTGTACTCCCCTGTCCGATATGATTCGTTTGGGTACCCCATGTAAGCGATAGATGTGTTGAATGAATAAACGGACTAACCGTTGTGCCGAGGGTAGCCCCTTACAAGGGATAAAGTGGGCTTGCTTTGAGAAAAGATCAAGCACTGTCCATATCACAGTATATCCCTTGCTGCTAGGCAGTTCCACAATGAAGTCCATAGAGTGTCAGGTTTCGGTTCTATCTTAAAATAAGTTTCATTTTCAAGCGCAGTCTCTAATGAATCATTTTTTATTAAGAACAGAAATAAGCCGACATTCCTGAATCTAATTGCAGCCAAACTGGCCCCTCCTTCCAACCCCCTCCTCTTCCGCTCTCCAACCCCAATGTCCCATTGGCCAACATGCATATCCATCTCTACATCCCGGCACGTTCTTTTCACAGGAATGTAGCCCCCCCCTCCTCGTCTCCCAGGATACCCTATCTGTACACACACAAAACTAGGTAAAAGTTCATCTCAGCAATAAATCAAGCTCCTGCTTCATCTTGTTATGTCAGCGCTGGAAGAGAGCCTAATTTGGAACGCTGACATCCGGCCCCTCTCCCTTCACTTCTGCGACATCACCTATCCCATAGGGAAAACACATTAAGATTAGTCTCATCAGTCCCTCCCTGACTGCGCACCCCCCCCTCCCGGCTTTCCCGGGTGGTCTGCATGGAATCTTGCTATAAGGCGATCAGCTTGGATGTTTGCGCTCTTCACCCAGGAGGCCTCTGACAATGGGTAACCCTTCCATTTAATTAAGTACTGAAGGCGCCCCCTGTGCCATCTTGAATCAAGAATCCGCTGCACTTCGTAGTGCGTTTGGCCCCCAACAACCAGGGGCCCAGGGGGTTCACGTGGTGTTGGCCTTAAAGTAGACCCCACTACAGGTTTTAGAAGGCTACTGTGAAAAACGGGGTGAATTTTCCCCAAAAGCCGTGGCAACTGCAATTGCACTGTAACGGGGTTGATTATTTTTATTATAGGAAATGGTCCTATAAATTTTGGGCCCAATTTCCTGCTCGGGAGTCTAAGTCTCAAGTACTTGGTGGAGAGGTAAACTTTCTCTCCCAGCTGAAATGGTCTTTGGGGAGTTCGGTGCTTGTCTGCTTGGTCCTTATAAGATTGAGCCGCCTTTGCCAGCGCCCTCTTAACATTTTCCCAACTTTGTCTCAACATTGCCATCCAGTCGGTCAAACTGACTGAGGAAGGGGGCTCCCTCGGGTATTCTGGCATGGGAACAAAATCCATGCCACTCACTATTTTGAATGGGGTTAGCCCCGTGCTGCTTTGGACAGCATTATTATATGCAACCTCCGCAAAAGATAGGAGGTCTGCCCAATTGGACTGCTGGTAGTCGACGTAGCATCTTAAATACTGTTCTATCATAGCGTTCAGTCTTTCTGCCCCCCCATTGGTACTCAGGTGAAATGCTGAGCTGAGCCCTTGGGATGAACCTATGGATCGTAGAAACTCCCTCCAGAACTTTGCTGTGAACTGGACCCCTCTGTCGGAAATGATTCTCCTGGGGACTCCATGTAGGCGATAAAGGTGTTTCAGGAACAGTTTGGACAACTGACGGGCTGAAGGCAGTCCACTACAAGGAATGAAGTGTGCCTGTTTGGAGAATAAGTCTATTACAGTCCAGATCACTGTATTTCCACTACTCCTCGGTAGGTCTACTATAAAGTCCATTGCAATCTCCTCCCATGGTCTTGTTGGCTCAGCTACTGGTTGCAACAATCCAGGCGGGCACCCTGGCCTTGTCTTCATCGTGGCACAAATGGTGCAGCTTTTTACATAACTGTCTACGTCCTTTCTCATATGTGGCCACCAGAACTGCCTCCGTACTAGGTGCAGAGTCTTTAGGAACCCGAAGTGTCCTGCTGGTTTAACATCGTGGCTCCTCTTGAGAATCAGGATGCGTAAACTCTGTGGGACATAGAGCTTTGTCCCCCTCCATGCTAGTTCATCTCTTTTTGTCAAGAGATGTTGATTGTCCCGATACCAAGTGTCTGTCAGCGTTTCATTTTTTAATTTTGCAGTTAAGTCACTTGCAAGTTGGCCTTGCTGGTCACGTCGTTGCCGTCTGGTGATCACTTGGGCCGCAGCTTGGGTGGAGGGGATGATGGCATTCACTACCTGCTCCCGCTCACTGTTGTATTGGGGCATCCGGGAGAGGGCATCAGCCAGGAAATTTCTCCCACCTGGGATGTGCTTAAGCTCGAAATTGAAACGATTGAAGTATTGTGCCCACCGCACCTGCCTGGGCGACAGTTTTCGTGGGGTTTTTAGGGCCTCTAGGTTTTTATGATCAGTCCAGACTTCAAATGGTTTCTGGCCTCCCTCTAGAAGGTGCCGCCAGGTCAACAAGGCCCACCTTACTGCAAACGCTTTCTTCTCCCACGCCGCCCATCGCCTCTCCGTATCGGTGAGTTTGCGGGAGGTGTAGGCGCAGGATTGTAGATCCCCTTGGTTGTTCTTTTGGAGTAACACGGCTCCTACTGCCACATCACTTGCGTCTGCTTGGATGACAAAAGGCTGTTCTGGATCCGGGTGTTTTAAGACAGGTTCTTTCGCAAACAGTCCTTTTAGCGTCTCAAATGCCTGTTGGCAGGTCAGGTCCCACTGTAGGGGTTGTCCCGGGCGAGGTTTCATCGCTGGGCTTCCTGTCTTTAGGAGGTCTGTCAAAGGTTTGGCAATCTTCGCAAACGAGGGGATGAATTGTCTGTAGAAATTCGCAAAACCTAGAAAACTTTGCAGTTGTCTGCGGGTGCGAGGGGGCTGCCATTGTAGAACTGATTGGACCTTGGCTGGGTCCATCTCTATCCCCTCATTTGATACTCGGTAGCCCAGGTAGTCTAGCCGTGATTGGTGGAAATCGCATTTTGGCAGTTTGACATATAGGTTTGCCCGTAGCAGTTTTTCCAGTACTTGGCGGACGAGGGGTATATGTTCGTCTATGGTCTCCGTGTAGATAAGAATATCGTCCAGGTAGACGAGGACCCCTTTGTAAAGGTGTTCATGTAAGACTTCGTTTATTAACTGCATGAACACTGCCGGGGCTCCTTGCAATCCAAAAGGCATTACTTTAAACTGGAAACTACCCAGGGGGCAGTTGAATGCTGTTTTCCATTCATCTCCTGCCCTTATGCGTACTCGGTAATAAGCTTCTCAAAGGTCTAGTTTGGTGAAAACCTTCCCTTTAGCTAGGTGGGCTAACATGTCTTTCATGAGGGGGAGGGGGTACAAGTTGTGTATGCAAACAGCATTGATACTTCGAAAGTCGACCACCAGTCTCATGGAGCCGTCCTTTTTCTCTTTAAACATGACCGGCGCCGCTACCCTTGGTTTCACTGGCTCAATAAATCCCCTTTGTAGGTTTTTGTCTATGTAGTCCCGCATTTCCTGCATTTCTCGGGGCGTCATAGCATACATTTTAGGTTTGGGTAGTTTCGCTCCTGGGATAATCTCGATGGCACAATCGGTCTCGCGGTGGGGGGGCAGAATGTCACACTCGGCCTCACTGAATACCCCTGCAAGGTCTTGGTACTCCCTTGGGATCTGGTTTGCGTTACAAGCGGTGGTGGGTGCGGCTGCCAATTGTTTTGCTGCACCTTCTGGGAGGGGCCCTTGTGTTGGTGGTGTTTTCTTCTGTAGTGGAGGGCTGCTTTGGGGTTTCAGCGTGGGAGGGAATTCTTCTGGTCGGGGCGGCAGGGGTTGGGGCCCCTTTGCTATTCTCAGCCTGCGGGTTCCCTCTTGCCACCAAATGATTGGGCCCCATTTGTCGAGCCATGAGAGTCCCAATATGACTGGTTCTGTCATCTTGGGGGCTATTATGAAGCGGATCGTCTCCCAGTGATCTGCGAGTTCTAGTCTCACAGGTTCAGTCAAATGTGTGGCATATGTTCCTCCCACTAGGGACCCATCAACTTGCTCGAAGCGAATTGGTTGTTTGAGCTGTTTAGCTCGGATTCCCAATTTTAGAACTGTGGGTAGGTTGATTAGGCACCGTGTGCTACCCGAGTCTATTAGGGCTTGGAAAGTCTCTTGGGCCCCTGTTTTGGGGGCTGTTAGGCGTATGGGGAAAAGAAAAGGGTGGACGGGTCCACTCACCATCGGGTCATCCTCGCCTTCGTCTTCCGTGTCATAGGGTTCGGGGAACTGATCTCTCTCATCTGGGATTCCTCTGGTTTCGGTCAGATGAGCGAAGAACTCAGGGATTTGGGGAGCTTCCTGCAGTACGTGGGTGACGCGCTTGGGCCCTCGTTCCGGCCGTGCTTTGGGTGGTGGATCGGGTCCCGGTCTAGGCGTTCCACATCTTGCTGCTATGTGGCCGCTTCCCCCACATCTGTAGCATTTCAGTGGGCTCCGTGGGGCAGTTGGTCTGTAGGAGGGCTGTGATGTTGGGGTTTCTCGTCTATTGAGTGGCCCCTGGTCTGGTCGGCCTCTCTCCTTTCCCTCTGGTGGTTTTGACGTGTCACTCGCCCGCAGCCCTCTGTCGATTTTTATCGCTACCCGGAACCATTCAGCAAGTCGGTTTGGGATGTCACGATAGGCAGTCACTTGGGAAATTCTTTTATCTAGGCTTGTTCTAAAAAAATACACCAGCAATCGCTCTGGTAGGGGAGGCAGTGTCCCAATGACTCTCCTGAATTCACGGATATGCTCTCTGATAGGCTTCCCCCTCTGCATTAGGTTTCTGAGCTCGTCTTCCACATAGGGGTCCTCCTCCTCCTCCTCATAATGGGCTCTCAATAGTTGCAAGAACCCATCCGCATCTTGTAGCTGGGGGGCCCTGTATTTGTAGAGTGATGCTGACCACCTCTTTGCTTCTCCCTCCAGCCCTTCTGAGATAGCATTCACTAGGGCTCTGGGGAAAGGGTAGAGGTGTCCGAACCGCTCTATGTATATCTCAGCTGAATCGAGGAATTGGGCGAGGTTGTCTGGGTCACCATCGAACTTCCCTCTGAACTGGGGTGGTTCCTCCCTCTCTGCCCTCTCCTCTCTGTGCTGAGCTCTGGAGGGCCAGCCTTGGAATTGGTAGTCCTTTGCCTCGTCTCTCATCCTGGGGTGGGGAGGTGCTGCCTTGTCTGGGCTTCGCTGCCATTCCCATCCCCAGCTCGCCCTTCCCAATTCACTTAGGGGTTTTTCTTTATCTTTTACCTTTGTATTTTCCAAGTTGGCTGGAATCACGACCGCTTCTGCTCCTCCCGTTTCTTGAAGCAGGCTTTCCTCCGAGGGCTTGGCTTCAGCCATAGTCCGTCCGACCAGATGTCTGGGAGGGAACGGGATGATTTAAACTCAGCCAGCCTGGATTTGGAGGAGAGTTTGGCTGTCTGTCAGGTTTCGGTTCTATCTTAAAATAAGTTTCATTTTCAAGCGCAGTCTCTAATGAATCATTTTTTATTAAGAACAGAAATAAGCCGACATTCCTGAATCTAATTGCAGCCAAACTGGCCCCTCCTTCCAACCCCCTCCTCTTCCGCTCTCCAACCCCAATGTCCCATTGGCCAACATGCATATCCATCTCTACATCCCGGCACGTTCTTTTCACAGGAATGTAGCCCCCCCCCTCCTCGTCTCCCAGGATACCCTATCTGTACACACACAAAACTAGGTAAAAGTTCATCTCAGCAATAAATCAAGCTCCTGCTTCATCTTGTTATGTCAGCGCTGGAAGAGAGCCTAATTTGGAACGCTGACATAGAGATCTCTTCCCATGGTCTATTCGGCTCGGCTACGGTTTGTAACGACCCTAGGGGTTTCCCGGGTCTCGGTTTGGAGACCGCGCAAACGTGACAGGTCCTAACATACTGATCAACATCTTTACGTATCTTTGGCCACCAAAATTGTCTTCTCACTAAGTGTAGGGTTTTCAGGAACCCAAAATGCCCTGCTGTTTTTTGGTCATGGCACCGGTGCAGGACTTGTTGTCTTAATGTATGGGGTACATATAATAATAATAATAATAATAATAATAATAATAATAATAATAATAATAATAATAATAATAATAATAATAATAATAATAATAATAATAATAATAATAATAATTTTATTTCTATACCGCCCTTCTCCCGAAAGACTCAGGGCGGTGTACAGCCTAATTAAAAACAATAAACATCAATTTAAAATAATTTAAAAATATTAAATAAATTTGGCTTAATTTAAAACCCCAAAAATTTAAAACATCCAATTTAAAATTATATTGCTAACCCAGCCTGGCGGAACAATAGGGTCTTGAGTGCGCAGCGAAATACCCGGAGGTCAGAAATCTTACGAATTTCCGGGGGCAGTTCATTCCACAGGGCTGGGGCTCCCACAGAGAAGGCCCTCCCCCTGGGTGTCGCCAGCCGACATGACTTGGCCGATGGCACCCTGAGGAGACCCTCTCTGTGGGAGCGGACTGGCCTGTGGGAGGCTATTGGTGGCAGAAGACGGTCTCGAAGGTACCCGGGTCCTATGCCATGGAGCGCTTTAAAGGTGGTAACCAACACCTTGAATCGCACCCGGAAGACCACTGGGAGCCAGTGCAGCTCGCGCAGGAAGGGTGTCACGTGGGCGCAACGGGTTGCACCCATAACCACCCGCGCGGCCGCATTCTGGACCAGTTGGAGCCTCCGAGTGCTCTTCAAGGGGAGCCCCATGTAGAGAGCATTGCAGTAGTCCAACCGGGAGGTAACAAGGGCGTGAGTGACTGTGCGCAGGGCGTCCCGATCCAGAAAGGGCTGCAACTGGCGAATCAGGCGGACCTGATAAAAGGCCCCCCTGGCCACGGCCGTCATATGTTCTTCTAAAGACAGCCGTGCGTCCAGGAGGACACCCAGATTGCGAGCCCTCTCTGTGGGGGGCAAAGATTCACCCCCAATAGTCAGCGATGGCACCTGCTGACTATATCGGGACGCCGGGAGCCACAACCACTCGGTCTTGGAAGGGTTGAGTCTGAGCCTGTTCCTCCCCATCCAGACCCGCACGGCCTCCAGGCAGCGAGACATCACATCAAGGGCATCGTTGGGGTGGTCTGGGGTGGAGATGTACAGCTGAGTGTCGTCAGCGTACAGGTGACACTTCACCCCAAAACCACGTATGATCTCACCCAGCGGCTTCACATAAATGTTGAACAGGAGGGGCGAGAGGACCGACCCTTGCGGCACTCCCCATGCGAGATGCCTCGAGGTCGACCTCTGTCCCCCTGCCAACACAAACTGCGAGCGGTCGGAGAGGAAGGAGGAGAACCACCGCAGAACGATGCCCCCTATTCCCAACCCCCTCAACCACCGCAGCATGATACCATGGTCGATGGTATCAAAAGCCGCTGAGAGGTCTAATAGGACTAGGACAGAGGAACAACCCCTGTCCCGAGCCCTCCAGAGATCATCCACCAACGTGACCAATGCCGTTTCTGTGCTGTGCTCCTGCCTGAAGCCCGACTGGCACGGGTCCAGATGGATAGCTTCATCCAGGTGTCGGGGAAGCTGTCGTGCCACCACGCTCTCAACAACCTTCGCCACAAAACCAAGGTTGGAGACCGGACGATAGTTGGCTAATTCAGCCGGGTCCAGGGAAGGCTTCTTGAGGAGGGGCCTCACTACCGCCTCTTTCAAGGCGGCAGGAAAGGCACCCTCGCTCAAAGAAGCAGTTATAATCCCCTGGAGCCAGCCTCATGTAACCTCCCGGGAGGCCAGTACCAACCAGGAGGGACACGGGTCCAATAAACACGGGGAGGCACTAATCTTACCCAGAACCCTGTCCACATCCTCGGGAGCCACAGGATCAAACTCCTCCCAGATAACATTCTCAAGACCTGCCCTCGTCTCCTCCCGTGGACTCATCCAATCGGAGTCCAAGCCTTCCCAAATCCGAGCGACTTTATCGTGCAGGAATTGCACAAAATCCTCAGCACGACCCTGCAAGGGATCTTCCCGCACTCCCCCCCGAAGAAGGGAGTGGGTCACCCTAAACAGGGCGGCTGGGCGGTTCTCTGCAGATGCGATAAGAGCGGAAAAATGGTTAGATTTTGCCGCTTTTATCGCCACTAGGTAGGTCTTGATATAAGACCTCACCTGTGTCCGGTCGGAATCGGATTGACTAGTCCTCCAAATGCTCTCTAGGCGTCTTTTCCGACGCTTCATCTCTCTCAGCTCCTCAGAGAACCAAGGAGCCAATTGAGTTCGGCATCGGGTCAGAGGCCGCAAAGGCACGACGCGGTCCAAAGCTCCAGCGGCCGCCCTTTCCCAGGCAGCCACCAGCTCTTCAGTCGAGTCGTGTGTCAGAGTCTCAGGAAACGGCCCAAGCTCCGTCAGGAACCTTTCGGGGTCCATCAGGCGCCTGGGACGGAACCATCTGGTCGGTTCCGTCTCCCTGCGGTGGGGGAAAGCGGTAGGAAAGTCCAGGTGGAGGAGCGAATGATCTGTCCATGACAAGGGTTTGATGTCTAGATCCCCTCTACCAAGATCATTCAACCACTGACCAGAGATGAAAATCAAGTCCAGAGTGTCCGGAGCCCCGGTTAGGTTACCCTTCTCGTCTCCTCCACTGCGCCCAACCAACCTACCACCCCGCACAGTAGCTATATGGACCCCCCCCCAGTCCATCTCTACAACCCCCTCCCCCCTTCCCGGGTCCCCTTAAAAACCCCTCCCCCCTCCCAGACCCTTTTAAAATACAAAATGAAAATTTGACTAAAAAACCCCACAACCTCCTCCTCGCTGCATGCCACCTCTCTGGGCTCCAAGACCCTTCATCGAGGTGGGCCCTCGATAGCGTAGAGGGCCAAATCTGCGAGAGGGGGGAATCTCGCAGACCAAGAAGTTCAGTCCTAGAATACATCTGGGGGACTGTAATGATGATGAATAGGCTGACATAGTCCGGGAGCCTCAAAAGAGGAAACTTCATCGGCTGATGACAAAGTCCAGGGAGAGGCGTAACAAGCAATGGAACAAAAGCCCTCCCCATTGCCCTCTCACTGCAATGGGGGAATCCGACAAGTCAAGGACCACATGAGCCGCTCTCTCACACCGGTCATGTTGGGAGAACTAAAACCCCAGTCCTGTTGCCAGCAGGCAAGTTCCATCAGTCTGGTACATCATCCTTGGTACCTCCTGGAGGGGGGGGGCATATAATCTGTCCCCCCACCAGGCTAGCCCCTCACGGTGGGTAACGAGTGACTGATTCTCCTGTAGCCATTTATCAGAGGCTAGGGCCTGTTTCAGTGCCGACAGCCAGATATCGGTCTGTCGTGTTCTCATAACACACGCCCCAACAGACAGGGGGGGAAATAACGATTGTAACCCCTCTGCTCTTTTGCTGTGATACTGCGGCATGCAGGATAAAGCATCAGCCAAAAACAGCTTCCCTGCTGGCTTGTACTTGAGAGTGAACCGAAAACGTTGAAAGTATTGCGCCCACCTGACTTGCTTTGGAGACAGTTTGCGAGGGGTTTGAAGCGCCTCCAGATTCTTATGGTCCGTCCAGACCTCAAACGGTTGTGAACTGCCCTCCAGCAAATGACTCCAGGTTTGCAACGCCCACTTGACCGCAAAAGCCTCTTTTTCCCATACAGCCCAATTTCTTTCTGTTGTCGTGAATTTACGTGACGTGTAGGCACAGGGTCGTAGATCACCGGTAGTGTCTTCCTGTAGAAGAACAGCTCCAATGGCCACATCGCTGGCATCTGCTTGTACTACGAATGTCTGTGACGTGTCTGGGTGTTTCAGGACAGGCTCTTTAGCGAACAAGTGTTTGAGCTTCTCAACCGCGTTTTGGCACTCAGAGGTCCACGGTAAAACATATCCCGGTTTGGGTCTTGTTCCAGGTTTCACGAACCCCTTTGTCCGTAACAGGTCCGTGAGGGGTAATACCGTGGTAGCGAAAGACGGGATGAACCGACGGTAGAAATTCGCAAAACCGAGAAAGCTCTGCAGTTGCTTCCGTGTTCGTGGGGCCTGCCACTCGAGTACCGCCTCCACTTTTTTCGGATCCATTTGTATTCCAGTCTCATTGATACGAAACCCAAGATAGTCTATCTCCTTGCGATGAAATTCGCACTTTGAGAGTTTAACAAATAACCGAGCGTTCAGTAACCTGGTAAGTACCAGCCTGACGAGCCGGACGTGTTCTTCCATCGTCTCCGAATAAATAAGGATGTCGTCTAGATATACTAACACCCCCCGATACAGATAATCATGTAACACCCTGTTTATAAGCTGCATGAAGACAGCGGGGGCACCTTGGAGACCAAAGGGCATCACGAGAAAGTGGTAACTGCCAAGGGGACTGTTGAACGTGGTTTTCCATTCGTCCCCCGGGCGTATCCGCACGCGGTAGTAGGCTTCACGAAGGTCTAACTTCGTGAAAATTTTTCCTGTAGCCAGAGTCGTGAGCAAATCAGACATTAATGGTAAAGGATACAACGGTTCGACACAAACGGCGTTTAATCCTCGGTAATCCACGCATAAGCGTAAACCCCCGTCTTTTTTTTCCCGGAAAAGGATCGGGGCGGCCAGGTGTGACCGACTGCCCTAGCCCGTGTGTTTCTTGTGTCTTGGTGTTCCGGACCAGGGGAGGCCGAGAGGAAGACGCGGCTACTAGGAGCCGGTATCCGAGCCCTTTATAGGGCGGGCGCTGAGCTCTAAGCATCCTTAGCTGGGACAATCCAACATTTCAAACTTCCCGCAGTAGCTGTTTCCGGTCGCGCAGCAATGACGTCAGCCGCCCTGGTCTCCGATGGATGCGGCGTTGCTTGTAGACTCTCCCCACACCTACGCGACCCCGGTAAGCACACCCATGTAAGAAGACGCCTAGCCGCAACCTACCCCCTTCACCAGCACCCAGTGCCCCACCGCCACCCCACCCATCGGGACCACCATCCACAGCGCAACAGTCCGAACCATGGTGTCGAGTGTGTTGTGCCGCTCGACACTTATCAGATGCCGCTCGAGTGAGATGCGTCACGAACGTATTAGAGGGTACAGCAGCTGACTGGATGATGGTCCTCCACAATAATAACTCCCCCTTGCTGAGAAACTACAACCAGTTCATGGGGGCTCGTAGGAGGCGATTTGAAGACCACCTAGCTGAATGGAAAGCAAGACTTAGAATGAAAGGCATCCAGCAAGGCCGGAGATCAGTGGCAGAATATACCCAAGAATTCCGCGAGCTGGCACCCTACATGACAGGGTGGTCAGAAGCGGTTCTACTGGAGAGCTTCAAAGATGGGCTGAATGAAGAGATATACAAGGGACTTCCTGTTTGCTGCTGGCCGCCGCCAGACGTTCCTTTGGGATCGTCAGCTTCCACAGCCTGTCAGAGCCGCCTTCACAACGGAACGGCGGCTCGAAAAAACTCCGTTCCCATGAGGAAACGGAGATAGAGCCGGCAGGGGTGGGTAGAACTCTCTGCAGAGTCTCAAAAGTTTTTCTTTTACTTTTGGGATGGAGCGGATGAGATGCCCCATATCCCCAGCCGTTGCTCCGGGCTTTGGGAGACCTCTGCTAATGCAGAGCCAGGCGTCAAAAGCAAGCCTGCGAATTTGACAGATTACTCAAAGAAAATGTGAACTGGACCTGTAATACTGAAGCGCAAGTATTTTACTTATCTTTTAAAAATTACTTAAGAGAATAGAGGAAGAGAAAGAGGAAAAAAGTTTTTTTTTAAAAATGGCGTCTGCCGCGACTGGAGAAGAGTTTGAGAGGGAAGGTTCTTCCGTTTTTTATTATTACAATGTAGCGGAATAAATACCACTGGCTACATTTGTAGACAAAACTCCGCTCCTGTTTTTGTTTTTCTCTTTTTCCCCTGGAGGCCTGATTGTTGCTGGCTGGAAGTTTTTTGTCTTGTTTTTTTTTTTCTTCTAACAAAGCCTGCCTAGGCGGAAACATGGCACTGAGGCTTGTGAAGTCAGACAAAAAAATAGGTGGGGGGGATTCCCCCACTAAGAATTTAAAGGAACAAGTTTTAACTCTTCAGTCCCAGAAACCTGATTTTAATATAATAGAATTTCTTTTAGAGGAGATTGAAAGAAGGGATGAGATTGTGAATCAGCAACTTGAAAAATTTAAGCAGGAAACTAAGGAATTGGTGAAATCCAAGTTTGACTTTTTGCAGCAAAAAATTTTAAAAATGTCAGAATTCATGATTCGGTTGGATACAAATACTAATTTACTAGAGTCAAAAATGGATGAAATTCAAGACAAATTGGACAATAGAATTCAAAAAATTGAAAATGATGTGTTAAATATTCAGGATTATAGTTCAAAAGAAAAATTTAAAATGGATGATGATCAAAAGTCTGGTAATGTAGAAAATCTGCAACAGAGGATTGAAAAAGAGGTTCTAAAGATACAATATAATTTTACAGAATATGCAATAAGACTTAGAGGTTTGCAGGAAAATAACAGAGATGACTTAAGGAAAATATCTTCTGAATTTTTAGCTGGGATTTTAAAGATTCAACCTGAGGAAGTGTTTTGTAGGATTGACAGAGCTTATCGAATAAACTCCTGGACTGCCAAGCAAAGGCAATTGCCTAGAGATGTGGTAATCTATTTTTCAGATAAAGAAATTAGGAATAAAATTGTGCAAAATTCCTTCAATTCTAATTTGCAATTGTATGGAAGAAAGATTTGGATTTACAAGGAACTCCCACCTAAGATATTAATGGAAAGGAAGAAATTTGGCTTTCTGGTGTCTGAGTTAAAAAGGAGAAATATTCAATTCCGGTGGGACGTCCCAGTTGGTATTATATTGAGATATCAAGGAGAAAGATACCAGTTAAATACTGTTGAAAGAGCGGAAGAATTTTATCAAAATAGGTTGAAAATGAATTCAACGTCTTCAGATATAATACAGGATAAGCAGAAGGAGCTGGAACTAAAGACAGAGACTGTACCAGATAAATTGCCTTTGGATTTATCGGATACCCCAGCTGGATTATCTACAAATTTGAGAGAAGTGCCATCTGATTTTAATGTGATGACTTATCAAGGCAAGGACAAGCATGGAAACCAATTAGAGGATATACAAGGGATAAAAAAGAAATGCGAGACACAAAAAATTAGGATGGAAGTCAAACCCACAAAAAGAAAACAAAAAAAGAAATAGGTTGTACAAAAATAGAAATTTCTAACCCAAGCAACAGTGAAGCCAGTGATTTTAAAATATGAATGATTATGTGAAAACATAGAGGAGGCGACACATTGGTCAATATCATCCTGAGGATAGTGGCAGATCTCTGCATCGCCGTAATTTTGGGACATGGAAAGAGCCTCAAATTGATGGTTTTGAATTATCTACTTTGAAACTTCTTTTTGTGTTGATAAATATATTATAATTATTTTGAATTATAAGGCAAGAGAATCACATTGGGACATGCAGAAGATCGGGTTGTTACCCAATACGATGATGGAAATTAATAATCCTGATGAAACCCACAATTATTATTATATGGAATATAATTATAATGTCACTCGGGTGGTTGTTTTTACTTTTATATATATAAGAAGATGTTTACTACTGATGGGGGCAGATATGATTGGAAACCTTGAATAAACTGTTGCATCAGCAAGCTATGTTACCCTATTATGGATGTTGGTTTTAACAATCCAGTGGAAAGACTTCAAGAAGATATTATATGGACTATAAATTTAAAGTTATTGTCTTTTCTTTTTTTATTTAGATATAATGGAATATATATATATATATATTTTTAAGTAGTGTGGGCAGTGAATTAAAGATATCAAGAATTGTTGTGTATGGTAAATTTGTAAGACAGTGGGTGAATAAGCTAGCTACAGACTGATTAGTTTAAGTAAAGGGATTTTTAAGTGATACATTTAGGGGAGTGGAGGAAATGGATAGAGTGGAATAAATGTTAAATTAGATTTTATGGGGAGCCCGCTTTGAAATGTTATTAAAGTAGGACTTATCGTATAGTTTTAAAGTGGAAGGTGGTTTTGAATTGTTGCAATAATGTATAGATATAAAACACTATTATGCTAAATTAGAAGTTATTTTATAATAGTTATAGTATAATGTGTTTGTTTTTTTTTGTTTTTTTCTCTTCTTCTCTGAAATGTATGGATAAAGGGGGATTTATAATACTTTTAGTAAGTAAAGGTCAGTATTTTGAGGAGGGAGTAAGTAATCTGTTATGAATTAGGGTTTTTTTTTTGTTACGAAGAAGTCACAGGGGGGGAAGGGTGGGGAGGGGGGGTTAGGGAGGGGGGGGAGGGGGGGGAAAAGGGGGAAAAATTTGTATTTGAAAACTTTTTCAATTAAAAAAAAAAAAAAAAAAAAAGAGATATACAAGGACTGTAGAGGCCAGGGGGTCCCCGAAGACTTGCAGAGTTGGTATATAGCAGCTGAGGATGTGGAGATCGAACTGGCCCGAAGCCGACTCCGAGGGGGGCATGCTGGAGACCCGTCATCCTCCTTTCACCATAAAGGAACACCTAAGATGGCCGAGGGGAAGGCGGAATTCAAACCGAAGTCGAAGCCCTTCACCTGTTTCAAATGTGGGAAGGAAGGACATCGGGCTGCCGAACGTTTCTCCAAACCAGTACCAAAGACCACCGGTTTGGGACCAAGGAAGGCCGACAAACCACCCGCAAAAACCCGCGGCACCGCCCTGAAAGGAGAAGTCGTTGAGTTCGCTCCCCGAAACAAGGGTGAGCTGGGAACTCCGACCACCGACGACGACAGCGGGACGGACTCCGACTCCGATGATCTGGTGAGTCACATAGAGGACCCCATGCTCATCCCCGTAGAAATAAGGGTGCCATCCACAGGGACACAAGCGCAGATGTTAGCCCTACTAGACTCTGGGTGCACCAGGTGCATAATCAGCCCGAAGGTGGTGGAAAAGATGGGCCTGAGACTAAAAACGTTAAAAAGGCCCATTGCGTTCTGTCAGTTGGACGGATCAATTGCAGGAGGGGGCCCAGCCAGCTTTGTGACCAAACTCATTGAAATACAGTTGGGGGAACACGTAGAGAGTCTCAGATTTATTGTGTCCCCTGGCATGGAACGACCCCTCATACTTGGGCTGCCTTGGCTCCATAGATGGAACCCACGGGTTAATTGGAAGACGGGGGTCTTGCGTATTCGCACCGGAAAACCGAGATTAGAGAGGGAACCCCCCCCCAGAGGACAGGACAGGGCCCGAAACGGCGGAAGTGGCAGTAGGCCACATTGAAGGGGAGGAGAAGATTCCAAAAGAGTATTGGGATCTCCGTGAAGTTTTTAGTGAAAAGGCCTCGGATGTACTGCCTCCCCACAGAGCTACGGACTGTACCATTGAAATACTCCCAGGTGTGAAGCTCCCCAAGCCGAAAATCTACCCCATGACCCCTCGAGAATTAGGGGAATTGCGAAACTTTATTGATAAAAATCTAGAACGGGGGTTTATCCGACCTGCCAAACCAAAGGTGGCGGCACTGGTATTTTTCCGAGAAAAGAAGGATGGCTCCTTTCGCTTGGTAGTTGATTACAGAAATCTGAATGCGATTTGCGTGGAAAACGTTTACCCCCTACCACTTATGAAGGACATGCTATCTCACCTAGGGAAGGGGAAAATCTTCACCAAACTTGACTTACGGGAGGCTTACTACCGAGTGAGAATTAAAAAGGGGGATGAATGGAAGACAGCTTTTAGCTGCCCACTTGGATGTTTCCAGTTTAGAGTGCTCCCGTTTGGACTACAGGGAGCCCCTGCTGTGTTCATGCAATTGATTAACTAAGTACTGCATGACCATCTGTTTAAGGGGGTTCTGGTCTACTTGGACAACATTCTTATCTACTCAGAGAACATGGACGACCATGTGAAATTGGTGCGAACGGTCCTGAAAAAACTCCGGGCTGCTGAACTATATGCCAAACTTTCCAAGTGCGAGTTCCATCAAAGCAAAATTGACTATCTTGGATATCGCATATCGCATGAGGGGATAGAGATGGACCCTGGAAAGGTTCGGGCCGTATTGGAATGGGCCGCCCCACGCACCCGCAAACAACTACAGAGTTTCCTGGGATTTGCGAACTTCTATAGACAGTTTATCCCCTCATTTGCCAAAATAGCTCTGCCTATAACAAATCTTCTGAAAACTAAGGGTGAGGCAAAACCAAGGCCCTCACGACCTCTTGAATGGACTATGGACTGTCAAGCAGCTTTCAAAAAGTTGAAACGACTGTTTGCTGCTGAACCGGTCCTCAAACATTCAGACATGGAAGAGCCTTTTGTAGTAAAGGCTGACGCGAGCGACGTGGCTGTGGGAGCAGTACTTCTGCAAAAGAATGCAGAAGGGGAATTACAACCCTGTGCTTACACATCCCGTAAATTATCAGAAACAGAGAGGAGATGGGCCATATGGGAAAAAGAGGCTTTTGTGGTGCGATGGGCATTGTTAACGTGGAGACAATTTCTGGAAGGAGCAAAGCACCCTTTCAAAGTTTGGACTGATCACAAAAATCTGGAGGCGTTGAAAACACCATGTAAACTGTCACCAAAGCAAGCTCGTTGGACCCAGCACTTCAACCGTTTCAATTTCACTCTACGCTACATTCCTGGTGGAAAGAATTTCATGGCGGATGCACTCTCCAGACTGCCTCAATACAACAGTACCAAGAAAGAAGTGGTTCAACCCATCATCCCTTTGACACAACTGGCAGCGCCAATGACTACCAGAGCACAGGCAAGGGCGACCTACTCCAGAAACTGCAAGAAGCCCTAAAAACTGACGAATGGTTTAAAACCCATTCAAATGAATGTACACTCCGTGATGGTCTAGCTTGGATAGGGGCTAAATTGTATGTCCCTGATAGTTTAAGACTAACAGTATTACAGTACGCTCATGATGCCAAGGCAGCGGGACACTTTGGTTTTGTTAAAACTCTACATCTTGTTAAAAGACAATTTTGGTGGCCTGCCCTCAAAAAGGACATAGAGGCATATGTGGCTAGTTGTCCGGTGTGTGCCTCAGCTAAAAGACCCCCAGGGAAGCCACCTGGTTTGCTGCAGAGTGTGGCAAGGCTGGATGCCCCTTGGAAGGAAATATCCATGGATTTTATTGTTGACCTACCAGAAAGTGAAGGGTGCACAGTTATTTGGGCAGTAACGGATTTGTTTTCCAAACAAGTGCACTTCATCCCCTGCTCTAAAATCCCTTCAGCTAAAACTCTTGCCAAACTGTTTATTCGTCATATTTACAGATTACATGGAGCCCCAAAACGTATAATTTCGTACAGGGGTGTACAATTTACTTCCAACTTTTGGAAGGAGTTTTTAAGGTTAATAGGCTCCGCCCAAGGGCTAAGCTCCGCCCACCACCCCCAGACTAATGGGGCTTGTGAGAGAACCAATGTTGTGTTAGAACAGTACCTGAGATGTTATGTAAATTGCCAGCAAGACAACTGGGTGGACCTATTGCCATTTGCGGAGGTGGCATACAACAACTCTATCCATAGCAGCACCGGGTTCACTCCGTTTAAGGTAGCATCTGGTCAGGAATTTGGGCCAATCCCCGAGCTACCACAAGACACCCCACAAAACCCATCTTTGATTGAGTGGATCGAACAGTTACGGAGCACTTGGGCTGTAACTCGAAAAGCCCTAGATGATGCACACCGAGCGCATAAGACCCAAGCAGATAAAAAACGGTCCCCGGCACATGTGTATAAAGTGGGTGACAGGGTTTATCTTTCCACCAAATACTTACAGACTTCACAGAAATCAAAAAAGCTTGGACCCAAGTATGTGGGCCCTTTCCTGGGCACTAGATTTATTAATCCAGTAATAGTTGAATTGGAGTCGCCAAAAACTTTGAGACGAATCCACCCTGTGTCGAGCCCCGGATGGGTCTCGCCATTGTTGGGGAGGAAGATGAGAAGGGGCCGAGCGGCTGTAAACTCTGGTGACGTGCTCCCAGCTTTTTTTTTTTTTAATTTGATTTATATGCCGCCCTTCTCCGGAGACTCAGGGCGGCTTACAGTGTGTTAAGCAATAGCCTTCATACTTTTGTATATTTATACAAAGTCAGCTTATTGCCCCCACAAACTGGGTCCTCATTTAACCTACCTTAGAAAGGATGGAAGGCTGAGTCAACCTTGAGCCTTGGAGAGATTCGAACCAGCAGTAAATTGCAGGCAGCTGTGTTAATAACAGGGTGCTTTAAACCACTGTAGTACCAAGGCTCGTTTTGGAGGGACCTTGCCGCTCAAGCACAAAAGAAACAAACGCTTTCATTGGAGCTCGGAGGAGCATAAAGCTTGCGAATGGCGCCTCCTTGTGACGTAACAGGAAGCGCGCCCTATCGTCGAGCAAGCTAGTGGGAAGTGGTGTGTGGTGTTAACTGTTTGATTGCCAAATGGTAAATTGCTTGTTACTAAGTGTATAAAGAGCGCTACACAGCGGCTGCGTGTAGCGCTAACTTTAAATGTCAATGCCAGCTTGTGCCTTACTCCTGCCTGTGTTGCTGTGCTTAACCTGATTAAAGACGCTGCAAACCGCTTTGTTTCCTTCTGGTTGTTGTTTGCTTCCAGAGCGGTTGGGTGGACAAGCCGAGAGAAAGTTAGCACTCTCCTCAATCACCATCCCAACCACCTTTTCTAGCGGCGTTTTGTGTGTTGGAGGAGTTTCGTTATGGCTGAGGGGACGGCGCCAGGAGCCTCGGAGTTGGAGGTACCTCTAGAGGCAGGCGTGGAGGAGGTGCTCGTGGAAGCGGAGGAGCTGCAAACCGCACCCCCTGAACAGCCGGTGGTCAGACCCAAACTGCGCCAGCTACGTGAGGAGGATTGTTGTGGGCCAGCTGGTATGCAGAGTCAGGGGTTTGAGCATTCTGGACAGGCTTCCGGTGGAGACTGGTGGCCCAGTTCCACCCACACTGGTTCTAAACTTCCAACTCCTCCCCTGTTGGGTTCGTCTTTCAGGGGTTGGAGGGAAAGGCACTGGACAGATGACAAGGAAGCGGATTGGGGTTTTGCAACTATGGGTCCTGACTCCAGTGCTATGGAAGCCCTTCAAGACAGGTTTGGGGAGGGGAGTTTTCGGGACGCCCCCTCTTGGCAGACCTGGGCCACCAGATCGGAGCCGTTACAGGGCATGTCTTGGCAGGACAATGGACTTTCCAGGTCAGAGGTCCGGTTCCACATCGCCAGCCCTAAATTCCGAAGGGAACAAGAACCAGGTCGAGCGGAGGGCCAGACCGGGGCCTGGGAACATCGGATGCCCAAGGGGGAGTCCAGCAACAGGGGTCCCGAGCAACCACCGCATAGAAGAGAGGTAGGGGCTGGGAAAAGGGCACAACGTCTTGTGGGAGACCGGTTTGGTTCCACTGACAGGAGGACTGTTGAAGACCAAAGGAGTGATAGGGAGAATAGGCCACCTGTCCCGCCTCCAGCCTGGCCTCCAGTTCCTGGGATGTGGGCACCTCAACCCACTTGGGGGCCCCCAGCACTGCAAGCTACATTCGACGGGAGCCCAGACCGTGTGGCATTGTTCCTAAGCCAGGTGATCAGTCATCTAGACCAGTATGGCCGCTGGTATCTGTCTCAATGGGCCATGGTGGTGGCCATTACGGCCGTGTTGACAGGTGATGCTGCAGATTGGGTGGCTGCTTTACACCAAAATCATGCTAGAGAACTAGTAGACGTGGGCAAGTTCTTGGAGGCCCTCCGTTCTACCTTTGAGGATGAGTCCAGTGAGCAAGTTGCAGAAGGTGATCTTGTGGCCCTCAAACAGAGGGATTTTCCAGCTAAGGACTATGTACGGGACTTCCGGAAACTTGCTAGTCGCTTAAGGGACTGGCCAGAACGAATGCTAGTCCAGCAGTTCCGTATGGGGTTGGATCGCGAGTTGAGGCAAGCCTGTGCATACCGAGGCCTAGCTCCATGCTTAGCCGTCTGGTTCAAAGCAGCTATTGAACTGGACATAGCGCTCCGAGAGTTTAGGCCTCGGTCGGAAGTTAATGTGGGACAGAGAAGGACCGCCACGGAAAAGTCAGCGGAGAAGCCTCAAACCACGCAACTCCAAACCCTCTGCCCGGCGCAATCTCGTCTGACAGGTCTCAGAGACCGGCCTTCCGTTGTTTCCGGTGCAATCAGGTGGGCCACAAGGCGGCCAAGTGCCCTTTACCACCATTGCGGTTACCACCCCAGAAACAGGCTGCGGGGGTGCCAACCAAGGGTCGACCACGACAGCCGCAAGAACGAACGCAAGCGCTCCAAGGACCAAAGACTGTCGTAGACGCACAGGCCAGGGATGTCGTACCAACACCAACGGCGGGGAGGTTCCCAGTGGTGTCAGGCGAGAGCGACGACGACGAGCCAGAGGACCCAATGGTGAGCGAACCTGTGTACCCTTTTGTAATACCTGTGGTGCTGAGAAACCCCCACTGCCCAACAGGTCTTCAGTATGGAGCTTTAGTGGACACTGGGTGTACCCGTTGCCTGATTCGTAAAGCTGTGGTAGATGCTCTGGGTCTACAGACAAGGCGGCTAAAAGTTCCTGTAAAATTCGAACAGGTGGACGGGTCGTTGTTGGGGGGGGGGCGCCCACTACCCACGTAACAGAAAGTATGTTGTTGGCAATAGGCAACCATCAGGAGTCCATTCGGTTCATCGTAGTCGAGAAAATGATAGAACCGGTGATCCTGGGTCTGACGTGGTTAGACAAGTGGCAACCACACATCTGGTGGGAGGGGGGTTACCGTAAACTCAGGATCCCCTTGGGACCAGCCGTCCCAACCCCCGTCCCTCTGGTTGTATAGCCAGGTGGGGGGCAGGACAGTAGCTGTGCATCCACAGAGGTTTCGCATGCACAGGGATTTCCTAACGTCTATCAAGATCTTTCAGCCGTATTTAGCGAGGAGGAATGTGAGGTACTACCCCCCCATAGGCCCACGGATTGTGCTATCGAGTTGGTGCCTGGAGCTAAATTGCCGAAGCCACGAATGTATTCCATGACCCAACCGGAATTAGCTGAGTTGCGACAATATATCGACAAAAACCTAGCTAGAGGCTTCATCGTCCCTAGTAGATCCAGGATGGCCGCCCCAGTTTTCTTCAGGGAGAAGGATGGTGGGGTACGTTTGTGCGTTGACTTCCGAGGTTTGAACGAGGTGTGCGTAGAACATTTGTATCCTCTTCCGCTTATGAAGGATCTTTTAGCTGCATTATCAACTGGCCGTGTTTTCACAAAGCTCGATTTGCGGGAAGCGTACTACCGGGTTCGGATCAAGCCGGGTGACGAATGGAAGACCACCTTCAATTGTCCCCTCGGTAGTTACCAGTATCGGGTTATGCCGTTTGGACTCCAAGGCGCTCCAGCTGTGTTCATGCAGCTTATTAATGAAGTGCTGCATGAGCATCTTCACAGAGGAGTTCTTGTTTATTTAGACGACATTTTGATCTACACCCACAACTTGGAAGAACACATTAAATTGGTACGTCAGGTTCTGGAGAAACTGTTGGCTGCTAAACTGTTTGTAAAACTCTCAAAATGCGAATTCCATAAGGCAAAAATAGATTACCTTGGTTATCGAATATCGAGCAATGGTATAGAAATGGATCCACGTAAGGTCCAGGCTATTGTGGAGTGGCAAGCTCCTAAAACAAGGAAGCAACTCCAAAGTTTCCTTGGTTTTGCTAATTTCTATCGCCAGTTTGTCCCCGCCTTTGCCACTATAGCTCTACCATTAACAGACCTATTACGCACTAAACCAGCTATGGTAAACCCAAAACCCAAAACCAAGACCCAAGGGCGGCATATAAATCAAATTAAAAAAAAATAAAAAAAAATAATTAAAAAAAAAGACCAAGGCAGGTGTTGCAATGGTCAGCCCAATGCCAAAGTGCATTCGAGCAATTGAAATATCTCTTCACCAGAGAACCAGTACTCAAGCATCCTGATCTGTCACGTGACTTCATCGTTCAGGCTGACGCCAGCGACGTTGCTGTAGGAGCAGTGTTGTTGCAAAAGGATGAGCAGAATCAAATACGTCCTTGTGCTTATACCTCACGCAAATTGAACACCACGGAGAGGGGGTGGGCGATTTAGGAAAAAGAAGCTTTCGCCATCCGATGGGCGTTGATAACTTGGCGTCACATTCTGGAAGGGGCAACCCTCCCATTTGAAGTGTGGACAGACCATAAAAATCTAGAAGCGTTGCAAACGCCTAGGCGTCTATCTCCAAAACAGCTACGCTGGGCACAATATTTTGAAGGTTTTCCTTTAAACTCAAATACGTACCAGCAGGGAAGAATTTCCTTGCTGACGCGCTATCGCGTATGCCGCAATACAATAGCAAGCGCGAAGAAGTAGTGGAATCCCTTATACCGCCCATTGGGACTGGACAACCTGTTGTAGCAGCGCTACGAAAAGAATCGTCTTTCCTAACAGACCTACGAACGGCTATCCAACAGGACACGTGGTTAACCCAAAACCAGACATCGGTAGTCTTACGAGATGGATTGGGGTGGAGTGGGGATCGGTTGTACATTCCAGAACCACTCCGAGTGACAGTCCTACGACGGTGTCATGATGCCAAACCAGCAGGTCACTATGGTTTCCTTAAAACTCTTCACCTGATCAGACGTCAGTTTTGGTGGCCACGGATGCGTGGTGAAATTGAACGATACATGAAAGAGTGCCCCACATGTGCAGCAGCAAAACCATGGTCAGGGAAGCCGATTGGGCGTTTGCAGCCAGTGGCTGATCCTAGTTGTCCGTGGGAGGAGGTTGCGATGGACTTTATAGTGGACCTCCCTTCTAGCAATGGATATACCGTCATCTGGATGGTAGTGGACCTATTTTCGAAGCAAGCGCACTTCATACCCTGTCGAGGTTTACCGTCTGCTCGACGGTTGACAGACATGTTCATCCAACATATTTACTGTCTTCATGGAGTTCCAAAGCGAATTATATCAGATCGGGGTGTCCAGTTCACTGCTCGATTCTGGAGATCTTTCATCCACCGGATAGGATCTACCCAGGGGTTAAGTTCAGCCTTCCATCCCAGTACTAACGGGGCCGCAGAATGGGCTAATGCCGCAGTGGAACGTTATCTCCGTTGTTATGTTTCTTACCAACAAACTGACTGGTCTGCTTTGATCCCATTCGCTGAAGTCGCATACAATAACATCAGCCATCGTAGTACGGGCTTTTCTCCTTTCCAAATCATCTACGGGAGAGAATTCCCTGCCATACCTGAAGTAGAACCTCCGGCTACAGATGTAGCTACGCCTTCCGGCTGGGCAGACAAAATCCGACAAACGTGGCCAGAGGTTAAGGCTGCTCTACAAAAAGCGGCGAGTGAATACAAACTGTATATTGATAAAAAAAGAGCAGATCCAAAACCGTTTTCAGTGGGGGATCAAGTTTATTTATCAACCAAATATTTAAAACTACGGTTGCCTAGTAAGAAATTAGGACCCAAATATATAGGTCCTTTCCCTATAACACGCGTGATCAACCCCGTCACTGTAGTGCTCAAATTACCTTCACTGTTAGGAAAAGTACACCCTGTTTTTCATAGCAGCCTCCTAAAGCCCGTCAGTGGGGATAGAGCTACGACTCAGCCTGACCCACCAGGACCGAGCCATACCAACCAGCATGAGATAGATAAAGTGTTAGATTCCCGACTACGCAGGGGCAGGCTGCAGTACTTAGTACGTTGGAAAGGTTATCCGTTAGCACAAGCGTCTTGGGTGGCAGCTACAGATGTCCATGCCGACCGGTTAATCCGTCGGTATCATCGCCAACATCCAGATAAACCGGGACCCAGTGGGTAGAGTATCTTCTGTAACTAATGTCTGTTTTACCTCCTGCAGGTGGACTCCTGGTAGAGAGGAGCCGCCTGTCGAGCCCCGGATGGGTCTCGCCATTGTTGGGGAGGAAGATGAGAAGGGGCCGAGCGGCTGTAAACTCTGGTGACGTGCTCCCAGCTGTTTGGAGGGACCTTGCCGCTCAAGCACAAAAGAAACAAACGCTTTCATCGGAGCTCGGTGGAGCATAAAGCTTGCGAATGGCGCCTCCTTGTGACGTAACAGGAAGCGCGCCCTATCATCGAGCAAGCTAGTGGGAAGGGGTGTGTGGTGTTAACTGTTTGATTGCCAAATGGTAAATTGCTTGTTACTAAGTGTATAAAGAGCGCTACACAGCGGCTGCGTGTAGCGCTAACTTTAAACGTCAATGCCAGCTTGTGCCTTACTCCTGCCTGTGTTGCTGTGCTTAACCTGATTAAAGACGCTGCAAACCGCTTTGTTTCCTTCTGGTTGTTGTTTGCTTCCAGAGCGGTTGGGTGGACAAGCCGAGACCGTGTTTCATATTAGCTTGTTGAAACCAGAACACTCGTCCCCTTTACGACCGGACCAAGATTCCCCTCCGGTCCCCATACTGATAGAAGGGGAACATTTTGAAGTCAAAGAAATTTTAGACTCTAGGAAGCACCACGGTAAGGTGCAATATCTGGTGGCTTGGAAACATTTTCCTCTGTCTCAAGCTGAGTGGGTGAACAAACGTGATGTCCGGGCACCAAAGAAAGTACAGTTGTTTCATACCAAATATCCTGATAAACCTCAATGCCTGTATTGCAATTTTTCTTTTCTTCCTTTTCTTTTCCCTGTTTAGGACTAATGTCTTTTCTCTGGAGGGGCCGAATGTCAGCCTCCGACTTTACTGCTTTGGCTGCCATAAGAAACGGGTGGGAGAGAATTGGAGAGCGTGGGGGAAGTGTGCTGGAGGATTTTGAAGAAACGAAACCTAATCTCCGAAGTGGCTATCGGGTCAACCGTCATCGCGTTCCTGATTGATGACGATGCCAGACGTGCTTCCACCTGACCTCTGGGAGACCTTTAGATTGGGTGATTGATGATGGACAGTGGGAGGGGATGCTTTCTATTTGCAACTTTCGCGCCTATTGCTTTAGTTTCAGCTTTTCCTTGGTAGCGTTCATTTCATTTTCCAGTAAAAGTACATTACTCTATAAATAATGGAGTTTGGCTCATTCTTTCCTGGATTTTGAAGGAAGCACACCTGACAGCAGCTATGTTGTTCCAAAGAGGAAGCCTACAGAAAAGGTGATAAAATGCTGTACAATCAGGGCAGAAATGTATTAACAAGGGAGATCAGAGCAGCAAAAAGAAGCTACTCTGAAAAGCTAAGGAATCAGTTCTCAACAAATGAACCAGCAAACATGTGGAAAACTCTTAAAAAAATATCACCGGCTATGGCAAACCTCCTTCCCAGGCTGAAGGAAATCAGCAACTGGCAGATGACCTGAACGTGTTTTACTGCAGGTTTGAAAGGAAACTACAGCCACCTATCTCCACAACCCCCATCTCAGACACACCAACAACGGCCAAGACTCCTACAACTGACCCCATGCCATTGGGTTCACAACCCCTAGTGATCACAGAAAAGGAAGTGCAAGACCTATTTCACAGACAAAAGCCAGGAAAAGCTCCAGGCCCAGACAAGATAACCCCTTCTTGCTTAAAAGTCTGTGCTGACCAATTGGCCCCCAACTTCACCCGAATCTTCAATAAATCACTAGAGATGTGCTATGTTCCTTCTTGCTTCAAACGCTCTACTATCATCCTAGTGCCAAAGAAGCCCACCATCAAGGAACTGAATGACTACAGACCAGTTGCTCTAACATCTGTAGTCATGAAAACCTTTGAAAGGCTAGTGCTGTCCCACTTGAAAACCATCACGGATCTGCTGTTAGACCCCTTGCAATTTGCATGCCGAGCAAATAGATTGACAGATGATGCTGTTAATATGGCTCTGCACTACATCCTACAATATCTTGAATCTCCAAAGACCTATGCAAGGGTCCTGTTTGTAGACTTTAGTTCAGCATTCAATACCATCATTCCAGACACACTTCTAACTAAGCTAAGCCAGCTACAGGTACCTGAACACACTTGCAAGTGGATCATAAGCTTCCTAACAAACAGGAAGCAGCAGGTGAAGCTAAGCAGAATTGCATCAGATACCTGTACAATTAGCACAGGGTCCCCCCAAGGCTGTGTGCTCTCCCCACTTCTCTCTGTATACCAATGACTGCATCTCTAACGATCCATCTGTTAAACTACTGAAGTTCGCAGATGACACAATAGTGATCGGTCTCATTCGAGACAATGATGAATCCGCATACAGACGGGAGGTTGAACAACTAGCCTCATGGTGCGACCGGAACAATCTGGAACTGAACACACTCAAAACCGTAGAAATGGTGGTAGACTTTAGGAGAAACCCTTCCATACTTCCACCTCTCACAATACTAAACAACACAGTATCAACAGTTGAGACCTTCAAATTTCTAGGTTCTACCATATCGCAAGATCTAACATGGACAGCTAAACATCAAAAACATTATCAAAAAAGCACAACAAAGAATGTTCTTTCTGCGCCAACTCAGAAAGCTCAAACTGCCCAAGGAGCTGTTGATACAGTTCTACAGAGGAATTATTGAGTCTGTCATCTGCACCTCTATAACTGTCTGGTTTGGCTCTGCAACTCAACAACACAGACACAGACTTCAGAGGATAATTAGAACTGCAGAAAATAATAGAGATATAAAGTAAATTAGTAAGGCAATATAGATTGTGATCACATACCTGAATATAAGAGGATATTTACCATAAGAATAATAGAAATAGAAGATATTTAACTTCATTTAAGATCAAATAGTATAAAAAAAATTGATTGAGAAGCGGATGCTGATTTGGGAAAAAGTAGACAGAATTTTAGAAAAACAATATAAAATTCTGAAAGAAATGACATCTACTACAGTAACCACAGTAAAATCAGGGAAGAAGGTTGCTTCAACACCAATTGGATTAATGGCATCTCCAGCGACACAAAAAACTATAGAAGGGATTTTCCCAACTGAAAAACAAACCCCGACCATGAGTATGCAGACAGTTCAGACCACGTTAGTGACAATACAAGAGACTATGCAAAAAATGCAAGAGTGTATGTCTAAAAATCATGAGGAAACCAGGAGAGACTTAGATGAAATTAAAAATTCGGTCAAAGAAGATATCCAAAAACTAGATGGAAAAATGGACTCCATTCAGGAGATGATTACAAAAAACGACCAAAGGATTACGGCCATAGAAAAAAAAACAGAACGAACAGAAGAGAAATTAGAACTGTTAGATGTAAAAATTACAGGTCTTAATAAAGAACTTGAAAGTACGGTGGCACAATTGGAAATGGAGAGAGCGGCATTCTATTTACGATTCCAAAACGTAAGAGAAGAAAGAGATGAAGACCTGACACTTGTAATGGCTGAAATGATAGCCGAGATTTTGCAAAGAGATAAAGAAGAGATTATTAACGGAATAGACAAAGTGTTCAGAGTAAATACCAACTACGCGAGACAACATAGGCTCCCAAGAGAAGTCCACGTACGTTTTGTAAGAAAGAAGGTTAGAGATATTGTCTTTAAAATAGCTAAAGAACAACCAATATATTATAAACAAAAAGAGATAATAACATTAAAACAAATACCAAAAAGAATTAGAGAGTGGAGGAAAGATTATGGATTCCTCACTGTATTATTAAACAGAAAACAAATATTATTTCGATGGTTATTGCCGGAAGGAGTATTAGTCACGTGGAAGGGGAAAAAGATAAAAGTGGATACTATAGAAAAGGCACAAAACTTACACGACCAGGTGATGGAACAAGAAGGAACAGACGGCAGAGGAGAAGAGTCGGGAAGGAGAGGTAAAACAACATTGAGACGAGAAGACCAAATAACCCTACGCGAAGAGAACAATAAGGAGAAAGAAAAAGAGGAAGAGGGGGAAATTCAAGAAGAAGAAGAAGGAGTAACGACAAGAGCACAAAACCAAGCAAAAAAAAAGGGACAGGAAGTAAAGGAACAAAAAGAAAGAAGACCAACTTTTAAAAATGGACAGGAATCTGAAAATCATATCAATAAACATAAATGGACTTAACTCTCCTGTTAAAAGAAATCAAACATTTAGAAAATTAATCAAACAAAAAGCAGACATAGTATGTCTTCAAGAAATCCACATAAGAAAACAAGAAGAAAAGTATCTACAATGCAAAAAACTAGGAAAATTATATATATCATTAACAGATGAGAAGAAAAAAGGGATAGCAGTTTATGTTAAAGAAGAGATAGAAAGCGAACTTAAATATGTAGATAGAATAGGAAGAACCGTGATGATCGAAGTTAATCTTAAAGGTAAAAATGTGTTATTAGTTGTGGTATATGCACCAAATAGTGAACAAAAAGAATTTTACCAAAACCTACATGAAAAAATAATAGAACAAAATATAGAAAATGTATGCCTGCTAGGCGATCTTAATGCCATTGTAGACCCAAAAAAAGACTATAGAAGTAATCAGAATAAAAATAATAAGAAGAAAAATTTGTTGCCGAAAACATTTTTATCCCTCACAGAAGAACTAAATTTAGTAGACGTTTGGAGATTATATAACCCCAAAGAGGAAAAGTATACATACTACTCCAACCCTCACAAATCTTGGTCGAGGATAGACATGGTATGGGCTACGAAGACCTTAACACAGGAGATTGAATCAGTAGAGATAGGGACAAATGACTGGGCTGATCATAACCCATTAATAATAGAATGGAGAGGATGGAGAAAGGGGAAAAGTAGATGGATGATGAATACACAGGTAATGAAAGAAAAAGAATATACTGAGAGAATAGAAGAACTGAAATGGTTCTTCAAGGATAATAATAAAAACCAGACATCCTTACAAAATTTGTGGGACACAACAAAAGCCTACATTAGAGGAATAACATTAGCCTATAATAGTAAAAGGAAAAAGGAGAGGGAAAAGGAATATAACAAAATTTATGGTGAGATTAAAAATTGGGAAGAGAAATTACAGGAAAGACCAGGGGACGAACAAATAAGAGTCAATTGGATGGCAGCCAAACACAAATTGAATATACTTGAACAAGAAAAATATGTCAATACATTGAAATTCATAAGACAAAATCAATTTGAACAGGCAAATAAACCGGGGAGGTGGATGGCTTATAAACTAAGAAAAGAAAGGGAAAAACGAATAATCCATCAACTACAGGACAATGAAGGTAAGTTGCAACAGAGCCCAGGGGAAAAAAAAAAAGAGATAGCAATTCAATTCTTCCAAAACTTATATAAGCAAGATAAGGTGGAAGTAGAAGAAATAGACCAATATTTAAAAAAGGAGGAAATGCCCGTGATAACGGAAGAGGAAAAAAAGATGCTAAATAGGGAGATTACGATGGAGGAATTACAGGAAACAATCAGGAAACAAAAAAATAATAAAACCCCGGGAACAGACGGGCTACCAATAGAACTATACAAAGGATTAGGAACATCTCTAAATGGGATATTATTAGAGGTTTACAATGAGGCATTAAAAGAAGCAAAGATACCAGAATCTTGGAAAGAAGCACATATTTCATTAATCTCCAAAGAAGGGACAGATACAACACAAATTAGTAATTATAGGCCAATTTCCCTACTAAATACCGATTATAAAATTTTTATGAACTTAATGGCAAATAGACTAAAAATAATATTAAATAACAGAATACATCCAGATCAGAATGGATTCTTGCCGACAAGACAAATTAAAAATAATCTAAGGATGTTGATTAATATAATAGAATACTATGAGGTACATCCAGAGAAACAGGCAGCGCTGATTTTTCTGGATGCACAAAAAGCATTTGATCGGGTCAATTGGAGATTCATGACACAACAGATAAAAAATATGAAATTTGGAGAGAAATTTGAAAAGATAATATCTACAATATACACAAATCAGAAGGCAAGACTACTAGTGAATGGGGAATTAACAGATTTCTTTGAAATAAGTAGAGGAGTATGACAAGGGTTCCCACTCTCACCCCTGCTCTTCATTTTAACCCTGGAGAATTTGCTTAGGAGAATTAGACTAAATAAAAACATAAAAGGACTTAAAGTAAAAGGAGAAGAATACAAGGTCCAAGCTTTTGCTGATGACCTTGTATTCTTCATAGAGGACCCACTAGAAACACAATTAAAATTGACGGAGGAGATAGAGAAATTTGGCAGGGTGGCAGGGCTAAAAATTAATAAAAACAAGACCAAAATATTAACCAAAAATCTAACAATAAAACAAGTAGAAGAATTGGAACAACAATCGGGACTGCAAGCAGTTAAAAAGATAAAATATCTAGGTATAAACTTGACAACCAGAAATATAGCTATCAAAGCACCCTGTTATTAACACAGCTGCCTGCAATTTACTGCTGGTTCGAATCTCTCCAAGGCTCAAGGTTGACTCAGCCTTCCATCCTTTCTAAGGTAGGTTAAATGAGGACCCAGTTTGTGGGGGCAATAAGCTGACTTTGTATAAATATACAAAAGTATGAAGGCTATTGCTTAACGCACTGTAAGCCGCCCTGAGTCTCTGGAGAAGGGCGGCATATAAATCAAATTAAAAAAAAAAAAAAAAAAAAAGACAACAACTATGGAGAACTATTACAACAAATTAAAAAAGACCTAGAGAGATGGGAGAAACTTAAATTATCGCTGCTAGGAAGAATTGCGGCGATAAAGATGAATATACTCCCAAGGCTCCTCTACTTATTTCAAACTATCCCGGTTAAATTAGAGAATTTTTTTTTTACAAATTTGAATAAAATAATCTCAAAATTTATATGGGAGGGGAAAAAACCGAGGATAAATTTAAAAACATTACAGGATGATAGACCCAGAGGAGGCTTTGGCCTACCAGCCTGGGAAAAATATTATAGAGCGGCAAGTCTGATATAGATTAAGGATTGGGTCAATCTGGATAACCAAAGAATATTGAAATTGGAAGGTCATGATTTATTAAAAGGCTGGCATGCTTATTTGTGGAATATTGGAAACAAAACATACAAACATTTCAAAAACCATATAATAAGAAACTCACTAATTG
The DNA here is from genome assembly GCA_037215915.1 of Pantherophis vulpinus. NCBI lineage: Eukaryota > Metazoa > Chordata > Lepidosauria > Squamata > Colubridae > Pantherophis > Pantherophis vulpinus. The sequence goes on along the minus strand of JAXLNS010000018.1, from coordinate 2,507,402 downwards.
GCACCTGGTTGGAAATTAAACGTAAGCACTATATGAAAGTCCCAGGCTGGATATCTACATTAGAGGCAACAATGCACCCCAATATATCAGCTACTCAAAAAATTATACGATACAAAGAAGTTCTGGACATAAATGGAAGACTAAAATCACGGCAAGAGCTCAGGGACCAGGGTATAGAAATGGACTGGTGGCCGTACTTATTAATACAAACCAGATACAAAAAAGACAGTGAAGAAGGAGGAGTTGAAATAAAATCTAACCAATTAGATAAATTATTAGAAACCAAAGAGGGAAAATTAATCTCAAAGATTTACAAATACCTACTAGAGTTCGATTTGGCAGAAAATATAGTTAAAGGTCAAATGATAGCTTGGGCTAGGAACATTGGAAGAAATATACAATTGGAAGAGTGGGAAATGATATGGGAAAATAATTGCAGAATAACAAAGGCAACAACATATAAAGAGAACCATTACAAGATGTGGTATAGGTGGTACCTAGCCCCTGCTAGATTGGCAAAAATGTACGCAAATTTTAACCTGATATGTTGGAAATGCAGACAAACACTGGGAACCTTTTATCATCTTTGGTGGCTCTGCCCAAAAATTAAAAAATTTTGGATGAAAATTAGAACCTGGATAATAGAAATAATGGAAGAAGAGACTGACCTAAAACCTGAAATTTTCTTATTAGGTATACTTAAAAAAAGCAGTAGAAAAGAAATAAAATACATCACGTTACATATAATCACGGCAGCTAGATTAACCCTAGCCCAATCCTGGAAATTAGAACAGTTGCCAACAGAACAGCAAATAATTCAAAAAATATTTATATGTGCAGAAATGGATAGATTAACTTTAAAATTAAACAATAAGGAAGACTCACAGTATTTCCAAATATGGGACAGATGGTATGAATGGATTAATCGATGAAAAAAAAAGTAAAGTCAAATATAGTAAGAAATTAAAGGTAACAAATATACACCGTCATTAAGAAATTAAGGTTAATGTATATATATATTCACGTTTAAATATTATAGATAGATAATCCTGTTTGTTAGTTTTACTATGTATGTAATTTAGAATTGTATTTTTTAGAGTTAAGAATGTTTTGTACAATTTTTATCTTTTTATATTGAAAAAAGTTTTTTAAAATTTTTTAAAAAAAAGAACTGCAGAAAAAACAATTGCTACCAACCTGCCTTCCATTGACGACCTGTATACTGCACGAGTCAAAAAGAGGGCTGTGAAAATATTTACAGACCCCTCACATCCTGGACATAAACTGTTTCAACTCCTACCCTCAAAACGATGCTATAGAGCACTGCACACCAGAACAACTAGACACAAGAACAGTTTTTTCCCAAATGCCATCACTCTGCTAAACAAATAATTCCCTCAACACTGTCAAACTATTTACTAAGTCTGCACTACTATTAATCTTCTCATCGTTCCCACCACCCATCTCCTTCCACTTATGACTGTATGACTGTAACTTTGTTGCTTGTATCCTTAAGTTTTATATTGATGTTGTTTCCTGATTGCTTATTTGTACCTTATGACTATCATTAAGTGTTGTACCTTATGATTCTTGATGAACGTATCTTTTCTTTTATGTACACTGAGAGTATATGCACCAAGACAAATTCCTTGTGTCCAATCACACTTGGCCAATAAAAAAATCTGTTCTGTTCTGTTCTGTTCTATTATTCTATTCTATTCTATTCTATTATTCTATTCTATTATTCTATTCTATTATTCTATTCTATTCTATTCTATTCTATTCTATTCTATTCTATGTCCTAAAAAGAATAACACTGCCATACATCAAGAACATCTCAGAAACCACCAACAGACTACTTACAACCACATGGAATAAGCATAGCACACAAGCCAACTAAAGCCCTTCAAAACATCCTAAGTAAACCAAAAGACACAGCAGCCCCAGAAGATAGAATAATAGAGTTGGAAGGGACCTTGGAGGTCTTCTAGTCCAGCCCCCTGCTTGAGCAGGAGACCCTATACCATTTCAGATAAATGGTTGTCCAGTCTCTTTTTGAAAGCCTCTCGTGATATCACACCCACAGCTTCTGAAGGCAAGCTGTTCCATTGGTTGATTGTTCTCGTTAGGAAATGTCTCCTTAGTTCTAGGTTGCTTCTCTCTTTGGATAGTTTCCATCCATTGTTTCTTGTTTCGCCTGTTGGTGCTTTGGAAAATAGTTTGACCCCCTCATCTTTGTAGGAGCCCCTCAAATATTGGAACACTGCTATCATGTGTCCCCTAGTACTTCTTTTCATTAGACTAGACATACCCAATTCCTGTAACCATTCTTTGTATGTTTTAGCCTCCAGCCCCCTAATCATTCTTGTTGCTCTTCTCTTCACTCTGTCCAGCATCTCAACATCTTTTTTACATTGTGGTGACTAGAACTGGATGCAGTATTCCAAGTGTGGTCTTACTAATGCTTTGTAAAGCGGTACTAGAACTTCACGTGATCTTGATTTCTAGAATTTCTAGAAGCTTGGCACTCTGACAAATTAGCCATCAATAGACACATAAACAATATCTATAGACTATGCAAAACAGACAATCAACAAACCAAAAAGGAACAAAAAGACGAAAGCACCTCCCCACCAGCAATCAGCAACCAGATTAGAATAGATTAACATCAGACCAACAATCAAGTAAACAATACCCCAATCAAGGAACTGCCAAACAAGCCAACAGTAAACAGCCCAACCAAAGAACCTCTAAAACCATTCCCACCAACACTGACAGGGCAAGCCACTTGAATATAAACTGAGAGCAAACCCCACTCCTTACTAGCACTGATGATGTTAACTACTTTGGGCAATGAAACATCTGCAAGAAAACAACCAAGCTCAGAGAGCACCAAGGACACCTCATTTCAACCCTGAGCTACAAATGTTCTCCTTTATTGACACCTATTTATAGTGATCTATGCATACATGCCTTCACCAATCTGACATACTGCTGTACCTTTAAAAATGTAACTTTTCATCAATTCTAGACTTCTAAAGATTAATAATATTTAGCACTTCTGATGTTGTTGCTCAATCTTCTGACACTTTATAATCCAACAGACAACACTTTTAACAGGGCTGCTTCTCCGACTTCTTGTGAACTCCTGTTTGTGACATCAATGATAAGGCCCAGCTACCCTGTTTTCCATAAGGGTTTTAATTGCTTTCAATTTCTTCAAACATCAGTCATCTTCAATGACTATCTGTACTTGCTTTTACTGCCTGACAAAATTTCTTACTGAAATAAAACAAAAACTCCATGGACATCAGTTTTGCACCTTCTATTACACTGTATTAAATATTATCCTACATCCAAGTATACATATACAGTAGGGTTTTTTTCCCCTGCAGGTGAACATATGCAAATCTACCACTGTGAAAGGACTATACATATATGAAGCTTTGAAAGTAAATGGGTGACCAAAAAAAGCCCACATATGCACACTCACATATATATGCATGCACAATTTCTAAGGTACATAAAAATATATGGCACTAGCCAAGGTGACATCAGCAATGAATCATAGTCAAATGGTTTGGTTTCTTCTTTCAAAAATGACACTGATTTCACCATGAATTGAGAAAGTAATAATGTTAAGGCAGGAGGAGAGTGGAGAAGTAACATTTAATCAACAGTCCTATTTTTTTAACAATTTTAAAGATATTTGTGAAACAAATCAGTGTTACAATCCACATTAAGGGGCATAAAGATGTTGATGTGCAATTTATTCAATTTAGTATTGTCTTTCTTTAATTTCTTGGAAATTGTTATTCTATTAAAAGTATTGCTTATGGCCAATTAAAACAAGACAAAAAGGACAAATTGTTGCAGCATTTTTGTCATGAGTGCTGACTTGTGATTGGGAATCATGGACCATAGCTACAGCTTGAGCATTTTTATTTTGTAAAACTATTACATACCTAAAATAAGTATAAGTGATATATTTGTATTCACCATAATCTTGTCAGCAAATTGCTTTTCCCATATGCTATAAATTGGCTGCCCTTTTGTATCATAAAATCAAATGTAGCGCACTGTCCATTTTTAAATCTTTTCTCAGCATTGCTAAAGTAAATAAAGGTCTGGTAGATATGAGGCCATCTTCATGAAGAAAATGCTATAGAAAAATGTCTTTGGATGTGAATTTTAAAATACACAGTTGTGTAAGACACAGACACAACTTTAAGATCCATCTTGCGTTTAACATTTTGCATCCTTTATTCTTAATTGCAAAACAAAAATTGGCAGAAGTTGGAACTTCCTGGAGTTTGAAGGCATAACCTTATCTCACCGAGATTAAGGAAAATAGCATGAATTTTTAACACAGGTTCAGCCGGTTTGCTTTCAGCCCAGCCATCTCCCTGAATAGGACAGAAACAAAAACACTGGAGTGGACAGAATAATCCTATCTGAATTTTCTCACACATCCACAGACACACGGATTTGGGTGATGCTTTGCAGAGTCAGGGCCTGCTTGGTGCCTATTACAGCATCCAGACCCAGCAGCTTTACCGCCGATTTCAGGTGACCAACTCGGTATGGATGCCAGCCGACCCGCTTTAAACACGGGTTCCAAAAATCTCTGGCTCCAGACACACGCACGCGTGCCCGTATACCCACATTCAATACCTACAGTGGGAGAGAAGAGAAGCAAGCGGTGCTTGGCTAAGGATGGCGGGCGGGAAGACTGTTAATCTGACCAGCCGATAGGTTCCGTCTCCAAGAAAAGGAAGCCGGAGGGAACTCAGAGGAGGGAACCGAGAGGCAGGAAGACACCAGACCTTCCGGGGAGAGATGAAAGGATACCTCCGAGGGAGGGACGATGGAAGAGCAGCGAAAGAAGAGCGTACCCGTATATGTGTACACACACACGCGCGCGCCTTCGCCCTTTTTCTGCGTCATATCCCCAGCCCCTCGCCGCACCGTCTATATCTCGCGCGCAGGCTGCTCTCCCAGATCCTCCTCACAGGGCTCCCATTACCCAGCCGTCACGGCTGCCCGTTGAGCCCCGCCCATTGGCTTCCCAGCGGCTCGGCGGGGAAAGAAAGGACGCGACCATTTCGCTACTATTTCTTGACGCTCTCCTAGGCTGAAGGGCAGCAGTTTCTTCCCACGTTTCTCGGCATGGCGAGTTGCCTTCTCAGGCAACACGCCACGGGCTAACAACAATAACTTGACCCTTCGTTATTCCTTTTTCTTCCCATCCGAGGCTGAGGAGAGAGCTGGTTTCGCCCTATGTACGGGACACGAGAAGGGCCAACCAAACACAACGTTCCCTTTCCTTCAAAAATAAATAAATAAATGCGGCTTCTTCCGTCGTAGCACAGGGGTTGGATTGCGCAGACGCAGTCAGATTTTAACCTGCACGTGTGACTGCATCAATCAGAATAGAGCTGGAAGGGACCTTGGAGGTCTTCTAGTTGTAGGAAATAAATCCACCCCCTCCTAGAAAATGAAATATTTTAGGAAATATTAAAAAGGCAGAATATTGTAGTTCCCTGGATGAGAAATGGAGAAACATGTTTTAAAGACAAAGCAGCTCCCTGTCCCCCCACCTTTGTCAATGGGCCATCATCTGCAACACAAAAGACATAATAGGACCCATCTAGCAACAGAAACTCACCATATGGCAAGGCTCAAGCAAGCCTGGGAGACAACCTACAAGTTAGCTAAGACCCCGCCCCCTGGGAGTTTGACAACCAATCAGGATGCATTTCTTACACAGTGTAGGAAGTTAGCACCCACCCCTTTCCTGGAAGAATGAAATATACTGCTAAAAAAAATAAAGAGAACACAAGCAGAAGACATCCGAGATCTGAATGAATGAAATAGCCTTATTAATATGGAAGACCAAAACCTAATGGAATAATATAGAATAACGAAATTAGATATAAAAGTGATATAATACGGGGTCAGCCTAGACAATCTCTGAAGGGCCCCTTTCTTTAGTACTAGGTTCAAAAAATGGAACCGCACAGTTAACAAAACCCTCCTCAGCTGGAAAGTTCAGGAAACACCATCATGAGCAAGATATCACATCTAGCCAAGTAGAGGTAACCACAGACATAACGGCAGGAAACTTAGATAGGTTTGCAAGAACACCTGTGACCTACTTAAGAGGGGACACACGTTAGTAAGCTTGTAGGGTATAGCAGCAAGGGAGGGGGGATTGTTGCTGTGGGCTGTCAGAACTGTAACCAATCATAAGATGTCAAAAGTTTGTATAAGAATAACTGCATCAGAATCCTTTGTTGTTCAGTCTTAGCTTCTTGTGTTGCACTGAACCTTGCGCAATAAACCTCTCTGATCACCCACGGAAATCTTGTGAGTCTTAATTTCCATAACATTATTAAATACTTTGTTCTTTACATACAGCAGTTTATACAATGCTCAAACAACTAAAGGGAACACAAAACTACTGTATGTAACGAACAAAGTATTTAATAAGGCTATTTCATTCATTCAGATCTCGGATGTCTTCTGCTTGTGTTCCCTTTACTTTTTTGAGCAGTGTATTTTAGGAAATATTAAAAAGGCAGAATATTATGTTTCCCTGGTTGAGAAATGGAGAAACATGTTTTAAAGACAAAGCAACTCCCACCTTCCTGCCTACCCCCCCCCCTTTGTTAATGGGCCAGAGGCAGAAACTCAATCTTTGACAATAGGACCCATCTGCAACACAATAGCAACAGAAACTAACACAATGGGACCCATCTAAGACAGAAACTCACCACATGGCACCTGGGAAGATTACATCAGCCAGCAAGGCTAGCTAAGACCCCCACCCCCTGGGAGTCTGACAACCAATCAGGATACCCTTTTGGGGCCCCAGGAAGTTCAAAGCCAGAGAAAGCATAAAACCCAGGGACTCGCTGTATCTCGTCCCTTTTCTGTTCAGGAACTCAAGCCATGTGATTCTGTCCACCATTAAACCATCTTTCCAAGCAGTCTCCATGTTTCCAGTGTCTTTTTCCCCACTTGGAGCTGAACCCAGAAGGATATTTCTTCCTACAATTTGGCACCCATAGATGGGACTCCAAGCTAACCTAACCAATGGACCAGGCCCAGGTAAGCCTCCCTTGCTAGCAGCAGACCCATTGAGTCTGTGGGCATGTTTTCCTGGACCTTAGCCATTTGGAACTAGGTTTTAAAGGGGTTTTGAGTGTTGAGCTCAAAGGCTGCTTGGAAAGAAGGTGAGTACCTCTAAATTTTAATTTTAAGCATGGAAAAAACATGGGAAATGTATGTATGCCTGCATGTATGTGAGTGAAGGCCCTTCTCCCAATCACAGCTGGATCTTGCTTCCTCTGTGCATTTCCTAACCGCAGAAAGACCAGCAGTCTGGAGAGCATGGGGGTTTTGCCAGAGCACAGGACCTTCTGTTAGGGAAGGAGGAAGTGTGTGTGTGGGATTCCACCCGGACAACAGTCTGATTCCACCTCTTTGAATGACCTCTAGCCGCACCTCTGCCTACCACTAGCTCCACCGAGCCATGACCGGTAGGATAGAGAAAGCAAGGGGGGGGGGGGTCGGTCACCAAATGTGGGACTTTGTGTTTAAAGGGAACGGAAGCCCAGCGAACATTGAGCGAAAGTGAAAAGGGCAATAAAAGTAAAGGGAATGTCCGGTGTTTTTCAAGAAAGCATAGCCCTGTTAGTTGCGAATAGAGTAAGGAGGTGCCGGTACCGCTGCAGGGGGCAGTTGGTCCTCACGGATTACCTTTTTGATCTGAAAATCCAGGTGAATTCCCTCGGTAGGAAGGGGCCCGTACTTCGTGAGGGAATCAAAGTCCTTCCCAGAATTTGTTTTGTATTCTGAAAACTGCAGGTGACCCACCCGGCTAAGCCAAAGTGAACCTTACATTCCAAGGGTCATGGGAAGCGGTAGCTCGCGGGTGAAGGGTAGCCCCCTGGAAGCATTGCTTGAGGCCTGGGATGCCAGGCAGGTGCCAGTTTTAGCTGGCATGAGAAAAAAAATTGAGAAAATTGTGTAAAAAATGGGCTCTGCTAAGAGATAACACCAGGAGACAAATTTGGCTAAATAAAGGTACTTAAAAGAAAAGGGAAATATATAAATAGGAATGTTGGGGTTTTTGTTTGTTTTGTTTGTTTGTTTGTTCGTCTCTCTGTCTTCTATGCAACCACGTGGTATGTTTAAGATTTGTGCCTTCCCTAATTTAACTGAGATTTATGGTGGGAATGATCAGTGTGTGTGTAAATCTCAGAGTTCTGTTTTCCTCTCTTTGTCCTCCTTGTTTTTCTGTGTGTATGTCCAAGTCTTTGTGCGCCCTTGAGGTAATTGTAACTATAAAATGTATCTGATCCCTAGAGACAAGAATTTGAAATTGTTAGGGAAAAAAAAGAAAAACAAAAAAGATTGAAGCAATGAAAAATGGGGGGGAGAGAAAAAAAAAGAGCCTTTGCCCTGTATTTGTCTGGCCAACAAGAACAGAGTAAAGAGAACTTTTCATTTTATTTCTATTTTTTTTTCTCCTTCCCCCTCTGTATCTTAAAGTAACAACTCAAATTTATGAGGAAACATTTTAAGTTCATTTACAAGAAAAGAAAAAATTCAGTCTTGCATTTACTGTATGTGTTTAAATGGTTTTACCTGTTCATCTCTTTCCCGAAGTATGTGAATCCAGTTTTTTCTTTCTCATCTGCTGTGTCTCCATTTTGTTGAAACTATATTATCTGTTTAGTAACTGCAATACTGTTGTGTTGTTTCTTTTCAAACTCTGCCTGCAAGCTATCTACCCACCCACCCACCCCATCTCTAATCCTGTTACAATGCCTTTCCTGGGAAGATTACCCACAAAGGGGGGGAGGGGACCCTGTTCTAATGTCTTTCAGCCCTGCACAGATGACTCTGCAACTGTGGAAGCAGAGCACATGGATCCAGATGCTGCCTCCAGAGGAGACCCTCCATCTGTTTGAACCAGGAATTGGGTTTGAATCCAGCCTCCACTGAAAGTCATCACAGTAACCAGACTGGAGCAGATCTTCCCAAGCCTGACTGACCAGCCTTACCACCAAGCATGCCACCCAGCAGACATGAAAGAAATGACCCTGAGATGGACAAGTAAAGACCAAAATACTCTTTTCAATCCCTAGAAGACAGCTGGAAAGACTATGGGGGAACGGTGGAAATTCATTGTAAGGTTTTCTTTCTTGTCTCATTTATATTGTAATCAGTTTATTGTAAGGATTGTATTTGGGAGTGGTTGCCACAGCAAGTTATGTACACTTTAGATTTCTGTCTGGTGGGGAGGAGAAATATGTCCAAAATGTTTGTATTGCCTGTATTGTAAAAGTAGCTGCACACACATGCACACACACAGACACACACCATTCAGAATTAGACTGAAACTATTCCCTTCACCTACCTCCACACAAAGCTTCTCCTAGGTTGATTTTTGCTCTGTGGCACTAAAAGCCCAAGGAGTCATATCTCCCTGCTAATTCCATGGGGGAGGGGGCATCCCCCTCAGGCAATTCCATCACTTGAAGAGATAGCAGAAAAAGTGATATCCAAAACCCAAGCCCTGACTGTGACTCACAAATGATGCTGCCCAGTTGCCCAGTAAAGCATGATATGTTGCACTGGTGATCTCATGAGTAGAAGTCCCAGGGCTCATTATGTGTAATAATACCAAAAAAAAAAAAGCCTGGATTGTACACTGGCTAACCTCAATTTGGACTCACAAATCCTGGATGCACTAAAGTAAGAGCTGGGCAGGTTCAGTAACCAACCCATGAAATGGGCAGCCTGTAATTTAAAGGAAAACCATGGCTGTGAAAAATTTTGGGACATGTGCTTGCTTGAAACCTGACTGGAAGCTCACAGAAAGTGATATCTGAAATCTGAAATTAATTGGCATAGAAATTGGATACTGTAAAATTCTTACCAGAACTTTTCCCCTGGCTGCTAGACCTTCAGGGTTGAAAGCTTTTGGAAGGCACTGAAGGAATCCTTTTCTGTTGCCTCTATCAATGCCTTCCCCTTTGCATTAGAACAATTAAAAGCACCCATTAAGGCTCCCTGATCTGATCAATTTTAATCTGTTGCCAATAACTTGTTTCAAAACTCACGTTTTTTTTTGGGGGGGGGGGGTAGGGATTGTAGGAAGTTAGCACCCACCCCTTTCCTGGAAGAATGAAATATTTTAGGAAATATTAAAAAGGCAGAATATTATGTTTCCCTGGTTGAGAAATGGAGAAACATGTTTTAAAGACAAAGCAACTCCCACCTTCCTGCCTCCCCCCCTTTGTTAATGGGCCAGAGGCAGAAACTCAATCTTTGACAATAGGACCCATCTGCAACACAATAGCAACAAAAACTAACACAATGGGAGCCATCTAGGACAGAAACTCACCACATGGCACCTGGGAAGATTACATCAGCCAGCAAGGCTAGCTAAGACCCCCACCCCCTGGGAGTCTGACAACCAATCAGGATACTCTTTCGGGGCCCCAGGAAGTTCAAAGCCAGAGAAAGCATAAAACCCGGGGACTCGCTGTATCTCATCCCTTTTCTGTTCAGGAACTCAAGCCATGTGATCCTGTCCACCATTAAACCAACTTTCCAAGCAGTCTCCATGTTTCCAGTGTCTTTTTCCCCACTTGGAGCAGAACCCAGAAGGATATTTCTTCCTACAATTGGAACCAGAAACACTGAGGGGCCCAACAGAGGGCATAAAACCAAGACACTCCCAGCATCTCGTCCCTTTTTCTACTCAGGAACTCAAGCCATGTGATCCTGTCCACCATTAAACCATCTTTCCAAGCAGTCTCCATGTTTCCAGTGTCTTTTTCCCCACTTGGAACTGAACCCAGAAGGATATTTCTTCCAACCATTTGGCACCCCAGAGATGGGACCTTGACCAAGTAAGCTTCCCTTGCTATCAGCATACTCATTGAGTCTGTGGGTAAGTTTTCTTGGGCCTTGGCCATTTGGAACTAGGTTTTAAAGGGGGTTTGAGTGTTGAGCTCAAAGGCTGCTTGGAAAGAAGGTGATGTAAGGTCCAATAATATGTTTAAGCTCATAAATGCCAAACAAGAAACTTAAACAGAGGCTTGAATAACATAGCATTTAATCTTGATCAAGCTTAAATTGTTAGCTGTTCCAAACACATACAAGATACATGCAGGCAAGTATCTTGTATGGAGCAGGGAGTTTGAAAGCCGGGTGAGTTGACTTCTGCCCAGGCGAGAACTGCCCGTAAATGCTGGATTACAAAAAGTGTGCCCTAGCCTTAACAGCGGCTGAGAAACATCGGGGCAAAAAGACTCAAATGAATGGTGGAGAAAAGACCTGTTGATAGATAGCATTAATTATGGACTTTTTGGAAATGACTTTATTACAGATTTGGTCTTCTTTTTTCTTTTCTTTTCTTTTCTTTTTTTTTTTTTTGTGGCTAAATGAGACTGGATTATGTTTGAGAGAGAGGAAGGAGAAGAGGAAATAAATATGCTTTTAAAAGCAAAGATAAAAGACAAACGGAGATGGAAAAAATGGCTGCCAGCTGAAAAATGAAAGTGCAAATTCCAGACTGCTTGTTACTTGAAAGAGAAACTTTGTTGCTTGTTACTTAAAGTAGATTATTTTGAGAAAAATTTCAAGAGGCTTGACTTTGGACATATAATCTGTGTATTGGAGGATATTGAAGACCAGAAAAAAGAAACTAAATGGAATAATGAAAACTGATTTATTAAGCGTGACAACAAGAAAAAAAAGGGTGTGGCAACAAAAGAACATGATGATACCTTATATGGAATAGTCAATTCAGAATTAACTTTATAGAACTTATAACTTTGAGGACATTGAAATGGAAAATAAATATACTCAGATAGATTGGAGAAGGAAAAAAAAAAAAAGGAATATAAAGTAACAAGATAACAAAATACCATAGTTTGAATTAAATGGATGTAATGGTGTCTGGGAGTTTGATCTTTGAATAATTTTAGGAGATACCTTCCTTCTTCTCTGGGCTCGCTCTCAATTCTATTTTATTTATTTTTTTTCTTTCCTTTTTATTTTTTTCTTTTGTCTTTTCCCCCCTCTCTATTTTTTCTAATTCTCTTTTCAATTTCTTTTGTTATATTTCTATTCTCCTTCCTATTTTTATTCTTGTTTTTTTCTTTTGTTTTTATTTTAACTATTATTAATATTGTTACTATTCTTTCTCTTTTTTCACTATTATTTTTATCTAAGTTGATTTTATGAATATACAACAATTTGACTTGGAAAAAATGAGTATAAATTATTGAAAATTATGATTTTTGGATGTTTTAATACTTTTTGAAACTCTATTTACAGACCTAATAATTTAGAAGAAAATGTTCTCTAAGGTGCTGGATATTAAGAAGAATTAATTACAGATTTAATAATTATAGAAAATTGATTTTAAAGTGATTTAAAATGTTGATATTCACTGGAAATAAATATGGCACAGGAGAAAGCCTAGGAGAGAATAGGAGCTAAGATATTTGTCGATATATTTTTTTTATTTTATTTTTTTTTGTAAATATTTTTTATTTATTTTTTCCAAATTGAAACATAAAACATAACTTTCAAGAGCAAAAAACACGATCCGGTCATAGATGCTTACCACGCTTACATTCCTTTCACAAGCTCAATTAACAATTTCCATTACATCTTTTATAAGTAAAAAAAAGAAAAAAGAAAAAAGAGAAAGTAAAAAAGAAATTCAAAACTTAGAAAAAACCAATTTTAACTCAAATTTAACATTTTCATCTATATAAATGCATTATATCTATACAGATTGATTTCAAATTCACTGTAACTCATTTTTGCATCTACATATCAATTCTAATCATATCTTTATTCTTTACCTTATATCTTATACAAGTCATATCAAAATAATTTTTACAATATTCTAACCTCTTATTAAGTGTTTACCTTACAATTTTATCACCATTACTCTTAATTTCCAATTCAATACCATTCCATTTTTATTATATTTTATAAAACAACATACTATCTAATTTTAATCCTTTGACCCTTATCCTCAAATCAGTTTACTTTAGTTTTTTCTCCCAGTTTACATATTACACAGATTTATCACAAAGACAAATTTTATTTGATCCAGTTTCTAACATATTTTCCATCATGTCTCCCTCTAATATTTGACTATTTTCCAGCTTATTCTATTTGATTAATTCTCAGCATGATCCCCTCCAAAACACCAACTATTTAGTTAATTTCAAAATAATTCCTCAATCTCCTCCAACTCTCCTCCTATTTGTTTGGCTGTTTCCAGTATTATATGGGCTGATTTCCAGCATAGTCTCCTCCTTAACTCCCTCCATTGTTTGGCTGATTTCCAGCATAGTCTCCTCCAACTCTCCTCCTATTTGTTTGGCTGTTTCCAGCATTTTGTGGGCTGATTTCCAGCATATTCTCCTCCTTAACTCCCTCCATTGTTTGGCTGATTTCCAACATATTCTCCTCCTTAACTCCCTCCATTGTTTGGCTGATTTCCAGCATAATCTCCTCTAGGCTCCCTCCATTGTTTGGCTGGTGTCCAGCATAGTTCCCTCCAGTACTCCTCCTATTTGTTTAACTGATTTCCAGCATTTCAGGTTAATTTCCAACGTATTTCCTCCGAGTCTCAAACTCTTATCTAGTTGGTATTCATCCCACTCATTTTGGCTCCCTTTAAAATATAATTATCTATTTTATATCATTTTCCCATCATACTCTTTCAATTTAAATCTCAATATATTTCATAATAATCATCATTTCTAGCATGTATTATATTAATTCAGGACTAATCGCTAGCATCTGTGTATCTTGTATTTTGTTCAATAATTTAATTTAATTTAATTTAATTTCCAATTTATATACCGCCCTTCTCCCTGAGGACTCAGGGCGGTGTACAGCCAAGATAAAAAACATAGAATACAAATATTAAAAAACATTTAAATATATATATAAATTTTGGCCCGAAAGTTAAGAAATCACAGACTGATTAAAAGAATTTAAAAATTTCTTCTTAAGCCAACCCGGCTTGCTGGAAAAGATGGGTTTTAAGGGAACGACGGAAGGCATTGAGGTCATGGATTCTCCTTATCTCCGGGGGCAACTGATTCCAGAGGGTGGGAGCCCCCACCGAGAAGGCCCTCCCCCTGGGGGTCACCAGCCTACATTGTTTGGCTGATGGCACCCTGAGGAGGCCCTCTCTGTGGGAGCGCACAGGTCGATGGGAGGTCGTCGGTAGCAGCAGGCGGTCTCGCAGATAGCTAGGCCCTATGCCATGGAGCGCTTTAAAAGTGATAACCAACACCTTGAAGCGCACCCGGAAGACCACCGGGAGCCAGTGCAGCTCGCGCAGGAGCGGTGTTACATGGGAGCGCCATGTTGCTCCCATCACTACCCACGCTGCTGCATTCTGGACCAGCTGGAGCCTCCGGGTGCTCTTCAAGGGGAGCCCCATGTAGAGAGCATTGCAGTAGTCAAGGCGAGAGGTGACGAGGGCGTGAGTGACTGTGCACAAGGAATCCCGATCGAGAAAGGGCCGCAACTGGTGAATCAGGTGAACCTGATAAAAGGTCCCCCTGGTAACAGCCGTCAGATGTTCCTCCAAAGACAGCTGCCTATCCAGGAGGACTCCCAGATTGCGAACCCTTTCAGTGGGGGCCAAAGACTCACCCCCAATAGTCAGTGATGGAGTCAACTGACTATATCGGGATGCCGGGAGCCACAGCCACTCAGTCTTGGAAGGGTTGAGCTTGAGCCTGTTCCTCCCCATCCAGATCCGCACAGCCTCCAGGCACTGGGACATCACTTCAAGGGCATCAATTTAACATTTGTTTGCAAGTTAAAATTAAAACATATTACATCAAACAGTACATTTTCTTAAAATTTTCCTGCCTCAAAATATATTCTTCTTTATTATTTTTATCCCGTAAATGTCATCCTTTATTTTAATAGTCACCTCTTATTTTCTATTTTTATTATTTCACAACCTTTCCTGTTTTTATCCAAAAATCATATATACCTTTAGGCTTTTAAACTTTACATTTCAGTTAATCACATTTAAATTTATCCACTTTATTTCTTCCTTTTCTTCCTTTTCCTCTCTGTCCAAGTGCTCCATTTCAAAGTTCATCAATTCAAAGTGAAGAATTTCTGTATGTCCCTTTAAAGCTTTTAAAATGTCTGTTCCAAGCGTGATGCATCAGCTTCCTGTCTTTGTTAACTACGCCACACCTAAATTTTGTTTACAGTTTTGTCATTCTCCATTGTTAAAATCCAAAATGTTCTTTCTTTCTTCTTTCTTAAAATCATCTGGGACAGAGTAGGAATCTCCAAAATCCTTATGTCTAATATTAATTTCAAGTAATCCAAGGTAAAAAGCCCATTAACATGTTTCTTTTCCACACAGAAAGGGAAATCTCTTCAATCCACTTCCCTGCTTAGTCACTGCAGACTCCATGGCTATTTTGTAGCCATCCATCTGTCTATCTTCATTAGCTTCATTAACTTCATTTTCTTTCAGAGGCATTAGTTCCCAAGAAAATGCATTTCTCCAATCCACTCCAGTTAAAGACAAAGTCAAATTTCAGAAATTTATTAATGCCAATTCTTCCAGTTTAAATTTACTGCAACAAAGTCTAATTTGGGTCTTTTACCCATTTTTTTTTCCTTTTCAATCTTTAAGCCCCACAGTCCAGCAGCCACTTTTAAATTTGGGGTCTTAGATGCTACATATTATCATGTTTGGTGGACTTGTAGGAAAGTTAAGGCTTTTTGGATAAAAATTTGGTGGGTCATGCAGAATGTTTTGAAGAAAAAAATTCAATTTTCTCCACAATTGTTTTTATTGGGTATAGTTAAGGGTTTTACTTCGGGTGAAACAAAGTTGATATTGTACATGATAACAGCTGCGAGACTATTGATAGGTAAATACTGGAAGAATGAAGCTTTGCCCACGATCGAGGAATGGACTTTGAAGATGGCCAGTTTTGCAGAGATGGCGAAGATTTCAGCATATTTAAAAGACTGTTCACAAGAGACTTATGAATGGGAATGGAAAAAGTGGATAGATTATGTTCAGAACAAATATCAAACTAGGAAGTATCAAATAGCTTTTATTTGAAAATGTTATATTAAGATAGAAATATTTTAATGTAATGAAGATGAAAAATTATAAGGGGGAAGGAGGGGTTCAAGTTTTATACAAGTTTTATACAAAGGAGGGTTTTTTTTATTTTTTTTTACCTGATATGAGTATATTGTGCGGAAGTCCGGGGGGAGGGGAGGGTTAGGGTGGGTTAGGGAGGCTGGGAAGTTTGGGGTGGGTTGAGGGGGGGGGAAAGAGTGAAAATGTAATTGTAAAACCTTTGCAATAAAATAAAAATAAAAATTGGGGTCTTATTTTCCAGTAAATCCAAGTAGGTACGTTATATTGCCTGGGTTGGTGTCACTCACCCGGCTTCGTGATTTTGCTCTTTCTTCATCTTCTTCCTCCAGCACAATCCTTGTTCCCGGTTGCTGCGGTTTCAGGGCAGCCGCCATGGCTGCCGTTCCACTGCCGCCGACGTGAAGGAGAAGCCTCCGGCCCCGAGGAACCTGCCCGTTCCTCTCGGCCGCCCAAGGTTTCGTTCTTATCCCCCTGTCCCTACAAGACAGGGGAGGTCTGCAGACCTATCGGCAGCAGCTTAGCAGAGGGGATTTGGTAAAGCTCAGCGGAGCTCGCCATTTCCCCGTCTGTGTCCCCGCGGCACCAACCCGGCTATATACATATGTAATTTTTAATCAGTTAAAGACATGGAGGAGAATTCTGCTGCTTCTTCTGCTTCTGCTTCTGCTACTTCTGCTGCTACTTCTGCTCCTGCTCCTACTCCTTGTCTTCCTCCTGGTTCTGCTGCTTCTGCTTCTGCTTCTGCTTCTGCTTCTGCTTCTTCTGCTTCTGCTTCTTTTTCTTCTGCTTCTTCTGCTTCTTCTTCTTCTTCTTCTTCTTCTTCTTCTTCTTCTTCTGCTGCTGCTGCTGCTGCTGCTTCTGCTTCACAGCTTCTTCTTCTGCTGTTTCTTCTTCTGCTGCTTCTTCTTCTGCTGTTTCTTCTTCTTCTGCTGCTGCTGCTGCTGCTGCTGCTTCTGCTTCACAGCTTCTTCTTCTGCTGTTTCTTCTTCTGCTGCTGCTGCTTCTTCTTCTTCTGTTTCTGGTGATTCTGCTGATTTTTTTCCTGGATTTAAAAATGAATATGAGTAATATATTGTGAATTAATTTAAAGTTAAATAATTGAATAAGAGATGTAGAAATGGAGGAAAACAAAGCTGGACAATAATTAAAATAAAATGTTATGAATTAGTTAAACAAATGAAGTTAGGAGTGGAGGGAAGCATGATTCTGGAGAACAGTGAAAGTAAAGCTGTGATCTAGTCTTACAAATAAGGTAGGAATGGAGGAAAGCATCATACTGGAGAACAGTTAAGGCAAAACTGGGAACCAGTTAAAAATAAAAATAAGAGTTAGGAGTGGAGGAAAGCACGGGCTGGAAAACAGCCAAAGTAAAGCTGTGAACCAGCCATTAGAGTTAGGAGTGGAGGGAAGCATACGCTAGGTAACAGTTAAAGCAAAACTGTGAACCAGCCAAAAATTAAAAAGTTAGGAGTGGAGGAAAATATATCTGGAGAGCAACTGAAATACAGTTGTGAACCAGTTAAAAATAGAGGTTGGAGTGGAGGAAAGCACTGCTGGAAAGCAACTTTTTGAGCTGCGAACCAGTTTCATAATAGATTTAGGAGGAGTGAAGGAGATAACGTTGGTATGCAGTTAAAATTATACTGTGAACCAGCTCAAATAAGTAAGGTTAGGAGTGGAGGAAAGCATCGCTGGAAAGCAACTGATTAAGTTGCGAACCAGCCAAAAAATAAACTCAGGAGGAAGTGGAGGAGATAATACTGGAGAATAGTTAAGCCAAACTGTGAACCAGTTAAATAAATAGAGATAGAAGTGGCGGAAAACACTGTTGGGAAATAGCTATTATGAATCAGTTAAATATTAGACTTTAAAATAAAGTATTTTGGGAGTGACAAATTTTAGATGGAAATGTTGATTGATTTAGAAACAATTAAGAGAGGAGGAAAATATTCTTTGTCAAGATTATGGATACTAGTTGCCATTTAAAAGAGGTACAATATAGACTCGATGTAATGGGTCTTAGAAATGAGGAATATATATGAAATATTGATTGTTAAAATGACAAAGATTTGGAATGATGTCTATTTGGAAATAATTGTTTAGAATTTAGGGTGACATAGTAGAATGTTTAAAATCTAAATGTTTAGAATAAGATTTCTTTTTCTTTTTTTTCTTTTTTTTTTTAAGAGGTAAATGGATAAAATTTGAAACAAAATTGGTTGAGGAAATGTGAGTAATTGTATTTACTTTATACTGGATCAAATCCTTGCTCTAAAAAGATGTATTTTATGTTTCATGTTTTAAAAAATAAAAAAAAAACTTTTTTAAAAAAAGATACATGCAGGCAAGAGCTACAAACGAGAGGGAATGTGAATCCCTTTTATATTGTTCAGGAAGGTCATAAACCATCAGTTAAAAACCCCAATTCTGGCATCTTTGATTTGTGTATCCCCTGGAACAGGGTAGAGCCTCTTGATTAGCACCATTAGCGTTATCTCTTCCTGATCATCAACTTTGTGTTCACAGGTGGCTATTTAGCCCCCTGGAGTGAAGGGAACTCAAGATACGTTCTTAGGCAGGTGTGGGGGGGGGGAGAGATAAGGCTCTGATCAAAAGGTGGAACACATGTTTTGACGAATGCCAGATACTTTATAGACCCCAATAACAGTATATGTTTGTTCCAGGAAGTTAGTCAATGTGGCATATTTGTGTTACAACTTCAAAGGCATAATATATGTATGTGTTCCAGGAAACAAATATTTACAGCATGCAGGTATACAAAGACATCATATACAACGTGACCAGACGTCCCGCTTCTGGCGGGACAGTCCCGATTTTTAACAATTGGTCCCGCGTCTTGCGGCGTTTAAAAAAAGTCCCAATTTTTGGAAAGACTGCACGACAAGCTAGGGAACGGTGGGAGAACGGGAAGGGAATATACGGTTTTCACTCACCCTCACCCTCTGCCTCTGTTGGATCGCTGGTCCCCGTTTGCTTACTCCGCCCGCTCCCAATCTATTGCTGAGTCCCAGCTGATGGCTAGAGGGAAAAAAACTGTTTAAATTCTTACCGCTGGGCTTCAAAGGGCTGCCCTACAGCTGATCAGTGTTAAAAGAAAACAAATGAGTAGACTGGTGCCTGCAAAAATAGAAAAAACAGCCCCTTTCAGCTTCAGCATAGGTTAATTACCATAAGTTGATTTGATCAGCCTCCCGACTCTCAGCTGATTTGCTCTCAGCTGTTTTGCGGAGGGCTCTGTTGCTAGCTAGCTGCAAAGAGGTAAATTGCTGGAGCAAATGTTTTTCTCCCCTAGCTATGCTGAAAAAGCAAAACTGAAAGTAAAGCAGGGTCTTTGCTGCAACGTGACAAAATGAGGCAGAGAGAGATTTCTTTTTCTTTTTCTTTTTCCTCACCAAAAAAGGTAGGTGCAAAACTGCAAACAATGGGAAATTTAGGGCAAAAGAGGAGGTTCGAGATTTTAAAACACAAAAGGAAAAAAGCTCTATTTAACTAGGGAATTGTAATCATTGAGATACTATTAATTGTATATTGTGTTGAAAGCAGAAATGGTTAAGTTGTGGTTTGGAGGAATATATGGGGTAAATTATTTGGTTTATTATTATTGGTAAATATAATTAATTAATTTGTAAGAAATTGGATTGCATGGAAATAATTGGAATATTCATGTTCATATTGATTGATATACAAAAAAGATAGTTATATAACTAATTGATTTATATTAAAATGTTGAATTTGTATTAAACAACTGTATTACATAATTACATAATTAACCAATGTGAGGATGGATATAAAAATAGATGACAATGGGAAGGGGTATAATATAGAATAGAAGGGAAAAATTGAATTTGATTAAGATTAGAGATGAGGATGAAGGGTAATATTGGTTTTTTTAAAAAATAGATGAGGAATAAATATGGCAAAAAGGAAATATAGAAATTGTAAATTTAATTGAAATGACTAAACACTGGTTAAATTTGTGAACCGGCCAAATACTCTGTTCAAAGAAAATACATTGTATGTTTGTATGTGTGTTTCTAATTATTGCTATTTATTCATATTTGTTCTCTTTTATTCTTTAAAGTTTAACAATTCATTCTTTATCTTAATATCTTTATATTTGTTTGGGGTTGGTTTTCTTCCCTTTCATCTTTTTTATTGTACAGCAATAATGTAGTTAATTTCCTTCCCTTCCTTCATCCCTCTCTATTGCTGTATCCTTTTATGCATATGGACTACTCAGAGGGCTGAAAAAGTTATTTTTGACTGGTCCTCTCACTTTTGACCAGTCCTCGAACTTACGACTGTCCTCACATTTTACGTTTTTGCCCTATCTTGTCACCATGGTGAAGAGAAGCAGTTGTGAAATGAGTGACACGGTTGTTAAGAATGCTACAATGGGCATAAATGATGACCAGTCATAAGTGCGAAGGCCGGTCAAAAGTGCGAGGACCTGTCAGAAATCACTTTTTTCAGCCCTCTGGGTAGTCCTTTTGTGCACATGGACTACTCAGAGGGCTGAAAAACTTATTTTTGACTAGCGCCCCCCCCCCCCCCCCCCCGTCAATGGTGTCCCACTTTACCAATGTTAAAAAATCTGGTCACCTTAATCGTATATCATACATATATATGTTGCAGGAAACAAATAACAAGTTTCTACTAGTTCTAGTATTTCAGTATATCTACATACTATATACTATATACTACAGTGAGTACCTCTAAATTTTAATTTTAAAGCATGGAAAAGCGTGGGAAATGTGTGTATGCCTGCATGTGTGTGAGTGAGAGGACCCTTCTCCCAATCACAGCTGGATCCTGTTTCCTCTGTGCATTTCCTAACGGCAGAAAGACTAACAAGTCTGGAGAGCATGGGGATTTTGCCAGAGCACAGGTCCTTCTGTTAGGGAAGGAGGAAGAGTGTGTGTGCATGTGTGTGTGGCTTCACCCTTGGACAGCAGCTTGATCTCATTTCTCTGTTTGGCCTCTAGCCGCACCCCTGCCTGTTGCTAGCTCCTCCAAGCCATGACCGACAGAACAGGGAAAGCAAGGGGGGCCCATCAGAGTGTGGGACCTTCTGTATATAAGAGGGAAAACAGAGCGGGCTGTAATTGAAGGGTGGGAAGGGGGTTAATGTATTCTTAATAGGCGCATCAGATTAGTTGTAACCCTGGAGGACCTATCCAATGGGACCAAAGGGGAGGGAATGGGGCATCGCGTTAGGGTGTATAAAATGTCTTGCTTTTGAATTCAGGGGTGTGGCTTTTGGCTTAGAACTTCCTGTTGAAGTTCCCCGCCAAGACCCACCGCACTTTGCAAACTGCCTTTTTTTTAAATTGTATTTTGGATAAATAAACTTCTTTTCTTACCGATCCAAGTTTTTTGTGCGGAATCATTTCCAGCATAGTCCAACCCCCTGCTCAAACAAGTGGTTGTCCAGACTTTTTTAAAAAACTTCCAGGGAAGTTTCTCCTTAATTCCAAGTTGCTTCTCTCTTTGATTAGTTTCCATCCATTGTTTCTTGTCCTGCCTTCTGGTGCTTTGAAAAATAAGTTGACCCCCTCTTCTTTGTGGCAGCACCTCAAATACTGGAATACTGCTATCATGTCAACTCTAGTCCTTTTCTCTAGACCAAGGGTGTCAAACTCTGTCAGATGTAAATGCCTTATTCTCTAATGTGTAAATAGTATATGAATGGGATATCAGGGGTTAACTTATTCTTCAATCCTTAATGTATTCATGACTCATCACTCCCACACATAGCTCCACCCATTGTATATATAAGGAGCCATCTTCACCCTTTTCCTTGCTTCTATCTGTGAATATTCAGTGAATATAGAATGCCTACTGTAAATAAAAGGAAATATATTTAAATCTTTACTTCTTAATATCTTTATTGAGTCTGATCCAGAAAATATTGCAACAAGCTGGTAGCAGAGGATGGTTAATTGACTCAATAAAAACTTAAAAATGTCTAAGAAGGATAGGCCCAACACCAGGGCCTACAGCAAAGAAATGGAAACAGAACAAGAAATAATCAACGAATCCACAAACGCAATTTCAAGAGAATCCGAAGAATACACCACTGAAGACGAAGAAATAATAGATGAAAACGATGACCAGAAGGAAATCGAAATAGAGAATAACGAACTCAGGTCAGAGATATTAAAACTATTAAAAAGCCAGAAAAATGATGAAAGCCTCATCGCGAACCTCCAAGAAATGCTGAAGAACAGCGGAGCAGCGAAAGAGAAAAACATCACTAATGAGAAGTCTAAAGAACCAAAAATTGTGAGTGATATGACTACAGAGAAAGCCATTACGAAGAAGAAGAAATGTGATCCCGCACGAAATTTTGAATGGCAGCCATCTTGGTTTCAACAGGCCTCCAAGGTGAGCGAAGCAGAGCCAATCAAAATGCTCAGTTCAAAATTTCTGGCGCGAAAAACATTATCTGACAACGAAAATGAAAAAGAGGATTCAAACTCCTCGGAAGAGCCAGAATCAGAAAGTGAAGATGATTCAACAAAATCCCAAGTAAAGTCAGCGATGAAAACGCTTTTTGCTGCATTTGGGCCAAAACTAAAAATTACCAAAAAGACACCGAAGAAGAGAGCGAACAAGCCGATACCTCAAGACCTGCCCGCTCCCATCCTGACTTCGAGAGCGACGACGCCCGAACCTAGAGAGCCTTGTCGATTCCGCCCTACACCAAAGACCGAAGCAAGTGACTACGCTTCCAAAAAGAAAAGAAGAGCAGCCGCCGTCGTCAGAGCTCCCAAGGCCGAAACAGAGACCGACTCATCTGAAGAAGAGCAAAGCGGGCGAGCCGCGGTGGAGAGAACCTTCCATAACGAAGTCAAAGAAGAAATGGACAACGCGCATGCGCGAAACTACGCAGACGACCCGGGAAGACATGAACTGGTGAAAGAGCCACGCAGACTCGTTGCGAGCATCCCCATGCCGTTTTGCAATTTTCTACACTTGCGAGACCACGGACTACCTCAGGTTGTAAGTAATGGACAAAATAATGTGGGAAACTTACCCAGTGACTTCCCAAAACTAAGGGTTGATGGCATTAATTTGCAAGAATGGTATCAACAGCTCCAGGTGGTCTTTATGAAAGAAAACTTACTATTCTTTATCACTAGTCCCCCAAAAAGACCTTGGACTTTAAAAATAGATTGTTTACATCATAGAGCTTTTTACTTAATAATATCTAGTGTGTCTCCTGCAATGTATCATAGCATCAAACCAAATCAGACTGTTTCTGAAATTATCCAATGCATGTTTAATTTGTTTCACAGCGACAGTGTAGCTACCACCACAAGAATGTCTAAGGATTTCTTTTCATCTAGAGTAAAACCAGGGGTTTCCATAAGTGAGCATTTAATATATTTAAACAAAATAAGAGCTGAGCTGCACTTGAGGGGGGAAGTGATTTCAGACCAAACAATGAAAAGTGTTATTATCAACTCACTTGATTCATCATGGGATAGCTTTATGTCACATTTAGACACTATCAATCTAGGATATTTATCCATAGAAAGTCTATCTAACAAATTGATAGCAGAAGACAATTCAAGAAAAAATCGTTCTAGCAATCACACAGAACACAAACCTTTTAAGAAAGTAGTTTTCCAAGAAAAATATAATGAAACATACAAATGTCACAATTGTGGATCCAGGGAACACAATAGAAGAGATTGCCCCAAAATTTCAAAGGAAAGACATAGGTCAGAATATAGGAACAAATACAATTATAGACAGTCCTCCATAGATAGACATAGATATAGGAGCCCACCAAATTACAGAGAAAGTAGAGGGGGCAGAGAAAATTCAAAAGATAGAAAATCTGGTTCACTGAATGGACTAAACAAACAAGACAACACAAAATTACAGCAAAATGAGAACAATAATTGGCTTATTGATTCTGGAGCAACTAATCACACCACTAATAACAAAAATATATTGTCTTCATTTACAGAAGATAAATTTGTAATAAAGGTAGCTAACCAAGAAAAGGTTCAAGTATTAGGCAGAGGGAATGTAACTTTGCCTGGTCTAGGAAAAATAGAGGGGGTATTGTTAATACCTGAAATACCTCATAACATACTAAGTGCCATAAAACTAAGTAGAGATTCTGACATTAATATAGTTTTCTCAAAGGGAAAAGCGACTTTAGAGAAGAATAAAACAAGTATAGGCACTGTAACGATTAAAGGAGGCCTACCTTATTTGATAACAAAGGAAGAATGGTTGCATAACATTGATTCAAATATAGAAGATTGTATTGAAGCAGATGATGAAAATATTAGCAACAGTGACAATGATGAATGTAAAATATCTCATAATCATACAGATACACACGATAAAAAAAAACCAAAAATAGGTAAGCCAATTCATGATGAGTGTGCTCACATCTTGCATAGGAAGTTAGGACATGCCAGTTTTCCTGTAGTACAAAAAATGACTGAACACGCAGAAGGTGTCAAAATAAAAAATTGTGAAAACTATTTGGAATGCTCAGTATGTAAATCTACAAAACTAAAAACTAGTCCCAGGCCAAGAAACTCTACTAGATCAACTAACAAAATTTTTGACTTAGTACACATGGACCTAGTAGGCCCATTAACTCCATCAATCACTTATAGAAAACGTTACTTCCTGACAATAGTAGACGATTATAGCCGTTATGGGTTTGTTTATACACTAAAACATAAAGATGAAACATTTCAAAAATTTAAGGAATTTTACAAACGCATAGAAACACAACACAATATCAGAATAAAACAAATTATGACAGATAGGGGATGTGAATTCATGTCTAAAGAATTCTCCCAATGGTTAAAGGACAGAGGAATGCTACATTATACGTCTAGTCCATTTTCTGCGTTCCAGAACGGAATTGCAGAGAGGAAAAATTCCACATTACAAACCATGATTAGGTGCACATTGGAGGATGCTGGCTTAAGCAAACAATTTTGGTCAGAAGCCCTACATTATTCAAATTACACACAAAATAGAACCTGGTCCAGTATTGTAAACAAGACACCATACGAAGTAATGTATAATAGGAAGCCAAAATTATCACACATGCACATATTTGGAGTCACTGCAGACGTACACATACCCAAACAGTTGAGAAGAAAGGGAGAAAATGTATCCAGAAGACTCAGATTCATGGGATATGAAACTGGCACCAAAGGATACAGATTCATTGATAATAATAACAAATTTATAGTTTCCAGAACAGCTGTGTTCCATGAACAAGCCAACTGGTCTAAATTACATCTTAATGAAATATTTCCAAATAAATGCAAAGAAACAAAACCTCATGAGGAAGGGACCATAGAAAAACAAAATATCAACAAACACAAAAGCAAAACTAAAACTTGGACAAATAGCCAACACAAAATAAGGACAGACACACTGACAAAAAAGGAAGCAAGATATTTGCACGATAACAATAGCAAACCTGAAAGAGTCATTAGGAACAACAGGAATCAAATGCCAAATAAATACAGGGATTACATAATGCATATGGATGGTAAACCAATAACACCTAACACATATGAGGAAGTGTTAAAACTTCCTCGTGAAGAAAAAGAAAAATGGGAACTAGCTATGAAGAAAGAGATGGAAAGTTTACAAGGATTAAATGTATTTACACCTGCAATTGCACCTAAAGATAAAACTATTATTGGTACCAGGTGGATATATAAAATTAAGAATTTAGAAGGAGGCAATACTCTATACAAAGCTAGATTAGTTGCACAAGGTTATGCACAGAAATATCCGGAGGACTATACTGATACGTATTCCCCCACAGTAAGAACAGAGAGTGTCAAAACAGCTCTAGTGGTAGCATCAGCACTCAACCTTGATGTATTTCAATATGACATACAGACTGCTTATCTACACGCGAAACTAGATAAGGAAATATATGTAAGAGCACCTCACAGTCAATACACCAACAAAAATGAAATTTGGTTGTTGAATAAGAGTTTGTACGGATTAAAACAATCTGGTAAAAGATGGTATGATTGTTTGGTAAAAGTACTTAAGACTATGGATTTCAATGCTACCACTGCTGATAACTGTTTTTTTGTCAAGAAGGGTGACAACTACGTTGAATTTGTATTGATTTACGTAGATGACATTTTGTATATAGGAAAACACAAAGAGAGAAGAGAAACTTTTGTAAATAAGTTAAATGAACATTTCTCGTTGAAATCCCTAGGTAAAGTGAACAAATATCTTGGTGTCCAAATTAATAAGACTAGAAGGGGATTCAAACTTACTCAAAGAGATAAAATTATAGAACTTTTGAATAAATGTAACCTAATCAATGCCAAACCCTGTGATACTCCTATGCAAACTGATTTTCTTAGAAATACTGATGAATCTTCCCCTGAATTCAAGGATAACACGTTTTATAGATCAATCATAGGTTCACTTCTCTATATATCTAATTGGACTAGGCCAGATATCGCCTTACCACTCAACTTATTATCCAGACACGTCAGCAAACCAACAATGTATCACTGGGAAGCTGTTAAAAGAATTTTAAGATATCTGAAAAGCACTCTAGATTTCTGCTTAGTATTAGAACCTAGTGATAATAAAGAACCAAAGCTTGTATGTTACGCAGATGCAGATTGGGCTGGAGACACGTCATGCAGAAAAAGTACATCTGGCTATATTTTTCTCTTAAATGACTGTCCAGTTTACTGGTACACTGGTAAACAAGAACTAGTAGCCACTTCAACGACAGAAGCAGAATATGTTTGTTTATCCAAAGCTGCAAATAACCTTGTATGGTTTAACGATTTAATTTCAGATGTTTGGAGAAAACCTGCTTTGCCTTTTGTCATGCATGAAGACAATAAAGCAGCTATTGAAATATCTAGATCTGATGCCATTGGACAAAGGTCCAGACATATAGATATAAAATTTAAACATGTGAGACAGTTGTCTCAGGATGGATTTATTAAAGCAATACACTGTGATACTTCAGAACAATTAGCTGACATATTAACAAAGCCCTTACCTTCTAAACAGCACAAATAGCTTGTTGCAATATTTTCAGGATCAGACTCAATAAAGATAATAGAAGTTAGAGATTTAAATATATTTCTCTTTAATCATAGTAGGCATTCTATATTCTCTGAATATTCAAGATAGAAGCAAAGGAGAATGGTGAGGGTGGCTCCTTATATATACAAGGGGTGGAGCCAGGAATGGGAGTGGTGAATCATGAATACATTAAAGTCCAAAGAATAAGTTAACCCCTGATGTTCCATATATACATTATTTACACATTAGAGAATAAGGCATTTACATCTGACAAATCCCCCTCTAAATGCCGGTTCGTTATACAACACCAATTACATTCAGATTCAGGACAATATAATACATATAATTTAGAAGTTAAATATTTGTGTTGTTTAGAAGGTAAGGGCTTTGTTAATATGTCAGCTAATTGTTCAGAAGTATCACAATGTATTGCTTTGATGAATCCGTCTTGAGACAGTTGTCTCACGTGCTTAAATTTTATATCAATATGCCTGGACCTTTGTCCAATTGCATCGGATCTGGATATTTCAATGGCCGCTTTATTGTCTTCATGCATAATAAATGGTAAAGTAGGTTTCTCCCAAACATCTGTGATCAAATCATTAAACCATACAAGGTTATTTGCGGCTTTGGACAAGCAAACATATTCCGCTTCTGTGGTGGAAGTGGCTACCAGTTCTTGTTTACCAGTATACCAGTAAACTGGACAATCATTCAATAGAAAAACATAACCAGAGGTACTCTTTCTGCATGATGTATCACCAGCCCAATCTGCATCAGCATAACAAGTAATTTTTGGTTCTTTGTCATTATTGGGTTCCAATATTAAACAAAAATCTAATGTACCTTTCAGATATCTTAGAATTCTTTTGACAGCTTCCCAATGATACAAGGTTGGTTTGCTAACATATCTTGACAATAAATTGAGAGGTAATGCAATATCAGGCCTAGTCCAATTAGATATATAAAGGAGTGAACCTATGACTGATCTGTAAAATGTGTTGTCTTTAAACTCAGGGGAAGATTCATCAGTGTTTCTAAGAAAATCAGTTTGCATAGGGGTGTCACAGGCTTTGGCATTATTTAAGTTACATTTGTTTAGGAGTTCAATGATTTTATCTTTCTGTGTAAGTTTGAATCCTCTTTTTGTTTTGTTAATTTGTACACCAAGGTATTTATTCACTTTACCTAGAGATTTTAACGAGAAGTGTTCGTTTAACTTATTTACAAAGATTTCCCTGCTTTCTTTATGCTTTCCAATGTATAAAATATCATCCACATAAATTAATACAAATTCAACATTATCATTACTCTTTTTTACAAAGAAACAGTTATCAGCAGTGGTGGCGTTGAAATCCATGGTCTTAAGTACTTTTACCAAGCAATCGTACCATCTTTTACCAGATTGCTTTAATCCGTACAGACTCTTATTTAATAACCAAATTTCGTTCTTATTAGTGTATTGACTGTGTGGTGCCCTTACATATATTTCCTTATCTAATTTTGCGTGTAAGTACACAGTTTGTATGTCATATTGGAATACGTCCAGATTGAGTGCAGATGCTACTACAAGAGCTGTTTTGACACTCTCTGTTCTCACTGTGGGTGAATATGTGTCAGTGTAATCTTCTGGATATTTTTGTGCATAACCTTGTGCAACTAGTCTAGCCTTGTATAAGGTATTACCTCCTTCTAAGTTCTTAATTTTATAAATCCACCTGGTACCTATAATTGTTTTATCCTTAGGTGCGATCGCAGGTGTGAATACATTTAATCCTTGTAAACTTTCCATCTCTTTCTCCATAGCTAGTTCCCATTTTTCTCTTTCTTCACGGGGAAGTTTCAATACTTCCTCATATGTATTAGGTGTTATTTGTTCTCCATCCATATGCATTATGTAATCTTTGTATTTATTTGGTATTTGGTTTCTATTGTTTCTAATAGTTCTTTCAGGTTTGCTATGGTTGTCATGCAAATATCTAGCTTCCTTTTTTGTTAATGTGTCTGTCTTTATTTTATGCTGACTATTTGTCCATGTTCTGGTTTTGTTCTTACTTTTGTTAATATTTTGACTTTCTGTTGTTCCTTCCTTGCAAGATATCGTACCTTTGCACTTATTAGGAAATATTTCATTAAGGTGCAATTTAGACCAATTGGCCTGCTCATGGAACACAGCTGTTCTGGATACTATAAATTTGTTATTATTATCGATGAATCTGTACCCTTTGGTTCCTGTTTCGTATCCCATGAATCTTAATCTCCTGGATACGTTTTCTCCCTTTCTCCTCAATTGTTTAGGTATGTGTACGTCTGCAGTGACTCCAAATATGTGCATGTGTGCTAACTTGGGTTTTCTATTGTACATCACCTCATATGGTGTCTTATTCACAATACTGGACCAGGTTCTATTTTGAGTGTAATTTGAATAATGTAAGGCCTCTGACCAAAATTGTTTGCCTAAACCAGCATCCTCTAATGTGCATCTAATCATGGTTTGTAGTGTGGAATTCTTTCTCTCTGCAATCCCATTTTGAAATGCAGAAAATGGATTGGACGTGAAATGTAGCATCCCTCTATCCTTTAACCATTGGGAGAATTCTTTAGACATGAATTCACATCCCCTATCTGTCATAATTTGTTTTATTCTGATATTATGTTGTGTTTCTATGCGTTTGTAGAATTCCTTAAATTTCTGAAATGTTTCATCCTTGTGCTTTAATGTGTAAACAAAACCATAGCGACTGTAATCATCCACTATTGTTAGAAAGTAACGTTTTCTATAGGTAATTGATGGAGTTAATGGACCAACTAAGTCCATATGTACTAAATCAAAAATATTGTTAGTTGTTCTGTTAGATTTTTTTGGCCTGGGACTGGTTTTTAGTTTGGTGGATTTACATACTGAGCATTCCAAATAATTTTCACAATTTTTTATTTTGACACCTTCTGCGTGTTCAGTCATTTTTTGCACTACAGGAAAGCTTGCATGTCCTAACTTCCTATGTAAGATGTGAGCACACTCATCATGAATTGGTTTACCTATTTTTGGTTTCTTCTCATTGTGTGTATTTTTGTTATCATGAGTAATTTTACATTCATCATTGTCACTGTTACTGACATTTTCATCATCTGCTTCAATACAATCTTCCATATTTGAATCAATGTTATGTAACCATCTTTCTTTGGTTATCAGATAGGGTAGACCCCCTTTTATCATCACAGTGCCTACATTTGTTTTGTTCTTTTCTATAATTGCTTTCCCTTTTGAGAAAACTATATTAATGTCAGATTCTCTGCTTAGTTTTATAGCACTCAGTATGTTGTGAGGTATTTCAGGGATTAGTAATACCCCCTCTATTTTCCCTAAACCAGGCAAGGTCACATTTCCTCTGCCTAATACTTGAACCTTTTCTTGATTAGCTACCTTTATTACAAACTTATCTTCAGTAAATGAAGATAATATACTTTTGTTGTTAGTGGTGTGATTTGTTGCACCAGAATCAATAAGCCAATTATTGTTCTCATCTTGTTGTGTTCTGGTGCTGTCTTGTTTATTTAGCCCATTTAGTGACCCAGATTTTCTCTCTTTTGAATTTTCTCTACCCCCTCTACTTTCTCTATAATTTGGTGGACTTCTATATTTGTGTCTATCTGTGAAAGACTGTCTGTAATTGTATCTGCTCCTATATTCTGGCCTATGTCTCTCCCTTGAGACTTTGGGGCAGTCTCTTTTACTGTGTTCCCTGGATCCACAATTATGGCATCTAAAGGCCTCATCATATTTATCTTGAAAGACTACTTTCCTAGAAGATTTGTGTTCTGTTTGGTTACTGGAACGATTTTTTCTTGAATTGTCTTCTGCTATCAATTTGTTAGATAGACTTTCTATTGATAAATATCCCAAATTAATGGTATCTAAGTGTGACATAAAGTTATCCCATGATGGATCAAGTGAATTGATAATAACACTTTTCATTGTTTGATCTGAAATCACTTCCCCCCTCAATTGCAGCTCAGCTCTTATCTTGTTTAGATTTATCAAATGCTCACTTATAGAAACCCCTGGCTTCACTCTAGAAGAAAAGAAATCCTTAGACATTCTTGTAGTTGTAGCTACGCTATCGCTGTGAAATAGATTAAACATGCATTGAATTATTTCTGATACAGTTAGGTTTGGTTTGATGCTATGATACATTGCAGGAGACACGCTAGATATTATTATGAAAAATGCTCTATGATGTAAACAATCTATTTTTAAAGTCCAAGGTCTTCTTGGAGGACTAGTTATAAAGAATAGTAAATTTTCTTTCATAAAAACAACCTGAAGCTGTTGATACCACTCTTGTAAATTAACGCCATCAACTCTAAGTTTTGGGAAATCACTGGGTAAGTTCCCCACATTATTTTGTCCATTACTTACAACCTGAGGCAGTCCGTGGTCTCTCAAGTGCAGGAAATTACAGAATGGCATTGGGATGCTTGCAATGAGTCTGCGCGGTTCTCTGGCCAGTTCAAGTCTTTCGGAGCTGTCTACGTAGTTTTGCACATGCGCGTTGTTCATTTCTTCCTTGGCGTCGTCGTGGAAGGTTCTCTCCATTTCAGCTCTCTCGATCCGCTCCTCTTCAGATGAGTCGGTCTCTGGCTCGGTTTTTGGGGCTCTGGTGGTGGTGACGGTTCTTCTCCTTTTTTTGTGTGCGTTGGCACTCGATCCTGTCTGCGGTGTAGGGCGATATCGGCATGGCTCTCTGGGCTCGGGCGTCGTTGCTTTCGAAGTCAGGATGGGAGCGTGCAGGTCTTGAGTTGTCGTTTTGATTTCTTGCTTCTTCTTTGATGTCTTGGAAATTTTCAATCTTGGTCCAAAAGCAGCAAAAAGTGTTTTCATTGCTGACTTTACTTGAGATTTTGTTAAATCGTCTTCACTTTCTGATTTTGGTTCATCAGAAGAGTTTGAGACTTCTTTTTCACTTTCTTCGTCTGATAGCGTTTTTCGCGCCAGAAATTTTGAACTGAGCGTTTTGATTGGCTCTGCTTCACTCTCTTTTGAAGTTCGTTGAAACCAAGATGGCTGCCATTCAAAATTTCGCGCGGGATCACATCTTTTCTTCTTTACAACTATTTTCTCAGTAGTCATTTCACTCACAGTTTTTTGATCTTTGGGTTTTTCTTTAATGACGTTTTTCTCTCTCGCTGCTCCGCTGTTCCTCAGCATCTCCTGGAGGTCCGCGATGAGACTTTCATCATTCTTTTGGTTTTTTAGTATCTTTAATATTTCTGACCTGAGTTCGTTGTTTTCTATTTTGATTTCTTCTTGGTCATTATTTTCACTCATCAGTTCTTCTTCTTCAGTGGTGTATTCTTCGGATTCTCTCGAAATCGCATTAGTGGATTCGTTGATCATCTCTTGATCAGTTTCTATTTCTTTGCTGTAGGCCCTGGTGTTGGGCCTATCTTTCTTGGACATTTTTAATTACTTATTGAGTCAATTAACCATCCTCTGCTACCAGCTTGTTGCAATATTTTCAGGATCAGACTCAATAAAGATAATAGAAGTTAGAGATTTAAATATATTTCTCTTTAATCATAGTAGGCATTCTATATTCTCTGAATATTCAAGATAGAAGCAAAGGAGAATGGTGAGGGTGGCTCCTTATATATACAAGGGGTGGAGCCAGGAATGGGAGTGGTGAATCATGAATACATTAAAGTCCAAAGAATAAGTTAACCCCTGATGTTCCATATATACATTATTTACACATTAGAGAATAAGGCATTTACATCTGACATATCTGACTTCTAAACTGCATATTTTATATTGTCCTGAATCTGAATGTAATTGGTGTTGTATAACGAATCGGCATTTAGAGGGGGATTTGTCAGATGTAAATGCCTTATTCTCTAATGTGTAAATAGTATATGAATGGGATATCAGGGGTTAACTTATTCTTCAATCCTTAATGTATTCATGACTCATCACTCCCACACATAGCTCCACCCATTGTATATATAAGGAGCCATCTTCACCCTTTTCCTTGCTTCTATCTGTGAATATTCAGTGAATATAGAATGCCTACTGTAAATAAAAGGAAATATATTTAAATCTTTACTTCTTAATATCTTTATTGAGTCTGATCCAGAAAATATTGCAACAAACTCGATTTCATTGAGGGCCACATCAGGGTTGTGTTTGACCTCAGAAGGCTGGTGTGTGTGTGTGTGTGTGTGTGTGTGTGTGTGGCCGGGGGTGGGCGTGGTCATGGTGGCTGTGGCCAGGGTGGGCGTTTGACACAGGCTCAAGATGCATTTTTTCCCTTCTCTTCTGTACAAAGTTAGCACCCACCCCTCTCCTAGAAGAATGAAATATTTTGGGAAATATTAAAAAAGGCAGAATATTATATTTCCCTAAAGGAGAAACATGCTCTTGGAAAGCAGCCCCCACCTTTCTTAATAGCCCCAGCAGGACTGGGCCATCCTATCTACAAGACAAAAGACCTTCAGCTCCAGGGTGATGGGATTAAAACATAACCCTCCAGGACACAATAGGATTAACCCATCTAGCAGTAGAGCATGGCACAATCACCTGGGGACACATGGCACAATCACCTGGGGACATTGCATCATCCAGCAAGCTTCAACCAAACCTGGGAGCTCAGACAACCTCATTATGACCCCTGCATAGCCCAATGGGAGTCTGACAGCAGCCAATAGAATACATGTTCTTGCACAGGAACAGGAAGCTAAAGTTCAAAGCCCAAGAGAAGGTATAAATAGCTCTCACCCACAACTCCATGTGGTCAGCTGCACCAGGACCATGTGCTTGGTGGTTCTGTTCACCATTAGACCCTCTTCCCAATCAGCCTCCAGCCTCCATTTTGTCTCCAGTGCCTTTCTCCCGGCTTGGAACTGAACCAGATGGATGTTTCTTCCAACACTTCTTTCTTGCCACAGTTCTTTACTATAACCATTTTCCTATCTCTTCTACCAGATATTACTGGCAAACATTTATTACTTATTCTTCATACTCCACTAAACTTTTTATTTCTAAATTTATACCCTTTGTTTAATAGTAAATTGCTTTTCTAGGCAGAAAAGCTATTTATACTATTGTATTTTTATTATTCAACTAATAATAAAAATACAATAGCATAAATAACATGATAATACAAGATCTAACAGCAGAGGTAAATTTCCAGGATAGTAAATAGAAATGGCTGTCAATGATTGTTGATTGTAAATTAAGTGGACCTTGTCAGGGTGGCAATTGATCCCATTCCGCTTTGGGGTAATTGCACCTAATTAGAGACGGATCGTGGCTTTTCCTTGGAGTATACTTTTAAAGAAAATAAAACCTGAGATGCATTCTAATAAAACACATTTTATTATAAAGAAGTAAAAAAAGTCTTACTAGCTATTAATTACATCTTGGCAGCATTCCTGCCTTACCTCTTGGCAGGCAAACAAAGAAAGTTAGAAGAAAAGTGAAAGAATGTGGACATGCGCAGTAGCTTAGAGATAAGAGTCAGACAGTCTACCGTAAGTCTCAGAATGGGAGCACAGCTGACAAATACAAAAAATGCAGTGACAATCCCCTTCTTTGTCAGTTGAGCGGACATCAAGTACATCATCAATTAAGGCACATCTTCTTACGCAGATACTCGTGTTGAGCTGCTGGAAGCGGTTTGTTGAGCATATCAGCAATCTGATCATGTGTAGACACATACTGCAATTTAACAAAACCTTTTTTTACTAATTGTTTTATGTTTTGATAACGGATGTCAATGTGTCTGGACCTAGAACCTGTGAAATGTGATTCAGAAATATAAACCACCGATTCATTGTCTTCCATCACGGTGATCGGTCGGATCGGACGTGTCCCGATATCTGTGACCAAAGCATCAAACCATGTTAGAGAATTACATGCATCTGAAACACAAGCATATTCAGCTTCAGTAGATGAACAAGAAACAAAATTCTGTTTACACACTTGCCAGTAAACAGGACATCCATTTAAGAACATCATATAACCTGAAGTACTTTTACGTGATTTCTTATCACTCGCCCAATCAGAATCTGCATAACAACATAATTCTGCATAATCAGTATGTGTTGGTTCTAACAATAACTTCATATGTTTAGTGTGTTTTAGGTATTTCAATAATTTCTTAACGCATGTCCAATGAAACTGTTATGCCTTACCTACGTGTCAAGACAAGAGATTAACAATAAATGCAATGTCGGGTCTGGTCCAACTACTAATATACAACAGTGACCCAATAACTGAACGATAAAGTGTTTGATCCTCGAACTCAGGACTTGGTTCATGTGTCAAGTTGTGAAAATCTGTTTGCATGGGTGTCTTTGTTGTGTTAGCATCCTTCATGTTGCAATGATGCAAAATTTGTTCAATTTTATCTTCTTGTGAAAGACTAAACCCGTTCTGTGTTTTGTCAATCTGAACACCTAAATAAGTGCTAATATGACCTAAAGATTTCAATGTTGGTAACCTGGTTATTTACGGGACCGCCTGCTACCACCAATGGCCTCCCACTGGCCGGTACGCTCTCATAGAGAGGGGCTCCTCCGGGTGCCGTCGGCCAAACAATGTCGACTGGCGGTCCCCAGGGGGAGACCCTTCTCTGTGGGGGCACCTACTATCTGGAATGAGGTCCCCCCCGGAGATACGGAGGATCCCGGATCTGCGCACCTTCTGTCGCACTCTCAAGACTTTTTTATTCCATCAAGCCAGCCTGGCCTAAATCTTTCCCCTTTAAAATGTAAATTTTAATTTGTTTTTAAAATTATTGGGTGTTTTAAATTTGTCTCGGCCAAATTGTTTAATTCGGTTTTATTCTGTTTTTAAATTTTGTATTTATGTGTTTTATTCTGTGGCTGTTCACCGCCCTGAGTCCTTCGGGAGTAGGGCAGTATATAAATCCAATAAATGAAATGAAATGAAATGTGAAATATCTCTGTTGCGATCATCTTGGCGGGCTTCCCATGAGAGGTCCAGATTAGAGAAAACACAGGACAAGTGTCTCTCGGGATGAGAGAGCCTCGAGCTGACTCCAGACCCCTCTTTTATTATACAAGGGTATAGGGCATATCAGAAGGCATGATTACAGCTATACATTCTCATATTACATCCGTGATACAAAGGATTTTCTCCATATCTGGACATAACTTTCACATCCTACCATATTACAGTAAATCACATGAATTCTAGGAAAGCGATACCTAAGGCAGAAACAAAACTTAACTCTTGCTATGTTATCATATTTGGCTTCGTTCCCAGTATCTTCTTCTGCTAGCCAAGAGGCCCATCTCCCCGTTATCAGAGGTTACCTCAGTCCTCAGGAATGTTCTACAAGGAGATGTCTATGCCTTACAAACACAGCCTCCATTCTAAATAGAGTCTCTCTAGTGGTCATCTAGCTGAACCCGCTTTTCCTACTCAGATTATTTCGGTGCCAAGCTCTGTATACGTGTCCAACCAGCTAGGCCGATCTACACATATACTATGGCCACCTGATTCCCACATCTCCTCTGTTTTTGTTTTTTTACAACAGGGTTCAACTGTGTTGTTATTATGATGTTTTCTTTACGTTTGGCAAATATGTTTGTCATCATAGCAAATAAAGCAGGAATACATTGGATACTGCAACATACAGAAACAAGCAAAGCAATGATAAAGGTATATAAATGGTTATACATGATTGTGGTTAGTTTCTTGAGTCGTAGGGAGATTCTCTCCATTATTCCCCTGGTCCCATTACCACATATGAATCTGACTCAGTATCTGTAAGTTCTTCCACAGGGTAGGGACCAAGTTGATGAAGAAAATGTTCTGTCAAAGCTAGTTCCTTCTCAACTTGAATTTCTTTTACAGCTCTGATTGATAATTGTCTAAGGATTGGTATCACACATGGGATGAATGCTAAGCCAGCTATTGCGCATATGAACAAGAATATCATTTGTTTAATCCATCCGGATCCAGGCACCCAAGAAAACCACATGTCAGGAGTTTGTAACCTCTGAGTTATTCTGGAAGCCCTATCTTGCAAGTCCCGAGCACCTTCTCTGATGACACCTGATTTGTTCATGTAGAAACAACAATCTTCACCTAAAAATATACATGTTCCTCCCTTTTCTGCTTTGTTGAGATTGGCTTCCTCCAGTTCCAGAAGGGCTTTGGTTTCACTTATCAGGACGTCCTTCCTATTGGAGGGAATAAAACCTTTGCACATTTGCAGAAGGGAGGGGAGACATTGGATACAGCAACAAAGCAAAACAAGCAGTACGATTATAGATACAATAGTTGGCATAATTGATTTCAACCAAGAACCATCCGGGAGCCATGACCAAAGGGCAGCCCAGATGTCAATGGCGCCAGATCCATCGGATGATAAGGGATTATTTTTGATCATGTTTTCCATATGTTCTATGGTGTGAGTGATGTTATATTGATAATCAGATACATAGGTACAACAATGTGAGTGCATGAGGGCACAAACGCCTCCTTTAGCTACTAGCATAATATCTAAGGCATATCGGTTTTGTAAGACCACCTCCCTGATTTCAGCCAGTTCTTTGTTCATCAGCTTCAGCACCTTGATAGTCTCGTTGAACATATGTACTGTCCAGTTATTTAATAAATGAAGATCCCGATAGTTCATTGCCACCCCGAGATTGGGCAAGATGCCTCTGGATATCTGAGTTTTTAATGAGCCACCCAATGTCAGTGGTGGGTGTGGTTTGGGAAATAGGAGTAGTGGAGTTTGTCTGATTAGCAGCTATTTGAATGTCTTTTATTACTGTCCCATCATGATTGAATGTAGAGGCTGCTGACATGAAGGATCATGAGATGTAGGGGCAATAGATGCAAGATCGTGACTGGTTTCTCCTTCTTTTTGTTGTAAATGATATGGTCTTACGTGTCTTTCGGGGATCCAAATGATGCGATCATTGTACTGGACAGCAGTGTATCCACGGCCCCAGGTAATAAGGTCAGCGGGCCCTTTCCAGGCAGGATCGGGTGGTTGGTGGAAATAGACCTATGGTTTGGGGTAGCTGATGGAGAAGCAGAAAAATGATGGGTCGCAGCCGATGTGGGAGGCTGTCCAGTCAGGTTAAGAAAGTTCAAAGTATATAAGCAAAGATTGAGTTTGTTTTGCATGGCTGGGAGGCCGAGGCATTTTTCCTCTTTCAATTTATCCAGGGCGTTTTTGAGGGTCTGATTAGCCCATTGAGAATTGTAGGGTAAACCAAATTTGTGTGTGATGGACCACTTGTTACAAAAGTCTGCAAAGGCAGTATTGGTGTACGCAGGTCCATTGTCAGTTTTAAGTTCAATTGGGCATCCCATCGATGCAGAAGTCCGAATACAATGATTTATTACATGTTTGGTTGCTTCTCCCCTTTGTGGGGATGCCATAATAAATCCTGAATAAGTATCCACGGAAACATGCAAATATTTCCATGGGGCAAAGGATGGATACTGAGTTACATCCATTTGCCAAATTTCACAAGCTTTGAGACCTCTAGGGTTTACACCCATAGGGATAGAATGAGCTTGTTGACTACAGGTAGGGCATTGTTGTATGATGGCAGTCGCTTCGGCTGCCGTGAGACCAAATTGTTTCGCCAACGCTTTTTTATTTTGATGAAAATAAGCATGACTGTCCCATGGTGTGATGGGAGACATAACCATGAGCGCAGTTGCAGCAGCATCGGCTTTGTCATTTCCCTCTTCCAATCTCTGTCTCCACAACCCACAACATCTATAACCTTCCAATAAACAAATCTCCTTATAACACTAAAGATTCAAGTCCTTCTCCCACTGCCATTCTGACTTCCAAGCCAGCCCAAGTCTGTGCAAACCAACTTACCTAAATGTCTTCTCTTACGTGCTACCACTTTCTCTTCCCATCTATAAACAATTCAACCCCTTCTCAGCACCAATATCTGATACTTCCAAAAGTCAACTTTCTGCTTTCCTTCACTAACACTGCCATAGCTGCCACTGATTGAACACAATCTGGAAATCCTTAACATCAGGATCTAACATTTTAGACAAAAATGTTACTGACTCTCTCTTCCCTCCCCACTTCTGGGTTAAAACCCTCAAAGCCATTCCCTTACATTCCCTTTAACACTGGGTTCTTTGCATACCAGTCTTTATTCAAAATAGCACAATTATCTATTCACAGCCTACAATATCCAGTCAATCCTAGAAATTTCCTCAACTCCTTCAGGTGTTATTTTTGTTACTTCTTTCATTAATTAAATGTTCTAAGTATTTTATCTCTACATATTGTAATTTCTAACTCATCTCTGTGACAATTCCTAAAAAGGGTAGCAGCTTATGCTGCTGACAAACAAACAAACGAACAAACAAACGTGCCATCTGTTAAGTATGCAAAATGCACGCAGACATAAAAACATAAAGGAGTAAGAAAAACAGCTTCAAAAATAAAACAAACAATCTAAATGAGGTATTTTGAGTCAATACTCTGAAATATAATTGGGTATGAAAGTATTTGAAACGTCAAAAATTTCCAGAAGGAAAAAGAAAATCAAAATTGCATTCTGAGCCAAAACAGTGAAACTGCAAAGGCAGGTATCAGATATCACCCTTTACCCCGCCTTTCTCAGGCTGGTTCAGCAGAGAGAAAAAAAAATGGTGAAAAGAACAAAAACCCGTAGCCCCCCTCTTCCTGCCTCTCACGGTGAGAGAAAGGAAAATTTTTTTTTGTTAAAACGGACAAGCCTCCCTTTTCCTGGGAAGACAGGAAGAGAAAGAGAAAAAAAAATGCTTAAACTACATAGAAGTCTCACATTCCTTAGCCTCTCATCATCCACCAGAACCTTGCACAAAATTACATTTCATGCAATCCAATAAATGACTACATACACACCCATTCACATCTGTACTGCAATCAGACCTTTTGTATAATGCGTCCTCCATGCAAATCAGTCATTAAAATTATTTCAATGAACTAGCTTATTCCCAAAGCGGTGGAAAAATTCAGGCAGCAGTTTTAATCACAAAAGGTGATACTGGGCCCATAACCATTGCCCGTTTCCCACAGCTTCAAGCCGAAGCTCATCCATTTTGCTGGCCAGCCAAACATATCATAATTAATTCAACCACATTCAATTCTACACACTATCATTATAGATGCACATCAACAAAATATTTTTAACAGAAATCACTTCAAGTTGATCAGTTCAAATCATCTGAGCCTTCCCATTTAGACAGGCTTTATATTTTATTACCTGCTAACCCCAGGTGGGAAGACAATAAACAATTTCTTCTATCAGCCTGACAAATATACTGAGAGTCAGAGATCAGATTAAAAGGTTGTTGAGAAAAAGTGTGGAAAGCTAAGATAGCCGCAGACAATTAGTGTAAGATTCTGAAGATAAAAGTGAAAGTCAGATTTTGAGATAGAAAGAACAATATTTATTAAATCAGTTCCATTTCTTCGACAGGCTCGAGTACGCCCCAAGGTTATAAGTTCAGCAATAGCTTGAATAAAGGGTAAAACATTTTTAGATGGTAATGAGACAAATAAAGCCATTCAATACAATATACTTTTTGCTGTTCTAAAGCAGCCAGCACTCCTGTGGGTAGCTTACTAGTAGGAAATATTAACAAAGATAACTGACAATTTCTATGAGGGATCCAATCCACAAACTGAATACTCAAGATGTTATTAATTTTCTCAACTGTAGCAAACACTACAGATGGAACTATAATTAAATCTCCTGGCTTTTTTTTTCCTTTAGTCAATAACTCAAATAATGGACTAAGTAAATGCGTAGGTAAAGAAAAATATGAGCGGACCCAATTAATAGTACCCAGTAATTGTTGCAAATTTACTAAGGAAATAACTTTGGGTAACTTTAAACAAGGAAAAGCCGGAGTAGAAAAAGATTGCAATAGTTTATGCCCTAAATACAGATAAAAAGCGTACAGCTGTATTTTTTCTGGGGCAATGTGCAATCCATTTACACATAAATCATTTTGTATTTCAAAAAGCCAATTAGGTTGTATTTTTTTGCGCTCCAATTAAAATGTCATCTATACGATGATACCAGGGTTTTTGATCCCTGATGAAAGAGAGGGCGAGATGTTACAGACATGCCCCCCCCTTTTTGGATTTTTACACTTTCTTTTAAAATAACCAGGTTTTCCACAATTGTAACACTCTTCTTGAGGTTTGCTGCCTGGTGATAAGGCAGTGCTAACAAATTGGTTTTATACAATGTTCCTATATCCTGACACACTTTAATCATATCTGCCAAATCAAGATCTTTTCCCAGCCCAACAATTGCTTTTAAGTGGCGTTCTCTTTAGCTTTTTTCCTGATGTTAGAGAAGGCTTGTTGACGCTTGCCAGAAACAGGCACTTTTCTGAAGGCTTGATAAGCACATTCAGAAGAAGCTTGCAAAGTTGCAGCCGGTAGACAGACAGAAAGCATTTCAGGAATTTCTTCTATATTCCACCCCCCTTTTTTGTCTAACTGTTTCTTTAAATTCTGCTTAATGGGGGTGTAACTAGCTCCTTCAGAAGGAGCTGATGGTTCAATTAAAGATGGTTTTGAGGTGACAATTTTAACTTTATAATCAGGTGGAGGGCTTGTAGTTAATTGTTGCCCTTCCAAAGCATCAGAGCTATATTTTCTATTCCTTGATGACATTAATACCATTGATGTAATATTTACACTGAAACCTTAGGTTCAAGATGTAAAGCTTTCCCTATCTTTATTATATCTCTCAAACAAGGCGTCCCCTGTTCCGGATAAAAGGGACAATGTTTCCCTGTCTCAACTATCAGTTTCCTTTTACTGACATTGAGACAGATTGCAGCCCATCACTTATCACTAGGGATCCCGAAGGATGAAAGGCATGCCAGGGGTCTATTCCAGATGATGATAAGGATGTTAAGGATGCTGCTCCCCACGGAGGGTGTCCCTGCTTCGGGTGCCAGATGTATTTTAGAAGGTAAATCAAATTCTTTAAAATAGTAATATTGGTCTTGGATATCTCGCCAAGCTCTTGCAGATACGCTGCCTGCTGCTTGGAAAGACCTTCTCCCATACTCACGAAAGATTATCGTCGTGTTTCAGGCGAAATCGGGGTGCACAGCCTCTTCCAGGTGGTGAGAACGGGAGTTCCAAGAGACGTATAGCCACGAGGGTTATCACGTCGGGGTCACCAGATGTTGCGATCATCTTGGTGGGCTTCCCATGAGAGGTCCAGATTAGAGAAAACACAGGACAAGTGTTTCTCGGGATGAGAGAGCCTCGAGCTGACTCCAGACCCCTCTTTTATTATACAAGGGTATAGGGCGTATCAGAAGGCATGATTACAGCTATACATTCTCATATTACATCCGTGATACAAAGGATTTTCTCCATATCTGGACATAACTTTCACATCCTACCATATTACAGTAAATCACATGAATTCTAGGAAAGCGATACCTAAGGCAGAAACAAAACTTAACTCTTGCTATGTTATCATATTTGGCTTCGTTCCCAGTATCTTCTTCTGCTAGCCAAGAGGCCCATCTCCCCGTTATCAGAGGTTACCTCAGTCCTCAGGAATGTTCTACAAGGAGATGTCTATGCCTTGCAAACACAGCCTCCATTCTAAATAGAGTCTCTCTAGTGGTCATCTAGCTGAACCCGCTTTTCCTACTCAGATTATTTCGGTGCCAAGCTCCGTATACGTGTCCAACCAGCTAGGCCGATCTACACATATACTATGGCCACCTGATTCCCACATATCTCTGCAAAGCTTTGGCAAAAATTTCACTCATTTGCTTATTTGGACCAATATAAACAATATCATCAACATAAACAAGAACTATCTCATATGCATTGTTAGATCTTTTTGTGAACACGCACTCATCAGTTTCGGACTTAATAAAGCCCATTGAATTTAGTTTGTCAGTAAGACATAAATACCACATTAAACCAGATTGTTTCAGACCATAGAGACTTTTGTTTAGGAACCAGGTATCCCCTTCTTGCTGTAGGAACCCTGGAGGACTTCTCACGTAGATCTCTTCATCTAGGTCTGCATGTAGATAAGCCGTGTCAACATCAAACTGGAAAACTTCTAAACCAAGGATAGTTGCAGTTGCTAAAGCAATTTTTACACTCTCAGTTCTGACTGTCGGTGAGTAAGTATTTGTGTAGTCCTCAGGATAACGTTGAGCGAAACCCTGAGCTACAAGTCTGGCCTTGTACAATAACTCACCATTTGGTTTCTTTTTGATTCTGTAGACCCATCGAGTGCCAATGACCTTTTTGTTTGCTGGAGGTTTTGCAGGTGTAAATACTTTAAGTTTCTTTAGACTGTCCATTTCAACCTGCATTGCCTCATACCATTTCTCTTGCTCTGAATCAAGAAGATGTTTGATTTGTGTGAACGTATCAGGTGGAAGTGTAACATTGCAAATCAAAGGCAAGGGTGTTTTTGTCAGTTGCCACGAATATCGTTGTGGAGGGATCCCCTTTGTGGCCCACTTGGAATGTCTCGGAACAACAGTCCATTCTTCTTCTGCTTCGTCCTCATCCTCACATTCGTTGCTAGCGTCAGCATCAACGGCTTGCGAAGACGGAACATCAGGTTGAGAAGAACCAGTGGATGGAACATCTGCCTGTGAATCTTGATCATCAGGCTGTGTGGCATTAGTAG
The DNA here is from genome assembly GCA_037215915.1 of Pantherophis vulpinus. Taxonomy (NCBI): domain Eukaryota; kingdom Metazoa; phylum Chordata; class Lepidosauria; order Squamata; family Colubridae; genus Pantherophis; species Pantherophis vulpinus. The sequence goes on along the minus strand of JAXLNS010000018.1, from coordinate 2,463,388 downwards.
CATCATCTCTAGGAAAATAAACTCCAGGATCATTGGAGTGAATCCTGGACCAGTCAACATCTTCCTCAAAATTAGCAGATTGGGAAATCACAATTACATGTCTGGAGTCAATAAATTTGCTCCACTTTGAATTATCATCAATACCCATAAATCTCAGTCTCCTTGCTGCTGGACCTCCTTTTCTTCTTTGAGCTAAGGGAATGTTCACCATAGCGTATGAACCAAAAATATGGAGATTTTTGAGATCGGGCTTGTAGCCATACAACATGAAGAAAGGAGTCTGATTTATTACACTGTTCCAAGTACAGTTGACAATGTAATTTGCATATTTGATAGCTTCACCCCAGTATGGGTTACTAAGATTAGTGTCTTCTAGGAGACAACACATCATGGTTTGCAGGACCCCTTGTCATCTCTCTACGACTCCGTTATGAGCCGGTGTGTAAGGAGCCGACGTCTGATGAAGAATTCCATTCTTATGCATCCAGTCCTGGAAACGCTGAGAGATGAATTCAGCACCACGATCACTCTGGATTCTGGCGATGCGAACTTGGTGTTGGGTAGAAACAAGAGCAGCAAAGTCTTTAAAGATCTGAAAGGTCTCAGATTTTTCTTTCATAGGATATACATATCCATATCTAGAGTAATTATCAACAATTGTTAGAAAATATTTTCTACCACCAAGTGTTGGCTTAAAAGGACCAACTATGTCAGTGTGAACCAAATCAAAAATGCGTGTTGACAGGCGTGTAGTGCGTTTGGGAATGGCTGCTGCTTTGGATTTGGCTTTCTTGCAGACAGCACAATCCAAAAACACCTTACACCCCTTTAGATCCAAACCTTTTGTGAACTCCGGCATCTTCCTAAGAACACGGAAACTGGCATACCCCAATCTTCTATGCCACTTATGGATACACCTGGAATGCAAAGGTTTACCAGTTAGTGAATTTTCAACATTAACAGTTTTATGAGGAACCTCAGGCTTGCTCTGAGCAACCTGTTTACCAACTCTATTTTTGTTGGCTTTAGGAGCCTTTGGAATAGCAACAGGATCTCTCTCTGGAGCATCTCTCTCTGGGCCTGTGCATTCCCTTTTTGGAGTTTGCATACTTGCCTGTGTTTGTGTTTTAGGCTTTGGCTTTAAGTAATAAACACCACCAATTAATATGGTTTCAGCAACAATATCTCCATCTTTAACTATGTAACTTGCTTTTTCAAGGTGGTGAACCTGGAACTTTAACACTCTAGACAAGTGACTCTGACTAAGCAAATTACTATTTGCTGTTGGTATATAATAAACATCAGGAATGAATGCATCGAGCTCTTCAACATAAACAGTTCCTTTTCCTTTGACCTGACAAGGATGATTGGAAAAAGAATAAAGTTCACGTAGTTCAGGTTCAGGCTCGTGCATCTCTGTGAAAAGTTCCTTTCTGTAGGTAACATGCAACGCTGCACCACTGTCCAAAGTCCACAGGAGTCGTCTGTCGTACTCTGGATGAGGTTGTGGATCGTTGGTTAACGCCAATGTGGCGAGTGGAGCTTCTGGATCATGCCTGGGACCACGACGACCTTGTGTTCCGCCTCTGCCTCTGCCTCCTCTGGAATCTGTTCCTCTGGGCTGGTACGAGACGGGAGCTGGAACTCGTTGGGGACAATCCCGGGTGGCATGTCCCACACGATTACAGATGTAGCATCTTGGCATCCTTGGAACGTAGGCTCTTCCTCGGAAGGGACGCCTCGCTGGAGCTCTTCATGCGGGTGGTCCTCTCAAATGTGGGGTAGCTAACATGAGTGCTTCTTCTTCAATTAAAAGTCTGCATATATGATCCACTGTGCGTTGAGCAATAGGCTCCTGATTAATCTTTGTAATGGCATCTTTCCATTCATAATTCAATGAGTTAATAATAATGCTGATCATTTGAATATCATCAATAAGATAGCCTCTTTCTCTCAATTCTCTTCTCATTCCTTTCAGTTTGGTTAAATGTCCTCCAATTTGTTCACCAGGTTTCAATCTCGAACCATGGAACTCAGACATGAGCAAACATGAAGATTCAATTGAAACAGGCCTGTAGCAATTTTCCAATTGGGCCCAAATTTGTTGGGCTGTTGCATCAGGCAGAAAGGTAACCTGCAGTTCAGTATCCATGGACATCAATAATGTTGTGCAAGTCTCTTATTGCAGGAGTCCATGGCTGAGCAGGAGGATTAAAAACCATACAGTGAGTACCTTCTCTGCAAAGTAACAATCCAATCTCACTGACCCAGGCCTTATAATTCTGTCCTGACATCTTTAATTTCGACTCACCAGCTAGTGGAACAACAGAAGTGGCCTGTTGAGGAACATGCATTAGAGGTGCTGGTAAAAACACTTGTGGTATTTGCTGCTGCATTGGAATATGCTGCTGTATTTGAATTTGTGGGTGTTGTGCATGCACTTGTGGTTGTTGTGCTCCAGCTGCCACTTGTGCTTGAGCTTGGAGCTGTTGCATTTGAGCTGCAATATTAACATGGCCTGCTGGAGATACAGTCATTTGCCTTTGCTGCATTAAGTGTTGTTGTGCTCCATCTAAAACAGCGGTTCTCAACCTGGGGGTCGCGACCCCTTTGGGGGTCGAATGGCCATTTCACAGGGGTTGCCAAAGCCCTCTCTCACCCCCCCATGCCTTCACTCACCCTCACTCTCTGCTCTGTTGGATCGCCGGCCGTTCGCTTACCCCGCCCACTCTCAATCTATTGCTGCCTCCTGAGTCCCAGCTGATAGCTAGAGGAAAAAAAACTGTTTAAATTCTTGCTGCGGGGCTTCAAAGGGCCGCCCTATAGCCAGTGGTGCAGCCGAACCGTTTGTTAAATTGCTGGCTTGCCCCGCCCCTCTGCACCACTATTTATTGCCAATAAATAGTGGTGGGCGAGGGGCGGGCGAGCCAGCAATTTAACAAATGGTTCGGTGTTTTTTTGTAATTTTATTGGCTCGCGGAGCTTCAGCATAGGCTAATTAGCCCTTGATTAGATTGGCTCCTGACTCTCAGCTGATTTGCTCTCAGCTGTTTTGCTCAGGGCTCTGCTGCTTGCTGGAGAGATTTTTTTTCCCCTAGCTCTGCTGAAACACGAAACTGAAAGTAAAGCAGGCTGTTGGCTTTGCTGTTGCTGCAACATTGGAAAATTAGGCAGGCAGATTTCTTTTCTTTTTCCTCACCAAAAAAGGTAGGTGCAAACAATGGGAAATTTAGGGGAAAAGAGGAGAGTTCAAGATTTTAAAACACAAAAGAAAAAAAGCTCTATTTAACTAGGGAATTGTAATAATTGAGATACTATTAATTGTATATTGTGTTGAAAGCAGAAATGGTTAAGTTGTGGTTTGGAGGAATATATGGGGGAAATTATTTGTTTATTATTATTGGTAAATATAATTAATTGATTTGTAAGAAATTGGATTGCATGGAAATAATTGGAATATTCATGTTCATGTTGATTAATATACAAAAAAGGTAGTTACATAACTAATTTATTTATATTAAAATGTTGAATTTATATTAAACAACTGTAATATTACATAATTAACCAATGTGAGGATGGATATAAAAATAGATGACAATGGGAAGGGGTATAATATAGAATAGAAGGGGAAAATTGAATTTGATTAAGATTAGAGATGAGGATGAAGGGTAATATTGGTTTTTTTAAAAAATAGATGAGGAATAAATATGGCAAAAAGGAAATATAGAAATTGTAAATTTAATTGAAATGACTAAACACTGTGTTGGAAGAAATATCCTTCTGGGTTCTGCTCCAAGTGGGGAAAAAGACACTGGAAACATGGAAACTGCTTGGAAAGATGGTTTAATGGTGGACAGGATCACATGGCTTGAGTTCCTGAACAGAAAAGGGGCAGATACAGTAAATCCTCGGGTTTTTATGCTCTCTCTGGCTCTGCATTTCTTGGGGCCCCGAAAGAGTATCCTGATTGGTTGTCAGACTCCCAGGGGGTGGGGGTCTTAGCTAGCCTTGCTGGCTGATGGTCACATGTGCTTCCCAGGTCACATGTGGTGAGTTTCTGTTGCTAGATGGGTAGAGGGCTAATCCTATCTTTATTGGATCTTTGGCAATTCCTACTATGGCTCTGCCTGAAGGAGGTAGATCTTTGTTATGTAGAATAGACTGGCCCAGGCCTTAATGGCCCATTGACAAAGGGTGGGGGCAGGAAGATGGGAGCTGCTTCAAAACATGCTTATCCCAGGGAAATATAATATTCTGCCTTTTTCATATTTCCTAAAATATTTCACTCTTCCAGGAAAGGGGTGGGTGCTAACTTCCTACAAAAGAAAATACATTGTATGTTTGTATGCGTGTTTCTAATTATTGCTATTTATTCATATTTGTTCTCTTTTATTCTTTAAAGTTTAACAATTCATTCTTTATCTTAATATCTTTATATTTGTTGGGGTTGGCTTTCTTCCCTTTCATCTTTTTTATTGTACAGCAATCTTTCTCCTCAAACCTACCACCTCTCTCTTTTCTTTCCTTCTTACTTTCTCTTCCCCCCCCTTCTTCTCCTCCCTACTTCCTCTTCCTTTCTCCTTCTCCTCCTCTCTTCCTCCCTCTCCTTACCCTCACTCCTACTCTAATTTCCCTTCCCTTCCTTCATCCCTCTCTATTGCTGTATCCTTTTATGCATATGGACTACTCAGAGGGCTGAAAAAGTTATTTCTGACTGGTCCTCGCACTTTTGACCAGTCCTCGAACTTACGACTGTCCTCACATTTTATGTTTTTGCCCTATCTTGTCACCATGGTGAAGAGAAGCAGTTGTGAAATGAGTGACATGGTTGTTAAGAATACTGCACGGGCATAAATGTGAGGATGGTCATAAGTGTGAGGACCAGTCAAAAGTGCGAGGACCTGTCAGAAATGACTTTTTTCAGCCCTCAGTCCCTATACACATAGCCATGGCCACCTGGTCACATGACCAGCTAGCCACGCCCACCCAGTCACATGACCTCCAAGCCACGCCCACAAAATAAGCCATGCCCACAGAACCGGTAGTAAAAAAATTTAGAACCCACCCCTGGTTGGGGGTCACCACAACATGAGGAACTGTATTAAAGGGTCGCGACATTAGGAAGGTTGAGAACCACTGATCTAAAAGGACACCAGCACCACCAGGGGGTGCTGAAGATTGAGCCTGTGGAGACACTTGTGGCACTGCAGACTGAATATCTGAGTGGATTAAGGACATGTTTGATAAAGTCCGATGCAATACTTGAAATTGTTCTTGCAAACTGCGATGCATTTCAGCTTTCTCTAGTAAATTACTTTCGCCAGCAGATAGTGCTGCAACTTTAGTTTCGGGCAGCTCAGATAATTTTTCCGCCTTCGTGGCATGGTGTGTAATTTGAGAGAGAACGTCATGTGACAATTGTGATGTATACATAGCTCTCTGTTCTGATATGCCTGACACAAGACCCTCTTGGAGGTGTGGCTTTGGCTTCGAAGGAGAAGCCAAGATGGGATTTTCAGGAATTTTAAAAACACGAGACTCTCTCTTATCTGCCTCGAGCATAGATAAAGCCATTTTTGCCTCGGATAGCTCATGTTCAAAAAAATTTATATGGTCACGATAGCCTTTTATAGCTTGCTCATCTAGGGTGATCTTAGAGCTGCGAGGAGAATAATAGATTATTTCTCTGTCTGTGTGGGAGGAAAAATGCTCAGCAGTTTGTGAAAACTTTGGCCTTGCACCAAGCGTTTCAAATTTAAAAGGTTCTGGGAGGACTGTTTGAGAGCATGCATATTCAGAAGGAGACGTCACTGACCTCAATTGCAGCACGTTGCCTTCAAAAGCAGCTTTTCTGTCATCTTCCTCCTGAAGCCTTTGTAAGAGCATTTCGTCCATTTCTTCTACTCCTCCCACGGCTTCTTCTCCTAGTCGGGTGGCTGAAGCAAGGGGCTGGAAATTTGAAAGACTCCTTTCTACTGCTTCTTCATCGGAGAAAAACAAATCATTTGTGGAGAATGCTCTGAGTTTCATTTTCATTTTCCCTTTTTTCTTTTTTGGCATTGTTGCAGTAATTAAATCAGTGTTCAGCAGTCACTAAATTAATCATCTGTCTAATTAGCCTAGATGCTTATCATCAAAGTAACAAGCAAGGAAAAAAGCCATAATTCAATCCAAACCGACCTCTGCTACCACGTGTCAGGGTGGCAATTAATCCCATTCCACTTTGGGGTAATTGCAGCTAATTAAAGACGGATCTTTTCCTTGGAGTATACTTTTAAAGAAAATAAAACCCGAGATGCATTCTAATAAAACACATTTTATTATAAAGAAGTAAAAAAAAGTCTTACTAGCTATTAATTACATCTTGGCAGCGTTCCTGCCTTACCTCTTGGCAGGCGAACAAAGAAAGTTAGAAGAAAAGTGAAAGAATGTGGACATGAGCAGTAGCTTAGAGATAAGAGTCAGACAGTCTACCATAAGTCTCAGAATGGGAGCCCAGCTGACAAATTCAAAAAACGCAGTGACAGACCTAATGTCAACTTGCAAAGCTTTCAAGTTGCCATAAGCAGGAGGGAGGGAGAACTGATAGAGCTGATTGATTTCCCTAACTGAAGCTGCATTCCATACATGCTTTTTTACCGCAATCAGTAGAAGGGTGTTGGGTTTCACAGCCAGCCAAAGTGGTTAATTGGAGAATGTGATTTATGACATGGCCAGGGAGGAGGGGAGAGACAGGGTCATAGGGGAACGTAAATCTACGTGGGATTAGTTCTAACTGCATCCGAATATTGCCGAAATGGTGCGCCTAATAAATGACTGTATTTCTTTTGAAGTTTGGCTCATGGCTCATGAATTAATTAGGGCATCTTTCAGAAACTTCACACCTACAATATGTAAAATCTGGCATTAAACTGTAGTATTAACATAGGATGTTGCTTGTTTTCTATCCAGATCAGGCACTTACTTGAGGCCACATAATTGTAATCCAGTCCAATCCAGTCCTCCAGCAGCACTCTGCTGGCCAAAAATGGGCTGTGGAGAGGCCCCCCCCGGGGGGGGCGTTTTGCCTGACAGAGGCACTGCGGGGGCCAGTCTTTTGATATTTCAAGGCCGGCCCCGTGGGCCAGATTTAAGCACCCCTGCTCTAGACTAGCCATACCCAATTCCTGCAACCGTTCATGTTTTTTTCTCCAGGCTCTTAATCATCTTAGTTGCCCTTCTTTGCACTTTTTCCAAAGTCTCAACTTCTTTTTTGTAATGTGACCAAAACTGGATGCAGTATTCCAGGTGTGGTCTTACTAAGGATTTATAAAGTGGTACTAATACTTCATGTGGTTTTGATCCTATGCCTCTGTTTATACAACCAAGAATTGCATTAGCTTTTTTGGCTGCTGCAGCATACTGCTGGCTCATGTTTAAGTGATCATCCACTAGGACTCCAAGGTCCCTCTCACAGTTTTTGAGCCAGGTTTCGCCTAATCTGTAATTGTACCTTTGGTTTTTCCTGCCTAGGTGTAAAACCTTGCTTTTCTCCACATTAAATTTCATTTTGTTCTATAGGGCCCATTGTTCAAGTCTGTCATGATCTTTTTGGATCCTGAGCTTGTCTTCTGGGGTGTTGCCTATTCCTGCCAGTTTATTGTCATCTGCAGATTTGACGAGTTCCCCTTCTATTCCCTCATCTAAGTCATTTATGAAGATGTTGAAGAGTACTGGGCCTAATACAGAACCTTGTCATACCCAGTGGTGGGTTGCCCCCGGTTCGCACCGGTTCTATAGGACCGGTAGTAAAACTGGGGGGAGGCTCTGCCCACTGACCCTGATGTCATCAAAACGCTTCTGCGCTTGCGCAGAAGAGCACGCACGGGCGCGAGCGGCCCTGTTGCGAACCAGTAGTAAAGGTAAGGAGAACCCACCCCTGGTCATACCCCACTGGTTACTTCCCTCCATGTAGTTGTAGTACCATTAAGGACTACTCATTGAGTACAGTTTGTCAGCCAGTTACAAATCCATCTGGTGGTGATGCTCTCTATCCCACATTTTTATAGTTTACCAACAAGTAGGTTGTGGTCTACTTTGTCAAATGCCTTACTGAAGTCTAAGTATACTAGGTCCACAGCATTTCACTGGTCTACTAATTTAGTCACTTTGTCAAAGAATGAAATCAGATTGGTAGGGCATGATCTGTTTTTAAAACACCCATACTGGCTTCTAGTTATAACTTTATTTGTTTCTAGATATTCGCAGATCTGTTTTTTTATCATCTTTTCCAGTATCTTCCCAGGTATTGATGTTAGACTGATTGATCTGTAGTTTCCTGGGTCTGTTTCACCCCCCCCCTTTTTTTTTTTTTTGAAGATGGGAACCACATCAGCTCTTTTCCAATCCTCTTGTAGTTCCCCGGTGCTTCAGGATTTTTGAAATATATGGTACAATGGTTCTGAGGTAACATCTGCCAGCTCCTTCAGAACTCTGGGATGTAATCCGTCAGGTCCTGGTGATTTATATTTGTCAAGATCAGACAGGTGTTCTCTTACTATTTGTTTTGCTTATTTTAACTTTTATTTCCAGTCTATTTTTTCCAGTTATGTTTTTGGTAGGCTGGGCTATAGTTTCTTTTTGCATGAAGACTGATGCAAAGAATGAGTTAAGCAGCTCTGCTTTCTCTCTACTGCCTGTTACTTCCTTGACATCTTCTCTCTTTAGTGGAACAACTGTTTCCTTGACTTTTTTCTTCTTATCAATAAGTTGAAAGAAACTTTTGTTATTATCTTTGACTTTTGTTGCAAGTCTTTGTTCGTTCTGATCCTTTGCTTTCCTGACTTCCATCTTTGCAGATTCTGGCTATCTGCTGATATTCTGTTTTAGTTATGTGTCCCTCTTTCCATTTTTTGTACTTATCCTTTTTGTCTTTCAGTTTATCAGAGACATCTTTGTGCTGCTTTCTTCTTGGATTTCTTGTTTTTCTTTTTTCTTTTTATTTATTTATTTATTTTATTAAATTTCTATACCGCCCTTCTCCCGAAGGACTCAGGGTGGTGAACAGCCAGAGGATAAAACACAGAGATACAAAATTTAAAATAGATTAAAACAAATTAAATAATTTAGGCTGAATTTTAAAATACCCCATAATTAAACAGATTAAAATTTGTGTTTAAAATTTAAATTTAAAAAAGGAGAAGATTTAGGCCAGGCCAGCTTGATGAAATAAAAACGTTTTAAGCGCGCAACAGAAGGTGCGAAGATCTGGGATCCTCCGTATCTCCGGGGGGAGCTCGTTCCAGATCGTAGGTTCCCCCACAGAGAAGGCTCTCCCCCTAGGGGCTGCCAGTCGACATTGTTTGGCCGACGGCACCCGGAGGAGCCCCTCTCTATGGGAGCGTACTGGCCGGTGGGAGGCTATTGGTGGTAGCAGGCGGTCCCGTAGATAACCAGGTCCTAAGCCATGGAGCGCTTTAAAGGTGGTAACCAAAACCTTGAAGCGCACTCGGAAGACCACCGGGAGCCAGTGCAGCTCGCGCAGGAGAGGTGTTACATGGGAGCTCCACATTGCTCCCATCACCACCAGCGCGGCCGCACTCTGCGCCAGTTGGAGCATCTGAGCGCACCTCAAGGGGAGCCCCATGTAGAGAGCGTTACAATAGTCCAGATGAGAGGTGACGAGAGCATGAGTGACTGTGTGTAGGGAGTCCCGATCTAGAAAGGGACGCAACTGGCGGATCAGGCAAACCTGATGAAAAATCCTCCCGGTCACGGCCGTCAAATGCTCTTCTAAAGACAGCCGTGAATCCAGGAGGACGCCCAAGTTATGAGCCCTTTCCGTGGGGGCCAATGATTCACCCCCAATAGTCAGCGATGGCACCAGCTGACTATATCGGGATGTCGGAAACCACAGCCACTCAGTCTTGGATGGGTTGAGCCTGAGCCTGAGCCTGAGCCTGAGCCTGTTCCTCCCCATCCAGATCCGTACGGCCTCCAGGCACCGGGACATCACTTCAAGGGCATCGTTGGGGTGGTCCGGGGTGGAGATGTACACCTGGGTGTCGTCAGCGTACTGATGGTACTTCACCCCGAAACCACAGATGATCTTGCCCAGCGGCTTTCTCAGGGCATTTATTAATCCCATGTTTGGCTCTGGGACTAATTACCCTGGTTTAGAGGAGATGTATCATGGCTTATTCCAAGTTGCAATATTCTGAAAAGAAACGCGAGAAAGGTTTCTAATAAAACTCATTTATTTGTTATAAAGAAAATAAAACACCTCACTAACTGAGAAAAGTTAATTGCTACATTTTTGAAAATAATTCTTGCCGGCTATCTTAGCCGGACCTTGCTGGAAAGAGAACAAAGGAAAAAGTGTGAAGCAAGTGAAGGAATGTGGGTGGATACGGAAACACGTAGCTTACTGATAAGAAGTTGGCAAGCTACGGAGAGTCTGACAGTCCAGAAATGATGAGTTCAGCTGGCAAATAAAATAACGCAGTGACATTCCCCTTCTTTGCCAGTTGAGCGAATATCAGTACATCATCAAATAAGGCACATCTTCTTACGCAGATACTCATGTTGAGCTGCTGGAAGTGGTTTGTTGAGCATATCAGCAATTTGATCATGTGTAGATACATATTGCATTTTGACAAAACCTTTTTTCACTAAATGCTTTATGTTTTGGTAACGAATGTCAATGTGTCTGGACCTAGAACCTGTAAAATGAGATTCAGAAATATAAACCACCGATTCATTGTCTTCCATCACGGTGATCGGTCGGATCGGGTGTGTCCAGATATCTGTGACTAAAGCATCAAACCAAGTTAGAGAATTACATGCATCTGAAACACAAGCATATTCAGCTTCAGTAGATGAACAAGAAACAAAATTCTGTTTATGTACTTGCCAATAAACAGGACATCCATTTAAGAACATCATATAACCTGAAGTACTTTTACGTGATTTCTTATCACTTGCCCAATCAGAATCTGCATAACAACTTAATTCTGCATAATCAGTATGTGTTGGTTCTAACAATAACTTCATGTGTTTAGTGTATTTTAGGTATCTCAATAATTTCTTAATACATGTCCAATGAAACTGTTTTGCCTTACCTACGTGTCGAGATAAGAGATTAACACTAAGTGCAATGTCGGGTCTGGTCCAACTACTAATGTACAATAGTGACCCAATGACTGAACGATAAAGTGTTTGATCCTCGAACTCAGGACTTTCTTCTTGTGTCAAGTTGTGAAAATCTGTTTGCATGGGTGTCTTTGTTGTGTTAGCATCTTTCATGTTGCAATGATGCAAAACTTGTTCAATTTTATCCTCTTGTGAAAGACTAAACCCCTTCTGTGTTTTTTCAATCTGAACACCTAAATAAGTGCTAATATGACCTAATGATTTCAATGTGAAGTATCTCTGCAAAGCTTTGGCAAAAATTTCACTCATTTGCTTATTTGGACCAATATAAACAATATCATCAACATAAACAAGAACTATCTCATATGCATTGTTAGATCTTTTTGTGAACACGCACTCATCAGTTTCGGACTTAATAAAGCCCATTGAATTTAGTTTGTCAGTAAGACATAAATACCACATTAAACCAGATTGTTTCAGACCATAGAGACTTTTGTTTAGGAACCAGGTATCCCCTTCTTGCTGTCGGAACCCTGGAGGACTTCTCACGTAGATCTCTTCATCTAGGTCTGCATGTAGATAAGCCGTGTCAACATCAAACTGGAAAACTTCTAAACCAAGGATAGTTGCAGTTGCTAAAGCAATTTTTACACTCTCAGTTCTGACTGTCGGTGAGTAAGTATTTGTGTAGTCCTCAGGATAACGTTGAGCGAAACCCTGAGCTACAAGTCTGGCCTTGTACAATAACTCACCATTTGGTTTCTTTTTGATTCTGTAGACCCATCGAGTGCCAATGACCTTTTTGTTTGCTGGAGGTTTTGCAGGTGTAAATACTTTAAGTTTCTTTAGACTGTCCATTTCAACCTGCATTGCCTCATACCATTTCTCTTGCTCTGAATCAAGAAGATGTTTGATTTGTGTGAACGTATCAGGTGGAAGTGTAACATTGCAAATCAAAGGCAAGGGTGTTTTTGTCAGTTGCCACGAATATCGTTGTGGAGGGATCCCCTTTGTGGCCCACTTGGAATGTCTCGGAACAACAGTCCATTCTTCTTCTGCTTCGTCCTCATCCTCACATTCGTTGCTAGCGTCAGCATCAACGGCTTGCGAAGACGGAACATCAGGTTGAGAAGAACCAGTGGATGGAACATCTGCCTGTGAATCTTGATCATCAGGCTGTGTGGCATTAGTAGCATCATCTCTAGGAAAATAAACTCCAGGATCATTGGAGTGAATCCTGGACCAGTCAACATCTTCCTCAAAATTAGCAGATTGGGAAATCACAATTACATGTCTGGAGTCAATAAATTTGCTCCATTTTGAGTTATCATCAATACCCATAAATCTCAGTCTCTTTGCTGCTGGACCTCCTTTTCTTCTTTGAGCTAAGGGAATGTTCACCATAGCATATGAACCAAAAATATGGATGTTTTTAAGATTGGGCTTATAGCCATACAACATGAAGAAAGGAGTCTGATTTGTTACACTGCTCCAAGTACGATTGACAATGTAATTTGCGTACTTGATAGCTTCACCCCAGTATATCTTACCAAGGTTGGCGTCTTCTAGGAGACAATGCATCATGGTTTGCAGTACCCCTTGTCTTCGTTCTACGACTCCATTATGAGCCGGTGTGTAAGGAGCCGACGTCTGATGAATAATTCCATTCTTACGCATCCAGTCCTGGAAACGCTGGGACATGAACTCGGCACCACGATCACTCTGGATTCTGGCGATGCGAACTTGGTGTTGGGTAGAAACAAGGGTTGCAAAGTCTTTAAAGATCTGAAAGGTCTCTGATTTTTCTTTCATAGGATATACATATCCATATCTAGAGTAATTATCGACAATTGTTAGAAAATATTTTCTACCACCAAATGATGGCGGGAAAGGACCAACTATGTCAATGTGAACCAAATCAAAAATGCGTGTTGACAGGCGTGTAGCGCGTTTGGGAATGGCTGCTGCTTTGGATTTGGCCTTCTTGCATACAGCACAATCCAAAAACACCTTACACCCCTTTAGATCCAAACCTTTTGCGAACTCCGGCATCTTCCTAAGAACACGGAAACTGGCATGCCCCAATCTTCTATGCCATTTATGGATACACCTGGAATGCAAAGGTTTACCTGTTAGTGAATTCTCAACATTAACATTTTTATGCGGAACCTCAGGCTTGCTCTGAGCAACCTGTTTACCAATTCTATTTTTGTTGGCTTTAGGAGCCTTTGGAATAGCAACAGGATCTCTCTCTGGAGCATCTCTCTCTGGGCCTGTGCATTCCCTTTTTGGAGTTTGCATACTTGCCTGTGTTTGTGTTTTAGGCTTTGGCTTTAAGTAATAAACACCACCAATTAATATGGTTTCAGCAACAATATCTCCATCTTTAACTATGTAACTTGCTTTTTCAAGGTGGTGAACCTGGAACTTTAACATTCTAGACAAGTGACACTGACTAAGCAAATTACTGGTTGCTGTTGGTATGTAATAAACATCAGGAATGAATGCATTGAGCTCTTCAACATAAACAGTTCCTTTTCCTTTGACCTGACAAGGATGATTGGAAAAAGAATAAAGTTCACGTAGTTCAGGTTCAGGCTCGTGCATTTCTGTGAAAAGTTCCTTTCTGTAGGTAACATGCAATGCTGCACCACTGTCCAAAGTCCACAGGAGTCGTCTGTCGTACTCTGGTTGAGGTTGTGGATCATTGGTTAAAGCCAGTGTGGCGAGTGGAGTTTGTGGATCACGCCGGGGACCACAACGACCTTGTCTTCCGCCTCTGCCTCTGCCTCTGGAGTCTGTTCCTCTGGGCTGGTACGTGACAGGAGCTGGAACTCGTTGGGGACAATCCTGGGTGGCATGTCCCACACGATTGCAGGTGTTGCATCTTGGCATCCTTGGAGCGTAGGTCCTTCCTCGGAAGGGGCGTCTAGCTGGAGCTCTTGATGCGGGTGGTCCACTCAAGTGTGGCGTGGCCAACATGAATGCCTCTTCTTCAATTAAAAGTCTACAGACATTGTCCACTGTGCATTGAGCAATTGGGACTTGGTTAATTTTTGTAACAGCATCTTTCCATTCATAATTCAAAGAGTTAATAATGATGCTGATCATTTGAATATCTTCAATGTTATGGCCTCTTTCTCTCAATTCTGTTCTCAGACCTTTCAGTTTGGTCAAATGTCCTCCAATTTGTTCACCAGGTTTCAGTCTCGAACCGTGGAGTTCAGACATGAGTAAACATGAAGATTCAATTGAGATAGGCCTGTAGCAATTTTCCAATTCAGCCCAAATTTGTCGGGCTGTTGTGTTTGGTGGAAAAGTGACCTGCAGTTCAGTATCCATGGACATCAATAATGTTGTACGAGCCCTTATCTCTAAATCTCTTATTGCAAAATCCCATGGTTGTGCAGGAGGGTTAAATACCATACAGTGCGTGCCTTCTCTAAGAAGCAATAGTGTAATCTCACTGACCCAGGCTTTGTAATTGTGTCCTGACATTTTTAGTTTTGACTCACCAGTTAGTGGAGAGACAGAAAATGCCTGGTAAGGAGCCTACACTTGGTATGCTGGCTGTGCTGGCAGAAATGCCTGTGGTATTTGCTGTGCCTGTTGTGGACCTAAAAATGGTCTTGGTTGTGCCACTGGAGGTGGGCCAGGAGGTGGCCCTATTTGCACTTGTGGCTGGGGCACATATGCAGGCATTTGTAGCTGCTGTGGCTGATGCACTGGAATCTGCTGTAATCCAGTTGCCATTTGTGCTTGATCTGCAATATTGGCATGACCTGCTGGAGATGCAATCACTTGCCTTTGCTGCATAAAGCGTGCCTGTGTTCCATCTAAAAGGACACCATCACCACCAGGGGGTGTTGGAGTTTGAGCCCGTGGAGACACTTGTGGCATTTCAGCTTGAATCTCTGAGTGAGTTAGAGACAGGTTTGCCAGGGTCTGCTGTAGTAATTTAAAATGTTCATCTTTTTTTTTTTTTTTTAATTTGATTTATATGCCGCCCTTCTCCGGAGACTCAGGGCAGCTTACAGTGCGTTAAGCAATAGCCTTCATCCTTTTGTATATTTATACAAAGTCAGCTTATTGCCCCCACAAACTGGGTCCTCATTTAACCTACCTTAGAAAGGATGGAAGGCTGAGTCAACCTTGAGCCTTGGAGAGATTCGAACCAGCAGTAAATTGCAGGCAGCTGTGTTAATAACAGGGTGCTTTAAACCACTGTAGTACCAAGGCTCTTCTAAGCTCCTTTCTCTTTCAGCTTCCTGTAGTAAATTACTTTCGCCAGCAGATGGTGCTGCACCTTTAGCTTCGGGCAGCCCAGTTACAAGAAATGATTGCGTGGCAGGTTTATATGTAACTTGATCAGGGAGACTTTCATGTGACGTATGCAGTGCTCTCTGGTCTGATTGGCCTGACACAAAATCCACCAGGGGGAGTGTCTTTGGCTCTGAGGAAGAAGACAAGATGGCCTCTTTTGAAAATCTTAAGTCACGGGACTCTGTCTTTTCTTGTTCCAGCATAAACAAATCTCTTTTAAATCGAGACAGTTCATTTTCATAATATTTTACATGCTCACGATAGGATTTGATGGCCATCTCATGCTGGGTGAGCTCAGGGCTTTGAGAAGAATAATGAATTACTTCTCTCTCTGCGTGGGGGTGAAAAAGCTTTGCCGTTTGTGGAAACTTTCTTGGCCTGGCACCAAGCACATCGTAATCTGTGGGCTCTGGTAGAATAGATTCATAGCATGCAAATTGAGAAGAAAAAGCTACCGACCTCAGTCGCAGTTCATTATCTTCAAAAGCAGCTGTTCTGATATCTGTCCTTTGATGTGTTTCCGAAAGCATTTTCAGATCTTCTTCACCCATGGCACCTTCTTGTTCCAATTGCGTAGCCGTAGCAAGAGGCTGGAATCTTGAGGGCGTTACTATCTCCTGTTCTTCTTCCAAAGAGGATAAAGCTCTGTGCTTCATTTTTCCTTTTTTCTTCTGTTTCGGCATCTTAGCAATATAATTAGCGTACCTCAGTAGCTAAAAACTAATTGCCTATGTGCTCTTATCAGAAATAACAAAACAAGGAAAAAAGCCATAAATCAAACCGTCCGATCTGCTACCAGAATGTCAGGGCATTTATTAATCCCATGTTTGGCTCTGGGACTAATTACCCTGGTTTAGAGGAGATGTATCGTGGCTTATTCCAAGTTGCAATATTCTGAAAAGAAACGCGAGAAAGGTTTCTAATAAAACTCATTTATTTGTTATAAAGAAAATAAAACACCTCACTAACTGAGAAAAGTTAATTGCTACATTTTTGAAAATAATTCTTGCCGGCTATCTTAGCCGGACCTTGCTGGAAAGAGAACAAAGGAAAAAGTGTGAAGCAAGTGAAGGAATGTGGGTGGATACGGAAACACATAGCTTACTGATAAGAAGTTGGCAAGCTACGGAGAGTCTGACAGTCCAGAAATGATGAGTTCAGCTGGCAAATAAAATAACGCAGTGACAGGCTTTACATAAATACCCTTGGTAGTACAGGGGTTTAAGGCACCCTGTTATTAAGCTGGTTATTAAGACCAGCTGCCTGCAATTACTGCAGGGTTCGAATCTCGCCAAGGCTCAAGGTTGACTCAACCTTCCATCCTTTCTAAGGTAGGTGAAATGAGGACCCAGTTTGTGGGGGCAATAAGCTGACTTTGTATAAATATACAAAAGGATGAAGGCTATTGCTGAGCACATTGTAAGCCGCCCTGAGTCTTCGGAGAAGGGCAGCATATAAATCAAATTTAAAAAAAAAAAATGTTGAACAAAAGGGGCGAGAGGACCGATCCCTGCGGCACCCCACATATGAGGGGCCTCGGAGTCAACCTCTGCCCCCCTGTCAACACAGACTGCGACCGGTCGGAGAGAAAGGAGGAGAACCACTGTAGTACGGTGCCTCCCACCCCCAACTCTACCAACCGGTGCAGCATGATACCATGGTCGATGGTATCAAAAGCCGCTGAGAGATCTAACAGGACCAAGACAGAGGAGCAACCCGTCCCGAGCCCTCCAGAGATCATCAACCAACGCGACCAATGCCGTTTCCATGCTGTACCCAGGCCTGAAGCCCGACTGGAACGGATCTAGATACGACGTTTCATCCAGGTACTGGGGAAGCTGTCGTGCAACCACACTCTCAACAACCTTCGCAACGAAGCGAAGGTTGGAGACTGGACGATAATTAGCCAATACTGCCGGGTCCAGGGAAGACTTCTTGAGGAGAGGCCTCACCACCGCCTCCTTCAAGGCGGCAGGGAAGGTACCCTCACCCAATGAAGCATTTATAATCCCCTGGAGCCAGCCTCGCGTTACCTCCCGGGAAGCCAGTACTAACTAATGGTATTGTGCTGGACTGGGCTTTTATTATCATATTTTTCAGAGTTTCCCATGCTTCTTGAGTTGTTTTCCCCTTTAGGACTTTCATCCATGGGATCTTTCCTAGGCTCTCTCAGAGTTTGTTAAAATCAGCTCTTTTAAAGTTTAAAACACTGGTTGGATTATATTCTATTGCTTGTGTTTGCATTATATAGAATTCCAATATGACGTGGTCACTCTCGCCCAAGGTTCCAGCAACTTCCACTCCCTCTATCACTTCTTCTCTATTAGTAAGAATTAGGTCCAGTATAGCTGTTCCTCTAGTTCCCTCCTCTACGTTTTGGATGATAAAGTTGTCAGCTAGGTTGGTTAGGAATCTGTTCGATCTCCCACTTGCTGCAGAGTTTGTCTCCCAGTTGATATCAGGGTAGTTGAAGTCTCCCATTGCTACTGTCGTATATTTCCTACATACATTTGCTAATTGTTTAGCAAAAAGTTAATCTATTTCTTCTGCTTGGTTGGGTGGCCTGTGGTATATGCCTATAACAATGTCATTCTTTTTTCCTCTTATATTGACCCATGTGCATTCTAGGAGGTTTTCATCCTTGGTTTTGTGTGTTTCTTTTTTTGTTGTTTCAGGTTTTTTATTTTATTTTACATATACATATCAATGGGTGAAAAGTGTGGCACCTGGGTGTCATATATTCTAATATAAATAAAACTAGTAAAATTAATCATAGTTATTACATTCAACCAACTTATATATTTCTAATAATAATACACATTTATATTAAGTTGTAGTGTATCATTTAATTATTCTGTGTTTTAATATATTGCTCTAATACCACTCACCATATTATTTGATCATACATAAAATACCGCCATTCAATTTCTAAGCTTCCCTCTTGTTATTGCTTTAATTTTATTATGTAAAAATGTATACACTAATATTCCCCCTTTCTCTTATTTCTATCGCTATTCTAACTTTTAATCATGTCACCCTTTTATTAAAATACGTTTTCTTTCTATCCAACATCTCTCACCCACTTTGGTGCATTGAATCCTGTTCATTTTTAACTTACCTCCCATATTTCACTCTTTACAACTATTTGTATTAAGATACAATCATTCATTATTTCATTATTCAATGTTTCAATACACAATTTTTTAAAAATAATTTTTATTAAACAGTTTGTCTTTAAAAACACCACAAAAAACAATCACACATATATAAAAACAAAGTGTGTCCAGACATAACGTATTGAACATTACATAACAATGGTAATTTTACAGCATTTCGTATCGACTTACGTATTTTGCTTTTGTAGTTCTCTATTCTATCATTTCTATTTACTACTCAATAGGATAATCGCATTACTCCAACATATATATATATATACATACATATATATATACACACACACACATTATAACATTCATTGTTCTTATCTACACATTTATATTTGTTTATATTTACATCTCTTTATTTAATGTTGTTCAGTTACTTTAAGTTTCATCAATATTAAGTTAAACATTTCTTGTTCTGATTCCTATTTTCGAGCCAACTGTACATTTTATTCCATATTTCATAATATTCCAAATCCTCTCTCTCTTTCAACTCCATAGTCATTTTATCCGTCTCTGCGCATTCTAGAATTTTCCTAATTACTGTTTCGTCTGAGGGTACATTTTTTTGTTTCCAATTTTTTGTGAATGTGATTCTTGCTGCAGTAAGTATGTGCAATATAATGTATTGAAGGTTTTTGTTCATTTTCGGATCCAGTATTCCTAATAAAAACAATTCAGGTTTCAAATCTATTTTTTGCTTTCTAATTTCTTCCAACAATTTTTGAATTTGACACCAATACTTCCTTGTGATGGGGCACATCCACCACATGTGGTAGAATGTTCTGGATTTATGGTTGCATCTCCAACAATTAGGTGATAAATTGGGATACATCTTGGCCAATCTCGCTGGTGGCAAATGCCACCTATAAAACATTTTATAGAGGTTTTTTTTGTAGGCAACTGCTGTTGTGAGTTTGTAGTTCCTTTCCCATAGTTTGTCCCACTGTTCTAATTATATGCTGTGGCCAAAATTCCTTCCCCAACTAATCATCGTTTCTTTTACAACTTCCTCCTCCATTTTATATCTTAGTAGAAATTTATATCATTTTGTAATCATTTTTCCTTCTGTTCCTAATAAAATTTTATCCAACTCCAATTGTTTTTCATATATACTGAATTGTTCTTGATCCTTTTTTAGTCTTGTTTTGATTTGTAGGTAGGGCCACCATTCTATATTTATTCCTTGTGTTTTCAACATTTGCACTGATTTTAATTCTCCTTTCTCATCTAAAATGTCTGAGTATCTTACCATTTTACTGAGGTCTATTGTGTTTGGGTGTGTCATTGCCTCCATTGTCGATAGCCAATTTGGGATTTTCGTATAGTGGTGTTTTTTAATCTTTACCCAGACATTGTATAGAGAATTCCTTATTATATGCCTCTGAAAATATGAATGTGTTTTATTTTTACCTTCCCATAGAAACCCGTGCCAACCTAGTTGGAGATCATGTCCTTCTAATACTAATATTCTTTTGTTTATGAGTTGAATCCAATCTCTTAACCATGTCAGCACTGCTGCCTGGTAGTAGAGCTCCCAGTCTGGGAGGCCAAAACCCCCGTGGTTCCTACTATCTTGTAATAGCTTGAATTTAATACAAGGTTTTTTACCTGCCCATATAAATTTGGATATTATTTTGTTCATTTGTTCGAAAAAATTATTCTTTAATCTTACTGGTATCGTTTGAAAAAGGTATAGCAATTTGGGTAATATGTTCATTTTAATTGTTGAAATTCTGCCAATTAGTGATATCTGTAATTTGTTCCAATTTTCCAAATCTTTTTGTATTTGTTTTATCAGTGTATTATAATTATCCTCTTTTATCGTACTACATTTTGCTGACAGCCATATTCCCAGATTTTTATTTTTATTTTTTGCTCTTAAAATTCCCATTTTCTTCTCTAGGTCTTCATTTTGTCTTTTGGTTAAATTTTTGGTTATTATTTTAGTTTTCTCTTTATTTATTTTGAGCCCTGCCACTTTGCCAAATTGGTTTATATCCTGTAATAGTATTAATCCCGTCTCTAAGGCTTCTTCTATAATAAATGCCAAGTCGTCAGCGAAGGCCTGTACTTTATATTCTTGTCCTCTAATTTTAAATCCTTTGATTTCCCGATTCTGTCTAATTTGTTGCAACAGTATTTCTATTGAAAAAATAAATAACAGAGGAGATAGGGGGCATCCCTGTCTTACTCCTTTTGTTATGCTGAAACCTTCTGTTGTTTCTCCATTTAATAGTATTTTTGCTTTCTGGTTTGAGTATATTGCTTTAATTGTTCTAATAAATTTCTCGCCAAAATTCATTACTCCTAGTTGGTTAATTAAAAAATCCCAATTTAAATTGTCAAATGCTTTTTGTGCATCGAGGAATATCAAAGCTGCCTGTTTCTCCGGATGTATTTAGTAATATTCTAGTGTATTCGTTATCATTCTTATATTATTCTTTATGTGTCTGGTGGGTAAGAATCCATTCTGGTCTGGATGTATGATTTCGTTTAGTATAAGTTTCATCCTTTCTGCCATTATTGTCATAAATATCTTATAGTCAGCATTCAGCAGCGAGATTGGCCTATAATTTTGGATTTTTTTCTTTTCCACATTGTCTTTGGGAATTAAGGTTATCAGTGCCTCCATCCAAGATTTTGGTATCATTGCTCACTCTAGTACTTCGTTATATGTTTGTAATATTAAATTCTCCAATGGTCTTTGTAATTCTTTGTAAAATTCCGCTGGGATTCCATCTGGACCCAGTGTTTTATTACTTTTTTGTTTTAGGATTGCCATTTTTAATTCTAACATCGTTATTTTTCTGTCTAAAGTTTCTTTTACCTTTTCTGGTAAGGTTGGGAGGTTTCTCTGCTGTAAATATCTTTTAATGTCATCTTCCACTATGTTCTCCTGACTATATAGTTTTTGATAATATCTTACTGCTATATTTTCCTTTTTTTCCTTCTGATGGTGTGCTATCCCTTTTTCATCTTCTAGTTGTTGTATTAATTTCTTTTCTTTTTCTTTTTTTAATTTATAGGCCAACCATCTTCCCGGTTTGTTAGCATTTTCAAAGTAGTTTTGTTTGGCTGCTCTAATTTTTTGTGCTATTTCTTCTTGTGTAAATAGGTTAAGTCTATGGTTTTTTTTGAAAAAAAATTTTTTAAACATAAAACATAAAATACACATTTTTAGAGCAAGGATTTGATCTGGTATAAAATCAATACAATTACTCACATTCCCTCAACCAATTTTGTTCCAAATTTTATCCATTTACATCTTAAAAAAAAGAAAAAGAAAAATCTTATTCTAAACATTTATCATTCTACTATGTCACCCTAAATTCTAAACAATTATTTCCAAATAGACATCATTCCAAATCTTTGTCATTTTAACAATCAATATTTCATATATATTCCTCATTTCTAAGACCCATTACATCGAATCTATATTATACCTCTCTTAAATGACAGCTAATATCCATAATCTTGATGAAGAATATTTTCCTCCTCTCTTAATCGTTTCTAAATCAATCAACATTTCCATCTAAAATTTGTCACTCCCAAAATACTTTATTTTGAAGTCTAATATTTAACTGGTTCATAATTTAAATAGCTATTTCCCAACAGTGTTTCCCGCCACTTCTATCTCTATTTATTTAACTGGTTCACAGTTTGGCTTAACTATTCTCCAGTGTTATCTCCTCCACTTTCCTCCACTCCTACCTTATTTGTAAGACTAGATCACAGCTTTACTTTCACTGTTCTCCAGAAACATGCTTCCCTCCACTCCTAACTTCATTTGTTTAACTGATTCATAGCATTTTATTTTAATTAATTAAGTTGAATTACAATTAATTAATTCACAATGTATTACTCATATTTATTTTTAAATACATTCTTCTCCGTATCTTTAACTGTTTTAAGATAAAAAAAGTATATCAACAAATATCTTAACTCCTATTCTCTCCTAGGCTTTCCTCCATGCCATGCTTATTTCCAATAAGTATCAACTTTTTAAATCACTTTAAGATCAATTTTCTATAATTGTTAAATCTGTAAATAATTCTTTTTAATGTTCAGCACCTTAAAAAACATTTTCTTCAAAGTTATTAGGTCTGTAAATAGAGCTTAAAAATTCAAAATTTAAAAAGATATTAAGACATCCAAAAATCATGTTTTTCAATCATTTATACTCTTTTTTTTTCTAATCAAATTGTTTGTATATTCATAAAATCAACTTTAATAAAAATAATAGTGAAAAAAGAGAGAGAATAGTAACAATATTAATAATAGTTAAAATAAAAAAGGAAAAAAGAAACAAAAATAAAAAAGGAAAGAGAATAGAAATATAACAAGAGAAATTGAAAATAGAATTAGAAAAAATAGAGAGGGAAAAAGAAACAAAAAAGAAAAAGAAAAAAGAAAAAAAAGATAGAGAAAGAGCAAAGGGGAGAAGGAAAGTATCTCCTGGGATTATTCAGACATCAAACTCCCAGACACCATTACATCCATTTAATACAAACTATAGTATTTTGTTATCTTGTTACATGATATGTTCCATTTTTTTTCTTTCTCCAATCTGTCTGAGTATATTTATTTTCCATTTCAATGTCCTCAAAGTTATAAATTCTATAAAGTTAATTTTTTCTTTTTCTCTTCTTGCCACGCTTATTAAATCAGTTTTTATTATTCCATTTAGTTTCTTGTTTCTGATCTTCAATAAATCCTCCATGACACAGATTATATGTCCAAAGTCAAGCCTCTTGAATTTTTTCTCAAAATAATCCACTTTTAGTAACAAGCAACAAGCAACAAAGTTTCTCTTTCAAGTAACAAGCAGTCTGGAATTTACACTTTCACTCTCAGCTGGCAGCCATTTTTTCCATCTCCGTTTGTCTTTTGTCTTTACTTTTAAAAGCATATTTATTTCCTCTTCTCCTTCCTCTCTCTCAAACATAATCCAGTCTCATTTAGCCACAAAAAAAAAAAAAAAAAAAGAAAAGAAAAGAAAAGAAAAAAGAAGACCAAATCTGTAATAAAGTCATTTCCAAGAAGTCTGTAATTAGCACTATCTATCAACAGGTCTTTTCTCCACCATTCATTTGAATCTTTTTGCCCCAATATTTCTCAGCCGCTGTTAAGGCTGGGGCATACTTATTTATAATCCAGCTTTTACGGACAGTTCCCGCCTGGGCAGCATTCCACTCACCCGGCTTTCAAACTCCCTGCTCCGCTCTCCGTTTCTCCTCCTGCACATCTTTGTGTTCCGATTGTCACAATCTCGGGGCAGCCGCCATGGCTGCCGCATCCACTGCCGCCGGAACAGAGGGCAATCCTCCGGCCCCGAGGAACCTGCCTGTTCCTCTCGGCCATCTGAGGGGTCCCTCTCTATCCCCCTGTCCCTACAGGACAGGGTAGGTCCATCGACCTGCCGGCGGCGGCTTAACAGACGGGTTTTTTGCGGGGCTCCGAGGAGCCCTGCTAATTCCCCGTCTGAGACGTCGTGACACCAATCAGGTTAAGTCTATGTTTAATTATCTCTTTTTCGTCTCTAATTTCCTGGTTGTGGGATTCTATCTGCATTTGATCTTCTAATTTTCCCAATTTCTCTTGCAATTCTATATATTGTTTTCTTTTCTTTTTATTTCTTCATATAGTATATGCTATTGTAAGACCCCAGACATCAGCTTTAGTTGTGTCCCATAGGTTTTGTATAGTTGTTTGTTCATTCCAATTTTCCTGTAGGAATAACCCTAATTCTTTTTCTATGTGTTGAATGTAATTTTTTTCTTTCGTTATCCTTTGATTCATGGTCCATCTCTTTTTTCTTTTTTCCTCCCCCTTCCATTTGACTATTATCGGGTTATAATCTGCCCAGGTATTCGGTTTTATCTCTGTTTCCTCTATGGTTTTTCCTGTTTCTGAATCCATCCAGACCATGTCTATCCGGGACCATGAGTTATGTGGGTTGGAAAAATATGTATATTGATTTTTTTGTGGGTTAATTTCTCTCCAAATATCTTTCAGATTTAACTCTTGGGTCATTTCAAAGAATGTCTTTGGTAATGTTCTCCTTTCATAATTTTTTTTACTTCCTGATTTGTAGTCTTTTTTTGGGATCAACCACCGCGTTGAAATCTCCTAATATGCATACATTATCTATTTCCAATTCTACAATTTGTTTATGTAATTTGCTGTAATATTCTTTCTGTTGTGTGTTTGGTGACTGCAAACTTGCAAAATGACTGCAATTAATGTTCTTTTTTGTTTTATTAGTACCTCAATCAATAACGTTCTTCCCTCTTTGTCCGCATATAGTTGTTTGGGTTTTAACCGATCCTTTATATAGACTGCGATTCCACTTTTCCT
Source organism: Pantherophis vulpinus (assembly GCA_037215915.1). Lineage (NCBI taxonomy): Eukaryota > Metazoa > Chordata > Lepidosauria > Squamata > Colubridae > Pantherophis > Pantherophis vulpinus. The sequence goes on along the minus strand of JAXLNS010000018.1, from coordinate 2,438,414 downwards.
TACTTCTGTTAGGGCCAAAAATATTTTACCTAATTTAGGGGCTTCCAAAAGATTACCTTCTCCTTTTTTCATATGGACCTCCTGTAAACATATAATGTCTGTGTTTTGTTTTTGGAGTTTAGCAATTACTTGTCTTCTCTTTATCAGTGAATTTAATCCATTTATGTTAACCAAAAGTAATGTCACTTCTTCCTCCATTCCACTACTTATTTGTCGCTCTTACTTCCCTCCTTTGTCTCGTTTCCCTTTGCTTTCTTGTTCTCATTCCTTCTCTTTCCTGGGTCTCAGTATCACTTCTCTCTCTTGTATCTTGTTCCAGTCCCTTTTCCTCTAGCTGTTGTTCTTCTTGACTTTGGGTTTCCAGTTCTTCTCTGCTGTCCGATTCTTCCTCTATACATTGTGCATAAAATTCCTGGGCCTTATCCATTGTGTCTATCCTTATTTTCTTCTCCTGCCATGTTATTAGCAATCCTTCTGGCATCAACCAGCGAAACATTATTTTATTTTTTATTAATTGTGTTGTAAGGAACTGGTAATCTCTTCATTTCTCTCTTATTCTCTTTGGTATCTGTTTGAGAGTTATGTAGGTCAATTGGTCATCCCTCGTTCTTCTATAAACTTCATCTCTGACCGCTTTTTTCGCAAACCTTATATGTATCTCTCATGGTAGTCTATGTCTCCTAGCGTAATTCATTTGCACCCTATATACTTCATCAATGTTGTTCCTTAATTCATTTTTATCTATTTGTAGTGGGTCAGCTAGAACGTCTGTCATCAATTTGTGTAGATTATCTCTTGTTTCTGTGATATTTTGGAACCTCAGGTAGAAGGAAGATCTCTCTAATTCCAGATGAGTAATTGCCTCTACTAAGTCTCTGTTTGCCACTGTCAATCTTTCTTTGGTTTCTTCTAGTTTCTTTTCAGTTTGATCCGTTTTTACTTCCATCGCTTTTATTTTCTGTTCATTTTTAGTTATTGAATCTTGAATTTTTCTCATTCTATTATCCAGTTTCTTTATGTCTTCTTTTACTTCTCCTAATTCACTCTTCATATCCTCATGATTATTTGTTATTAATTCCTGCGTTTATATCATAAACTCCTGAATCATATTTAGTGAAGATTGTAGACTTTGCAGGGTTGGTGTTGGCCCTGGTTTTTCACTGCACGCCATATCTGTAATTAACTTTTGCCCTGCTGGAGAAGCTGTCATTGACATTGGGGTTTTTTTTTTTTTGCCACTTTAGTTACTGTGGATGTATTTGACATTTTTAAATTTTTGAAAAAATTATTCCACAATACCATCAATTGTCACCTTTTTCACTCTAAACCTTCCTTTCAATAATAATACAGTGTTAACATCCAATTTCTTAAAATTTCTTATAACTATTATACCTATGAGTAAATATAAGGATCTCTATGTATACAATTATTAATCAACAGTAGGTATTTAAGACTAATTAATTTGTTTAAATATACTTAAATCATTCCAAAGTTCGAAATCAGAAAAAGCAATATGTTTCTATAAACTTTTTTTAAAAAATTTGATTGATATGCCGCCCTTCTCCGGGGACTCAGGGCGGCTTACAGAGCTAATAATTCAATGTAAATATCTCAGTAGTAAGTCTCTTTGGGGCTTATCTAAGTATTTAGAATATACAGTAAAAGTTTGAAATATCCAGGGTATTCACAATATACAACTGTTTAAGAACAGGTCTCCTTCAAAGTCATTTAAGTTACCACAGTTCTTTGTCTTCGGTCTCTCTGTTCACTCTGCAACTTCCTTGTTCTCTGCTTCCAGAATGGTGCCTGCCTTCAATTTGCACTGTCACTGTCCTTCTCTTCACTTTCTTTACTTTCCTCCACTTCAATCACCACTGTCCTCAAAAGGTAGCCTTTTCTTTCTTCCTGATGGGTTTCACTACAGGTTTTTATCTCTTGAAACACTGTTTCCAAGGTATCAAGTGTTCAATCCACACTCACAATCACTTTCCCTCCTCGCCAATCCACAACAATTCCGTCTTCTTCCTTCTCCACTCCCACTGCTAAGGCACTGCCACCTCCACCTTGGAGACTCACTTCTATTCAATAGTTTTTGTAAATCCCATCCACCAGAGAGATAGTTCGGTGTCCCACATTTTTTCTTTTTCCTATCCACCGAAACTTCTGCTTCTCACTTTCTGCTTCCTCTCATATCTTTGTCGGGCCGCCATGTCTCTGGACCTCACCTTGACAGCTGGTCTCTTCTGCGCCGGTTTTCAGGGCTCTCACCCTTCGTAACAGGGGATTGCTCCTCTCCCCGTCACCTCTGGATGTTCCCCTCACTATAGCTGTCCCCTCCAAGGACCTGCTTTGCCGTTACTGGCTTCCAAAATGCAGAAAATCAGACAGGGAGAACGGAGTCTAGTTCCCCTGCACCGCACCAGCATGGCGCCACCCTGGAAGTCCTCTCAATGCACAATTTTAATACCAATCCCAATATTATTTAGACATACAAAATTATTCTAATCATATTCTTTACAATCATCAAATCTATATAATTATGATAGTAATACACATGTTTATATTAAAGTATGTTATTTCATTATTTAATTGCTCAATGTTTCAATATATTACTCCAATGCCAATCACAATATTATTAAAATGTACTTAATAATACCATCATTCAATCTTTAGTTTTCCCATTTTATTGTTACTTTTATTCCATTATATAAAGGTATGTATATACAAATGTTTCCCCCTTCTCTTATTTCTACCTAACTTTTAATCATGCCACCATTCTAAAAAAGAAGGGAAAGAAGGAGAAAAAGAAAAGCAAATCAAAACATAAAAAAAAAAAGAGAGAGAGAGAAACCCTTTCTTTCTTTCTATCCATCGTCTCTTGCCCGCTTCAGTACTTTAGTTGTTTTGCTTTTTTTGACTTGCCTCCCATATTCCTCTCTTGGATCTTTATCTCTGTCTGCATCTACTTCTTGGCTATTCAATCTAAGTATTTCTCCCATCTCTACCTTCTTCCACTGCCTAGCTTCCAAAATATCTGACCAAACCCCTGTCTCCCGTTCAAGAGTATCTTCCTGTATCTCCAATTCTCTTTTCAACTCTCTTAAAATATTTTCCCAATGGTTTAATTCATCAATCACTGTTATTTTTATTATTATCTCCTCCTTGTCTTCTTCTTTTGTTCTCTGGTTCTTTGGTTCTATCTTTTCCTCCATTCCTTCTGTTAGCTCCCCCCTTTTCTGAGCGTCTAGATCTTTACTCATCATCCCTCATATAGTATTTTCCATTTTTTCCATAGTCTCCTTAAAGCCTTTCTCCATGATGTCCTTTGTGTTTTGGAAAATCAACACCATCTCCTTCAAAATTCCACTCATTTCTTCCTTATGAGGCATCTTATTTTGTTTTTAAAAAATCCCACTTTTGTCCAGTAGTCCAAGAACCATTTATTCAGACCTAAAATTGCCCTTCAAGAAGTACACTAATCACAGTTCTTTGTATCCCATAGGTAATCAATCAGTTCCATTTAAATAGTCCCAGAAGTTATCAAAAGCCTCTTTACGTCCCCTTTAGAAGGTTCAATCTTCTAGCAAAACATTCAGGGATCACTTTAATTAAATAACTTCCTTGTTCTCATATTTGAGTCTCCAGTAGTCGTGGGGTAGTTAGATATATTGGGTTGGTTGTGCTGTATTGGGTTGAGTGGTCAGGGACTTTTTTTTGTGCAAAAAGTTTTTTTATTTTTTTCCAAACATACAAATTACATCCTTTTGGAACAGAGCTTTGATCCGGTCATCACTTTGTTCAATTTTTAACAAAATCTTTAACAAAAATTTACCTATACTATTTTGCCATAGCACTTATTTCTAAATCTTATATCACATATTCAACTAATACCATCTTAAAAAAATTAACACATATTTACTTAATCAAAACAATTACCCTTCTATTAACCCACCTTAATTCTTAATTCAATTAATAACTGATAATACAACAATTCTTACCCTAAACCCTCACTATTAACAATACAATTCAAACATATTTATATATCATTATGCTCATTAAATCTTTATTCCATTATTACTTTATCAAATTTAAATCTTATCTTTTTAATTTTAGAAATAAAGCAATTTAACATTTAAACATAGTTCTTAGTTCAAATAATGATTTTTAACACAATTTCTTAATTATCCTAAATTCTATCTATCAAACCATACCATTTATATAACACCAATTAAGTAATTTTTGTTTATAAATCATAATCATATATTGTTTCAGTTTTCTTTTCTTTTTCACTTAGGTAATAAATGCTCAATTATCACAATTGTTATACATACTTAAACAATATCCCAATTATTATAGCTATCAATTTTCTAATTTAACCTTTTCTTTTATCCTTCCACTGTTAATCCCAATGTACAAAATACATCTTTATTCTACTGTTAATCCCAGCGTAATCATCTTTATTTTTCTCACTGCTAATCTCAGTGTAATCATCTTTATTCACTGTTAATCCCAGTGTAATCATCTTTATTTTTCTCACTGTTAATCCCAGTGTAATCATCTTTATTCCACTGTTAATCCCAGTGTAATCATCTTTATTTTTCTCACTGTTAATCTCAGTGTAATTATCTTTATTCACTGTTAATCCCAGTGCAATCATCTTTATTCACTGTTAATCCCAGTGTAATCATCTTTATTTTTCTCACTGTTAATCCCAGTGTAATCATCTTTATTCCACTGTTAATCCCAGTGTAATGATCTTTACTTTTCTCACTATTAATCTCAGTGTAATCATTTTATTTACTGTTAATCCCAGTATAATTATCTTTATTTTTCTCACTGTTACTCCCAACATAATCATCTTCTACTTTTATAGTTATATTATTAAAAATATTCAAATTATAACAATTGTTATAGGTATTTAACCAATATCCCAGTTATAACCATCAATTTCCTCAAATAATATCTTTTAACATCTTAATAAAAAAAATTGGTACATTATATCCATTGCTATATTTCTTTTAATGTAATCTATTTTCCATATATTTTAGCTTCAATCCCTATTTCATTTCTAAGTATCTGTAACATAATTCTTCTCATATTTGTTTATCTCAATATAGTCATTTTATAAATCCAGGTCCTGGACTTCTTTAAATTTCTTAATATTTCCCAACCTTTTATTATTTTATCATTCAGTATTAATCTCCATATAATCATCATTATATCATTATTAATCTCAGTATAATCATCATTGTTATTGTTAATCTCAATATAATCTCTAGAGACCTCCTTTTTATTATTAATATTCATATATACAATTATTTGTTCATTTTTAATCACAATATCTTTATCGTCTTTATTTTCCACTTCTATGTCTTATTTCTCCATCTTCATTTTCTTTGGATTTGGAAGTGCCTGAAGGGACGAAGAATGGAAAAGAAGAACAGGGGGAATGTGAACAGCTGGCAGTGCGTCCCAAGCAGAGAGCGGTTCAACCAGAGGAGAGGCAGGGGAGTCAGAAGAGTACGGTTGCAGAAAATACCCAGCCACGGGTAAGCAACGGAAAGCGGTCTTAGTAGACGTGAAGAAAGACATGGTCGCTTGGGAACCGCTCGGGTACCAGAAGAGCCGGAGGTTACCGAAGATGAGACGGATCCCCGAGACCCTATGGTATGTGCTCCTATACGTCCCTTTATAGTCCAAGTAACATTGAAACACCCTAAAATGGGTAAGGCAGAACACATAGGGGCTTTGGTTGACACTGGGTGCACGCGCTGTCTCTTGCGGAGGTCAGTGGCTGAAGGGTTGGGTCTTTGTATTATAACTCTGCAGACTCCCATTAAGTTTGAACAAATGGACGGCTCAACCCTAGGCGGACAGCCTGCTACACATGTGACAGAACTGGTGAGACTTGAAATTGGACAACATTGGGAGTTGGTGCGATTTGTGGTAGTGGAGACAATGATAGAACCTGTTATCCTGAGGCTATCATGGTTGGACAAGTGGAAGCCCACCATTTGGTGAGAGGGGGGTTACCGCAAACTAAGAATGGTATTGGGTCCTGAACCCTCAGAGGATGGTTCTAGTAAAGGAGCTGTGGGGTGAGAAACAGAGCCATCCCTACTGGAGGGGGTCCCAAGGATATACTAGGACTTAAAACGTGTATTCAGAGAAAAGGAATGTGAATCCCTCCCACCACATTGCCCCACCGACTATGCTATAGAACTGAAGCCTGGTCTTCGGTTGCCAAAACCTCGCATGTATGCAATGACTCCCCAGGAACTGGAGGAGCTACGTCGATATATCGATAGTAATCTGGCTAGGGGATTCATAAAACCCAGCAGATCACACATGGCAGCGCCGGTACTATTTAAAGCAGCGGTTCTCAACCTGGGTGTCGCGACCCCTTTGGGGGTCGAACGGCCATTTCACAGGGGTCGCCAAAGCCCTCTCTCGCCCCCCCCCACACCTTCACTCACCCTCACCCTCTGCCTCTGTTGGATCGCCGGTCGCCGGTCGCTTACCCCGCCCACTCCCAATCTATTGCTGCCTCCTGAGTCCCAGCTGATGGCTAGAAGGAAACAAACCATTTAAATTCTTGCTGCGGGGCTTCAAAGGGCCGCCCTACAGCTGATCAGTGTTAAAAGAAAACAAATGAGAAGACCGGTGCCTGCAAAAATAGAAAAAAACAGCCCCTTTCAGCTTCAGCATAGGTTAATTACCATAAGTTGATTTGATCAGCCTCCCGACTCTCAGCTAATAATAATAATAATAATAATAATAATAATAATAATAATAATAATAATAATAATAATAATAATAATAATAATAATAATAATAATAATTTTATTTCTATACCGCCCTTCTCCCGAAGGACTCAGGGCGGTGTACAGCCTATTTAAAAACACAGACAAAACAATGATATAAAATTTAAAATAATTAAATAAGTGGCTCAAATTTAAAACCCCCATAAATTTAAATACCCCAATTTAAAACTATTGTGTTGATAGTCCGGCCTGGCGGAACAACAGGGTCTTCAATGCGCAGCGAAACACCCGGAGGTCGGAGATCTTACGAATTTCCGGGGGCAGTTCGTTCCACAGGGCTGGGGCTCCCACAGAGAAGGCCCTCCCCCTGGGCGTCGCCAGCCGACATAACTTGGCTGATGGCACCCTGAGGAGACCCTCTCTGTGGGAACGAACTGGTCGGTGGGAGGCTATTGGTGGCAGAAGACGGTCTCGGAGGTACCCGGGTCCTATGCCATGGAGCGCTTTAAAGGTGGTAACCAACACCTTGAATCGCACCCGGAAGACCACCGGGAGCCAGTGCAGCTCGCGCAGGAGGGGTGTCACATGGGCATAACGGGTTGCGCCCATAACCACCCGCGCGGCCGCATTCTGGACCAGTTGGAGCCTCCGAGTGCTCTTCAAGGGGAGCCCCATGTAGAGAGCATTACAATAGTCCAACCGGGAAGTAACAAGGGCATGAGTGACCGTGCGCAGGGCGTCCCGATCCAGAAAGGGCTGCAACTGGCGAATCAGGCGAACCTGATAAAAGGCCCCCCTGGCCACGGCCGTCATATGCTCTTCTAAAGACAGCCGCGCATCCAGGAGGACACCCAGATTGCGAGCCCTCTCCGTGGGGGGCAAAGATTCACCCCCAATAGTCAGCGATGGCACCTGCTGACTATATCGGGGCGCCGGAAGCCACAGCCACTCGGTCTTGGAGGGGTTGAGTCTGAGCCTGTTCCTCCCCATCCTCCCCATCCATCCAGAGGATGGATATAAAAATAGATGACAATGGGAAGGGGTATAATATAGAATAGAAGGGAAAAATTGAATTTGATTAAGATTAGAGATGAGGATGAAGGGTAATATTGGTTTTTTAAAAAAATAGATGAGGAATAAATATGGCAAAAAGAAAATATAGAAATTGTAAATTTAATTGAAATGACTAAACACTGGTTAAATTTGTGAACCGGCCAAATACTCTGTTCAAAGAAAATACATTGTATGTTTGTATGTGTGTTTCTAATTATTGCTATTTATTCATATTTGTTCTCTTTTATTCTTTAAAGTTTAACAATTCATTCTTTATCTTAATATCTATTTGGGGTTGGTTTTCTTCCCTTTCATCTTTTTTTATTGTACAGCAATCTTTCTCCTCAAACCTACCACCTCTCTCTTTTCTTTCCTTCTTACTTTCTCTTCCCCCTCTTCTTCTCCTTCCTCCTTCCTCTTCCTTTCTCCTTCTCCTCCTCTCTTCCTCCCTCTCTTACCCTCACTCCTACTCTAATTTTCCTTCCCTTCCTTCATCCCTCTCTATTGCTGTATCCTTTTATGCATATGGACTACTGAGAGGGCTGAAAAAGTTATTTTTGACTGGTCCTCACACTTTTGACCAGTCCTCGAACTTACAACTGTCCTCACATTTTACGTTTTTGCCCTATCTTGTCACCATGGTGAAGAGAAGCAGTTGTGAAATGAGTGACACGGTTGTTAAGAATGCTACAATGGGCATGATGACCAGTCATAAATGCGAAGACCGGTCAAAAGTGCGAGGACCTGTCAGAAATCACTTTTTTCAGCCCTCTGAGTAGTCCCTATACACATAGCCATGGCCACCCGGTCACATGACCAGCTAGCCACGCCCACCCAGTCACATGACCTCCAAGCCACGCCCACATAATAAGCCACGCCCACAGAGCCAATAGTAAAAAAATTTAGAACCCACCCCTGGTTGGGGGTCACCACAACATAAGGAACTGTATTAATGGGTCGCAGCATTAAGAAGGTTGAGAACCACTGATTTAAAGAGAAGAAAGACGGTGGCCTTCGCTTATGTGTTGATTTTTGGGGATGGAATGCAGTATGTGTGGAACCCTTGTACCCGTTACCCCTTATGACACACCTGCTCTCCACTTTGGCTACTGGTAAGATTTTCAACAAGCTCAATCTACGAGAAGCATATTACAGAGTCCGTATCCGTGACGGTGATGAGTGGAAGACAACTTTCAACTGTCCTCTTGGGAGTTACAAGTTCCAGGTTATGCCGTTCGGGTTGCAGGGGGCTCCCACAGTATTTATGCAACTTATTAATAGTGTGCTCTATGACCATTTGTATAGGGGAGTCCTAGTCTATTTGGATGATATTCTGATATATTCTGATCTGTCCCCGTCCACACACACACACAAACACAGGCAGCTGAGGGTTAAGGAAACACTTTGGAACACACCCAGTTTCTTTATCTCCAACTTGGCAGCGATAGACACACCGTCTGCCAAGTGCCTTTATTTTCACAGAAAAACAGAAAGATAAATACTCAGCTTCCAAATGTCCGACAACAATAAATATTTCTCTCAGCAGTTCCGAACGAGGCTTTAGTGACTATCCAAGGTTAGTTTTGTTCGTCACAAGGATCACTGACCACCACCCTCTATTATATAGTCTCTGGGGTGTGGTCCAGTGACTCAGTTCTAATCCCTAGCACGCTTCCTGAGCTGCTGCAATCGTTTATCACGCCTTTGGAGGCGTGCGTCCAGGAATGATGTTTCTCCGTCACTCTGATCCGAGCCACCTGTCTCCCTGCTAATCTCCTCTCCCTCGGCCGGCACCTGAGACAATGCCAGAGGGGAGGGGCCTGGAGAGGGAGGCCTGGCTGACTCCTCTTCCTCATGCTCGGAGCTTTCTTCCTCCGATGGGACAGGCTCAGAGGGCGGGGCCACAACACTATCCCCCACCGCAGGGCCCTTCCCCCGGGTCTGATGGTCGGGATGGGGTCGGGACGGGAACTGTTTGTGGAAAGCCCGCACCAGGTCAGGGGCCTGAACGGCAGACGCGTCCACCCAGGTGAAATCCTCGGGCCCGTACCCCTTCCAGGCGATGAGGTATTGGAAGCGCCCCTTCAGCCAACGGGAGTCCCGGATACTGTCCACCTCGTACGTCGAGGCGTCGTCCTTGTCGGCTGCGGCTGGGGGGGCAGGCATCGGCGGGCGGCGGAGATGGCTCGCGGGGGCCTCAGGGACCAGGAGGGACTGATGAAAAACAGGGTGGAGCCGCATGGAGCGGGGTAGAGTCAACCGGTAGGCCACCGGATTGATGACCGCCTCGATAGGGAAGGGACCGATAAAGCGGTGGGCCAGTTTCCTCACCGGCCGGTCCGTGGGGAGGTGTTTCATGGACAACCACATCCGATCTCCTACTTCCAGCGGTGGCGTCGCCTGGCGGGCGCGATCGGCAAACCGTTTATAATCCTCTTTCGCCCGGATCAGCTGCCGCTGCACCAGTTGCTGCACCGCCTGCAGCTCCGAGAGGAAGTCCCGGGTCTCGGGAACAGGGGAGTCCATGATGGTCAATGGGAAAAGCTGTGGATGGTATCCGACGTTGGCATGGAACGGGGTCATCTGGGTGGAGGTGTGTTGGGAGTTATTAAAAGTGAACTCCGCTAGGGGAAGGTACTCGGCCCAGTTGTCCTGCTGCTGGTTGACGAAACAGCGGAGGTACTGCTCCAGTATGCCGATGACCTTCTCCGTGCCCCCATCAGTCTCCGGATGGTGCGACGACGACAGGCACACCTGCACCTCCAGCGCGGCCATCAGGCTTTTCCAGAAGCGGGCCGTGAACTGGGCCGCGCGGTCCGAAACCACCCGGTCCGGCAGGCCATGGAGGCGGATGATATGTTGCAGGAACAGGCAAGCCGTGGTGCGGGCCGAGGGCAGGCTTCGGCACGGGATGAAATGTGCCATCTTCGTGTGTGCATCCACCACCACGAGGACGGTCGTGTACATAGCGGACAGGGGCAGGTCTGTCAGGAAGTCCATGGAGATGGCTCCCCACGGTCTCTCCGGTGTCGGCACGTCACACTCGTCCCCCTCTCGCACGCGCACCAGGTTGTAGGCCCCTCGGAGATCAAGCTTAGTGAAGATCGAGGCCTCCCGCAACCTCTCCATCAGCTCCGGGATCAGCGGCAGGGGATAGCGATTTCGCACTGTGATGGCATTCAAGCGCCGGTAGTCGCAACACAGGCGCAAGTCCCCCGTCTTCTTTTTAACGAAGAGGACCGGGGCCGAGAGCGGGGAGGTCGAAGGCCGGATGAACCCATGGGCCAGGTTCTTTTCCAGAAAGTCCCGTAAGGCGGCCAGCTCGGGCTCCGTCATGGAGTACAGGCGTCCCGAGGGCAGGGGCGCGTTGGGCATTAGGTCCACCGCACAGTCGTAGGGTCGGTGTGGGGGCAAGCGGTCCGCCTCCTTCTCGCTGAACACGTCGGCGAAGGGCGTCAGCTCCGGAGGCAAGGAGACGTTTGGGGCAGAGACGTCCTGGCCGGCACAGGTGTGGCAAAGGTGGTCGACACACTGCAGGCTCGGGAACGAGATGGCGTTTCTCGACCACGCCACCTGAGGGTCGTGCGCCCGAAGCCAGGCCATCCCCAGGACCAAGGGAAAGTGCAGATCCGCCGTTACGTAAAACTGGATCGCCTCCCCGTGGTTCCCAATGGTGAGGCGCAAGGGCTGGGTAGCGAATTTGATGGGCCCCGCCACGAGTTCCCGCCCATCGATAGTCTCGACCCTCAACGGAGGGTCCACTGGAACCAAGGGGACTTTGTAATGGGCCACAAAGGCCTGGTCCATAAAGTTCGTGGTGGCCCCCAAGTCCACCAGCGCGTGCGCCTGGAGCCCCTCCGACCGGTTAGCCAACAACACCCGGGTGTTCAAAATCAGGTGCCGAGGGGGCTCACAGTCCACAGCCGCCGACTCCGGCGGGGCATGGTCCCGTGCCTGACCCAGAGATTCCCCTAGGCCAGGCCTGGCCCGTTTCCTGGCTGGTCACGCCGAGACTCCGGAACAGCCTTGAGCGGTCCACTCCTCTTCCGGGGACACGAGGCGGCAAAATGTCACGCCTCACCGCAATAGAGGCACAACCCCCCTTGACGTCTCCGCATCCGCTCCTGGGCCATCAGTTGAGGTCTGGCTGCTCCGAGCTCCATGGGCTCCTCAGCCGTCGCCACAAAACGCTGTGCGGTCCGGAGCGCTGTCGGTGCGAAACGCGGGGGTGCCGACGCTGTCGGTGGTTCCGGAAGAGCCCGACGGGGCCGTCGCCTTTGCAGGCGGGCGTCGATGCGCAGGCATTGGGTCACCAGCGCGTCGAGGGTCGGTGGCGCCTCCACACGAACCAGCTCGTCCTGTATCTCATTGGAAAGGCCGTCCTGGAAGGCGTCCATCAGCGCCCCCTCATTCCAAGCCGAATCCTGGCCTAGCAGTCGGAACTCTGCAATATAGTCCTGCAGGGGGCGCTTGCCTTGGCGGAGGTCCTTGATGCGCCTCGCTGCCATCTGCACCCGGAGGGGGTCCTCAAACATGGTGCGCAGGTATTGTAAAAAGCCCTGAAAGTCCAGGAGCAAGGGGCTATCTTGCAACAACAGGGGCGTGGCCCATCGGGCGGCAGTGCCAGAGAGGGAACTGATAACAAATGCCACCCGAGCCCGGTCATCCGGAAAATCCTCCGGCCTCATCGCCATGAACAGTTGGCATTGTCCCAGGAAGGCCGGGAACATCTCCTGCTGCCCAGAAAACCTATCTGGCACGTTCACTGGGCATCTCGGACGGGGAGGGGGAGGAGGGGGAGCTGCAGGAGCATTTCCCAAAGCAAGTTGGGCAGTTAGCTGTGCTACTTGCTGTTGCAGAAGCTGATTGGCCTCCAGCATCTGCTGTATCTGCTGCTGCAGCTGTTGGTCCATCGTGGGTTAACGATGGAGTATGTGGTGACGAACAAGATGATCTGTCCCCGTCCACACACACACACAAACACAGCCAGCCGAGGGTTAAGGAAACACTTTGGAACACACCCAGTTTCTTTATCTCCAACTTGGCAGCGATAGACACACCGTCTGCCAAGTGCCTTTATTTTCACAGAAAAACAGAAAGATAAATACTCAGCTTCCAAATGTCCGACAACAATAAATATTTCTCTCAGCAGTTCCGAACGAGGCTTTAGTGACTATCCAAGGTTAGTTTTGTTTGTCACAAGGATCACTGACCACCACCCTCTATTATATAGTCTCTGGGGTGTGGTCCAGTGACTCAGTTCTAATCCCTAGCACGCTTCCTGAGCTGCTGCAATCGTTTATCACGCCTTTGGAGGCGTGCGTCCAGGAATGATGTTTCTCTGTCAGTCTGATCCGAGCCACCTGCCTCCCTGCTAATCTCCTCTCCCTCGGCCGGCACCTGAGACAATGCCAGAGGGGAGGGGCCTGGAGAGGGAGGCCTGGCTGACTCCTCTTCCTCATGCTCGGAGCTTTCTTCCTCCGATGGGACAGGCTCAGAGGGCGGGGCCACAACATATTCCACCACCATGGAAGAACATAAACAACTTGTGAGACAGGTTCTAACAAAACTGTTAAATGCCCAGTTATTTGTGAAACTTTCAAAATGTGAGTTTCATAAAACAGAGATTGACTGTCTTGGATTCAGGATCACGGGAGAGGGGATAGAAATGGACCCCAACAAGGTGAAAACAGTGTTGGAATGGCAGGCTCCAAAGACCCGAAGGCAGCTACAGAGCTTCCTCGGGTTTGCAAACTTTTATAGAACGTTCATTCCCACATTTGCCCAGATAGCCCTACCCCTAACAGATCTTCTACAAACACAGGATCTGGGGTTAGGAAAACAAAAACCAAAACAGATACTAGAATGGACACAATCCTGTCAAAGAGCGTTCGAGACTTTGAAATTTCTATTTGCCAGAGAACCAATACTTCGGCATCCTGATACGACACAGTCGTATCAGGATGCAAGCGAGGTAGCAGTGGGTGGAGTCCTGCTACAACGGGACACTCAAGGCATACTCCACCCATGTGCGTACACCTCTCGAAAACTAATTCCCACAGAACGGAACTGGACCGTGTGGGAAAAGGAGGCTTACGCCATCAAATGGGCTCTTCAAACCTGGAGACATTTGCTAGAAGGCACCAATGTGCAGTCCGAAGTATGGACGGATCATAAGAACTTGGAGGCTCTGCAGACACCCCATAGGTTATCACCCAAACAAGCAAGATGGGCACAATATTTCCGCAGGTTTACGTTTACACTGAAGACCATGCTGAGCTAGGCTAAGATCCGATATTGGGACAAAATTCAAATATTATAATTCCAAATCTTTGGTCAAGACAGAAGTGCCTCTTCCGTGCCAAGGTGCTAAGATGGCAAAAGGTATTTGACATAGGCACAGAAGTGTAAAAGGGCAAACTGACCCTAAACAGATACATCCTGTTGTTTACTGTTTATTACATCCCAAATGTCATGCATATCCCTGGATAAGAAGTGCTGCTTCCTTTACTGCCCTTGAGGCGTCTACAAGCCTCTTATCTCCTTTTTATTGTGTCTTGAGCTCCTGAGCAGAGGACCTGAGTATGTGAGAAGAGGATTGTTATTTCCTTTCCTAGAGATAGATGAAAGGGCAGCTTCTACGTGTGAAATGTATCACTCTCTGTAATGACTCTGCCTTTAAATTGTATAAATACATGGCCAGAAGAAGCCATCAGTGTTCAGACTTTTTGCTTGTCTTTGGACTGTTTGAACCGTGCACAATAAACTCTTTCCTGCATTGAAGAGCTTGGCCTGGCTCCGTTTCTTTTCCTGCAACAGCTGGCGACTCCGCCGGGACCAGGTACGAGGCGATATTTCACTGAGGGCCGTTCGACCCCTCAGGACCATCGGGAAGTCACTCCTGAACATTCTCCAGGCGCCACGGGGGTATATCTCCGGGAGACGGCAGCGGCAGCCCTGTGGGACCGACGGTGCTCTGATCGAGTCCAAGAACCCTGCGGTGCAGGAAAGGTGGTCTGAACAAATTCCTGGCCAGGAATCTACGGAGTAGGAACGTTCCAAGTGAGTATATTGTAAAGGCATTGTACCTGCCTCATTTGAAGGCAGAAGAAGGGACTTGATCACTCCCTTGGACTCGGGGTGGCTACCCTAACGAAGTCCGTGTCAGGTTGTGTGGGTTGGGTAAGCCGTCGCAGTTCTCGTTAGTGACCATGAGTTCCGGGGCTACGAGTCGGCAGCAGTGTGATAGAATGGGAGGAGCTCAGAGCGTGCCAAATACTCCGTTGGCATGCATGTTAAAAGGTTTTGACAATTATTTTAGCAACCCTTCCTATCCGAAAGGATCAAAGGATCGATTAAAATTCTTATGTAGACATGTGTGGCCACAAATGGGGACGGGCTGGCCCCCTCAGGGATCGCTAAGGGAAGAAACAGTGGATAAGTTGTGGGGAGTGATCGTAGTGAATCAGGATAAATATACTGATCAATTTCAATATATTGATCAATGGGCGAGAGCCCTAACAGAAAAAGCTGAGGATTTATTGCAGTGTCAGGCAGAAATGGTCAGGTTATGTGTATCTAGATCAGGCAGGAGGATTAAGGGGAAGAGAAGTGAGCAAGGCAAAATGCAGGCAGAAAGAACAGAGGAATATCCGAGAAGGAGAGAAGTATTAACAGAAGATGTGGAGGAGATAGTTAGACCACCCCCATATGCTCCATTGTGGCAGCCCCCAGCGCAGCAGCAGCAGCCACAGGGGGCCATAGGAGGAGATGGAGGTGGAGATCAAAGACGCGCGAGCGATCCGGGTGCTATACCAAAAGTTAAGAAAAGTCCCCCGCTGGAAGAAGATAGCCGGAGTGAAGGAGAGGATCGGGGTGATGAGGGGGTTAAAGGAAGCAACAGGAAAAGAGCAGGCGGGGATGCAAACTCGCGCGGTGAAAGCTAAGTTGAAGGCTAGTAAGCAAGAAGTCACAGCGCCTTTACGCCAGGTGGATCAGATAATAGTGAACCAGCAGGGGGAGGTGGAACGTCAGCCCCTTTTTCAATATGTGCCATTTACTACTACTGACCTTTTAAACTGGAAACAACACTATGGGCCGCTGACCACTAAGCCCACCGAAATGGCGGACCTGTTTCAAACTATTATGCAGACACATAATCCAAAGTGGCAGTGATGCATTGTAAAGGACATCAAAGGGGAGATGATAAGGTAGCTATGGGGAATAGAGCAGCTGATGTAGAAGCTAGGGAAGCGGCGAAACAAGATGGGCCGCTGCCCGATTTGTCTGTTTGTGTAGCTATGGATTTAGGGGTCTTACCCCCGGAAATTAAACCAACATACATGCAGCAGGAAAGTGTGAAAGCAGTGACAGATTTGAAAGCTCAGGTCGAGGATGGGTGGTATGTATTACCAGATAGGAGGGTTTTTATACCAGCCTCGATAGCTTGGACACTAGCTCGCCTAGCCCATGAAACAACACATATGGGAAAAATGGCTTTAGAACTAGCATTAGGAAGGGATTACTATATTAATGGGCTGGCTGGAGTCGCTGCTGGGACGGTTGCGAAGTGTGTTACATGTGCAAAGGTTAATCCAAGGCAAGGGCCCTTACTGCCCCCTGGTGCCATACCGCGGTCGTACATCCCCATGGATTACATTATGATAGACTTTACTGATATGCCTAGATGTGGATTGTTTAAAGCCCTGTTAGTTATGGTGGATATGTATACGGGGTGGCCTGAGGCTTTTCCAACGAAGACCAAGCAGGCGCGGGAGGTGGCAAGACTATTACTAAAAGAGATAATTCCCAGATTTGGAATTCCCAGTTATATCTCGTCGGACAATGGTTCTGAGTTTGTTCACCATATTAATCAGGCAGTTGCAGCGGCGGTAGGGATAAAGTGGCGGTTTCACAGTGCTTTTCGGCCGGAATCAGGTAGATGTGCAGAAAGAATGAACAGGACACTCAAAGAAAGAATAACTAAGATCTGTACGGATAGTCATTTAAGGTCGCCTGATGCCTTACCACTAGCTTTATATGCGATCAGAAGCTCTCCAAGGGGCCAACATAAGCTATCTCCATATGAGTTAATGTATGGACGACCGCCAGGGTTGCTAATAAGGAACTTGGCTGGGTGGCCGGACTTGGGTCATAAAGGGGGGGTCTGGAATATGGAGATGGTACAAGAACTTAATAAGCAAGTTGAGAGGCTCCAGCGATATGTGATGGAACAAGTACCCCCCCCCCGACTAATAACCCATTGTCACCCATTTAAACCAGGGGACCAAGTATGGGTTAAACATTGGAAGAAGGAGCCACTAGAAGGAAGATGGAAAGGACTTTTTACTGTTATTATGACTTCTCCACTTGCTATTAAGATTGCAGAATCAAAGTCGTGGATTCACTGGACACGAGTCAAGGCGGCAGCGGAAACCGGCTGGAAAGTGACCGTGGACAAACAAAATCCAACTAAGTTAACTTTCAAGCGTGTTTAAAGAAAGCTTTTTCTATTTTATATATAGGATACTTGGAGGTGTAATCGATTGTGGGGACCCGCAGCAGATCAAAGAGTGGACTGGATCCCTGGGTTGTCGCATTGTTTTGGAGGCTGATTAAGGACAAGAGGCTGAAGAACAAGGATCCATGTGGGAGGAGAGTTGGCTGTGGGCGTGTTGGGGATTGGGGGTATTGGTTTTGTCGATTATTGTGTTTTACAGATACAAACAGTGGTTTTGTGGACAACCAAAGATCATCAAGGCATCAGCTCCTCCAATCCCAAACTGTCCAGATCTTCTCCTGAATACCCACGTGGTATAAATCGTCTGCTGACCAAAGAAGTACTTATTGCGACAGGCGAAAGATGGTTCTTTAATGCCCAAAGATTTTTTTTTCTTTTCTTAAATGTGTTGGTTCTGTAATTGTGGATGTGAATGTTGTTGTTGCGCTCATTGTATAGACTGTGTTTTGTGTACAGGGTGTTTGATTGAGTGTGACATAAAGATCATAGAAGACGTGCTAGGGCACTATTTGGTGATAGGTTTGGAGAAATCTTATTATACGCTTAAAACTAGCCCCACTATTGAGACAGCATTGAAAGATTGGAATAAAAAGGACCAGGGGGATGCAGAACATGGTGATTGTTGGACTGGGATTATGGATGAGTGGATGGGTAATGAGACTACGAAGTGAGCCAGACATTCCCATGACAGAAGCAATAAGGAAGGAGAATTGTGACCCATGCATACGCACAACACTGCAGGGAACACACGTTTGTAATACTTTGATTTATCACACTCAAAAACCTGACGGGTGTAGGGAACACACACCCCGAACCTGTCAGGTAAACAATGCCATATATCACATGTGTATACTGAAGGATAAGGTGCAGTGCTATAACCCCGCAGAAGCCAAACAAATAACTACTTATGAAATGTCAATATACACAACGGAATGCGGGAGAGAAGAGCTTTTGAATAAGACAGAATTTAGAAAGTTAGGGAATCCAGTAGAAATAACATTTGATGCCTGTTTAGCTATCAATCGTAACTGTGATGTATGGAAATCAACGTGTGGGACATTGGAGTGGGAAAGAAGTTATATGTTAGACAAAAAGTATATGTGTCGAAAGCAGGGAGAATGCGGTGATCGGGACACGTATAGTTATTGTCCATATTGGTCTTGTGCAGTTATGTGGTCAGGAGATCAGCCGGGGGTACCCAAAAATGCAAGTTGGAAAATGGGGTAGCTAGTAGTAACTGCCGACAGAATGAATGTAATCCTATAAAGATTACATGTATCCCGACAAAATTATGGAAGGAGGATTATGGATTAGGAATCTATGCCAAGGGAAAAGATCCCCTTGTAACCCTTCGATGGTATGTCACTAAAGTTACCAGAGCAACGCATGACACGAAAGGGTTGTTCTGGTCATATTACTTGGAGATGGAGAAGTTGAATGTACCCGAAATCCCTAGTCATGTAACAAATACGTTTGTCAAATTGGCAGAAGACATAGCCCATACCCTGAATGTATCAAATTGTTTTGTTTGTGGAGGGACTAACATGGGAGAAAAATGGCCATGGGAAGCCCAGGAATTAAATTACTCCAAAATATTAGAAATGGATCAAAAAGGTAACCTGTCATATAATAAGGGTAAAGATGGGGACTGGACACTGACCACTAGTCTGGTAGGGAATGTATGTTTCCAGAGAAAAATTGTAGCAGGCTGTCATCAGGTAGGAAACCTCATATGCACAGGCAAATGGGAAAGTAAGGTATGGTGGTCAGGAAGTAATGCCACAGAGGGAACGGATGAAATGGCTCTGTTTAAGGTAAACGAGTTAGCCTTTTTAAAGGATCCGGATAATCAGACCCTCGAATGGCTGGCTCCTGATGGACTATACTGGATATGTGGAAAAATGGCATATGGGTTTCTACCAAAGACTTGGTGTGGAGCCTACGTCCTGGGATTAATTAGGCCTGGATTCTTTTTGCTTCCCCTTAAAACTCGACAGGTTTTAGGTGTCCCGGTATATGATGAGGTGGGGAACTTAAGACAGAGGAGACATGTAGATACATCTGCAATAGGAAAAGTTAGGGTCAGAGGTAACCAACGCAGTTGGGGAAGTGAGGAATGGCCTGCGGAGCGAATTATTGAGGTTTATGGACCAGCTACATGGGTGGAAGATGGCATGTATGGCTATCGGACCCCCGTGTATATTCTGAACCGCTTAATTCGTCTGCAAGCAGTGGTCGAAATAATCACCAATGAAACCGTGAAAGGTCTTACTCAATTAGCCAGGGAAAGTGTTAAATCAAGGACATATATTATGCAGAATAGATTAGCCTTAGACTACCTGTTAGCCAAAGAAGGAGGGGTATGTGGAAAGTTTAATTTAACTAATTGCTGCATAGAAATTGATGAAAGTGGGAAAGTTATTAAGGAAATAACAGATAAAATGGTTAAAATAGCTCATGTGCCAGTCCAGACTTGGAAAGGCCTTAATCTGCAGGATATGTTTTCAGGATGGTGGTCAAAGTTACCCGGCCTGCAGGCCATCTTTGGCCTGATGGGATTAATAGCTGCAGGGTGTATTTTTCTCCCATGTATTCTACCTCTGTTTGTTAAAACTATTTCTAAAAGTCTATCCTTGCTGGTGGAACGTAAGACAACTGCTCAGGTGATGGCTATGTGGGATTACAAACGGCTCCAGCAGGAAGAGGACCTGGAGGTGTGACTCGTCTGGATAAGACAGATGAGTCACAAAGGGGGGGAATGAGCTAGGCTAAGATCCGATATTGGGACAAAATTCAAATATTATAATTCCAAATCTTTGGTCAAGACAGAAGTGCCTCTTCCGTGCCAAGGTGCGAAGATGGCAAAAGGTATTTGACGTAGGCACAGAATTGTAAAAGGGCAAACTGACCCTAAACAGATACATCCTGTTGTTTACTGTTTATTACATCCCAAATGTCATGCATATCCCTGGATAAGAAGTGCTGCTTCCTTTACTGCCCTTGAGGCGTTTACAAGCCTCTTATCTCCTTTTTATTATGTCTTGAGCTCCTGAGCAGAGGACCTGAGTATGTGAGAAGAGGATTGTTATTTCCTTTCCTAGAGATAGATGAAAGGGCAGCTTCTACGTGTGAAATGTATCACTCTCTGTAATGACTCTGCCTTTAAATTGTATAAATACATGGCCAGAAGAAGCCATCAGTGTTCAGACTTTTTGCTTGTCTTTGGACTGTTTGAACCGTGCACAATAAACTCTTTCCTGCATTGAAGAGCTTGGCCTGGTTCTGTTTCTTTTCCTGCAACAATGCCAGGTGGAAAAAATTATTTAGCGGATGCTCTATCACGTATGCCCCAATATGAGAGTAAGTGGGATGACTCACCACAATCCTTGCTGCTGCCTCGGCAAACAGGAAAACAAGTAAGAGATGTACCCCAGGCGGTATCCCCCTGGATAGTAGACTTAAAAAAGGAAATAGCGACGGACCCCTGGTTAGCAACGAATCACCAGTTAGTGACGCAGAGAGGAGGATTGGCATGGAGGGGGGACAAATTGTATATCCCAAACCCCTTAAGGGACAAAATCTTAAAACAATGTCACAATGTGAAAACGGCCGGACATTTCGGGTTCGTCAAAACATTAGATTTACTACGACGGCAATTCTGGTGGCCGCGCATGCGGAACCATGTAGAGGAATACGTACGGGGCTGTCCTGTCTGTGCAGTAGCCAAGCCACTAGTAGGGAAACCACCCGGCCTATTACAGTCAGTCGCTGACCCATGTAGACCATGGGATGAGGTAGCCATGGATTTTGTTGTTGAGCTACCTAAGAGCAAAGGACATACTGTAATCTGGACGGCCATTGACCTGTTTTCTAAACAGGCACATTTCGTCACATGTAAAGGTCTGCCTTCTGCTAGACGTCTGGCAAAACTGTTCGTTCAGCACATATATCGTCTCCATGGTGTACCTAAACGGGTTATATCCGACAGGGGTCCTCAATTTACTGCCCGATTCTGGAAACTGTTCCTACGACAAATAGGAACCGACCAAGGACTTAGTTCTGCGTTCCATCCGAGTACCAATGGGGCGGTTGAGCGATCCAATGCAATGGTGGAGAGATATCTACGCTCCTACGTATCCTACCAACAGGATGATTGGTATGACCTATTACCATTCGCTGAGTCAGCCTACAATAATACGGTACATAGTAGCACAGGATATACCCCATTTTAGGTGGTGTCAGGAAAGGAGTTTCCCGCTATCCCAGAACTCGACATACCAACACAAACATCACATACGCCTGGCGACTGGACAAGGAAAATAAACAGGGTTTGGCCGCATATAAAGAATGCGTTAACAAAAGCCACAAAAGCATATAAACAGCAAGCCGACAAGAGGAGGAGTGATGCCCCACCCTTTAAGGTGGGGGATAAGGTATACTTATCTACTAAATATATAAAATTGCGTACACCCAGCAAGAAGCTAGGCCCCAAATATATAGGCCCCTTCACCATTACTAAGGTCATAAACCCCGTCACCGTCTCCTTGAGACTTCCACCTCTACTAAAAAGGATACACCCTGTATTCCACAGTAGCCTCCTAAAACCGGCTATTGGCGTGCGATCTCCTGGAACGAGCCCAGGACCAGTGACAGGAAACATATATGAAGTAGAGAAAATACTTGACTCAAAACTGTATCACGGGACACTTAGATACCTGGTGCGATGGAAAGGATACCCCGATACAGATGCAACATGGGTACGACCAAAGGATCTAAATGCCCCTCGATTGCTGAAGTGATTCCATAGAGCACACCCACACAAACCTGGGAGCTACCCCTAAGGGAAAAGACCTGCTAATCCTATCTTTTTGTCTCTACAGGATGAGACCTGGTTGGGGGGGGGGTTGCATGTCATCATTGTTATTGTTAATCTCAATATAATCTCTAGAGGCCTCCTTTTTATTATTAATATTCACATATAAAATTATTTGTTCATTTTTAATCACAATATCTTTATCTTCTTTATTTTCCACGTCTATGTCTTATTTCTCCATCTTCATTATCTTGTCCACACATGTATACTGTCAAGTGTCAAAAGCCCCTCGACAACACATCACCTTGATGGATGGTATTGAAGACCGTGAAGGGAGAATGTTAAATATAGAAGGTTATGATCTGTTATATGGATGGCATGCTTATTTGTTATATGAAAAAAAAGTGGATAAAGTGTTTAAGGGTCATATACTTAGAAATGCGTTGTTGAGGGTTTGGAAAAAGTATCAATATAAGTTAAACTACAAGATACCTATATGGGCAAATCCCAGACATGCAATAGAAAATATAAGTATAGAACAAAAACAGGAGGTGATTACTTATAAAGAGCTTCTTTTTATGGAAAGGGGTAAATGGCAATTGAAACCTTTAAATGTATTGAAAGAAGAAGGGATAATTTATACTTGGTTTCAGTATGTCAGCTTCAAGCTAGATGGAGGGAAGATCAAAAAATTGGTGTCATGCAAAATGAGGAAAACCTGGTAAAACAGATTAGAGATCAAAGTCAGATGCATATTAAAAGGTTGTATAATGCATTATTGGAAATAGACTCAGAAACGGAATTGGTTAAGGATTGTATGATAAAATGGGCACAAAATTTTCAGGAACCAGTGATGATAGAAACATGGGAAAAGATTTGGGTTAGAAATGTTAAATTTACGCAAGCACAAAACTTGAGAGAAAATTTTTATAAAATGTTTTATAGATGGCATTTAGATCCTAAAAAATTATCATGTATGTACCCAAATTTGCAAGCTAAATGTTGGAGATGTGAATGTGATGATGCAACTTATTATCATATATGGTGGACTTGTAAGAAAATCAAGGCATTTTGGATAAAAATTTGGTGGGTGATGCAGAACATCCTGAAAAAAAGGTTGAAATTTACTCCTCAATTGTTTTTATTGGGCATTGTTAAGGTGGTTCGAGGATCGTGCCCAATAACTCCAAACACGCAGGTATTCTTTGAGTCAGTATTCTTTATTTACATGGCATCTTATCATTACAGGTACAGATCTGGAACTGAGCCAGGACCGCATGGCTGGACCTTAAGTACCCCCTGGGTGTGGCTAAGGTAAGGAGGGGTCATTGGGTTAGGGTGGACCTTGGGGGTTGGTCTATCCAGCCCCCCTGCTTCTGCCCCAGGATCTGAGGCAAGGCATTTATCCCTGACAGGCATAACGACGGATTGTACAGCACTAGAGACTAAACTGATTTTAAACTTAATATCAGCAGCTAGGCTGTTGGTAGCGCAATACTGGAAGAAGGACTCTTTGCCTACTATTGAAGAATGGACATTGAAAGTAGTGAATTTAGCGGAAATGGTGAAAATTTCAGCGTATTTGAAGGACTATACACAAGAAAGATATATATCGGAATGGAGAAGATGGATTGATTATATTCAAAATAAGTATCAGACAAGAAAATATCAAATAGCTTATGAATGAATGTTAAACTTTAGAAGTATTATGTTATCTATAGTGGAGTTAAGGTTTCAGGGGGGGATTTGGTAGTTTAAGAATAGTTAGGGTAATTTAGCTTATGATTGTTAATTGAAATACCCTGTATTTTGCTCTGGGAAGTCTGGGGGGGAGGGGGGGATGGGAAGGGGGGAAGGGGAGTGGGGGTGGTGGGGAGGGGAAAAGGGTGGGGGGAATATTGGGGGGGAAAATTTTTCTTTGTAAAACTTTTTAATTAAAAAAAAAAAAAAAGACCGTGAAGGGGATCCAGAGAATACTGAAGGATCCCAGCAGCAAAACACGGTGGAGGGGGGTGTTGCGTTAGGACACCATGTACACTAATAGTGGGTGATGGACGGAAGGCAAGAAGAGGGAGGTTGGAATGGGAACGTAAATCAGCTGCTGAAGAGAAAATAGTGCGGAGGGGAATGACGTCTTATGTCTGCGATGAGCATGAACAGAACAAGCGGCAGCTTTGATTGTGACAGCTGTGAGAAATCATTGCCTGCTTAATGATAGTTAACTGTATCCACGCCCTATAAAACAGTACGGGCGGAGAGCTAGGGCGTCTCTGACTTTGTTTTGCTTAGCAGCTCAATCTCTACTGTACGCTGCTGTGTTGCCTCCATTAAACCGGGTTTTGGAACGAATCTTCCTTTTCGTGTGTGCATGTTCGTTTGCGCCCGGTGAAGCACTGGCGGCTCCAGAGGGGCTGAGATATACTCCATTTCTATTTTTCTATCCTCAAATTTTGTCCTCTGTGTAATATTATAGTTATTTCTTTTATTTCCATTCTCCAAATCAAATAGTTGCTCCAATTATAAAAGTTCCATTGTATTCCCTTCTATTTCTTTTTTTTTTATTCCTCCAAAAGTCAAGCCTCTTGTAGACAAGAAAATCCTCCTCCACAAGTTCTCACGTTTATTATCTGGTGAAGTTCACAATTTTCCAAAACAAAGAACCAAGTTGCAATGTTTCTTTTTACTCCAGATGGTGTCTCTCTGCAATCCACAATTTCCAATTGCTTAATAAGTATCCATTTTGTTTTCATTACATCACGATCTTACTTGACTTCTCTTTTTTCTTTTTCAATCTAAAAATATCAAATCATATTTAAAGTCCAGTCCAAATTTAAATAGCTCTTCTCACTTCTTTTTTTTTTCTTTTTTCCCTTTTATTTATACATCCCCTTTTTTCTTCTTCTTAAAGCTTATTGTCCATTCTTTTTATTTTTCTTCCCATTTTTTTAAAAAAGGGGGGGAAGGATCTCTTTATCTCTTTCCAATCCTTTAACCATATCTAATTATTTAAAGTTTCCAATTAATTTGTTCAGAAATCAATTTTCAATTGGGTTTTTGTCTCTTCCAAATTACATTTCAAAATCTTCTTTGCCCCCATGCTCCTTAGCTGCTATTACACATTAGGGGTCTTATAGTTGTAAGACGTTTCTCTTGTTGTTATTCAAGCCTGAGTTGGCTCTCATTCACCCGGCTTCAAAAAGACTTCGTTCCATTTCTTTCTTCTCTCCAGCTCTATACTTAGCCCGGTTGTCCCAGCTTCGTGGCAGCCGCCACGGCTGCCGCCCCCCGCCGCTGACTCACAGAGAGTTCCCTCTGACCTCTGAGGAACTTGCCTGTTCCTCTTGGTCGTCCGAGGTGCCCCTCTTTCTTCCCCGTCCCTGCAGGATGGTTTTGGTCCGAAAACCCATCGGCAGTGGTTCGGCAGCTGTGGTTTCCGCGGCACTCATCAGAGCCCGCTATTTCCCCGACTGTCTCGCCGCGACGCCAAACCAGAAGTCCTCAAGTGGTCAGGGACTTTTTGATAAAGTTGCATGGGTATCCATTTTGTTGGAATGTGTTGTATTCATTTCCTTTTTCAGCTGTTCTGGGTTGCTGCAGTGTGTTATAAAGAAATAAAAAACATATATTCTCCTCTTTGAATAAAACAATCAATTAAACCTTGGTACTACAGTGGTTTAAAGCACCCTGTTATTAACACAGCTGCCTGCAATTTACTGCTGGTTCGAATCTCTCCAAGGCTCAAGGTTGACTCAGCCTTCCATCCTTTCTAAGGTAGGTTAAATGAGGACCCAGTTTGTGGGGGCAATAAGCTGACTTTGTATAAATATACAAAAGTATGAAGGCTATTGCTTAACGCACTGTAAGCCGCCCTGAGTCTCCGGAGAAGGGCGGCATATAAATCTAATTAAAAAAAAAAAAACCGTTTCTGCTTTATCTTCCTTGCTGTGGAAATATGTATTTCTATTTGCACTTAAAGCCTAAAAAGTAATGATATCACAATACTCATGGGGGACTTCAATGCAAAAGTGGGAGAAGGAAGTGATACACGTGTAGTTGGAAACTTTGGCTTAGGAACCAGAAATGGTAGAGGTGACAGGTTTGTAGACTTCTGCAAAGAACATAGGCAATGTGTGATGAATACTTTCTTCAAGCTGCCAAAAAGATGCCTTTACACTTGGAGATCACCGGCAGATACACAAAATAATATGGTAAGGAACCAAATTGACTATTTTACAATAAACAAATGATTTAGAAACTCAGTAAAATCAGTAAAGACATACCCAGGTAGAGATGTACCATCCAATCATAATCTTCTTGTTGTTGTTAGTTGCAAAGTCATATCCAACCCATTGTGACCCCATGGACAATGTTCCTCCAGGCCTTCCTGTCCTCTACCATCCTCTGGAGTCCATTTAAGCTCACGCCTACTGCTTCAGTGACTCCATCCAGCCACCTCATTCTCTGTCGTCCCCTTCTTTTGCCCTCAATCTTTCCCAACATTAGGCTCTTCTCCAGTGAGTCCTTCCTTCTCATTAGGTGGCCAAAGTATTTGAGTTTCATCTTCAGGATCTGTCCTTCTAAAGAGCAGTCAGGGTTGATCTGCTCTAGGACTGACCGGTTTGATCGCCTTGCAGTCCAAGGGACTCGCAGGAGTCTTCACAAGCACCATAGTTCAAAGGCCTCAATTCTTTGGCGCTCAGCCTTTCTTATGGTCCAACTTTCACAGCCATACATTTCAACTGGGAAAATCATAGCCTTGACTATACACACTTTTGTTGGCAGGGTGATGTCTCTGCTTTTTAGTATGCTCTTTAGATTTGCCATAGCTTTCCTCCCCAGGTTCAAGCGTCTTTTAATTTCTTGGCTGCAGTCCCCATCTGCGGTGATCTTGGAGCCCAGGAAAATGAAATCTGTCACTACCTCCATTTCTTCCACATCTATTTGCCAGGAATTGAGAGGGCCGGATGCCATGACCTTAGTTTTCATAATATTGAGTTTCAAGCCAACTGTCAACTTGCAAAGTTTTCAAGTTGCCATGAGCAGGGGGGAGGGAGAACTGATAGAGCTGATTGATTTCCCTAACTGAAGTTACATTCCATACATGCTTCCTTACCGCAATCAGAAGGAGGGTGTTGGATTTCACAGCCAGCCAAAGTGGTTAATTGGAGAATGTGATTTATGACATGGCCAGGGAGGAGGGGAGAGACAGGGTCATAGGGGAACATAAAGCTACGTGGGATTAGTTCTAACTGCATCCGAATAATGCCGAAATGGTGCTCCTAATAAATGACTGTATTTCTTTTGAAGTTTGGCTCATGAATTAATTAGGGCATCTTTCGGAAACTTCACAGACAGTTAGAACTACTTTTAAAATCTATCAAAATTACCAGGTTTCCTGAATCCTGGACTCTCCAATCGCTCCCCGATGTCTGGGGTGCTGGGAGGGAAAATCAGGCAACCATGGCCGAAGACGGGCTATCTGAAGAGAGCCTAATTGCAGCCAGAGTGCAGCCTCCCTCAGACATCAAAGCTGAGATGCCTGCTCCAGCGGCGGAAGCAAGAAAAGATGAGTATTGGTGGGAGTTAATCCCTAAAGCAGCTGAGGTCGAGTTCCCCCACCCCAATGCCCGGGAAAAGGGGAAGCCCCTGAGCGAGCTGGGAAGAGTGGAATGGAGGTTGGACTGGAAACAAGCCAGGCTCCCAAAGCCCCTGGGGAGTTCAAGAGACCAGGCCACCTTTCCTGATGAGGGGCCGTCATGCAGGCCAAAGGAGAGGGGAGGAGCAGTGGATCCCTTTGAAGTGAGGAGAAGCAGACAGGAACACAGCCCCCCTTCTTCACCCATCAGAAGGAGGCTGCAACCAGTGTCTTTTCCACGCAGCAGGCAGGCTGCCCAGGGCAGACAAACCTCTCTCTCCCTCCAAACTAGAGCTGAGGAAGAGGGCCAGCTACATCAAATGCAAGGTTACAGAGGCCAACAGGGGGAGAGAGGAGCAGTGCTGAATGAACTGCCCCAGTTCAGAGGAAAGTTTGATGGGGACTCAGACCAGCTAGCTCTATTTCTTGACTCAGCTGAGATCCACCTAGAATGTTATGGACACCTCTACCCATCCCCCAGAGCCATGGTAAATACCATCGCAGAGGGGCTAGAGGGGGAAGCAAGGGAATGGCTAGCAGCCCTCCACAAGAGGAGAGCCCCCCAACTGCAAGATGTAGATGACTTCCTACGACTGCTAGAGGCCAGATTCGAGGAGGCAGAGGAAGACCCATATGCAGAGGATGAGCTCAGCTAACTAAAGCAGCGGGGCCATCCCATTAAAGAGCGCATCCACGAATTTAGGAGAGTCATTGGGAGGCTACCCCCTTTGCCAGAGCGGTTGCTAGTGCACTTTTTCAGAACAAGCCTGGACAATCAAATTGCCCAGGTAACCACTTACTGGGACATCCCAAACCAGCTCTCTGAGTGGTTCCGAGTAGCAATAAAAGTCGACAGTGGATTGTACGCCAACAACATGAGAGAGCAACCCGACCTGAAACCACCCAGCCAATGGGGAACCACAGCACCAAGGCAGACCCCGAAACCAGCCGTCCCTCAAAGCCTGCTGAAGTGCTACAGATGTGGGGGGAAGGGCCACATGGTATCTGTGTGCACGACCCCAGCCCCGAGGCCTAGGCCAGAGCCACCACCCAGGGCACAGCTGGAACAAGGCCCAAAACGAGCCACCAACATGTCCCGGAGGGCCCTCCAGGCTGAAGAGGGCCCTTCCCACCTAGCTGAAGGGGGGGGGGACACCAGGCAACAATGACCAGTTGCCAGAATCCTATGATAGCAAGGACGAGGGTGAAAATGACCCAATGGTGAGGGGACCAGTCCACCCTTTCATTTTCCCAATATGCCTCACAGCCCCAAAAACGGGGACCCAGGGGGCCTTTCAAGCCCTGATAGAATCAGGCTGCACTAGATGCTTGATCAACCTAACCACAGTCCTGAAACTGGGGATCAGAGCAAAAAGACTGATCCACCCAATCCGGTTTGAGCAGGTTGATGGGTCCCTAATGGGGGGAGCCTATGCCACTCACCTGACCGAACCAGTGAGGCTAGAGCTAGCGGATCACTGGGAAGTAATTTGATTCATAATAGCCCCCAAAATGACAGATCCAGTCATACTGGGACTCTCCTGGATAGACAAGTGGGGACTGACCATCTGGTGGCAAGGGGGTACCCGCAGACTGAGAATAGCAAGGGGGCCCCAACCCCTCCTACACCAGCAAGCAGAAATACTGCCCATGCAGGGAACCCTCCAAAAGAGCACACCAGAACAACTGGCAGCCACATCCGACAAAACCCCAGAGACCAAACAGATCCCGAGGGAATATCAGGACCTTGCAGAAGTATTCAGCGAGGCCGAGTGCAACATCCTGCCTCTCCACCGCGAGGCAGATTGCGCCATTGAAATCATCCCTGGGGCAAAACTACCCAAGCCCAAACTGTATTCCATGACACCTCGGGAAATGCAAGAAATGCACAACTACATAGACAAAAACCTAGAAAGGGGGTTCATCGAGCCAGCTAAACCACGGATCGTGGTGCCAGTCCTCTTCAAAGGAAAAAAAAGATGGGACTATGAGATTGTGTGTCGACTTTCGAGATATCAATGCGGTGTGTGTACACAACCTATATCCTATCCCCCTCATGAAGGACATGCTATCTCACCTGGCCAAAGGAAAAGTCTTCACCAAACTAGACCTCAGAGAAGCATACTACCGAGTACGCATCAGGGAGGGAGATGAGTGGAAAACAGCGTTCAACTTCCCCCTAGGGAGCTTCCAATTCAAGGTGATGCCTTTCGGACTGCAGGGAGCCCCAGCGGTGTTCATGCAATTAATAAATGAGGTGCTGCATGAGCACCTCTACAAGGGGGTTCTCGTCTACCTAGATGATATCCTCATTTACACTGAGACCATGGACGACCACATACCCATTGTCCGCCAGGTACTGGAAAAACTTCTGGCAGCCAACCTGTATGTCAAGCTGTCAAAATGCGAGTTCCACCGTGCACGGCTAGACTACCTGGGTTATCGAGTGTCAAATGAGGGAATAGAGATGGATCCAGCCAAAGTGCAAGCCGTCCTAGGCTGGCAACCTCCTTGCACCCGTAGACAGCTACAAAGCTTCCTAGGGTTCGCGAACTTCTGCAGGCAATTCATCCCCTCCTTTGCGAAGATTGCCAAACCCATGACGGACCTCCTAAAGACAGGGAGCCCAGGAACAAAACCCCGCCCGGGACAACCTCTACAGTGGGACCTAACCTACCAAGAGGCATTTGAAACACTAAAAGAAATGTTTGCGAAGGAACCGGTGTTGAAGCATCCTGACCCCGACAACCCTTCGTCATCCAAGCAGATGCCAGCGACGTGGCAGTTGGAGCAGTGCTACTCCAAAGAAATAGTCAAGGAAATCTACAACCCTGCGCCTACACCTCCCACAAGCTCACAGACACAGAGAGACGATGGGCAGCATGAGATAAGGAGGCATTCGCGGTGAGATGGGGACTGCTAACCTGGCAACACCTGCTGGAAGGGGGCCAGAAACTGTTCGAAGTCTGGACTGACCACAAAATCCTGGAGGCCCTCAGGACCCCATGAAAACTATCACCCAAACAAGTCCGTTGGGCTCAATACTTCAACCGTTTTGACTTCGTGCTAAAGCACATTCCAGGGGGGAGGAACTTTCTAGCCGATGCCCTCTCCCGCATGCCCCAGTACAAATGTGAGCGGGAGCACGTAGTGGACGCCATTGTTCCCCTTACCCAAATAGCGGGCCAAGTAACCACCAGACAACAACGCCATGACCGGCACAACCAACCAACAAGCGATCTAACAGCAAAACTCAAAACTGAACTGCTGGCAGACCCCTGGTTCCGAGACAATCAACACATCCTGACAAAAAGGGATGACCTCGCATGGAAGGGGACAAAGCTCTATGTCCCGGAATCCCTACGTACCCTGATCCTCCAGAGGAGTCACGACGTTAAACCGGCAGGCCACTTCGGATTCCTAAAGACTTTACACTTAGCACGGAGGCAGTTCTGGTGGCCCAGCATAAAGAAAGAGGTGGACAGTTATGTGAAAAGTTGCACCATCTGCGCCATGATGAAGATGCTACCAGGAAAACCCCCCGGACTGCTACAATCAGTAGCAGAGCCTACAAGACCATGGGAGGAGATTGCAATGGACTTTATAGTGGAGTTGCCAAAAAGTGGGGGAAACACGGTGATCTGGACTGTAATAGATTTATTTTCCAAACAGGCACACTTCATACCCTGCAGCGGACTACCCTCAGCCCACCAGTTGGCCAAACTGTTCCTGAAACACATCTACCGCCTCCATGGAGTACCAAGAAGAATTATCTCTGACAGAGGGGTCCAGTTCACGGCAAAGTTCTGGAGGGAGTTCCTGTGGTCCATTGGGTCATCCCAGGGCCTTAGCTCAGCCTTTCATCCGAGCACCAATGGGGGGGCAGAGAGACTGAATGCCATGGTAGAGCAATACCTGAGGTGCTACGTGAACTATCAGCAGTCCAATTGGGCGGACCTCCTGTCTTTCGCTGAGGTCGTGTATAATAATGCTGTTCACAGTAGCATGGGACTAACCCCGTTCAAGGTAGTGAGCGGCATGGACTTTGTCCCAGTGCCTGAGTACCCAAGGGAGCCCCCCTACTCAGTCAGCTTGACCGATTGGATGGCGACACGGAAAGCAACCTGGGAGAATGTCAAGAAAGCGCTAGATAAAGCAGCACAAACCTATAAGAAACAGGCAGACAAACACCGAGCTCCCCAAATGCCATTTCAGTTGGGGGAGAAAGTTTACCTCTCCACAAAATATTTGAGGTTAAAACTCCCTAGCAAGAAATTGGGGCCAAAGTTTATGGGACCATTCCCCATAGTAAAGATAATCAACCCGGTCACGGTGCAATTGAAGTTGCCCCGACTGCTAGGGAAGATACACCCGGTATTCCATAGTAGCCTCTTAAAACCCATGGTCGGATCGACCCTGAGGCCACTACCCCGTGAGCCCCCAGACCCCGTGGTCATAGGGGGCCAGACCCATTATGAGGTGCAGCAAATCCTCAATTCGAGGTGGCACAGGAGACAACTCCAATATTTAATCAAGTGGAAGGGTTAGCCCTTATCAGAGGCATCTTGGGTAAAGAGTCGAAACATCCAGGCTGATCGCCTTATAGCCAAATTTCATGTAGAAAATCCAAACAAGCCAGGTGGGGGGTCACCCTCGGGAAGTGAGGGGAGCCGAATGTCAACTTGCAAAGTTTTCAAGTTGCCATGAGCAGGAGGGAGGGAGAACTGATAGAGCTGATTGATTTCCCTAACGGAAGTTACATTCCATACATGCTTCCTTACCGCAATCAGAAGGAGGGTGTTGGATTTCACAGCCAGCCAAAGTGGTTAATTGGAGAATGTGATTTATGACATGGCCAGGGAGGAGGGGAGAGACAGGGTCATAGGGGAACGTAAATCTACGTGGGATTAGTTCTAACTGCATCCGAATAATGCCGAAATGGTGCTCCTAATAAATAACTGTATTTCTTTTGAAGTTTGGCTCATGAATTAATTAGGGCATCTTTCGGAAACTTCACAACAACTTTTGCACTCTCCTTCACTAGCATCAAGAGGCTCTTTAGTTCCTCTTCGTTTTCTGCCATTAGAGTGGTATCATCTGCATATCTGAGGTTGTTGATATTTCTCCTGGCAATCTTAATTCCAACTTTTGATTCATCTAGCCTCGCCTTTCTCATGATGTGCTCTGCATATAAGTTAAATAGTCAGGGTGACAGTATACAGCCTTGCTGGACTCCTTTCCCAATTTTGAACCAATCAGTGGTTCCGTGTCCAGTTCTCACTGTTGCTTCTTGATCCGCATATAGGTTTCTCAAGAGACAAATAAGATGGTCTGGTACTCCCATCTCTTTAAGAACTTGCCACAATTTGTTGTGATCCACACAATCAAAGGCTTTAGCATAGTCAATGAAGCAGAAGTAGATGTTTTTCTGGAACTCCCTAGCTTTCTCCATGATCCAGCATATGTTGGCAATTTGATCTCTAGTTCCTCTGCCTCTTTGAAATCCTGCCTGTCCTGGTAGTTCTCGATCCACATACTGCTGTAGCCTAGCTTGTAGGATTTTAAGCATAACCTTACTAGCATGTGAAATGAGTGCAATGGTGCGATAGTTTGAACATTCTTTGGCGTTGCCTTTCTATGGAATTGGAATGTAAACTGACCTTTTCCAATCCTGTGGCCACTGTTGAGTTTTCCAAATTTGCTGGCAAATTGAGTGCAGCACTTTTACTGCATCGTCTTTTAAAATTTTGAATAGCTCAGCTGGAATACTGTCTCCTCCACTAGCTTTGTTGTTGCTCAGATTTACTAAGGCCCATTTGACTTCACATTCTAGGATGTCTGGCTCGAGGTCAGTGACCACCCCATCGTGGTTATCAGCGACGTTAAGCTCGTTCTTATATAGTTCTTTTGTGTAATTTTGCCACCTCTTCTTAATCTCTTCTGCCTCTGTTAGGTCCCTGCCATTTTGGTCCTTTATCATGCCCATCTTTGCATGAAACGTTCCCTTCATATCTGTAGAGACCACACACACAAAGGTTGAGGATGTATGTGGTGATTTTATTGTCTTACATAGTGACATTATATAGTTTGTTACTTTCAAGTTACAGTGTACTTGGCAGCATCTCATTGGCTACAGAATCTTCCAGGTAACTAGAGTCTTTGGTTAACCATTACTGCTTTGCTTAAGCACTTATAACGTTATCTAGGGTTAACACACATCCCACTTCCTTTCCTCCTGTTCCTCTTGTTTATAGAGTTAGGGTCTTAATGCCATTTCCTGGCGCCTACATGTGAGTAACCTTCCTTATCTGAGGTTTGCCATCCAAGATAAGGAAACAGTCCTACACATAGCAGACTACAGGCTCCTACATGTCCTCTCTTTTTATTTAATTTTGAGGGAACAAAGATTTTTGTATATATCGCATTTGATGAGGAGACAGAGAAAGAGGAGTAGGACGAAACATAGAAATTAATGAGGGAATACACTGAATGAAACAACAGCACGCAACTAATATGACAATAAGCATAAAAAAACAACTGCTTAAACCAGGTCAACCAGTCAAAAGAAAAGGAAATAGCATGAACATTATTCTGAAAATATGATTGGAGTTTAGCAAGTTCATCTTCAATGGTTCTGTTCAAAGAGTGAAAATGAACAGTACATCCATGAAGGCCAACAAGTTTACAAAAATCTCCTTGTTGTGCTAACAAATAGTCAATAGCAAAACGTTGCTGGAGCACATCCTGATTCAGGTCCTCAATTTCATGTTGGAGATCACGAACAATAGCAGCAGTGGCATTAATTGATTTCTCCAGGTGACATGTTAAACCCAGGATAGAATGTCTGTTTTCTTGAGCTATTATTCCAGGGTAAGCCCCTAAGGTGATCACCCCAGTAATAGCTCCAGCCACAGCACAGCCAAAGGTATTAAGAAGACAGTTGTGTATCAATGATAACTTCATCATTACATGTAGGACCTAATGAAGCACATCATTGTCATGAAGAAGAAGAGAGAGCACCAATCTGCATAGGTAGGGAAAAGTAGCCAATAGCAGCACACTGATAGTTCTGAGGGTGTACGTTGGTTGCATATTTGTCAAAAAAGAACCACATAGAAGCGTTAAAAATAGGAAAATTATCAGGATACATTTCAGGCACAATATTAGGCCCATACAAAGAAGAATTAAAGGTTCCCCAGAGCCAATAATAGTCAGTACAATAACTATAATTCCCTACTTTCGATAAAATACATTGAGCCTTAGCATAATCATTCCAATTGTTAAGCCAAGTATGGTGAGCATAACAGCAAAAACATAAGCCTCTAGTATATTGATTAGTACGAAGATAACGCCAATGAACAGTATTAAGTTTAGGATTAAGTTGTATAGGTTGAGTGTTATTCAAAGCAGTAACAACTAAGAGAAGACAAGAGAATACAAAAAAGAATTGTGACAGAATTAGCTGTAATAATAGCAAAAACAGCAGCAACTAGATTTTCAGGAGTCTGAGGTAGGTCAGCTTGACTCAATTGTTGTTGAGCTTGGTATGTTGTGGCATTCACTTGCTCCCATGTGATTGGCGAAGGTTGTTACTCAGGATTAGGAGCAAGACGATACTTTACTAGCGGTCTTATCAGTGGTTCTATTGCATGAAAATGAACATTAACAGGAATATCTGAAAAATAATCTACAAGAGTTAAATAATTCCAAGTAAATAAGGCAACAGATAATAAATGTTCTCCATTTCCCATTTTTCTTTTTAATAAAAAAAACAGGAGTATGACTGCGTATATGCTCCACATATAAGGGATATTGTCGATTCTCCAAATGATGCTTAAGAGACAAAAACAAAGCTAGCAAATTTATATCTAATGACAATGCACAATAAGAAAATGGCAAAGATTGCATAACTAAATAGACATATTGTGTATCAACCACAAGATTAATTCATTGCGTAGGGAAAAGTTGTAAAGCTAATATAACAGCTGCAAGTTCAGCCCGCTGGGCAGAAGTTTGAATTGACATGAATTTTGAATGCCATTGGGAGTCAGCATGCCAGACCACCACCCCTCTTTTTGGTGAACCATCTGTAAAAATTGTCAGAGCATCAATAAAAGGTGTACGGACAAAAATAGTAGAAAAAGATGGGTTTAGAGTAGTAGTAACCACAATTCTAGGATCTTTTGGTAATGAATATAAAACTTCTCCAAGATAATTGGAGAAGGCAATCTGATAACTTTTAGATATCATCATAAGATGATCATGCTTAATCTTTGTACATGTGAACGCAATGCCTATCAAATCCTGTCCAATCAGTTGCAAAGCACGCTTTCGGCCTTATAATCAATTCTTCTAAGGCAGATTGGTAAGGATAAATGTTTCTAGGTGGAATAGCAGATAAATTTAACCACTCATGAATAGCTATTTTTAATGTGCTCTTAATGGTATATAAACACCCAGTAGGCAATGGAGAAGTAGGAAGAATAGTTACTTCTACTGACTCAATTTGGTCAACATATTGTTGCTTAAATTTGTCCAAGATGAGCTGTAAGCACCTTTTTTGATCATTCATCAAATGAACTGTATCACCAGGGGATTGCACTCCTTTTAAGGGTTGGAATAGAGGTAACAAATCACCAGTTGTTATGCAGAAGAAAGGCCTAGCCCAGTTAATAATGCCTAGCAACTTTTGCCATTGAACTAAAGTATAAGACTTTTGTACCTTTAAGTCAGGCAATACTGGAATGGAAGAAGCTTTCAGTAACCTATGACCCAAGTATAAGTAAGGTTCAGTTTTCTGAATTTTATCATCTGCAATAAACAACCCCTTCTGTGCTACAGTAGTTTTTAATTCCTGCAGAAGGGCTATAGAATCAAACTGAGGAGCAGCTATTAAGATATCATCCATGTAATGATAAACCAAATAAGATGGAAATTTCTCACGAAATGACTGCAGTGCATTGTCCACAAAATATTGGACAAAGTAGGAGAATTAAGCATGCCCTGTGGTAAAACACGCCAATGATATCGTTTAGTTGGCATGCTATTATTAAAAACACCACATTCTCGCGTCGGACAGTGAGGAGGCTGAAGAGGATGTGGTGCCAGAGGCAGAGACTCAGCCAGGGCCTTCAGAACCTCCAGAGGCTCCTTCAAATGGAGAGAGCGAAGTGGAGGAGCCTCTCCTCAATGCTCGAGCACGCAGGGCTGCCAAAAGGCAGGAGTGACTACTCAGGAGGAGGAGGTCTCCTCGAGAGTAAGGCTTGAGGATAATTGGCCACTCCCTTAGCCTATTTAAGTCACACGCGGTTAGTAAGTTTCTTGCTGGAAACAACTTGTAATTATCATCAGAGCATTTTTGGAAAAGTCCTATTGTATTTTGTTTTCTGGGCTGGTTGCCAACCTTTGCCGGACTTTGGTTTATTCTTCCTACTTAATAAATTTGATAAGGACCGTTGGTGTGTGTCAATATCCTCGGAAATCCGGAGCTGGGGCAGAACAGCTGGTGGGGCAGCAGGTCCTCCCGGATCACTTTTTTTTTTTTTATTGAAAAAGTTTTTCAAATACAAATTTTTTTTCCCCTTCCCCCCTGTCTTCTATGCAACCACGTGGTATGTTTAAGATTTGTGCCTTCCCTAATTTAACTGAGATTTATGGGGGGAATGATCAGTGTGTGTGTAAATCTCAGAGTTCTGTTTTCCTCTCTTTGTCCTCCTTGTTTTTTATGTGTCTATGTCTAAGTTTTTGTGTGCCCTCAAGGTAGTTGTAACTGTAAAATGTATCTGATCCCTAGAGCCAAGAATTTTAAATTGTTAGAGGAAAAAAAAGGTTGAAACAATGAAAAATGGGGGAGAGAGAGAGGAAAAAAAAGAAAGAAAGAGCCTTTGCCCTGTGTTTGTCTGGCCAACAAGAACAGAGTAAAGAGAACTTTTCATTTTATTTCTATTTTTTTCTCCTTCCCTCTCTGTATCTTAAAGTAACAACTCAAGTTTATGAGGAAATGTTTTAAGTTCATTTACAAAAAAATAAAATAAAATTCAGTCTTACACTCACTCTATGTGTTTAAATGGTTTTACCTGTTCATCTCTTTCCTGAAGCATGTGAATCCAGTTTCTTTCTCATCTGTTGTGCCTCCATTTTGTTGAAACTGCATTATCTGTTTAGTAACTGCAATACTGATGAGTTGTTGTTTCCTGACCCAAATAAGCCCTTCGTGGTTCAGGCGGACGCAAGTGACGTGGCAGTGGCTGCTGTCCTACTGAAAAGGGACTCCTGAAACAATCTAATGCCATGTGCTTATGTATCAAGGAAGTTAACAGACACTGAGCGCAGATGGGCAGTGTGGGAGAAAGAGGCGTTTGTGGTGCTATGGGCTCTCCTGTCCTGGAGACGCTTCCTGGAGGGGGTGGATGAGCCTTTTGAGGTTTGGACTGACCACAAGAATCTCAAGGCGCTGAAGACCCTGAGGAAACTTTCTCCCAAGCAGGTTCATTGGGCTCAATATTTCAAACGCTTTAACTTTAAGCTGAAATACATCCCGGGGGGTAAAAACCTTTTGGCTGATGCTCTCTCCCATAAGCCCCAGTTTGACAGCCAACGGGAAGAGATAGTTCACGCCATGATCTCAGAGACTCAGCCAGCCGCCCAAGCCCACACCAGAGCACAAACACGCCAGGGTTCCAATCTCCCTGAAGACAAGTTGACAGCAGAGCTAAAAGCGGCGCTCTCCACTGATTCCTGGTTCAAAGAAAACCAGGCGGACATAACCCTAAGGGATGGGTTGGCATGGAAGGGGAGTAAACTTTACGTGCCCCACAGCCTGTGGCTCCTGGTGCTGAAGAGAAGTCATGATTCTCAACTAGGGGGCCACTTTGGGTTTTTAAAAACCCTCCATTTGAATAGGAGACAATTCTGGTGGCCAAAGATGAAAGCTGATGTGGAAGACTATGTGAGGAACTGCGCCACCTGTGCCACCATGAAATCCCAACCAGGGAAGCCCCCTGGACTTCTCCAGGCTGTGGCCGAATCCACCAAGCCCTGGGAGGAGATTGCGATGGACTTCATAGTTGAGCTCCCTGACAGTGGGGGAAACAGGGTTATTTGGACTGTCATTGATTTATTCTCCAAGCAAGCACACTTCACTGCCTGCAGCGGACTACCATCGGCCAAGAAACTGGCAAAGCTGTTTGTGAAACACATCTACAGGCTACATGGAGTCCCTAAGAGAATAATATTGGATCGCGGGGTCCAGTTTACCACCAAGTTCTGGAGGGAGTTTCTGCGATCCATTGGGTCGTCCCAGGGACTTAGCTCAGCTTTTCACCCGTCGACTAACGGATCGGCTGAAAAATTGAACTCGATGGTGGAGCAATACATTAGGTGTTATGTAAATTATCTACAGGAGAACTGGGCGGACTTGCTACCGTTCGCAGAAGTGGCTTATAATAATGCAGTACACACCAGTACTGGGTTGACTCCTTTTCAGATAACTACGGGCATGGATTTTGTGCCGATGCCTGAGTTGCCTAGAGAGCCGCCTACTTCTATGTCCCTAATGGAGTGGATGACCTCGTTGAGAAAGGGTTGGGAGAATACATAAAAAGCTTTAGCGGAGTCAACGGAACGACATAAGGCCCAGGCCGACAAACGCCGGTCCCTCCAACAACTGTTCTGAATAGGCGATAAGGTGTATTTGTTAGGAAAAAATAAAAAAAGAGAGAAAAAGGGTGGAAAATAATAGGAAATATAGGGCAGAAGAGAAGAATCCAGAACTTTGATATACAGAACGACAATATTGGGTTAAACAGCGGGCTAAACAGTGGTGAAATTAAAAAAAGAGAAAAGAGAGAGGGAACAATGGGAAACATAGGGCAAAATAGGAGAGATCAGGATTTTAAAGCGCAGGAAAGAAGTGGAAAGAAAAAGGTAAAAATAAAATTGAAAAGGGAGAAAAGGAGAAAGAAATGAAAGAGGAATTTGAGGTATACATTTAGAAGTGAAATGTGAATTGTAGCAAGAAATAATGGTAAAGTATATTGAGATAGGTAAAATCTTTGGTTCGAACCAAAGTTTGATATTAACAGGCCTGAATCGTTGGTTCCCACTCTGTCAGCTAGATAAATTGCTGTACTAGCAAGAATGTATTTTTGTCTCTGTGACCCAGACAGATGCATCCTGTTGTTCTCTGGGAACTGCTGTCTCAAGATGTCACATGCTAGATTTCGATAATGTATGATACTCTTTTGCTGTATTATCTCAACTCCCATGTCTGAAGGAACGGTTTAGTTCCTTATATTGCCTTATATGTCCATATAGCAAATGTTACGTATTGATCTCTATATAAACCCCACTTTGTACAACCCTTCGGGGTTCAGACATTTTGCTTGTTTTTGCAGTTTGAACCTGCGCAATAAACTTTCCTACAATGAAGAGCTTGGCCTAGTCTTGTCTTTCCTATAACAGTTACCTGGCGACCCAGATTGGGACTGAGGTCAAGGCGATATTTCGCTGAGGGCGGGTCGACCCCTCGGACCCACTGGGTGGTCGCTCCTGAACATTCTCCAGGCGCCACGGGGACTTGGATCTCCGGGAGACGGCAGCGACAGCCCTGTGGTACCGACGGTGCTACGAGTGAGCCCAAGAACCCTGCAGTGTAGGAAAGAAGTCTGAACAATTCCTGGCTAGGAAACAAAAGGTGAAGATGCCTCAGGCGAGTATATGTTAAAGTGTATAGCACCTGTCTCGCTTGAAGACAGAAGAGGGGGACTGATCACCCTCCTGGACTCGGGGCGGAGACCCTAAAGAAGTCCGTGTTAGGCTGTGTGGGTGGTTAAGTCACCGCAGTTCTCGTTAGTGACCGTGAGCTCCGGGGCTGTGAGTCGGTGACAGTGTTATAGAATGGGGGGGAAACAGAGTGTGCCCAACACACCGTTGGCATGCATGTTAAAAGGATTTAACACCTATTTCAGTGACCCTTTATACCCGAAAGGAAAGAAAAATAGATTGAGGTTTTTGTGTGAAACTGTGTGGCTGCAGTTGGGAACCGGGTGGCCTCCGCAAGGGTCTTTTAAGAAGGAATTAGCTGATAAATTGTGGGGTGAAATAGCAGTAAATCAGGAAAAATACCCCGGCCAATTCCCATACATAGATCAATGGGTGAATGCTTTAACTGAAAGGGCTGATGAATTGCTACAATGTCAAGCGGAGATGGTTCGTTTGTGTGTAGCTAGACCGGGAAACAGAAGGTTGAAGGCTAATTGTGAAAGACAGAAAAGTGAAAGGGCTGAGAGATATATTATGAGAAGGAAAATTTTGACAGAAGAACCGGAGGAAGTAATGAGACCCCCCCCAAACAACAAAGAAGGGATAGTGGTGATGGAGCTGGAGTGAAAGTTAAGCCAGGTCCTTCTGCTGACAGCAGTGGACAAAGTGATGATGATGATGATGATGAAGCTTTGGGGGCAGTAGGTGGAGAAGTGGCTGTGGGGGTGCAAACCCGTTCGGTTAAAGCGAAAGCAGAAGCTGCTGCGGCTGCTTCTGCGAAGCAGGAATTTATGGCACCGTTGCGACAGATGGATCAACAAGTGGTTAATGCACAGGGAGACAGAGAGATTATTCCTCTTTTTCAGTATGTGCCGCTTACTACAACTGATTTATTGAATTGGAAACAACATTATGGGCCGTTAACCATTAAGCCTACTGCGATGGCAGATTTATTTCAAACCATTATGCAGACACATAATCCGACTTGGCAGGATGTGCAGCAGCTGTTAAATACTTTGCTGACTCCGGAAGAGAGAGAGAAATGGAAAGGAGCTGTTCAAGGTTGTTTAAAAATTAGACACCCGAATGATACTGAGGAGCAATTCAGACAGACATTGTTGGACAAAAGCACCGGTAGAGAACCCGGGGTGGGATCCTAGGACCCCTGAGCATATGACCTGGCTAAGAGAGTATCAAAATCTGGTGGTAGAGGCTTTAAGACAGGTGGGAAAACCCCCGGTTAATATGTCAAAACCTTCACTGGTTGTTCAAGGAGCCGATGAAAGTCCGGAAAGTTTTTTGCAAAGATTGATAGAGGCATATGAATTGTATACTCAGGTGGATCCAAGGAGTCCAGGAAATGTGAGGATGTTGAATGAAAGGTTTATAGCGCAGAGTTATGAGGATATTAGAAGGAAATTGCAGAGAGTAGAGGGGGCTTTGGGCAAGAATACAAGTGAATTGTTGGAATTAGCAAGGAAAGTGTATGTGAATAGAGATAAGGTGGAGAAAAGAGAGAAAGATGCAAAAATGCAAAAGAAGGCTGAGTTGCTGGCATTGGCGTTGCAGGGAGGAATGGCTGTAGGTCCTGCACAAGGTGAATCCTTAGGTCCCAACCAGTGTGCGTATTGTAGAGGAGAAGGCCATTGGCAGAGAGAATGTCCAAGGAGAATGCTGAGAGGAAGAGGTGTGATGCGAAGACCAGGTGGCAGCCCAATTGTTGGGGCGCGTGGAGGAATGGCTACTGGAAGATTTCAAGGAAGAGGTGGTGACAGAGGATGGCGTGGCAATAGGGGAGGTAGAGGTTTTGGTGGCTTTGGAAGCCCTAATCAAAGGCAAGAGGCGGAAACGATCGGGTTGGCCGAAATGGGATGGTCAGATTGATGGGGACCGGGCTTGGAGGAGGCCCCACCTAAGCCATTGGTTACAGTGAATATTGGGGGCCAACAGACAACTTTTTTTGGTGGATACGGGAGCAGGGAGATCGGTTGTAAATAAGCAGATTTCGGCACCTGGACCTCATCGAATTCAAGTTCAAGGTGTATCTGGACAGGTTTTGGGGCGTCAGGTTTTAAAACCAGTCACTTGTGATTTTAAAGGAACTGAAGTACAACATGGTGAAAATGAATTGTACAATAACTGGAATATTATCATTTATACTTTTGAAATCTAGATAATGATGAGTTTTTTTTCTTTTTTGAGAAATATGAATAAGTTTAAAATGTAATAATTGAAATACTGTTAATGGTTTATGGTGGTGTGTATAAAAATGATTAAGTGAGGATTTGAAACAATACATAGGGGAAGCAAGTAGAGGATAACAGTCAGAATATTTTTAAATTTAATTAAGGAAATTGTAATAGTTGAAATATTTTTAATGGTATATTGTGATGAAAGTAGAAATGATTAAGATGTGGTTCAGAGGAACATATGGGGAAATTATTTGATGTATGAAAATGGAACTAATTGGAATAGCCATGTTTATATTCTTTTTTCCTTTTTCTTTAAATGTTTGAATATATAAATGGAAAAGATACTTATATAAGTAACTGATTATATTAAAATGTTGGACTGTATTACTTAAGAAAATGTAAGTTATAAAACAAGTGGGCTCACTATTCTTATAATTGAACAATTGTAACATCATAAAATTAATTATTCTGATGATGGATATAAAAACAGATGACAATAAGAAGGGGTTTAATATAGAATCGAAGGGAAAATTGGAATCTGGTTAAAATTAGAGATGAAAATGACGGGTAAAATTGGTAAAAAGCAGATGAAAATGAACACTATGGCAAAAAGGAGGTATAGAAATGGTAATTTTAGTTGTAAAGATTAAAAATTGTTTAAATTTGTTAACTGGCCAAATACTCTGATCAGCAAAAATATATTGTCATTTTTTGTGTGTGTGTATGTGTAAAAAATAAAGAAAAACTTTACAAAAAAAAAAAGTGAGATGGAGCTTAGCGCAACCTACGTTCACCTTCCCTGATCCAGGACCTGGTGGAGGAATTAGCGGGGTGCAGGCACCTCTCTACCCGGCCAGGGGCGAAACGGATCAGTGAAGTGGATCAGCGCAGCATGGCCATCCTGCAGCTGGGAGACATCAGACACAGCCAGCATGGGAAATGTGAAACCCCCCTTTTGGGGCCCCTCGCCAGTCTCCCTTTGTGCTACCTCCTGCTGAATGTATACCCCCAGGCTGAGGATTTTATCCCGGCCAGGGGTGGGTCCAGTGCCAGTGGTATCCAGTGTTGTCTGCTCCAAGTTTCCAGGGATCCCCATGGCCCCAATATGGCCGAACAATCCTGGCACCACAGGGGGGGGCTAATCCAGCAGCCGGCTGGAGTCCCCCCCCTCTCTGCAGCCCAGCAAGCAGCTCAGCAACCAGCCCCCCTCCCCCAGCAGCCGGCTGGAGTCCAGCAACCAGCAGCAGCTCCGCCAAAGGTTCCAGCTCAGCCGCCCGTTGCTGGGCCCCATCAACCCGTGAGACCAACGCCACCCCGCTTCAGAGCAACCTTTGATGGTACGCCTGCCAAACTGGCTTACTTCCTCAGCAGGGTCTGGGCTCATGTAGATCAGTATGGAGACCAATACAAGTCAGACTGGGACTTGATATCGGCAATTTCTGATGGGATGAATGAGGGGGAGGCTTCTGAATGGATAGCCCAGCTGCACAATCAGGGCACTGCAGAACTAAATGATGCCAATGGGTTTGTTGCGCTGCTCCGGGCCAGATTTGAAGACCCAGATTGAATAAATGAAAATGAAGCCACACTAAAGGTGATGAAGCAAGGTAATCGACCCATAAAAGACTTTGTATGGGACTTTAGATGGGTCGCAGGAAACCTGGGGCATTGGCCAGACCGCATACTCCTACACTATTTTAAAGAGGCCATTGACCAAGAAGTCAGAACAGCCTGTGTGGTCCAGGGGGTGCCTGAGCGACTGCATGACTGGTATACCATGTCCATAGCTCTAGACAGAGAAATCCACCCCCACCGCAAAACCCCAGCAGAGAAGCCTCCTCGGAGAGCTTTAGCTAGACGGCCCCTTTCAAAGCCTGATGAAGTCACACACACCCCCTCAACCG
Source organism: Pantherophis vulpinus (assembly GCA_037215915.1). Classification (NCBI taxonomy): domain Eukaryota; kingdom Metazoa; phylum Chordata; class Lepidosauria; order Squamata; family Colubridae; genus Pantherophis; species Pantherophis vulpinus. The sequence goes on along the minus strand of JAXLNS010000018.1, from coordinate 2,393,771 downwards.
GCAGGGGCGATTAAATGCTATCGGTGTGGACAACCGGGACATCGAGCTTCTGAGTGCCTGGCCCCTGCCCCAGTTCCACAGCACTCTCCTGCCACAGCTGCACGAGGCAGAAGGGCTCCAAGAAAGGCCCCAGACACCAGTCGATTTGCCAGACAAGCCATAGAGGTTCCCCTCCCCACTGAAGAGAGAGAGGAACCTCCGGCCAAAGAAGCCCCTCCCGGTGAGGCTAGCAGAGATAAAGACTGGATGATGAGTTCACCCATCCCCCCCTTTTCAATTAAAGTGAAACTGGTGGTGCCAGAGACAGGGAAGAAAGGAGAACTGCCAGCAATAATAGATACCGGCTGCACCAGATGTTTAATTGGACTTCCAATTGTTGAACAATTGGGGATCAAAACAACAGCCTAGAGAGTAGTTGGAGGGCCAGTCGCAATGAATCTGACCGGACACTGGTAAGATCTCATATTAAGAATTACCTAGTGGCGATAAAAGCAGCAAAATGTACTCATCTTGCTGCTCTTATTGCGTCATCAGATAACCGCCCGGCCGCCCTGTTTAGGGTGACCCGCTCCCTGCTCCATCAGGAAGCGAGGGAGGACCCCTTGGAGGGAAGAGCCGAGGACTTTGTTCAGTATCTGTATGACAAAATCACTCAGATTCGGGAAGATCTGGACTCCGACTGGGTAGATCCAGGGGGGATGACGGGGGCAGGTCCTGAGAATGTTATCTGGGATGAGTTTGACTCTGTGACCCCTGAGGACGTGGACAGGATTCTGGGTAGACTGAATGCGACCACATGTTTGTTGGACCCGTGCCCCTCCTGGTTAGTGCTGGCTTCCCGGGAGGTGACGCGAGGCTGGCTCCAGGGGATTATAAATGCTTCATTGAGTGAGGGTGTCTTTCCCGCTGCCTTGAAAGAGGCGGTGGTGAGACCTCTCCTCAAGAAGCCTTCCCTGGACCCGGCAACATTGGCTAATTATCGTCCAGTCTCCAACCTTCGCTTTGTTGCGAAGGTTGTTGAGAGTGTGATGGCACGACAGTTTCCCCGGTACCTGGATGAAACGACGTATCTAGACCCGTTCCAGTCGGGCTTCAGGCCTGGGTACAGCACGGAAACGGCATTGGTCGCGTTGGTGGATGATCTCTGGAGGGCTCGGGATAGAGGTTGTTCCTCTATCCTGGTCCTATTAGATCTCTCAGCGGCTTTTGATACCATCGACCATGGTATCATGCTGCACCGGTTGGAAGGGTTGGGGGTGGGAGGCACCGTATTACGGTGGTTCTCCTCCTTTCTCTACGACCGGTCGCAGTCTGTGTTGACAGGGGGGCAGAGGTCGACCCCGAGGCCCCTTATATGTCGGGTGCCACAAGGATCGGTCCTCTCGCCCCTTTTGTTCAACATTTATGTGAAGCCGCTAGGCGAGATCATCCGTGGTTTCGGGGTGAAGTACCATCAGTACGCTGACGACACCCAGCTGTACATCTCCACCCCAGACCACCCCAACGATGCCCTTGAAGTGATGTCCCGGTGCCTGGAGGCCGTACGGATCTGGATGGGGAGAAACAGGCTCAGACTCAACCCATCCAAGACCGAGTGGCTGTGGTTTCCGACGTCCCGATATAGTCAGCTGGTGCCATCGCTGACTATTGGGGGCGAAGCATTGGCCCCCACGGAGAGGGCTCGCAACTTGGGTGTCCTCCTGGATTCACGGCTGTCTTTAGAAGAGCACTTGACGGCCGTGACCGGGAGGATTTTTCATCAGGTTCGCCTGATTCGCCAGTTGCGTCCCTTTCTGGATCGGGACTCGTTACGCACGGTCACTCATGCCCTCGTCACCTCCCGTCTGGACTATTGTAACACTCTCTACATGGGGCTCCCCTTGAGGAGCACTCGGAGGCTCCAACTGGCGCAGAGTGCGGCCGTGCGGGTGGTGATGGGAGCGACGTGGCGCTCCCATGTAACGCCCCTCCTGCGCGAGCTGCACTGGCTCCCGGTGGTCTTCCGAGTGCGCTTCAAGGTTTTGGTTATCACCTTTAGAGCGCTCCATGGCTTAGGACCTGGTTATCTATGGGACCGCCTGCTACCACCAATAGCCTCCCACCGACCAGTACGCTCCCATAGAGAGGGGCTCCTCCGGGTGCCGTCGGCCAAACAATGTCGACTGGCGGCCCCCAGGGGGAGAGCCTTCTCTGTGGGGGCACCTACTATCTGGAACGAGCTCCCCCCCGAGATACGGAGGATTCCGGATCTGCGTACCTTCCGTCGCACGCTTAAGACGTTTCTATTCCAGCAAGCCGGCCTGACTTAAACTTCTCCGCTTTTAAATGGGAATTTTAAATTCGGTTTTAAATTATTGGGGTTTTAAATATGGTTCAGCCAAATTTATTTAATTTGTTTTATCTCTATTTTAAATTTTGTATTTATATGTTTTATTTTTATGGCTGTTCACCGCCCTGAGTCCTTCGGGAGTAGGGCGGTATACAAATTCAATAAAAACAAAACAAAACAAAACAAACAGCCTTAAAGCGCCCAATTAAATTTCACCAGGTGGATGGGACGTTAATTGGAGGGGTCCCCGCCACCCATATTACAGAATGGGTTAGATTAGAAATTGGAAGACATCATGAATTTATATAATTTATAGTAACCCCAAAGATGTCAGAATCTGTCATACTGGGCCTGGCTTGGCTGGACAAATGGGCCCCCACCATCAAATGGGAAGATGGATACCGGAAAATCATAATGGGTGTCAGCCCACTACCCCCTGCCCCTCCTCTCAAGGAACAGCCTACCCATAAGGAAACAGCAGCTGCTGGTTCAGACAGGCCTCCACGTGAACCCCAGATTCCTAAGGTATATACAGACTTAGCTGAAGCGTTTAGTGAGGAGGAATGTAACCTCCTCCCCCCTTATCGGCCCATGGATTGTGCCATCGAATTAGAACCGGGAGCCAAGTTGCCAAAACCCAGGATGTACTCCATGATGCCTGCTGAAATGATCGAGTTGAGGAAGTACATTGACACCAACCTAGCCAGAGGGTTCATCGAGCCTGCGAAATCCAGGGTGGCTGCCCCCGTATTGTTTAAAGAAAAGAAAGAGGGGGGGCTGAGATTGTGTGTCGACTTTAGGGAGGTAAATTGCATTTGCATACAAAATACCTACCCCCTACCACTAATGAAAGACTTGCTGAACCACTTGTCAAAAGGCAAGATTTTCACCAAGTTAGATCTAAGGGAAGCCTACTACCGGGTTCGCATAAAGGAGGGAGATGAATGGAAGACTGCTTCTAACTGCCCCCTGGGCAGCTTCCAATTTCAGGTCATGCCTTTTGGACTCCAAGCGCCCCCCACAGTCTTCATGATCAATGAAGTTCTGCATGAACACCTGTATAAGGGGGTCCTTGTTTACCTGGGTGACATTCTTATATTCAGCAAAAATATGGAAGTGCATGTCAAATTAGTCAGGCAAGTGCTGAAAAAACTCCTAGCGGCCAAACTTTATGCAAAGCTGTCAAAATGCAAGTTCCATAAGGAGTCCTTCGACTACCTGGGATACAGGGTGTCGAATCAAGGAATTGAAATGGACCCGGGGAAGGTGAAGGCGGTGCTAGACCGGCAACCCCCGCGAACCCGTAAGCAACTTCAAAGCTTCCTGGGGTTTGCAAATTTTTACAGACAATTCATCCCTTCCTTCGCTGAGGTTGCTCTCCCCTTGATGGAATTACTAAAAACCGGTCCGTCTCCCACCAAGCCAAAACCTAGCCAACCCCTAGCTGGGACAATAGACTGTCAAAAATCCTTTGAACAATTAAAACACCTATTCGCAGTGGAGCCAATCCTCCAGCACCCAGACCCAAATAAACCATTTGTGGTCCAGGCTGACACGAGTGATGTGGCGGTGGCTGCTATTCTACTGCAAAGGAATGCCCAAAATGAACTAATGCCATGTGCTTACATATCGAGAAAGCTAACGGACACTGAGCGTAGATGGGCAGTATGGGAGAAGGAGGCTTTTGTGGTGCGATGGGCTCTCCTATCCTGGAGACACTTCCTAGAGGGGGTTAAGGAGCCTTTCGAAGTGTGGACTTACCACAAAAACCTCAAGGCGCTGAAGACCCCTCGGAGGTTTTCCCCCAAGCAGGTTCACTGGGCTCAGTATTTCAAATGTTTTAACTTCAACCTGAAATACATTCCGGGGGGGGGGGGACCTATTAGCTGATGCTCTCTCCCGGAAGCCCCAGTTTGACAGCCGATGAGAAGAGATAGTTCATGCCATGTTCTCTGAAACTCAGCCAGCAGCCCAAGCCCACACTAGAGCGCAAACGTGCCGTGGTTCCGACCTCCTTGAAGACAAGTTGACAGCAGAGCTAAAAGCGGCGCTCTCAACCGACTCCTGGTTCGAGGAAAACCAGACGGACCTAACCCTAAGAGAGGGATTGGCTTGGAAGGGGAGTAAGCTTTATGTGCCCAGCAGCATGAGACTCCTGGTGCTAAAGAGGGGTCATGATTCTCGACTAGAGGGCCACTTTGGATTTTTAAAAACCCTCCATTTGACTAGGAGACAATTCTGGTGGCCAAGAATGAAAGCTGATGTAGAAGACTATGTGAAAAGCTGCACCACCTGTGCCACCATGAAGTACAGACCAGGGAAGCCCTCTGGGCTTCTCCAGACCATGGCCGAACCCACCAAACCCTGGGAGGAGATTGCAATGGACTTTATAGTCGAACTCCCTGACAGCGGAGGGAACAAGGTGATTTGGACTGTCATTGATTTATTCTCCAAACAAGCACACTTCACTGCCTGCAACGGACTACCCTCGGCCAAGAAGCTGGCAAAGCTTTTCGTGAAGCATATCTACAGACTACATGGGATTCCAATGAGAATAATATCAGATCGCGGGGTCCAGTTTACTGCTAAGTTCTGGAAGGAGTTCCTGCGGTCCATTGGGGCATCCCAGGGGCTTAGCTCAGCTTTCCACCCATCGACTAATGGATCCGCTGAAAAATTGAACTCAATGGTGGAACAATACATTAGATATTATCAACAAAAAAACTGGGCGGACTTATTACCATTCGCAGAAGTGGCTTATAATAATGCAGTACACAGCAATACTGGGTTGACTCCTTTTCAGATAACTACGGGCATGGATTTTGTACCGATGCCTGAGTTGCCTAGAGAGCCGCCCACTTCCATGTCCCTAACAGAATGGATGACCTCATTAAAAATGGGTTGGGAGAATACTAAGAAAGCTTTAGCTGAATCAGTGGAAAAATATAAGGCCCAGGCCGACAAACGCCGGTCTCTCCAACCACCTTTCCGAATAGGAGATAAGGTGTATTTGTCAACCAAGTACCTAAGATTGAGGTTACCTAGCAAGAAATTTGGACCCAAATTCATAGGTCCCTTCCCTATAGTGAAAGTGATTAACCCAGTGACTGTCCAACTTAGCCTCCCTCGCATCTTAGGGAAAGTACACCCAGTTTTTCACAGTAGCTTATTGAAACGAGCAAGAGAATCTAATTTAAGGCCCTTACCAGCTGCTCCCTCCCTCCTTTGGTAGTACAAGGGGAGACTCATTATGAAGTTAAGAAGATCCTTAACTCTAGACTATACAGGGGTCGGTTACAATATTTGGTACACTGGAAAGGGTACCCGTTGTCTGAAGCTACTTGGGTGAAAAGTTGGGATGTGAATGCTGATACTCTAGTAAAGGAATTTCATGATAAATTCCCTGAGAAACCAAAAGGTCCACCTGGAGGGGGGAGAGGGGGTTAAGGGGTCCTGTACAAGGTGTTAACCCCTTCCTTTGTGTTTTGTCTGTTTTATTTTTCAGGGTGTGTTTTTTTCTGCAGGGGGGGACGCCTGTCAGCTTTGGAAGCCATATTAGGCCGGAAGCTTCCATGCTGCCACTTTCTCATGTATTTATTTTATTTATTTATTTATTTATTTATTTATTTATTTATTTATTTATTTATTTATTTATTTATTTATTTATTTATTTATTTATTTATTTATTTATTTATTTATTTAATTTCTATACCGCCCTTCTCCTGAAGGACTCAGGGCGGTGTACAGCCTGATTAAAAGCACAAAGACAGACAAAATTTAAAAATAATTAAAATTATTAAATAATTGGCTCAATTATAAAACCCCCAAATTTAAAATCCCACAATTAAAACCAATTAAAATCTTTACATTGATAGCCCGGCCTGGTGGAACAACAAGGTTTTGAGGGCACAGCGAAATACACGGAGATTGGAGATCATACGCATTTCTGGGGGCAGTTCATTCCAAAGGGCAGGGGCTCCCACAGAGAAGGCCCTCCCCCTGGGTGTCGCCAGCTGACATAATTTGGCCGATGGCACCCTGAGGAGACCCTCTCTGTGGGAGCGGACTGGCCGGTGGGAGGCTACTGGTGGCAGAAGACGGTCTCGAAGGTACCCAGGTCCTATGCCATGGAGCGCTTTAAAGGTGGTAACCAACACCTTGAATCGCACCCGGAAGACCACTGGGAGTCAGTGCAGCTCGCGCAGGAGGGGTGTCACGTGGGCACAATGAGTTGCGCCCATAACCACCCGCGCGGCCGCATTCTGGACCAGTTGGAGCCTCCGAGTGCTTTTCAAGGGGAGCCCCATGTAGAGAGCATTACAGTAGTCCAGTCGGGAGGTGACAAGGGCATGAGTGATCGTGCGCAAGGCATCGCGATCCAGAAAGGGCTGCAACTGGCGAATCAGGCGAACCTGATAAAAAGCCCCCCAGGCCACGGCCATCATATGTTCTTCTAAAGACAGCCGTGCATCCAGGAGGATGCCCAGATTGTGAGCCCTCTCTGTGGGGGGCAAAGACTCACCCCCAATAGTCAGCGATGGCACCAGCTGACTATATCGCAATGCCGGGAACCACAGCCACTCAGTCTTGGAGGGGTTGAGTCTGAGCCTATTTCTCCCCATCCAGACCCGCACGGCCTCCAGGCAGCGAGACATCACATCAAGGGCATCGTTGGGGTGGTCTGGGGTGGAGATGTACAGCTGAGTATCATCAGCATACAGGTGGACTCTCACCCCAAAACCATGTGTGGGAAAGTAGGAGGGGGGATTTAGTAGAGGGGTTGCCTGTAGACATAATAGCATTCTTCCTGTCAGTCAAGGTCAGGGCGATCCTGCATCCGGAGAAGGAGTGGTCGGAGTGATGTCTCAAGACGGGACGGCAGTTGATTGGAGCATGTGATCAACTGAGGAGTGAGGGGATGGTTTGGGGGGTTTTGATTTACTGAGGGAAAACCCAACAGCCCTATGTTACTAGAAGAGTACGCTTTTTAGCCTTTTAAATTGTCAATGGGTTTTACTTTGAATGTTTTAAATTTTGGGCCAAAGTCATATAATTCTTTTAAAAATTTTAAATTTTGTATTGGTATGTGTTTTAGTTCTGGCTGTGCACCGCCCTGAGTCCACTAGGAGAGGGCTAGTCTTTCTGAATCTGACCGGACACTGGTAAGATCTCATATTAGGAATTACCTAGTGGCGATAAAAGCAGCAAAATGTACTCATTTTGCTGCTCTTATTGCATCATCAGATAATCGCCTGGCCGCCCTGTTTAGGGTGACCCGCTCCCTGCTCCACCAGGAAGTGCGGGAGGACCCCTTGGAGGGAAGAGCCGAGGATTTTGTTCAGTATCTGCATGACAAAATCACTCAGATTCGGGAAGGTCTGGACTCTGACTGGGTAGATCCAGCGAGGGTGACGGAGGCAGGTCTTGAGACTGTTATCTGGGATGAGTTTGATCCTGTGACCCCAGATGACGTGGACAGGATTCTAGGTAGATTGAACGCGACCACATGTTTGTTGGACCCGTGTCCCTCCTGGTTAGTGCTGGCTTCCGGGGAGGTGATGCGAGGCTGGCTCCAGGGGATTATAAATGCTTCACTGGGCGAGGGTGTCTTCCCCGCCGCCCTTAAGGAGGCGGTGGTGAGGCCCCTCCTCAAGAAGCCTTCCCTGGACCCGGCAATATTGGCTAATTATCGTCCAGTCTCCAACCTTCGTTTTGTAGCGAAGGTTGATGAGAGTGTGGTTGCGGGACAGCTTCCCCAGTACCTGGATGAAGCGTTGTATCTGGATCCGTTCCAGTCGAGTTTCAGGCCTGGGTACAGCACGGAAACGGCATTGGTCGTGTTGGTTGATGATCTCTGGAGGGCTCGGGACAGGGGGTGCTCCTCTGTCCTGGTCCTGTTAGATCTCTCAGTGGCTTTTGATACCATCGACCATGGTATCATGCTGCACCGGTTGGAAGAGTTGGGGGTGGGAGGCACCGTACTAAGGTGGTTCTCCTCCTTTCTCTCTGACCGGTCGCAGTCTGTGTTGACAGGGGGGCAGAGGTCGACCCTGAGGCCCCTTATATGTGGGGTGCCGCAGGGATCGGTCCTCTCGCCCCTTTTGTTCAACATTTATGTAAAGCCGCTAGGCGAGATCATCCGTGGTTTCGGGGTGAAGTACCATCAGTACGCTGACGACACCCAGCTGTACATCTCCACCCCGGACCACCCCAACGATGCCCTTGAAGTGATGTCCCAGTGCCTGGAGGCCGTATGGATCTGGATGGGGAGGAACAGGCTCAGGCTCAACCCATCCAAGACCGAGTGGCTGTGGTTTCCGACGTCCCGATATAGTCAGCTGGTGCCATTGCTGACTATTGGGGGCAAATCATTGGCCCCCACGGATAGGGCTCGCAACTTGGGTGTCCTCCTGGATTCACGGCTGTCTTTAGAAGAGCACTTGACGGCCGTGACCGGGAGGATTTTTCATAAGGTTCGCCTGATCCGCCAGTTGCGTCCCTTTCTAGATCGGGACTCCCTACGCACAGTCACTCATGCCCTCGTTACCTCTCGTCTGGACTATTGCAACGCTCTCTACATGGGGCTCCCCTTGAGGTGCACTCGGAGGCTCCAACTGGCGCAGAGTGCGGCCGCGCGGGTGGTTATGGGAGCGACATGGAGTTCCCATGTAACACCTCTCCTGCGCGAGCTGCACTGGCTCCCGGTGGTCTTCCGGGTGCGCTTCAAAGTTCTGGTTATCACCTTTAAAGCGCTCCATGGCTTAGGACCTGGTTATTTATGGGACCGCCTGCTACCACCAATAGCCTCCCACCGGCCAGTACGCTCCCATAGAGAGGGGCTCCTCCAGGTGCCGTCGGCCAAACAATGTCAGCTGTCAGCCCCTAGGGGGAGAGCCTTCTCTGTGGGGGCACCTACAATCTGGAACGAGCTCCCCCCGGAGATACGAAGGATCCTGGATCTGCGCACCTTCCGCCACGCGCTTAAGACTCTTCTATTTCATCAAGCTGGCCTGGCCTAAATCTTCCCCCTTTTAATGTGGAAATTTTAAATTTGTTTTAATTATAGGGTTATGGGTAAGGCGTTTTAAATTGGGGAGCCATTTTGGATTTAATTTTGATTTTAATGTTTATATTGTATGTTTTTTAATCTTGGCTGTTCACCGCCCCGAGTCCTTCGGGAGAGGGGGCGGTATAAAAATTTAATAAATATAATATATAAATATAAATATAAATTGAATAAATAAATAAATAAATAAATAAATAAATAAATAAATAAATAAATAAATAAATAAATAAATAGAGTGTGGGTGCAAAATGTTGCTAATGTGTGAAGGAAAAAAGGGACAACCAAGAACAGTTCTTATGGAACATTATTATTATTATTATTATTATTATTATTATTATTATTATTATTATTATTATTATTATTATTATTAATTTACAGTATTTATTATTTATTTATTTATTTTGTATACCACCCTTCTCCCGAAGGACTCAGGGTGGTGAACAGCCAGCAGATAAAATACAGAAAATACAAAAATTAAAACAATATTAAAAACCAATTAAATTAATTTGGCCCACAGTTAAAACACCCCCATATTAAAAAACCCATAATTTAGCAATTTAAAATTAAAACAACTTAAAAAATATGGTCAGGTCAGCCCAGCTTGATGAAACAAAAACGTCTTTAAGGCATGTTGGAAAGTGCGCTGATCCGGGATCCGCCGTATCTCCGGGGGAAACTCGTTCCAGAGGGTCGGTGCGCCCACAGAGAAGGCTCTCCCCCTGGGGGCCGCCAGCCAACATTGTTTGGCCAACGGAACCCTGAGGAGCCCCTCTCTGTGGGAGCGTACTGGTCGGTGGGAGGCTACTGGCGGCAGAAGGCGGTCTCGTAAATACCCGGGCCCTAAGCCATGGAGCGCTCTAAAGGTGGTAACCAATATCTTGAAGCACACCCGGAAGACCACTGGGAGCCAGTGCAGCTCGTGCAGGAGAGGTGTTACATGGGAGCGTCGAGTTGTCCCCATCACCACCCGTGCGGCCGCATTCTGGACCAGTTGGAGCCTCCGGGTGTTCCTCAAGGGGAGCCCCATGTAGAGAGCATTACAGTAGTCCAAGCGGGATGTGACGAGGGCATGAGTGACCGTGCGTAAGGCATCCCGATCCAGAAAGGGACACAACTGGCAGATCAGGCGAACCTGATAAAAAGCCCCCTGGCCACAGCCGTCATATCCTCTTCCAAAGACAGCCATGTCAACACGAACTGCGAACGGTCGGAGAGGAAGGAGGAGAACCACCGCAACACGGTGCCCCCTATCCCCAACCCCTCCAACCGGTGCAGCATGATACCATGGTTGATGGTATCAAAAGCCGCCGAGAGATCTAATAGGACCAGGACAGAGGAACAACCCCTGTCCCGAGCCCTCCAAAGTTCATCCACCAACGCGATCAATGCCGTTTCCGTGCTGTGCCCAGGCCTGAAACCCGACTGGAACGGATCTAGATAAACCGTTTCCTCCAGGAACCGGGGAAACTGTCGCACCACCACACTCTCAACAACCTTCGCCACAAAGCGAAGGTTGGAGACAGGACGATAATTTGCTAATACAGCCGGGTCCAGGGAAGGCTTCTTGAGGAGGGGCCTCACCACTGCCTCCTTCAAGGCGGCGGGGAAGTTACCCTCACTCAGAGAAGCATTGATAATCTCCTGGAGCCAGCCTCGTGTAACCTCCCGGGAGGCCAGTACCAACCAGGAGGGACACAGGTCCAGTAAACATGTGGCCGCGCTAAGCCTGCCCAGAATCCTGTCCACGTCCTTGGGAGCCACAGGGTCAACCTCATCCTAAATGACATTCTCAAGGCCCGCCTCCGTCACCCCACCTGAAACTACCCAGTCAGAGTCCAATCCTTCCCGAATCTGAGCGATTTTGTCATACAGATATTGCACAATGTCCTCAGCTCTTCCATGTAAGGGAACGTCCCTCACTCCCTGATGGAGTAGAGGACATGCAGAGGACAAATGGCCCCCAGGAAACCTTACCCCCCAGTGCCCTCCACCTGTATACCCTTGGCATGAAGTGGCTGGGGCTGAAGGGGTAGGGAGACCAGGGAGACAAAAGGAAGAATCAGATACCGGTGGAAAAGGACAAACGGAGGAAGGAGACCAAAGAGGTGCCTGAGGGGGCAGGTTCAGCTTCTCCAGTATCCACCGGATCACACACCCGGTCCAAGGGAGCAGTCAAGCCAGAATTCCAATTGCCCCTTGTAGGAAGTTAGCACCCACCCCTTTCCTAGAGGAATGAAATATTTTAGGAAATATTAAAAAGGCAGAATATTATGATCCCCTGGATGAGAATTGGAGAAGCATGTTTTAAAGCAGCTCCCACCTTCTTGCCCCCCACCCTTTGTTAATGGGCCAGAGGCAGAAACTCAATCTTTGTCAATGGACCATCACAACACAATAGGACCCATCTGCAACACAATAGCAGCAGAAACTCACCACATGTGACCTGGGAAGATTACATCAGCCAGCAAGGCTAGCTAAGACCCCCACCCCTTGGGAGTCTGACAACCAATCAGGATACTCTTTTGGGGCCCCAGAAAGTTCAAAGCCAGGGAGAACATAAAAAACCTGGGGGCTCGCTGTATCTGCCCTTTTCTGTTCAGGAACTCAAGCCATGTGATCCTATCCACCCTTAAACCATCTTTCCAAGCAGTCTCCATGTTTCCAGTGTCTTTTTCCCCACTTGGAGCAGAACCCAGAAGGATATTTCTTCCAACAATTTGGCACCCCCCAGATGGGACTCCAAGCTAACCTAACCAATGGACCTGGCCCAGGTAAGCCTCCCTTGCTAGCAGCAGACCCATTGAGTCTGTGGGTAAGTTTTCCTGGACCTTGGCCATTTGTGTCAGGGCGCTGATTAATCCCATTCTGCTTTTGGGATAATCGCACCTGATTACGAGGGGCGGATCGAGACCTTTCCTTGCAAGTATACTTTAAGAAAACAAAACCCGAAGATATATTCTAAGAAAATTCATTTATTTGTTATAAAGAAAATAAAACACCAAACTGATCTAATGAGTTACATTTTGAATAAAAGTTTGTGCCGGCTGCTTCTCAGCAGTCGGACTTCTGGCAAGAGAACAAAGGAAAGTGTGAAGGAATGCGGATACACGTAGCTTACTGATAAGGATTCTTGGCAAGCTACGGAAAGTCTGATAGTCCAGAAATGAGAGCTCAGCTGGTAAATACAAAAACGCAGTGACATCCCCTTCTTTTGCCAGTTGAGCGAATATCAGTACATCATCAAATAAGGCACATCTTCTTACTCAGATACTTGTGTTGAGCTGCTGGAAGTGGTTTGTTGAGCATATCAGCAATTTGATCATGTGTAGATACATACTGCATTTTAACAAAACCTTTTTTCACTAAATGTTTTATGTTTTGATAACGGATGTCAATGTGTCTGGACCTAGAACCTGTGAAATGTGATTCAGAAATATAAACCACCGATTCATTGTCTTCCATCACGGTGATCGGTCGGATCGGGTGTGTCCAGATATCTGTGACCAAAGCATCAAACCAAGTTAGAGAATTACATGCATCTGAAACACAAGCATATTCAGCTTCGGTAGATGAACAAGAAACAAAATTCTGTTTACGTACTTGCCAATAAACAGGACATCCATTTAAGAACATCATATAACCTGAAGTACTTTTGCGTGATTTCTTATCACTTGCCCAATCAGAATCTGCATAACAACATAATTCTGCATAATCAGTATGTGTTGGTTCTAACAATAATTTCATGTGTTTAGTGTATTTTAGGTATCTCAATAATTTCTTAACGCATGTCCAATGAAACTGTTTTGCCTTACCTATGTGTCGAGACAAGAGATTAACACTAAGTGCAATGTCAGGTCTGGTCCAACTACTAATGTACAACATTGACCCAATAACTAAATGATAAAGTGTTTGATCCTCGAACTTGGGACTTGCTTCTTGTGTCAAGTTATGAAAATCTGTTTGCATGGGTGTCTTTGTTGTGTTAGCATCTTTCATGTTACAATGATGCAAAATTTGTTCAATTTTATCTTCTTGTGAAAGACTAAACCCCTTCTGTGTTTTTTCAATCTGAACACCTAAATAAGTGCTAATATGACCTAATGATTTCAATGTGAAGTATCTCTGCAAAGCTTTGGCAAAAATTTCACTCATTTGCTTATTTGGACCAATATAAACAATATCATCAACATAAACAAGAACTATCTCATATGCATTGTTAGATCTTTTTGTGAACACGCACTCATCAGTTTCGGACTTAATAAAGCCCATTGAATTTAGTTTGTCAGTAAGACATAAATACCACATTAAACCAGACTGTTTCAGACCATAAAGACTTTTGTTTAGGAACCAGGTATCCCCTTCTTGCTGTCGGAATCCTGGAGGACTTCTCACGTAGATCTCTTCATCTAGGTCTGCATGTAGATAAGCTGTGTCAACATCAAACTGGAAAACTTCTAAACCAAGGATAGTTGCAGTTGCTAAAGCAATTTTTACACTCTCAGTTCGAACTGTCGGTGAATAGGTATTTGTGTAGTCCTCAGGATAACGTTGAGTGAAACCCTGAGCTACAAGTCTGGCCTTGTACAATGACTCACCATTTGGCTTCTTTTTGATTCTGTAGACCCATCGAGTGCCAATGACCTTTTTGTTTGTTGGAGGTTTTGCAGGTGTAAACACTTTAAGTTTCTTTAGACTGTCCATTTCAACCTGCATTGCTTCATACCATTTGTCTTGCTCTGAATCAGGAAGCTGCTTGATTTGTGTGAAATTATCAGGTGGAAGTGTAACATTGCAATTCAAAGGCAAGGGTGTTTTTGTCAGTTGCCAAGAATATCGTTGTGGAGGGATTCCTTTTGTGGCCCTCTTGGAACGTCTCGGAACAACTGTCCAGTCTTCTTCGTCCTCGTCCTCACATTCGTCGCTAGCGTCAGCATCCGCAGCTTGCGAAGATGGAACATCGGGTTGAGAAGAACCAGTGGAATCTTGATCATCAATCTGCGTGGCATCAGCAGTATCATCTCTGGGAAAATAAACTCCAGGATCATTGGAATGAATCCTGGACCAGTCAATATCTTCCTCAAAATTAGCAGATTGGGAAATCACGATTACATGTTTAGAGTCAATAAATTTGCTCCATTTTGAGTTATCATCAATACCCATAAATCTCAGTCTCTTTGCTGCTGGACCTCCTTTCCTTCTTTGAGCTAAGGGAATGTTCACCATAGCGTATGAACCAAAAATATGGATGTTTTTAAGATCGGGCTTGTAGCTATACAACATGAAGAAAGGAGTCTGATTCATTACACTGCTCCAAGTACGGTTGACAATGTAATTTTCATATTTTATAGCTTCACCCCAGTATATCCTATCAAGGTTGGCGTCTTCTAGGAGACAACGCATCATGGTTTGCAGTACCCCTCCGTTGTGAGCCGGTGTGTCAGGCGCCGACGTCTGATGAAGAATTCCATTCTTACGCATCCAGTCCTGGAAACGCTGAGACATGAATTCAGCACCACAATCACTCTGGATTCTGGCGATGCGAACTTGGTGTTGGGTAGAAACAAGGGCTGCAAAGTCTTTAAAGATCTGAAAAGTCTCAGATTTTTCTTTCATAGGATATACATATCCATATCTAGAGTAATTATCAACAATTGTTAGAAAATATTTTCTACCACCAAATGATGGTGGAAAAGGACCAACTATGTCAGTGTGAACCAAATCAAAAATGCGTGTTGACAGGCGTGTAGTGCGTTTGGGAATGGCTGCTGCTTTGGATTTGGCCTTTTTGCAGACAGCACAATCCAAAAGCACCTTACACCCCTTTAGATCCTGTTAAGGTTATTGTTGTTGTGTTACCAACCAGCAGAGTGGATTGCACAGAGAAACGTTGCTGAGAGCAATGAATAAGAGATATGCAAACTGGTTTATCAAAAGCTTACTTTATAGTAGAAAAACAGTTTCATAGTCTTTAAACAAATTCCAAGTCTTTGCCAGTAAATCAGTCCAGTAGTTACAGAATCTTCTTACCCAACAAACAGTAGTTGGTTAGAATAACAAACTCACTCTGGTTCACAAACCACGATGGTTGCAGATCCATCCAATGATAATTAGCAGATAACAACTCCTCTCAATGATAGCTTATCATCACAGCTTCATACACAATGGCAGCATGGCATTGCAGCTTCCTCTCAACAGCATATCATAGCAGCAACCTGAACACGTTGCAGTACCTTGCTTAAATATTCTTACAACCAGTAATTATGTGATTACAGCATGACTCAGCATTAAGCCACAGTTTCAGCTTAAAGTAACAGTACACTTATACTGCCTGTACAACATAGTTAGGCTCAAACCATATCCTAACAGATCCAAACCTTTTGCGAACTCCGGCATCTTCCTAAGAACACGGAAACTGGCATGCCCCAATCTTCTATGCCATTTATGGATACACCTAGAATGCAAAGGTTTACCAGTTAGTGAATTTTCAACATTAACAGTTTTATGAGGAACCTCAGGCTTGCTCTGAGCAACCTGTTTCCCAATTTTCTTTTTGTTGGCTTTAGGAGCCTTTGGAGCAGCAACAGGATCTCTCACTGAAGCATCTCTCTCTGGGCCTGTGCTCTCCCTTTTTGGAGTTTGTATACTTGCCTGTGTTTGCGGTTTAGGCTTTGGCGTTAAGTAATAAACACCACCAATTAATATGGTTTCAGCAACAATATCTCCATCTTTAACTATGTAACTTGCTTTTTCAAGGTGGTGAACCTGGAATTTTAACATTCTAGACCAGTGACACTGACTAAGCAAATTACTGGTTGCTGTTGGTATGTAATAAACATCAGGAATGAATGCATCGAGCTCTTCAACATAAACAGTTCCTTTTCCTTTGACCTGACAAGGATGATTGGAAAAAGAATAAAGTTCACGTAGTTCAGGTTCAGGCTCGTGCATCTCTGTGAAAAGTTCCTTTCTGTAGGTAACATGCAATGCTGCACCACTGTCCAAAGTCCACAGGAGTCATCTGTCATACTCTGGTTGAGGTTGTGGATCATTGGTTAAAGCCAATGTGGCGAGTGGACCTTGTGGATCACACCAGAGACCACGACGACCTTGTCTTCCGTCTCTGCCTCTGCCTCTGGAATCTGTTCCTCTGGGCTGGTACGAGATGGGAGCTGGAACTCGTTGGGGACAATCCCGGGTGGCATGTCCCACACAGTTACAGATGTAGCATCTTGGCATCCTTGGAG
The DNA here is from genome assembly GCA_037215915.1 of Pantherophis vulpinus. Classification (NCBI taxonomy): domain Eukaryota; kingdom Metazoa; phylum Chordata; class Lepidosauria; order Squamata; family Colubridae; genus Pantherophis; species Pantherophis vulpinus. The sequence goes on along the minus strand of JAXLNS010000018.1, from coordinate 2,377,132 downwards.
CGTAGGTCCTTCCTCGGAAGGGGCGCCTAGCTGGAGCTCTTGATGCGGGTGGTCCTCTCAAGTGTGGCATGGCTAACATGAGTGCTTCTTCTTCAATTAAAAGTCTGCATACATTGTCCACTGTGCGTTGAGCAATAGGGACTTGGTTAATCTTTGTAATGGCATCTTTCCATTCATAGTTCAAAGAATTAATGATAATGCTGATCATTTGAATATCATCAATATTATAGCCTCTTTCTCTCAATTCTCTTCTCAGTCCTTTCAGTTTGATCAAATGTCCACCAATTTGTTCACCAGGTTTCAATCTCGAACCATGGAACTCAGACATGAGCAAACATGAAGATTCAATTGAAACAGGCCTGTAGCAATTTTCCAATTGGGCCCAAATTTGTTGGGCTGTTGCATCAGGCGGAAAGGTAACCTGCAGTTCAGTATCCATGGACATCAATAATGTTGTGCAAGCTTTAGTTTCTAAATCTCTTATTGCAGGGGACCATGGCTGAGCAGGCGGATTAAAAACCATACAGTGAGTGCCTTCTCTACGAAGTAGCAATCCAATCTCACTGACCCAGGCCTTATAATTCTGTCCTGACATCTTTAATTTTGACTCACCAGCCAGTGGAGCAACAGAAAATGCCTGTTGAGGAATGTGCATTTGAGGTGCTGGCTGTGGAAGTAAAGGCACTTGTTGCACTGGAGGTGGACCAGGAGCTGGCCCTGGTTGTACAGCTGGAGGCACGTGTGCATGCATTTGTGGTTGAGGCTGTTGCACTGGAATCTGCTGTGTTCCAGCTGCCATTTGTGCTTGAGCTGCAATATTAGTATGACCTGCTGGAGATGCAGTCATTTGCCTTTGCTGCATTAAGCTTTGTTGTGTTCCATCTGAAAGGACACCAGCACCACCAGGGGGTGCTGAAGTTTGGGCCTGTGGAGACACTTGTGGGATTGCAGCCTGAATCTCTGAGTGAGTTAGAGACAGGTTTGCCAGAGTCTGCTGTAATAATTCAAAATGTTCATGTAGACTACGTTGCCTTTCAGCTTTCTCTAGTAAATTACTTTCGCCAGCAGATGGTGCTGCACCTTTAGTTTCGGGCAGCTCAGATAATTTCTGTGCCTTCGTGGCATATGTAATCTGATAATAGGAGTGATCATCATGTGACAAATGTGACATGTGCACAGCTCTCTGTTCTGATTGGCCTGACACAAAATCCACCAGGGGGAGTGTCTTTGGCTCTGAAGAAGAAGCCAAAATGGCGCTTTTAGAGATTTTGAAGTCATGAGATTCTCCCTTATCTTGCTCAAGCATAGATAAAGCCATTTTTGCCTGGGATAGCTCATGTTCATAGAATTTTATACGGTCATGATAGGCTTTCATAGCCAGCTCATCCAGGGTGAGCTCAAGGGTTCGAGGAGAATAATGAATTATTTCTCTCTCTGCGTGGGAGTAAAAAGGCTTTGCCGTTTGTGGAGAATCTGGCTCTGCACCAAGCGTTACAAATTCAGAAGGTTCTGGGAAGACAGTTTGAGAGCTTGCATAATTAGAAGGGGGCGTTACTGACCTCAGTCGTAGTGTTTCGCCTTCAAAAGCAGCTCTTCTGTTATTTTCCTCCTGAAGCCTTTGTAGAATTCTTTTCGCTTCTTCATTAGTGAGAGCAGAGATATCTATATCTTCGGCAAAATGCATTCTGTATTTGTTTTACTTCTTTTTCGGCATCTTAGCAGATAATTAATTAGCATTCCTCGGTCGCAAAATAAATATCTGTCTAATTAGCCTAGAGGTCTTATCAAAGTAACAAAGCAAGGAAAAAGCCATAATTTCGACCATCCTCTGGCTACCAGATGTCAGGGCACTGATTAATCCCATTCTGCTTTTGGGATAATCGCACCTGATTACGAGGGGTGGATCGAGACCTTTCCTTGCAAGTATACTTTAAGAAAACAAAACCCGAAGATATATTCTAAGAAAACTCATTTATTTGTTATAAAGAAAATAAAACACCTAACTGATCTAATAAATTACATTTTGAATAAAAGTTTGTGCCGGCTGCTTCTCAGCAGTCGGACTTCTGGCAAGAGAACAAAGGAAAGTGTGAAGGAATGCAGATACACGTAGCTTACTGATAAGGATTCTTGGCAAGCTACGGAAAGTCTGATAGTCCAGAAATGAGAGCTCAGCTGGTAAATACAAAAACGCAGTGACAATTTGGAACTAGGTTTTAAAGGGGTTTTGAGTGTTGAGCTCAAAGGCTGCTTGGAAAGAAGGTGAGTACCTCTAAATTTTAATTTTAAAGCATGGAAAAGCATGGGAAATGTGTGTATGCCTGCATGTGTGTGAGTCAAGGCCCTTCTCCCAATCACAGATGGATCTTGCTTCCTCTGTGCATTTCCTAACCGCAGAAAGACCAACAGTCTGGAGAGCATGGGGGTTTTGCCAGAGCACAGGACCTTCTGTTAGGGAAGGAGGAAGTGTGTGTGTGGGATTCCACCCAGACAACAGTCTGATTCCACCTCTTTGAGCGACCTCTAGCCGCACCTCTGCCTATCGCTAGCTCCACCGAGCCATGACCAGTAGGATAGAGAAAGCAAGGGGGGGGGGGGGGGGTCACCGAATGTGGGACTTTGTGTTTAAAGGGAACAGAAGCCCAGCGAACATTGAGCGAAAGTGAAAAGGGCAATAAAAGTAAAGGGAATCTCTGGTGTTTTCAAGAAAGCATAGCCCTGTTAGTTGCAAATAGAGTAAGGAGGTGCCAGTACCGCTGCAGGGGGCAGTTGGTCCTCACGGATTACCTTTTTGATCCGAAAATCCAGGTGAATTCCCTCGGTAGGAAGGGGCCCGTACTTCGTGAGGAAATCAAAGTCCTTCCCAGAATTTGTTTTGTATTCTGAAAACTGCAGGTGACCCACCTGGCTAAGCCAAAGTGAACCTTACATTCCAAGGGTCATGGGAAGCGGTAGCTTGCGGGTGAAGGGTAGCCCCCTGGAAGCATTGCTTGAGGCCTGGCATGCCAGGCAGATGCCAGTTTTAGCTGGCATGAGAAAAAAAATTGAGAAAATTGTGTAAAAAATGGGCTCTGCTAAGAGATAACACCAGGAGACAAATTTGGCTAAATAAAGGTACTTAAAAGAAAAGGGAAATATATAAATAGGAATGTTGGGGTTTTTGTTTGTTTTGTTTGTTTGTTTGTTTGTTTGTCTCTCTGTTTTCTATGCAACCACATGGTATGTTTAAGATTTGTGCCTTCCCTAATTTAACTGAGATTTATAGCGGGAATGATCAGTGTATGTGTAAATCTCAGAGTTCCGTTTTCTTCTCTTTGTCCTCCTTGTTTTTATGTGTATATGTCTAAGTCTTTGTGTGCCCTCGAGGTAATTGTAACTGTAAAATGTATCTGATCCCTAGAGACAAGAATTTGAAATTGTTAGAGAAATTTAAAAAAAAAAAGATTGAAGCAATGAAAAATGGGGGAGGGAGAGAAAAAAGAAAGAGCCTTTGTCCTGTATTTGTCTGGCCAACAAGAACAGAGTAAAGAGAACTTTTCATTTTATTTCTATTTTTTTCTCCTTCCCTCTCTGTATCTTAAAGTAACAACTCAAGTTTATGAGGAAACGTTTTAAGTTCATTTACAAGAAAAATTCAGTCTTGTATTTACTGTATGTGTTTAAATGGGTTTACGTGTTCATCTCTTTCCTGAAGCATGTGAATCCAGTTTTTTCTTATCTGTTGTGCCTCCATTTTGTTGAAACTGCATTATCTTTTTAGTAACTGCAATACTGTTGTGTTGTTTCTTTTCAAACTCTGCCTGCAAGCTATCTACCCCCCCCCCCCGCATCTGTAATCCTGTTACAATGCCTTTCCTGGGAAGATTACCCACAAAGGGGGGGAGGGGACCCTGTTCTAATGTCTTTCAGCCCTGCACAGATGACTCTGCAACTGTGGAAGCAGAGCACATGGATCCAGATGCTGCCTCCAGAGGAGACCTTCCATCTGTTTGAATCCAGCCTCCACTGAATGTCATCACAGCAACCAGAGTGGAGCAGACCTTCCTAAACCTGACTGACCAACCTTACCACCAAGCATTCTACCCAGCAGACATGAAAGAAAAGACCCTGAGATGTATAAGTAAAGACTAAAAGACTCTTTTCAATCCCCAGAAGACAGCTGGAAAGACTATGGGGAGGGTGGAAATTCATTGTAAGGTTTTCTTTCTTGCCTCATTTATATTGTAATCAGTTTATTGTAAGGATTGTATTTGGGAGTGGTTGCCACAGCAAGTTATGTACACCTTAAATTTCTGTCTGGTGGGAGGGAAATTTGTCAAAAAAAATGTCTGTATTGCTTGTATTTTAGAAGTAGCTACACACACATGCACACACAGAGAGACATGCCATTCAGAATTAGACTGAAACTATTCCCTTCACTTACCTCCACACAAAGCTTCTCCTAGGTTGATTTTTGCTCTGTGGCACTAAAAGCCCAAGGAGTCATATCTCCCTGCTAATTCCATGGGGGAGGGGGTATCCCCCTCAGGCAATTCCCTCACTTGAAGAGATAACAGAAAAAGTGATATCCAAAACCCAAGCCCTGACCGTGACTCACAAATGATACTGCCCAGTTGCCTAGTAAAACAAGATATGGTACACTGGTGGTCTCATGAGTAGAAGTCCCAGGGCTCGTGCATAATAAAAAAAAAAAGCCTGGATTGTAACCTCAATTTGGACTCATAAATCCTGGATGCACTAAAGTAAGAGCTAGGGCAGGTTCGGTAACCAACCCAGCCTGTAATTTAAAGGAAAATCATGGCTGTGAAAAATTTTGGGGCATGTGTTTGCTTGAAACCTGACTGGAAGCTCACAGAAAGTGATATCTGACATCTGAAATTAATTGGCATAGAAATTGGATACTGGACTTCCGGTCTGGAACCGCGGCAATACAGTCAGGGGAATGGCAGGCTCTAACGAGCCCGCAAAAACCCCGACTAACGATCCATCCTCCGATCGGTTTTGGACGAGCCCCATCCTGTAGGGATGGGTGGGAGAAGAGGAGCACCTCGCTGGGCCAAGAGGAACAGGCAAGTTCCTCGGAGGCCAGAGGAAATCCTCTAAATCGGAGATGGGGGAGGCAGCCATGGCGGCTGTCACAAAGCTGCAGCGGACCGGGAAAAAGATTGTGCTGGAGAGAAGAGGAGAGAGCAATACCTTGAAGCCAGGTGAGTGACACCAACCCAGGCAAAGCAACAGAATTAAATGGATTGAAAAATAAGACCCCAAGCCTTAAATAGCGGCTGCAGATTTACGGCGATTGAAGATTAAGGAAAAAAAACCTTTTGGAGACAAAGACCCATGACAGACTTTGAAATTCGATTTGGAATAATTGGCACTTAATAATTTTAAAATTGGATTCTATCTTTTTTTACTTATTTGGAGTTGATTGGAGAAATGTTTTTCTGGGAATTTACACCTTTAGAAAGTTAACGAGGCTAATGAAGAGTGACAGACGGGTGGCTACATAATTGCCATGGAGTCTGCGGTGACTAAGCAGGAGAGTGGATTAAAGAGATTTCCCTTTCGTTTGGAAAAGAAACATTGTAAATGGCTTTATACCTTGGACTATTTTGAAATTAACATTAAATTTATGGATTTTGCAGATTCCTACTCTGTCCCTGGGTGAATCTATGAAGAAAGAAAAAATATTTTGGATTTTTCACAATGGAATTTAACAAGCCTAGCAAAAAAACTGGGTGCGGCGTAGGAACAAAGACAGGAAGTTGATGCATCACACATGGACTAGACATTCCAAAAGCATTAAAGTGACACACACAATTTTTAAATTGAGCAGATAGACTTTTGAAGTGGAACAGCTGGACAGAAAGGAGAAGGAAGGAAAAAGAAGATAAAATCAAATGTAATTAAATTGAAATGTAATGTTTAAAAGCTTAAAGGTATAAATGATTTTTAGATAAAAACTGGAGGGGTTTTGGAGTAATAAAAATAGAAAATAAAAGATGGCAATCAAAATAGAGGGTTGAGATAAAGGTGGCTAAAAATATTAAAGAAGAGTATATACAAATACGGGATAATTTTAAGAAAAATAAATGTTTGATGTAATATGTTTTGACTTTAACTTGTAAGCAATGTTAGATTGGTAAATGTTTAATTATGGTTCTATTGAATGAAACAAGAAGATACACAGACCTTAGTAACAAAGTGTGATTTAATCTAAAATATGCTGGAAATGATTATTATGAAACATATTGAGAACTAATTTGAAAAAGTATGTTGGGAAACTGACATGAAATAGATAATTATATTGCAAGGGGAAATTAAAAGAAGAGGTGATGGGCACCAACTAGTTAAGAGTTTGAGACTTGGGAGAAATATGTTGGAAACTAGTTAAAATGCTGGAAATCAGCTAAACAATGGTAGGAGAGTTGGAGAATAGGCTGGAAATCAGCCAAATAATGGTGGGAGTTTTGGAGGAGACTATGCTGGAAATCAGCCAATAAAATGCTGGAAATCAGCCAAGCAACAGGAGGAGAGTTGGAGGAGATATGCTGGAAATCAGCCAACATAAAATGCTGGAAATCAGCCAATAATGGTGGGAGGCTCAGAGGAGAATATGCTGGAAATTAGCCAAAATAGTGGGTGCTCTGGAGGAGATTAGGCTGGAAATCAGCCAAACACAACATCCTGGAAATTAGCCAAATAATAGAAGGAGGTATGGAGGAGAACATGTTAGCAATTAGTTTAAATAAAATTTTAGGGATGAATCTGTGTAATTTGAAATGTGTAAAAGTAATGATAAAATTTAAGATATCAAGATTTGATGGAATGGGTCAAGAGTCTAAGAAATGTAGTTAGAATTTTGTTGTATAAATGGTAAGAAAAATGGAGATGTATCAAATTTGAAATTAAGATTTGAGGTGATAAAATAGTGGTTAATTAGAATAAGAGATTAGAATATTGTTAAAAAGTATTTTGCAACTGATGGTAAAAGAGATGATAAAGACAATGTGGAGAAGAACCAGATATAAGCAGGATTGATACTTAGACACAAATGAGCTAAAGTAAATATGAAATTAAAATTGTATTGATAAAATAGATTTATATAGATAAGGATGTTAGAATCTATGTTAAAATTTATTCTTCTTATGTTTTGAACTTTTACCTGTTAAAGATGCAATGGGAAATTGTGAATGGAGTCTGTCAAAGAAATGTAAGCGTGGTAACCATCTATGACCGGATCGAGTTTTTGCTCTTGAAAGTTATATTTTATGCTTATGTTTGAAAAATAATAAAAAATATTTACAAAAAAAAAAAAAAAAGAAAGAAATTGGATACTGTAAAATTCTTACCAGAACTTTTCCCCTGGCTGCTAGACCTTCATGGTTGAAAGCTTTTTTGGGAGCCACTGAAGGAATCCTTCTGCTGCCTCTATCAATGCTTTCCCCTTTGCATTAGAACAATTAAAAGCACCCATTAAGGCTCCCTGACCTGATCAATTTTAATCTTTTGCCAAGAACCTGTTTCAAAACTCATGTTTTGAAAAAAAAAAAAAAAGTAGGGATTGTAGGAAGTTAGCACCCACCCCTTTCCTAGAGGAATGAAATATTTTAGGAAATATTAAAAAGGTAGAATATTATGTTTCCCTGGATGAGAAATGGAGAAGCATGTTTTAAAGCAGCTCCCACCTTCTTGCCCCCCACCCTTTGTTAATGGGCCAGAGGCAGAAACTCAATCTTTGTCAATGGACCATCACAACACAATAGGACCCATCTGCAACACAATAGCAGCAGAAACTCACCACATGTGACCTGGGAAGATTACATCAGCCAGCAAGGCTAGCTAAGACCCCCACCCCTTGGGAGTCTGACAACCAATCAAGATACTCTTTCGGGGCCCCAGGAAGTTCAAAGCCAGAGAGAACATAAAAAACATGGGGACTCGCTGTATCTGCCCTTTTCTGTTCAGGAACTCAAGCCATGTGATCCTGTCCACCATTAAACCATCTTTCCAAGCAGTCTCCATGTTTCCAGTGTCTTTTTCCCCACTTGGAGCTGAACCCAGAATGATATTTCTTCCAACACCCTAAAGGAAACTATATTGGGGGGGGGGTCAAGGGGAACCACGAAAGGTATTGGTTTATACTCCATTCTCAATGGCTGACCTGTATAACTGGAAAAATCAAACTCCTAATTATAGAGAGAATCCAGATCAGATGCATGCCCTTTTTACGTCCATCTTCCAAACTCACCAGCCTACTTGGGCAGACATACAAAGTCTGATGGAAATTTTGTTAACTCCAGAGGAAATATGTATGGTGAGGGGAACCATGGATAAGGCTTTGCAGAAGGATCATGCAACTGATCCAGATTGGACATGTCCTGTGGAGGAACCAAATTGGAAACCTCAGTCCATTCGGTTACAAAACTATCGGACCTTGGTTTTGTTAGGACTCAAACAGGGGGTCCCAAAGGTTAAGAACTTGGAGAAGGTCTACCAAATTCAACAGAAAAAGGATGAAAATCCAGGGGAATTCCTAGAATGCATTTATCAAACCTTTAAGCAATATACCAGCTTAGATCCAGAGGAAAATCAGAGCATGGTCAACATGATTTTTATTGGGCAGTCAGCAGATGACATTAGGACCAAGTTACAGAAGACTGAGAGGGGCCCTGGAAAGGCGATATCTGAACTTGTGGAATTGGCATACAAAGTGTATACTAATCAGGCCCAAACAGAAGAAAAGGAAATGCCGAAAGCAATAAGAAATGCCATTCTCCTTGCTGAGGCTCTTAGACAGGAAAGGCAGGCGGTCAGGGGGACTACCAGAAGAGGATTTTTGTGAGGAGGCTTGTGGGGGTTGGTAGTTAGAACTCCGGGCCCAGTCAGAGGCAAGGCAAGAGGCCGAGGGCACCCCTCCCCGGGGTCTAACCAATGCTTTCATTGTGGACAGGAAGGCCATTGGAAAAATGAGTGTCCAACGGTCTTAGCAGTGGTAGATGAAGAAGACTGATGGGGCCAGGGGAGGGGAGAAGTCGCCTCCCCAACCCCCAACCCCTTGGTTGAAATTCAAATAAGGGGAAAGCATTGTAAAATGTTGCTTGATACAGGTGCGAGTAGATCTGTTGTAAATAAAATGTTAACAAAACCAAGTACTGACAACATTATAGTAATGGGAGCATCAGGAGCCACAGTGACAGCTCCCTTTCTTCAGCCTGTGGAATGTAAAGTTGGTAAGACACTCCTGACCAGGGGTGAAATCTACTTACCTTCCTTACTGGTTCGGAAGCGCACGCGCTGCGCGCATCACGTGCAGGCGCAGACCTGCGCATGCGCAAAACCTGTGTATACACAGAAGGTAAAAAACACATTACTTCCTGGTTAAAACCAGGAAGTAATGACACCCAGGTGGGTGGGCGGAGCTTTGCTCCGCCATCGCTACCGGATTGCTGAACCAATGGCCAAGATCGCTACTGGACCAGGCGATCCGGTCTGATCCGGGAGCATTTCACCCCTGCTCCTGACCCACCAGTTTCTCTATATGGCAGATTGTCCCATTCCTTTATTGGGGAGAGACTTGTTAACAAAACTCCAGGCAACTGTAACTTTCAAGGATGGGAAAATCATAATGAATATTCTGCCTGAAACTTCATGGAGGCTGATGGCTTTGTCAGAAGTAAAAACAGACCAGGTGCCTATGGAAATCAGGCAGGCTGTGAAACCCTGGGTCTGGGCAGATGGGGAGCCTGGAAAGGCAGTGTTCTCACAACCAGTGTCAATCCCTAGAAAACCAGGAAGCCAAATTGCAAACATTAGACAATATGACATAAAGAGAGAGGCTAGATTAGGACTAGAGCCAGTGGTAAAGAAGTTTCTTCAGTGGGGATTAATTAGACCCATTTTCTCACCTTGGAACACCCCTGTCAAGGTTGTTAGAAGTATGTAATACCTTAAACCCAGCCACCCTACTGCCACAGGTGGACTCAGAAGTGCAACATGTGTGGAGGTCATAGATTCAGTCTACTCAAGATGACCTGATTTGTCAGATGAACCACTAGAAAACACAGATTTCGAGTGGTTCACTGATGGCAGTAGTTTTGTCCAGAATGGTGTCCGCAAGACTGGTTATTCAGTAGTAACGCCCTAGGACAGGGGTCCTCAAACTTTTTAAACAGGGGGGCCAATTCACGGTCCCTCAAACTGTTGGGGGGCCGGATTGGCTGGGAGGGCGTGGCTAGGTGGTCATGTGACTAGGTGGGCATGGCTAGGTCATGTGACTGGGTCGGCCAAGTTTGAGGACCCATGCCCTAGGAGATTGCTGAATCAGGACCTCTTCCCCCAAGTACATCTGCACAACTGGCTGAAATCACAGCCCTAACAAGAGCCCTCCAGTTGGCAAAAGGGAAGAGGTTTAATGTTTACACAGACAGCAGATATACATTTGGAGTTTTACATGCTCATGGGGCTATTTGGAAAGAAAGGGGTATGCTAACTGCCCGGGGGGGCAATCAAACGTGGCCCCCAAATCATACAATTACTGGAAGCTGTACATTTTCCTCAAGAGGTTGCAGTCATGCATGTCAGGGGTCATTCCAACGAAGACACTTTGGTGGCAAAGGGAAATCAGGTGGCAGACAGAGCAGCAAAAGAGGGCACTCAGCTGGCCCCTGCACATATCTGTCCCCCGATTCCCTATCAGTTGGAAACATCCCTGCCCAAACCAGCCTATACTAAAGAGGAAGAAAAATGGGCTCAAGAACTGGGAGCCACTTGGTCGCAGGACGGGTGGTGGAAGTTAGGACAAAGGGTGGTGGTGACTAAGGTTCCCCTAAGAGCTTTGCTGACCCAATTACACAAAGACACCCACTGGAGGGCAAAAGCACTCGCCGATTTTGCAACCCAATACATGCTGGCTAAAGGCACATATGCCGTCACTAACCAGGTCGCTGCAGCCTGTCTCCCGAAAACAGCACGGAAACCTCCTTTGGGAGTCCTCCTACAAGGCTCATACCCAGGTGCTGTATGGCAAATAGATTTCACCAAATTTCCGCAGAAGCTGGGATTTAGATATCTCTTAGTCTTGGTGTGTACTTTTTCTGGGTGGGTTGAGGCTTTTCCATGCCATACAAACAAGGCCAAGGAAGTAGCCCGCACATTACTGAAAGACATTGTGCCAAGATTTGGGGTGACTTTGCATATCTCTTCAGATTCTGGCCCACACTTCACAGCACAGGTGACACAAACTGTTTCCCAGGCTCTTGGAATTAAGTGGAAATTTCATGCAGTTTACTCCCCGACCAGTAGTGGTGTTGCTGAGAAATTTAATGGTTTACTTAAATGACAGATATCCAAAATCTGTCAGGAAGGCCACCTGCACTGGCCACAGGCCATTCCCATAGCATTGCTATGGCTCAGAACTGCCCCAAGAAAACACAGTGGCCTTAGCCCCTTTGAACTTCTGTATGGACGTGTCAGGCATGCCTCCTTTCAGATTTCAAGAAAGAATAACCCCGACTCCATTTTCATAGATAAAGGTACTTTTACTGAAATTGAACTGAATGCAGCCAAGGAAAAGCAAGATCTGAGGCATAGGCGCGAAAATCACATATAGAAAGCATCCCCTCCCCACTGTCCAGAGTAAATCATCCAATCCAAAGGTCCTCCAGGGGTCATGTGGAAGCACACGTCTGGCAGTGTCATCAATCTGGAATGCCACAACCGTTGACCTGATATCCACTTCAAAGAGAAGACTGCAGCTAAGATTCACTTTCGTTTCTCCTCCAGCACGCTTCCCCCCAGCTCCTTTCTAGCTCCCCCTCCCCGTTACCATGTCAGCCGAGCAAGCAAGCATTGAAAGAGCAGAGGCTGACATTCGACCCCGCTGCAGAAGAGACATTATTCCTGTAAGAGAGAAAAAGGGAGATAACAATACAATACAAACAATATATACACAAATTATGGTTTATCAGGATATTTGGTGTGAAACAATTGAACTTTCTTTGGCGCTTGGACATCTCGTTTGTTTACCCATTCAGCTTTAGATAATGGAAAATGTTTCCAGGCCACCAAATACTGCACTTTACCACGACACTTCCTTGAATCCAAGATCTCCTTGACCTCAAAATGCTGCTCTCCTTCAATCAGGATGGGGACAGGAGGAGGTTCTTGGTCTGGACGCAAAGGGGACGAATGTTCCAGTTTTAGTAAACTGACATGGAACACCGGATGAATTCATCTTAAATTTTTTAGCAACTCCAATTGAACCGTGACTGGGTTAATGACTCAAACTACCGGAAAAGGGCCCACATATTTGGGTCCCAGCTTTTTAGACTTTTGGGTAGTTTGCAAGTATTTGGTGGAAAGGTAAACCATGTCACCCACTTTATAAGCTCGTGCTTGACCCCTTTTTTTATCAGCCTGGGCTTTATGAGCCCGATGCGCTTCATCAAGTGCCTTACGAGTTACAGACCAAGTGCCTCATAACTGTTTGATCCAATCAATCAAAGAGGGGTGTTGTGGATTCTCCTGAGGCAGCTCTGGAATTGGCACAAACTCTTGGCTGGAGGCCACTTTGAAAGGAGTGAACCCTGTGCTGCTATGTATGGAGTTATTATAGGCCACCTCTGCAAATGGTAACAAATCTGCCCAGTTATCTTGTTGATAATTTACATAACATCTCAGATATTGTTCTAACACGGAATTGGTTCTCTCACACGCCCCATTTGTCTGGGGGTGGTGGGTGGAGCTTAACCCCTGGGAGGTGCCTATTAGCGCTAGGGACTCTTTCCAGAAATGGGAGGTAAATTGAACACCTCTGTCAGAGATTATACGTTTTGGAGCACCATGTAACCTGTACACATGTTGGACAAACATTTTTGCAAGTGTTTTTGCGGAAGGAATCTTGGGACATAGGATGAAATGCACTTGTTTGGAAAACAAATCAGCCACGGTCCCACTGTCCCACACGCTTCGGCATGGCCCATTCGACGCCACACTGTTAGTCCCGGGCTTTTCACCTCCTGGGTCAGTTAGCCGCCAGCCAATTGGCTAGTTGCCAATGCCGGCAGCCAGAAGCCGGCTTCATCCAAAGGAGTTTTTATTTTGGGTGGGTATCCTAGCCTTAGAAAGAGAGAGGGAAGGAGGAAGGGAAGGGAGAGAGAGAGAGAGAGAGAGGTTGCTAAGCAAGAGCATTGCTAAATGAGTTTCGACACCTCTTACTCAATCCATCCTCCAACAGTGAATGTCGATCACTGTGGGCCAGATTCAGAATTTTAAAGCAAAGGCCTGCCGGATTACTGGTAAGGGAAGGGTAAAGGTACCCCTCAACTTACTGTATGTCCGCCATTGAGCCTCGAATCTCCATTGCTAAGGGAGATAGCTGTTCAGTGACATTTCTCCCACTTTATGGCCCATCTTGCCACTGCTGTTAAGTGAGTAGTTGCAGCTCGTAAGTGAGTTACACTGTCGCTTCGTGAATCCAGCTTCCCCATGGACTTTGTTGGTCAGGTCGCAAAAGGGGATCATGTGACTCTGGGACACTGAGACTGCCATAAGTAAGAGTCAGTTGCCAAGCATCTGAATTTGGATCACCTGGCCATGGGGATGCTGCAACGGTCATTAAGTGTGAAAAACAGTAATAAGTCCCTTTTTCCAGTGCCGTTGTAACTTGAATGGTCGCTAAGTCAGTCACACAGTCACTAAGTGAATCTGGCTTACCCAAATCTATGTTGCTAAGGGAGACAGCTGTTCAGTGAGCTTTCTCCCACTTTACAACCCGTCTTGCCACCATTGTTAAGTGGATCACTGTTTAAGTCAGTCAGACGATGTTTAAACGAAGCTGGCTTCCCCAGTGACTTTGCTTGCCAGATGGTTGCAAAAGGGATATCACATCATGTGACCCCAGGATGCTGCGACTGTCATAAATGCGAGTCAGTTGCTACGCATCCAACTGTAAATCACGTGACTATTGGGATACTGCAATTGTCATGACTGTGAAAAATGGACAACAGTGGCATTGCAACTTTGAAAGGTCACTATATGATATGGTCGTAAGTTGAGGACTACCTATACTGTTTTCCAATTTGACGGCAATTCTTGACTTAGGACCGTCATGACCAGCAGTCACCAATGTCGTATGTCTGTACCTAAGATGGCTGGCGGTGGTGGGGAACAGCAGCCCAACTGCAGGATCAGGTGTGGGGTGGGGAGAGAGCAGAATCTTAGGTACGGACAGACAACATTAGTGATGGCTGGCCATGACAGTCGTAAGTCAAGGATGGACTGAGTAAGATGCGTCGAAACTCACTGTCAGGGTTCCAAGGAACACCCCCAACAAAATAAAGCTCTGAGGCCTGAGATTCCTCAAAGTTCCAATTTATTAGAGATGTCATGTTGGCACATCTGGGAAAACCCGAATCTGAAAGCTTCCAGGTTTCCCCCACCCAGCTAAGAGTTCACAGCCATGCTCCACACCCACAAGTTCATCACATTGTCCAATCAACTCTTCACACTCCACCGGATACAATCTTCAGGCAGTCTCCATCAGATGCAGGCAAAAGTCTTTGAATATGGAATGTTGTTATGACTAACTTTCTACTGCTCCAACAACAACCCCCTCCCAACTTCCCCAGATAAAATATGTGGCAGTTTAGAAGCAAAAAGAAAATTGTCTTCCAAAACTGACAGGCTTCCCCCCCCTCAGGAAAGGAATGCATCCTGGGACAAGACTGAAGTCAGGGGTTAACACAATTAGCACATTAACCACCTCTCCCCTCCCCCAGGAGGACCCTTAGGCTTATCAGGGAATTTATCATGAAATTGCCTAACTAAGGTGTCTGCCTGAACACCCCAACTCTTCACCCATGTGGCTTCAGACAAGGGGTACCCCTTCTAAAGAACCAAATATTGCAAACGTCCCCTCTGCAATCCAAGATCTTCTTCACCTCATAATGTGTCTCACCCTGCACCACAATTGGCTTTGAGGGAGCAGCAGGTTGAGGTCTCAATTTAGATCCCACAGCAGGCTTTAACAGGCTGCAATGAAAAACAGGATGAATTTTTCCCAGTATGCGGGGAAGATTTAACTGTACAGTCACTGGGTTAATCACTTTCACTATGGGGAAGGGACCTAAATATTTCAGTCCTAACTTCTTACTCTTCAACCTCAAACGTAAGTATTTGGTGGAAAGATACATGTGATCTCCCACCCGAAAGGGAGGTTGGAGAGATTGGTGTTTGTCTGCTTGCTTTTTGTATGCTTTGGCCACTTCATTCAGGGCTTTTTTGGTATTCCCCCAGCCTTTCTTTAATGACTCCATCCATTCATTCAGAGTCATGGAAGAAGGCTGTTCTCTCGGCAGTTCTGGCATAGGGACGAATTCCATGCCGCTCGTAATCTGAAAAGGCATCAGTCCCGTACTACTATGCACCGCATTATTGTAAGCCACTTATGCGAAAGGAAGCAAGTCAGACCAATTATCTTGCTGGTAATCTACATAACATCTGATGTACTGTTCCACCATGGCATTAGCACATTCTGTGGCTCCGTTCGTACTCGGATGAAAAGCCAAGCTAAGCCCCTGAGATGACCCAATGGACCTCAGGAACTCCCTCCAGAACTTAGCGGTGAACTGAACTCCGCGATCGGAGATCACCCATCACAGAACTCCATGCAGCCGGTAGATATGTTTGACAAACATCTTGGCTAATCTCTTAGCCGAGGGAAGTCCAGAACAAGGAATAAAATGGGCCTGTTTGGAGAACAGGTCTATCACAGTCCATATTACAATATTTCCGCCACTTTCTGGGAGCTCTACTATAAAGTCCATAGCTATTTCTTCCCACAGCCGGGTGGGCTCAGCTACCTGTTGAAGCAAACCGGGAGGCTTCCCCGTTCTTGTCTTATGGCTGGCACATGTGGCACAACTTTTTACATAGTCCTCCACATCAGCTTTCATCTTTGGCCACCAAAACTGCCGTCTAATCAGATGAAGGGTCTTTAGAAATCCAAAGTGACCAGCCAATCGAGAATCATGGCTACGCTGGAGCACCAGGAGTCTCATGCTGTTGGGGACATAAATTTTCGAACCTTTGGAAGCTAGTCCATCACGGGTCGTCAAAGTGTCTCGATTGTCGGCTAGCCATGGATCAGTAGATAGTACTGCCTTCAAGTCGGCAGTTAGCTTCCCATCGATGGGATCAGTCCGCCTGCTAGCCTGACTCTGGGTAGTGACTTGCGCCGCACTCTGCATGTCTGGGATGATGGCATGGATGACGTCCTCCCTCTGGCTGTCATATTGGGGTTTCCTTGAGAGGGCATCTGCAAGCAGGTTCTTCCCCCCTGGGATGTATTTCAGCTTGAAATCAAACCGCTTGAAGTACTGCACCCAGAGGACCTGTTTGGGGGAGAGCCGTCATGGGGTCTTTAAGGCTTCGAGGTTTTATGGTCTGACCATACCTCAAAGGGGATCTTGGCTCCCTCTAGGAAGTGCCGCCATGATAGAAGAGCCCAATGAACAGCAAAGGCTTCCTTCTCCCATACTGCCCATCTCCGCTCAGTGTCCGTGAGTTTTTTGGACACATATGCGCAAGGAAGCAGCCACCCTTGCAACGTCGCTGGCATCAGCCTGGACAAGGAACTGCCTATCTGGGTCCGGGTGCTGAAGGATGGGCTCCTCTGCAAACAGCCGTTTCAATTTTTCAAACGCTTTTTGACAGCTTAGCGTCCAGGCTAACGGCTGTGCCGGCCGCGGCTTTACAGGGGAGGGTCCTGTCTTTAGCAGTTTGGTAAGTGGCAGGGCCACTTCCGTGAAGGCTGGGATGAATTGCCGGTAGAAGTTAGCAAACCCCAGGAAACTTTGCAGCTGTTTCCTGGTGTGAGGGGCCTGCCAGTCAAGTACAGCTCCCACTTTCCTGGGATCCATCTCTATGCCTTCGTTCGACACTCAGTAGCTCAGGTAGTCCAGAGAAGTTTTGTGAAACTCACATTTGGACAGTTTTGCATAAAGTTTTGCGGCTAACAGTTTCTTCAGTACTTGTCGGACTAGTTTCACATGTTCTTCTAATGTCTCACTGAATATGAGAATGTCGTCCAAGTAGACTAGAACCCCCTTGTATAAATGTTGATGCAGCACTTCATTAATCAATTGCATGAATACAGCAGGAGCTCCTTGGAGACCAAAGGGTATGACTTTGAATTGGAAGCTACCTAATGGGCAGTTGAAAGCAGTCTTCCACTCATCCCCTTCCTTTATGTGCACCCTGTAATAGGCTTCTCTCAAGTCAAGTTTAGTAAACACTTTGCCTTTTGAAAGGTAGTTCAGTAGGTCTCTCATGAGGGGAAGGGGGTAGGTGTTTCCCACGCCTACTGCATTTATCTCACAAAAATCCACACAGAGCCTCATCCCCCCCCCCCCCATCTTTCTTTTCCTTAAACAGCACCGGGGCGGCTACTCTGAATTTTGCAGGTTGGATGAACCCTCGGGCTAGGTTAGTATCGATGTACTTCCTCAGCTCAGCCATCTCTTTTGGGTTCATTGAGTACATCTTTGGTTTAGGGAGTTTGGCCCCGGGCTCGATCTCAATCGCACAGTCAGTGTGGCGATGAGGGGGAAGGATGTTGCATTCCTCCTCACTGAATTCTTCAGCGAGGTCCCTGTATTCCTTGGGGACCTGGGGATTCCCAGGTAGGACTTTGATGGCCATCGTGGCCGCCTCTCGTTGGTGGGGCCCCTGAGGGCTCGTCTCAGTGGGTTCAGTTTCAGGAGGGATGGGCGGGAAAGGCCCCACCCCTATCATGACTTTTCAGTAGCCATCCTCCCATTTGATTGTAGGGGCCCATTTGTCTAGCCAGGCAAGTCCCAGGATGATTGACTCTGCCATTTCTGGGGCTACTATGAATCGAATGAGTTCTGTGTGGATCCCTAGTTCCAATCTGACAAGCTCAGTGACCCGTGTAGCAGGGGTGCCACCTATTAAGGTCCCGTCTACTTGCTGAAAGCGTATGGGGCGGCTTAAGAGGTGTGTCTTTATGCCTAGCTGCTCAACAATGATGGAGCTAATTAAGCAACGGGTGCAGCCGGTGTCTTATTGCTGCTACCTCTCCATGCACCCCTGTCTCTGGCACTGTCAGCTTGACTTTGATCACAAAGGGGTGGATGGTCCCACTTACCATCGGGTCATCTTTGCCACTGCTACTGCTGGCCGGCCCAGGCGGCAAGTCTTTGGTTGAGGTCTCTTCATTCTCTCCAGGGGAAGGGGAAGTCTCGACTGCCTGCCAGGCAATTCTACTGGCATCTGGGGGTTTTCGTGGGTCCCTTCTGCCTTGGGCTGATGTGGCGGGGCGCGGGTGTGGAACCGGCACAGGTGCTAGACACTCCGCAGCTCAATGACCCATTTGTCTGCAACGGTAGCACTTGATTACCCCTGTAGATTGAGCAGGAGGGGTGTTGTGGCTCTGGCTATTGACAGATGCAGACTCTGAGAGTGAGGGAGAGGAGTTGGCAAGGCCTCCCTCTCCAGGACCCTCCTCTCTGGCAATGCCTCCGGAGGACACCGAAGGCCAAGAGATAGGCCCAGAGCCAAGCACGTCCCCGCAGCCACAGGTGGACAGCGACGAAGGAGATAAGTGCTGGCTGGATCCTCGACAGCGGCGCAGGGAGAAGCGTGTGCAGCAGAGGGGAAGGCGTGCCAGAGATTAGCTGAGTCACTGGACCACACCCCACAGGGTATAAATGTGGGTGTGGTGGCCGGTTCAGTTTGTGACGAGCAAAAACTAGAAATAATCCATGATCTCTGTGTTACTGGACTTCTGCCTGCCTTGTCGGACTGCATTTGGACTAATCCTTGTATTGCTGAAACTTTGCCTGCTTTATCGGAATGCTTGCAGTCTAATCTTTGTTTTGTGTGAGTAAAGTCTGAATTGGCAGCTAGACACTGGGTTACTGCCAGCTTTATCTTCAAAGACTTTGTCGTGTGGCTTATTAACTCCGGGCCGTCTGTGGGGGTGCGTGTGTGGGACGGGGACAGAACAAGGGGTTTCAGTGGGTTTTGTCAGAGGATGTCTAGCCAAAGTTCTCCCTGGGGGCCTCTCAGCTGAGGGGTTGTGGCATGGGTGAACTTCTCTATCAAGGGCTATTGACATGGTATACCAGTCTTGCAGTCGCTCTGGCACCACCCGGATTCCACAGGCGGTTCTGACTTCTTGATCAATGGCTTCTTTAAAATAATGCAGAAGTATTCTGTCCGGCCAATGTCCAAGGTTCCCCGCGACCCATCTAAAGTCCCATACGAAGTCCTTTATGGGTCGATTTCCTTGACTCATCACCTTTATCTCAGCTTCACTCTCGTTGATTCGGTCTCGGTCTTTGAATCTGGCCCAGAGCAGCTCAACATCTGCATCATTTAATTCAGCAACCCCCTCATTATGCAGTTGGGCTATCCAGTCAGCAGCATCTCCCTCATTCATCCCCTCCGAGATCGCACATACCAAGTCGCGATCTGGTTCGTATTGCTTTCCATACTGATCTATGTGAGCCCATACTCGGCTTAGGAAATAGGCCAGCTTGGTAGGCTTACCGTCAAATGTCGCTCTAAAACATGGTGACAGGGCCCTTGCTGGCGGAATTGCCACGGCAGCTGGAGGTGGGGTGAATGCCGGCGGCTGAACTGGAACCTGCGGCGGCAGCACTGCTGGCTGCTGGATCAGATCCCACAGCAGTGCTGGAATCGTTGGGGCAAATTGGGCCCATGGTGATCCCGTAAGAGGGGGAGCAGCAGGTGTTGGCATCCACTGGCACTGGACCCACCCCTGGCCGGGATAGAATCTCCATCCTGGGGGGATAAATTCGGCAGGGGGTAGCATGAAGGCAGGTTGACGAGGGCTGGATACAGGACGACATCCAGGTGATCGTTCTTTCGGTCCCATCTCTGGAGTTGGATCAGGCTGGCAACTTTTCCCAGAATCCATCTCCCTGGACCGAGCTCCTAGGCTTTACATCACCTCTGCAGCTTCAAGGGCTCATACCATGCCTTCAGAAGGGGGAATACCAGGTCACGATAAACCTTCCGGTATGTGCTCCCATGGCTCCCTCTGCAATCTTCTCTCTCCCTTCCATCTTCACTGAGTCTTCGCACCACCCAAGCTTTAGGTTGGTGCTGGGGCTCAGCACCCCATTCAGCCCCCTTTCGGGGTGCTACTAAGTTATTTAGGAGATTTGGGTTAATGTCAGGGTTCCAAGGAACACCCCCAACAAAATAAAGCTCTGAGGCCTGAGGTTCCTCAAAGTTCCAATTTATTAGAGATGTCATGTTGGCACATCTGGGAAAACCCGAATCTGAAAGCTTCCAGGTTTCCCCCACCCAGCTAAGAATTCACAGCCCTGCTCCACACCCACAAGTTCATCACATTGTCCAATCAACTCTTCACACTCCACCAGATACAATCTTCAGGCAGTCTCCATCAGACGCAGGCAAAAATCTTTGAATAGAGAATGTTGTTATGACTAACTTTCTACCGCCCCAACAACAACCCCCTCCCAACTTCCCCAGCTAAAATATGAGGCAGTTTAGAAGCAAAAAGAAAATTGTCTTCCAAAACTGGCAGTCACTTTAACAATGCTCTTGCTTAGCAACCAAAATTTTGGGCTCAATTGTTGTCATAACTCGAGGACTATCTGTGCCTTCCACTGCATGGCAGCCTTGCCTAGTAAACTCCTTCCCCTTTCTGGGAATTTCTCCTCTGTGTTAGAGGCACATCTAATTATATCAAGATGATATAAGGTCTCCTGCTAGAGCAGGGGGTTGGACTGGATGACCTCCGAGGTCCCTTCCAGCCCTGGATTGCTGTGATGTTTCAAAGCATCCAATGAAGCTGCGTGTCGAGTGTCAAAAACCCCTCGACAACACATCACCTTGATGGATGGTATTGAAGACCATGAAGGGGATCCAGAGAATACTGAAGGATCCCAGCAGCAAAACACGGTGGAGGGGGGTGTTGCGTTAGGACACCATGTACACTAATAGTGGGTGATGGACGGAAGGCAAGAAGAGGGAGGTTGGAATGGGAACGTAAATCAGCTGCTGAAGAGATAATGAAGAGGGGGAGTGGAATGGGAACGTAAATCAGCTGCTGAAGAGATAATAGTGCGGAGGGGAATGACATTCTATGTCTGTGACGAGCATGAACAGAACAAGCGGCAGCTTTGATTGTGACAGCTGTGAGAAATCATTGCCTGCTTAATGATAGTTAACTGTATCCATGCCCTATAAACCAGTACGGGCGGAGAGCTAGGGCATCTCTGACTTTGTTTTGCTTAGCAGCTCAATCTCTACTGTACGCTGCTGTGTTGCCTCCATTAAACTGGGTTTTGGAATGAATCCTCCTTTTCGTGTGTGCATGTTCGTTTGCACCCGGTGAAGCACTGGCGGCTCCAGAGGGGCTGAGACTGCATGTAGTGCCAGGGTTTGTGGTCCTTCCTTCCTCTCCTTTTTCTCTCCCTCTGTCCCTCCCTCCGTCCCTTCACTCTTTCTTTCTCTCTCTCTCTCTCTCTCTTTCTTTCTTTCTTTCTTTCTTTCTTTCTTTCTTTCTTTCTTTCTTTCTTTCTTTCTTTCTTTCTTTCTCTCTCTCTCTCTCTCTCTCTTTCTTTCTTTCTTTCTTTCTTTCTTTCTTTCTTTCTTTTCTTCTTGTCTCCCTTCTCTCTCTTTCTCTCTCTCTCTCTCCCTTCCCTTCCTTCTTCCCTCTCTCTTTCTAAGGCTAGGATACCCACCTGAAACAAAAACTCCTTTGGATGAAGCCGGCTTCTGGCTGCCAGCATTGGCAGCTAGCCAATTGGCTGGCGGCTAACTGTCCCAGGAGGTGAAAAGCCCAGGACTAACAGTGTGGCATCAAATGGGCTGTGCCAAAGCGTGTGGGACAGAGGGACCGTGGCTGACTGGCCATGGTGAATGGGCGGGGGCGTGTCAGCCAAGGAGAAAAGCTAGAGGAGAATCCCCCGAGGTGGCAGCCTGGCAGGCGCGGCCAAGGGTAGGAGGCAAAAAGTCCCATTCTGTTGGCAGCAGTGGTCCTGCAGAACCAGCGTGGTGTAGACCTCCTGACAGCTGAGAAAGGTGGTGTTCTGCCCCAGCTCCAGATTTCCAAGGATATTGACACACACCAATGGTCCTTATCAAATTTATTAAGTAGCAAGAATAAACCAAAGTCTGGCAAAGGTTGGCAACCAGCCCAGAAAACAAAATACGATAGGACTTTTCCCAAAATGCTCTGATGATAATTGCAAGTTGTTTCCAGCAAGAAACTTACTAACCGCGTGTGATTTAAATAGGCTAAGGGAGTGGCCAATTATCCTCAAGCCTTACTCTCGAGGAGACCTCCTCCTCCTGAGTAGCCACTCCTGCCTTTTGGCAGCCCTGCGTGCTCCAGCATTGAGAAGAGGCTCCTCCACTTCGCTCTCTCCACTTGAAGGAGCCTCTGGAGGTTCTGAAGGCCCTGGCTGAGTCTCTACCTCTGGCACCACATCCTCTTCAGCCTCCTCACTGTCTGACGCGAGCGCCGGCTGCGCAGGCTGCTGGCACAATACCACACCAGCCTCCTCGTCGTCGGGATCAGCCACGATCCGCGCAGGCTGCTGGTGGGCCACAACAGGTGGTTTGTGTTTGTTCTTGGGGGAGGAATGCTGTTTTTACATGAATAAATCAGGAGTAGTCAAAGAAGCTGCAAAGGACCTGCAAGACAAAGCATCCTAGATTGGACAGAGATTACTAGGGACTGACCAGTGGTTTTCATGGTTGCCAGGAACAGCCTGGGTCAAACAGTTGTTGTTCCTGTTGTGTGGGATAACAGGACTAGCCTTCATCGCATGTGTGATACCTCTACTCAGACAACTGGTTATGAGGTCAATAAAGCAAATACGGATTGAAAAAGAATTGATTGTTTTAGGAGGACTTTGGGAAGTAGGCCTTCCCAAGGTCCTTGAGGGGGGAATGAAGGATTGTAGTGGCCCACCAGCTGCCAGCGGAGGTGGCGGCAGACTCAGATGATGAGGAGGTTGGGGAAGAACTTGGGCCAGTTCTGGAGCCTGGGGAAGGGTCTGATGGATGCTCAGTGTCAGACACAGAGATAGAGCCAGGGCCGTCTAGCATTTCCCAGTCACTGGAGAGGCAGCTGCCTTTGGAGTCAGAGATGAGTGAGGAGGAAGAACAGCTGGGGCCTGTTCCAGATGCACGTATGCGCAGAGCAGATAGGAGAGATGAACAACAGAGGACAAGGAGTGAACTCGGGAAGCAAAACAAACATGGTTGCTGAATGGCCCCTCCCTGGCTGGGGAATAAATAGGAGGAAAGGGGAGTGGTGGTCGTAGCAGACAACTGTTCATATTTTTGGAGACTTTGCTCATTGTGTTTCATGCGACAAAGACTGTCTTGCCAGAACTGAGGTTTGTTTATTTGAACTGATTTAATTTGCAGCCTTTCGGCTGGGAGCTCACAACCTTGCAATTATCGTAACAAGCTGATAAGGCCTATTGCTTCAGTTAACTCCTTGCAGGACTCTTGCCTGGACTTTGTGGGTGAATGCAGTTAATTCACAAGGTGTAAATAAAGAGGGGGGTTTCTTTGCGAGGAGTCTGTTTCTTGCTTCTTTAAAGGCTGGGTCAGAACAAGAATCAGATGATGGAATGTATGTACAGATGAGGCCCTGGTGGTCAGAGGAAGGGTCATATGTGGAGATAGGCCCTAGGTGTGGATGTAATGGACATGAGAGTGAGAAATATGAATTCTGAAAAACATTTACTTGTCTTCATTTCTTTGCCTTAAAACAGACAATTAAACTGCTTTTATTCTTCTCTGCTTCTCTGCAATAGTACGAGGGGGGGAGGAAAAGGGGAATGGGGTGGGCTGCACAGTCATAGCAAGGCAAGAAACAAGCAACTTACCTATCAAACCACTAGGCCAGGATATTGGAAACAAAAATAGCTCGCTTATAAGAAAAACCCCAAAACTACATAGCTGGCACATGAAACTAGACTTTTTGCAAGATACCCGTGACCTGGGGTGAGTGACAGGTGATGTGACATTTAACTACTTTGCATAGCAAGCGTAACAGTTTTAGGGGGCTGTAATCCAGATAACCAATCAACATTATATGTTATGAATGCATTATTATGGGAAGGGCAAAGAGGTGTATGTGACCCACCCTTTGACTATAAGAATTGCTGTAAGATTGGGATTCGACCGGAAGCATCGCGGCGAGACAGTCAGGAAATTAGCGGGCTCTGATGAGTTCCGTGAAAACCCGAACTGACAAACCGCTGCCGAGGGGTCTTCGGACCAGAACCATCCTGTAGGGACGGGGAAGGAGAGGCACCTCGGAAGACCAAGAGGAACAGGAAAGTTCCTCAAAGGTCAGAGGAATCTCTCTCCAATTTGGCGGCGGGGGTGGCAGCCATTGAGGCTGTCAAGAAGCTGGGGCAACCGGACTAAGTATTGAGCAGGAGCAGTGAATGCAATGGAGTTTTTGAGTGACAGCCAACCCACAGGCGAAGTAACAACAAAAAAAAATATTTTTAAACCTGAAACCCCCAGTGTAAAAATACCGGCTAAAGGGCATGGGGGGAGAATAAGAGGATGTAAGCAGAATTTAAAGGGACAAAAACCCGAAAAGAAAATTGACTTTTGAATAAAATTATCTGGAAAATTTTAAGAATTAAAAGAAGTAACCCCAAAATTGGCTAAATGATCGGAAAGAAAATAAATAGATCCTTTCTTTTTGAAGGCTAAGAAAAATAAAAGACAATTGGATATTAAGCCATGCAACAGAAGTGCTGTATATCTAAAGATAAAATAAAGGAGAAAAAAAAGAGGGGAAAAGTATTGTTTAATTTGGACTGGACTATAAAATTGATTTGGCATTTTCAAAGTTAAAAAGAAGAAAAAAGAAGCTAGATTGTGAACGAGGATTGATACAAAATGCACACTTTGCTAAACAATTAAGAGAATTGTGGATTGTAGAGAGACATCTTCAGGAGAAAAAAGAGCATTGCAATTTGGAATCTTTGGTTTGGAAAATTTTGAACTGCTTCAGTGATAATAGCCATGAGAACTTTTGGGGAGGATTGCTTTGTCTGCAAGTGGCTTGACTTTGGAAAAAAAAGGAAAACAACGAAACTTTTAAAACTGGAACAATATTAACACAGAAAGAACACAATGGTGCAGGAAATTAGAGAAATGATGGAAATGATGTACTCGTCATGGAAAGCGGAAATAAGAGGAATAATTACAATGTTACATGGAGAATCGAAACTTGAGGATCCAAAAATCGAGATAGACCATGCTCAAGCTAACAAGGAAACAAAGACAGAGAAGCAAGACACAGAGACTGAATATAAAGAAGAAAATAAAGACAATGAGATTAATTTTGGAAAAATAATTGAATTGAATACGTAAATAGTAATAATAAAAAGGAGGTTTTTAGAGATTACACTGGAATTAACAGTGAAAAGAAAAAAAGAGAGGAAAAGGATGGAAAACAACAGGAAATGCAGGGCAAAATAGAAGAGTCCAGATTTGTGAAACACAGAATGAATAAACAGTGGGATAAATAGTGGGGAGATAAGAAAAGGAGAAAAGAGATGGGAAACAAGGGGAAATTTAGGGCAAAAGAGGAGAGTTCAAGATTTTAAAACACAAAAGAAAAAAAGGAGAAAGAAAAAGGCAAAAATAAAAATGGTAATAATAATAATAATAATAATAATAATAATAATAATAATAATAATAATAATAATAATAATAATAATAATAATAATAATAATAATAATTTTATTTCTATACCGCCGTTCTCCCGAAGGACTCAGGGCGGTGTACAGCCTATTAAAACACAAAAATATACAGATATCAATTTAAAAATAATTAAAATTATTAAATAATTTCGGCCTGAAATAAAACCCAAAAATTTAAAACACCCAATTTAAAATCATTTACTTTGATAGCCCGGCCTGGCAGAACAGCAGGGTCTTGAGGGCACAGCGAAATACATGGAGGTCGGAGATCTTGCGAAATTCCGGGGGCAGTTCATTCCATAGGGCAGGAGCTCCCACAGAGAAGGCCCTCCCCCTGGGTGTCACCAGGGGGAGGGCCAGGAAGGGAAAAAAAGAAAAAGAAATGAAAGAGAAAGATGTTATATATATTTAGAATTGAAATATGAATAGTAGTAAGAAACAAATGGGAAATCATACAATTGTAAAAATGAAATTAATAATTGGAATATTTGTTTTTGTATCTCTGAAATCTAGATAATGACAAGTTTTTCTTTTTTTGATTTTTTTTTTTTTTTTGGAAATATGAATAAGTATAAACTGTAGCAATTGAAACACCTGTAATGGTATATGGTGGTGAAAGTAGAAAGGATTAAGCTGTAGCTTGGATAACAGCTAGAACATTGTTAAATTTAATTAGGGAATTTGTAACGATTGAAATACTTTTAATTGTATATTGTGATGAAAGTAGAAATGATTAAGTTGTGATTTGGAGGATTATATGGGCAAAACTATTTGGTTTATTGGGAGAGTTTAATGAGTAACATAAGGGGGGGGGAATTATTTGGTTTATTATTGGTAAATATAACTAATTGACCTGTAAGAAATTGGATTGCATGGAAATAATTGGAAGATTTATGTTCATATTGATTAATATACAAAGAAAAGATAGTTATATAATTAACTGATTTATACTAAAATGTTGGATTTATATTAAACAATTGTAATGTTACATAACTAACTAATGTGAGGATAGATATAAAAATAGATGACAATGGGAAGGGGTATAATATAGATAGAAGGGAAAAATTGAATTTGATTAAGATTAGAGATGAGAATGAAGGGTAATATTGGTTTTTTAAAAAAAATAGATAAGGAATAAATATGGCAAAAAGGAAATATAGAAATTGTAAACTTAATTAAAATGACTAAACATTGTCTAAATTTGGGAACCGGCCAAATACTCTGTTCAAAGAAAATACATTGTATGTTTGTATGTGTGTTTGTCTAAAAAATAAAAAAAAACTTTTTGTCAGCCTTGGAAGCCATATTAGGCCGGAAGCTTCAATGCTGCCATCTCCTCGTGTGTGGGAAAGTAGGAGGGGGGATTTAGGAGAGGAGAATTAGTAGACATAATAGCATTCTTCCTATCGGTCAAGGTCAGGGGCTGAGTCGAGGTGGAATGGATGTTGATTGGAGCATGTGACCGACTGGGGAGAAATGGGATGGTTTTGGGAGCTTTGAATTACTGAAGGAAAGCCCGAGTTTTTCAGATATCTACGGGCATGGATTTTGTGCCAATGCCTGAGTTGCCTAGAGAGCCGCCTACTTCCGTGTCCTTGACAGACTGGATGACTTTGTTGAAAAAGGGTTGGGAGAATACAAAAAAAGCTTTAGCGGAGTAAGCAGAAAAGTATAAGGCCCAGGCCGACAAACACCGGGGTCTCCAACCACCTTTCAGAATAGGTGATAAGGTGTATTTGTCAACCAAGTACCTAAAATTGAGGTTGCCTAGCAAGAAGTTTGGACCCAAATTCATTGGTCCCTTTCCTATAGTGAAAGTTATTAACCCAGTGACTGTCCAACTTAGACTCCCTCGCATATTAGGGAAAATACACCCCGTTTTCCATAGTAGCTTATTGAAACCGGTAAGAGAATCTACCCTCAGACCTTTGCCAGCTGCTCCGCCCCCTCCTTTAGTAGTACAAGGGGAGACTCATTATGAGGTGAAGAAAATCCTAGACTCTAGACTCTACAGGGGGCGATTACAATATTTGGTGCACTGGAAAGGCTATCCTTTGGCTGAAGCTACTTGTGTCAAGAGTTGGGATGTGAAGGCTGATGCGCTCATGAAACAGTTTCATGACAAATTTCCTGACAAACCGAAAGGTCCTCCGGGGGGAGGGAGGGGGGTTGAAGGGATTGGTGCTAGCATTAACCCCTTCTTTTGTGTTTGTCTGTTTATTTTTAGGATGTGGTTCTCGGCTTGTCTCTCGGCTTGTCGTTCGTTCAGAACTGCGATAGGAAATAATCACCAGTAACGCACAGAGAATCAGGGTTTACTTTGGCAATGATAAGCTTGCAGTCAAAAGTAAAGTACAAGTCGGTGTTTTGGTTCAAAGTCAGCGCTGGGTGTAATCACACCACAGCGCTATTTAACAAAAACTCAGCCCCTTAAACATACATCCGGTGATTATCAATCAAGCACCCCCACTCCCTTTTTTTTTTTTATTGCAAAAGTTTTACAATTACATTTTCACCCCTTTTTCCCCCCCCACCTCCCCCCCCAAACTTCCCAACCTCCCTAACCCTCCCTAACCCTCCCCTCCCCCCAGACTTCCCTATAATATACTCATACTCATAAAGAACCCTAATATAACACTTATATATAAACTTGAACCCCTCCCTCCCCTGTATAATTTTTCTCTTTATCTCATTACATTAAAAAATTTCTAGTACATTATTTTCAAATAAAAGCTATTTGATACTTTCTAGTTTGATATTTGTTCTGAACATATTCTATCCACCTTTTCCATTCCCACTCATAAGTCTCTTGTGAACAATCTTTTAAATATGCTGAAATCTTCGCCATCTCTGCAAAACTGGCCATCTTCAAAGTCCATTCCTCAATAGTGGGCAAAGCTTCATTCTTCCAGTATTTACCTATCAACAGTCTTGCTGCTGTTATCATATACAATATCAATTTTGTTTCACCCAATGTAAAACCCTTAACTATACCCAATAAAAACAGTTGTGGAGAAAATTGAATTTTTTTCTTCAAAACATTCTGCATGACCCACCAAATTTTTATCCAAAAAGCCTTAACTTTCCTACAGGTCCACCAAACATGATAATACGTAGCATCCAAACATTCACATCTCCAACATTTTGGCTGAACATTAGGGTACATACATGACAACTTTTTGGGATCTAAGTGCCATCTATAAAACATTTTATAGAAATTTTCCCTCAGGTTCTGCGACTGTGTAAATTTAACATTCTGAACCCAAATTTTTTCCCATGTTTCCAACATTACTGGTTCTTCAAAATTTTGTGCCCACTTAATCATACAATCTTTAACTAATTCAGTAACTGAATCCCTTTCTAGCAAAACATTATAAAGCCTTTTGATATGCATTGGACCTTTCTCTTTTATATGTCTAACCAATTCTTCCTCATGCAACATAATACCAGTTTTTTGGTCCTCTTTCCATCTCAATTGTAATTGATTATATTGTAACCATGTTAAATTAATCCCTTCATCCAACAGTGTCTGCAATGTCTTCAGCCGCCATCTGCCCGCATCTGTAAAAAGAACCTCTTTGTATAAAACCCCCCCGAGTGACATTATATTTGTATTCCACAAAGTATGACCAAGATCCAGCCATAGCGGTATTTTATAATCCCATTTGAGTCGGTGCTTCTTCCAAACTCTCATCAAAGAATCTCTAAGTATATGACTTTTAAATACTTTATCTACCTTGTCGTCGTAGAATAAGTAAGCATGCCATCCAAATTCGAGATCAAAACTTTCTGCATTCAATATTCCAGTCTTTTTCCTTCCAAACCAATCACTTGTTAAAGTTAAAGCTGCTGCATCATAATATAACTGTAGGTTTGGAAGTTTAAGACCTCCTCTTTCTGGAACATCTTGCATAATTTTCAATTTCACTCTCGGCTTTTTCTCGTTCCAGACAAACTTATTGAGTCCAGTTTGCCAGACTTTCAATTGTTTATCACTTTTAAGCACCGGAATCATTTGAAACAGGAAAAGAAATCTTGGCACCCCCCACTCCCTTAACAGTAACAGCTGCGAGCACCAGAGCAGCGAGGACAGCAGAATCGGAGAGGCCCGACAACGTCATCAATCATCGTCCTGAATGCTGCTATCCAGGAACTGTTTGTGTGTTCGCTGCGGCTGCTTATCTCCACTCCTTCGTCTCCCACACCCCCCATCGATGGCGAGCTCCGGTAGGACTCGACAGGCGGGCCCCCCCTACCAGGAGCTCACCTATAAATAGAAAGCATACAAATGTTAGTCACTGTTACGATCCTGCATTAGGTTTGTCTGGGTATTTCCGATGGAACCGTTGTATCAACCGGGCAGCGTGAACATCGGGTGCTGCCACCCACGAGGCCTGTGTTACAGGGTATCCTTTCCACCGCACAAGAAATTGTAACATCCCCCTACGAACCCTGGAGTCCAATATTCGATCTATCTCATATTGGTTGGTATGCACAGGACCCGGTGGAGTAGTCGAGGTACCTGGCCTTTCTATCGTCACCGGTTTCACCAAACTGCTATGGAATACGGGATGTATCCTACTAAACAGAGGGGGAAGTTTAAGAGCTACGGTTACGGGATTGATGACTTGTGTTATGGGAAATGGTCCTATATATTTAGGTCCTAATTTTTTACTGGGCAGTCGGAGTTTAAGGTATTTCGTAGATAAGTATACTTTGTCTCCTATCCGGAATGGTTTTGGATCAGCTCTTTTCTTGTCTGCATATTTTTTGTACTCGTCTGCTGCCTTTTGTAATGCTGTTTTTACACTTGGCCATACATGACTACTTTTATCGGCCCAACCGCGTGGTGTGTCACTGTCTGTCATAGGGGGATCTAACTCTGGAATGGCTGAAAACTCTCGGCCATATATTACTTGGAAAGGGGAGAACCCAGTACTGCGGTGAGGTATGTTGTTATATGCCACTTCGGCGAAAGGCAGGAGTCCTGACCAATTCGTCTGCTGGTAAGAAACGTAGCATCTGATATATCTTTCGACCATGGCATTGGCCCGTTCAGCCGCCCCATTAGTGCTCGGGTGGAATGCTGAACTTAACCCTTGAGAGGACCCAATTAAACGGACAAATCGTCTCCAAAACTTAGAGGTGAATTGAACACCGCGGTCGGATATAATCCTCTTAGGTGCTCCATGGAGACGATAGATATGTTGTAAAAAGAGTTCGGTTAATTGTCGCGCGGATGGTATGCTTTTACATGGCACAAAGTGGGCCTGTTTCGAAAACAGATCTACCACCGTCCAAATTACAGTGTGGCCATGGCTAGGGGGGAGATCGACTATGAAATCCATAGCGATCTCTTCCCAAGGCCTGCTAGGATTCGCGACTGTCTGTAATAGTCCTAACGGTCGTCCAGACCAGGGTTTGGCGGTTGCACAGGTTGTGCAACCTTTTACGTATGTTTCTATGTCCTTACGCATTCGTGGCCACCAGAATTGCCTCCTCACAAGGTGTAGAGTTTTTAAATACCCAAAATGGCCTGCTGATTTGGCATCATGGCACCTGCATAACACTACGTTCCGTAAACGTTCTGGAGCATATATTCTATTCTCCCTCCACGCTATTCCATCATTATAGCTAACCATAGAGGGGTTTTGGATTACCCATTGATCCTGTTGTAAAGCTGTTTTAAACTCGGTACGTAAGTGACCATCTACTTCTGTAAGTCTTAATAGGGTTTGGGAAGGTGCAATTAGAGGTTCTATCACTTCCTCTCGCTTGCTATTATACTGTGGCATCCGGGACAGCGCATCAGCCAGGAAGTTTTTCCCAGCAGGAACATACCGCAACCGGAAAGAGAAACGCTGAAAATATTGTGCCCACCTTATCTGTTTGGGAGATAGTCGCCTGGGCGTTTGTAAGGCTTCTAAGTTTTTATGGTCCGTCCATACCTCAAAAGGATGAGACGCCCCCTCCAAGAGATGTCGCCATGTCATCAACGCCCAATGGACCGCGAATGCCTCCTTTTCCCAGATCGCCCATGCCCGCTCTGTCGTGGTTAACTTTTTAGACATATAGGCACAAGGTTGTAACCCTCCCTGCTGTGTTCTTTGTAGGAGTACTGCTCCTACAGCCACGTCGCTAGCATCTGCCTGGACTACGAATGCTTGCGTTGGGTCTGGATGCTTGAGTACTGGTTCTTGAGCAAAGAGTGTTTTTAACTGCTCGAAAGCCATTTGACACGCTGACGACCACGTCAACGCTTGTCCCGGCTTTGGTTTAGCCGTGGCCGGTTTGGTCCGTAACAGATCCGTTAGTGGTAGGGCTATTTCAGCAAATCTGGGAATGAACTGCCGATAGAAGTTTGCAAAGCCTAGAAAGCTCTGCAATTGCTTTCTGGTTCTAGGGGCCTGCCATTCAAGCACTGCCTGGACTTTTCTGGGATCCATCTCTACCCCGCTCTCTGATATTCTATAGCCTAGATAATCTATCCTCTTTTTGTGAAACTCACATTTGGATAGTTTCACGTACAGCCTAGCAGCTAATAATTTGTCTAAGACCTGTCGGACCAGAGATATATGTTCCTCTTCAGTTTGCGTGTAAATTAAGATGTCATCCAAATATACAAGGACACCCCTGTACAGATGTTCATGCAGCACTTCATTGATGAACTGCATGAACACCGCAGGGGCGCCCTGTAGTCCGAACGGCATGACCTGGAACTGATAGCTGCCAGGACGGGGTGTCACGAAATCCAGATTCCCCAAAACGCTCACGTAGCATATCCATGGTGCTGGGACCGGATGAGGCAGGATACCCCCAATCCCCTTCATCCTCCTCAGTCCATCGTCTTTCCCTCCAGCCCTGGAAAGACGCTCCCAAGCGAGGGGGCGTTGGCATCCACGGCCCGAGGAGAACAGAGCTGTGCCACCAATCCCCCGTCCGAGCCCGTTGTCCTGGAAAACTCTCCTCCTCCGGTCGGGGCGGGGCGCTCTTGGGTTGCTTGACTTTTGGTTTCCCTGCCAACTGTTCCACACTCTCCTTCACCTCCTCTATCAGTGGTTCCTCCCCCTCCACATCTCCACCACACTCCTGCTCTTCCAAGGCCGTCCCTTCTGCCATATCTCCCTTTGCTGCAAAGCCACAGGGAATCCTCACCTCTTGCGAAAAGGAACCAAGCGCTGACTTTCTCTCGGCTTGTCGTTCGTTCAGAACTGCGATAGGAAATAATCACCAGTAACGCACAGAGAATCAGGGTTTACTTTGGCAATGATAAGCTTGCAGTCAAAAGTAAAGTACAAGTCGGTGTTTTGGTTCAAAGTCAGCGCTGGGTGTAATCACACCACAGCGCTATTTAACAAAAACTCAGCCCCTTAAACATACATCCGGTGATTATCAATCAAGCACCCCCCACTCCCTTAACAGTAACAGCTGCGAGCACCAGAGCAGCGAGGACAGCAGAATCAGAGAGGCCCGACAACGTCATCAATCATCGTCCTGAATGCTGCTATCCAGGAACTGTTTGTGTGTTTGCTGCGGCTGCTTATCTCCACTCCTTCGTCTCCCACACCCCCCATCGATGGCGAGCTCCGGTAGGACTCGACAGGGGTTTTTCTGCAGGGGGGGGGGACGCCTGTCAGCCTTGGAAGCCATATTAGGCCGGAAGCTTCAATGCTGCCATCTCCTCGTGTGTGGGAAAGTAGGAGGGGGGATTTAGGAGAGGAGAATTAGTAGACATAATAGCATTCTTCCTATCGGTCAAGGTCAGGGGCTGAGTCGAGGTGGAATGGACGTTGATTGGAGCATGTGACCAACTGGGTGTTGTGGCTCCGTCCTCCGAGCCTATCTTATCGGAGGGAGAAGGCTCCGAACATGAAGGAGAGGAGTCGGCCAGGCCTCCCTCTCCAGGCCCCTCCTCTCTGGCTATGCCTCAGGTGCCGGCTGAGGAAGAGGAGATTAGCCAGGAGCCAGGTGTCTCCGATGATACCGATGGAGGCGATCTGTCGTTCCTGGATCCATGCCAACGAAGGCGTGATAAACGGTTGCAGCAGTTGAGGAGGCGTGCCAGGGATTAGGCTGAGTCACTGGACCACACCCCAGAGACTATATAAGAGAGTGTGGTGGCCATTTAAGACTCTGTGACGGACAAAAACTAACTCTGGCTAGTCACTTTGAACAACGCCTAAAACTGCTGAAGGTTTCTTGTTTTGAACTGGACTATTTGCAAACTGTGTGTATTTCTGTTTATATGGTGAAGGGATACTCCCATTTATTGAAGTAAAAGCACTTGGCAGTCGGTGCTCATCTTGCTGCCAAGTTTCTGATAACAAACTGTGCGTGCCAAGTGCTTCCTTTAACCCTCGTCTGGCTGTGTGTGTGTGTGTGTGTGTGTGGAGACAGGGACAGAACACTGGGGAGAAATGGGATGGTTTTGGGAGCTTTGAATTACTGAAGGAAAGCCCGGGTTTTTCAGATTTGGGATTTCCCAGATGTGCCAGTTTGCCTATTCTAGTAAAGAGGACTTTGGAAAATGCTTGTTTCTGTGTCTTTACTTGGAGAGGGTTTTTTTTCTGGAACGCTGACATTTTTATTAAAAAAAAGAAGAATTGTTGTAAGATTGTAATTGGGGCTGTGAGAAGATGAAAACTGGGGTTTGATTATATAGGTCTCAGAAGGATAGTAGGCCTTTAAAAAAGCTACATGAACCAAAGTTTTAGATAGAAAGATTTCAAAGTGTAGCAGAATTATTTGTAATCCTGGTGAGCTGTTGCTGTTTCCTGAAATGTGATTTTGAAAAGTATGTAGTTTTGAGATATATTTGGAATCAGAATGTTAAAACGGTGAGAAATGGGGAACTGAAAGTAGCTGATGGATAGAGGTTTTGAGATGTACACGGGTACGTGTTGAGACTGTCTGTCAGTAAGACAGAACAAGGAAGTAAGTTGTGAAATGCGTGCAGAAAAGTATAAAAGGAATGTCTTGGGATGGAGTCAGTGCCTCTGGCCATAGCTAATCCTTGCTGGACTCAGCTATGTCAGTGGACTTCATTGCAATTGGTTATTGATATAAGTAATGTAATGTTGGTTATTCATGTTCCAAATTGCTCATGAAATAAACCTCTGAATCTTAAAGTAAGATTTATTGCTTGTGGTTTGTCTGTATTCCTCTTTATTGAGGTATTTTTATAACAGATGGTGCTGTGACTCGGATTGAGATGGACGCTGGAAGAGACCTGCTGTCCAGCTGGGGCTTCTGACCATTCTCCTGGCTTTGGACTGTAGGGGACCAGCCCGCTCTTAACCGAACACTCACAAGTCTACTTTGGATCAGAGGTAAGCCATTTAGTCCCTTTGTGGACTGCAGATAGCTAGATAGGGTATGTGAGTTAGATAGAGAGGGTGGGACCTGTCCCAGAATTTGGCTGCAAGGGAAGGGTCACAACCAGACTTGCTTTGTGGACAGGCCCGTGTCTTCCCTGACATATGTCACTGGCAAAACAGTCCAGGGTCGTTCTGTGGCTGGGACCCGGTGGCATATATTCTCCCCTGAGAGCTGATCACTCTCTTGTATTGGTAGAGGGTCGCACCCTCAGTCCAGGTCGTGCCCGATGAGGTGTGGATTTTGAATATAAGTTGAAAGAAAAGTGCCAAGCAGGTGTCTGTCCAGTGGGAGGAGACAGGAAAAGTTGTTTCTTGTTCCTTGTTCTTTCTTACTGACAGACGTCTGTTGAAAGCGTCTGTGTTGCATTTTTATGGTGTTTTTTTCTTTCTTTCATTTAAATAGTGATTGGAGAAATGGTGGTGGTCGTGAGGCACCAACGCACTCTCTCTTTTTTTTAAAAAAAAAAAGTTTTTTCAGTTTTATTTCTTATACACATAATATAAAATGTACATTTTCTTATACATAATTAATCATACATATACATGTTTTCCTTAAAGAAAGCATTAAAATAAGGCATTTTAATTACATTCGGAGTTGCTCTTCTACCCTTTCTTCCCTCATTTCGAAACAAACCTTCTTCTTCTTCTCCTTTCTTTCCCTTCCCTCCCTCCTCTCCTCTCCTACTTTCTCCTTCCTCCTCTCCTACCTCATCTTACTTCCCCTTCCTTTCCCCCACTCCTCTCTTCTTTTCCCCTTTCTCACCTTCTCTCCTACTCCTGTCCCCTACCCTTCCTTCCTCTCCTTTTCCCTTTCTTCCATTCCTCTCCCTCCCTCTCCTCTTCCTACCCTCTACTCCTCTCTCCTTTCTATCTTCTTTGCTGTGGAATATTCTCCTTGTTTGGTATCCGAGCAACTCCTGTATTCTAATAGTATATACTTTCTTCCAGTTTCTTTTCAGATTTATTCTATCAGTATTGTCATCATAATTGTACATTTATTCTTATAATCTTCTTTCTTTTCCCCCCTCCCATCCCCCTTTTTCATTTACTCTGGTGTCATCTGGGTTTCTATTTCTTTTTTATCTTATCCCTCGTTTAACTTTCTATTATTTATATCATTTATCTATCCTCTTATCTTCATATTTCTTTTCTAACCATATATAAAATCTTCCCCATGTCTTGAAATACACTGATTGCTCTTTATCTCTTATTCTTAAAGTTAATCTATTCATTTCCGCACAGTCTAAAATCTTTTTTATTACTTCACCTTCTGACGGAATTTTATCTGTCTTCCAATTTTGTGCAAATACAATTCTTGCTGCTGTTATTATATGTATAATTAGATACACATCTTCTTTACTATATCTCTCTGGGAGAATACCCAATAAAAAAACCTCTGGTTTTAATTCTATAGATTTATGTAATATTTCTTCCAACCATTTCTGTAATCTAGACCAATAATTTTTTGCTTCTAAACATGACCACCACATATGATAGTATGATTCCGGCAAATGTAAACATTTCCAACATTTGGCTGATTTATTCTTAAACAACTTTGCTAATCTTTCTGGTGGCATATGCCACCTGTAAAACATTTTATATAGATTTTCTTTATATGAAGTTGCCATTGTCAATTTATAATTCCTTTCCCATAGTTGTTGCCATTTCTCTAATTCTATTGCATATCCAAAATTTTTCGCCCATGTTATCATTGTCTCTTTTAACTCTTCATCTTCCAATCTAATTTGTAACAAATAATTATACGGTCTTTTAATCATTTTTTCATCCTTTCCAGTCATTATCTGGTCCAACTCTGATTCCCCCAAATTAAAACCATATAGTTTCAAATCTTTATCGTATCTTGATTGTATCTACAGCTGTGTATACCAGTCAATCTCAATCCCTTGTTTTTCTAAGTCTTGTTTCTGTTTTAATTCTCCCTTCTCTGTTAAAATGTCTTTATATCTTACAATCTTGTCTGTGTTAATCATATTTGGGTGTGTCAATGTTGAAAGCCACATTGGTACTTCCATATAATGTTTTTCTTTTACTCTTTCCCATACTACCAACAAACCATTCCTTACACAATGTCTCTGGAAGTATCCATGGATCCTATTTTTTCCATACCATAAGAAAGCATGCCATCCTAATTGTAAGTCATTTCCTTCCAAAGTCAATACTCTTGTATTTCTCAATAAGATCCGTTCTTTAATCCAAGTTAACATCGCCGCCTGGTGATACAATTCCCAATTTGGTAGACCAAATCCTCCTCTAATTCTGGAATCTTGAAGCAATTTAAGGTTAATTCTTGCTTTTTTCCCTTGCCATATATACTTCCACATCATTTTATTCAAATTTTCAAAGTATTTTTTCTCCAACTTTATCGGAATTGTTTGAAAGAAAAACAACAATCTTGGCAATATATTCATTTTGGTTAACTCTATTCTCCCCATTAAAGATAATTGTAATTTTTTCCATTTTTCCAAATCTGTTTCAATTTGGTTTCTTAGTTTATAATAGTTATCTTCCTTCACTGTAATACATCTTGAGGTTGATTGGATACCCAAATATTTCACTTTCTTCACTATTTGAATATCTAACTTCTCCATTAATTGCTTCTTTTGTTTTTCTCTCATATTTTTAACTATAATTTTTGTTTTATCTTTATTTATTTTCAATCCAGCTACTTTTCCATATTCCTCTATTTGCTCAATTAACTTTGGACCTTTTCTATTGGTTCTTCCATAATGAATACTAAATCATCCACAAATGCTTGTAGCTTATACTCTTCTTTTTTAATTCTCATCCACTTTATTTCTTTGTCTTGTCTTATTTTCCTGTTTAAAATTTCTAGGGTCAGAATAAATAATAGTGGAGATAACAGACATCCTTGTCTAATTCCTTTTCTTATATCTACTTTCTCTGTCATTTCACCATTTATTATTACTTTAGCCGATTGATATTTATATATAGTCTTAACCATATTGATAAATCTGTCCCCAAAATCCATCTTTTGTAATTGTAAAATCATAAATTGCCAATTCATGTTATCAAATGCTTTCTGCACATCTAAAAATAACAATGCCATTTGTTTCTCTGGATGTGCCTCATAATATTCCAATGTATCCAAAATAATTCTTATATTTTCTCTAATTTGTCTTTTAGGCAAAAAAACATTTTGGTCTGGGTGTATAAATTCATTTAACTGCCTCTTCAATCTTCCCACCATAATTGATTCAAATATTTTATAATCTGCATTTAATAGTGAAATTGGTCTATAATTCTTTATTTGTTGTAAATCTGTTTCTTTTTTTGGTATAAGAGTTATATATGCCTCCATCCATGAGTTCGGTGCCTTGATTTCTATTAATAAATCATTAAATACTTGTAACAATATATTACTTAGTACATCTGGCAACTTTTTATATACTTCTGCTGGTAGCCCATCTGGTCCCAGGGTTTTTCCATTTGTCTGCCTTTTAATTCCCTTCATCAATTCCATCATTGATATTCTTTCTTCTAATGCTTTTTTAAATTGTTCTGGAATTTTAGGGATCATTGCTTTTTCTAAGTATTGTTCTATTTTCCCTTCTGGCACCTTCTCTTGTTGATATAAACTCTTATAATATTTCTCAATTATTTTTTTTCTTTTCCTCATTTTGGTAACATATCTTTCCCTCTTGATCTAATAATTGAGTTATCAGTTTCCTATCTTTTTCCTTCTTCATCTTGTATGCCAGCCAACTTCCTGGTTTATTTGCATTTTTAAAAAAGTTTTGCTTTGATGCTTTTATTTTCCTTGCCAGGTTTTCGTTTTCTATTAAATTCAATTTATATTTCCCCAGTTCCATTAGGTTTTTAATTTTTTTGTCTTGTGGATTTTTTTGCAATTCTTTCTCTAACTTCTTATATTCCTGCTCCAACTTCTTTTGAGTTTGTCAAAAGTTTGTCCTGTTTATTTCTTTTTCCTGCATATGTCATTGCCAAACCTTTGCTAGTGTCCCATATGAAGTGGTTCGGGAATAACGAGAGGCACAAGCAAGCAAGTGACAACAGCTCTTTAATATATAGTGAGACTTCAGCCAAAACTCAGAGGCTGCAGCCCTCCTTATATACAATCCAGGAGGGACTGTCAGCCAATCAGAAACTTAGGCAGGTTTGAAATTCCCGCTGAAAAGTATCAATACATAACACCCTTCCCTTCCCAGAAGGCACTAACATTCAAATATTTACATAAGTACACACAAAATCTCGCAGGTGCCCAGGCCGAGTTCTCGTCCTAGTTGACCTGCGCAGTTCAGTGTTTGCTGGGGCGTTGAGCTGGTCGGACGGACTTTCTGTCTCTCCCGGCTCCGCCAATGGAACCTCCTGGATTTTGTACGGGGCGTGGTTATCCCCGGCTGGGAGTGGCGACTCGCTGGGGCAGCGCTGGAACCAGGGCTTGTCAGCTAAGTATTCTCGCGAACCCGGGTTTGAGTTAGCTGTTTTGGGAAAGTTGTTGTAGTTAGGCTCGGAGATATCTAAATTGATGTTTGCTTCGCCGACTATTCTTTTTCTGAGTTGGTCTATGTGGCGCTTCCAGAGTCTGTCTACTCCTACATCTACCGTATAGGATTTGGGGCCTGTTATGCCCACAATGGTCCCTGCAACCCATAGCGGTCCGCTAGCGTAATTGCGAGCGAACACCGGGGACCCGACCTGGAACTGTCTAAGTCCGGTGGTCTCTCCCTTGAAATTTTTGTGCGAATAATTTGGGTGAAGCCTGTCTAACACGCACTGAAGCTTCCTGCCCATGAGGAGCTCGGCTGGGCTTCTTCCTGTGGCCGTGCATGGTGTGGCATGCTGGACAGCTAAGAATTGGTCTATCCTGGCCTGCCAGTCCCCGTTATCTAGCCTGGACAATGCTTCTTTGGCCGTTCTTACGAAACATTCGGCCAATCCATTAGAAGCCGGATGGAACGGGGCCGATAGGGCATGGCGAATGCCCAGTCCGGCCAAGTAGCCCTCAAACAGGGTTGCCGTGAATTGAGGGCCGTTATCGGATACCAGAGTATCCGGCAGGCCGTGGGTGGCAAACAGCTTCCTCAGGACCTTGATGACTGCTTCGGCTGTGGTTGAGGGCATTAAGATTATTTCGAGCCATTTTGAATAGGCATCGACTACGATTACAAATTTTTGCCCGTGAAAGGGGCCAGCAAAATCAATGTGGATCCTCCCCCATGGCCCTTTTGGTTTTTCCCACTCTCAGATGGGCGCTACCGGGGGATCGGGACGTGACTCCTGGCAGGGTCTGCACTTCCCCACCCACTCGGAGATAACTTGGTCCATGTTGGGCCACCAAACATAACTGCGGGCTAAGCTTTTCATTCTGACAATGCCTGGATGCCCTTCGTGCAGTAATTCTAAGACTCTTGTTCTTAGTTTCGTTGGTACTACCACCCTGTCACCCCACAACAAACAACCCCCTTGCATAAAAAGTTTGTTACGTTTGTTAACATAACCTTGGTATTCCCCCCTGTCCACTTTAACCGGCCACCCCTTAAGGACCCAACCCATTACAGTGCGAATGACTGGGTCTCTAGCCGAGGCTTTTGCCACCTCACAAGAGGAGATAGGCCCCAAAGTCAAAGTGTCCAGCAGAAGAACGGGGGCTTCTGGCGTGGGGTTGGCAAGTAGATCAGGTAGGGGGCAGCGGCTGAGGGCATCCGCATGGCCCAAAGTCCATCCGGGTGGATGGACAAGCTGATACGAGTAGGCCGACAGAAAAATGGCCCACCTGGTCAAACGTGGGGAAAGAGCAGCGGGGGTGGGCCTATCGCCTGCCAAAAGTCCCAGCAAGGGCCGGTGGTCAGTCACAAGTTCGAATTGTCAGCCATAGAGGTATTCGTGGAACTTTTTAACCCCCGCAATTGCAGCCAGAGCCTCTCTGTCCAACTGACGATAGTTCCGCTCTGCGCTTGACAGGGTGCGAGAGTAAAACGCAATGGGCGCCTCTAGGCCGTTCGGCAGTCTATGGCCTAGGACGGCACCAACTCCTACGGGGGAGGCGTCACAAACCAATACAAGCGGTAGCGCTGCGTTGTATTGGATTAGGAAACTGTCTTCGAATAGAAGTCTCTTTACTGCCTCAAAAGCGGCTGCTTGTGGTTTCCCCCAGACCCATGGTACATTCTTCCCCAATAGTTTGTGTAGGGGATCTGCGACGGTGGCCTTGTCTTTCAGGAACATTGAGTAAAAATTTAGCAGTCCAAGGAAGGCTTGGAGCTCCGCTTTGGTCTTGGGGGCAGGTGCGCGCTTAATAGCTCTCACCTGGCTTTTGGTAGGGTGGATGCCTGTGCCGTCCACCCTGTACCCCAGAAAATCAACGGAGGGGACAGCAATCATGCACTTATTTTTCTTCAATTTGAGTCCCGCTTCTCTAAATCTAGAAAGGACGTTCCTTACTCTGTCCCCTAGCTGACGTTCGTCCTGAGCGCTGACTAGAACGTCATCAAAATAGGGCACCACCCTGGGGAGCCCTTGCAGAAGGTGCTCCATGGTGCTTTGAAATAAGCCGGGTGCGACGCTCACCCCAAACTGGAGCCTGGTGCATTTGAATGCACCCCTATGAGTTACAATTGTTTGCGCCTCTGCCGTGGCGTCGTCGACTGGTAATTGTTGATAGGCCTGGGCCAGGTCTAATTTGGCAAAAAATTTTCCGGGCCCCAGGGAGTGTAGTAGATGATGCACGATCGGCACTGGATAGGCGCTCGGCTGCAAAGCCTTGTTGATCGTGCACTTGTAGTCGGCGCAAATCCTAATTGAGCCGTCAGACTTTACTGGGGTCACAATAGGGGTTTCCCACTTTGCATGGTCAACGGGAACCAACACCCCTTGTTTAATTAATTTGTCCAGTTCCGCATCGATCTTTGGTTTCAATGCGAAAGGCACCCGTCTGGCCTTGAGTCTTATTTGGGCTACGTTGGGGTCTAAATTAAGGGAGATAGGGGTCCCCACATACTTGCCCAACGTGTCCCCGAAAACGTCCTGGAACTCGGTCAGAAGACTGTCCTTTAGTGATGGCTTGGACATCTGGTGGACGCCGGTGAAACCCATACCGAGGGCTCGGAACCACCCCATGCCTAGAAGGCTAGGCAGCTGCTTCGTGACGATGGTCAGCGGCAGGTCTTTTTCGTAGTCTCTGTAGGTGACTCGGAACGTGCCCACGCCTTCGAGGGGTACCCGGTTCCCCTGGTAGTCTAGGATGCGCAGTCGTTGCTTGGACAGCTGGTCCTTCCGGAACGACGGCAGGAGGGTCTTTAGGGTCGCCCATGACATTATGGAGAGAGCTGATCCGGTGTCGATCTCCATCGAGCATGGCTTGCCGTTGATTTCGACCACCGTGCTGACTTTGTCCTCGATCGCCGTGCTGGCCTGGTCTATGTGTATGCTGCGGCCATCTCGCGGTTCAAATTCGCGCCGTTTTTTCGCGCCGCCATCTCTCATTGGATGCTTCTGGCGCATCGATTCTGGTTGGCTGCGGCGTTCACGTGGTTGGTGTTTTCTGGGCAGAATGGCTCTACAGACTCGCGCCAAGTGCCCTTTTTTCTCGCAACGCCTGCAAATAGCCTCTCTGTATTTGCAGGACAGTCTATCATGGTGCCCGCCACAGCTGGGACAGCTTCGCCGGGGGCTGCCTGTGTCTTTTCTCTGGTGCTCCGTTCGGAAGACGTCCTCATCTGACTCGGACTCCGAGCTGGATCCGGCGTCTTCCCTGTGCACCGGGGCAGACTTGGGACTGTCTTTGCTGGTCAGCGGATGCTGCAGCGTTTCTGCGGCTTTTGTGGAGGCTTCATGAGCCCTGGCCTCATCTAGGGCTCCAGCAAGCGTTAAATCAGGCTTGGCGAGCAGGCGCTGTTGTAGCCTAATGTCCCGAACGCCACAGATTAGTTGCTCAAGCAACGCATCATCCAAGTCCCTATAGTCGCAATGAGTTGCGGCTTTTCTCAGGCTGGCCATGTACGCGCTGACCAGTTCTCCCTCTCGTTGAACGCGCTGTCTGAGTTGGTATCGTTGCACGAACTTGGAGGGCACGGGAGCATAGTGAGCCCGGAGCGTGGCCATCAGGGTGTCCCAGGAGACGGTCTGGACCGGCGTTGGCTCACACAGTGACTCTGCCATCTCAAACACGTCCGGTCCGCAGTGGCTTAAGAAGAGGGCTCTCTTCCGATTAGCGGAAAGCCCTTGCATGTCGCTGGCTTCGAGCGAGCATTCAAACCTCGTTAGGTACGAGACCCATTTTTCGCGGGTCGGATCAAAAGGCTTGGGCGGAACGTAGGCAGACATGTTCGGTATGCCTCCTGTAGTTCGCCTCGTCGCCTAGCTGAAGCTCGTGGTCTCACTTGTTCGCTTCTTGTGACCTCTATCCCACCTTCGTCGCCAATGAAGTGGTTCGGGAATAACGAGAGGCACAAGCAAGCAAGTGACAACAGCTCTTTAATATATAGTGAGACTTCAGCCAAAACTCAGAGGCTGCAGCCCTCCTTATATACAATCCAGGATATTGATACTGAAAAGTATCAATACATAACACCATACATTTTTCAATGATGTATCTTCTTTTCTATTTTCTTTGAAGAAAAATGTCAATCCTTTTTCCATATATTGTATAAAATCTTTCTCATTTAATGTCCATCTCATTCTTTTTCTTTGTCCTTTCCATGTCATCATTATTGGATTGTGATCTGCCCATATATTTGCTTCTATATCAATCTTGTCTATCTTGGATATTAATTCTATGGACATCCACATCATATCTATTCTTGACCATGACATATGCCTGTTTGAGTAAAATGTATATTGTTTTTCCTTTAAATTTCTTTTCCTCCAAGCATCCTGTAAACTTAATTCGTCTACCATTGTATAAAATGTTTTCGGGAGTGTCTTTCTTGGTTTTTTATTCACTTTTGTAGATTTATAATCTAACTCATTATCAACAATCACATTAAAATCTCCAATTATGCAAATATCTTCATATTCATATTCTAATATTTTTCGGTGTAATTTTGCATAAAATTCTTCTTGATTTTCATTTGAAGCATATATACCTACAAGTAATATTTTTTTTATAGTTCATTACAATTTCTACCATTAATACTCTTCCTTCCTCATCCTCATATATTTGTTTGGATTGTATTGTCTGTTTGATGTAAAATGCTACTCCTCTTTTGCTTTGACAAGCCAAAGTTGTATACAATTTTATTGTATTTTATTGTATAATTTTATTCGCTCCAAAAGTTTTTTATG
This sequence comes from Pantherophis vulpinus, assembly GCA_037215915.1. Taxonomy (NCBI): domain Eukaryota; kingdom Metazoa; phylum Chordata; class Lepidosauria; order Squamata; family Colubridae; genus Pantherophis; species Pantherophis vulpinus. The sequence goes on along the minus strand of JAXLNS010000018.1, from coordinate 2,332,701 downwards.
TTGTTTTCTAATATGCAGTTCTTGTAGGCATATAATTTCTAATTTTAGCTTCTCTAATTTATTGAATATTTTCCTTCTCTTTATTGCCGAGTTTAATCCATTTATATTCAAAGATATTATTTTAATTTCTTCTTCCATTTCTTATTTATTTATTTGTTTTGTCGATCTAGTCATTCTTATCTCCCTTTGTTCCTCAACTTCTTTTGCCCTCGCTCCTTGTCTTAACGTTCTCTCTTCTTGTTCTTTCGTTGTCTCTCTTGGCTGTTCTTTCTTCTCCTCCTGTCATTCATCCCCTTTTTCTTCCCTCAACCTTCCTTCCTCTTGGACAGCTATCTGTTGTTTATAAAATAACTCTGCTTTTTCTACTGAGTCTAATCTGTTTCTTTGTACTTGCCAGTTCACCAATATTCCTTCTGGAATCAACCATCTAAAATTTATTCCTCTCTTTATCAAACATTTCATGAGAAATTGATATTCTTTTCTCAGATCTCTCACTCTTCTTGGAATTTGTTTCAGTGCCACTACTTCTCTCCCTTTATGCTTTATCATCGTGTTTCTCATCAATTGCAATATCTCTGTTCTCAGTGTTTTCTTGCTAAATCTGACATGAATTTCTCTAGGTAGATTATGTCTCATTGCGTATCCTGTGTGCACTCTGTATATCTCTTCGATTCCACTTAATATCCCTTCCTTCCTTTCTTCCATTGCTTCTGTTGGTATCTCTGCAATTTTCTCTGCTAGATTTTCTCCCTTTTCTTCTTCAATATTTTGAAATCTTAAATAAAAATCAGTTTTATCTATTTCCAGGGTTATATTGTTTTTTCCTGATTTTTATCAGTAATTGTAAGTCTATAGACCATCTCTTCAACGTTTTTCTCCATTGCTTCTGCTTTTTCTTCCATTTGCTGCAATCATTGTTCATTTTTCCCTATCATTTCTTTAACTTCTTTCAATTCTCCTTCCATTTTTTCCATATTTCCTTCCATTTTTTTTCCATTCTCCCATCTACCTTGTCTAATCTTGTCTTAAGATCTTCATATATAGTCTGTAGCATATTTTTAAATTCTGTGTTGACTTTCTTTTGCTGTGATGCAATTTCTGTTGTCTTTTGCCCTGTAGTACCAGGCGTTGTTGATATTAATGGTGATGATAGATGTTGTGTTGTTTTCTTCATCTTGTTTTTTTTATAAATCTTACTACCCAATTTTATCATCCAACTACTCGATTTCTTTAAATTCAAAATGCCCAATCAGACTCTTCAGGTTCTTGATACCCTAATCCACATAGATTTGATCCATAAACCATACAAAAAGCCAAGAACAATCAAACAGCCCAAAAGGGCAAAAATAGAAAAAAGATAGAAAGAAAGAAAAAAAAAGGAAAGAAAAAAAAAGATAAAACCAGATCAGCGCAAAAATAAAAATTCACTAATCCAAAACCCAGGTGTTTGCCCAAAATATCCAACCAAGCAATAAAAAGATGAAAAAAGTATATCTCCCCCCCCCAAAATTAAAAAATAGAAAAAACAAAAACCCTGCCAATGAACTCTTTTAAGCCCAGGAAGAGGGAATTTCTACAAGAAAAAAGGAAAAGGAAAAGGCACAAAAAGAGAAAAACCAGAAAGAAAAAATAATATTCCAAAACACCACTATTCCAAAATCTTCCAAAATTTATAACTCCAGCAAGCGAAAGGAAAAAACAAACAACTTTCTTTCTTTCTTTTTTTCCCTTCTATATCTTCCCCCTTCTGTTACAAAGTCACAAGACCACTTCTTATCAAAATCTTCTTGCCAGTTTCCAAAACATCCCAAGGTCACTCCACTCTCATCTTTTCCTTTGTCCAATATATGTCTTTAATTTCCTCTGCAATCCAAAATAGTCTTAAAAAAGAAAAAAATAATAACAATTTCCTTTTCTTCTTTCAGCTTTAAACCCCCAGCTTCAAAACTCCAAACTCAAATTTTCAAATTACAGTTCTTTAGCCAAAAATGCCTTCAATTTGTTAAATTACTTTTTCAGCTTTTGTTAATTAGCTTTTATTAATGGCTTCTGCTTCTTCGCTGCTGTTCCGGAGTTGGGGAGGTAGCCTTTTTCCACTCCCTCCCCTCTTCTCTTTGCCAATTTTCTCAAGTAAAATAGTTTTAAAAGTTCAGGAGTTAAATATATAAAGGAATCTTGTTTCCAAGACCACAGTTTCTCACCCAGATGATCACCTCATTCTTTTTTCCTTCTCTTCTTGCGCCTCCTGGCTTTTGACGGCTCCTAATGACTGTCTTCCCTTGCTGCTGGGTTGGAGGCTGATGCCGGCACTTCAGGGAACTTGTGACTTCCCTGTTCGTGCCTGCCTGTGCCTCCGTTCTTCACTGTCCATACAGGACAGCTATGAACCCTGGGGATCCCCTAAAGCAGCTGAGGTATCGGCATTTTCCAGGCGCCCCGGAATTTGCTTTTACTGCCACTGGTGCTGGCCCTCCAATGCACTCTCTTGAAGTGGTGGCTGTAAAACAACATCTTCATCAAATGGGTAAAACAAGGGTTTGTAATGGGGATGTTGTTTCTGTAGCACCATTTTTTTTACTCTGAACTTGGGGGTCAGGGTCGTGCCCTTGTGTATTATGTGGTCTCGGTTTGGTGATAGTTTTCGCCATTAACGACGCCCTACAGGAAAAGAGGTTTTGTAAGAAAAAAAAGGGGGGGAGGGAAAAAAAGTGTAAAGTGTTTTTAATCAGCTGTTTATGATGGTTTTTGATGATGATGTTTTTATGCTGTTATTTTTGACCAGTTGGATGTGCTGGTTTTTGTGATTACAGTTCTATAACTGATTATTGTTATTGATCTCATTGTTGTGATTGTCATCCTGTGTGTGATGGATGCAACACTGGATGGGACATAGTGGTAGTAGATTTCCAGTAGATATCTATGTTCTGACTGCACATGTTGGTGTAACTATTGTTATTGTTGTCACTGCATATGCCTTCAATTATTCAGTGTTCCCCCCACACCTTCTGCCTCAATGCTTTTTATTTTTGTTCTGCGTGTGTGTTAGTTCTGTTCCTGTTCTTTGTGGACACCACCTTCCCTGTAGATAAGGGTCAGCTTATTTGCTGGGGTAGGATGTCTTATACCTTTCTCCCAACTCCCTTCCTCTGCTCATTCACTGTTGGATGTTCTTGCTTTGTGATGGGGGGCTCCTGGTCCAGGATGGTTATGTCTATGATTGGGTTTTTGATTTTTGCCAAACTTGTGGAACATTCAGTGTAAAATTTGTAGACATGGAAGATTTAATTGCTTTTTAGTTTATTTGCAAGCTGTGAGTCCACAATCTTTGTCAGGAAACTTATATTTATTTATTTATTTATTTATTTATTTATTTATTTATTTATTTATTTATTTATTTATTATTTGATTTATATGCCGCCCTTCTCCGGAGACTCAGGGCGGCTTACAATGCGTTAAGCAATAGCCTTCATACTTTTGTATATTTATACAAAGTCAGTTTATTGCCTCCACAATCCGGGTCCTCATTTTACCTACCTTAGAAAGGATGGAAGGCTAAGTCAACCTTGAGCCTGGTGAGATTTGAACTTGCAGTAATTGCAGGCAGTTCATTGTGAACTGTATAAATAGACTTTGATGTGAATATGACTCATTCAAAGTGGAAGTATTGTGTGTGTGTGTGTGTGTGTGTGTAGGGGGGTATTTGGATAAAGTTAGGAGAAAAAAAATTGTTTTTCTTTTCCTTGCAAAAAAACACCTTGCTATTGCCTTTCCACTGCGTGTATTAAACATATTACATCCTTAATTTGGGGATTTGGGCAGAATTGATTAGAACCATATTAAGTAGTATTATGGAGTACCTAACTCAAATATCAGTGTCCTCTGTTCCAGATACTATTATGCTTCTGTTACATGAGAATGTTGTACATTTTTTTTATTTTTTTTATTGAAAAGTTTTACAAAAAGAAAAAAAAAATTCCCCCCAATATTCCCCCCACCCTTTCCCTCCCCTCACCCCACCCTCCCCCCAGACTTCCCAGAGCAAAATACAAGGTATTTCAATTAACAATCATAAGCTAAATTAAACTATCTATCCTTAGACTACTAGATCCCCACCTGAAGCCTTAACTCCACTATAGATAACATAATACTTCTAGTACTTAGCATTCATTCATAAGCTATTTGATATTTTCTTGTCTGATACTTATTTTGAATATAATCAATCCACCTTCTCCATTCCAATACGTATCTTTCTTGTGTATAGTCCTTCAAATACGCTGAAATTTTCGCCATTTCTGCCAAATTCGTTACTTTCAGTATCCACTCTTCAATAGTAGGCAAAGAGTCCTTCTTCCAGTATTGCGCTACCAACAGTCTGGCTGCTGATATGAAGTTCAAAATCAATTTAGTCTCTAATACTGTACAATCTGTCGTTATGCCCAATAAGAACAATTGAGGAGTAAATTTCAACCTTTTTTTCAGAATGCATCACCCACCAAATTTTTATCCAAAATGCCTTAATTTTCTTACAAGTCCACCATATATGATAATAAGTTGCATCATCACATTCACATCTCCAACATTTAGCTTGCAAATTCGAATACATATATGATAATTTCTTAGAATCTAAATGCCATCTATAAAACTGTTACGATATTTTCAGGATCAGACTCAATAAATAAGTTGAGAATTAGAAGTTCAAATAAAGCACTGTTTATTTACAGAAGGCATTCTATATTCACTGAATAATCACAGATAGAAGCACAGAAGGAATGCATACAGCTCCTTATATATACAATGGGTGGAGCTAGATATGGGAGTGGTGAAATATGAATACATTAAGTAGTGAAGAATAAGTTAACCCCTGATACCCTGATCATGTGCTATTTACATAATGAAGAATAAGGCATTTACTTGTGACAAATCCCCCTCTAAATGCCGATTCGATATATTACAACAATTACATTCAGATTCAGAACAATATAAAACTTGTAACTTAGAAGTCAAATATTTATGCTGCTTAGAAGGCAAAGGCTTTGTTAATATGTCAGCTATTTGCTCTGATGTTTCGCAATGAACTGCTTTAATAAATCCATCCTGAGATAACTGTCTCACATGTTTGAATTTTATATCTATATGTCTGGACCTTTGCCCAATAGCATCAGATCTAGATATTTCAATAGCAGCCTTGTTATCTTCATGCATGATAAATGGTAAAGTGGGTTTCTTCCAAGTGTCTGATAGTAAGTCATTAAACCATATAAGGTTATTTGAGGCCTTAGACAGACAAACATATTCTGCCTCAGTCGTTGAGGTGGCTACTAAATCTTGTTTACCGGTATACCAGTAAACTGGACAATCGTTAAGGAAAAATATATAACCAGATGTGCTTTTTCTACATGTGGTATCGCCAGCCCAATCCGCATCGGCGTAACATGTGAGGATGGGCTCTTTGACATTATTAGGTTCCAATAGCAAACAGAAGTCTAAACTATTCTTTAAATATCTTAATATTCTTTTGACAGCTTCCCAATGATATAGTAACGGTTTGCTGACGTGTCTAGACAATAAGTTGAGAGGCAAAGCAATGTCAGGTCTAGTCCAATTGGAAATATATAGAAGGGAACCTATGACTGATCTGTAAAGCGTATTATCTTTAAATTCAGGGGATGACTCGTCTGTGTTCTTCAAAAAATCAGTTTGCATGGGAGTGTCACATGGCTTAGCATTATTTAAATTACATTTATTCAGAAGTTCTATGATTTTGTCTCTTTCAGAAAGTTTGAATCCCCTTTTTGTTTTACTGATTTGAACTCCAAGATACTTATTTACCTTACCTAATGATTTCAAAGAGAAATGTTCATTTAGTTTTGTTACAAATGTCTCTCTCCTCCCTTTATGTTTACCTATATACAAAATATCATCCACATAAATTAATACAAATTCTAGAGAATCACCCTCTTTTTTGACAAAGAAACAGTTATCAGCAGTAGTAGCATTGAAATTCATAGTTTTGAGTACTTTTACTAAACATTCATACCATCGTTTACCAGATTGTTTCAACCCGTATAAACTTTTGTTTAGTAACCAAGTTTCATTTTTGTTTGTGTATTGACTATGAGGTGCTCTTACATATATTTCTTTATCTAATTTTGCGTGTAGATATGCAGTCTGTATGTCGTATTGGAATACATCAAGGTTGAGTGCTGATGCTATAACCAGAGCTGTCTTAACACTCTCGGTTCTTACTGTGGGAGAGTATGTGTCTGTATAATCCTCGGGATATTTTTGTGCATAACCTTGTGCAACTAGTCTAGCTTTGTATAAGGTGTTGCCTCCCTCTAAGTTTTTAATTTTATATATCCACCTAGTGCCAATAATAGTTTTGTCCTTTGGTGCAGGTGTAGGTGTGAATACATTTAGTTCTCGTAAACTATCCATCTCTTTAGTCATGGCTGATTCCCACTTTTTCTTTTCTTCAGGGGGAAGCTTTAACACTTCCTCATATGTGTTAGGTGTTGATGTTTCTCCATCCATATACATTACATAATCTTTGTATTTGTTTGGCACTTGATTTCTGTTACTTCTGATCGTTCTTTCTGGTTTACTATCATTGTCATGTAAATACCTTGCTTCCTTTTTAGTTAATGAATCTGTCTTTATTTTGTGTTGACGGTTTGTCCATGTTTTGATTTTATTTTTATGTGCGTTGTGATTGTATTCTTCTCTAGTCTTTTTTTCTTGAGGTTTAGTGTCTGGATTGGTATTTGGGAATATTTCATTAAGATGTATTTTAGACCAGTTGGCCTGTTCATGGAACACAGCCGTTCTGGAAACTATAAATTTGTTATTATTATCGATAAATCTGTATCCTTTTGTGCCTGTTTTGTATCCCATGAACCTAAGTCTTCTGGATACGTTCTCACCTTTGCGTCTCAATTGCTTAGGTATGTGTACGTCTGCAGTGACTCCAAATATGTGCATGTGTGCTATTTTTGGTTTCCTATTATACATTACTTCATATGGTGTCTTGTTTACAATGCTGGACCAAGTTCTATTTTGTGTATAATTGGAATATTGTAAAGCTTCTGACCAGAATTGTTTACCTAAGCCAGCATCTTCTAATGTGCATCTAATCATGGTTTGTAATGTTGAGTTCTTTCTCTCTACCACTCCATTTTGGAATGCAGAGAAAGGGCTAGATGTGTAATGTAACATTCCTTTGTCTTTTAGCCATTGGGAGAATTCCTTTGACATGAATTCACATCCCCTATCTGTCATGATTTGTTTTATTTTAATATTATGTTGTGTTTCTACACGTTTGTAAAACTCCTTAAATTTCTGAAAAGTTTCATCTTTGTGTTTTAATGTATAAACAAACCCATAACGACTATAGTCATCCACAATGGTTAGAAAATAACGTTTTTTATATGTGATTGATGGCGTTAATGGACCAACTAGATCCATGTGTACCAAATCAAAAATTTTGTTGGTTGATCTTGTTGACTTTCTGGGTTTGGGACTAGTTTTGAGTTTTGTAGATTTACATACTGAGCATTCCAAATAGTTTTCACAATTTTTTATTTTAATACCTTCAGCATGTTCAGTCATCTTTTGTACTACAGGAAAACTGGCATGTCCTAATTTCCTATGTAAGACATGAGCACACTCATCATGAATTGGTTTACCTATTTTAGGTTTTTTTTCATTGGGTGTGTCTTTGTGATTATGAATTACCTCATGTTCCTCATTGTCACTATTACTATTGTCTCCATTATCTATGTCATTGTTATCTTCCATATTGGAATCAATGTTGTGTAACCATCTCTCCTTTGTCATTAAATAAGGTAGACCTCCTTTGGTAATCACAGTACCTATACTTATTCTGTTTTTCTCTAATGTTGCTCTTCCTTTTGAGAACACAATATTTATGTCAGAATCTCTGCTTAGTTTTATTGCACTAAGTATGTTATGAGGTATTTCAGGTATTAACAATACCCCCTCTATTTTTCCTAGGCCAGGTAAGGTTATATTCCCTCTACCTATGACTTGAACCTTTTCTTGATTAGCTACTTTAATTACAAATTTATCTTCTACAAATGAAGATAATATATTTTTATTATTTGTAGTGTGATTAGTTGCTCCAGAATCAATAAGCCAATCGTTGTTCTCTGGTTGTTGTATGTTAGTGTTGTCATGTTTGTTTAACCCATTCAGTGAACCAGACCTTCTATCCTTTGAATTATCTCTGCCCCCTCTATGTTCTCTATAGTTGGGTGGACTTCTATATCTATGTCTATCAATGGATGACTGTCTGTTGTGGTATCTATTTCTATATTCTGATCTTTGTCTTTCTCTTAGGAGTTTAGGACAATCCCTCCTATTATGTTCCTTGGATCCACAGTTGTGGCATCCAATTGGTTCATGATATCTTTCTTGAAATGCTACCTTCTTATATTGTTTATGTTCCATGTGATTGTTACAACGACTCCTCCTTGAATTGTCTTCAGCTATTAGCTTATTAGATAGACTTTCTATGGATAAATATCCTAAATTGATTGTGTCTAAATGTGATATATAATTATCCCACGATGGGTCTAGTGAGTTAATGATAACACTCTTCATTGTTTGATCTGAAATTATCTCCCCCCTTAAATGCAGTTCTGCTCTAATTTTGTTTAAAGATATTAAATGTTCACTTATGGTAACCCCTGGCTTTATCCTAGATGAGAAGAAATCTTTAGACATTCTTGTAGTAGTGGCTACACTTTCACTGTGAAACAATTTAAACATGCATTGAATAATTTCTGAGACAGTCAGATTTTGCTTAATACTGTGATACATGGCAGGAGATATACTGGAAATTAATAAGAAAAATGCTCTATGGTGTAGGCAGTCCAATTTTAGAGTCCAAGGTCTTTTTGGGGGGTTAGTAATAAAAAACAGTAAGTTTTCTTTTAGAAAGACAACCTGGAGCTGCTGACACCATTCTTGCAAATTAATACCATCTATTCTCAGTTTTGGGAAGTCATTGGGCAAATTCCCAATATTGTTGGATCCATTACTTACAACTGGAGGTAGTCCGTGATCTTGTAAATGTTGAAAGTTGCAAAATGGCGTGGGGATGCTTTCAACGAGTCTGAATGGTTCTCTCCGTTCCTCATGTCCTCCGAAGCTGTCTGCGTAGTCTTGCACATGCGCGTTGTTCATTTCGTTCCTGAAGCCGTCGTGAGAGGTTCTCGCTGCTGCAGCTCCCTCGCATTGTTCTTCTTCCGAGGAATCGGTCTCCGGCTCAATCTTGGGAGTCCTGGTGATAGCGGGCGCTCGCTTTCTTTCGTTGGGGACGCTGGTCCTTGGGATCGTCTGAGGCGTGGGGTGGTATCTGCAGGGCTCTCTGGGTTCAGGCGTCGGTGCTCTCGTCGTTTGGATAGAAGCGGGTAGATTTTGAGGTGTTTGCTTGCTTGCTTGTCTTTTCGTTGATTCTTTAGTGATTTTCAATTTTGGTCCAAATGCTGCAAAGAGCGTTTTCATTGCTGACTTTACTCGCATATCTATTGAAGCTTCTTCGATCTCTGTGTCTGATTCTTCTGAGGTGTAAATTTTCTCTCTTTCATTTCTTGCATCGAGTAAGGCTTTTCGCGCCAGATATTTTGAATCCCGCTTTCTGATTGGCTCTGCTTCGCTCATCTTAGGGGTCTGTTGAAACCAAGATGGCTGCCATTCGAAATTTTGCGCGGGACTGTTAGTTTTCTTCTTTGTTGTATTTTTATCTGCAGGCAGATCGCTCACCGTTTTTGAATCTTTAGATTTATCTGGAACGATGTGCTTCTCTCTCGCTGCTCCGTTGTTTTTTAATATGTCTTGGAGGTTCGCGATGAGGTTTTCATCGTTCTTTTGGCTTTTTAAGAGTTTTAGTATCTCTGACCTGAGTTCGTTGTTTTCTATTTCGTTTTCTTCTTGGTCATCAGTTTCATCTATTATTTCTTCGTCGTCTGTAGTGCATTCTTCAGATTCTCTCGATATTGCATTCGTGGACTCATCGATTATTTCTTGATCTGCTTCCATTTCTTTGCTGTATGCCCTGGTGTTGGGCCTATCTCTTTTGTTTCTGGAGTTTTCTCTCTCAGACATGTTTAAGATTTTATTGAGTCAATTCAACCATCCTCTGCTACCAGATTGTTACGATATTTTCAGGATCAGACTCAATAAATAAGTTGAGAATTAGAAGTTCAAATAAAGCACTGTTTATTTACAGAAGGCATTCTATATTCACTGAATAATCACAGATAGAAGCACAGAAGGAATGCATACAGCTCCTTATATATACAATGGGTGGAGCTAGATATGGGAGTGGTGAAATATGAATACATTAAGTAGTGAAGAATAAGTTAACCCCTGATACCCTGATCATGTGCTATTTACATAATGAAGAATAAGGCATTTACTTGTGACAAAAACATTTTATAAAAATTTTCTCTCAAATTTTGTGCTTGCGTAAATTTAACATTTCTAACCCAAATCTTTTCCCATGTTTCCATCATCACTGGTTCCTGAAAATTTTGTGCCCATTTTATCATACAATCCTTAACCAATTCCGTTTCTGAATCTATTTCCAATAAAGCATTATACAACCTTTTAATATGCATCTGACTTTGATCTCTAATCTGTTTCACCAGATTTTCCTCATTTTGCATAACACCAATTTTTTGGTCTTCCCTCCATCTAGCTTGAAGCTGACCATACTGAAACCAAGTATAAATTATCCTTTCTTCTTTTAATACATCTAAAGATTTCAATTGCAGTTTACCCCTTTCCAAAAAAAGAAGCTCTTTATAAGTAATCACCTCTGTTTTTTGCTCTATACTTATATTTTCTATTGCATGTCTCGGATTTGCCCATATGGGTATTTTATAATTTAGCTTATATTGATACTTTTTCCAAACCCTCAGCAACGCATTTCTAAGTATATGACCCTTAAACACTTTATCCACTTTTTTTTCATATAACAGATAAGCATGCCATCCATATAACAAATCATAACCTTCTATATTTAACATTCTTTCTTCAGTTAAGTTAAACCAATCGCTAATTTGAGATAAAACGGCTGCTTCACAGTACAATCTTAAATTAGGCATTTTAAGACCTCCTCTCTCACGTACATCCTGTATAATTTTCAATTTCACTCTTGGTTTCTTCCCACCCCAGATAAAGGTATTAACCCCTTTCTGCCATTCCATCAAGTTTGCGTCTTTCTTAAGCACTGGTATCATTTGAAACAAAAATAAAAACCTAGGTAATACATTCATTTTTATTACTGCAATCCTTCCCAGTAAAGATAGTTGTAGCTTTTTCCAGTTTTCCATTTCTTTCTGCACTTTTTGCCAAAGAACTTCATAATTGTTTTTAAACAATTTTGTATTTGAGGCTGCAATATATACTCCTAAATACTTAACCTTTTTAACTATTTTAAACCCCGTTATTCTCCCTAAATCTTCTCTTTGAGATATGGACATATTTTTAATTATCATCTTTGTCTTGTGTTGATTTACTTTAAATCCAGATACTTTACCATATTGACCTATTATGTCCAACATATATGGAGCCGCTTCTATAGGTTGAGATAAAGTAACAACCAGGTCATCTGCAAACGCTCTTAGTCTATAATCCTGCTGTCTAATTACAATTCCTTTTATTTTATCAGAGTCACGTAGCTTGTTCAACAAAACTTCTAAAGTTAAAATAAACAACAATGGCGACAAGGGACAACCCTGCCTTGTGCCTTTCTCAATTTTAAAAACATCTGTTAGGCCTCCATTAACTATTATTTGTGCTGTTTGTTCCTGATATATTGCTCTAATTGAGTGTGTAAAATACTCTCCAAAATGCATTTTTTCTATTATCTTAAACAAAAATTGCCAATTCAATCGATCAAATGCTTTCTGTGCATCCAAAAATATGAACGCTGCAGGGACCTTGTTGTTTTTTTCCAAATATTCCAATAAGTTTATAATTTGTCTAACATTATATTTCATTTGCCTCCCTTTTATAAAACCTGATTGATCATTATGAATTGTTTGCTGCATAACTGGCATTAGTCTATTCGCTAATATCTTAGCAAAAACTTTATAATCAGTGTTCAAAAGTGAAATTGGCCTAAAATTTTCAGGTTTGGTACAATTTTGATCTTCCTTCAGGATCAGTGAAACAAAAGCTGTTCTCCAAGAGGGTGGAACTCCTCCCCCTAATTGAATTTTACAAAATAGAGCTCTAAGCCAGTGGTTCTCAACCTTCCTAATGCCGTGACCCTTTAATACAGTTCCTCATGTTGTGGTGACCCCCAACCAAGGGTGGGTTCTAAATTTTTTTACTACCGGTTCTGTGGGCATGGCTTATTATGTGGGCGTGGCTTGGAGGTCATGTGACTGGGTGGGCGTGGCTAGCTGGTCATGTGACCGGGTAGCCATGGCTATATGTATAGGGACTACTCAGAGGGCTGAAAAAAGTCATTTCTGACAGGTCCTCGCACTTTTGACTGGTCCTCACACTTATGACCATCCTCACATTTATGCCCGTGCAGCATTCTTAACAACCATGTCACTCATTTCACAACTGCTTCTCTTCAACATGGTATAAGATAGGGCAAAAAACGTAAATTGTGAGGACAGTCGTAAATTCGAGGACTGGTCAAAAGTGCGAGGACCAGTCAAAAATAACTTTTTCAGCCCTCTGAGTAGTCCATATGCATAAAAGGATACAGCAATAGAGATGGATGAAGGAAGGGAAGGGAAATTAGAGTAGGAGTGAAGGTAAGAGAGGGAGGAAGAGAGGAGGAGAAAGAGAAAGAAAGAGGAAGTAGGGAGAAGAAGAAGAGGGGGGAAGAGAAAGTAAAAAAGAAAGAAAAGACAGAGGTGGTAGGTTTGAGGAGAAAGATTGCTGTACAATAAAAAAGATGAAAGGGAAGAAAGCCACCCCCAAACAAATATTAAGATATTAAGATAAAGAATGAATTGTTAAACTTTAAAGAATAAAAGAGAACAAATAGCAATAAATAGCAATAATTAGAAACATACATACAAACATACAACCTATTTTCTTTGAACAGAGTATTTGGCCGGTTCACAAATTTAAACAGTTGTAGGAGGTTAGCACCCACCCCTTTCCTAGAAGAATGAAATATTTTGGGAAATATTAAAAAGGCAGAATATTATATTTCCCTACCTGGATGAGAAATGGAGAAGCATATTTTACAGACAAAGCAACCCCCACCCTTTGTTAATGGGCCAGAGGCAGAAAGTCAATCCTTTGTCAAAGGACATTTGCAACACAATAGCAACAGAAACTAACACAATGGGCCCCATCAAGCCATGTGATCCTGTCCACCATTAAACCATCTTTCCAAGCAGTCTCCATGTTTCCAGTGTCTTTTTCCCCACTTGGAGCAGAACCCAGAAGGATATTTCTTCCAACACAGTATTTAATCATTTCAATTAAATTTACAATTTCTATATTTCCTTTTTACCATATTTATTCCTCATCTATTTTTTTAAAAAAACAATATTACCCTTCATCCTCATCTCTAATCTTAATCAAATTCAATTTTTCCCTTCTATTCTATATTATACCCCTTCGCATTGTCATCTATTTTTATATCCATCCTCACATTGGTTAATTATGTAATACAGTTGTTTAATACAAATTCAACATTTTAATATAAATCAATTAGTTATATAACTATCTTTTTTGTATATTAATCAATATGAACATGAATATTCCAATTATTTCCATGCAATCCAATTTCTTACAAATCAATTAATTATATTTACCAATAATAATAAACCAAATAATTTCCCCCATATATTCCTCCAAACCACAACTTAACCATTTCTGCTTTCAACACAATATACAATTAATAGCATCTCAATTATTACAATTCCCTAGTTAAATAGAGCTTTTTTTCTTTTGTGTTTAAAAATCTTGAACCTCCTCTTTTGCCCTAAATTTCCCATTGTTTGCAGTTTTGCACCTACCTTTTTTGGTGAGGAAAAAGAAAAAGAAATCTCTCTGCCTCATTTTGTCACGTTGCAGCCTGCTTACTTTCAATTTCGCTTTTTCAGCATAGCTAGAGGGAAAAAAATCTGCTCCAGGAATTTACCTCTTTGCAGCTAGCTCTTTGAAGCCTCGCAGCAAGAATTTAAAGTTTTTTTTCCCTCTAGCCATCAGCTGGGACTCCGGAGGCAGCAATAGATTGGGAGTGGGCGGGGTAAGCGAACGGCGACCGGGCGATCCAACAGAGGCAGAGGGTGAGGGTGAGTGAAGGCGTGGGGGGGGCGAGAGAGGGCTTTGGCGACCCCTGTGAAATGGCCATTCGACCCCCAGGTTGAGAACCGCTGCTCTAAGCGGTTCTACCATTTCAGACTGTAGATTCTTATAATAAACAGCTGTTAATCCATCTGTTCCCGGAGCTTTCCCTGTTTTTAACTGCTTAATTGCAGCAATAATTTCCTCAGAAGTTATTGGCTGATTCAATCCTTCCCTCTAATGTAGATAAAAGAAATAATGTGAATAAAAGAAAGGAATCATACAGAGTCAGATATATGGGCTCTGGGGGACCCTCTCTATTCACATTATTATAAGGGGAAGACGTGCTTAGATACATGAACTCTGAGAGAACCTCTCTATTTACATTATTATAAGAGAAGAAAGTGCTTGTTGGAAATTATATTAACAAACAGTTAAACCCCATTAAGTGGTAATATATCTTCTGAGACCTAGATGTCACGAAAGGACTGCCATATGGAAAACATCTGAGTGACCTCACTATGAATGACACAAAGACCTATATGTTACAAAGAGTTACTTAATCCAATAAATTTACCCAAGGACAGTAGTAACTCTCCCATTAGCAACTCCGAGCACTTAAGGAAAAGTTGTGTGGCTAAGATAATTTTGTAAACTAAAATTAATGCTTTAAGTAATTAGATGAACTTATTATCCAATGTATGTAACCATATAGGGAAAATCGGATGTATGATCTCATATTAACCATATATGGAAAATGTATGATCTCACTGAATCCTTTGTCTTAGAAATGTATAAAACCGTTGTATCAGAGTTCTCTACTTGTTCAAAGCTTCATGTACAAAACTGGCTCTGAACCTTGCGCAATAAAACTGTCTCTGGCTGACCTAGGAATGTTGCTTGGTCCTTCCATTCCACAACACCTCTGTTCTAACGTTAATTCAGGAATATTCTCTTCCTTTAAGTATCTGTCTATATCTATACCTTGTGTCGAGTCACTAGCATATAACTTTGTATAAAATTCTAAAAAAGCCTTTTTGATCATATCCTGTTGGTAAACTTCCTTACCTCTAAATTCTATCTTACCAATGACTCGTGATTTCTGTTTTTTCCTCAGCATATAGGCCAACCACCTACCTGGTTTATTGGCATTACAAAATGTATTATGTTTAGCATATTGTAAACTAGTTGCCACCTGATCAGCCATTAACATATTAAATTGCCCTCGTAGTATATTTATTGTTTCTTTCACTTTCTTATCTCCTGGATTGAGTATAAGTAATTGTTCTTTCTCTTTTATTTCTTCCTCTATCTCTTTCCGCTTCTTTTGTTGTTTTAATCTATGTTTATTATTCATATGTATTAACGTACCCCTCATATAAGCCTTACTAGCATCCCAAACCATTTCCATAGAAGTACCCTTATGCATATTAATAGCAAAAAATTCTTTCATTTGTTTTTTGAGTTCTTTCACATTATCTTCATATCTAAATAAATTTTCATTTAGCCTCCAGGACCTCCTTTCTCCCCTCTCCTGTTCAAATTCCACCCAAACCGGACTATGATCAGTTAGAGTTCTTGGACATATCTTCGTCTTCTTCACCCTGGAAATAAAATCATTTGTGGTTAGTATAAAATCAATCCTGGAGAAGGATTGATGTCTATCAGAAAAAAAAGTAAAGTCTCTTTCCTCCACGTTGCGTTCTCTCCAAATATCTCTCAATTCTATATCTTCCATCATATCAAAAAAGGATTTAGGTAATTTTGCACGTGTTGAGATCTTTGATAAACTTTTTTTATCTTTCTGTGTGTCTATTACTCCATTCCAGTCACCCATTAATATAAAAGATTTATAATCCCATTGTATTATTTTAGTATGTAAAAATTTATAAAACTTGTCTTGTTGCTGATTAGGGGCATATATTCCAATTAAAAGCATTTTTCCAGTCTGTGTTAATAGTTCAATTGCAATATATCTCCCTTGATCATCTGCCTCAATTAAATTAGCTGATAATCCTTTCTTTACATATATAACTAACCCATTTTTCTTCTCTGATGCTGATGCCACAAAGTGTGTGCCTAATCTTGAATTTATCAAATATTTTTGATCTAATAGTCTAATATGTGTTTCTTGCAGGCAAATAACATCATTGTTAAATTGTTTTAAATAATGAAATACTTTCTTTCTTTTTTGTGGTGAATTTAGGCCATTAACATTCCAAGATAGGAATTGAGTTGCCATCTTTAGCCTTACGAAGCCTCATGAGCATCAGCTGAACATCCTCCTCCACCTTACTCTTCAGCCTAGTCCCCCCCCCCCCCCACGGCTTGTGTTTTTTGAACTTCTTGAGATAGATCTTGAGATTGTTGCATTTTTTGTTGTTCTTGAAGTTTATAAGTTGATCGGGTCAGTCGTTGTTCTTTTGGCTCTCCCTTCTTAGGTGGTTCCAGAGTTGGGGGTGGGCCCCCAAGATCCAGGTCTTCTTCCATGGTGATTCCTCCAGCTGCAACTTCAGCATAAGTTTGTATCTGCTTTCCATCTTTTTCTTGTTGTAGTATCTCCATTTTCTTTCTAACCCCCCCTGGTGAGGGTGGGTATCCAGCCTTTAAAACATTGACATAAAAATCTTTTGCCTTCCAAACTGTGTTTAACCGGTATCTTTCTCCACTATAAGTCACTATTAGACCAGTTGGAACGTCCCATCTGTATTCCACTTGTTGGTTTCTCAGCTCATTTACCAAAAAAACAAAGTCCTTTCTACTTCTCAACATTTTTGGAGGGATCTCTTTCAAAACCACCACTTCTTGCCCAGCCACCTGGACCTTATTCTTGTAAGAAGCTTGTAAAATATCATTTCTGATCCTCCTGGTTGTAAAATAAATCACCACATCTCTTGGCAGCTGTCTTTGTCTTGCCAGCCAGGAATTAACCCTATAAATTTTATCAATTCAGCTTGCCACATCTTCTGGTCTTTCTTTAATTATCTCTGCAATAGCTTCAGCACAAATATCCTTTAGATTTTCTTTGCTGTTTTCTTTCAGGCCTCTCAGTCTCAAGGCAAATTCCATAGATCTGTATTGTAGCATTACCAATTCATCATCCACTCTCTCTGTTTTAGTCATGATATCTCCCATTTTGCTTTCCAAATTTAAATTGGCTTCGTTAATTTCTTCCACTCTCTCGTCCACCTGAATAACAAGTTTTGACAATCCTGATACTGCAAAAACAATATCATCTCTTATTTCATCATGCTTTACTGCAACAGCTTCTTTAATTGACTTTATATCCTCCTCAACTTTCTTTAATTTCCCTTCCAGAATTACTGTTAGGTTATTCATTCCTGCAGCTTGATTATTCATGGCTTCTTTCATAAATTCTTTAAGATCATTAAGAGCAGCCTCCTGACTCTGTGAATCAGCCAGAAGTTGTGCTTTCTGTGTCACCACTGACACAACTGAAGAACCTCCCCCTCCTTTAACAACTCCTGGCTTAACTTGTTTAGAAGCCATCTTTTTTTTTTCTTTTAAAAAGATCTTGTCAGGTTTCGGTTCTGTCTTAAAATAAGTTTCATTTTCAAGCGCAGTCTCTAATGAATCATTCTTTATTAAGAACAGAAATAGCCGACATTTCTGAGGCTAATTGCAGCTCAACTGGCCCCTCCTTCCAACCCCCTCCTCTTCCGCTCTCCAACCCGATTTCTCATTGGCCATTAGCCAATCCATCTCTCCGTCCTGGCACGTACTTCTCACAGGAATGTGACCCCCACCCTCATCCCCCAGAAAACCCTATCTCTTGCATGCAGAAAACTAGGTAAAAGTTCATCTCAGCAATAATTCAGCACTTCTGGTCTTCATGACAGCACTGGAAGAGAGCATAAGTTGGAGTGCTGACATCCGGCCCCTCTCCCTTCACTTCTGCGACATCACCTATCCCATAGGGAAAACACAAGAAGATTAGTCCCATCAGCCCCTCCCTGGCTGTGCACCCCCCCCTCCCGGCTTTCCCGGGTGGTCTGCATGGAATTTTGCTATAAGGCGATCAGCTTGGATGTTTGCGCTCTTCACCCAGGAAGCCTCTGACAATGGGTAACCCTTCCATTTAATTAAGTACTGAAGGCGCCCCCTGTGCCATCTTGAATCGAGAATCCGCTGCACTTCATAATGCGTTTGGCCCCCAACAACCAGGGGCCCAGGGGGTTCACGTGGTGTTGGCCTTAAAGTAGACCCCACTACAGGTTTTAGAAGGCTACTGTGAAAAACGGGGTGAATTTTCCCCAAAAGCCGTGGCAACTGCAATTGCACCGTAACGGGGTTGATTATTTTTATTATAGGAAATGGTCCTATAAATTTTGGGCCCAATTTCCTGCTCGGGAGTCTAAGTCTCAAGTACTTGGTGGAGAGGTAAACTTTCTCTCCCAGCTGAAATGGTCTTTGGGGAGTTCGGTGCTTGTCTGCTTGGTCCTTATAAGATTGAGCCGCCTTTGCCAGCGCCCTCTTAACATTTTCCCAACTTTGTCTCAACATTGCCATCCAGTCGGTCAAACTGACTGAGGAAGGGGGCTCCCTCGGGTATTCTGGCATGGGAACAAAATCCATGCCACTCACTATTTTGAACGGGGTTAGCCCCGTGCTGCTGTGGACAGCATTATTATATGCAACCTCCGCAAAAGATAGGAGGTCTGCCCAATTGGACTGCTGGTAGTCGACGTAGCATCTTAAATACTGTTCTATCATAGCGTTCAGTCTTTCTGCCCCCCCATTGGTACTCGGGTGAAATGCTGAGCTGAGCCCTTGGGATGAACCTATGGATCGTAGAAACTCCCTCCAGAACTTTGCTGTGAACTGGACCCCTCTGTCGGAAATGATTCTCCTGGGGACTCCATGTAGGCGGTAAATGTGTTTCAGGAACAGTTTGGACAACTGACGGGCTGAAGGCAGTCCACTACAAGGAATGAAGTGTGCCTGTTTGGAGAATAAGTCTATTACAGTCCAGATCACTGTATTTCCACTACTCCTCGGTAGGTCTACTATAAAGTCCATTGCAATCTCCTCCCATGGTCTTGTTGGCTCAGCTACTGGTTGCAACAATCCAGGCGGGCACCCTGGCCTTGTCTTCATCATGGCACAAATGGTGCAGCTTTTTACATAACTGTCTACGTCCTTTCTCATATGTGGCCACCAGAACTGCCTCCGTACTAGGTGCAGAGTCTTTAGGAACCCGAAGTGTCCTGCTGGTTTAACATCGTGGCTCCTCTTGAGAATCAGGATGCGTAAACTCTGTGGCACATAGAGCTTTGTCCCCCTCCATGCTAGTTCATCTCTTTTTGTCAAGAGATGTTGATTGTCTCGATACCAGGGGTCTGTCAGCATTTCATTTTTTAATTTTGCAGTTAAGTCACTTGCAAGTTGGCCTTGCTGGTCATGTCATTGCCGTCTGGTGATCACTTGGGCCGCAGCTTGGGTGGAGGGGATGATGGCATTCACTACCTGCTCCCGCTCACTGTTGTATTGGGGCATCCGGGAGAGGGCATCAGCCAGGAAATTTCTCCCACCTGGGATGTGCTTAAGCTCGAAATTGAAACGATTGAAGTATTGTGCCCACCGTACTTGCCTGGATGACAGTTTTCGTGGGGTTTTTAGGGCCTCTAGGTTTTTATGATCAGTCCAGACTTCAAATGGTTTCTGGCCTCCCTCTAGAAGGTGCCGCCAGGTCAACAAGGCCCACCTTACTGCAAACGCTTCCTTCTCCCACGCCGCCCATCGCCTCTCCGTATCGGTGAGTTTGCGGGAGGTGTAGGCGCAGGGTTGTAGATCCCCTTGGTTGTTCTTTTGGAGTAACACAGCTCCTACTGCCACATCACTTGCGTCTGCTTGGATGACAAAAGGCTGTTCTGGATCCGGGTGTTTTAAGACAGGTTCTTTCGCGAACAGTCCTTTTAGCGTCTCAAATGCCTGTTGGCAGGTCAGGTCCCACTGTAGGGGTTGTCCCGGGCGAGGTTTCATCGCTGGGCTTCCTGTCTTTAGGAGGTCTGTCAAAGGTTTGGCAATCTTCGCAAACGAGGGGATGAATTGTCTGTAGAAATTCGCAAAACCTAGAAAACTTTGCAATTGTCTGCGGGTGCGAGGGGGCTGCCATTGTAGAACTGATTGGACCTTGGCTGGGTCCATCTCTATCCCCTCATTTGATACTCGGTAGCCCAGGTAGTCTAGCCGTGATTGGTGGAAATCGCATTTTGGCAGTTTGACATATAGGTTTGCCCGTAGCAGTTTTTTCAGTACTTGGCGGACGAGGGGTATATGTTCGTCTATGGTCTCCGTGTAGATAAGAATATCGTCCAGGTAGACGAGGACCCCTTTGTAAAGGTGTTCATGTAAGACTTCGTTTATTAACTGCATGAACACTGCCGGGGCTCCTTGCAATCCAAAAGGCATTACTTTAAACTGGAAACTGCCCAGGGGGCAGTTGAATGCTGTTTTCCATTCATCTCCTGCCCTTATGCGTACTCGGTAATAAGCTTCTCGAAGGTCTAGTTTGGTGAAAACCTTTCCTTTAGCTAGGTGGGCTAACATGTCTTTCATGAGGGGGAGGGGGTACAAGTTGTGTACGCAAACAGCATTGATACTTCGAAAATCGACCACCAGTCTCATGGAGCCGTCCTTTTTCTCTTTAAACATGACCGGCGCCGCTACCCTTGGTTTCACTGGCTCAATAAATCCCCTTTGTAAGTTTTTGTCTATGTAGTCCCGCATTTCCTGCATTTCTCGGGGCGTCATAGCATACATTTTAGGTTTGGGTAGTTTCGCTCCTGGGATAATCTCGATGGCACAATCGGTCTCGCGGTGGGGGGGCAGGATGTCACACTCGGCCTCGCTGAATACCCCTGCAAGGTCTTGGTACTCCCTTGGGATCTGGTTTGCGTTACAAGCGGTGGTGGGTTCGGCTGCCAATTGTTTTGCTGCACCTTCTGGGAGGGACCCTTGTGTTGGTGGTGTTTTCTTCTGTAGTGGAGGGCTGCTTTGGGGTTTCAGCGTGGGAGGGAATTCTTCTGGTCGGGGCGGCAGGGGTTGGGGCCCCTTTGCTATTCTCAGCCTGCGGGTTCCCTCTTGCCACCAAATGATTGGGCCCCATTTGTCGAGCCATGAGAGTCCCAATATGACTGGTTCTGTCATCTTGGGGGCTATTATGAAGCGGATCGTCTCCCAGTGATCTGCGAGTTCTAGTCTCACGGGTTCAGTCAAATGTGTGGCATATGTTCCTCCCACTAGGGACCCATCAACTTGCTCGAAGCGAATTGGTTGTTTGAGCTGTTTAGCTCGGATTCCCAATTTTAGAACTGTGGGTAGGTTGATTAGGCACCGTGTGCTACCCGAGTCTATTAGGGCTTGGAAAGTCTCTTGGGCCCCTGTTTTGGGGGCTGTTAGGCGTATGGGGAAAAGAAAAGGATGGACGGGTCCACTCACCATCGGGTCATCCTCGCCTTCGTCTTCCGTGTCATAGGGTTCGGGGAACTGATCTCCCTCATCTGGGATTCCTCTGGTTTCGGTCAGATGAGCGAAAAACTCAGGGATTTGGGGAGTTTCCTGCGGTACGTGGGTGACGCGGTTGGGCCCTCGTTCCGGTCGTGCTTTGGGCGGTGGAGCTGGTCCCGGTCTAGGCGTTCCACATCTTGCTGCTATGTGGCCGCTTCCCCCACATCTGTAGCATTTCAGTGGGCTCCGTGGGGCAGTTGGTCTGTAGGAGGGCTGTGATGTTGGGGTTTCTCGTCTGTTGAGTGGCCCCTGGTCTGGTCGGCCTCTCTCCTTTCCCTCTGGTGGTTTTGACGTGTCAGTCGCCCGCAGCCCTCTGTCGACTTTTATCGCTACCCGGAACCATTCAGCGAGTCGGTTTGGGATGTCACGATAGGCAGTCACTTGGGAAATTCTTTTATCTAGGCTTGTTCTAAAAAAATACACCAGCAATCGCTCTGGTAGGGGAGGCAGTGTCCCAATGACTCTCCTGAATTCACGGATATGCTCTCTGATAGGCTTCCCCCTCTGCATTAGGTTTCTGAGTTCGTCTTCCACATAGGGGTCCTCCTCCTCCTCCTCATAACGGGCTCTCAATAGTTGCAAGAACCCATCCGCATTTTGTAGCTGGGGGGCCCTGTATTTGTAGAGTGATGCTGACCACCTCTTTGCTTCTCCCTCCAGCCCTTCCCTGATAGCATTCACTAGGGCTCTGGGGAAAGGGTAGAGGTGTCCGAACCGCTCTATGTATATCTCAGCTGAATCGAGGAATTGGGCGAGGTTGTCTGGGTCACCATCGAACTTCCCTCTGAACTGGGGTGGCTCCTCCCTCTCTGCCCTCTCCTCTCTGTGCTGAGCTCTGGAGGGCCAGCCCTGGTGTTGATAGTCCTCTGCCTCGTCTCTCATCCTGGGGTGGGGAGGTGCTGCCTTGTCTGGGCTTCGCTGCCATTCCCATCCCCAGCTCGCCCTTCCCAATTCACTTAGGGGTTTTTCTTTATCTTTTAACTTTGCAAAAGGGGATTCCGCCTTTAAGGCTTTTGGCACAGTCCCCGGGTACTTATCTGCTTCACGTTTCTTTGCTTGAAGTTCTGCGGGGGGGGGAAGGTGGAGAAAGTTGAACCTTTGTATTTTCCAAGTTGGCTGGAATCACGACCGCTTCTGCTCCTCCCGTTTCTTGAAGCAGGCTTTCCTCCGATAGCTTGGCTTCAGCCATAGTCCGTCCGACCAGTTGTGTGGGAGGGAACGGGATGATTTAAACTCAGCCAGCCTGGATTTGGAGGAGAGTTGAGCTGTCTGTCAGGTTTCGGTTCTGTCTTAAAATAAGTTTCATTTTCAAGCGCAGTCTCTAATGAATCATTCTTTATTAAGAACAGAAATAGCCGACATTTCTGAGGCTAATTGCAGCTCAACTGGCCCCTCCTTCCAACCCCCTCCTCTTCCGCTCTCCAACCCGATTTCTCATTGGCCATTAGCCAATCCATCTCTCCGTCCTGGCACGTACTTCTCACAGGAATGTGACCCCCACCCTCATCCCCCAGAAAACCCTATCTCTTGCATGCAGAAAACTAGGTAAAAGTTCATCTCAGCAATAATTCAGCACTTCTGGTCTTCATGACAGCACTGGAAGAGAGCATAAGTTGGAGTGCTGACAGATCTTTTTTTTTCCTTTCAAAGCCACAAAGTCCCTTGAACAACTTTAAAAAGCTTGTAATTTATAGTCTCTAATTTATCAGGCAAAATAGTCTTTTCTCCACAAGCTCTCAATTCCCAGCAGCTTAAATCCACTCTCACGGAAAGTTCTCAATAAGCACTTTCGTTTCTGACTTTCACTTTCAAAACCATAACAAAGACGCCATCTTCAGCCTCCAGCTCAAAGAAATTCAATTTGAAACAAAGTAAGTCCGGAGTTAAGCTCTGTTACTTTTAAGGCTTGTTCTCCTGTTTCTGCTCTGCCTGCGCTTGTATTCAATCAGACTCACATTTGACAGCAGGATCGGTCGCGGCTTCTAGCTCTGTTTACACAGAGTTGTCCCGGATTCGGAGCTTCTTGGCGGGCTGACTGGGGAGCTCTCACCCTCCAAGCCTCTGGAATTATTCCAGAGGACTTTTGGGGAGCTCTACTCTCACCCACTGGCTCTCCTCTCCTTCTTTTCCTGAAGGGGAGGTTTTTCAGCTGCCAGACAGCCGATTTGCGCTGTCAAAGCGGCTTTTACGAAGTCACGGGGCTGGCGGTCTAAGGAGACCGTCCACGAAGCTTGCGGTGCCAACTGAAAGTCCCTTTTTTTATTTATTAAAAAGTTTTACAGAGGGTTTACATGTTTATTCCCCCCTTCCCTACCACCCCCACCCCTCCCCTCCCTTACCCCCACCACCCCTCCCCCCACCCCTTCCCCTTCCCATCCACCCACCTTCCCCCCCCTCTTCCCAGAACAAATTACAGGGTATAACATTCAACAATCATAATCCATCCTAATCTAAATAATTATAACATTCAGCATCTCTTATTCCTTCAATTCCCTAATTACCCTACTAACTTAATTACCTAAAAACACACCAAATATCTACATATTTATTCATAACCTATCTGCAACTTCTTATTCCGGTATTTACTTTGGATATAATCTATCCATCTTCTCCAGTCCCTTAAATATCTTTCATTTGAATGTTCCTTCAAGTAGCGCCAAAATTTTTGCCATCTCCGCTAGGTTTGTTACTTTCATTGTCCATTCTTGGATTGTAGGTAAATCTTGCTTCTTCCAATATTGTGCCACCAACAATCTTGCTGCAGCTATTAAATTCAAAATCAAATTAGTCTCTATAACCGTACAATCCATAACTATACCCAGCAGAAACAACTGTGGTGTAAATTTTAACCTCTTTTTAAGAATATTTTGTAAAATCCACCAAATTTTTATCCAGAACGCTTTAACCTTTTTACATGTCCACCAAATATGAAAGTATGTAGCATCCTCACAATCACATCTCCAACATTTTGGTTGTACATTCGGATACATACAAGATAGTTTTTTTGGATCTAGATGCCATCTATAAAACATTTTATAAAAGTTCTCCCTTAAGTTTTGCGCTTGTGTAAATTTCACATTTCTTACCCATATTTTTCCCATATTTCCATCATTATTGGTTGTTCAAAATTATGCGCCCATTTTATCATACAATCTTTAACTAGCTCTGTTTCCGAGTCTATCTCTATCAATATATTATACAATCTTTTTATATGCATTGAACTTTGGTCTCTAGTTTGTTTTATTAAATTTTCATCGCTTTGTATAATACCAATTTTCTGATCTTTTCTCCATCTGGCTTGTAGTTGTACATACTGAAACCAAGTTTGAATTATTTTCTCCTCTTTCAACACATTCAAAGGTTTTAATTTTAGTATACCTCCCTCCATATTAAGAATATCTATATATGTAATTACATCCTGTCTGCTTTCTATACTCGTATTCTCTATTGCGTGCCTGGGTACTGTCCATATAGGTATCCTTTCATTTAACTTATATTGATATTTCTTCCAGACACGCAATAAAGCATTCCTCAATATATGGCTCTTAAATGCTCTATCCACCTTTTTATCATACACTAAATAAGCATGCCAACCATAAACCAAATCATGCCCTTCAATGTTCAGAATCCTTCCATTTGTTAAATTAATCCAATCACTAATTGCTGATAAGACAGCTGCTTCATAATATAATTTTAAATTGGGCATTTTCAGCCCCCCCCCCTTTCTCGTATATCCTGCATTATTTTCAATTTTATCCTTGGTTTCTTACCTTGCCATACAAACTTATTAATACCTTTCTGCCATTCTTCCAGGTTGGCATCCTTTTTTAGTATTGGTATCATTTGAAAGAGTAATAAAAACTTAGGTAAAACATTCATTTTTATAACTGTTATTCTACCTAACAAGGACAATTGTAATTTTTTCCATTTATCCATTTCAACTTGTATTTTATGCCATAACAACTCATAATTATATTTATACAGTTTCCCATTAGAAGGTGCAATATGAACACCTAGGTATTTAACTTTTTTAACTATTTCACATCCCGTTACCCTTTGTAACTCCTCTTTTTGATTTATTGTCATATTTTTAACTATCATCTTTGTTTTTCCAACGTTTATTTTAAACCCAGACACTTGACCATACTGTTTTATTATATCCATCAGAAACTTTGCTGATTCCACTGGTTGAGTTAAGGTCACAACCAAATCGTCTGCAAATGCCCGTACCTTATAGTCATGATCTCTAACTTTAATTCCCTCTATCTCATCTATATTACGTATTCTATTCAACAACAGTTCTAAAGTTAATATAAATAATAATGGCGATAAGGGGCATCCCTGCCTCATACCTTTTTCAATTTTGAAAATTTCTGTTAAACTGCCATTAACAATTATCTGAGCTGTCTGTTCTTGATATATTGCTTTTATAGATTGAATAAAGCAATTCCCAAATTGCATCCTATAAACCACTCTCAATAAAAATTGCCAATCCAATCGATCAAAAGCTTTTTCCGCATCTAAAAATATAAGCACCGCAGGGATTTGGTTGTTCCTTTCCAAATATTCCAATATATCAACAATTTGTCTTACATTATTTTTCATTTGCCTCCCTTGTATGAAACCAGATTGATCAGCATGAATCATTTTTTGCATTACTGACATTAACCTATTTGCCAATATCTTAGCAAATATCTTATAATCTGTATTCAATAATGATATAGGTCTATAATTCTTTGGGTGTGTCAAATCTTGATCTTCTTTTGGAATTAATGAAATAAAGGCTGTTTTCCATGAAGGTGGTACCCCTTCTCCCAACTGTATTCTGTTAAATAATTCTTTAAGAGGTACAACCATTTCCAATTGTAGATATTTATAATACACAGCCGTTAATCCATCCGTACCAGGAGCCTTGCCAGTTTTTAACTGTTTAATTGCTAAGAGGATCTCCTCCTCTGTTATTAATTGGTTCAACCGTTCTCTTTGTTCCTCTGTGACTATACGAATATTCTGTCTATCCAAATATCTCTCTATATCTACACCTTGTATTTTGTCTGCAGTATACAATCTTGTGTAAAATTCTAAAAATGCCTTTTTAATCATATTTTGGTGATAAACCTCTTTACCATTATACTCTATTTTCTCTATGGTACGAGATTTTTGTTTTTTCCTCAGCATATATGCCAACCATCTACCTGGTTTATTTGCATTACAAAAGGTATTATGTTTAGCATATTGTAAATTAGTTGCCACTTGATCTGAGAGCATCATATTAAACTGCCCTCGTAATAGGGTAATCTCTTCTTTAGTTTTCTTATCCCCTGGGTTATGTATTAACACCTTTTCTTTTTTCTTAATCTCTTCTTCTAATTCCCTCCTTTTTTCCGTCTGTCTACGCCTATATGCATTATTCATATTTATCAAAACTCCTCTCATATATGCTTTACTAGCATCCCATACCATATCCATAGATGTTCCCTTATTTATATTGAAAACAAAAAATTCCTTCATTAATTTTTTACATTCTATTACGTTTTTCTCATATCTAAAAAGATTTTCATTTAACCGCCAAGATCTCCTAGACCTTTCCCCACACTCCAGTTCCATCCAAACTGGACTATGATCCGTTAAAATTCTGGGGCAAATCTTTGTCTTCTTTACCCTGGAAAAAAAACATTTGTAATTAATATAAAATCAATTCTCGAAAAAGATTGATGTCTATCTGAAAAAAATGTAAAATCTTGTTCTTTATAATTCCGTTCACGCCAAATATCTCTTAATTCCATATCCTCCATCATATTGAAAAAAAGATTTAGGCAGTCTCGCTCGCAATTTAGTAGATTGTAAAAGTCTTTTCTTATCAATATTGGGGTCTATTACTCCATTCCAATCCCCCATCAGCATACATGAATTATAATCCCAGTGTAATAATTTTGTATGTATCAATTTATAGATTTTTTCTTGTTGTTGGTTAGGTGCATATATCCCCATTAAAAGTGTTTTCTTCCCTTCTATCAGTAACTCAATTGCCAAATATCTTCCTTGTTGATCTGCTTCAACTAATTTAGCCGTCAAGTCTCTTTTCAGATAGATCACTATTCCATTCTTTTTTTCCGGGGCAGACGCAACAAAATGTGTTCCCAGTTTTGCATTTATTAAATATTTTTGATCAGTTATCCTTATATGTGTTTCCTGCAGGCATATTATATCATTTTTAAATTGTCTCAGATGGTGAAATATTTTCTTCCTTTTTTGTGGTGAATTTAAACCATTGACATTCCAGGTTAAAAACCTAGAAGCCATCTTCTAGGACTATTGCAATGCTCTCTACATGGGGCTCCCCTTGAGGAGCACCCGGAGGCTCCAACTGGCGCAGAGTGCGGCCGCGCGGGTGGTAATGGGAGCGACGTGGCGCTCCCATGTGACACCTCTCCTGCGCGAGCTGCACTGGCTCCCGGTGGTCTTCCGGGTGCGCTTCAAGGTTTTGGTTACCACCTTTAAAGCGCTCCATGGCTTAGGACCTGGTTATCTACGGGACCGCCTACTACCACCAATAGCCTCCCACCGGCCAGTACGCTCTCATAGAGAGGGACTCCTCCGGGTGCCGTCAGCCAAACAATGTCG
Source organism: Pantherophis vulpinus (assembly GCA_037215915.1). Taxonomy (NCBI): domain Eukaryota; kingdom Metazoa; phylum Chordata; class Lepidosauria; order Squamata; family Colubridae; genus Pantherophis; species Pantherophis vulpinus. Next base: position 2,304,252 of record JAXLNS010000018.1, on the reverse strand, counting down.
GCTGGCGACCCCTAGGGGGAGAGCCTTCTCTGTGGGGGCACCTACCGTCTGGAATGAGCTGCCCCCGGAGATACGGAGGATCCCGGATCGGCGCACCTTCCACCGCGCTGTGAAGACCTTTTTATTCCAGCAGGCGGGCTTGGCCTAATCTCTTCCCTTTTAAATATGTAAATTTTAATCTGTTTTTAAATTATTGGGGTGTTTTAATCTGTCTGGGCCAAAATAATTTAATTTGATTTTATCTGGTTTTTAAATTTTTTATGTCTATGTTATTTTATTGTTTGGCTGTTCACCGCCCTGAGTCCTTCGGGAGTAGGGCGGTATACAAATCGAATAAATAAATAAATAAATAAATAAATCTTCAGACTCTCGAAGTTTGGCAAGAGCCGCTTGGTAATCCACTTGGAATTTCTTTTTCGGTCTTGCCCCTCCCACAGCTTCTGTGCCGGTATTCACATTTTCTTGTAATAAGGCCTGCGCTTGTAACATTTTTAATTCTTGTTCTTTATGTTTAGTAACTGCTCTGGTTTGTCTTTTATCTTTAACTTCTTCTTGTTTTTCAACTATATCCCATGCTTGGACAGTACTTGAAAGTTGCAGTAATTCATCCTGCATACTCATAGCTCCACCTTCTGCTTGCTTCTGCAGATCCTCTTTCCTTCCCTCTGTTGCATCTCTTACTTTTTTAACTCCCACAGATGGTGGGTATCCAGCCTTTAGTATGTTAGTGTAGAAATCTCTTGCTTTCCAAATTGTATTAAGGCGATATCGCTCTCCTGCATAGTTCACCACTAATCCGACTGGAACTTCCCATCTGTATTGTATCTGTCAATTTCTAAGTTCATCTGCCAGAAATGCATACTCTTTCTTGGATTTCAACATTTTAGGTGGTATTTCTTTGAATACTGCCACTTCTTGTCCTGCCACTTACAGCTTGTTTTTGTAAGAGGCTTGTAAAATCTCATTTCTAATCCTTCTGGTAACAAAGTAGATTACAACATCTCTTGGTAATTTCCTTTGTCTGGCTATCCATGAGTTAACGCGATAGATCCGATCAATTTGCCATTCAAGTTCTCCTCTGGGCTCTCCTGTAAACTGTGCCAGGGCTTCCACAAAGATCTCTTTCAAGTTTTCTTTGGGATCTTCTTTCAAGCCTCTTATTCTTACAGCAAATTCCATCATCTTATTTTGTGTCAACATCACTTCAGCTTCTGTTTTATCAATCTTAATTTGTGTTTCCTCAAATTTACCGTCCAGAATCTCATTAGCTTGAGCAACCTCTTCAACTCTATCCTCTACATAATTAACATGCTTTACCAGTCCCTGGAGTGCAACAACTATGTCTTCCCTTATATATTTATTTCTTGTCTTAATTATGTCCTTCATTTCTTCCATTTGATCTGAGACTCCTTTAAATGCAAATACAATATCTTCTTTAAATCCTTCTTTAATTTCTTTCATGGCTTCCTGAAACATCTCAAGTGTTAATGTTTGTGCTTGTGGTTGTGGTTGTGATTGAGCTTGTGTATCTGCTGGGGGCAATAAAGCTTGCAGCCTGGCAGTCTGGGCGGGAGAACTTCCCGCACTCCCTGCTTTAGGCAGCCCAGATTTTGTCTGCTTTGAAGCCATTTTAAAATCACACAGTCTCAGAATCAGTTCATAAAGCCAGTGAAGAAAATCCAGAAAATCTTTAAATTTTAAATCCCAAAGTCTAAAATACAGAGTTAAGTCCAAAAAATTTTTGAGCGGGGCTGGTAGCTGAAAGGCGCTAATGAGTTAACGAGTCAATAAAAACTTTCTTCTTAACTTTCACTTTCATCTCTTTGTGTTAACAAGCCAGCGCCATCTTCCCCCCCTTTCCGCTTCAGCTCCGCTCTTGTAGGCTCGGAAAGAAGCAATGTTCAATGGAATTGAGGTATAAATACTTGCAATTATGGAGCCTCCTGTCTTTGTTCTGCCTGCTTCAGTTCTCAATTTGTTTCAATTTCGTAGCAGGGGCGGTCGCGGCGTTTTGCTCTGCCTTTTGGCAGAGGCGTCCTGGCTTTGGAGCTTTCCCAGGCTCCTGGGGAGCTCTCACCTTTCGAGCCCCGGAATTAATTCTAGGGCTCTTAGGGAGCTCTACCCTGCGCCTGGCTGCTCTCTTCCCCCTCTTCTCCCGGGGGGGAAGGTTCTTCGCCGCTAGACAGCTGTTTTTTTCGCTGTTCTAGCGGCTAACAAAGTCGCGGGGCTAGCGCTCCACAAAGGAGCATCCACAACATCCTGCGGAGCCGCCAGGATTTTCAGAATGTTGTACATTTTAATCAGAGGATAATAGAATATGGTACACATACAATGCAGTTGATGAAAAAAATGCAGAGCAAATGTTTGCAAATGTGGGACCTGGATGAAAATTGAAGCAAGAATCTCCCAATAAGAGCACACCAGCCTGAACCATTGCATCCCTGCAAAAGTGTTCCAATGGAAAAATTGCCTGACTCCTCGTTGGAAGGATGTCAGCATTCCAGAAAACCCCAACTCCAATTAAAAACTCAGAGACAGGCATTTTCTCAAAGTTCCATTTATTAGAGTAGGTATACTGGCACATCTGGGAAAACCTGAATCTGAGAGTTCCGGGTTTTCCCTCAGTAAATCAAAATTCCCAAATCCATCCCCTGCACCCATCAGTCCATCACATGGTCCAATCACCATTCATCCCATCTCGAGACATCACTCCAACCACTCCTTCTCCAGATGCAAGACTGTCATGACCTTGACCGAAAAGAAGAATGCTATTTTGTCTAACTACATACCCTCTACTAAATCCCCCCTCCTCCCTTTAACAAAACCTACTTGATTGTGGTTTATATATTTATCTACAAAATTATTCAATCTATTTGCAACAATTGCAGTAAATATCTTAGCATCTTGGTTAATTCATTTTTTTCATTTCATTTTATTTTATTAAATTTGTATACCGCCCTACTCCCGAAGGACTCAGGGTGGTGAACAGGCACAAAATAAAACACATAAATATGAAAGTTAAAACATGATTAAAACCTAATTAAATAATTTTTGCCTGAGACAATTTAAAACTCCCAATAATTTAAAACAAATTAAAATTTGAGTTTAAAAATTTAAAAGAAGGGGAAAAAGTTAGGCCAGGCCGGCCTGCTGGAATAGGAGTGTCTTCAAAGCACGGCGGAAAGTGTGCAGATCTGGGATCCTCCGTATCTCCGGGGGGAGCTCGTTCCAGATAGTAGGTGCCCCCACAGAGAAGGCCCTCCCCCTAGGGGCCGCCAGTCGACATTGTTTGGCTGACGGCACCTGGAGGAGCCCCTCTCTATGAGAGCGTACCGGCCGGTGGGAGGCTGTTTGTGGTAGTAGGCGGTCCCGTAAGTAGCCAGGTCCTAAGCCATGGAGCGCTCTAAAGGTGGTAACCAAAACCTTGAAGCGCACCCGGAAGACCACCGGGAGCCAGTGCAGCTTGCGCAGGAGAGTTGTCACATGGGAGCGCCATGTTGCTCCCATAACAACCCGCGCGGCCGCACTCTGCGCCAGTTGGAGCCTCCGGGTGCTCCTCAAGGGGAGCACCATGTAGAGAGCGTTACAATAGTCCAGGCGGGAGGTAACGAGGGCATGAGTGACTGTGTGTAGGGAGTCCCGATCCAGAAAGGGACGCAACTGGCGGATCAGGCGAACCTGATGAAAGATCCTCCTGGTCACGGCCGTCAAGTGCTCTTCTAAAGACAGCCGTGAGTCCAGGAGGACGCCCAAGTTGCGAGCCCACTCCGTGGGGGCCAGCGATTCGCCCCCAATAGTCAGCGATGGCGTCAACTGACTATATCGGGACATCGGAAACCACAGCCACTCGGTCTTGGATGGGTTGAGCCTGAGCCTGTTCCTCCCCATCCAGATCCGCACGGCCTCCAGACACCGAGACATCACTTCAAGGGCATCGTTGGGGTAGTCCGGGGTGGAGATGTACAGCTGGGTGTCATCAGCGTACTGGTGGTACTTCACCCCGAAACCACGGATGATCTCACCCAGCGGCTTTACATAAATGTTGAACAAAAGGGGCGAGAGGACTGACCCTTGTGGCACCCCACATATGAGGGGCCTCGGGGTCGACCTCTGCCCCCCTGCCAACACAGACTGCAACCAGCCAGAGAGAAAGGAGGAGAACCACCGTAGTACAGTGCCTCCCACCTCTAACTCTTCCAACCGGTGCAGCATGATACCATGGCCGATGGTATCAAAAGCCGCTGAGAGGTCTAACAGGACCAGGACAGAGGAGCACCCCCTGTCCCGAGCCCTCCAGAGATCATCAACCAATGCGACCAATGCCGTTTCCGTGCTGTACCCGGGTCTGAAACCCGACTGGAATGGATCCAGATACATCGTCTCATCCAGGTGCTGGGGAAGCTGTTGCGCAACCACACTCTCGACAACCTTCGCCACAAAACGAAGGTTGGAGACCGGACAATAATTAACCAACATTGCCAGGTCCAGGGAAGGCTTCTTGAGGAGAGGCCTCACCACTGCCTCTTTCAAGGCGGCGGGGAAGACACCCTCACCCAATGAAGCATTTATAATCCCCTGGAGCAAGCCTCGCGTCACCTCCCGGGAAGCCAGCACTAACCAGGAAGGACACGGGTCTAATAAACAAGTGGTCGCGTTCAGTCTGCCCAGAATCCTGTCCACGTCCTCAGGGGGTCACAGGATCAAACTCATCAAGGAAATGGGCCGATAGGATTCAATCTTTTCTAAATCTTTACCTGGTTTCGGGATTAAGGATATAATTGTTCTATTCCAGGACATGGGAATATCACCTCCATGTAATATCTTATTATACAATTTCTGTAGTTTTGGGATCAAAGTTTCTTCAAACTCTTTATAAAATTCTGCTGGTAACCCATCCTCACCTGGAGATTTTCCAAGTTTTAGCTTCTGAATCACATCTTTAATTTCCTCAGAGGTAATATCCTTTTCCATTTTTTCTTTATATTTATTATCAATTTTCTTCTGACCATATTTTTCTAAAAAAAATTTTAATTTACAATTATCAATTTCTTTTTTGAGATATAATTCTTGAAAAAACTTTTTAACAATTTCGCATTTCTCTAATTTTTTATAACATCTCTTACCTTTTTCAGCTATTAGGACACCTATTTCTCTTTTTTCTTTTTTATCTTTCGCCATTCTTGCTAATAATTTTGAATTTTTATTACCATATTCAAAAAATTCTCTTTTTAAATAGCTTAATTTTTTTTAACTATTTCTGTATCTTCCACTATTTGTTTATTTTTCAATTTTTTAAGTTCCTCCCATAATTTCCTATCCTTAGTCACTAGAAATCTATTTTCCAGTTCTTTTATCAATTTCTTCTTTTCCTCTATTTTTACTTTATAATTCTTATACTTTCTACTTGATAATTTAATGCTTTCTCCTCTAAAAATTGCTTTCATTGTGTCCCAAACTGTTCCATAATTGACTTCCCCATTATCATTCCAATCCCAATTTTCTTCCCATTTCTTAAGAATACGATTCTTATCTTCCTCGTTTTTATACAATTTTTCATCATATCTCCAACAATTTTCTTTTTTCTCCAAAAACATATCTAATTCTAGTAACAATTCTGTGTGGTCAGAGTCTTTAAATATTCCAACATTTGGAAGAATTTGAAGATATGACTGGTTTGAAAGTAAATTGAGCAAAATCAGAATTATTAATGGAAATTGATAGGGAAAACAAATTAGAAAAATTACAAAATCAATTTGGAATTAGGATAAAGGATAATTTAAGATATTTAGGTATTATACTTTCACTTAAAATTAAAAATTTGAAGAAACTAAATTATGACAGTAATAAAAGAAATTGAAGAGAAAATTGGGAAATATAAAAAACTAAAGTTATCTTGGTTTGGTAGAGTAGCTATATGTAAAATGATGTTACTTCCTAAATTTAACTTTTTATTCGAGATGCTTCCAATTTTTTTAACTGAGAAGGACATTGAAGTATATAAAAAAAAATTAGATAAATTTTGTAATGGGGATAAAAAATCAAGATTGATTAAGAAAATGTGGTATCAGAACCAAAAACAAGGTGGTTTAGGAATCCCAAAATTATTAAACTATTATAGAGCATTTAATATAAGAACAGTAGTAAAAATTTTAAAAGGAGATGTTGAACTTTGGGGTAGTTTGGAAATGAAGGAAATAAAGAAGTTTGGTTACAAATGGTTTTTGGAAAATTTTAAAGGTAAGGTTAAAATTTGTAATTATTGGTTAAATAGTTTGACTAAAAATTGGGACAGAGTAGCAAAAAAATTAATACCAGACGTATTGTATTTAGGTAAACTGAAAGAGAATTGCCCAATGAAATTAAATAGTAACAGAGAGAGGATTATAATAGAAGAGAAAGTGGAAACAATTAGTGAATGGTTGAAATTTACAGAAAATGAAATGAGGAAAGAGGAAATTTATGGAAAATTAAACATTAATTGGTTCGAAAGAATTCAAATGAATAAATGGAATAGGAAATGCAAAGAAAGGAATGATGAGAGTAGAAAGGAAACGGAATTTGAAAATTTGACATCTCGAATAATAAAAGATGAAATTGGGCCAAAGGGATTAGTTAGTAAAATTTATAAAATTATTAACTTTGATAATAATTCACAAAGGGTAATGAAAGAGAATTGGGTAAAAGAACTGGGTATTGAAATTTCTGATCAAAATTGGAATATGAACTGGGTTAGTAGAATAATGAGGACATTATCAATAAGGATTAAAGAACATAACTATAAAGTTATTTGGAAGTGGTATCTGACCCCAATAAGACTTTTTCAAATGGATAATAAAGTGGATAAAATGTGTTGGAGATGTAAAGTGGAACTCGGGACATATGCTCATATGTGGTGTAAATGTAATGGGGTTGAACTTTTTTGGTCTAGGATAGAAAATGAAATATTTGAAATGATTAAGAAGAGGGTCAAATTGAAATTGGAAACCATATTATTATTAATATTGAATGAAACAACATTAACAACTGGAGAAAGAGAATTGGTGAGGATTTTGGTTATAATGGGGAGAATTATAATTGCTAGATATTGGAAATTAAATGTTGAATGGTATAATGAAACATGGAAATTTGCATTAAATGATAAATTGACTTGTGATATTAAAATTAGAAGTGGTATATACAAAGAGAATGTTTTTTGGAACACTTGGCAACCATTTGTGGACTTTGCACTTGGGAGATTGGATGAATCAGCGCCAGTACCTTATCAAAGAGATTTCTGGAAGAATTGAAGACTTTAATTTCCTAAAACTTCCTTTCCATTTGTATAGCACGTTGGGGGGAAAAAATGTTTTTCTTTCTTTACTATTGATTTTTGTATTTTTTTTTCTTTCTGTTATTCTTTAACAATAAAAATATAATTAAAAAAATTTAAAAAAATTATCATATATGGTGGACTTGTAAAAAAGTTAAAGCATTTTGGATTAAAATATGGTGGATTATCCAAAATATTCTTAAAAAGAAGATAAAATTTACTCCACAGTTGTTTTTGTTGGGTATAATCACAGATTGTACGGTTATAGAGACTAAATTGATCTTAAATTTAATAACTGCAGCTAGACTTTTGGTGGCGCAATATTAGAAGAAGGAAGATCTGCCTACTATTGAAGAATGGACATTAAAAGTAGCGAATTTAGCAGAAATGGCAAAAATTTCAGCTTATTTGAAACATCATTCACAAGAAAGATATATATCGGAATGGAGACGATGGATTGATTATATTCAAAACAAATATCGGACTAAAAAGTATCAAATAGCTTATGAATGAATAGAAAAATTAAGAGTATTCATATTTAGTTAAGTAAAAGGGGAGTTAAAGTGTGAAGGGGGGGATAGGAATCCATAGATAGTTAGCTTAGTTTAGTATATGATTGTTAATTGTTATACCCTGTATTTTGTTCTGGGAAGTTCGCGGGGGGGGGGGTGTTGGGGGGTAAGGAAGGGAGGGGGGAGGGGGAAATATTTGTAAAAAAAAATTTTTGTAAAATTCTTTAATAAAAAAAAGAAAAGAAAACACCAACCCCCAGACGAGGAAGTTGTTCAGCCTCAGTCATCTGGCTGCACCAAGGCAAAGATTGAAGCTTTGCCCAACAAGGGAGCAAGTGCTAGTAACCTCTGCTTCCCCTCCCTCCGTGCAATCTTCGACCAAGACGTCAGCATCAAATCAACTCATCTCTACTTGCAATCACAAGTGATAAAAGAACTGCTTCATGAAAGCCCAGCAATGACTGTAAGAAACAGCCTGCATTAGGAGAGGTCTTATGCCTGCAGTCTGGACCAGTGCTGCATTGCTCCTCTTCAGTTCCATGTTGTATTTAGGGTTGTATGTCCCACCATTCAAATAGTTCAGCCTGTCTATCCCCTTTTATGTATTTGCCTTGCTGAAATGCCTTTTAATTAAAGTAGCTGTCCTCCATCTTAAATGAAGAATGTTTTGGTTTGTTAATTAATGAAATTCAAAATTCAAAATTTAAACAGTTGATGTGCTAGGTACTATATGATCACTTGTTGGTGTTGTCCTCAAGGACAAAGAGGAAGAACTGTGAGAAGATGGAAACTGGGGTTTGATTATATAGGTCTCAGAAGGATAGTAGGCCTTAAAAAAAGCTACTGTATTTTTTGGACTATATGACACACCTAAATTTAGAAGAGGAAAATGTTAAGTCTGGACACGAACAGAGAGGCAGGATGATCGTAGTGAAGTAAAACAACAGTTTATTTCAGGCAATAGGAACAACAACAAAATAACTACGAACTGAGGGCTGCCCGAGGCTGCAGCTCCTTTTACCGAGAGCTGTCCAGCCTGTCAGCCACTGACGCTTGTTCATTTTCCCACTGGGGAAAATGAACCAATGAGTGAAGGCTGATGCAAGACTCACTCCTACTTGCATATTCAACACCCCTCCCTTCTGGATGATAGTTATCCCATCAAAACGTGTTACGATACATAGTCACGTAAGTATGTGGGCCTTCTATGGGTGCGCCCTGACCTGTGCAGCTCATTTTACTCGGCGGCAGCTGTTGTGGCCCACCAGCGGTCTGCGCAGATCGTGGCTGATCCCGACGACGAGGAGGCTGGTGTGGTGTCGCGCCAGCAGCCTGTGCAGCCGGCGCTCGCGTCGGACAGCGAGGAGGCTGAAGAGGATGTGGTGTCAGAGGCAGAGACTCAGCCAGGGCCTTCAGAACCTCCAGAGGCTCCTTCAAGTGGAGAGAGCGAAGTGGAGGAGCCTTTTCTCAACGCTCGAGCATGCAGGGCTGCCAAAAGGCAGGAGTGGCTACTCAGGAGGAGGAGGTCTCCTCGAGAGTAAGGCTTGAGGATAATTGGCCACTCCCTTAGCCTATTTAAGTCACACGTGGTTAGTAAGTTTCTTGCTGGAAACAACTTGTAATTATCATCAGAGCATTTTTGGAAAAGTCCTATCGTATTTTGTTTTCTGGGCTGGTTGCCAACCTTTGCCGGACTTTGGTTTATTCTTGCTACTTAATAAATTTGATAAGGACCATTGGTGTGTGTCAATATCCTCGGAAATCTGGAGCTGGGGCAGAAGAGTAGCGGTCTGAGCAGGCAAACCTTCTGTCACTCCTGCCTCTGCCTGTGGAACTGCCTCGAACCTTTCCGGAGGCCTGATTGGTTCCGCGGTTTGGATTATTTCCGTGACTCCTGGTTGGACCCCCGGTTCCTCAGAGACCCTTCACTGGACTCCTGTTTCCTCATCAAAGTTATTGCGTTCATCCTCCCGGCTTGAGTATAGTGTGGGGAAGTGAGTTAATTGTGAATTAGTATTTCTAGTTTTCAAGGCCTGGTCTGACTTTGTTTATGTATGGGCACTGTGTGTCCTTCGTCCCTGGAGCTGGTCAATGTGCCTTCTCCAGACCTTACCGTCCTCTAGTTCTATACGGTAAGATCGGGGACCTGTGATCTGGGTTACCCTTCCTGGTACCCACATACTACCCCCTGTATAGTTGTGGGCCAGGGGTGGGTTCTAAAATTTTTACTACTGGTTCTGTGGGCGTGACTTATTTTGTGCATGTTTACTTGGCAGTAAGGCTACTCTCTTTCAGTGGGATTTACTCCTAATAGATACATATGATTGCAGGCAGACAGCTACCTCCGTTGTTTAATAGGCTGTAAGTAAAATTTCTACATTAACAAAATTTATACCTAAATTTTGGGTGGGAGGGAAAGCCAAATAAAAAGGGGAAGGAGGCAAGGACAGAAAATGGTCCATGGAGGAGGGCATTTTTCAGCCCCTTTCTGGGACTGAAAAGTTGAGGGGACCCAAGGAAGCAGCAACCGGCCGGGACTAAGACGCCCCACCCTGCTCCCACCCACCCCCACTGAACCTTGACAGTACTTGTTTTCCTTACAAACTAGCTCAACTTTGTTTCCTTTAAATCTTGCTTTCGTTACACACCGCCTGCTTCGGACCAAGAGCTCTGGTTTTAGGGAAAGAGAGTGGACTGGAAGGGGGGGGGGCTTTGGAAATAAAAGCGCAGCAAGACAAAAGGGGAAAGGTGCGCTCTGGATTCTGGACTCTGAGCCTTCCCTGAGCCGGGAAGCCCTCCTCGTTCTCATTCTTCCCAATCCCTTCCCACTCCCGGATCCTTCTCCCCCCCCCCCACTTCCTTTTGCTTGAAACTCCTTTCAGGGTGGGAGGGAAAACCAAATAAAAATGAGAAGGAGGCAAGGAGAGAAAATGGTCCACGGAGGAGGGCATTTTTCAGCCGCTTTCAGACTCAAGGAAGCAGCAACTGGCCAGGACTAAGACACCCCCCCCCCAATCCCACCCACCCCCATCCCACACCGCCTTCTTTTTCTCTCCCTGCCCCTGCTCGCCTCTCTCCCAGGAAGAAGGGGACTAACCTTAAAAAAAAATACCAGATACATTTCAGAGGCCTAATGACAATATGTTTGTAACAGGAGATACAAATAGAAAGGAATAATATATGCGATACAAAAGCACAATATATATGTTACAGGAACCTAATGATTACAGAATAACAAGCTTTTACTAAATCTAGTATATCAGTATTTTATATTCTATATTGTTGCTTCCCTACAAAACCAAATGCAAAAACGGACACAAGGATGACTTTCAGGATGAAATACCATGTCTAAAAATGGTGTTGCTTCCACTTTTTAAAAATGGAGGCTGTTTGGTGCCTGGGGATGAAAACGCCTGACTCTGCGGTCAGGAAAAATGCTGCCCAGAAACCAAAATGATTTTTAAAGCCATTTTTTTTTTTTTTTGAAACCAAATGCAAAAACGGACACAAGGATGAGTTTCAGGATGAAATACCATGTCTAAAAATGGTGTTGCTTCCACTTTTTAAAAATCAAGCCTTTTTTGTGCCTGGGGAAGAAAACGCATGACTCCATGGTCAGGAAAAATGCTGCCCAGGAACCAAAATGTTTTTGGAAGGAATTTTTTTTTTTCAAACCAAATGCAAAAACGGACACAAGGATGAGTTTTGGGATGAAATTCCATGTCTAAAAATGGTGTTGCTTCCACTTTTTAAAAATCAAGCCGTTTTTGTGCCTGGGAAAGAAAACGCTTGACTCCATGGTCAGGAAAAATGCTGCCCATAAACCAAAATGTTTTTTGAAGCCAAATTTTTTTTTTTTTGAAACCAAATGTAAAAACGGAGACTGGGATGAGTTTCGGGATGAAATTCCATGTCCAAAAATGGTGTTGCTTCCACTTTTTAAAAATCAAGCCTTTTTGGTGCCTGGGGAAGAAAACGCGTGACTCCGCGGTCAGGAAAAATGCTGCCCAGGAACCAAAATGTTTTTTGAAGCCAAATTTTTTTGAGAAACCAAATATAAAAACGGAGACTGGGATGAGTTTGGGGATGAAATTCCATGTCTAAAAATGGTGTTGCTTCCACATTTAACAAATCAAGCCTTTTTGGTGCCTGGGGAAGAAAACGCATGACTCCGCGGTCAGGAAAAATGCTGCCCAGGAACCAAAGTTTTTTGAAGGAATTTTTTTTTTTGAAACCAAATGCAAAAATGGACACAAGGATGAGTTTCGGGATGAAATTCCATGTCTAAAAATGGTGTTGCTTCCACTTTTTAAAAATCGAGCCTTTTTTGCCTGTGGAAGGAAATGCCTGACTCCGTGGTCAGGAAAAATGCTGCCCAGGAACCAAAATGTTTTTTGATGCCAAATTTTTTTTTTTGAAACCAAATGTAAAAACGGAGACCGGGATGAGTTTCGGGATGAAATTCCATGTCTAAAAATGGTGTTGCTTCCACTTTTTAAAAATCAAGCCTTTTTGGTGCCTGGGGAAGAAAACGCATGACTCCGTAGTCAGGAAAAATGCTGCCCAGGAACCAAAAGGTTTTTGGAAGCGAAAATTTTTTTTTTAAACCAAATACAAAAACGGAGACCAGGATGAGTTTGGGGATGAAATTCCATGTCTAAAAATGGTGTTGCTTCCACTTTTTAAAAATCAAGCCTTTTTGGTGCCTGGGGAAGAAAACGCATGACTCCGCGGTCAGGAAAAATGCTGCCCAGGAACCAAAATGTTTTTGGAAGGAATTTTTTTTTGAAACCAACTGCAAAAATGGAGACTGGGATGAGTTTCGGGATGAAATTCCATGTCTAAAAATGGTGTTGCTTCCACTTTTTAAAAATCAAGCCTTTTTGGTGCCTGGGGAAGAAACCCGGTGACTCCACGGTCAGGAAAAATGCTGCCCAGGAATCAAAATGTTTTTTGAAGTCAATTTTTTTTTTTTTTTGAAACCAAATGCAAAAATGGAGACCAGGTTGAGTTTGGGGATGAAATTCCATGTCTAAAAATGCTGTTGCTTCCACTTTTTAAAAATCGAGCCTTTTTTGCCAGTGGAAGGAAATGCCTGACTCCGCTGTCAGGAAAAATGCTGCCCAGGAACCAAAATGTTTTTTTAAGGAATTTTTTTTTTTGAAACCAAATGCAAAAACGGACACAAGGATGAGTTTCGGGATGAAATTTCATGTCTAAAAATGGTGTTGCTTCCACTTTTTAAAAATCAAGCCTTTTTTGCCTGGGGAAGAAAACGCATCACTCCGTAGTCAGGAAAAATGCTTCCCAGGAACCAAAAGGTTTTTGGAAGCCAAAAATTTTTTTTGAAACCAAATGCAAAAACGGAGACTGCGATGAGTTTCGGGATGAAATTCCATGTCTAAAAATGGTGTTGCTTCCACTTTTTAAAAATCGAGCCTTTTTGGTGCCTGGGGAAGAAAACGCATGACTCCGTAGTCAGGAAAAATGCTGCCCAGGAACCAAAAGGTTTTTGGAAGCCAAAATTTTTTTTTTAAACCAAATACAAAAACGGAGACCAGGATGAGTTTGGGGATGAAATTCCATGTCTAAAAATGGTGTTGCTTCCACTTTTTAAAAATCAAGCCTTTTTGGTGCCTGGGGAAGAAAACGCATGACTCCGCGGTCAGGAAAAATGCTGCCCAGGAACCAAAATGTTTTTGCAAGCCAAAATTTTTTTTTGAAACCAAATGCAAAAACGGAGACTGGGATGAGTTTCGGGATGAAATTCCATGTCTAAAAATGGTGTTGCTTCCACTTTTTAAAAATCAAGCCTTTTTTGTGCCTGGGGAAGAAAACGCATGACTCCATGGTCAGGAAAAATGCTGCCCAGGAACCAAAATGCTTTTTGAAGCCAATTTTTTTTTTTTTGAAACCAAATATAAAAACGGAGACCGGGATGAGTTTCGATATGAAATTCCATGTCTAAAAATGGTGTTGCTTCCACTTTTTAAAAATCAAGCCTTTTTGGTGCCTGGGGAAGAAAACGCATGACTCCGCGGTCAGGAAAAATGCTGCCCAGGAACCAAAATGTTTTTTGAAGGAATTTTTTTTTTTGAAACCAAATGCAAAAATGGAGACTGGGATGAGTTTCGGGATGAAATTCCATGTCTAAAAATGGTGTTGCTTCCACTTTTTAAAAATCGAGCTTTTTTTGCCTGGGGAAGGAAACGCCTGACTCCGCGGTCAGGAAAAATGCTGCCCAGGAACCAAAATGTTTTTGGAAGGAATTTTATTTTTGAATCCAAATGCAAAAACGGACACAAGGATGAGTTTCGGGATGAAATTCCATGTCTAAAAATGGTGTTGCTTCCACTTTTTAAAAATCAAGCCTTTTTTGTGCCTGGGGAAGAAAACGCATGACTCCATGGTCAGGAAAAATGCTGCCCAGGAACCAAAATGTTTTTGGAAGCCAAAATTTTTTTTTGAAACCAAATGTAAAAACGGAGACCAGGATGACTTTCGGGATGAAATTGCATGTCTAAAAATGGTGTTGCTTCCACTTTTTAAAAATCGAGCCTTTTTTGTGCCTGGGGAAGAAAACGCATGACTCCATGGTCAGGAAAAATGCTGCCCAGGAACCAAAATGTTTTTTGAAGCCAAATTTTTTTTTTTTTGAAACCAAATGCAAAAACGGACACAAGGATGAGTTTTGGGATGAAATTCCATGTCTAAAAATGGTGTTGCTTCCACTTTTTAAAAATCAAGCATTTTTCACTTCCGGTTTGCTGTTTGTCGCCGCCAGACGCTCCTTCGGGATCGTCAAACCCACTGCCTGTAAGAGCCGCCTTTACAGCGGAATGGCGGCTCGAAAAAACTCCGTTTCCATGAGGAAACGGAGATAGAGCCGGCTGGGGTGGGTAGAGCTCTCTGCCTAATCCCAAAAGTTTTTTATTTACTTTTGGGACGGAGCGGAAGAGACTCCCCATATCCCCAGCCGATGCTCCAGGCTTTGGGAGATCTCTGCTACATGCAGAGCTAGGTGGAAAAAGCAAGCCTGCTAATTTGATAAATTAATTAAAGAAGACATGAGCTGGACCTCTGATCCTGAAGCGCAAGTATTTTACTTATTTTATAAAAGTTACTGAAGCTATTTAAGAAGGGAAAGGAAAAAAGATTTTTAAAATGGCGACTGCCGCGGCTTGAAGAGAGGCTGAAAGGGAAAGTCCTTCCGTTTTCTATTACAAAGTAGCGGAATGAATACTTCTGGTTGCAATTGAAGGCAAAACCTCACTCTCGTGGTTTTTTTTTGTTTTGTTTTTCTCTTCTTCTCCTGAAGATCTGATATTGATCTTGGTTGGGAAAAAAAGTTTTTTTTTCTCTTTTCCAGTAAATCTTGTCTGGGTGGAAAAATGGCACTGAGACTTATAAAGTTAGACAAACAGGCAGTGGGGGGGGATTCCCCCATTAACAAATTACATGAACAAGTTCTAACTCTCCAGTCTCAGAAACCTGATTTTAATATAATAGAATTTTTCCTAGAGGAGATTGTAAGAAGGGATGAGATTGTGAATCAGCAATTTGAAAAATTTAAGCAGGAAATTAAAGAAATTGGTGAATTGGTGAAATCTAAGTTTGACTTTTTGGATCGAAAGATTTTAAAAACGGCTAACGGTTTAGCAGACTTTATGATTCAGTTGGATGCAAATACTAAATTATTAGAGTCTAAAATGAAAGAAACTGAGGATAATTTGGATGATAAGATCCAAAAAATTAAAAAGGATTTGACAAACATTCAGGATAATAGTTTAGAAGACAAACCTAAAATGGAGGCTGATCAAAAGACTGGTAATGAAGAAAATGTACAACAGAGGATTGAAAGAGAAGTTTTAATGATCCAACATAATTTTACAGAATATGCAATTAGACTGAGAGGTCTGCAGGAAAATAACAGAGATGATTTAAGGAAAATATCTTCTGAGATTCTGGCTGGGATTTTAAAGGTTCAACCTGATGAAGTGTTTTGCAGGATTGACAGAATTTATAGAATAAACTCCTGGTTTGCAAAGCAAAGGCAATTGCCTAGAGATGTGGTGATTTATTTTATGGATAAAGAAATTAGGAATAATATTGTGCAGAATTCCTTTAACTCTACTTTGCAATTTTATGGAAGAAAGATTTGGATTTTTAAAGAGCTCCCACGTAAGATGTTAACGGAGAGGAAGAAATTTGGTTTTCTAGTGACTGAGTTAAAAAAAAGAAATATCCTATTTAGGTGGGATGTTCCAATCGGTTTAATATTGAGATATCAAGGAGAAAGATACCAACTGAATACTGTTGAAAAAGCGGGAGAATTTTATCAAAAAATTTTGAAAATGAATTTAACATCTTTAGGCATAATACAGGACAAGCAAAAGGAGTTGGAAACAAAGGGGAAATATCAAATTACAGAGGCTGTGGTAGATAAACTGTCTTTGGATTCCTTGGATACCCCAGCTGGATTGTCTATAAATATGAGAGCAGTGTCATCCGACTCCAATGTGATGAATCATCAAGTTACAGACAAGTACGTAAACCAACCAGTTGACATACAAGTGATAGAAAAGAAATATGAGATATCAAAACAAAGCCAACAAGATCAACTTATAAAACAGAATGAAAATCGAACAGTTGATACACAACTTGTAGGAAGGAAACCAGGATGGAAATTAAACCCACAAAAGAAAAAGAAAAAAAGAAACAGATCTCATAGAAATAGTAGTTTCTAAATCAAGCAACAGTGAAGCCAGGGACTTTAAAAAAAAGAATGAATATGTGAAAAGATAGTGGAGGCGAACTATTGCTTAATATCATCTTGAGGACAGTGGCAGACCTCTGCAATGCCGTGATTTTGGGATGTGAAAAGAGCCTTACATTGTTGGATTTGAATCATCTACTTTGGATTTCTTTTACCGATAAATATATTATAACTATTTCGAGTTACAAGGCAAGAGAGTCACGCTGGGGCATGCAGATGATCTGGTTGTTACCCACTAGGATGATGGGAATTAATCCTGATGAAAGCCACAATTACAACTAAATGGAATATAATTATAATGTCACTCGGGTGGTTGTTTTTACTTATATATATATATGAGGATATTCATTACTGATGGGGGCAGAAGATGATTGAAGATTTTGAACAAACTGTTGCACCAGGATGCTATGTTACCCTATTATGGACGATGGATTTAACAATCCAGTGGAAAGACATTACAGAAGATATTATATGGATTATAAACTTAAAGTCATTGTCTGTTTTCTTTTTATATAATGGAATGTATACATAGATATATATATATATATATATATTAGTAGAGTGGGCAGTGGATTATATTTAGAATTGTAGTGCATGGTAACTTTGTAGGAAACTGGGTGGAAATAGGTTAGTTTATTGACAGATTAGTTTAAGCAAAGGGATTTTTAAGCGATATATTTAGGGGAGTGGAGGAAATGGATAGAATTGAATAAATGTTAAATTTGGATGTAGGGATAAGGCTGCTTTGAAATGTTATATTAATATATATAAAAGATTAAATGTTAAAGTAGGAAATGTTGTTGTAATAATATATAGATATAGGTTTGCCGGAGGAGAAAAAGGGCAGATTATTGCTAAAATGGGAGTTATAATAATATTATGCTAAGGGTCAGTATTTAGAGGAGGGAGTAAGAGAATGGTAAAATATTATGAAATTAGTTATGAATTAGGTTATTGTTGTGAAGAAGAAGTCACAGGGAGGGATGGGTGGTGAGGGGGGGTTAGGGAGGAGGGGGGGAAAAAGGGGGAAAAAACTTGTATTTGGAAACTTTTTCAATAAAAAAAAAAAATCAAGCCTTTTTTGTGCCTGGGGAAGAAAACGCTTGACTCCGCAGTCAGGAAAAATGCTGCCCAGGAACCAAAAGGTTTTTGGAAGCCAAAATTTTTTTTTGAAACCAAATGCAAAAACGGAGACTGGGATGAGTTTGGGGATGAAATTCCATGTCTAAAAATGGTGTTGCTTCCACTTTTTAAAAATCAAGCCTTTTTTGCCTGGGGAAGGAAACGCCTGACTCCGCGGTCAGGAAAAATGCTGCCCAGGAAGAAAATGTTTTTGGAAGCCAAATTTTTTTTTTTGAAACCAAATGTAAAAACGGAGACCAGGATGACTTTCGGGATGAAATTGCATGTCTAAAAATGGTATTGCTTCCACTTTTTAAAAATCGAGCCTTTTTTGCCTGTGGAAGGAAACGCCTGACTCCGCGGTCAGGAAAAATGCTGCCCAGGAACCAAAGTGCTTTTTGAAGCCAAATTTTTTTTGAGAAACCAAATATAAAAACGGAGACCAGGATGACTTTCGGGATGAAATTGCATGTCTAAAAATGGTATTGCTTCCACTTTTTAAAAATCGAGCCTTTTTTTCCTGTGGAAGGAAATGCCTGACTCTGCGGTCAGGAAAAATGCTGCCCAGGAACCAAAATGTTTTTTGAAGCCAAATTTTTTTTGAGAAACCAAATATAAAAACGGAGACTGGGATGAGTTTGGGGATGAAATTCCATGTCTGAAAATGGTGTTGCTTCCACTTTTTAAAAATCAAGCCTTTTTGGTGCCTGGGGAAGGAAACGCCTGACTCCACGGTCAGGAAAAATGCTGCCCAGGAACCAAAATGTTTTTTGAAGCCAAATTTTTTTTTTTGAAACCAAATGCAAAAACGGAGACCAGGATGAGTTTTGGGATGAAATTCAATGTCTAAAAATGGTGTTGCTTCCACATTTTAAAAATCGAGCCTTTTTTGCCTGTGGAAGGAAATGCCTGACTCCGCGGTCAGGAAAAATGCTGCCCAGGAACCAAAATGTTTTTTGAAGGAATTTTTTTTTTTGAAACCAAATGCAAAAACAGACACAAGGATGAGTTTCGGGATGAAATTCCATGTCTAAAAATGGTGTTGCTTCCACTTTTTAAAAATCAAGCCTTTTTGGTGCCTGGGGAAGGAAACGCCTGACTCCGCGGTCAGGAAAAATGCTGCCCAGGAACGAAAATGTTTTTTGAAGCCAAATTTTTTTTTTGAAACCAAATGCAAAAACAGACACAAGGATGAGTTTCGGGATGAAATTCCATGTCTAAAAATGGTGTTGCTTCCACTTTTTAAAAATCAAGCCTTTTTGGTGCCTGGGGAAGGAAACGCCTGACTCCGCGGTCAGGAAAAATGCTGCCCAGGAACCAAAATGTTTTTGGAAGCCAAATTTTTTTTTTTGAAACCAAGTGCAAAAACGGAGACCAGGATGAGTTTTGGGATGAAATTCAATGTCTAAAAATGGTGTTGCTTCCACATTTTAAAAATCGAGCCTTTTTTGCCTGTGGAAGGAAATGCCTGACTCCGCGGTCAGGAAAAATGCTGCCCAGGAACCAAAATGTTTTTTGAAGGAATTTTTTTTTTTGAAACCAAAAGAAAAATGGACACAAGGATCAGTTTCGGGATGAAATTCTATGTCTAAAAATGGTGTTGCTTCCACTTTTTAAAAATCGAGCCTTTTTGGTGCCTGGGGAAGGAAACGCCTGACTTCGCGGTCAGGAAAAATGCTGCCCAGGAACCAAAATGTTTTTGGAAGCCAAATTTTTTTTTTGAAACCAAGTGCAAAAACGGAGACCAGGATGAGTTTTGGGATGAAATTCAATATCTAAAAATGGTGTTTGCTTCCACATTTTAAAAATCGAGCCTTTTTTGCCTGTGGAAGGAAATGCCTGACTCCGCGGTCAGGAAAAATGCAGCCCAGGAACCAAAATGTTTTTTGAAGGAATTTTTTTTTTTGAAACCAAAAGAAAAATGGACACAAGGATGAGTTTCGGGATGAAATTCTATGTCTAAAAATGGTGTTGCTTCCACTTTTTTAAAAATCGAGCCTTTTTGGTGCCTGGGGAAGGAAACGCCTGACTCCACGGTCAGGAAAAATGCTGCCCAGGAACCAAAATGTTTTTTGAAGCCAAATTTTTTTTTTTGAAACCAAATGCAAAAACGGAGACCAGGATGACTTTCGGGATGAAATTCCATGTCTAAAAATGGTGTTGCTTTCACTTTTTAAAAATCGAGCCTTTTTTGCCTGGGGAAGGAAAGGCCTGACTCCGCGGTCAGGAAAAATGCTGCCCAGGAACCAAAAGGTTTTTGGAAGCCAAATTTTTTTTTTGAAACCAAGTGCAAAAACGAAGACCAGGATGAGTTTTGGGATGAAATTCAATGTCTAAAAATGGTGTTGCTTCCACATTTTAAAAATCGAGCCTTTTTTGCCTGTGGAAGGAAATGCCTGACTCCGCGGTCAGGAAAAATGCTGCCCAGGAACCAAAATGTTTTTTGAAGGAATTTTTTTTTTTGAAACCAAATGCAAAAACAGACACAAGGATGAGTTTCGGGATGAAATTCCATGTCTAAAAATGGTGTTGCTTCCACTTTTTAAAAATCAAGCCTTTTTGGTGCCTGGGGAAGGAAACGCCTGACTCCGCGGTCAGGAAAAATGCTGCCCAGGAACGAAAATGTTTTTTGAAGCCAAATTTTTTTTTTGAAACCAAATGCAAAAACAGACACAAGGATGAGTTTCGGGATGAAATTCCATGTCTAAAAATGGTGTTGCTTCCACTTTTTAAAAATCAAGCCTTTTTGGTGCCTGGGGAAGGAAACGCCTGACTCCGCGGTCAGGAAAAATGCTGCCCAGGAACCAAAATGTTTTTGGAAGCCAAATTTTTTTTTTTGAAACCAAGTGCAAAAACGGAGACCAGGATGAGTTTTGGGATGAAATTCAATGTCTAAAAATGGTGTTGCTTCCACATTTTAAAAATCGAGCCTTTTTTGCCTGTGGAAGGAAATGCCTGACTCCGCGGTCAGGAAAAATGCTGCCCAGGAACCAAAATGTTTTTTGAAGGAATTTTTTTTTTTTGAAACCAAAAGAAAAATGGACACAAGGATCAGTTTCGGGATGAAATTCTATGTCTAAAAATGGTGTTGCTTCCACTTTTTAAAAATCGAGCCTTTTTGGTGCCTGGGGAAGGAAACGCCTGACTTCGCGGTCAGGAAAAATGCTGCCCAGGAACCAAAATGTTTTTGGAAGCCAAATTTTTTTTTTGAAACCAAGTGCAAAAACGGAGACCAGGATGAGTTTTGGGATGAAATTCAATATCTAAAAATGGTGTTTGCTTCCACATTTTAAAAATCGAGCCTTTTTTGCCTGTGGAAGGAAATGCCTGACTCCGCGGTCAGGAAAAATGCAGCCCAGGAACCAAAATGTTTTTTGAAGGAATTTTTTTTTTTGAAACCAAAAGAAAAATGGACACAAGGATGAGTTTCGGGATGAAATTCTATGTCTAAAAATGGTGTTGCTTCCACTTTTTTAAAAATCGAGCCTTTTTGGTGCCTGGGGAAGGAAACGCCTGACTTCGCGGTCAGGAAAAATGCTGCCCAGGAACGAAAATGTTTTTTGAAGCCAAATTTTTTTTTTGAAACCAAATGTAAAAACGGACACAAGGATGAGTTTCGGGATGAAATTCCATGTCTAAAAATGGTGTTGCTTCCACTTTTTAAAAATTGAGCCTTTTTTGCCTGGGGAAGGAAACGCCTGACTCCGCGGTCAGGAAAAATGCTGCCCAGGAACCAAAATGTTTTTTGAAGCCAAATTTTTTTTTGAAACCAAATGTAAAAACGGACACAAGGATGAGTTTCGGGATGAAATTCCATGTCTAAAAATGGTGTTGCTTCCACTTTTTAAAAATTGAGACTTTTTTGCCTGGGGAAGGAGACGCCTGACTCCGCGGTCAGGAAAAATGCTGCCCAGGAACCAAAATGTTTTTTGAAGGAATTTTTTTTTTTTTTGAAACCAAATGCAAAAACAGACACAAGGATGAGTTTCGGGATGAAATTCCATGTCTAAAAATGGTGTTGCTTCCACTTTTTAAAAATAGAGCCTTTTTGGTGCCTGGGGAAGAAAACGCCTGACTCCGCAGTCAGGAAAAATGCTGCCCAGGAACGAAAATGTTTTTGGAAGCCAAATTTTTTTTTGAAACCAAATGCAAAAACGGAGACCAGGATGAGTTTGGGGATGAAATTCCATGTCTAAAAATGCTGTTGCTTCCACTTTTTAAAAATCGAGCCTTTTTTGCCTGTGGAAGGAAATGCCTGACTCCGCGGTCAGGAAAAATGCTGCCCAGGAACAAAAATGTTTTTTGAAGGAATTTTTTTTTTTGAAACCAAAAGAAAAATGGACACAAGGATCAGTTTCGGGATGAAATTCTATGTCTAAAAATGGTGTTGCTTCCACTTTTTAAAAATCGAGCCTTTTTGGTGCCTGGGGAAGGAAACGCCTGACTTCGCGGTCAGGAAAAATGCTGCCCAGGAACGAAAATGTTTTTTGAAGCCAAATTTTTTTTTTGAAACCAAATGTAAAAACGGACACAAGGATGAGTTTCGGGATGAAATTCCATGTCTAAAAATGGTGTTGCTTCCACTTTTTAAAAATTGAGCCTTTTTTGCCTGGGGAAGGAGACGCCTGACTCCGCGGTCAGGAAAAATGCTGCCCAGGAACCAAAATGTTTTTTGAAGCCAAATTTTTTTTTTGAAACCAAATGTAAAAACGGACACAAGGATGAGTTTCGGGATGAAATTCCATGTCTAAAAATGGTGTTGCTTCCACTTTTTAAAAATTGAGCCTTTTTTGCCTGGGGAAGGAGACGCCTGACTCCGCGGTCAGGAAAAATGCTGCCCAGGAAACAAAATGTTTTTTGAAGGAATTTTTTTTTTTTTTGAAACCAAATGCAAAAACAGACACAAGGATGAGTTTCGGGATGAAATTCCATGTCTAAAAATGGTGTTGCTTCCACTTTTTAAAAATCAAGCCTTTTTTGCCTGGGGAAGTAAACGCGTGACTCCGCGGTCAGGAAAAATGCTGCCCAGGAACCAAAATGTTTTTTGAAGCCAAATTTTTTTTTTGAAACCAAATGCAAAAACAGACACAAGGATGAGTTTCGGGATGAAATTCCATGTCTAAAAATGGTGTTGCTTCCACTTTTTAAAAATCAAGCCTTTTTTGCCTGGGGAAGGAAACGCCTGACTCCGCGGTCAGGAAAAATGCTGCCCAGGAACAAAAATGTTTTTGGATGCCAAAATTTTTTTTTGAAACAAAATGCAAAAACGGAGACCAGGATGAGTTTCGGGATGAAATTCCATGTCTAAAAATGGTGTTGCTTCCACTTTTTAAAAATCAAGCCTTTTTTGCCTCGGGAGGGAAACTGATCACTCCGTAGTCAGGAAAAATGCTGCCCAGGAACCAAAATGTTTTTGGAAGCCAATTTTTTTTTTTTTAAACCAAATGTAAAAACGGAGACCAGGATGAGTTTGGGGATGAAATTCCATGTCTAAAAATGGTGTTGCTTCCACTTTTTAAAAATCAAGCGGTTTTTTTGCCTGGGGAAGAAAACGCCTGACTCTGCAGTCAGGAAAAATGCTGCCCAGGAATGAAAAAGTTTTTGGAAGCCAAATATTTTTTTTGAAACAAAATGCAAAAACGGAGACCAGGATGAGTTTCGGGATGAAATTCCATGTCTAAAAATGGTGTTGCTTCCACTTTTTAAAAATCAAGCCTTTTTTGCCTGGGGAGGGAAACTGATCACTCCGTAGTCAGGAAAAATGCTGCCCAGGAACGAAAACGTTTTTGGAAGCCAAATTTTTGTTTGAAACCAAATGGAAAAACGGAGACCAGGATGAGTTTGGGGATGAAATTCGATGTCTAAAAATGGTGTTGCTTCCACTTTTTAAAAATCAAGCCTTTTTGGTGCCTGGGGAAGAAAACGCCTGACTCCGTGGTCAGGAAAAATGCTGCCCAGGGACCAAAATATTTTGGGAAGCCAATTTTTTTTTTTGAAACCAAATGCGAAAATGGAGACTGGGATGAGTTTCAGGATTAAATTCCATGTCTAAAAATGGTGTTGCTTCCACTTTTTAAAAATCAAGCCTTTTTTGCCTGGGGAGGGAAACTGATCACTCCGTAGTCAGGAAAAATGCTGCCCAGGAACGAAAACATTTTTGGAAGCCAAATTTTTGTTTGAAACCAAATGCAAAAACGGAGACCAGGATGAGTTTGGGGATGAAATTCGATGTCTAAAAATGGTGTTGCTTCCACTTTTTAAAAATCAAGCCTTTTTGGTGCCTGGGGAAGAAAACGCCTGACTCCGTGGTCAGGAAAAATGCTGCCCAGGGACCAAAATATTTTGGGAAGCCAATTTTTTTTTTTGAAACCAAATGCGAAAATGGAGACCGGGATGAGTTTCAGGATTAAATTCCATGTCTAAAAATGGTGTTGCTTCCACTTTTTAAAAATCGAGCCTTTTTTGCCTGTGGAAGGAAATGCCTGACTCCGCGGTCAGGAAAAATGCTGCCCAGGAACAAAAATGTTTTTTGAAGGAATTTTTTTTTTTGAAACCAAATGCGAAAATGGAGACTGGGATGAGTTTCAGGATTAAATTCCATGTCTAAAAATGGTGTTGCTTCCACTTTTTAAAAATCAAGCCTTTTTTGCCTGGGGAGGGAAACTGATCACTCCGTAGTCAGGAAAAATGCTGCCCAGGAACGAAAACGTTTTTGGAAGCCAAATTTTTGTTTGAAACCAAATGCAAAAACGGAGACCAGGATGAGTTTGGGGATGAAATTCGATGTCTAAAAATGGTGTTGCTTCCACTTTTTAAAAATCAAGCCTTTTTGGTGCCTGTGGAAGGAAACGCCTGACTCCGTGGTCAGGAAAAATGCTGCCCAGGGACCAAAATATTTTGGGAAGCCAATTTTTTTTTTTGAAACCAAATGCGAAAATGGAGACTGGGATGAGTTTCAGGATTAAATTCCATGTCTAAAAATGGTGTTGCTTCCACTTTTTAAAAATCAAGCCTTTTTTGCCTGGGGAGGGAAACTGATCACTCCGTAGTCAGGAAAAATGCTGCCCAGGAACGAAAACGTTTTTGGAAGCCAAATTTTTGTTTGAAACCAAATGCAAAAACGGAGACCAGGATGAGTTTGGGGATGAAATTCGATGTCTAAAAATGGTGTTGCTTCCACTTTTTAAAAATCAAGCCTTTTTGGTGCCTGGGGAAGAAAACGCCTGACTCCGTGGTCAGGAAAAATGCTGCCCAGGGACCAAAATATTTTGGGAAGCCAATTTTTTTTTTTGAAACCAAATGCGAAAATGGAGACCGGGATGAGTTTCAGGATTAAATTCCATGTCTAAAAATGGTGTTGCTTCCACTTTTTAAAAATCGAGCCTTTTTTGCCTGTGGAAGGAAATGCCTGACTCCGCGGTCAGGAAAAATGCTGCCCAGGAACAAAAATGTTTTTTGAAGGAATTTTTTTTTTTGAAACCAAAAGAAAAATGGACACAAGGATCAGTTTCGGGATGAAATTCTATGTCTAAAAATGGTGTTGCTTCCACTTTTTAAAAATCGAGCCTTTTTGGTGCCTGGGGAAGGAAACGCCTGACTTCGCGGTCAGGAAAAATGCTGCCCAGGAACGAAAATGTTTTTTGAAGCCAAATTTTTTTTTTGAAACCAAATGTAAAAACGGACACAAGGATGAGTTTCGGGATGAAATTCCATGTCTAAAAATGGTGTTGCTTCCACTTTTTAAAAATTGAGCCTTTTTTGCCTGGGGAAGGAGACGCCTGACTCCGCGGTCAGGAAAAATGCTGCCCAGGGACCAAAATATTTTGGGAAGCCAATTTTTTTTTTTGAAACCAAATGCGAAAATGGAGACTGGGATGAGTTTCAGGATTAAATTCCATGTCTAAAAATGGTGTTGCTTCCACTTTTTAAAAATCAAGCCTTTTTTGCCTGGGGAGGGAAACTGATCACTCCGTAGTCAGGAAAAATGCTGCCCAGGAACGAAAACGTTTTTGGAAGCCAAATTTTTGTTTGAAACCAAATGCAAAAACGGAGACCAGGATGAGTTTGGGGATGAAATTCGATGTCTAAAAATGGTGTTGCTTCCACTTTTTAAAAATCAAGCCTTTTTGGTGCCTGGGGAAGAAAACGCCTGACTCCGTGGTCAGGAAAAATGCTGCCCAGGGACCAAAATATTTTGGGAAGCCAATTTTTTTTTTTGAAACCAAATGCGAAAATGGAGACCGGGATGAGTTTCAGGATTAAATTCCATGTCTAAAAATGGTGTTGCTTCCACTTTTTAAAAATCGAGCCTTTTTTGCCTGTGGAAGGAAATGCCTGACTCCGCGGTCAGGAAAAATGCTGCCCAGGAACAAAAATGTTTTTTGAAGGAATTTTTTTTTTTGAAACCAAAAGAAAAATGGACACAAGGATCAGTTTCGGGATGAAATTCTATGTCTAAAAATGGTGTTGCTTCCACTTTTTAAAAATCGAGCCTTTTTGGTGCCTGGGGAAGGAAACGCCTGACTTCGCGGTCAGGAAAAATGCTGCCCAGGAACGAAAATGTTTTTTGAAGCCAAATTTTTTTTTTGAAACCAAATGTAAAAACGGACACAAGGATGAGTTTCGGGATGAAATTCCATGTCTAAAAATGGTGTTGCTTCCACTTTTTAAAAATTGAGCCTTTTTTGCCTGGGGAAGGAGACGCCTGACTCCGCGGTCAGGAAAAATGCTGCCCAGGAACCAAAATGTTTTTTGAAGGAATTTTTTTTTTTTTTGAAACCAAATGCAAAAACAGACACAAGGATGAGTTTCGGGATGAAATTCCATGTCTAAAAATGGTGTTGCTTCCACTTTTTAAAAATCAAGCCTTTTTTGCCTGGGGAAGGAAACGCTTGACTCCGCGGTCAGGAAAAATGCTGCCCAGGAACCAAAATGTTTTTTGAAGCCAAATTTTTTTTTTGAAACCAAATGTAAAAACGGACACAAGGATGAGTTTCGGGATGAAATTCCATGTCTAAAAATGGTGTTGCTTCCACTTTTTAAAAATTGAGCCTTTTTTGCCTGGAGAAGGAGACGCCTGACTCCGCGGTCAGGAAAAATGCTGCCCAGGAACCAAAATGTTTTTTGAAGGAATTTTTTTTTTTTTGAAACCAAATGCAAAAACAGACACAAGGATGAGTTTGGGGATGAAATTCCATGTCTAAAAATGGTGTTGCTTCCACTTTTTAAAAATCAAGCCTTTTTTGCCTGGGGAAGGAAACGCCTGACTCCGCGGTCAGGAAAAATGCTGCCCAGGAACCAAATTGTTTTTGGAAGGAATTTTTTTTTTTGAAACCAAAAGAAAAATGGACACAAGGATCAGTTTCGGGATGAAATTCTATGTCTAAAAATGGTGTTGCTTCCACTTTTTAAAAATCGAGCCTTTTTGGTGCCTGGGGAAGGAAACGCCTGACTCCGCGGTCAGGAAAAATGCTGCCCAGGAACGAAAATGTTTTTTGAAGCCAAATTTTTTTTTTGAAACCAAATGTAAAAACGGACACAAGGATGAGTTTCGGGATGAAATTCCATGTCTAAAAATGGTGTTGCTTCCACTTTTTAAAAATCGAGCCTTTTTTGCCTGGGGAAGGAAACGCCTGACTCCGCGGTCAGGAAAAATGCTGCCCAGGAACCAAAATGTTTTTGGAAGCCAATTTTTTTTTTTTTTAAACCAAATGTAAAAACGGAGACCAGGATGAGTTTGGGGATGAAATTCCATGTCTAAAAATGGTGTTGCTTCCACTTTTTAAAAATCAAGCGGTTTTTTTGCCTGGGGAAGAAAACGCCTGACTCCGCAGTCAGGAAAAATGCTGCCCAGGAACGAAAAAGTTTTTGGAAGCCAAATATTTTTTTTGAAACAAAATGCAAAAACGGAGACCAGGATGAGTTTCGGGATGAAATTCCATGTCTAAAAATGGTGTTGCTTCCACTTTTTAAAAATCAAGCCTTTTTTGCCTGGGGAGGGAAACTGATCACTCCGTAGTCAGGAAAAATGCTGCCCAGGAACGAAAACGTTTTTGGAAGCCAAATTTTTGTTTGAAACCAAATGCAAAAACGGAGACCAGGATGAGTTTGGGGATGAAATTCGATGTCTAAAAATGGTGTTGCTTCCACTTTTTAAAAATCAAGCCTTTTTGGTGCCTGGGGAAGAAAACGCCTGACTCCGTGGTCAGGAAAAATGCTGCCCAGGGACCAAAATATTTTGGGAAGCCAATTTTTTTTTTTGAAACCAAATGCGAAAATGGAGACTGGGATGAGTTTCAGGATTAAATTCCATGTCTAAAAATGGTGTTGCTTCCACTTTTTAAAAATCAAGCCTTTTTTGCCTGGGGAGGGAAACTGATCACTCCGTAGTCAGGAAAAATGCTGCCCAGGAACGAAAACGTTTTTGGAAGCCAAATTTTTGTTTGAAACCAAATGCAAAAACGGAGACCAGGATGAGTTTGGGGATGAAATTCGATGTCTAAAAATGGTGTTGCTTCCACTTTTTAAAAATCAAGCCTTTTTGGTGCCTGGGGAAGAAAACGCCTGACTCCGTGGTCAGGAAAAATGCTGCCCAGGGACCAAAATATTTTGGGAAGCCAATTTTTTTTTTTGAAACCAAATGCGAAAATGGAGACCGGGATGAGTTTCAGGATTAAATTCCATGTCTAAAAATGGTGTTGCTTCCACTTTTTAAAAATCGAGCCTTTTTTGCCTGTGGAAGGAAACGCCTGACTCCGTGGTCAGGAAAAATGCTGCCCAGGGACCAAAATATTTTGGGAAGCCAATTTTTTTTTTTGAAACCAAATGCGAAAATGGAGACTGGGATGAGTTTCAGGATTAAATTCCATGTCTAAAAATGGTGTTGCTTCCACTTTTTAAAAATCAAGCCTTTTTTGCCTGGGGAGGGAAACTGATCACTCCGTAGTCAGGAAAAATGCTGCCCAGGAACGAAAACGTTTTTGGAAGCCAAATTTTTGTTTGAAACCAAATTTAAAAACGGAGACCAGGATGAGTTTGGGGATGAAATTCGATGTCTAAAAATGGTGTTGCTTCCACTTTTTAAAAATCAAGCCTTTTTGGTGCCTGGGGAAGAAAACGCCTGACTCCGTGGTCAGGAAAAATGCTGCCCAGGGACCAAAATATTTTGGGAAGCCAATTTTTTTTTTTGAAACCAAATGCGAAAATGGAGACCGGGATGAGTTTCAGGATTAAATTCCATGTCTAAAAATGGTGTTGCTTCCACTTTTTAAAAATCGAGCCTTTTTTGCCTGTGGAAGGAAATGCCTGACTCCGCGGTCAGGAAAAATGCTGCCCAGGAACAAAAATGTTTTTTGAAGGAATTTTTTTTTTTGAAACCAAATGCGAAAATGGAGACTGGGATGAGTTTCAGGATTAAATTCCATGTCTAAAAATGGTGTTGCTTCCACTTTTTAAAAATCAAGCCTTTTTTGCCTGGGGAGGGAAACTGATCACTCCGTAGTCAGGAAAAATGCTGCCCAGGAACGAAAACGTTTTTGGAAGCCAAATTTTTGTTTGAAACCAAATGCAAAAACGGAGACCAGGATGAGTTTGGGGATGAAATTCGATGTCTAAAAATGGTGTTGCTTCCACTTTTTAAAAATCAAGCCTTTTTGGTGCCTGTGGAAGGAAACGCCTGACTCCGTGGTCAGGAAAAATGCTGCCCAGGGACCAAAATATTTTGGGAAGCCAATTTTTTTTTTTGAAACCAAATGCGAAAATGGAGACTGGGATGAGTTTCAGGATTAAATTCCATGTCTAAAAATGGTGTTGCTTCCACTTTTTAAAAATCAAGCCTTTTTTGCCTGGGGAGGGAAACTGATCACTCCGTAGTCAGGAAAAATGCTGCCCAGGAACGAAAACGTTTTTGGAAGCCAAATTTTTGTTTGAAACCAAATGCAAAAACGGAGACCAGGATGAGTTTGGGGATGAAATTCGATGTCTAAAAATGGTGTTGCTTCCACTTTTTAAAAATCAAGCCTTTTTGGTGCCTGGGGAAGAAAACGCCTGACTCCGTGGTCAGGAAAAATGCTGCCCAGGGACCAAAATATTTTGGGAAGCCAATTTTTTTTTTTGAAACCAAATGCGAAAATGGAGACCGGGATGAGTTTCAGGATTAAATTCCATGTCTAAAAATGGTGTTGCTTCCACTTTTTAAAAATCGAGCCTTTTTTGCCTGTGGAAGGAAATGCCTGACTCCGCGGTCAGGAAAAATGCTGCCCAGGAACAAAAATGTTTTTTGAAGGAATTTTTTTTTTTGAAACCAAAAGAAAAATGGACACAAGGATCAGTTTCGGGATGAAATTCTATGTCTAAAAATGGTGTTGCTTCCACTTTTTAAAAATCGAGCCTTTTTGGTGCCTGGGGAAGGAAACGCCTGACTTCGCGGTCAGGAAAAATGCTGCCCAGGAACGAAAATGTTTTTTGAAGCCAAATTTTTTTTTTGAAACCAAATGTAAAAACGGACACAAGGATGAGTTTCGGGATGAAATTCCATGTCTAAAAATGGTGTTGCTTCCACTTTTTAAAAATTGAGCCTTTTTTGCCTGGGGAAGGAGACGCCTGACTCCGCGGTCAGGAAAAATGCTGCCCAGGGACCAAAATATTTTGGGAAGCCAATTTTTTTTTTTGAAACCAAATGCGAAAATGGAGACTGGGATGAGTTTCAGGATTAAATTCCATGTCTAAAAATGGTGTTGCTTCCACTTTTTAAAAATCAAGCCTTTTTTGCCTGGGGAGGGAAACTGATCACTCCGTAGTCAGGAAAAATGCTGCCCAGGAACGAAAACGTTTTTGGAAGCCAAATTTTTGTTTGAAACCAAATGCAAAAACGGAGACCAGGATGAGTTTGGGGATGAAATTCGATGTCTAAAAATGGTGTTGCTTCCACTTTTTAAAAATCAAGCCTTTTTGGTGCCTGGGGAAGAAAACGCCTGACTCCGTGGTCAGGAAAAATGCTGCCCAGGGACCAAAATATTTTGGGAAGCCAATTTTTTTTTTTGAAACCAAATGCGAAAATGGAGACCGGGATGAGTTTCAGGATTAAATTCCATGTCTAAAAATGGTGTTGCTTCCACTTTTTAAAAATCGAGCCTTTTTTGCCTGTGGAAGGAAATGCCTGACTCCGCGGTCAGGAAAAATGCTGCCCAGGAACGAAAATGTTTTTTGAAGCCAAATTTTTTTTTTGAAACCAAATGTAAAAACGGACACAAGGATCAGTTTCGGGATGAAATTCCATGTCTAAAAATGGTGTTGCTTCCACTTTTTAAAAATTGAGCCTTTTTGGTGCCTGGGGAAGGAGACGCCTGACTCCGCGGTCAGGAAAAATGCTGCCCAGGAACCAAAATGTTTTTTGAAGGAATTTTTTTTTTTTTTGAAACCAAATGCAAAAACAGACACAAGGATGAGTTTCGGGATGAAATTCCATGTCTAAAAATGGTGTTGCTTCCACTTTTTAAAAATCAAGCCTTTTTTGCCTGGGGAAGGAAACGCTTGACTCCGCGGTCAGGAAAAATGCTGCCCAGGAACCAAAATGTTTTTTGAAGCCAAATTTTTTTTTTGAAACCAAATGTAAAAACGGACACAAGGATGAGTTTCGGGATGAAATTCCATGTCTAAAAATGGTGTTGCTTCCACTTTTTAAAAATTGAGCCTTTTTTGCCTGGAGAAGGAGACGCCTGACTCCGCGGTCAGGAAAAATGCTGCCCAGGAACCAAAATGTTTTTTGAAGGAATTTTTTTTTTTTTGAAACCAAATGCAAAAACAGACACAAGGATGAGTTTGGGGATGAAATTCCATGTCTAAAAATGGTGTTGCTTCCACTTTTTAAAAATCAAGCCTTTTTTGCCTGGGGAAGGAAACGCCTGACTCCGCGGTCAGGAAAAATGCTGCCCAGGAACCAAATTGTTTTTGGAAGGAATTTTTTTTTTTGAAACCAAAAGAAAAATGGACACAAGGATCAGTTTCGGGATGAAATTCTATGTCTAAAAATGGTGTTGCTTCCACTTTTTAAAAATCGAGCCTTTTTGGTGCCTGGGGAAGGAAACGCCTGACTCCGCGGTCAGGAAAAATGCTGCCCAGGAACGAAAATGTTTTTTGAAGCCAAATTTTTTTTTTGAAACCAAATGTAAAAACGGACACAAGGATGAGTTTCGGGATGAAATTCCATGTCTAAAAATGGTGTTGCTTCCACTTTTTAAAAATCGAGCCTTTTTTGCCTGGGGAAGGAAACGCCTGACTCCGCGGTCAGGAAAAATGCTGCCCAGGAACCAAAATGTTTTTGGAAGCCAATTTTTTTTTTTTTTAAACCAAATGTAAAAACGGAGACCAGGATGAGTTTGGGGATGAAATTCCATGTCTAAAAATGGTGTTGCTTCCACTTTTTAAAAATCAAGCGGTTTTTTTGCCTGGGGAAGAAAACGCCTGACTCCGCAGTCAGGAAAAATGCTGCCCAGGAACGAAAAAGTTTTTGGAAGCCAAATATTTTTTTTGAAACAAAATGCAAAAACGGAGACCAGGATGAGTTTCGGGATGAAATTCCATGTCTAAAAATGGTGTTGCTTCCACTTTTTAAAAATCAAGCCTTTTTTGCCTGGGGAGGGAAACTGATCACTCCGTAGTCAGGAAAAATGCTGCCCAGGAACGAAAACGTTTTTGGAAGCCAAATTTTTGTTTGAAACCAAATGCAAAAACGGAGACCAGGATGAGTTTGGGGATGAAATTCGATGTCTAAAAATGGTGTTGCTTCCACTTTTTAAAAATCAAGCCTTTTTGGTGCCTGGGGAAGAAAACGCCTGACTCCGTGGTCAGGAAAAATGCTGCCCAGGGACCAAAATATTTTGGGAAGCCAATTTTTTTTTTTGAAACCAAATGCGAAAATGGAGACTGGGATGAGTTTCAGGATTAAATTCCATGTCTAAAAATGGTGTTGCTTCCACTTTTTAAAAATCAAGCCTTTTTTGCCTGGGGAGGGAAACTGATCACTCCGTAGTCAGGAAAAATGCTGCCCAGGAACGAAAACGTTTTTGGAAGCCAAATTTTTGTTTGAAACCAAATGCAAAAACGGAGACCAGGATGAGTTTGGGGATGAAATTCGATGTCTAAAAATGGTGTTGCTTCCACTTTTTAAAAATCAAGCCTTTTTGGTGCCTGGGGAAGAAAACGCCTGACTCCGTGGTCAGGAAAAATGCTGCCCAGGGACCAAAATATTTTGGGAAGCCAATTTTTTTTTTTGAAACCAAATGCGAAAATGGAGACCGGGATGAGTTTCAGGATTAAATTCCATGTCTAAAAATGGTGTTGCTTCCACTTTTTAAAAATCGAGCCTTTTTTGCCTGTGGAAGGAAACGCCTGACTCCGTGGTCAGGAAAAATGCTGCCCAGGGACCAAAATATTTTGGGAAGCCAATTTTTTTTTTTGAAACCAAATGCGAAAATGGAGACTGGGATGAGTTTCAGGATTAAATTCCATGTCTAAAAATGGTGTTGCTTCCACTTTTTAAAAATCAAGCCTTTTTTGCCTGGGGAGGGAAACTGATCACTCCGTAGTCAGGAAAAATGCTGCCCAGGAACGAAAACGTTTTTGGAAGCCAAATTTTTGTTTGAAACCAAATTTAAAAACGGAGACCAGGATGAGTTTGGGGATGAAATTCGATGTCTAAAAATGGTGTTGCTTCCACTTTTTAAAAATCAAGCCTTTTTGGTGCCTGGGGAAGAAAACGCCTGACTCCGTGGTCAGGAAAAATGCTGCCCAGGGACCAAAATATTTTGGGAAGCCAATTTTTTTTTTTGAAACCAAATGCGAAAATGGAGACCGGGATGAGTTTCAGGATTAAATTCCATGTCTAAAAATGGTGTTGCTTCCACTTTTTAAAAATCGAGCCTTTTTTGCCTGTGGAAGGAAATGCCTGACTCCGCGGTCAGGAAAAATGCTGCCCAGGAACAAAAATGTTTTTTGAAGGAATTTTTTTTTTTGAAACCAAAAGAAAAATGGACACAAGGATCAGTTTCGGGATGAAATTCTATGTCTAAAAATGGTGTTGCTTCCACTTTTTAAAAATCGAGCCTTTTTGGTGCCTGGGGAAGGAAACGCCTGACTTCGCGGTCAGGAAAAATGCTGCCCAGGAACGAAAATGTTTTTTGAAGCCAAATTTTTTTTTTGAAACCAAATGTAAAAACGGACACAAGGATGAGTTTCGGGATGAAATTCCATGTCTAAAAATGGTGTTGCTTCCACTTTTTAAAAATTGAGCCTTTTTTGCCTGGGGAAGGAGACGCCTGACTCCGCGGTCAGGAAAAATGCTGCCCAGGAACCAAAATGTTTTTTGAAGGAATTTTTTTTTTTTTTTGAAACCAAATGCAAAAACAGACACAAGGATGAGTTTCGGGATGAAATTCCATGTCTAAAAATGGTGTTGCTTCCACTTTTTAAAAATCAAGCCTTTTTTGCCTGGGGAAGGAAACGCTTGACTCCGCGGTCAGGAAAAATGCTGCCCAGGAACCAAAATGTTTTTTGAAGCCAAATATTTTTTTTGAAACCAAATGTAAAAACGGACACAAGGATGAGTTTCGGGATGAAATTCCATGTCTAAAAATGGTGTTGCTTCCACTTTTTAAAAATTGAGCCTTTTTTGCCTGGAGAAGGAGACGCCTGACTCCGCGGTCAGGAAAAATGCTGCCCAGGAACCAAAATGTTTTTTGAAGGAATTTTTTTTTTTTTGAAACCAAATGCAAAAACAGACACAAGGATGAGTTTCGGGATGAAATTCCATGTCTAAAAATGGTGTTGCTTCCACTTTTTAAAAATCAAGCCTTTTTTGCCTGGGGAAGGAAACGCCTGACTCCGCGGTCAGGAAAAATGCTGCCCAGGAACCAAATTGTTTTTGGAAGGAATTTTTTTTTTTGAAACCAAAAGAAAAATGGACACAAGGATCAGTTTCGGGATGAAATTCTATGTCTAAAAATGGTGTTGCTTCCACTTTTTAAAAATCGAGCCTTTTTGGTGCCTGGGGAAGGAAACGCCTGACTCCGCGGTCAGGAAAAATGCTGCCCAGGAACGAAAATGTTTTTTGAAGCCAAATTTTTTTTTTGAAACCAAATGTAAAAACGGACACAAGGATGAGTTTCGGGATGAAATTCCATGTCTAAAAATGGTGTTGCTTCCACTTTTTAAAAATCGAGCCTTTTTTGCCTGGGGAAGGAAACGCCTGACTCCGCGGTCAGGAAAAATGCTGCCCAGGAACCAAAATGTTTTTGGAAGCCAATTTTTTTTTTTTTAAACCAAATGTAAAAACGGAGACCAGGATGAGTTTGGGGATGAAATTCCATGTCTAAAAATGGTGTTGCTTCCACTTTTTAAAAATCAAGCGGTTTTTTTGCCTGGGGAAGAAAACGCCTGACTCCGCGGTCAGGAAAAATGCTGCCCAGGAACCAAAATGTTTTTGGAAGCCAAATTTTTTTTTTTGAAACCAAGTGCAAAAACGGAGACCAGGATGAGTTTTGGGATGAAATTCAATGTCTAAAAATGGTGTTGCTTCCACATTTTAAAAATCGAGCCTTTTTTGCCTGTGGAAGGAAATGCCTGACTCCGCGGTCAGGAAAAATGCTGCCCAGGAACCAAAATGTTTTTTGAAGGAATTTTTTTTTTTGAAACCAAAAGAAAAATGGACACAAGGATCAGTTTCGGGATGAAATTCTATGTCTAAAAATGGTGTTGCTTCCACTTTTTAAAAATCGAGCCTTTTTGGTGCCTGGGGAAGGAAACGCCTGACTTCGCGGTCAGGAAAAATGCTGCCCAGGAACCAAAATGTTTTTGGAAGCCAAATTTTTTTTTTGAAACCAAGTGCAAAAACGGAGACCAGGATGAGTTTTGGGATGAAATTCAATATCTAAAAATGGTGTTTGCTTCCACATTTTAAAAATCGAGCCTTTTTTGCCTGTGGAAGGAAATGCCTGACTCCGCGGTCAGGAAAAATGCAGCCCAGGAACCAAAATGTTTTTTGAAGGAATTTTTTTTTTTGAAACCAAAAGAAAAATGGACACAAGGATGAGTTTCGGGATGAAATTCTATGTCTAAAAATGGTGTTGCTTCCACTTTTTTAAAAATCGAGCCTTTTTGGTGCCTGGGGAAGGAAACGCCTGACTTCGCGGTCAGGAAAAATGCTGCCCAGGAACGAAAATGTTTTTTGAAGCCAAATTTTTTTTTTGAAACCAAATGTAAAAACGGACACAAGGATGAGTTTCGGGATGAAATTCCATGTCTAAAAATGGTGTTGCTTCCACTTTTTAAAAATTGAGCCTTTTTTGCCTGGGGAAGGAAACGCCTGACTCCGCGGTCAGGAAAAATGCTGCCCAGGAACCAAAATGTTTTTTGAAGCCAAATTTTTTTTTGAAACCAAATGTAAAAACGGACACAAGGATGAGTTTCGGGATGAAATTCCATGTCTAAAAATGGTGTTGCTTCCACTTTTTAAAAATTGAGACTTTTTTGCCTGGGGAAGGAGACGCCTGACTCCGCGGTCAGGAAAAATGCTGCCCAGGAACCAAAATGTTTTTTGAAGGAATTTTTTTTTTTTTTGAAACCAAATGCAAAAACAGACACAAGGATGAGTTTCGGGATGAAATTCCATGTCTAAAAATGGTGTTGCTTCCACTTTTTAAAAATAGAGCCTTTTTGGTGCCTGGGGAAGAAAACGCCTGACTCCGCAGTCAGGAAAAATGCTGCCCAGGAACGAAAATGTTTTTGGAAGCCAAATTTTTTTTTGAAACCAAATGCAAAAACGGAGACCAGGATGAGTTTGGGGATGAAATTCCATGTCTAAAAATGCTGTTGCTTCCACTTTTTAAAAATCGAGCCTTTTTTGCCTGTGGAAGGAAATGCCTGACTCCGCGGTCAGGAAAAATGCTGCCCAGGAACAAAAATGTTTTTTGAAGGAATTTTTTTTTTTGAAACCAAAAGAAAAATGGACACAAGGATCAGTTTCGGGATGAAATTCTATGTCTAAAAATGGTGTTGCTTCCACTTTTTAAAAATCGAGCCTTTTTGGTGCCTGGGGAAGGAAACGCCTGACTTCGCGGTCAGGAAAAATGCTGCCCAGGAACGAAAATGTTTTTTGAAGCCAAATTTTTTTTTTGAAACCAAATGTAAAAACGGACACAAGGATGAGTTTCGGGATGAAATTCCATGTCTAAAAATGGTGTTGCTTCCACTTTTTAAAAATTGAGCCTTTTTTGCCTGGGGAAGGAAACGCCTGACTCCGCGGTCAGGAAAAATGCTGCCCAGGAACCAAAATGTTTTTTGAAGCCAAATTTTTTTTTTGAAACCAAATGTAAAAACGGACACAAGGATGAGTTTCGGGATGAAATTCCATGTCTAAAAATGGTGTTGCTTCCACTTTTTAAAAATTGAGCCTTTTTTGCCTGGGGAAGGAGACGCCTGACTCCGCGGTCAGGAAAAATGCTGCCCAGGAACCAAAATGTTTTTTGAAGCCAAATTTATTTTTTGAAACCAAATGTAAAAACGGACACAAGGATGAGTTTCGGGATGAAATTCCATGTCTAAAAATGGTGCTGCTTCCACTTTTTAAAAATTGAGCCTTTTTTGCCTGGGGAAGGAGACGCCTGACTCCGCGGTCAGGAAAAATGCTGCCCAGGAAACAAAATGTTTTTTGAAGCCAAATTTTTTTTTTGAAACCAAATGCAAAAACAGACACAAGGATGAGTTTCGGGATGAAATTCCATGTCTAAAAATGGTGTTGCTTCCACTTTTTAAAAATCAAGCCTTTTTTGCCTGGGGAAGGAAACGCCTGACTCCGCGGTCAGGAAAAATGCTGCCCAGGAACAAAAATGTTTTTGGATGCCAAAATTTTTTTTTGAAACAAAATGCAAAAACGGAGACCAGGATGAGTTTCGGGATGAAATTCCATGTCTAAAAATGGTGTTGCTTCCACTTTTTAAAAATTGAGCCTTTTTTGCCTGGGGAAGGAGACGCCTGACTCCGCGGTCAGGAAAAATGCTGCCCAGGAAACAAAATGTTTTTTGAAGGAATTTTTTTTTTTTTTGAAACCAAATGCAAAAACAGACACAAGGATGAGTTTCGGGATGAAATTCCATGTCTAAAAATGGTGTTGCTTCCACTTTTTAAAAATCAAGCCTTTTTTGCCTGGGGAAGTAAACGCGTGACTCCGCGGTCAGGAAAAATGCTGCCCAGGAACCAAAATGTTTTTTGAAGCCAAATTTTTTTTTTGAAACCAAATGCAAAAACAGACACAAGGATGAGTTTCGGGATGAAATT
The DNA here is from genome assembly GCA_037215915.1 of Pantherophis vulpinus. NCBI lineage: Eukaryota > Metazoa > Chordata > Lepidosauria > Squamata > Colubridae > Pantherophis > Pantherophis vulpinus. The sequence continues at coordinate 2,266,205 of JAXLNS010000018.1, read as the reverse complement.
CCATGTCTAAAAATGGTGTTGCTTCCACTTTTTAAAAATCAAGCCTTTTTTGCCTGGGGAAGGAAACGCCTGACTCCGCGGTCAGGAAAAATGCTGCCCAGGAACAAAAATGTTTTTGGATGCCAAAATTTTTTTTTGAAACAAAATGCAAAAACGGAGACCAGGATGAGTTTCGGGATGAAATTCCATGTCTAAAAATGGTGTTGCTTCCACTTTTTAAAAATTGAGCCTTTTTTGCCTGGGGAAGGAGACGCCTGACTCCGCGGTCAGGAAAAATGCTGCCCAGGAAACAAAATGTTTTTTGAAGGAATTTTTTTTTTTTTTGAAACCAAATGCAAAAACAGACACAAGGATGAGTTTCGGGATGAAATTCCATGTCTAAAAATGGTGTTGCTTCCACTTTTTAAAAATCAAGCCTTTTTTGCCTGGGGAAGTAAACGCGTGACTCCGCGGTCAGGAAAAATGCTGCCCAGGAACCAAAATGTTTTTTGAAGCCAAATTTTTTTTTTGAAACCAAATGCAAAAACAGACACAAGGATGAGTTTCGGGATGAAATTCCATGTCTAAAAATGGTGTTGCTTCCACTTTTTAAAAATCAAGCCTTTTTTGCCTGGGGAAGGAAACGCCTGACTCCGCGGTCAGGAAAAATGCTGCCCAGGAACAAAAATGTTTTTGGATGCCAAAATTTTTTTTTGAAACAAAATGCAAAAACGGAGACCAGGATGAGTTTCGGGATGAAATTCCATGTCTAAAAATGGTGTTGCTTCCACTTTTTAAAAATCAAGCCTTTTTTTCCTCGGGAGGGAAACTGATCACTCCGTAGTCAGGAAAAATGCTGCCCAGGAACCAAAATGTTTTTGGAAGCCATTTTTTTTTTTTTTAAACCAAATGTAAAAACGGAGACCAGGATGAGTTTGGGGATGAAATTCCATGTCTAAAAATGGTGTTGCTTCCACTTTTTAAAAATCAAGCGGTTTTTTTGCCTGGGGAAGAAAACGCCTGACTCCGCAGTCAGGAAAAATGCTGCCCAGGAACGAAAAAGTTTTTGGAAGCCAAATATTTTTTTTGAAACAAAATGCAAAAACGGAGACCAGGATGAGTTTCGGGATGAAATTCCATGTCTAAAAATGGTGTTGCTTCCACTTTTTAAAAATCAAGCCTTTTTTGCCTGGGGAGGGAAACTGATCACTCCGTAGTCAGGAAAAATGCTGCCCAGGAACGAAAACGTTTTTGGAAGCCAAATTTTTGTTTGAAACCAAATGGAAAAACGGAGACCAGGATGAGTTTGGGGATGAAATTCGATGTCTAAAAATGGTGTTGCTTCCACTTTTTAAAAATCAAGCCTTTTTGGTGCCTGGGGAAGAAAACGCCTGACTCCGTGGTCAGGAAAAATGCTGCCCAGGGACCAAAATATTTTGGGAAGCCAATTTTTTTTTTTGAAACCAAATGCGAAAATGGAGACTGGGATGAGTTTCAGGATTAAATTCCATGTCTAAAAATGGTGTTGCTTCCACTTTTTAAAAATCAAGCCTTTTTTGCCTGGGGAGGGAAACTGATCACTCCGTAGTCAGGAAAAATGCTGCCCAGGAACGAAAACGTTTTTGGAAGCCAAATTTTTGTTTGAAACCAAATGCAAAAACGGAGACCAGGATGAGTTTGGGGATGAAATTCGATGTCTAAAAATGGTGTTGCTTCCACTTTTTAAAAATCAAGCCTTTTTGGTGCCTGGGGAAGAAAACGCCTGACTCCGTGGTCAGGAAAAATGCTGCCCAGGGACCAAAATATTTTGGGAAGCCAATTTTTTTTTTTGAAACCAAATGCGAAAATGGAGACCGGGATGAGTTTCAGGATTAAATTCCATGTCTAAAAATGGTGTTGCTTCCACTTTTTAAAAATCGAGCCTTTTTTGCCTGTGGAAGGAAATGCCTGACTCCGCGGTCAGGAAAAATGCTGCCCAGGAACAAAAATGTTTTTTGAAGGAATTTTTTTTTTTGAAACCAAATGCGAAAATGGAGACTGGGATGAGTTTCAGGATTAAATTCCATGTCTAAAAATGGTGTTGCTTCCACTTTTTAAAAATCAAGCCTTTTTTGCCTGGGGAGGGAAACTGATCACTCCGTAGTCAGGAAAAATGCTGCCCAGGAACCAAAATGTTTTTTGAAGCCAAATTTTTTTTTTGAAACCAAATGCAAAAACAGACACAAGGATGAGTTTCGGGATGAAATTCCATGTCTAAAAATGGTGTTGCTTCCACTTTTTAAAAATCAAGCCTTTTTTGCCTGGGGAAGGAAACGCCTGACTCCGCGGTCAGGAAAAATGCTGCCCAGGAACAAAAATGTTTTTGGATGCCAAAATTTTTTTTTGAAACAAAATGCAAAAACGGAGACCAGGATGAGTTTCGGGATGAAATTCCATGTCTAAAAATGGTGTTGCTTCCACTTTTTAAAAATCAAGCCTTTTTTGCCTCGGGAGGGAAACTGATCACTCCGTAGTCAGGAAAAATGCTGCCCAGGAACCAAAATGTTTTTGGAAGCCAATTTTTTTTTTTTTAAACCAAATGTAAAAACGGAGACCAGGATGAGTTTGGGGATGAAATTCCATGTCTAAAAATGGTGTTGCTTCCACTTTTTAAAAATCAAGCGGTTTTTTTGCCTGGGGAAGAAAACGCCTGACTCCGCAGTCAGGAAAAATGCTGCCCAGGAACGAAAAAGTTTTTGGAAGCCAAATATTTTTTTTGAAACAAAATGCAAAAACGGAGACCAGGATGAGTTTCGGGATGAAATTCCATGTCTAAAAATGGTGTTGCTTCCACTTTTTAAAAATCAAGCCTTTTTTGCCTGGGGAGGGAAACTGATCACTCCGTAGTCAGGAAAAATGCTGCCCAGGAACGAAAACGTTTTTGGAAGCCAAATTTTTGTTTGAAACCAAATGGAAAAACGGAGACCAGGATGAGTTTGGGGATGAAATTCGATGTCTAAAAATGGTGTTGCTTCCACTTTTTAAAAATCAAGCCTTTTTGGTGCCTGGGGAAGAAAACGCCTGACTCCGTGGTCAGGAAAAATGCTGCCCAGGGACCAAAATATTTTGGGAAGCCAATTTTTTTTTTTGAAACCAAATGCGAAAATGGAGACTGGGATGAGTTTCAGGATTAAATTCCATGTCTAAAAATGGTGTTGCTTCCACTTTTTAAAAATCAAGCCTTTTTTGCCTGGGGAGGGAAACTGATCACTCCGTAGTCAGGAAAAATGCTGCCCAGGAACGAAAACGTTTTTGGAAGCCAAATTTTTGTTTGAAACCAAATGCAAAAACGGAGACCAGGATGAGTTTGGGGATGAAATTCGATGTCTAAAAATGGTGTTGCTTCCACTTTTTAAAAATCAAGCCTTTTTGGTGCCTGGGGAAGAAAACGCCTGACTCCGTGGTCAGGAAAAATGCTGCCCAGGGACCAAAATATTTTGGGAAGCCAATTTTTTTTTTTGAAACCAAATGCGAAAATGGAGACCGGGATGAGTTTCAGGATTAAATTCCATGTCTAAAAATGGTGTTGCTTCCACTTTTTAAAAATCGAGCCTTTTTTGCCTGTGGAAGGAAATGCCTGACTCCGCGGTCAGGAAAAATGCTGCCCAGGAACAAAAATGTTTTTTGAAGGAATTTTTTTTTTTGAAACCAAATGCGAAAATGGAGACTGGGATGAGTTTCAGGATTAAATTCCATGTCTAAAAATGGTGTTGCTTCCACTTTTTAAAAATCAAGCCTTTTTTGCCTGGGGAGGGAAACTGATCACTCCGTAGTCAGGAAAAATGCTGCCCAGGAACCAAAATGTTTTTTGAAGCCAAATTTTTTTTTTGAAACCAAATGCAAAAACAGACACAAGGATGAGTTTCGGGATGAAATTCCATGTCTAAAAATGGTGTTGCTTCCACTTTTTAAAAATCAAGCCTTTTTTGCCTGGGGAAGGAAACGCCTGACTCCGCGGTCAGGAAAAATGCTGCCCAGGAACAAAAATGTTTTTGGATGCCAAAATTTTTTTTTGAAACAAAATGCAAAAACGGAGACCAGGATGAGTTTCGGGATGAAATTCCATGTCTAAAAATGGTGTTGCTTCCACTTTTTAAAAATCAAGCCTTTTTTGCCTCGGGAGGGAAACTGATCACTCCGTAGTCAGGAAAAATGCTGCCCAGGAACCAAAATGTTTTTGGAAGCCAATTTTTTTTTTTTTAAACCAAATGTAAAAACGGAGACCAGGATGAGTTTGGGGATGAAATTCCATGTCTAAAAATGGTGTTGCTTCCACTTTTTAAAAATCAAGCGGTTTTTTTGCCTGGGGAAGAAAACGCCTGACTCCGCAGTCAGGAAAAATGCTGCCCAGGAACGAAAAAGTTTTTGGAAGCCAAATATTTTTTTTGAAACAAAATGCAAAAACGGAGACCAGGATGAGTTTCGGGATGAAATTCCATGTCTAAAAATGGTGTTGCTTCCACTTTTTAAAAATCAAGCCTTTTTTGCCTGGGGAGGGAAACTGATCACTCCGTAGTCAGGAAAAATGCTGCCCAGGAACGAAAACGTTTTTGGAAGCCAAATTTTTGTTTGAAACCAAATGGAAAAACGGAGACCAGGATGAGTTTGGGGATGAAATTCGATGTCTAAAAATGGTGTTGCTTCCACTTTTTAAAAATCAAGCCTTTTTGGTGCCTGGGGAAGAAAACGCCTGACTCCGTGGTCAGGAAAAATGCTGCCCAGGGACCAAAATATTTTGGGAAGCCAATTTTTTTTTTTGAAACCAAATGCGAAAATGGAGACTGGGATGAGTTTCAGGATTAAATTCCATGTCTAAAAATGGTGTTGCTTCCACTTTTTAAAAATCAAGCCTTTTTTGCCTGGGGAGGGAAACTGATCACTCCGTAGTCAGGAAAAATGCTGCCCAGGAACGAAAACGTTTTTGGAAGCCAAATTTTTGTTTGAAACCAAATGCAAAAACGGAGACCAGGATGAGTTTGGGGATGAAATTCGATGTCTAAAAATGGTGTTGCTTCCACTTTTTAAAAATCAAGCCTTTTTGGTGCCTGGGGAAGAAAACGCCTGACTCCGTGGTCAGGAAAAATGCTGCCCAGGGACCAAAATATTTTGGGAAGCCAATTTTTTTTTTTGAAACCAAATGCGAAAATGGAGACCGGGATGAGTTTCAGGATTAAATTCCATGTCTAAAAATGGTGTTGCTTCCACTTTTTAAAAATCGAGCCTTTTTTGCCTGTGGAAGGAAATGCCTGACTCCGCGGTCAGGAAAAATGCTGCCCAGGAACAAAAATGTTTTTTGAAGGAATTTTTTTTTTTGAAACCAAATGCGAAAATGGAGACTGGGATGAGTTTCAGGATTAAATTCCATGTCTAAAAATGGTGTTGCTTCCACTTTTTAAAAATCAAGCCTTTTTTGCCTGGGGAGGGAAACTGATCACTCCGTAGTCAGGAAAAATGCTGCCCAGGAACGAAAACGTTTTTGGAAGCCAAATTTTTGTTTGAAACCAAATGCAAAAACGGAGACCAGGATGAGTTTGGGGATGAAATTCGATGTCTAAAAATGGTGTTGCTTCCACTTTTTAAAAATCAAGCCTTTTTGGTGCCTGGGGAAGAAAACGCCTGACTCCGTGGTCAGGAAAAATGCTGCCCAGGGACCAAAATATTTTGGGAAGCCAATTTTTTTTTTTGAAACCAAATGCGAAAATGGAGACCGGGATGAGTTTCAGGATTAAATTCCATGTCTAAAAATGGTGTTGCTTCCACTTTTTAAAAATCGAGCCTTTTTTGCCTGTGGAAGGAAATGCCTGACTCCGCGGTCAGGAAAAATGCTGCCCAGGAACAAAAATGTTTTTTGAAGGAATTTTTTTTTTTGAAACCAAATGCGAAAATGGAGACTGGGATGAGTTTCAGGATTAAATTCCATGTCTAAAAATGGTGTTGCTTCCACTTTTTAAAAATCAAGCCTTTTTTGCCTGGGGAGGGAAACTGATCACTCCGTAGTCAGGAAAAATGCTGCCCAGGAACGAAAACGTTTTTGGAAGCCAAATTTTTGTTTGAAACCAAATGCAAAAACGGAGACCAGGATGAGTTTGGGGATGAAATTCGATGTCTAAAAATGGTGTTGCTTCCACTTTTTAAAAATCAAGCCTTTTTGGTGCCTGGGGAAGAAAACGCCTGACTCCGTGGTCAGGAAAAATGCTGCCCAGGGACCAAAATATTTTGGGAAGCCAATTTTTTTTTTTGAAACCAAATGCGAAAATGGAGACCGGGATGAGTTTCAGGATTAAATTCCATGTCTAAAAATGGTGTTGCTTCCACTTTTTAAAAATCGAGCCTTTTTTGCCTGTGGAAGGAAACGCCTGACTCCGTGGTCAGGAAAAATGCTGCCCAGGGACCAAAATATTTTGGGAAGCCAATTTTTTTTTTTGAAACCAAATGCGAAAATGGAGACTGGGATGAGTTTCAGGATTAAATTCCATGTCTAAAAATGGTGTTGCTTCCACTTTTTAAAAATCAAGCCTTTTTTGCCTGGGGAGGGAAACTGATCACTCCGTAGTCAGGAAAAATGCTGCCCAGGAACGAAAACGTTTTTGGAAGCCAAATTTTTGTTTGAAACCAAATGCAAAAACGGAGACCAGGATGAGTTTGGGGATGAAATTCGATGTCTAAAAATGGTGTTGCTTCCACTTTTTAAAAATCAAGCCTTTTTGGTGCCTGGGGAAGAAAACGCCTGACTCCGTGGTCAGGAAAAATGCTGCCCAGGGACCAAAATATTTTGGGAAGCCAATTTTTTTTTTTGAAACCAAATGCGAAAATGGAGACCGGGATGAGTTTCAGGATTAAATTCCATGTCTAAAAATGGTGTTGCTTCCACTTTTTAAAAATCGAGCCTTTTTTGCCTGTGGAAGGAAATGCCTGACTCCGCGGTCAGGAAAAATGCTGCCCAGGAACAAAAATGTTTTTTGAAGGAATTTTTTTTTTTGAAACCAAAAGAAAAATGGACACAAGGATCAGTTTCGGGATGAAATTCTATGTCTAAAAATGGTGTTGCTTCCACTTTTTAAAAATCGAGCCTTTTTGGTGCCTGGGGAAGGAAACGCCTGACTTCGCGGTCAGGAAAAATGCTGCCCAGGAACGAAAATGTTTTTTGAAGCCAAATTTTTTTTTTGAAACCAAATGTAAAAACGGACACAAGGATGAGTTTCGGGATGAAATTCCATGTCTAAAAATGGTGTTGCTTCCACTTTTTAAAAATTGAGCCTTTTTTGCCTGGGGAAGGAGACGCCTGACTCCGCGGTCAGGAAAAATGCTGCCCAGGAACCAAAATGTTTTTTGAAGGAATTTTTTTTTTTTTTGAAACCAAATGCAAAAACAGACACAAGGATGAGTTTCGGGATGAAATTCCATGTCTAAAAATGGTGTTGCTTCCACTTTTTAAAAATCAAGCCTTTTTTGCCTGGGGAAGGAAACGCTTGACTCCGTAGTCAGGAAAAATGCTGCCCAGGAACGAAAACGTTTTTGGAAGCCAAATTTTTGTTTGAAACCAAATGCAAAAACGGAGACCAGGATGAGTTTGGGGATGAAATTCGATGTCTAAAAATGGTGTTGCTTCCACTTTTTAAAAATCAAGCCTTTTTGGTGCCTGGGGAAGAAAACGCCTGACTCCGTGGTCAGGAAAAATGCTGCCCAGGGACCAAAATATTTTGGGAAGCCAATTTTTTTTTTTGAAACCAAATGCGAAAATGGAGACCGGGATGAGTTTCAGGATTAAATTCCATGTCTAAAAATGGTGTTGCTTCCACTTTTTAAAAATCGAGCCTTTTTTGCCTGTGGAAGGAAATGCCTGACTCCGCGGTCAGGAAAAATGCTGCCCAGGAACAAAAATGTTTTTTGAAGGAATTTTTTTTTTTGAAACCAAATGCGAAAATGGAGACTGGGATGAGTTTCAGGATTAAATTCCATGTCTAAAAATGGTGTTGCTTCCACTTTTTAAAAATCAAGCCTTTTTTGCCTGGGGAGGGAAACTGATCACTCCGTAGTCAGGAAAAATGCTGCCCAGGAACGAAAACGTTTTTGGAAGCCAAATTTTTGTTTGAAACCAAATGCAAAAACGGAGACCAGGATGAGTTTGGGGATGAAATTCGATGTCTAAAAATGGTGTTGCTTCCACTTTTTAAAAATCAAGCCTTTTTGGTGCCTGGGGAAGAAAACGCCTGACTCCGTGGTCAGGAAAAATGCTGCCCAGGGACCAAAATATTTTGGGAAGCCAATTTTTTTTTTTGAAACCAAATGCGAAAATGGAGACCGGGATGAGTTTCAGGATTAAATTCCATGTCTAAAAATGGTGTTGCTTCCACTTTTTAAAAATCGAGCCTTTTTTGCCTGTGGAAGGAAACGCCTGACTCCGTGGTCAGGAAAAATGCTGCCCAGGGACCAAAATATTTTGGGAAGCCAATTTTTTTTTTTGAAACCAAATGCGAAAATGGAGACTGGGATGAGTTTCAGGATTAAATTCCATGTCTAAAAATGGTGTTGCTTCCACTTTTTAAAAATCAAGCCTTTTTTGCCTGGGGAGGGAAACTGATCACTCCGTAGTCAGGAAAAATGCTGCCCAGGAACGAAAACGTTTTTGGAAGCCAAATTTTTGTTTGAAACCAAATGCAAAAACGGAGACCAGGATGAGTTTGGGGATGAAATTCGATGTCTAAAAATGGTGTTGCTTCCACTTTTTAAAAATCAAGCCTTTTTGGTGCCTGGGGAAGAAAACGCCTGACTCCGTGGTCAGGAAAAATGCTGCCCAGGGACCAAAATATTTTGGGAAGCCAATTTTTTTTTTTGAAACCAAATGCGAAAATGGAGACCGGGATGAGTTTCAGGATTAAATTCCATGTCTAAAAATGGTGTTGCTTCCACTTTTTAAAAATCGAGCCTTTTTTGCCTGTGGAAGGAAATGCCTGACTCCGCGGTCAGGAAAAATGCTGCCCAGGAACAAAAATGTTTTTTGAAGGAATTTTTTTTTTTGAAACCAAAAGAAAAATGGACACAAGGATCAGTTTCGGGATGAAATTCTATGTCTAAAAATGGTGTTGCTTCCACTTTTTAAAAATCGAGCCTTTTTGGTGCCTGGGGAAGGAAACGCCTGACTTCGCGGTCAGGAAAAATGCTGCCCAGGAACGAAAATGTTTTTTGAAGCCAAATTTTTTTTTTGAAACCAAATGTAAAAACGGACACAAGGATGAGTTTCGGGATGAAATTCCATGTCTAAAAATGGTGTTGCTTCCACTTTTTAAAAATTGAGCCTTTTTTGCCTGGAGAAGGAGACGCCTGACTCCGCGGTCAGGAAAAATGCTGCCCAGGAACCAAAATGTTTTTTGAAGGAATTTTTTTTTTTTTGAAACCAAATGCAAAAACAGACACAAGGATGAGTTTCGGGATGAAATTCCATGTCTAAAAATGGTGTTGCTTCCACTTTTTAAAAATCAAGCCTTTTTTGCCTGGGGAAGGAAACGCCTGACTCCGCGGTCAGGAAAAATGCTGCCCAGGAACCAAATTGTTTTTGGAAGGAATTTTTTTTTTTGAAACCAAAAGAAAAATGGACACAAGGATCAGTTTCGGGATGAAATTCTATGTCTAAAAATGGTGTTGCTTCCACTTTTTAAAAATCGAGCCTTTTTGGTGCCTGGGGAAGGAAACGCCTGACTCCGCGGTCAGGAAAAATGCTGCCCAGGAACGAAAATGTTTTTTGAAGCCAAATTTTTTTTTTGAAACCAAATGTAAAAACGGACACAAGGATGAGTTTCGGGATGAAATTCCATGTCTAAAAATGGTGTTGCTTCCACTTTTTAAAAATCGAGCCTTTTTTGCCTGGGGAAGGAAACGCCTGACTCCGCAGTCAGGAAAAATGCTGCCCAGGAACGAAAAAGTTTTTGGAAGCCAAATATTTTTTTTGAAACAAAATGCAAAAACGGAGACCAGGATGAGTTTCGGGATGAAATTCCATGTCTAAAAATGGTGTTGCTTCCACTTTTTAAAAATCAAGCCTTTTTTGCCTGGGGAGGGAAACTGATCACTCCGTAGTCAGGAAAAATGCTGCCCAGGAACGAAAACGTTTTTGGAAGCCAAATTTTTGTTTGAAACCAAATGGAAAAACGGAGACCAGGATGAGTTTGGGGATGAAATTCGATGTCTAAAAATGGTGTTGCTTCCACTTTTTAAAAATCAAGCCTTTTTGGTGCCTGGGGAAGAAAACGCCTGACTCCGTGGTCAGGAAAAATGCTGCCCAGGGACCAAAATATTTTGGGAAGCCAATTTTTTTTTTTGAAACCAAATGCGAAAATGGAGACTGGGATGAGTTTCAGGATTAAATTCCATGTCTAAAAATGGTGTTGCTTCCACTTTTTAAAAATCAAGCCTTTTTTGCCTGGGGAGGGAAACTGATCACTCCGTAGTCAGGAAAAATGCTGCCCAGGAACGAAAACGTTTTTGGAAGCCAAATTTTTGTTTGAAACCAAATGCAAAAACGGAGACCAGGATGAGTTTGGGGATGAAATTCGATGTCTAAAAATGGTGTTGCTTCCACTTTTTAAAAATCAAGCCTTTTTGGTGCCTGGGGAAGAAAACGCCTGACTCCGTGGTCAGGAAAAATGCTGCCCAGGGACCAAAATATTTTGGGAAGCCAATTTTTTTTTTTGAAACCAAATGCGAAAATGGAGACCGGGATGAGTTTCAGGATTAAATTCCATGTCTAAAAATGGTGTTGCTTCCACTTTTTAAAAATCGAGCCTTTTTTGCCTGTGGAAGGAAATGCCTGACTCCGCGGTCAGGAAAAATGCTGCCCAGGAACAAAAATGTTTTTTGAAGGAATTTTTTTTTTTTGAAACCAAAAGAAAAATGGACACAAGGATCAGTTTCGGGATGAAATTCTATGTCTAAAAATGGTGTTGCTTCCACTTTTTAAAAATCGAGCCTTTTTGGTGCCTGGGGAAGGAAACGCCTGACTTCGCGGTCAGGAAAAATGCTGCCCAGGAACGAAAATGTTTTTTGAAGCCAAATTTTTTTTTTGAAACCAAATGTAAAAACGGACACAAGGATGAGTTTCGGGATGAAATTCCATGTCTAAAAATGGTGTTGCTTCCACTTTTTAAAAATTGAGCCTTTTTTGCCTGGGGAAGGAGACGCCTGACTCCGCGGTCAGGAAAAATGCTGCCCAGGAACCAAAATGTTTTTTGAAGGAATTTTTTTTTTTTTTGAAACCAAATGCAAAAACAGACACAAGGATGAGTTTCGGGATGAAATTCCATGTCTAAAAATGGTGTTGCTTCCACTTTTTAAAAATCAAGCCTTTTTTGCCTGGGGAAGGAAACGCTTGACTCCGCGGTCAGGAAAAATGCTGCCCAGGAACCAAAATGTTTTTTGAAGCCAAATTTTTTTTTTGAAACCAAATGTAAAAACGGACACAAGGATGAGTTTCGGGATGAAATTCCATGTCTAAAAATGGTGTTGCTTCCACTTTTTAAAAATTGAGCCTTTTTTGCCTGGAGAAGGAGACGCCTGACTCCGCGGTCAGGAAAAATGCTGCCCAGGAACCAAAATGTTTTTTGAAGGAATTTTTTTTTTTTTGAAACCAAATGCAAAAACAGACACAAGGATGAGTTTCGGGATGAAATTCCATGTCTAAAAATGGTGTTGCTTCCACTTTTTAAAAATCAAGCCTTTTTTGCCTGGGGAAGGAAACGCCTGACTCCGCGGTCAGGAAAAATGCTGCCCAGGAACCAAATTGTTTTTGGAAGGAATTTTTTTTTTTGAAACCAAAAGAAAAATGGACACAAGGATCAGTTTCGGGATGAAATTCTATGTCTAAAAATGGTGTTGCTTCCACTTTTTAAAAATCGAGCCTTTTTGGTGCCTGGGGAAGGAAACGCCTGACTCCGCGGTCAGGAAAAATGCTGCCCAGGAACGAAAATGTTTTTTGAAGCCAAATTTTTTTTTTGAAACCAAATGTAAAAACGGACACAAGGATGAGTTTCGGGATGAAATTCCATGTCTAAAAATGGTGTTGCTTCCACTTTTTAAAAATCGAGCCTTTTTTGCCTGGGGAAGGAAACGCCTGACTCCGCGGTCAGGAAAAATGCTGCCCAGGAACCAAAATGTTTTTGGAAGGAATTTTTTTTTTTGAAACCAAAAGAAAAATGGACACAAGGATCAGTTTCGGGATGAAATTCCATGTCTAAAAATGGTGTTGCTTCCACTTTTTAAAAATCAAGCCTTTTTTGCCTCGGGAGGGAAATGCCTGACTCCGCGGTCAGGAAAAATGCTGCCCAGGAACGAAAATGTTTTTTGAAGCCAAATTTTTTTTTTGAAACGAAATGTAAAAACGGACACAAGGATGAGTTTCAGGATGAAATTCCATGTCTAAAAATGGTGTTGCTTCCACTTTTTAAAAATAGAGCCTTTTTGGTGCCTGGGGAAGAAAACGCCTGACTCCGTGGTCAGGAAAAATGCTGCCCAGGAACGAAAATGTTTTTGGATGCCAAAAATTTTTTTTGAAATAAAATGCAAAAACGGAGACCAGGATGAGTTTGGGGATGAAATTCCATGTCTAAAAATGGTGTTGCTTCCACTTTTTAAAAATCAAGCGTTTTTTTTGCCTGGGGAAGAAAACGCCTGACTCCGCAGTCAGGAAAAATGCTGCCCAGGAACGAAAAAGTTTTTGGAAGCCAAATTTTTTTTTTGAAACAAAATGCAAAAACGGAGACCAGGATGAGTTTCGGGATGAAATTCCATGTCTAAAAATGGTGTTGCTTCCACTTTTTAAAAATCAAGCCTTTTTTGCCTGGGGAGGGAAACTGATCACTCCGTAGTCAGGAAAAATGCTGCCCAGGAACGAAAACGTTTTTGGAAGCCAAATTTTTGTTTGAAACCAAATGCAAAAACGGAGACCAGGATGAGTTTGGGGATGAAATTCGATGTCTAAAAATGGTGTTGCTTCCACTTTTTAAAAATCAAGCCTTTTTGGTGCCTGGGGAAGAAAACGCCTGACTCCGCGGTCAGGAAAAATGCTGCCCAGGGACCAAAATATTTTGGGAAGCCAATTTTTTTTTTTGAAACCAAATGCGAAAATGGAGACTGGGATGAGTTTCAGGATTAAATTCCATGTCTAAAAATGGTGTTGCTTCCACTTTTTAACAATTGAGCCTTTTTTGCCTGGGGAAGGAGACGCCTGACTCCGCGGTCAGGAAAAATGCTGCCCAGGAACCAAAATGTTTTTGGAAGGAATTTTTTTTTTTGAAACCAAAAGAAAAATGGACACAAGGATCAGTTTCGGGATGAAATTCTATGTCTAAAAATGGTGTTGCTTCCACTTTTTAAAAATAGAGCCTTTTTGGTGCCTGGGGAAGAAAACGCCTGACTCCGCGGTCAGGAAAAATGCTGCCCAGGAACGAAAATGTTTTTTGAAGCCAAATTTTTTTTTTGAAACCAAATGTAAAAACGGACACAAGGATGAGTTTCGGGATGAAATTCCATGTCTAAAAATGGTGTTGCTTCCACTTTTTAAAAATAGAGCCTTTTTGGTGCCTGGGGAAGAAAACGCCTGACTCCGCAGTCAGGAAAAATGCTGCCCAGGAACCAAAATGTTTTTGGAAGCCAATTTTTTTTTTTTTTAAACCAAATGTAAAAACGGAGACCAGGATGAGTTTGGGGATGAAATTCCATGTCTAAAAATGGTGTTGCTTCCACTTTTTAAAAATCAAGCGTTTTTTTTGCCTGGGGAAGAAAACGCCTGACTCCGCAGTCAGGAAAAATGCTGCCCAGGAACGAAAAAGTTTTTGGAAGCCAAATTTTTTTTTTGAAACAAAATGCAAAAACGGAGACCAGGATGAGTTTCGGGATGAAATTCCATGTCTAAAAATGGTGTTGCTTCCACTTTTTAAAAATCAAGCCTTTTTTGCCTGGGGAGGGAAACTGATCACTCCGTAGTCAGGAAAAATGCTGCCCAGGAACGAAAATGTTTTTTGAAGCCAAATTTTTTTTTTGAAACCAAATGTAAAAACGGACACAAGGATGAGTTTCGGGATGAAATTCCATGTCTAAAAATGGTGTTGCTTCCACTTTTTAAAAATCAAGCCTTTTTTGCCTCGGGAGGGAAACTGATCACTCCGTAGTCAGGAAAAATGCTGCCCAGGAACCAAAATGTTTTTGGAAGCCAATTTTTTTTTTTAAAACCAAATGTAAGGAAAAATACCTCAGGAAAAATGCTGCCCAGGAACGAAAAAGTTTTTGGAAGACAAATTTTTTTTTTTGAAACAAAATGCAAAAACGGAGACCAGGATGAGTTTCGGGATGAAATTCCATGTCTAAAAATGGTGTTGCTTCCACTTTTTAAAAATCAAGCCTTTTTTGCCTGGGGAGGGAAACTGATCACTCCGTAGTCAGGAAAAATGCTGCCCTGGAACCAAAATGTTTTTTGAAGAACTTTTTTTTTTGAAACCAAATACAAAAATGGACACAAGGATGAGTTTCAGGATTAAATTCCATGTCTAAAAATGGTGTTGCTTCGACTTTTTAAAAATCGAGCCTTTTTGGTGCCTGGGGAAGAAAACGCCTGACTCCGCGGTCAGGAAAAATGCTACCCAGGAACGAAAATGTTTTTGGAAGCCAAATTTTTTTTTGAAACCAAATGCAAAAACGGAGACCAGGATGAGTTTGGGGATGAAATTCCATGTCTAAAAATGCTGTTGCTTCCACTTTTGAAAAATTGAGCCTTTTTGGTGCCTGGGGAAGAAAACGCCTGACTCCGTGGTCAGGAAAAATGCTGCCCAGGAACGAAAACGTTTTTGGAAGCCAAATTTTTGTTTGAAACCAAATGCAAAAATGGAGACTGGGATGAGTTTCAGGATTAAATTCCATGTCTAGACTTCCGGTTGGCGAGCTGCAGCGACATGGTGCTGAGTGAGTGACTGTCACCCCTCAACACCGTTTGTCACCGCGTTTTGGGGATCCCTTCGGGGGCGCGGGTCCTGGAGAGCCCCGCGGACAATAGAGAGAGTCGGGTGAGCGAGAAAGTGAAGCGCACACACTTCTCGCTAAACCCGGCGGCTCTGTCAAGCCAACGCGTGTGAAGTCAGCCTCTCAATGGCTGACCCGAAGCTGTGGTAGCTGACAACCAGACGGGAAGCAAGGAAGATCGGAGGCTGCAGTGTCGAGATCGAACCGTGTCCTCCCTGCCTACGTGTGAGTGAACATCAGGAAGGGGCCGGCGGAGTCGGGCAAGAAGGGCTTAAACAGAAAAGAGCGGCGACGGAGAGTGGAGAATAGACGGAAAGATCACGGAGCTCGACAAGCCGGCGCAGAGAATAAGAAATTGAGGTTGCTAAATTACCTGCGCAAGAAGAGGATCGGTGGGTAAAAGGAGTAAGGAAGCTAAAAGAATTCAGAAGAACTTCTCTTTTCTTTATTTGCTGGTTAAAGCAGAAAGATGAACTAAGTTGGAGATTGGACCCTATCTAATTGTGCCAGAGAACAGGAAGTGCAGCCATTGAAGAAGTCTGACAGAGCAAACTGAAAAGGACAGGCACGGAGACGATCTAGCTTCGAGGCTTACCATAGAGTTTTGACAGTTTTGACAGTGACAAAGTAAACGTGAGAAGAAGTTAGGACTGGATGAGACTGGCGGCTGAGTGAGAAAGAAAGAATATTGCCCCTTTGCTTTTGGGAAAATATTGCTTGCCCCCAACTAAAAACTTGGAGATTTTCCCCTCCTTTTCCTCTTTCTTCTGAAAAATCTTTTTTTCAATATTTTGATCCTCTGCATATTAACATTGTTATCAACAAGAAACGTAGATCTCTATATTAATTAATTGCTTATATACAAGATATATTCCTATAGAGCTTATTAGATTTATATCTATTTATTCAACCATTTAATTATATTTAATTATATCTATTTACATTTATATATATATCTGTACAAATAATATTTTCATATATTGCTACATTGTTATATTAGAATTATAATTCCTAAACATACTAACTTATTGATAATTAGAAGTATAGAAATTTGAATTAATAATTTTTTTTTCTTTTAAGCAGTAATTTAAACATAAGAATTGCAGTTATAGAGCATAGATTTATCTAGGAGTATTGATAATGGGTTATTGATTAGAATTACCAGGTCTTGAATTAATTACGAATAAGTAGAAATAAGCCCCTATTAATCAATTACTATTTAATACACCAATTAATTATTATTTATTTAAGACATTGATGGAAAGTAATGTAGATTGAGGAATAGATATTGATGGTTAAGTTTATTTAAGATACATGTGACATAAGTGATAAATAGATATCGATCGGAAAAAAAAAAAAATCTCCCCCCTACACTTTGAAGAAGTATATATATATATATATATATATATATATATATATATATATATATAAAAGGTGACAGCTAGTGTATGAAAATTTGGAGAAATATCGAGAAAATAATTAGAGAACAAAAAATAATTTTGAAAGAAATGACGAGCATGTCATCAACGATCCTGAAAACAGGGAAGAAGACCCCCTCAAATCCAACCATATCCATGACCTCCCCGGCTACCCAAAAATCAACGGAAGGACTACAAAAAACAGACAAGGCCATAGCAACACCAACATTACTAACAGTTCAGTCAACATTGACATTAATCCAAGAAACGATGATGGCCATGCAGGAAAAAATGTCCAATAACCACACTGAACTAAAAACAGATATCCACCAACTGGACCAGAAGATGAATGAGATTCAAGTCTCAATCTCGAACAACGAACAAAGGATCCAGAAGGCGGAGCAAAAAATAGAACAAAATGAGAAGAAACTGGACATGGTAGATCAGACGTTGACGATGCAAAATAAGGAATTAGAAGATTCATTAACACAATTAGAGATGGACAGGGCGTCGTTCTACTTGCGCTTTCAAAATGTGGAAGAAGAAAAAGACGAGGATTTGGGAGAGAAGATGGCGGAACTAATTGCAGAAGTACTCCAACAAGACAAACGCGAGATCATTAGAGAACTGGACGACGTCTATAGAGTCCAAACAAACTATGCGAGGAGGAACAGGCTCCCCAGAGAAGTCCACATTAGATTCGCAAGAAAAAAAGTAAAAGATACTTTATACAGTATGGCGAGGGATGGACAAATAACATACAGAGGAAAAGAAGTGATAATACTAAAACAGATCCCGAGAAGAGTGAGGGAGGTGAGAAAAGGATACAGATTTTTGGCTGTGCAATTGAATAAAAGAAATATATTATTCAGATGGCTCCTGCCAGAGGGGATGCTAATCACCTGGCAGGGGAGAAAAATAAAAATAGACAGCTTGAGCACAGCACAAGACTTTCTCGACCAGTTAAGAGGTGCAGAAGAAGAACAAAGTAGTAAGGAGGAAATAGAGGCGACAAATCTAGAAGAGGAAGAAACCGCAGAGGAGAAGAAGACCGAAGAAGAAGCTAAGGAGAAAAAAATAAGACCAGTAAGAGCCGTAAGACTAAATAAGAACTAAAGCCGAGCAAGGAAAACAGGAATGAAGGATTTGAAATTAATTTCAGTAAATGTCAATGGTTTAAACGACAGTAAAAAAAGGAAATTAACACTTACAAAGCTAGCAAAACAAAATATGGATATAATTTGCTTACAGGAGGTCCATATAAAAAAGGATGAGGGCAAATGTCTGGAGTATAAAAAATATGGTAAACTATTTACCTCATTAGCAGAAAAAAGAAAGAGAGGGGTAGCAATTTATGTTAAAAAAGGAATTGAAGCAGAATTGAAATATAATGATACAAAGGGCAGAATACTTATGGTTGAAGTTACGATAGAAAACTCTAAAATGTTACTAGTGGGCATTTATGCTCCAAACAAAAAACAAGGAGAATTTTTTCAAAAGTTACGTGAACAATTAGGGAATATGGAACATAATGAAATCTGCATGATAGGTGATTTCAATGGAATTGTAGACCCAGATAACGACCATAAAAGCAATAAAATGAATAAAAACAAAAGAGTGACTTTACCAAAAACCTTTTTCGATCTGGTGGAGGAAATGAATTTAATCGACATATGGCGAACTTTGCATCCAAGCGAAAGACAATTTACATTCTATTCCAACTCGCAACAGTCATGGTCGAGATTAGATATGGCTTGGGTTACCAGGACGCTGGGGTTAGAAATAGAGATGGCAGAAATTAGCCCAAACATTTGGGCAGACCACAATCCCCTGGAAATAAAATGGAGAAATGTAAAGAGAAAGAAACAACAGAGATGGAGGTTCAATACAAAACTATTATGTGACAAAGAGTGCGTAGAAAAACTGAGAGGAGAAATAAAGACTTTTTTTGGAGAAAACGAGAACCAAGGGACACCCCGTGAAATAGTTTGGGACACAATGAAGGCCTACTTGAGGGGGGTAATAATATCCTATACCGCATATAAAAACAAACTAAAAAGAAAATCTAGGGAAGATCTCATTAAACAGCTAGATGAAGCAGAAAAGAAACTCCAGAAAACGCCTGGAGATACTGTAGTAAAAGAAAATTGGATGGTGTGGAGACATAAATTAAATATTCTAGATCAAGAAGAGCTAGCCCAAAAAATAAAAAGAACAAAACAGCACTATTTTGAGAATGCAAATAAATCGGGCAGGTGGCTGGCCTATAAATTAAAAAAGGAAAATGAAAAAGGGACAATTCAGATATTAGAAGATGCTGAGGGAAATCTCTTAAATAAAGAAGAAGATAAACTAGAAAGAGTGAGAGAGTACTATGAATCCTTATACAAAGAAGAGGAGACCTCGGAGGAAAAAATAGACCAATACTTGGCAAAGGCGGAGCTCCCGCAAATAACGGAGGAAGAGAAGGAGATGCTAAACGCTAAGATAACAACTGAAGAATTTAAAAAAGCCCTTTCCAAACTCAAAAATAACAAATCACCTGGCCCAGACGGATTTCCAGGAGAAATATATAAAAAATTGGAAGAAATCCTACAACCTAAATTAATGGAAATTTTTAATGAGGTTTTGACGGGCTCAAAAATTCCTGACTCGTGGAGGGAAGCTCATGTCTCACTACTGCCGAAAGAAGGTGCTGACCCTAAAAAAATTCAAAATTATAGACCGATCTCACTTCTAAACACTGATTACAAACTATTCATGTCTATAATGGCAGAAAGAACCAAAAAATATTAAATAATTGGATTCATAAAGACCAAAATGGATTTCTCCCGGGACGACAAATTAGGGACAATTTGAGAATTGTATTAGATACTCTAGAGTACTACGAAGAACATCCAGAAAAGCAGCTGGCCTTAGTTTTTTTGGATGCCCAAAAGGCATTCGATAATCTAAACTGGAATTTTATGACTAAGCAAATTAAAATAATGGGATTCGGGCAAAACTTCGAAAAAATGATAAAAACTATCTATGATAATCAGAGGGCGAGCATTCTAGTAAATGGTGACAGGACAAGAATTTTTCAAATTAAGAAAGGTGTAAGGCAAGGCTGCCCTTTGTCACCGCTACTATTCATTTTGGCTCTGGAAGTTTTGCTACGGAACATTAGAAATAACGAGGAAATTAAAGGCCTAAAAATTAGAAAAGAGATCTACAAAACGCAAGCCTTTGCGGATGACGTGGCGTTAATATTAGAAGACCCATTAATATCTGGACAAAAAGTACTAGAGGAATTGGGCAAATACGGGGAGGTGGCAGGCTTTAAATTGAACAAATCTAAAACCAAAATACTTACTAAGAATGTAACTGAGATGCAGAAGAAAGAGATAGAAGAAACCTTGGGCTTACAAGTTGTCCCAAAAATAAAATACTTAGGAATTTGGCTAACCAAAAGGTGCTCATCTCTAAAAGAAGACAATTATACTCCATTAATTAATAAATTAAAACAAGATCTGGATAGATGGAAAAAGATCAAATTATCACTTATTGGCAAAATTGCGGCAATTAAGATGAACATCCTCCCCAAGATCTTATTTTTATATCAAAATTTACCAGTAATTTTAAAGAAAAATTTTTTCTCAGAATTAAATAAGACCGTTAGGGAATTTGTTTGGGAGGGAAAAAAATCAAGGATCTCACTTAAAATTTTACAAGAAAAAAGGAATGTGGGAGGATTTGGACTTCCAAATTGGGAAATGTATTATAGAGCAGCAAAGCTGATATGGATAAAGGATTGGATCACCCTGGAGAATAAGAGAATCTTAGTGTTAGAAGGACATGACCTACAGAAAGGGTGGCATGCTTATCTATGGGACAAAGACAATAAAAAGAAAACCTATTTCCACAGGCATAAAATTAGAGACTCCCTAATACAAACGTGGGTGGGAATTAGGCAGAGATACTATTCAAAAGTCCCAAACTGGCTTTCCACGGCAGAGGCAATGATTTACCCCAACAGGTGGGGAATGGAGAAATTGTGCAGATACAAAGACATTGTCGATGGAGGGGGAAATATTAAATCTAATGAAGCCCTGAGAGACCAAGGTATAACTTTAGATTGGTGGACTTATCTGCAAATAAAATCAAGATACCAGAAAGATAAAAAAGAGTATGGCCTAGAATTAGGATATAATGGATTAGACAAAATTTTGATGGGACCAGGGAAAAAAGCGTTGGCCAAGCTGTATAACTATTTGTTAGAGGAAGACAGAGATGAGGATATAATTAGAAATCAATTGAGAGCATGGGAGAGAAATATTGGACACAGTTTGAATTTTAATGAATGGGAAAAAGCCTGGAATAAAAATTATAAATTAACTAGAGCAGCCACATATAAGGAAAATCACTACAAAATGCTTCATAGGTGGCATTTGGCACCTGCAAGATTAGCAAAGATGTTTCCCAATGCGCAGCCAAACTGTTGGAAATGTGGCCATGGCCATGGCACCTTCTTTCATACGTGGTGGACATGCCCCGAAGCAAAAAGGTTTTGGAGCAAAATTTGGAGATGGTTGAAAGACATACTTAAAGAAGACATTGATCTGAACCCAGAAATATTTCTCCTGGGAATGGTAAAGAAAGGATACGTAAAGGAAAAGGTCCACCTCCTAATACACATAACTACAGCTGCCAGACTAGCATATGCTCAATACTGGAAAAAGAAAAACCTACCACCAGATGACCTTATAATTAATAAAATATTAGAGTGTGCAGAGATAAGTAAATTAACTCATGAGATAAATGACGATGAAAATTCTGATTATGATACTGTGTGGGGAAGATGGTACGAATGGATAAATGATAGAATTAAGGAAGAAACAAAAGGTGCAGAAATTAATTAGAAATGTATAGTATAACTGACACCAGACACTTATTCATGTATATATGTATAAACACTGCGAATCCGATGTTAAACAGAATTGTTATTATATTTTATTTGCGTATAAAAAAAATTAATAAAATTGTATTATAAAAAAAATAAAATAAATTCCATGTCTAAAAATGGTGTGGCTTCCACTTTTTAAAAATCGAGCCTTTTTTGCCTGGGGAAGGAAATGCCTGACTCCGCGGTCAGGAAAAATGCTGCCCAGGAACCAAAATGTTTTTTGAAAAACTTTTTTTTTTGATACCAAATGCAAAAACGGAGACCAGGATGAGTTTGGGGATGAAATTCCATGTCTAAAAATGGTGTTGCTTCCACTTTTTAAAAATCAAGCCTTTTTGGTGCCTGAGGAAGAAAACGCCTGACACCGCAGTGAGGAAAAATGCTTCCCAGGAACGAAAAAGTTTTGTTAAGAACTTTTTTTTTTTGAAACCAAATGCAAAAACGGAGACCAGGATGAGTTTCGGGATGAAATTCCATGTCTAAAAATGGTGTTGCTTCCACTTTTTAAAAATCAAGCCTTTTTGGTGCCTGAGGAAGAAAACGCCTGACACCGCAGTGAGGAATAATGCTTCCCAGGAACGAAAATGTTTTTTTAAGAACTTTTTTTTTTGAAACCAAATGCAAAAACGGAGAGCAGGATGAGTTTCGGGATGAAATTCCATGTCTAAAAATGGTGTTGCTTCCACTTTTTAAAAATCAAGCCTTTTTGGTGCCTGGGGAAGAAAACGCATCACTCCGTAGTCAGGAAAAATGCTGCCCAGGAACCAAAATGTTTTTTGAAGCCAAATTTTTTTTTTTTGAAACCAAATGTAAAAACGGAGACTGGGATGAGTTTCGGGATGAAATTCCATGTCTAAAAATGGTGTTGCTTCCACTTTTTAAAAATCAAGCCTTTTTGGTGCCTGAGGAAGAAAACGCATCACTCCGTAGTCAGGAAAAATGCTGCCCAGGAATGAAAATGTTTTTGGAAGCCAAATTTTTTTTTGGAAACCAAATGCAAAAACGGAGACCAGGATGAGTTTCGGGATGAAATTCCATGTCTAAAAATGGTGTTGCTTCCACTTTTTAAAAATCAAGCCTTTTTGGTGCCTGAGGAAGAAAACGCCTGACACCGCAGTGAGGAATAATGCTTCCCAGGAACGAAAATGTTTTTTTAAGAACTTTTTTTTTTGAAACCAAATGCAAAAACGGAGAGCAGGATGAGTTTCGGGATGAAATTCCATGTCTAAAAATGGTGTTGCTTCCACTTTTTAAAAATCAAGCCTTTTTGGTGCCTGAGGAAGAAAACGCATCACTCCGTAGTCAGGAAAAATGCTGCCCAGGAATGAAAATGTTTTTGGAAGCCAAATTTTTTTTTGGAAACCAAATGCAAAAACGGAGACCAGGATGAGTTTCGGGATGAAATTCCATGTCTAAAAATGGTGTTGCTTCCACTTTTTAAAAATCAAGCCTTTTTGGTGCCTGAGGAAGAAAACGCCTGACACCGCAGTGAGGAATAATGCTTCCCAGGAACGAAAATGTTTTTTTAAGAACTTTTTTTTTTGAAACCAAATGCAAAAACGGAGAGCAGGATGAGTTTCGGGATGAAATTCCATGTCTAAAAATGGTGTTGCTTCCACTTTTTAAAAATCAAGCCTTTTTGGTGCCTGGGGAAGGAAACGCCTGACTCCGCGGTCAGGAAAAATGCTGCCCAGGAACCAAAATGTTTTTGGAAGGAATTTTTTTTTTTGAAACCAAAAGAAAAATGGACACAAGGATCAGTTTCGGGATGAAATTCTATGTCTAAAAATGGTGTTGCTTCCACTTTTTAAAAATCGAGCCTTTTTGGTGCCTGGGGAAGGAAACGCCTGACTCCGCGGTCAGGAAAAATGCTGCCCAGGAACGAAAATGTTTTTGGAAGCCAAATTTTTTTTTTGAAACCAAATGCAAAAACGGAGACCAGGATGAGTTTGGGGATGAAATTCCATGTCTAAAAATGCTGTTGCTTCCACTTTTTCAATATCGAGCCTTTTTTGCCTGGGGAAGGAAACGCCTGAGTCCGTGGTCAGGAAAAATGCTGCCCAGGAACCAAAATGTTTTTTGAAGCCAAATTTTTTTTTTTTGAAACCAAATGTAAAAACGGAGACTGGGATGAGTTTCGGGATGAAATTCCATGTCTAAAAATGGTGTTGCTTCCACTTTTTAAAAATCAAGCCTTTTTGGTGCCTGAGGAAGAAAACGCATCACTCCGTAGTCAGGAAAAATGCTGCCCAGGAATGAAAATGTTTTTGGAAACCAAATTTTTTTTGGGAAACCAAATGCAAAAACGGAGACCAGGATGAGTTTCGGGATGAAATTCCATGTCTAAAAATGGTGTTGCTTCCACTTTTTAAAAATCAAGCCTTTTTGGTGCCTGAGGAAGAAAACGCCTGACACCGCAGTGAGGAATAATGCTTCCCAGGAACGAAAATGTTTTTTTAAGAACTTTTTTTTTTGAAACCAAATGCAAAAACGGAGAGCAGGATGAGTTTCGGGATGAAATTCCATGTCTAAAAATGGTGTTGCTTCCACTTTTTAAAAATCAAGCCTTTTTGGTGCCTGGGGAAGGAAACGCCTGACTCCGCGGTCAGGAAAAATGCTGCCCAGGAACCAAAATGTTTTTGGAAGGAATTTTTTTTTTTGAAACCAAAAGAAAAATGGACACAAGGATCAGTTTCGGGATGAAATTCTATGTCTAAAAATGGTGTTGCTTCCACTTTTTAAAAATCGAGCCTTTTTGGTGCCTGGGGAAGGAAACGCCTGACTCCGCGGTCAGGAAAAATGCTGCCCAGGAACCAAAATGTTTTTTGAAGCCAAATTTTTTTTTTTTTGAAACCAAATGTAAAAACGGAGACTGGGATGAGTTTCGGGATGAAATTCCATGTCTAAAAATGGTGTTGCTTCCACTTTTTAAAAATCAAGCCCTTTTTGGTGCCTGAGGAAGAAAACGCATCACTCCGTAGTCAGGAAAAATGCTGCCCAGGAATGAAAATGTTTTTGGAAGCCAAATTTTTTTTTTGAAACCAAATGCAAAAACGGAGACCAGGATGACTTTCAGGATGAAATTGCATGTCTAAAAATGGTGTTGCTTTCACTTTTTAAAAATCAAGCCTTTTTTGCCTGGGGAAGGAAATGCCTGACTCCGCGTTCAGGAAAAATGCTGCCCAGGAACGAAAATGTTTTTGGAAGCCAAATTTTTTTTTTGAAACCAAATGCAAAAACGGAGACCAGGATGAGTTTGGGGATGAAATTCCATGTCTAAAAATGCTGTTGCTTCCACTTTTTCAATATCGAGCCTTTTTTGCCTGGGGAAGGAAACGCCTGAGTCCGTGGTCAGGAAAAATGCTGCCCAGGAACCAAAATGTTTTTGGAAGCCAAATTTTTTTTTTGAAACAAAATGCAAAAACGGAGACCAGGATGAGTTTCGGGATGAAATTCCATGTCTAAAAATGCTGTTGCTTCCACTTTTTCAAAATCGAGCCTTTTTTGCCTGGGGAAGGAAACGCCTGAGTCCGCGGTCAGGAAAAATGCTGCCCAGGAACCAAAATGTTTTTGGAAGCCAAATTTTTTTTTTGAAACAAAATGCAAAAACGGAGACCAGGATGAGTTTCGGGATGAAATTCCATGTCTAAAAATGGTGTTGCTTCCACTTTTTAAAAATCAAGCCTTTTTGGTGCCTGAGGAAGAAAACGCCTGACACCGCAGTGAGGAATAATGCTTCCCAGGAACGAAAATGTTTTTTTAAGAACTTTTTTTTTTGAAACCAAATGCAAAAACGGAGAGCAGGATGAGTTTCGGGATGAAATTCCATGTCTAAAAATGGTGTTGCTTCCACTTTTTAAAAATCAAGCCTTTTTTGGTGCCTGAGGAAGAAAACGCATCACTCCGTAGTCAGGAAAAATGCTGCCCAGGAATGAAAATGTTTTTGGAAGCCAAATTTTTTTTTGGAAACCAAATGCAAAAACGGAGACCAGGATGAGTTTCGGGATGAAATTCCATGTCTAAAAATGGTGTTGCTTCCACTTTTTAAAAATCAAGCCTTTTTGGTGCCTGAGGAAGAAAACGCCTGACACCGCAGTGAGGAATAATGCTTCCCAGGAACGAAAATGTTTTTTTAAGAACTTTTTTTTTTTGAAACCAAATGCAAAAACGGAGACCAGGATGACTTTCAGGATGAAATTCCATGTCTAAAAATGGTGTTGCTTTCACTTTTTAAAAATCAAGCCTTTTTGCCTGGGGAAGGAAATGCCTGACTCCGCGTTCAGGAAAAATGCTGCCCAGGAACGAAAATGTTTTTGGAAGCCAAATTTTTTTTTTGAAACCAAATGCAAAAACGGAGACGAGGATGAGTTTGGGGATGAAATTCCATGTCTAAAAATGCTGTTGCTTCCACTTTTTCAATATCGAGCCTTTTTTGCCTGGGGAAGGAAACGCCTGACTCCGTGGTCAGGAAAAATGCTGCCCAGGAACCAAAATTTTTTTTGAAGCCAAATTTTTTTTTTTTGAAACCAAATGTAAAAACGGAGACTGGGATGAGTTTCGGGATGAAATTCCATGTCTAAAAATGGTGTTGCTTCCACTTTTTAAAAATCAAGCCCTTTTTGGTGCCTGAGGAAGAAAACGCATCACTCCGTAGTCAGGAAAAATGCTGCCCAGGAATGAAAATGTTTTTGGAAGCCAAATTTTTTTTTTGAAACCAAATGCAAAAACGGAGACCAGGATGACTTTCAGGATGAAATTCCATGTCTAAAAATGGTGTTGCTTTCACTTTTTAAAAATCAAGCCTTTTTGCCTGGGGAAGGAAATGCCTGACTCCGCGTTCAGGAAAAATGCTGCCCAGGAACGAAAATGTTTTTGGAAGCCAAATTTTTTTTTTGAAACCAAATGCAAAAACGGAGACCAGGATGAGTTTGGGGATGAAATTCCATGTCTAAAAATGCTGTTGCTTCCACTTTTTCAATATCGAGCCTTTTTTGCCTGGGGAAGGAAACGCCTGACTCCGTGGTCAGGAAAAATGCTGCCCAGGAACCAAAATTTTTTTTGAAGCCAAATTTTTTTTTTTTGAAACCAAATGTAAAAACGGAGACTGGGATGAGTTTCGGGATGAAATTCCATGTCTAAAAATGGTGTTGCTTCCACTTTTTAAAAATCAAGCCTTTTTGGTGCCTGAGGAAGAAAACGCATCACTCCGTAGTCAGGAATAATGCTTCCCAGGAACGAAAATGTTTTTTTAAGAACTTTTTTTTTTTAAACCAAATGCAAAAACGGAGAGCAGGATGAGTTTCGGGATGAAATTCCATGTCTAAAAATGGTGTTGCTTCCACTTTTTAAAAATCAAGCCTTTTTGGTGCCTGGGGAAGGAAACGCCTGACTCCGCGGTCAGGAAAAATGCTGCCCAGGAACCAAAACGTTTTTTGAAGCCAAATTTTTTTTTTTTTTGAAACCAAATGTAAAAACGGAGACTGGGATGAGTTTCGGGATGAAATTCCATGTCTAAAAATGGTGTTGCTTCCACTTTTTAAAAATCAAGCCCTTTTTGGTGCCTGGGGAAGAAAACGCATCACTCCGTAGTCAGGAAAAATGCTGCCCAGGAACCAAAATGTTTTTGGAAGGAATTTTTTTTTTTGAAACCAAAAGAAAAATGGACACAAGGATCAGTTTCGGGATGAAATTCTATGTCTAAAAATGGTGTTGCTTCCACTTTTTAAAAATCGAGCCTTTTTGGTGCCTGGGGAAGGAAACGCCTGACTCCGCGGTCAGGAAAAATGCTGCCCAGGAACCAAAATGTTTTTTGAAGCCAAATTTTTTTTTTTTTTGAAACCAAATGTAAAAACGGAGACTGGGATGAGTTTCGGGATGAAATTCCATGTCTAAAAATGTTGTTGCTTCCACTTTTTAAAAATCAAGCCCTTTTTGGTGCCTGGGGAAGAAAACGCATCACTCCGTAGTCAGGAAAAATGCTGCCCAGGAATGAAAATGTTTTTGGAAGCCAAATTTTTTTTTTTAAACCAAATGCAAAAACGGAGACCAGGATGACTTTCAGGATGAAATTCCATGTCTAAAAATGGTGTTGCTTTCACTTTTTAAAAATCAAGCCTTTTTTGCCTGGGGAAGGAAATGCCTGACTCCGCGTTCAGGAAAAATGCTGCCCAGGAACCAAAATGTTTTTGGAAGCCAAATTTTTTTTTTGAAACCAAATGCAAAAACGGAGACCAGGATGAGTTTGGGGATGAAATTCCATGTCTAAAAATGCTGTTGCTTCCACTTTTTCAATATCGAGCCTTTTTTGCCTGGGGAAGGAAACGCCTGAGTCCGTGGTCAGGAAAAATGCTGCCCAGGAACCAAAATGTTTTTGGAAGCCAAATTTTTTTTTTGAAACAAAATGCAAAAACGGAGACCAGGATGAGTTTCGGGATGAAATTCCATGTCTAAAAATGGTGTTGCTTCCACTTTTTAAAAATCAAGCCTTTTTTGCCTGGGGAGGGAAACTGATCACTCCCTAGTCAGGAAAAATGCTGCCCAGGAACCAAAATGTTTTTGGAAGCCAAATTTTTTTTTTGAAACCAAGTGCAAAAACGGAGACCAGGATGAGTTTTGGGATGAAATTCAATGTCTAAAAATGGTGTTGCTTCCACATTTTAAAAATCGAGCCTTTTTTGCCTGTGGAAGGAAATGCCTGACTCCGCGGTCAGGAAAAATGCTGCCCAGGAACCAAAATGTTTTTTGAAGGAATTTTTTTTTTTGAAACCAAAAGAAAAATGGACACAAGGATGAGTTTCGGGATGAAATTCTATGTCTAAAAATGGTGTTGCTTCCACTTTTTAAAAATCGAGCCTTTTTGGTGCCTGGGGAAGGAAACGCCTGACTCCGCGGTCAGGTAAAATGCTGCCCAGGAACGAAAATGTTTTTGAAGCCAAATTTTTTTTTTGAAACCAAATGTAAAAACGGACACAAGGATGAGTTTCGGGATGAAATTCCATGTCTAAAAATGGTGTTGCTTCCACTTTTTAAAAATCAAGCCTTTTTTGCCTCGGGAAGGAAATGCCTGACTCCGCGTTCAGGAAAAATGCTGCCCAGGAACGAAAATGTTTTTGGAAGCCAAATTTTTTTTTTGAAACCAAATGCAAAAACGGAGACCAGGATGAGTTTGGGGATGAAATTCCATGTCTAAAAATGCTGTTGCTTCCACTTTTTCAAAATCGAGCCTTTTTTGCCTGGGGAAGGAAACGCCTGAGTCCGCGGTCAGGAAAAATGCTGCCCAGGAACCAAAATGTTTTTGGAAGCCAAATTTTTTTTTTGAAACAAAATGCAAAAACGCAGACCAGGATGAGTTTCGGGATGAAATTCCATGTCTAAAAATGGTGTTGCTTCCACTTTTTAAAAATCAAGCCTTTTTTGCCTGGGGAGGGAAACTGATCACTCCGTAGTCAGGAAAAATGCTGCCCAGGAACCAAAATGTTTTTGGAAGCCAAATTTTTTTTTTGAAACCAAGTGCCAAAACGGAGACCAGGATGAGTTTTGGGATGAAATTCCATGTCTAAAAATGCTGTTGCTTCCACTTTTTCAAAATCGAGCCTTTTTTGCCTGGGGAAGGAAACGCCTGAGTCCGCGGTCAGGAAAAATGCTGCCCAGGAACCAAAATGTTTTTGGAAGCCAAATTTTTTTTTTGAAACAAAATGCAAAAACGGAGACCAGGATGAGTTTCGCGATGAAATTCCATGTCGAAAAATGGTGTTGCTTCCACTTTTTAAAAATCAAGCCTTTTTTGCCTGGGGAGGGAAACTGATCACTCCGTAGTCAGGAAAAATGCTGCCCAGGAACCAAAATGTTTTTGGAAGCCAAATTTTTTTTTTTGAAACCAAATACAAAAATGGACACAAGGATGAGTTTCAGGATTAAATTCCATGTCTAAAAATGCTGTTGCTTCGACTTTTTAAAAATCGAGCCTTTTTGGTGCCTGGGGAAGAAAACGCCTGACTCCACGGTCAGGAAAAATGCTGCCCAGGAACCAAAATGTTTTTTGAAGGAATTTTTTTTTTTGAAACCAAAAGAAAAATGGACACAAGGATGAGTTTCGGGATGAAATTCTATGTCTAAAAATGGTGTTGCTTCCACTTTTTAAAAATCGAGCCTTTTTGGTGCCTGGGGAAGGAAACGCCTGACTCCGCGGTCAGGAAAAATGCTGCCCAGGAACGAAAATGTTTTTTGAAGGAATTTTTTTTTTGAAACCAAATACAAAAATGGACACAAGGATGAGTTTCAGGATTAAATTCCATGTCTAAAAATGGTGTTGCTTCGACTTTTTAAAAATCGAGCCTTTTTGGTGCCTGGGGAAGAAAACGCCTGACTCCACGGTCAGGAAAAATGCTGCCCAGGAACCAAAATGTTTTTTGAAGGAATTTTTTTTTTTGAAACCAAAAGAAAAATGGACACAAGGATGAGTTTCGGGATGAAATTCTATGTCTAAAAATGGTGTTGCTTCCACTTTTTAAAAATCGAGCCTTTTTGGTGCCTGGGGAAGGAAACGCCTGACTCCGCGGTCAGGAAAAATGCTGCCCAGGAACGAAAATGTTTTTTGAAGCCAAATTTTTTTTTTGAAACCAAATGTAAAAACGGACACAAGAATGAGTTTCGGGATGAAATTCTATGTCTAAAAATGGTGTTGCTTCCACTTTTTAAAAATCAAGCCTTTTTGGTGCCTAGGGAAGAAAACGAGTCACTCCGCGGTCAGGAAAAATGCTGCCCAGGAACGAAAATATTTTTGGAAGCCAAATTTTTTTTTTGAAACCAAATGCAAAAACGGAGTCCAGGATGAGTTTTGGGATGAAATTCCATGTCTAAAAATGCTGTTGCTTCCACTTTTTCAAAATCGAGCCTTTTTTGCCTGGGGAAGGAAACGCCTGAGTCCGCGGTCAGGAAAAATGCTGCCCAGGAACCAAAATGTTTTTGGAAGCCAAATTTTTTTTTTGAAACCAAATGTAAAAACGGACACAAGAATGAGTTTCGGGATGAAATTCCATGTCTAAAAATGGTGTTGCTTCCACTTTTTAAAAATCAAGCCTTTTTTGCCTCGGGAGGGAAACTGATCACTCCGTAGTCAGGAAAAATGCTGCCCAGGAACGAAAATATTTTTGGAAGCCAAACTTTTTTTTGAAACCAAATGCAAAAACGGAGTCCAGGATGAGTTTGGGGATGAAATTCCATGTCTAAAAATGGTGTTGCTTCCACTTTTTAAAAATCAAGCCTTTTTTGCCTGGGGAAGGAAACGCCTGACTCCGTGGTCAGGAAAAATGCTGCCCAGGAACCAAAATGTTTTTGGAAGCCAAATTTTTTTTTTGAAACCAAATGTAAAAACGGACACAAGGATGAGTTTCGGGATGAAATTCCATGTCTAAAAATGGTGTTGCTTCCACTTTTTAAAAATCAAGCCTTTTTTGCCTCGGGAGGGAAACTGATCACTCCGTAGTCAGGAAAAATGCTGCCCAGGAACCAAAATGTTTTTGGAAGCCAAATTTTTTTTTTGAAACCAAGTGCAAAAACGGAGACCAGGATGAGTTTTGGGATGAAATTCCATGTCTAAAAATGCTGTTGCTTCCACTTTTTCAAAATCGAGCCTTTTTTGCCTGGGGAAGGAAACGCCTGAGTCCGCGGTCAGGAAAAATGCTGCCCAGGAACCAAAATGTTTTTGGAAGCCAAATTTTTTTTTTGAAACAAAATGCAAAAACGGAGACCAGGATGAGTTTCGGGATGAAATTCCATGTCTAAAAATGGTGTTGCTTCCACTTTTTAAAAATCAAGCCTTTTTTGCCTGGGGAGGGAAACTGATCACTCCGTAGTCAGGAAAAATGCTGCCCAGGAACCAAAATGTTTTTGGAAGCCAAATTTTTTTTTTGAAACCAAGTGCAAAAACGGAGACCAGGATGAGTTTTGGGATGAAATTCAATGTCTAAAAATGGTGTTGCTTCCACATTTTAAAAATCGAGCCTTTTTTGCCTGTGGAAGGAAATGCCTGACTCCGCGGTCAGGAAAAATGCTGCCCAGGAACGAAAATGTTTTTTGAAGCCAAATTTTTTTTTTGAAACCAAATGTAAAAACGGACACAAGGATGAGTTTCGGGATGAAATTCCATGTCTAAAAATGGTGTTGCTTCCACTTTTTAAAAATCAAGCCTTTTTTGCCTCGGGAGGGAAACTGATCACTCCGTAGTCAGGAAAAATGCTGCCCAGGAACCAAAATGTTTTTGGAAGCCAAATTTTTTTTTTTGAAACCAAATACAAAAATGGACACAAGGATGAGTTTCAGGATTAAATTCCATGTCTAAAAATGGTGTTGCTTCCACTTTTTAAAAATCAAGCCTTTTTGGTGCCTAGGGAAGAAAACGAGTCACTCCGCGGTCAGGAAAAATGCTGCTCAGGAACGAAAATATTTTTGGAAGCCAATTTTTTTTTTGAAACCAAATGCAAAAACGGAGTCCAGGATGAGTTTGGGGATGAAATTCCATGTCTAAAAATGGTGTTGCTTCCACTTTTTAAAAATCAAGCCTTTTTTGCCTCGGGAGGGAAACTGATCACTCCGTAGTCAGGAAAAATGCTGCCCAGGAACCAAAATGTTTTTGGAAGCCAAATTTTTTTTTTTGAAACCAAGTGCAAAAACGGAGACCAGGATGAGTTTTGGGATGAAATTCAATGTCTAAAAATGGTGTTGCTTCCACATTTTAAAAATCGAGCCTTTTTTGCCTGTGGAAGGAAATGCCTGACTCCGCGGTCAGGAAAAATGCTGCCCAGGAACCAAAATGTTTTTTGAAGGAATTTTTTTTTTGAAACCAAATACAAAAATGGACACAAGGATGAGTTTCAGGATGAAATTCCATGTCTAAAAATGGTGTTGCTTCGACTTTTTAAAAATCGAGCCTTTTTGGTGCCTGGGGAAGAAAACGCCTGACTCCGCGGTCAGGAAAAATGCTGCCCAGGAACCAAAATGTTTTTTGAAGGAATTCTTTTTTTTGAAACCAAAAGAAAAATGGACACAAGGATGAGTTTCGGGATGAAATTCTATGTCTAAAAATGGTGTTGCTTCCACTTTTTAAAAATCAAGCCTTTTTGGTGCCTAGGGAAGAAAACGAGTCACTCCGCGGTCAGGAAAAATGCTGCCCAGGAACGAAAATATTTTTGGAAGCCAAATTTTTTTTTTGAAACCAAATGCAAAAACGGAGTCCAGGATGAGTTTTGGGATGAAATTCCATGTCTAAAAATGCTGTTGCTTCCACTTTTTCAAAATCGAGCCTTTTTTGCCTGGGGAAGGAAACGCCTGAGTCCGCGGTCAGGAAAAATGCTGCCCAGGAACCAAAATGTTTTTGGAAGCCAAATTTTTTTTTGAAACAAAATGCAAAAACGGAGACCAGGATGAGTTTCGGGATGAAATTCCATGTCTAAAAATGGTGTTGCTTCCACTTTTTAAAAATCAAGCCTTTTTTGCCTCGGGAGGGAAACTGATCACTCCGTAGTCAGGAAAAATGCTGCCCAGGAACCAAAATGTTTTTGGAAGCCAAATTTTTTTTTTGAAACCAAGTGCAAAAACGGAGACCAGGATGAGTTTCAGGATTAAATTCCATGTCTAAAAATGGTGTTGCTTCCACTTTTTAAAAATCAAGCCTTTTTGGTGCCTAGGGAAGAAAACGAGTCACTCCGCGGTCAGGAAAAATGCTGCCCAGGAACGAAAATATTTTTGGAAGCCAAATTTTTTTTTGAAACCAAATGCAAAAACGGAGTCCAGGATGAGTTTGGGGATTAAATTCCATGTCTAAAAATGGTGTTGCTTCCACTTTTTAAAAATCAAGCCTTTTTTGCCTGGGGAGGGAAACTGATCACTCCGTAGTCAGGAAAAATGCTGCCCAGGAACCAAAATGTTTTTGGAAGCCAAATTTTTTTTTTGAAACCAAGTGCAAAAACGGAGACCAGGATGAGTTTTGGGATGAAATTCAATGTCTAAAAATGGTGTTGCTTCCACATTTTAAAAATCGAGCCTTTTTTGCCTGTGGAAGGAAATGCCTGACTCCGCGGTCAGGAAAAATGCTGCCCAGGAACCAAAATGTTTTTGGAAGCCAAATTTTTTTTTTGAAACCAAATGTAAAAACGGACACAAGGATGAGTTTCGGGATGAAATTCCATGTCTAAAAATGGTGTTGCTTCCACTTTTTAAAAATCAAGCCTTTTTTGCCTCGGGAGGGAAACTGATCACTCCGTAGTCAGGAAAAATGCTGCCCAGGAACCAAAATGTTTTTGGAAGCCAAATTTTTTTTTTGAAACCAAGTGCAAAAACGGAGACCAGGATGAGTTTTGGGATGAAATTCCATGTCTAAAAATGCTGTTGCTTCCACTTTTTCAAAATCGAGCCTTTTTTGCCTGGGGAAGGAAACGCCTGAGTCCGCGGTCAGGAAAAATGCTGCCCAGGAACCAAAATGTTTTTGGAAGCCAAATTTTTTTTTTGAAACAAAATGCAAAAACGGAGACCAGGATGAGTTTCGGGATGAAATTCCATGTCTAAAAATGGTGTTGCTTCCACTTTTTAAAAATCAAGCCTTTTTTGCCTGGGGAGGGAAACTGATCACTCCGTAGTCAGGAAAAATGCTGCCCAGGAACCAAAATGTTTTTGGAAGCCAAATTTTTTTTTTGAAACCAAGGGCAAAAACGGAGACCAGGATGAGTTTTGGGATGAAATTCAATGTCTAAAAATGGTGTTGCTTCCACATTTTAAAAATCGAGCCTTTTTTGCCTGTGGAAGGAAATGCCTGACTCCGCGGTCAGGAAAAATGCTGCCCAGGAACGAAAATGTTTTTTGAAGCCAAATTTTTTTTTTGAAACCAAATGTAAAAACGGACACAAGGATGAGTTTCGGGATGAAATTCCATGTCTAAAAATGGTGTTGCTTCCACTTTTTAAAAATCAAGCCTTTTTTGCCTCGGGAGGGAAACTGATCACTCCGTAGTCAGGAAAAATGCTGCCCAGGAACCAAAATGTTTTTGGAAGCCAAATTTTTTTTTTTGAAACCAAATACAAAAATGGACACAAGGATGAGTTTCAGGATTAAATTCCATGTCTAAAAATGGTGTTGCTTCCACTTTTTAAAAATCAAGCCTTTTTGGTGCCTAGGGAAGAAAACGAGTCACTCCGCGGTCAGGAAAAATGCTGCTCAGGAACGAAAATATTTTTGGAAGCCAATTTTTTTTTTGAAACCAAATGCAAAAACGGAGTCCAGGATGAGTTTGGGGATGAAATTCCATGTCTAAAAATGGTGTTGCTTCCACTTTTTAAAAATCAAGCCTTTTTTGCCTCGGGAGGGAAACTGATCACTCCGTAGTCAGGAAAAATGCTGCCCAGGAACCAAAATGTTTTTGGAAGCCAAATTTTTTTTTTGAAACCAAGTGCAAAAACGGAGACCAGGATGAGTTTTGGGATGAAATTCAATGTCTAAAAATGGTGTTGCTTCCACATTTTAAAAATCGAGCCTTTTTTGCCTGTGGAAGGAAATGCCTGACTCCGCGGTCAGGAAAAATGCTGCCCAGGAACCAAAATGTTTTTTGAAGGAATTTTTTTTTTGAAACCAAATACAAAAATGGACACAAGGATGAGTTTCAGGATGAAATTCCATGTCTAAAAATGGTGTTGCTTCGACTTTTTAAAAATCGAGCCTTTTTGGTGCCTGGGGAAGAAAACGCCTGACTCCGCGGTCAGGAAAAATGCTGCCCAGGAACCAAAATGTTTTTTGAAGGAATTCTTTTTTTTGAAACCAAAAGAAAAATGGACACAAGGATGAGTTTCGGGATGAAATTCTATGTCTAAAAATGGTGTTGCTTCCACTTTTTAAAAATCAAGCCTTTTTGGTGCCTAGGGAAGAAAACGAGTCACTCCGCGGTCAGGAAAAATGCTGCCCAGGAACGAAAATATTTTTGGAAGCCAAATTTTTTTTTTGAAACCAAATGCAAAAACGGAGTCCAGGATGAGTTTGGGGATGAAATTCCATGTCTAAAAATGGTGTTGCTTCCACTTTTTAAAAATCAAGCCTTTTTTGCCTGGGGAAGGAAACGCCTGACTCCGTGGTCAGGAAAAATGCTGCCCAGGAACCAAAATGTTTTTGGAAGCCAAATTTTTTTTTTGAAACCAAATGTAAAAACGGACACAAGGATGAGTTTCGGGATGAAATTCCATGTCTAAAAATGGTGTTGCTTCCACTTTTTAAAAATCAAGCCTTTTTTGCCTCGGGAGGGAAACTGATCACTCCGTAGTCAGGAAAAATGCTGCCCAGGAACCAAAATGTTTTTGGAAGCCAAATTTTTTTTTTGAAACCAAGTGCAAAAACGGAGACCAGGATAAGTTTTGGGATGAAATTCCATGTCTAAAAATGCTGTTGCTTCCACTTTTTCAAAATCGAGCCTTTTTTGCCTGGGGAAGGAAACGCCTGAGTCCGCGGTCAGGAAAAATGCTGCCCAGGAACCAAAATGTTTTTGGAAGCCAAATTTTTTTTTGAAACAAAATGCAAAAACGGAGACCAGGATGAGTTTCGGGATGAAATTCCATGTCTAAAAATGGTGTTGCTTCCACTTTTTAAAAATCAAGCCTTTTTTGCCTCGGGAGGGAAACTGATCACTCCGTAGTCAGGAAAAATGCTGCCCAGGAACCAAAATGTTTTTGGAAGCCAAATTTTTTTTTTGAAACCAAGTGCAAAAACGGAGACCAGGATGAGTTTCAGGATTAAATTCCATGTCTAAAAATGGTGTTGCTTCCACTTTTTAAAAATCAAGCCTTTTTGGTGCCTAGGGAAGAAAACGAGTCACTCCGCGGTCAGGAAAAATGCTGCCCAGGAACGAAAATATTTTTGGAAGCCAAATTTTTTTTTGAAACCAAATGCAAAAACGGAGTCCAGGATGAGTTTGGGGATTAAATTCCATGTCTAAAAATGGTGTTGCTTCCACTTTTTAAAAATCAAGCCTTTTTTGCCTGGGGAGGGAAACTGATCACTCCGTAGTCAGGAAAAATGCTGCCCAGGAACCAAAATGTTTTTGGAAGCCAAATTTTTTTTTTGAAACCAAGTGCAAAAACGGAGACCAGGATGAGTTTTGGGATGAAATTCAATGTCTAAAAATGGTGTTGCTTCCACATTTTAAAAATCGAGCCTTTTTTGCCTGTGGAAGGAAATGCCTGACTCCGCGGTCAGGAAAAATGCTGCCCAGGAACCAAAATGTTTTTTGAAGGAATTTTTTTTTTGAAACCAAATACAAAAATGGACAGAAGGATGAGTTTGGGGATGAAATTCCATGTCTAAAAATGCTGTTGCTTCCACTTTTTAAAAATTGAGCCTTTTTGGTGCCTGGGGAAGAAAACGCCTGACTCCGCGGTCAGGAAAAATGCTGCCCAGGAACGAAAACGTTTTTGGAAGCCAAATTTTTGTTTGAAACCAAATGCAAAAATGGAGACTGGGATAAATTTCAGGATTAAATTCCATGTCTAAAAATGGTGTTGCTTCCACTTTTTAAAAATCAAGCCTTTTTGGTGCCTAGGGAAGAAAACGAGTCACTCCGCGGTCAGGAAAAATGCTGCCCAGGAACGAAAATCTTTTTGGAAGCCAAATTTTTTTTTGAAACCAAATGCAAAAACGGAGACCAGGATGAGTTTGGGGATGAAATTCCATGTCTAAAAATGGTGTTGCTTCCACTTTTTAAAAATCGAGCCTTTTTGGTGCCTGGGGAAGAAAACGCCTGACTCCATGGTTAGGAAAAATGCTGCCCAGGAACGAAAATGTTTTTGGAAGCCAAATTTTTTTTTGAAACCAAATGCAAAAACGGAAACCAGGATGAGTTTTGGGATGAAATTCCATGTCTAAAAATGGTGTTCCTTCCACTTTTTAAAAATCAAGCCTTTTTGGTGCCTGGGGAAGAAAACGCATCACTCAGTAGTCAGGAAAAATGCTGCCCAGGAATGAAAATGTTTTTGGAAGCCAAATTTTTTTTTGAAACCAAATGCAAAAACGGAGACCAGGATGAGTTTGGGAATGAAATTCCATGTCTAAAAATGCTGTTGCTTCCACTTTTTAAAAATCGAGCCTTTTTTGCCTGGGGAAGGAAACGCTTGACTCCATGGTCAGGAAAAATGCTGCCCATGAACCAAAATGTTTTTGGAAGCCAAATTTTTTTTTGAAACCAAGTGCAAAAACGGAGACCAGGATGAGTTTTGGGATGAAATTCCATGTCTAAAAATGCTGTTGCTTCCACTTTTTCAAAATCGAGCCTTTTTGGTGCCTGGGGAAGAAAACGCATCACTCCGTAGTCAGGAAAAATGCTGCCCAGGAATGAAAATGTTTTTGGAAGCCAAATTTTTTTTTGAAACCAAATGCAAAAACGGAGACCAGGATGAGTTTGGGGATGAAATTCCATGTCTAAAAATGGTGTTGCTTCCACTTTTTAAAAATCAAGCCTTTTTTGCCTCGGGAGGGAAACTGATCACTCCGTAGTCAGGAAAAATGCTGCCCAGGAACCAAAATGTTTTTGGAAGCCAAATTTTTTTTTTGAAACCAAGTGCAAAAACGGAGACCAGGATGAGTTTTGGGATGAAATTCCATGTCTAAAAATGCTGTTGCTTCCACTTTTTCAAAATCGAGCCTTTTTTGCCTGGGGAAGGAAACGCCTGAGTCCGCGGTCAAGAAAAATGCTGCCCAGGAACCAAAATGTTTTTGGAAGCCAAATTTTTTTTTTTGAAACAAAATGCAAAAACGGAGACCAGGATGAGTTTCGGGATGAAATTCCATGTCTAAAAATGGTGTTGCTTCCACTTTTTAAAAATCAAGCCTTTTTTGCCTGGGGAGGGAAACTGATCACTCCGTAGTCAGGAAAAATGCTGCCCAGGAACCAAAATGTTTTTGGAAGCCAAATTTTTTTTTTGAAACCAAGTGCAAAAACGGAGACCAGGATGAGTTTTGGGATGAAATTCCATGTCTAAAAATGCTGTTGCTTCCACTTTTTCAAAATCGAGCCTTTTTTGCCTGGGGAAGGAAACGCGTGAGTCCGCGGTCAAGAAAAATGCTGCCCAGGAACCAAAATGTTTTTGGAAGCCAAATTTTTTTTTTGAAACCAAGTGCAAAAACGGAGACCAGGATGAGTTTCAGGATTAAATTCCATGTCTAAAAATGGTGTTGCTTCCACTTTTTAAAAATCAAGCCTTTTTGGTGCCTAGGGAAGAAAACGAGTCACTCCGCGGTCAGGAAAAA
Organism: Pantherophis vulpinus; assembly: GCA_037215915.1. NCBI lineage: Eukaryota > Metazoa > Chordata > Lepidosauria > Squamata > Colubridae > Pantherophis > Pantherophis vulpinus. The sequence continues at coordinate 2,227,547 of JAXLNS010000018.1, read as the reverse complement.
TGCTGCCCAGGAACGAAAATATTTTTGGAAGCCAAATTTTTTTTTGAAACCAAATGCAAAAACGGAGTCCAGGATGAGTTTGGGGATTAAATTCCATGTCTAAAAATGGTGTTGCTTCCACTTTTTAAAAATCAAGCCTTTTTTGCCTGGGGAGGGAAACTGATCACTCCGTAGTCAGGAAAAATGCTGCCCAGGAACCAAAATGTTTTTGGAAGCCAAATTTTTTTTTTGAAACCAAGTGCAAAAACGGAGACCAGGATGAGTTTTGGGATGAAATTCAATGTCTAAAAATGGTGTTGCTTCCACATTTTAAAAATCGAGCGTTTTTTGCCTGTGGAAGGAAATGCCTGACTCCGCGGTCAGGAAAAATGCTGCCCAGGAACCAAAATGTTTTTTGAAGGAATTTTTTTTTTGAAACCAAATACAAAAATGGACAGAAGGATGAGTTTGGGGATGAAATTCCATGTCTAAAAATGCTGTTGCTTCCACTTTTTAAAAATTGAGCCTTTTTGGTGCCTGGGGAAGAAAACGCCTGACTCCGCGGTCAGGAAAAATGCTGCCCAGGAACGAAAACGTTTTTGGAAGCCAAATTTTTGTTTGAAACCAAATGCAAAAATGGAGACTGGGATAAATTTCAGGATTAAATTCCATGTCTAAAAATGGTGTTGCTTCCACTTTTTAAAAATCAAGCCTTTTTGGTGCCTAGGGAAGAAAACGAATCACTCCGCGGTCAGGAAAAATGCTGCCCAGGAACGAAAATCTTTTTGGAAGCCAAATTTTTTTTTGAAACCAAATGCAAAAACGGAGACCAGGATGAGTTTGGGGATGAAATTCCATGTCTAAAAATGGTGTTGCTTCCACTTTTTAAAAATCGAGCCTTTTTGGTGCCTGGGGAAGAAAACGCCTGACTCCATGGTTAGGAAAAATGCTGCCCAGGAACGAAAATGTTTTTGGAAGCCAAATTTTTTTTTGAAACCAAATGCAAAAACGGAAACCAGGATGAGTTTTGGGATGAAATTCCATGTCTAAAAATGGTGTTCCTTCCACTTTTTAAAAATCAAGCCTTTTTGGTGCCTGGGGAAGAAAACGCATCACTCAGTAGTCAGGAAAAATGCTGCCCAGGAATGAAAATGTTTTTGGAAGCCAAATTTTTTTTTGAAACCAAATGCAAAAACGGAGACCAGGATGAGTTTGGGAATGAAATTCCATGTCTAAAAATGCTGTTGCTTCCACTTTTTAAAAATCGAGCCTTTTTTGCCTGGGGAAGGAAACGCTTGACTCCATGGTCAGGAAAAATGCTGCCCATGAACCAAAATGTTTTTGGAAGCCAAATTTTTTTTTGAAACCAAATGCAAAAACGGAAACCAGGATGAGTTTGGGGATGAAATTCCATGTCTAAAAATGGTGTTGCTTCCACTTTTTAAAAATCAAGCCTTTTTGGTGCCTGGGGAAGAAAACGCATCACTCCGTAGTCAGGAAAAATGCTGCCCAGGAATGAAAATGTTTTTGGAAGCCAAATTTTTTTTTGAAACCAAATGCAAAAACGGAGACCAGGATGAGTTTGGGGATGAAATTCCATGTCTAAAAATGGTGTTGCTTCCACTTTTTAAAAATCAAGCCTTTTTTGCCTCGGGAGGGAAACTGATCACTCCGTAGTCAGGAAAAATGCTGCCCAGGAACCAAAATGTTTTTGGAAGCCAAATTTTTTTTTTGAAACCAAGTGCAAAAACGGAGACCAGGATGAGTTTTGGGATGAAATTCCATGTCTAAAAATGCTGTTGCTTCCACTTTTTCAAAATCGAGCCTTTTTGGTGCCTGGGGAAGAAAACGCATCACTCCGTAGTCAGGAAAAATGCTGCCCAGGAATGAAAATGTTTTTGGAAGCCAAATTTTTTTTTTGAAACCAAGTGCAAAAACGGAGACCAGGATGAGTTTTGGGATGAAATTCCATGTCTAAAAATGCTGTTGCTTCCACTTTTTCAAAATCGAGCCTTTTTTGCCTGGGGAAGGAAACGCCTGAGTCCGCGGTCAGGAAAAATGCTGCCCAGGAACCAAAATGTTTTTGGAAGCCAATTTTTTTTTTTGAAACAAAATGCAAAAACGGAGACCAGGATGAGTTTCGGGATGAAATTCCATGTCTAAAAATGGTGTTGCTTCCACTTTTTAAAAATCAAGCCTTTTTTGCCTGGGGAGGGAAACTGATCACTCCGTAGTCAGGAAAAATGCTGCCCAGGAACCAAAATGTTTTTGGAAGCCAAATTTTTTTTTTGAAACCAAGTGCAAAAACGGAGACCAGGATGAGTTTTGGGATGAAATTCAATGTCTAAAAATGGTGTTGCTTCCACATTTTAAAAATCGAGCCTTTTTTGCCTGTGGAAGGAAATGCCTGACTCCGCGGTCAGGAAAAATGCTGCCCAGGAACGAAAATGTTTTTTGAAGCCAAATTTTTTTTTTGAAACCAAATGTAAAAACGGACACAAGGATGAGTTTCGGGATGAAATTCCATGTCTAAAAATGGTGTTGCTTCCACTTTTTAAAAATCAAGCCTTTTTTGCCTCGGGAGGGAAACTGATCACTCCGTAGTCAGGAAAAATGCTGCCCAGGAACCAAAATGTTTTTGGAAGCCAAATTTTTTTTTTTGAAACCAAATACAAAAATGGACACAAGGATGAGTTTCAGGATTAAATTCCATGTCTAAAAATGGTGTTGCTTCCACTTTTTAAAAATCAAGCCTTTTTGGTGCCTAGGGAAGAAAACGAGTCACTCCGCGGTCAGGAAAAATGCTGCTCAGGAACGAAAATATTTTTGGAAGCCAATTTTTTTTTTGAAACCAAATGCAAAAACGGAGTCCAGGATGAGTTTGGGGATGAAATTCCATGTCTAAAAATGGTGTTGCTTCCACTTTTTAAAAATCAAGCCTTTTTTGCCTCGGGAGGGAAACTGATCACTCCGTAGTCAGGAAAAATGCTGCCCAGGAACCAAAATGTTTTTGGAAGCCAAATTTTTTTTTTTGAAACCAAGTGCAAAAACGGAGACCAGGATGAGTTTTGGGATGAAATTCAATGTCTAAAAATGGTGTTGCTTCCACATTTTAAAAATCGAGCCTTTTTTGCCTGTGGAAGGAAATGCCTGACTCCGCGGTCAGGAAAAATGCTGCCCAGGAACCAAAATGTTTTTTGAAGGAATTTTTTTTTTGAAACCAAATACAAAAATGGACACAAGGATGAGTTTCAGGATGAAATTCCATGTCTAAAAATGGTGTTGCTTCGACTTTTTAAAAATCGAGCCTTTTTGGTGCCTGGGGAAGAAAACGCCTGACTCCGCGGTCAGGAAAAATGCTGCCCAGGAACCAAAATGTTTTTTGAAGGAATTCTTTTTTTTGAAACCAAAAGAAAAATGGACACAAGGATGAGTTTCGGGATGAAATTCTATGTCTAAAAATGGTGTTGCTTCCACTTTTTAAAAATCAAGCCTTTTTGGTGCCTAGGGAAGAAAACGAGTCACTCCGCGGTCAGGAAAAATGCTGCCCAGGAACGAAAATATTTTTGGAAGCCAAATTTTTTTTTTGAAACCAAATGCAAAAACGGAGTCCAGGATGAGTTTTGGGATGAAATTCCATGTCTAAAAATGCTGTTGCTTCCACTTTTTCAAAATCGAGCCTTTTTTGCCTGGGGAAGGAAACGCCTGAGTCCGCGGTCAGGAAAAATGCTGCCCAGGAACCAAAATGTTTTTGGAAGCCAAATTTTTTTTTGAAACAAAATGCAAAAACGGAGACCAGGATGAGTTTCGGGATGAAATTCCATGTCTAAAAATGGTGTTGCTTCCACTTTTTAAAAATCAAGCCTTTTTTGCCTCGGGAGGGAAACTGATCACTCCGTAGTCAGGAAAAATGCTGCCCAGGAACCAAAATGTTTTTGGAAGCCAAATTTTTTTTTTGAAACCAAGTGCAAAAACGGAGACCAGGATGAGTTTCAGGATTAAATTCCATGTCTAAAAATGGTGTTGCTTCCACTTTTTAAAAATCAAGCCTTTTTGGTGCCTAGGGAAGAAAACGAGTCACTCCGCGGTCAGGAAAAATGCTGCCCAGGAACGAAAATATTTTTGGAAGCCAAATTTTTTTTTGAAACCAAATGCAAAAACGGAGTCCAGGATGAGTTTGGGGATTAAATTCCATGTCTAAAAATGGTGTTGCTTCCACTTTTTAAAAATCAAGCCTTTTTTGCCTGGGGAGGGAAACTGATCACTCCGTAGTCAGGAAAAATGCTGCCCAGGAACCAAAATGTTTTTGGAAGCCAAATTTTTTTTTTGAAACCAAGTGCAAAAACGGAGACCAGGATGAGTTTTGGGATGAAATTCAATGTCTAAAAATGGTGTTGCTTCCACATTTTAAAAATCGAGCCTTTTTTGCCTGTGGAAGGAAATGCCTGACTCCGCGGTCAGGAAAAATGCTGCCCAGGAACCAAAATGTTTTTGGAAGCCAAATTTTTTTTTTGAAACCAAATGTAAAAACGGACACAAGGATGAGTTTCGGGATGAAATTCCATGTCTAAAAATGGTGTTGCTTCCACTTTTTAAAAATCAAGCCTTTTTTGCCTCGGGAGGGAAACTGATCACTCCGTAGTCAGGAAAAATGCTGCCCAGGAACCAAAATGTTTTTGGAAGCCAAATTTTTTTTTTGAAACCAAGTGCAAAAACGGAGACCAGGATGAGTTTTGGGATGAAATTCCATGTCTAAAAATGCTGTTGCTTCCACTTTTTCAAAATCGAGCCTTTTTTGCCTGGGGAAGGAAACGCCTGAGTCCGCGGTCAGGAAAAATGCTGCCCAGGAACCAAAATGTTTTTGGAAGCCAAATTTTTTTTTTGAAACAAAATGCAAAAACGGAGACCAGGATGAGTTTCGGGATGAAATTCCATGTCTAAAAATGGTGTTGCTTCCACTTTTTAAAAATCAAGCCTTTTTTGCCTGGGGAGGGAAACTGATCACTCCGTAGTCAGGAAAAATGCTGCCCAGGAACCAAAATGTTTTTGGAAGCCAAATTTTTTTTTTGAAACCAAGTGCAAAAACGGAGACCAGGATGAGTTTTGGGATGAAATTCAATGTCTAAAAATGGTGTTGCTTCCACATTTTAAAAATCGAGCCTTTTTTGCCTGTGGAAGGAAATGCCTGACTCCGCGGTCAGGAAAAATGCTGCCCAGGAACGAAAATGTTTTTTGAAGCCAAATTTTTTTTTTGAAACCAAATGTAAAAACGGACACAAGGATGAGTTTCGGGATGAAATTCCATGTCTAAAAATGGTGTTGCTTCCACTTTTTAAAAATCAAGCCTTTTTTGCCTCGGGAGGGAAACTGATCACTCCGTAGTCAGGAAAAATGCTGCCCAGGAACCAAAATGTTTTTGGAAGCCAAATTTTTTTTTTTGAAACCAAATACAAAAATGGACACAAGGATGAGTTTCAGGATTAAATTCCATGTCTAAAAATGGTGTTGCTTCCACTTTTTAAAAATCAAGCCTTTTTGGTGCCTAGGGAAGAAAACGAGTCACTCCGCGGTCAGGAAAAATGCTGCTCAGGAACGAAAATATTTTTGGAAGCCAATTTTTTTTTTGAAACCAAATGCAAAAACGGAGTCCAGGATGAGTTTGGGGATGAAATTCCATGTCTAAAAATGGTGTTGCTTCCACTTTTTAAAAATCAAGCCTTTTTTGCCTCGGGAGGGAAACTGATCACTCCGTAGTCAGGAAAAATGCTGCCCAGGAACCAAAATGTTTTTGGAAGCCAAATTTTTTTTTTGAAACCAAGTGCAAAAACGGAGACCAGGATGAGTTTTGGGATGAAATTCAATGTCTAAAAATGGTGTTGCTTCCACATTTTAAAAATCGAGCCTTTTTTGCCTGTGGAAGGAAATGCCTGACTCCGCGGTCAGGAAAAATGCTGCCCAGGAACCAAAATGTTTTTTGAAGGAATTTTTTTTTTGAAACCAAATACAAAAATGGACACAAGGATGAGTTTCAGGATGAAATTCCATGTCTAAAAATGGTGTTGCTTCGACTTTTTAAAAATCGAGCCTTTTTGGTGCCTGGGGAAGAAAACGCCTGACTCCGCGGTCAGGAAAAATGCTGCCCAGGAACCAAAATGTTTTTTGAAGGAATTCTTTTTTTTGAAACCAAAAGAAAAATGGACACAAGGATGAGTTTCGGGATGAAATTCTATGTCTAAAAATGGTGTTGCTTCCACTTTTTAAAAATCAAGCCTTTTTGGTGCCTAGGGAAGAAAACGAGTCACTCCGCGGTCAGGAAAAATGCTGCCCAGGAACGAAAATATTTTTGGAAGCCAAATTTTTTTTTTGAAACCAAATGCAAAAACGGAGTCCAGGATGAGTTTGGGGATGAAATTCCATGTCTAAAAATGGTGTTGCTTCCACTTTTTAAAAATCAAGCCTTTTTTGCCTGGGGAAGGAAACGCCTGACTCCGTGGTCAGGAAAAATGCTGCCCAGGAACCAAAATGTTTTTGGAAGCCAAATTTTTTTTTTGAAACCAAATGTAAAAACGGACACAAGGATGAGTTTCGGGATGAAATTCCATGTCTAAAAATGGTGTTGCTTCCACTTTTTAAAAATCAAGCCTTTTTTGCCTCGGGAGGGAAACTGATCACTCCGTAGTCAGGAAAAATGCTGCCCAGGAACCAAAATGTTTTTGGAAGCCAAATTTTTTTTTTGAAACCAAGTGCAAAAACGGAGACCAGGATAAGTTTTGGGATGAAATTCCATGTCTAAAAATGCTGTTGCTTCCACTTTTTCAAAATCGAGCCTTTTTTGCCTGGGGAAGGAAACGCCTGAGTCCGCGGTCAGGAAAAATGCTGCCCAGGAACCAAAATGTTTTTGGAAGCCAAATTTTTTTTTGAAACAAAATGCAAAAACGGAGACCAGGATGAGTTTCGGGATGAAATTCCATGTCTAAAAATGGTGTTGCTTCCACTTTTTAAAAATCAAGCCTTTTTTGCCTCGGGAGGGAAACTGATCACTCCGTAGTCAGGAAAAATGCTGCCCAGGAACCAAAATGTTTTTGGAAGCCAAATTTTTTTTTTGAAACCAAGTGCAAAAACGGAGACCAGGATGAGTTTCAGGATTAAATTCCATGTCTAAAAATGGTGTTGCTTCCACTTTTTAAAAATCAAGCCTTTTTGGTGCCTAGGGAAGAAAACGAGTCACTCCGCGGTCAGGAAAAATGCTGCCCAGGAACGAAAATATTTTTGGAAGCCAAATTTTTTTTTGAAACCAAATGCAAAAACGGAGTCCAGGATGAGTTTGGGGATTAAATTCCATGTCTAAAAATGGTGTTGCTTCCACTTTTTAAAAATCAAGCCTTTTTTGCCTGGGGAGGGAAACTGATCACTCCGTAGTCAGGAAAAATGCTGCCCAGGAACCAAAATGTTTTTGGAAGCCAAATTTTTTTTTTGAAACCAAGTGCAAAAACGGAGACCAGGATGAGTTTTGGGATGAAATTCAATGTCTAAAAATGGTGTTGCTTCCACATTTTAAAAATCGAGCCTTTTTTGCCTGTGGAAGGAAATGCCTGACTCCGCGGTCAGGAAAAATGCTGCCCAGGAACCAAAATGTTTTTTGAAGGAATTTTTTTTTTGAAACCAAATACAAAAATGGACAGAAGGATGAGTTTGGGGATGAAATTCCATGTCTAAAAATGCTGTTGCTTCCACTTTTTAAAAATTGAGCCTTTTTGGTGCCTGGGGAAGAAAACGCCTGACTCCGCGGTCAGGAAAAATGCTGCCCAGGAACGAAAACGTTTTTGGAAGCCAAATTTTTGTTTGAAACCAAATGCAAAAATGGAGACTGGGATAAATTTCAGGATTAAATTCCATGTCTAAAAATGGTGTTGCTTCCACTTTTTAAAAATCAAGCCTTTTTGGTGCCTAGGGAAGAAAACGAGTCACTCCGCGGTCAGGAAAAATGCTGCCCAGGAACGAAAATCTTTTTGGAAGCCAAATTTTTTTTTGAAACCAAATGCAAAAACGGAGACCAGGATGAGTTTGGGGATGAAATTCCATGTCTAAAAATGGTGTTGCTTCCACTTTTTAAAAATCGAGCCTTTTTGGTGCCTGGGGAAGAAAACGCCTGACTCCATGGTTAGGAAAAATGCTGCCCAGGAACGAAAATGTTTTTGGAAGCCAAATTTTTTTTTGAAACCAAATGCAAAAACGGAAACCAGGATGAGTTTTGGGATGAAATTCCATGTCTAAAAATGGTGTTCCTTCCACTTTTTAAAAATCAAGCCTTTTTGGTGCCTGGGGAAGAAAACGCATCACTCAGTAGTCAGGAAAAATGCTGCCCAGGAATGAAAATGTTTTTGGAAGCCAAATTTTTTTTTGAAACCAAATGCAAAAACGGAGACCAGGATGAGTTTGGGAATGAAATTCCATGTCTAAAAATGCTGTTGCTTCCACTTTTTAAAAATCGAGCCTTTTTTGCCTGGGGAAGGAAACGCTTGACTCCATGGTCAGGAAAAATGCTGCCCATGAACCAAAATGTTTTTGGAAGCCAAATTTTTTTTTGAAACCAAGTGCAAAAACGGAGACCAGGATGAGTTTTGGGATGAAATTCCATGTCTAAAAATGCTGTTGCTTCCACTTTTTCAAAATCGAGCCTTTTTGGTGCCTGGGGAAGAAAACGCATCACTCCGTAGTCAGGAAAAATGCTGCCCAGGAATGAAAATGTTTTTGGAAGCCAAATTTTTTTTTGAAACCAAATGCAAAAACGGAGACCAGGATGAGTTTGGGGATGAAATTCCATGTCTAAAAATGGTGTTGCTTCCACTTTTTAAAAATCAAGCCTTTTTTGCCTCGGGAGGGAAACTGATCACTCCGTAGTCAGGAAAAATGCTGCCCAGGAACCAAAATGTTTTTGGAAGCCAAATTTTTTTTTTGAAACCAAGTGCAAAAACGGAGACCAGGATGAGTTTTGGGATGAAATTCCATGTCTAAAAATGCTGTTGCTTCCACTTTTTCAAAATCGAGCCTTTTTTGCCTGGGGAAGGAAACGCCTGAGTCCGCGGTCAAGAAAAATGCTGCCCAGGAACCAAAATGTTTTTGGAAGCCAAATTTTTTTTTTTGAAACAAAATGCAAAAACGGAGACCAGGATGAGTTTCGGGATGAAATTCCATGTCTAAAAATGGTGTTGCTTCCACTTTTTAAAAATCAAGCCTTTTTTGCCTGGGGAGGGAAACTGATCACTCCGTAGTCAGGAAAAATGCTGCCCAGGAACCAAAATGTTTTTGGAAGCCAAATTTTTTTTTTGAAACCAAGTGCAAAAACGGAGACCAGGATGAGTTTTGGGATGAAATTCCATGTCTAAAAATGCTGTTGCTTCCACTTTTTCAAAATCGAGCCTTTTTTGCCTGGGGAAGGAAACGCGTGAGTCCGCGGTCAAGAAAAATGCTGCCCAGGAACCAAAATGTTTTTGGAAGCCAAATTTTTTTTTTGAAACCAAGTGCAAAAACGGAGACCAGGATGAGTTTCAGGATTAAATTCCATGTCTAAAAATGGTGTTGCTTCCACTTTTTAAAAATCAAGCCTTTTTGGTGCCTAGGGAAGAAAACGAGTCACTCCGCGGTCAGGAAAAATGCTGCCCAGGAACGAAAATATTTTTGGAAGCCAAATTTTTTTTTGAAACCAAATGCAAAAACGGAGTCCAGGATGAGTTTGGGGATTAAATTCCATGTCTAAAAATGGTGTTGCTTCCACTTTTTAAAAATCAAGCCTTTTTTGCCTGGGGAGGGAAACTGATCACTCCGTAGTCAGGAAAAATGCTGCCCAGGAACCAAAATGTTTTTGGAAGCCAAATTTTTTTTTTGAAACCAAGTGCAAAAACGGAGACCAGGATGAGTTTTGGGATGAAATTCAATGTCTAAAAATGGTGTTGCTTCCACATTTTAAAAATCGAGCGTTTTTTGCCTGTGGAAGGAAATGCCTGACTCCGCGGTCAGGAAAAATGCTGCCCAGGAACCAAAATGTTTTTTGAAGGAATTTTTTTTTTGAAACCAAATACAAAAATGGACAGAAGGATGAGTTTGGGGATGAAATTCCATGTCTAAAAATGCTGTTGCTTCCACTTTTTAAAAATTGAGCCTTTTTGGTGCCTGGGGAAGAAAACGCCTGACTCCGCGGTCAGGAAAAATGCTGCCCAGGAACGAAAACGTTTTTGGAAGCCAAATTTTTGTTTGAAACCAAATGCAAAAATGGAGACTGGGATAAATTTCAGGATTAAATTCCATGTCTAAAAATGGTGTTGCTTCCACTTTTTAAAAATCAAGCCTTTTTGGTGCCTAGGGAAGAAAACGAGTCACTCCGCGGTCAGGAAAAATGCTGCCCAGGAACGAAAATCTTTTTGGAAGCCAAATTTTTTTTTGAAACCAAATGCAAAAACGGAGACCAGGATGAGTTTGGGGATGAAATTCCATGTCTAAAAATGGTGTTGCTTCCACTTTTTAAAAATCGAGCCTTTTTGGTGCCTGGGGAAGAAAACGCCTGACTCCATGGTTAGGAAAAATGCTGCCCAGGAACGAAAATGTTTTTGGAAGCCAAATTTTTTTTTGAAACCAAATGCAAAAACGGAAACCAGGATGAGTTTTGGGATGAAATTCCATGTCTAAAAATGGTGTTCCTTCCACTTTTTAAAAATCAAGCCTTTTTGGTGCCTGGGGAAGAAAACGCATCACTCAGTAGTCAGGAAAAATGCTGCCCAGGAATGAAAATGTTTTTGGAAGCCAAATTTTTTTTTGAAACCAAATGCAAAAACGGAGACCAGGATGAGTTTGGGAATGAAATTCCATGTCTAAAAATGCTGTTGCTTCCACTTTTTAAAAATCGAGCCTTTTTTGCCTGGGGAAGGAAACGCTTGACTCCATGGTCAGGAAAAATGCTGCCCATGAACCAAAATGTTTTTGGAAGCCAAATTTTTTTTTGAAACCAAATGCAAAAACGGAAACCAGGATGAGTTTGGGGATGAAATTCCATGTCTAAAAATGGTGTTGCTTCCACTTTTTAAAAATCAAGCCTTTTTGGTGCCTGGGGAAGAAAACGCATCACTCCGTAGTCAGGAAAAATGCTGCCCAGGAATGAAAATGTTTTTGGAAGCCAAATTTTTTTTTGAAACCAAATGCAAAAACGGAGACCAGGATGAGTTTGGGGATGAAATTCCATGTCTAAAAATGGTGTTGCTTCCACTTTTTAAAAATCAAGCCTTTTTTGCCTCGGGAGGGAAACTGATCACTCCGTAGTCAGGAAAAATGCTGCCCAGGAACCAAAATGTTTTTGGAAGCCAAATTTTTTTTTTGAAACCAAGTGCAAAAACGGAGACCAGGATGAGTTTTGGGATGAAATTCCATGTCTAAAAATGCTGTTGCTTCCACTTTTTCAAAATCGAGCCTTTTTGGTGCCTGGGGAAGAAAACGCATCACTCCGTAGTCAGGAAAAATGCTGCCCAGGAATGAAAATGTTTTTGGAAGCCAAATTTTTTTTTTGAAACCAAGTGCAAAAACGGAGACCAGGATGAGTTTTGGGATGAAATTCCATGTCTAAAAATGCTGTTGCTTCCACTTTTTCAAAATCGAGCCTTTTTTGCCTGGGGAAGGAAACGCCTGAGTCCGCGGTCAGGAAAAATGCTGCCCAGGAACCAAAATGTTTTTGGAAGCCAATTTTTTTTTTTGAAACAAAATGCAAAAACGGAGACCAGGATGAGTTTCGGGATGAAATTCCATGTCTAAAAATGGTGTTGCTTCCACTTTTTAAAAATCAAGCCTTTTTTGCCTGGGGAGGGAAACTGATCACTCCGTAGTCAGGAAAAATGCTGCCCAGGAACCAAAATGTTTTTGGAAGCCAAATTTTTTTTTTGAAACCAAGTGCAAAAACGGAGACCAGGATGAGTTTTGGGATGAAATTCAATGTCTAAAAATGGTGTTGCTTCCACATTTTAAAAATCGAGCCTTTTTTGCCTGTGGAAGGAAATGCCTGACTCCGCGGTCAGGAAAAATGCTGCCCAGGAACGAAAATGTTTTTTGAAGCCAAATTTTTTTTTTGAAACCAAATGTAAAAACGGACACAAGGATGAGTTTCGGGATGAAATTCCATGTCTAAAAATGGTGTTGCTTCCACTTTTTAAAAATCAAGCCTTTTTTGCCTCGGGAGGGAAACTGATCACTCCGTAGTCAGGAAAAATGCTGCCCAGGAACCAAAATGTTTTTGGAAGCCAAATTTTTTTTTTTGAAACCAAATACAAAAATGGACACAAGGATGAGTTTCAGGATTAAATTCCATGTCTAAAAATGGTGTTGCTTCCACTTTTTAAAAATCAAGCCTTTTTGGTGCCTAGGGAAGAAAACGAGTCACTCCGCGGTCAGGAAAAATGCTGCTCAGGAACGAAAATATTTTTGGAAGCCAATTTTTTTTTTGAAACCAAATGCAAAAACGGAGACCAGGATGAGTTTGGGGATGAAATTCCATGTCTAAAAATGGTGTTGCTTCCACTTTTTAAAAATCAAGCCTTTTTTGCCTCGGGAGGGAAACTGATCACTCCGTAGTCAGGAAAAATGCTGCCCAGGAACCAAAATGTTTTTGGAAGCCAAATTTTTTTTTTGAAACCAAGTGCAAAAACGGAGACCAGGATGAGTTTTGGGATGAAATTCAATGTCTAAAAATGGTGTTGCTTCCACATTTTAAAAATCGAGCCTTTTTTGCCTGTGGAAGGAAATGCCTGACTCCGCGGTCAGGAAAAATGCTGCCCAGGAACCAAAATGTTTTTTGAAGTAATTTTTTTTTTGAAACCAAATACAAAAATGGACACAAGGATGAGTTTCAGGATGAAATTCCATGTCTAAAAATGGTGTTGCTTCGACTTTTTAAAAATCGAGCCTTTTTGGTGCCTGGGGAAGAAAACGCCTGACTCCGCGGTCAGGAAAAATGCTGCCCAGGAACCAAAATGTTTTTTGAAGGAATTCTTTTTTTTGAAACCAAAAGAAAAATGGACACAAGGATGAGTTTCGGGATGAAATTCTATGTCTAAAAATGGTGTTGCTTCCACTTTTTAAAAATCAAGCCTTTTTGGTGCCTAGGGAAGAAAACGAGTCACTCCGCGGTCAGGAAAAATGCTGCCCAGGAACGAAAATATTTTTGGAAGCCAAATTTTTTTTTTGAAACCAAATGCAAAAACGGAGTCCAGGATGAGTTTGGGGATGAAATTCCATGTCTAAAAATGGTGTTGCTTCCACTTTTTAAAAATCAAGCCTTTTTTGCCTGGGGAAGGAAACGCCTGACTCCGTGGTCAGGAAAAATGCTGCCCAGGAACCAAAATGTTTTTGGAAGCCAAATTTTTTTTTTGAAACCAAATGTAAAAACGGACACAAGGATGAGTTTCGGGATGAAATTCCATGTCTAAAAATGGTGTTGCTTCCACTTTTTAAAAATCAAGCCTTTTTTGCCTCGGGAAGGAAACGCATCACTCCGTAGTAAGGAAAAATGCTGCCCAGGAACCAAAATGTTTTTGGAAGCCAATTTTTTTTTTTGAAACCAAGTGCAAAAACGGAGACCAGGATAAGTTTTGGGATGAAATTCCATGTCTAAAAATGCTGTTGCTTCCACTTTTTCAAAATCGAGCCTTTTTTGCCTGGGGAAGGAAACGCCTGAGTCCGCGGTCAGGAAAAATGCTGCCCAGGAACCAAAATGTTTTTGGAAGCCAAATTTTTTTTTGAAACAAAATGCAAAAACGGAGACCAGGATGAGTTTCGGGATGAAATTCCATGTCTAAAAATGGTGTTGCTTCCACTTTTTAAAAATCAAGCCTTTTTTGCCTCGGGAGGGAAACTGATCACTCCGTAGTCAGGAAAAATGCTGCCCAGGAACCAAAATGTTTTTGGAAGCCAAATTTTTTTTTTGAAACCAAGTGCAAAAACGGAGACCAGGATGAGTTTCAGGATTAAATTCCATGTCTAAAAATGGTGTTGCTTCCACTTTTTAAAAATCAAGCCTTTTTGGTGCCTAGGGAAGAAAACGAGTCACTCCGCGGTCAGGAAAAATGCTGCCCAGGAACGAAAATATTTTTGGAAGCCAAATTTTTTTTTGAAACCAAATGCAAAAACGGAGTCCAGGATGAGTTTGGGGATTAAATTCCATGTCTAAAAATGGTGTTGCTTCCACTTTTTAAAAATCAAGCCTTTTTTGCCTGGGGAGGGAAACTGATCACTCCGTAGTCAGGAAAAATGCTGCCCAGGAACCAAAATGTTTTTGGAAGCCAATTTTTTTTTTTTGAAACCAAGTGCAAAAACGGAGACCAGGATGAGTTTTGGGATGAAATTCAATGTCTAAAAATGGTGTTGCTTCCACATTTTAAAAATCGAGCCTTTTTTGCCTGTGGAAGGAAATGCCTGACTCCGCGGTCAGGAAAAATGCTGCCCAGGAACCAAAATGTTTTTTGAAGGAATTTTTTTTTTGAAACCAAATACAAAAATGGACAGAAGGATGAGTTTGGGGATGAAATTCCATGTCTAAAAATGCTGTTGCTTCCACTTTTTAAAAATTGAGCCTTTTTGGTGCCTGGGGAAGAAAACGCCTGACTCCGCGGTCAGGAAAAATGCTGCCCAGGAACGAAAACGTTTTTGGAAGCCAAATTTTTGTTTGAAACCAAATGCAAAAATGGAGACTGGGATAAATTTCAGGATTAAATTCCATGTCTAAAAATGGTGTTGCTTCCACTTTTTAAAAATCAAGCCTTTTTGGTGCCTAGGGAAGAAAACGAGTCACTCCGCGGTCAGGAAAAATGCTGCCCAGGAACGAAAATCTTTTTGGAAGCCAAATTTTTTTTTGAAACCAAATGCAAAAACGGAGACCAGGATGAGTTTGGGGATGAAATTCCATGTCTAAAAATGGTGTTGCTTCCACTTTTTAAAAATCGAGCCTTTTTGGTGCCTGGGGAAGAAAACGCCTGACTCCATGGTTAGGAAAAATGCTGCCCAGGAACGAAAATGTTTTTGGAAGCCAAATTTTTTTTTGAAACCAAATGCAAAAACGGAAACCAGGATGAGTTTTGGGATGAAATTCCATGTCTAAAAATGGTGTTCCTTCCACTTTTTAAAAATCAAGCCTTTTTGGTGCCTGGGGAAGAAAACGCATCACTCAGTAGTCAGGAAAAATGCTGCCCAGGAATGAAAATGTTTTTGGAAGCCAAATTTTTTTTTGAAACCAAATGCAAAAACGGAGACCAGGATGAGTTTGGGAATGAAATTCCATGTCTAAAAATGCTGTTGCTTCCACTTTTTAAAAATCGAGCCTTTTTTGCCTGGGGAAGGAAACGCTTGACTCCATGGTCAGGAAAAATGCTGCCCATGAACCAAAATGTTTTTGGAAGCCAAATTTTTTTTTGAAACCAAATGCAAAAACGGAAACCAGGATGAGTTTGGGGATGAAATTCCATGTCTAAAAATGGTGTTGCTTCCACTTTTTAAAAATCAAGCCTTTTTGGTGCCTGGGGAAGAAAACGCATCACTCCGTAGTCAGGAAAAATGCTGCCCAGGAATGAAAATGTTTTTGGAAGCCAAATTTTTTTTTGAAACCAAATGCAAAAACGGAGACCAGGATGAGTTTGGGGATGAAATTCCATGTCTAAAAATGGTGTTGCTTCCACTTTTTAAAAATCAAGCCTTTTTTGCCTCGGGAGGGAAACTGATCACTCCGTAGTCAGGAAAAATGCTGCCCAGGAACCAAAATGTTTTTGGAAGCCAAATTTTTTTTTTGAAACCAAGTGCAAAAACGGAGACCAGGATGAGTTTTGGGATGAAATTCCATGTCTAAAAATGCTGTTGCTTCCACTTTTTCAAAATCGAGCCTTTTTTGCCTGGGGAAGGAAACGCCTGAGTCCGCGGTCAAGAAAAATGCTGCCCAGGAACCAAAATGTTTTTGGAAGCCAAATTTTTTTTTTTGAAACAAAATGCAAAAACGGAGACCAGGATGAGTTTCGGGATGAAATTCCATGTCTAAAAATGGTGTTGCTTCCACTTTTTAAAAATCAAGCCTTTTTTGCCTGGGGAGGGAAACTGATCACTCCGTAGTCAGGAAAAATGCTGCCCAGGAACCAAAATGTTTTTGGAAGCCAAATTTTTTTTTTGAAACCAAGTGCAAAAACGGAGACCAGGATGAGTTTTGGGATGAAATTCCATGTCTAAAAATGGTGTTGCTTCCACTTTTTAAAAATCAAACCTTTTTGGTGCCTGAGGAAGAAAACGCCTGACACAGCAGTGAGGAAAAATGCTTCCCAGGAACGAAAATGTTTTTTTAAGAACTTTTTTTTTTGAAACCAAATGCAAAAACGGAGACCAGAATGAGTTTCGGGATGAAATTCCATGTCTAAAAATGGTGTTGCTTTCACTTTTTAAAAATCAAGCCTTTTTTGCCTGGGGAAGGAAATGCCTGACTCCGCGTTCAGGAAAAATGCTGCCCAGGAATGAAAATGTTTTTGGAAGCCAAATTTTTTTTTTGAAACCAAATGCAAAAACGGAGACCAGGATGAGTTTGGGGATGAAATTCCATGTCTAAAAATGGTGTTGCTTCCACTTTTTAAAAATCTAGCCTTTTTGGTGCCTGAGGAAGAAAACGCCTGACACCGCAGTGAGGAAAAATGCTTCCCAGGAACGAAAATGTTTTTTTAAGAACTTTTTTTTTTGAAACCAAATGCAAAAACGGAGACCAGGATGAGTTTCGGGATGAAATTCCATGTCTAAAAATGGTGTTGCTTCCACTTTTTAAAAATCAAGCCTTTTTGGTGCCTGGGGAAGAAAACGCATCACTCCGTAGTCAGGAAAAACGCTGCCCAGGAACCAAAATGTTTTTTGAAGCCAAATTATTTTTTTTTGAAACCAAATGTAAAAACGGAGACCGGGATGAGTTTGGGGATGAAATTCCATGTCTAAAAATGGTGTTGCTTCCACTTTTTAAAAATCAAGCCTTTTTGGTGCCTGAGGAAGAAAACGCATCACTCCGTAGTCAGGAAAAATGCTGCCCAGGAATGAAAATGTTTTTGGAAGCCAAATTTTTTTTTTGAAACCAAATGCAAAAACGGAGACCAGGATGACTTTCGGGATGAAATTCCATGTCTAAAAATGGTGTTGCTTCCACTTTTTAAAAATCAAGCCTTTTTGGTGCCTGAGGAAGAAAACGCCTGACACCGCAGTGAGGAAAAATGCTTCCCAGGAACGAAAATGTTTTTTTAAGAACTTTTTTTTTTGAAACCAAATGCAAAAACGGAGACCAGGATGAGTTTCGGGATGAAATTCCATGTCTAAAAATGGTGTTGCTTCCACTTTTTAAAAATCAAGCCTTTTTGGTGCCTGGGGAAGAAAACGGATCACTCCGTAGTCAGGAAAAATGCTGCCCAGGAACCAAAATGTTTTTTGAAGCCAAATTATTTTTTTTTGAAACCAAATGTAAAAACGGAGACTGGGATGAGTTTCGGGATGAAATTCCATGTCTAAAAATGGTGTTGCTTCCACTTTTTAAAAATCAAGCCTTTTTGGTGCCTGAGGAAGAAAACGCATCACTCCGTAGTAAGGAAAAATGCTGCCCAGGAACGAAAATGTTTTTGGAAGCCAAATTTTTTTTTTGAAACCAAATGCAAAAACGGAGACCAGGATGAGTTTGGGGATGAAATTCCATGTCTAAAAATGCTGTTGCTTCCACTTTTTCAAAATCGAGCCTTTTTTGCCTGGCGAAGGAAACGCCTGAATCCGCGGTCAGGAAAAATGCTGCCCAGGAACGAAAATGTTTTTGGAAGCCAAATTTTTTTTTTGAAACAAAATGCAAAAACGGAGACCAGGATGAGTTTCGGGATGAAATTCCATGTCTAAAAATGGTGTTGCTTCCACTTTTTAAAAATCAAGGCTTTTTTGCCTCGGGAAGGAAACTGATCACTCCGTAGTCAGGAAAAATGCTGCCCAGGAACCAAAATATTTTTGGAAGCCAAATTTTTTTTTTTGAAACCAAATACAAAAATGGACACAAGGATGAGTTTCAGGATTAAATTCCATCTCTAAAAATGGTGTTGCTTCCACTTTTTAAAAATCAAGCCTTTTTGGTGCCTAGGGAAGAAAACGAGTCACTCCGCGGTCAGGAAAAATGCTGCCCAGGAACGAAAATATTTTTGGAAGCCAAATTTTTTTTTTGAAACCAAATGCAAAAACGGAGTCCAGGATGAGTTTGGGGATGAAATTCCATGTCTAAAAATGGTGTTGCTTCCACTTTTTAAAAATCAAGCCTTTTTTGCCTGGGGAAGGAAACGCCTGACTCCGCGGTCAGGAAAAATGCTGCCCAGGAACCAAAATGTTTTTGGAAGCCAAATTTTTTTTTTGAAACCAAATGTAAAAACGGACACAAGGATGAGTTTCGGGATGAAATTCCATGTCTAAAAATGGTGTTGCTTCCACTTTTTAAAAATCAAGCCTTTTTTGCCTCGGGAGGGAAACTGATCACTCCGTAGTCAGGAAAAATGCTGCCCAGGAACCAAAATGTTTTTGGAAGCCAAATTTTTTTTTTTGAAACCAAATACAAAAATTTACACAAGGATGAGTTTCAGGATTAAATTCCATGTCTAAAAATGGTGTTGCTTCCACTTTTTAAAAATCAAGCCTTTTTGGTGCCTGGGGAAGAAAACGCATCACTCCGTAGTCAGGAAAAATGCTGCCCAGGAATGAAAATGTTTTTGGAAGCCAAATTTTTTTTTGAAACCAAATGCAAAAACGGAGACCAGGATGAGTTTGGGGATGAAATTCCATGTCTAAAAATGGTGTTGCTTCCACTTTTTAAAAATCAAGCCTTTTTTGCCTCGGGAGGGAAACTGATCACTCCGTAGTCAGGAAAAATGCTGCCCAGGAACCAAAATGTTTTTGGAAGCCAAATTTTTTTTTTGAAACCAAGTGCAAAAACGGAGACCAGGATGAGTTTTGGGATGAAATTCCATGTCTAAAAATGCTGTTGCTTCCACTTTTTCAAAATCGAGCCTTTTTGGTGCCTGGGGAAGAAAATGCATCACTCCGTAGTCAGGAAAAATGCTGCCCAGGAATGAAAATGTTTTTGGAAGCCAAATTTTTTTTTGAAACCAAATGCAAAAACGGAGACCAGGATGAGTTTGGGGATGAAATTCCATGTCTAAAAATGGTGTTGCTTCCACTTTTTAAAAATCAAGCCTTTTTTGCCTCGGGAGGGAAACTGATCACTCCGTAGTCAGGAAAAATGCTGCCCAGGAACCAAAATGTTTTTGGAAGCCAAATTTTTTTTTTGAAACCAAGTGCAAAAACGGAGACCAGGATGAGTTTTGGGATGAAATTCCATGTCTAAAAATGCTGTTGCTTCCACTTTTTCAAAATCGAGCCTTTTTTGCCTGGGGAAGGAAACGCCTGAGTCCGCGGTCAAGAAAAATGCTGCCCAGGAACCAAAATGTTTTTGGAAGCCAAATTTTTTTTTTTGAAACAAAATGCAAAAACGGAGACCAGGATGAGTTTCGGGATGAAATTCCATGTCTAAAAATGGTGTTGCTTCCACTTTTTAAAAATCAAGCCTTTTTTGCCTGGGGAGGGAAACTGATCACTCCGTAGTCAGGAAAAATGCTGCCCAGGAACCAAAATGTTTTTGGAAGCCAAATTTTTTTTTTGAAACCAAGTGCAAAAACGGAGACCAGGATGAGTTTTGGGATGAAATTCCATGTCTAAAAATGCTGTTGCTTCCACTTTTTCAAAATCGAGCCTTTTTTGCCTGGGGAAGGAAACGCGTGAGTCCGCGGTCAAGAAAAATGCTGCCCAGGAACCAAAATGTTTTTGGAAGCCAAATTTTTTTTTTGAAACAAAATGCAAAAACGGAGACCAGGATGAGTTTCGGGATGAAATTCCATGTCTAAAAATGGTGTTGCTTCCACATTTTAAAAATCGAGCCTTTTTTGCCTGTGGAAGGAAATGCCTGACTCCGCGGTCAGGAAAAATGCTGCCCAGGAACCAAAATGTTTTTTGAAGGAATTTTTTTTTTTGAAACCAAAAGAAAAATGGACACAAGGATGAGTTTCGGGATGAAATTCCATGTCTAAAAATGGTGTTGCTTCCACTTTTTAAAAATCAAGCCTTTTTTGCCTCGGGAGGGAAACTGATCACTCCGTAGTCAGGAAAAATGCTGCCCAGGAACCAAAATGTTTTTGGAAGCCAAATTTTTTTTTTTGAAACCAAATACAAAAATTTACACAAGGATGAGTTTCAGGATTAAATTCCATGTCTAAAAATGGTGTTGCTTCCACTTTTTAAAAATCAAGCCTTTTTGGTGCCTGGGGAAGAAAACGCATCACTCCGTAGTCAGGAAAAATGCTGCCCAGGAATGAAAATGTTTTTGGAAGCCAAATTTTTTTTTGAAACCAAATGCAAAAACGGAGACCAGGATGAGTTTGGGGATGAAATTCCATGTCTAAAAATGGTGTTGCTTCCACTTTTTAAAAATCAAGCCGTTTTGGTGCCTGAGGAAGAAAACGCATCACTCCGTAGTCAGGAAAAATGCTGCCCGGGAATGAAAATGTTTTTGGAAGCCAAATTTTTTTTTTGAAACCAAATGCAAAAACGGAGACCAGGATGAGTTTGGGGATGAAATTCCATGTCTAAAAATGGTGTTGCTTCCACTTTTTAAAAATCAAACCTTTTTGGTGCCTGAGGAAGAAAACGCCTGACACAGCAGTGAGGAAAAATGCTTCCCAGGAACGAAAATGTTTTTTTAAGAACTTTTTTTTTTGAAACCAAATGCAAAAACGGAGACCAGAATGAGTTTCGGGATGAAATTCCATGTCTAAAAATGGTGTTGCTTTCACTTTTTAAAAATCAAGCCTTTTTTGCCTGGGGAAGGAAATGCCTGACTCCGCGTTCAGGAAAAATGCTGCCCAGGAATGAAAATGTTTTTGGAAGCCAAATTTTTTTTTTGAAACCAAATGCAAAAACGGAGACCAGGATGAGTTTGGGGATGAAATTCCATGTCTAAAAATGGTGTTGCTTCCACTTTTTAAAAATCTAGCCTTTTTGGTGCCTGAGGAAGAAAACGCCTGACACCGCAGTGAGGAAAAATGCTTCCCAGGAACGAAAATGTTTTTTTAAGAACTTTTTTTTTTGAAACCAAATGCAAAAACGGAGACCAGGATGAGTTTCGGGATGAAATTCCATGTCTAAAAATGGTGTTGCTTCCACTTTTTAAAAATCAAGCCTTTTTGGTGCCTGGGGAAGAAAACGCATCACTCCGTAGTCAGGAAAAACGCTGCCCAGGAACCAAAATGTTTTTTGAAGCCAAATTATTTTTTTTTGAAACCAAATGTAAAAACGGAGACCGGGATGAGTTTGGGGATGAAATTCCATGTCTAAAAATGGTGTTGCTTCCACTTTTTAAAAATCAAGCCTTTTTGGTGCCTGAGGAAGAAAACGCATCACTCCGTAGTCAGGAAAAATGCTGCCCAGGAATGAAAATGTTTTTGGAAGCCAAATTTTTTTTTTGAAACCAAATGCAAAAACGGAGACCAGGATGACTTTCGGGATGAAATTCCATGTCTAAAAATGGTGTTGCTTCCACTTTTTAAAAATCAAGCCTTTTTGGTGCCTGAGGAAGAAAACGCCTGACACCGCAGTGAGGAAAAATGCTTCCCAGGAACGAAAATGTTTTTTTAAGAACTTTTTTTTTTGAAACCAAATGCAAAAACGGAGACCAGGATGAGTTTCGGGATGAAATTCCATGTCTAAAAATGGTGTTGCTTCCACTTTTTAAAAATCAAGCCTTTTTGGTGCCTGGGGAAGAAAACGGATCACTCCGTAGTCAGGAAAAATGCTGCCCAGGAACCAAAATGTTTTTTGAAGCCAAATTATTTTTTTTTGAAACCAAATGTAAAAACGGAGACTGGGATGAGTTTCGGGATGAAATTCCATGTCTAAAAATGGTGTTGCTTCCACTTTTTAAAAATCAAGCCTTTTTGGTGCCTGAGGAAGAAAACGCATCACTCCGTAGTCAGGAAAAATGCTGCCCAGGAACGAAAATGTTTTTGGAAGCCAAATTTTTTTTTTGAAACCAAATGCAAAAACGGAGACCAGGATGAGTTTGGGGATGAAATTCCATGTCTAAAAATGCTGTTGCTTCCACTTTTTCAAAATCGAGCCTTTTTTGCCTGGCGAAGGAAACGCCTGAATCCGCGGTCAGGAAAAATGCTGCCCAGGAACGAAAATGTTTTTGGAAGCCAAATTTTTTTTTTGAAACAAAATGCAAAAACGGAGACCAGGATGAGTTTCGGGATGAAATTCCATGTCTAAAAATGGTGTTGCTTCCACTTTTTAAAAATCAAGGCTTTTTTGCCTCGGGAAGGAAACTGATCACTCCGTAGTCAGGAAAAATGCTGCCCAGGAACCAAAATATTTTTGGAAGCCAAATTTTTTTTTTTGAAACCAAATACAAAAATGGACACAAGGATGAGTTTCAGGATTAAATTCCATCTCTAAAAATGGTGTTGCTTCCACTTTTTAAAAATCAAGCCTTTTTGGTGCCTAGGGAAGAAAACGAGTCACTCCGCGGTCAGGAAAAATGCTGCCCAGGAACGAAAATATTTTTGGAAGCCAAATTTTTTTTTTTGAAACCAAATGCAAAAACGGAGTCCAGGATGAGTTTGGGGATGAAATTCCATGTCTAAAAATGGTGTTGCTTCCACTTTTTAAAAATCAAGCCTTTTTTGCCTGGGGAAGGAAACGCCTGACTCCGCGGTCAGGAAAAATGCTGCCCAGGAACCAAAATGTTTTTGGAAGCCAAATTTTTTTTTTTGAAACCAAATACAAAAATGGACACAAGGATGAGTTTCGGGATGAAATTCCATGTCTAAAAATGGTGTTGCTTCCACTTTTTAAAAATCAAGCCTTTTTGGTGCCTAGGGAAGAAAACGAGTCACTCCGCGGTCAGGAAAAATGCTGCCCAGGAACGAAAATATTTTTGGAAGCCAAATTTTTTTTTTGAAACCAAATGCAAAAACGGAGTCCAGGATGAGTTTGGGGATGAAATTCCATGTCTAAAAATGGTGTTGCTTCCACTTTTTAAAAATCAAGCCTTTTTTGCCTGGGGAAGGAAACGCCTGACTCCGCGGTCAGGAAAAATGCTGCCCAGGAACCAAAATGTTTTTGGAAGCCAAATTTTTTTTTTGAAACCAAATGTAAAAACGGACACAAGGATGAGTTTCGGGATGAAATTCCATGTCTAAAAATGGTGTTGCTTCCACTTTTTAAAAATCAAGCCTTTTTTGCCTCGGGAGGGAAACTGATCACTCCGTAGTCAGGAAAAATGCTGCCCAGGAACCAAAATGTTTTTGGAAGCCAAATTTTTTTTTTTGAAACCAAATACAAAAATTTACACAAGGATGAGTTTCAGGATTAAATTCCATGTCTAAAAATGGTGTTGCTTCCACTTTTTAAAAATCAAGCCTTTTTGGTGCCTGGGGAAGAAAACGCATCACTCCGTAGTCAGGAAAAATGCTGCCCAGGAATGAAAATGTTTTTGGAAGCCAAATTTTTTTTTGAAACCAAATGCAAAAACGGAGACCAGGATGAGTTTGGGGATGAAATTCCATGTCTAAAAATGGTGTTGCTTCCACTTTTTAAAAATCAAGCCGTTTTGGTGCCTGAGGAAGAAAACGCATCACTCCGTAGTCAGGAAAAATGCTGCCCGGGAATGAAAATGTTTTTGGAAGCCAAATTTTTTTTTTGAAACCAAATGCAAAAACGGAGACCAGGATGAGTTTGGGGATGAAATTCCATGTCTAAAAATGGTGTTGCTTCCACTTTTTAAAAATCAAGCCTTTTTGGTGCCTGAGGAAGAAAACGCCTGACACCGCAGTGAGGAAAAATGCTTCCCAGGAACGAAAATGTTTTTTTAAGAACTTTTTTTTTTGAAACCAAATGCAAAAACGGAGACCAGAATGAGTTTCGGGATGAAATTCCATGTCTAAAAATGGTGTTGCTTCCACTTTTTAAAAATCAAGCCTTTTTGGTGCCTGAGGAAGAAAACGCCTGACACCGCAGTGAGGAAAAATGCTTCCCACGAACGAAAATGTTTTTTTAAGAACTTTTTTTTTTGAAACCAAATGCAAAAACGGAGACCAGAATGAGTTTCGGGATGAAATTCCATGTCTAAAAATGGTGTTGCTTTCACTTTTTAAAAATCAAGCCTTTTTTGCCTGGGGAAGGAAACGCCTGACTCCGCGGTCAGGAAAAATGCTGCCCAGGAACCAAAATGTTTTTGGAAGCCAAATTTTTTTTTTTGAAACCAAATACAAAAATGGACACAAGGATGAGTTTCAGGATGAAATTCCATGTCTAAAAATGGTGTTGCTTCCACTTTTTAAAAATCAAGCCTTTTTGGTGCCTGGGGAAGAAAACGCATCACTCCGTAGTCAGGAAAAACGCTGCCCAGGAACCAAAATGTTTTTTGAAGCCAAATTATTTTTTTTTGAAACCAAATGTAAAAACGGAGACTGGGATGAGTTTCGGGATGAAATTCCATGTCTAAAAATGGTGTTGCTTCCACTTTTTAAAAATCAAGCCTTTTTGGTGCCTGAGGAAGAAAACGCATCACTCCGTAGTCAGGAAAAATGCTGCCCAGGAATGAAAATGTTTTTGGAAGCCAAATTTTTTTTTTGAAACCAAATGCAAAAACGGAGACCAGGATGACTTTCGGGATGAAATTCCATGTCTAAAAATGGTGTTGCTTCCACTTTTTAAAAATCAAGCCTTTTTGGTGCCTGAGGAAGAAAACGCCTGACACCGCAGTGAGGAAAAATGCTTCCCAGGAACGAAAATGTTTTTTTAAGAACTTTTTTTTTTGAAACCAAATGCAAAAACGGAGACCAGGATGAGTTTCGGGATGAAATTCCATGTCTAAAAATGGTGTTGCTTCCACTTTTTAAAAATCAAGCCTTTTTGGTGCCTGGGGAAGAAAACGCATCACTCCGTAGTCAGGAAAAATGCTGCCCAGGAACCAAAATGTTTTTTGAAGCCAAATTATTTTTTTTTGAAACCAAATGTAAAAACGGAGACTGGGATGAGTTTCGGGATGAAATTCCATGTCTAAAAATGGTGTTGCTTCCACTTTTTAAAAATCAAGCCTTTTTGGTGCCTGAGGAAGAAAACGCATCACTCCGTAGTCAGGAAAAATGCTGCCCAGGAACGAAAATGTTTTTGGAAGCCAAATTTTTTTTTTGAAACCAAATGCAAAAACGGAGACCAGGATGAGTTTGGGGATGAAATTCCATGTCTAAAAATGCTGTTGCTTCCACTTTTTCAAAATCGAGCCTTTTTTGCCTGGCGAAGGAAACGCCTGAGTCCGCGGTCAGGAAAAATGCTGCCCAGGAACGAAAATGTTTTTGGAAGCCAAATTTTTTTTTTGAAACAAAATGCAAAAACGGAGACCAGGATGAGTTTCGGGATGAAATTCCATGTCTAAAAATGGTGTTGCTTCCACTTTTTAAAAATCAAGCCTTTTTTGCCTGGGGAGGGAAACTGATCACTCCGTAGTCAGGAAAAATGCTGCCCAGGAACCAAAATGTTTTTTGAAGCCAAATTTTTTTTTGAAACCAAATGCAAAAACGGAGACCAGGATGAGTTTGGGGATGAAATTCCATGTCTAAAAATGATGTTGCTTCCACTTTTTAAAAATCAAGCCTTTTTGGTGCCTGAGGAAGAAAACGCATCACTCCGTAGTCAGGAAAAATGCTGCCCAGGAACCAAAATGTTTTTGGAAGCCAAATTTTTTTTTTGAAACCAAATGTAAAAACGGACACAAGGATGAGTTTCGGGATGAAATTCCATGTCTAAAAATGGTGTTGCTTCCACTTTTTAAAAATCAAGCCTTTTTTGCCTGGGGAGGGAAACTGATCACTCCGTAGTCAGGAAAAATTCTGCCCAGGAACCAAAATGTTTTTTGAAGAACTTTTTTTTTTGAAACCAAATACAAAAATGGACACAAGGATGAGTTTCAGGATTAAATTCCATGTCTAAAAATGGTGTTGCTTCGACTTTTTAAAAATCGAGCCTTTTTGGTGCCTGGGGAAGAAAACGCCTGACTCCGCGGTCAGGAAAAATGCTGCCCAGGAACGAAAATGTTTTTGGAAGCCAAATTTTTTTTTGAAACCAAATGCAAAAACGGAGACCAGGATGAGTTTGGGGATAAAATTCCATGTCTAAAAATGCTGTTGCTTCCACTTTTTCAAAATCGAGCCTTTTTTGCCTGGGGAAGGAAACGCCTGAGTCCGCGGTCAGGAAAAATGCTGCCCAGGAACCAAAATGT
This sequence comes from Pantherophis vulpinus, assembly GCA_037215915.1. NCBI lineage: Eukaryota > Metazoa > Chordata > Lepidosauria > Squamata > Colubridae > Pantherophis > Pantherophis vulpinus. The sequence goes on along the minus strand of JAXLNS010000018.1, from coordinate 2,201,176 downwards.
TTTTGGAAGCCAAATTTTTTTTTTGAAACCAAATGTAAAAACGGAGACCAGGATGAGTTTCGGGATGAAATTCCATGTCTAAAAATGGTGTTGCTTCCACTTTTTAAAAATCAAGCCTTTTTTGCCTCGGAAGGGAAACTGATCACTCCGTAGTCAGGAAAAATGCTGCCCAGGAACCAAAATGTTTTTGGAAGAACTTTTTTTTTTGAAACCAAATACAAAAATGGACACAAGGATGAGTTTCAGGATTAAATTCCATGTCTAAAAATGGTGTTGCTTCGACTTTTTAAAAATCGAGCCTTTTTGGTGCCTGGGGAAGAAAACGCCTGACTCCGCGGTCAGGAAAAATGCTGCCCAGGAACGAAAATGTTTTTGGAAGCCAAATTTTTTTTTGAAACCAAATGCAAAAACGGAGACCAGGATGAGTTTGGGGATGAAATTCCATGTCTAAAAATGGTGTTGCTTCCACTTTTTAAAAAGCGAGCCTTTTTGGTGCCTGGGGAAGAAAACGCCTGACTCCATGGTTAGGAAAAATGCTGCCCAGGAACGAAAATGTTTTTGGAAGCCAAATTTTTTTTTGAAACCAAATGCAAAAACGGAAACCAGGATGAGTTTGGGGATGAAATTCGATGTCTAAAAATGGTGTTGCTTCCACTTTCTAAAAATCAAGCCTTTTTGGTGCCTGAGGAAGAAAACGCCTGACACCGCAGTGAGGAAAAATGCTTCCCAGGAATGAAAATGTTTTTTTAAGAACTTTTTTTTTTGAAACCAAATGCAAAAACGGAGACCAGGATGAGTTTCGGGATGAAATTCCATGTCTAAAAATGGTGTTGCTTCCACTTTTTAAAAATCAAGCCTTTTTGGTGCCTGGGGAAGAAAACGCATCACTCCGTAGTCAGGAAAAATGCTGCCCTGGAACCAAAATGTTTTTTGAAGCCAAATTTTTTTTTTTTGAAACCAAATGTAAAAACGGAGACTGGGATGAGTTTCGGGATGAAATTCCATGTCTAAAAATGGTGTTGCTTCCACTTTTTAAAAATCAAGCCTTTTTGGTGCCTGAGGAAGAAAACGCATCACTCCGTAATCAGGAAAAATGCTGCCCAGGAATGAAAATGTTTTTGGAAGCCAAATTTTTTTTTTTGAAACCAAATGCAAAAACGGAGACCAGGATGACTTTCGGGATGAAATTCCATGTCTAAAAATGGTGTTGCTTTCACTTTTTAAAAATCAAGCCTTTTTTGCCTGGTGAAGGAAATGCCTGACTCCGCGTTCAGGAAAAATGCTGCCCAGGAACGAAAATGTTTTTGGAAGCCAAATTTTTTTTTTGAAACGAAATGCAAAAACGGAGACCAGGATGAGTTTGGGGATGAAATTCCATGTCTAAAAATGCTGTTGCTTCCACTTTTTCAAAATCGAGCCTTTTTTGCCTGGGGAAGGAAACGCCTGAGTCCGCGGTCAGGAAAAATGCTGCCCAGGAACCAAAGTGTTTTTGGAAGCCAAATTTTTTTTTTGAAACCAAATGCAAAAACGGAGACCAGGATGAGTTTCGGGATGAAATTCCATGTCTAAAAATGGTGTTGCTTCCACTTTTTAAAAATCAAGCCTTTTTTGCCTGGTGAAGGAAATGCCTGACTCCGCGTTCAGGAAAAATGCTGCCCAGGAACGAAAATGTTTTTGGAAGCCAAATTTTTTTTTTGAAACGAAATGCAAAAACGGAGACCAGGATGAGTTTGGGGATGAAATTCCATGTCTAAAAATGCTGTTGCTTCCACTTTTTCAAAATCGAGCCTTTTTTGCCTGGGGAAGAAAACGCATCACTCTGTAGTCAGGAAAAATGCTGCCCAGGAACCAAAATGTTTTTTGAAGCCAAATTTTTTTTTTGAAACCAAATGTAAAAACGGAGACTGGGATGAGTTTCGGGATGAAATTCCATGTCTAAAAATGGTGTTGCTTCCACTTTTTAAAAATCAAGCCTTTTTGGTGCCTGAGGAAGAAAACGCATCACTCCGTAGTCAGGAAAAATGCTGCCCAGGAACCAAAATGTTTTTGGAAGCCAAATTTTTTTTTTGAAACCAAATGTAAAAACGGACACAAGGATGAGTTTCGGGATGAAATTCCATGTCTAAAAATGCTGTTGCTTCCACTTTTTCAAAATCGAGCCTTTTTTGCCTGGCGAAGGAAACGCCTGAGTCCGCGGTCAGGAAAAATGCTGCCCAGGAACGAAAATGTTTTTGGAAGCCAAATTTTTTTTTTGAAACAAAATGCAAAAACGGAGACCAGGATGAGTTTCGGGATGAAATTCCATGTCTAAAAATGGTGTTGCTTCCACTTTTTAAAAATCAAGCCTTTTTTGCCTGGGGAGGGAAACTGATCACTCCGTAGTCAGGAAAAATGCTGCCCAGGAACCAAAATGTTTTTTGAAGCCAAATTTTTTTTTGAAACCAAATGCAAAAACGGAGACCAGGATGAGTTTGGGGATGAAATTCCATGTCTAAAAATGATGTTGCTTCCACTTTTTAAAAATCAAGCCTTTTTGGTGCCTGAGGAAGAAAACGCATCACTCCGTAGTCAGGAAAAATGCTGCCCAGGAACCAAAATGTTTTTGGAAGCCAAATTTTTTTTTTGAAACCAAATGTAAAAACGGACACAAGGATGAGTTTCGGGATGAAATTCCATGTCTAAAAATGGTGTTGCTTCCACTTTTTAAAAATCAAGCCTTTTTTGCCTGGGGAGGGAAACTGATCACTCCGTAGTCAGGAAAAATTCTGCCCAGGAACCAAAATGTTTTTTGAAGAACTTTTTTTTTTGAAACCAAATACAAAAATGGACACAAGGATGAGTTTCAGGATTAAATTCCATGTCTAAAAATGGTGTTGCTTCGACTTTTTAAAAATCGAGCCTTTTTGGTGCCTGGGGAAGAAAACGCCTGACTCCGCGGTCAGGAAAAATGCTGCCCAGGAACGAAAATGTTTTTGGAAGCCAAATTTTTTTTTGAAACCAAATGCAAAAACGGAGACCAGGATGAGTTTGGGGATAAAATTCCATGTCTAAAAATGCTGTTGCTTCCACTTTTTCAAAATCGAGCCTTTTTTGCCTGGGGAAGGAAACGCCTGAGTCCGCGGTCAGGAAAAATGCTGCCCAGGAACCAAAATGTTTTTGGAAGCCAAATTTTTTTTTTGAAACCAAATGTAAAAACGGAGACCAGGATGAGTTTCGGGATGAAATTCCATGTCTAAAAATGGTGTTGCTTCCACTTTTTAAAAATCAAGCCTTTTTTGCCTCGGAAGGGAAACTGATCACTCCGTAGTCAGGAAAAATGCTGCCCAGGAACCAAAATGTTTTTGGAAGAACTTTTTTTTTTGAAACCAAATACAAAAATGGACACAAGGATGAGTTTCAGGATTAAATTCCATGTCTAAAAATGGTGTTGCTTCGACTTTTTAAAAATCGAGCCTTTTTGGTGCCTGGGGAAGAAAACGCCTGACTCCGCGGTCAGGAAAAATGCTGCCCAGGAACGAAAATGTTTTTGGAAGCCAAATTTTTTTTTGAAACCAAATGCAAAAACGGAGACCAGGATGAGTTTGGGGATGAAATTCCATGTCTAAAAATGGTGTTGCTTCCACTTTTTAAAAAGCGAGCCTTTTTGGTGCCTGGGGAAGAAAACGCCTGACTCCATGGTTAGGAAAAATGCTGCCCAGGAACGAAAATGTTTTTGGAAGCCAAATTTTTTTTTGAAACCAAATGCAAAAACGGAAACCAGGATGAGTTTGGGGATGAAATTCGATGTCTAAAAATGGTGTTGCTTCCACTTTCTAAAAATCAAGCCTTTTTGGTGCCTGAGGAAGAAAACGCCTGACACCGCAGTGAGGAAAAATGCTTCCCAGGAATGAAAATGTTTTTTTAAGAACTTTTTTTTTTGAAACCAAATGCAAAAACGGAGACCAGGATGAGTTTCGGGATGAAATTCCATGTCTAAAAATGGTGTTGCTTCCACTTTTTAAAAATCAAGCCTTTTTGGTGCCTGGGGAAGAAAACGCATCACTCCGTAGTCAGGAAAAATGCTGCCCTGGAACCAAAATGTTTTTTGAAGCCAAATTTTTTTTTTTTGAAACCAAATGTAAAAACGGAGACTGGGATGAGTTTCGGGATGAAATTCCATGTCTAAAAATGGTGTTGCTTCCACTTTTTAAAAATCAAGCCTTTTTGGTGCCTGAGGAAGAAAACGCATCACTCCGTAATCAGGAAAAATGCTGCCCAGGAATGAAAATGTTTTTGGAAGCCAAATTTTTTTTTTTGAAACCAAATGCAAAAACGGAGACCAGGATGACTTTCGGGATGAAATTCCATGTCTAAAAATGGTGTTGCTTTCACTTTTTAAAAATCAAGCCTTTTTTGCCTGGGGAGGGAAACTGATCACTCTGTAGTCAGGAAAAATGCTGCCCAGGAATGAAAATGTTTTTGGAAGCCAAATTTTTTTTTTGAAACCAAATGCAAAAACGGAGACCAGGATGAGTTTGGGGATGAAATTCCATGTCTAAAAATGCTGTTGCTTCCACTTTTTCAAAATCGAGCCTTTTTTGCCTGGGGAAGGAAACGCCTGACTCCGCGATCAGGAAAAATGCTGCCCAGGAACGAAAATGTTTTTGGAAGCCAAATTTTTTTTTTGAAACGAAATGCAAAAACGGAGACCAGGATGAGTTTGGGGATGAAATTCCATGTCTAAAAATGCTGTTGCTTCCACTTTTTCAAAATCGAGCCTTTTTGGTGCCTGAGGAAGAAAACGCCTGACACCGCAGTGAGGAAAAATGCTTCCCAGGAATGAAAATGTTTTTTTAAGAACTTTTTTTTTTGAAACCAAATGCAAAAACGGAGACCAGGATGAGTTTCGGGATGAAATTCCATGTCTAAAAATGGTGTTGCTTCCACTTTTTAAAAATCAAGCCTTTTTGGTGCCTGGGGAAGAAAACGCATCACTCTGTAGTCAGGAAAAATGCTGCCCAGGAACCAAAATGTTTTTTGAAGCCAAATTTTTTTTTTGAAACCAAATGGAAAAACGGAGACTGGGATGAGTTTCGGGATGAAATTCCATGTCTAAAAATGGTGTTGCTTCCACTTTTTAAAAATCAAGCCTTTTTGGTGCCTGACGAAGAAAACGCATCACTCCGTAGTCAGGAAAAATGCTGCCCAGGAATGAAAATGTTTTTGGAAGCCAAATTTTTTTTTTGAAACCAAATGCAAAAACGGAGACCAGGATGACTTTCGGGATGAAATTCCATGTCTAAAAATGGTGTTGCTTTCACTTTTTAAAAATCGAGCCTTTTTTGCCTGGGGAAGGAAATGCCTGACTCCGCGTTCAGGAAAAATGCTGCCCAGGAACAAAAATGTTTTTGGAAGCCAAATTTTTTTTTTTGAAACCAAATGCAAAAACGGAGACCAGGATGAGTTTGGGGATGAAATTCCATGTCTCAAAATGGTGTTGCTTCCACTTTTTCAAAATCGAGCCTTTTTTGCCTGGGGAGGGAAACTGATCACTCTGTAGTCAGGAAAAATGCTGCCCAGGAATGAAAAAGTTTTTGGAAGCCAAATGTTTTTTTTGAAACCAAATGCAAAAACGGAGACCAGGATGAGTTTGGGGATGAAATTCCATGTCTAAAAATGCTGTTGCTTCCACTTTTTCAAAATCGAGCCTTTTTTGCCTGGGGAAGGAAACGCCTGAGTCCGCGGTCAGGAAAAATGCTCCCAGGAACCAAAATGTTTTTGGAAGCCAAATTTTTTTTTTTAACCAAATGCAAAAACGGAGACCAGGATGAGTTTCGGGATTAAATTCCATGTCTAAAAATGCTGTTGCTTCCACTTTTTCAAAATCGAGCCTTTTTTGCCTGGGGAAGGAAACGCCTGACTCCGCGGTCAGGAAAAATGCTGCCCAGGAACCAAAATGTTTTTGGAAGCCAAATTTTTTTTTTGAAACAAAATGCAAAAACTGAGACCAGGATGAGTTTCGGGATGAAATTCCATATCTAAAAATGGTGTTGCTTCCACTTTTTCAAAATCAAGCCTTTTTGGCCTGGGGAGGGAAACTGATCACTCCGTAGTCAGGAAAAATGCTGCCCAGGAACCAAAATGTTTTTGGAAGCCAAATTTTTTTTTTGAAACCAAGTGCAAAAATGGACACAAGGATGAGTTTCGGGATGAAATTCTATGTCTAAAAATGGTGTTGCTTCCACTTTTTAAAAATCGAGCCTTTTTGGTGCCTGGGGAAGGAAACGCCTGACTCCGCGGTCAGGAAAAATGCTGCCCAGGAACGAAAAGGTTTTTTGAAGCCAAATTTTTTTTTTGAAACCAAATGTAAAAACGGACACAAGGATGAGTTTCGGGATGAAATTCCATGTCTAAAAATGGTGTTGCTTCCACTTTTTAAAAATCAAGCCTTTTTTGCCTCGGGAGGGAAACTGATCACTCCGTAGTCAGGAAAAATGCTGCCCAGGAACCAAAATGTTTTTGGAAGCCAAATTTTTTTTTTTGAAACCAAATACAAAAATGGACACAAGGATGAGTTTCAGGATTAAATTCCATGTCTAAAAATGGTGTTGCTTCCACTTTTTAAAAATCAAGCCTTTTTGGTGCCTGGGGAAGAAAACGAGTCACTCCGCGGTCAGGAAAAATGCTGCCCAGGAACGAAAATATTTTTGGAAGCCAAATTTTTTTTTTGAAACCAAATGCAAAAACGGAGTCCAGGATGAGTTTGGGGATGAAATTCCATGTCTAAAAATGGTGTTGCTTCCACTTTTTAAAAATCAAGCCTTTTTTGCCTCGGGAGGGAAACTGATCACTCCGTAGTCAGGAAAAATGCTGCCCAGGAACCAAAATGTTTTTGGAAGCCACTTTTTTTTTTTTGAAACCAAATGTAAAAACGGAGACCAGGATGAGTTTGGGAATGAAATTCCATGTCTAAAAATGGTGTTGCTTCCACTTTTTAAAAATCAAGCCTTTTTTTTGCCTGGGGAAGAAAACGCCTGACTCCGCAGTCAGGAAAAATGCTGCCCAGGAACGAAAAAGTTTTTGGAAGCCAAATTTTTTTTTTGAAACAAAATGCAAAAACGGAGACCAGGATGAGTTTCGGGATGAAATTCCATGTCTAAATATGGTGTTGCTTCCACTTTTTAAAAATCGAGCCTTTTTGGTGCCTGGGGAGGGAAACTGATCACTCCGTAGTCAGGAAAAATGCTGCCCAGGAACGAAAATGTTTTTGGAAGCCAATATTTTTTTTGAAACCAAATGCAAAAACGGAGACCAGGATGAGTTTGGGGATGAAATTCCATGTCTAAAAATGGTGTTGCTTCCACTTTTTAAAAATCAAGCCTTTTTGGTGCCTGAGGAAGAAAACGCATCACTCCGTAGTCAGGAAAAATGCTGCCCAGGAATGAAAATGTTTTTGGAAGCCAAATTTTTTTTTGAAACCAAATGCAAAAACGGAGACCAGGATGAGTTTGGGGATGAAATTCCATGTCTAAAAATGGTGTTGCTTCCACTTTTTAAAAATCAAGCCTTTTTGGCCTGGGGAGGGAAACTGATCACTCCGTAGTCAGGAAAAATGCTGCCCAGGAACCAAAATGTTTTTGGAAGCCAAATTTTTTTTTTGAAACCAAGTGCAAAAACGGAGACCAGGATGAGTTTTGGGATGAAATTCAATGTCTAAAAATGGTGTTGCTTCCACATTTTAAAAATCGAGCCTTTTTTGCCTGTGGAAGGAAATGCCTGAGTCCGCGGTCAGGAAAAATGCTGCCCAGGAACCAAAATATTTTTTGAAGGAATTTTTTTTTTGAAACCAAAAGAAAAATGGACACAAGGATGAGTTTCGGGATGAAATTCTATGTCTAAAAATGGTGTTGCTTCCACTTTTTAAAAATCGAGCCTTTTTGGTGCCTGGGGAAGGAAACGCCTGACTCCGCGGTCAGGAAAAATGCTGCCCAGGAACGAAAAGGTTTTTTGAAGCCAAATTTTTTTTTTGAAACCAAATGTAAAAACGGACACAAGGATGAGTTTCGGGATGAAATTCCATGTCTAAAAATGGTGTTGCTTCCACTTTTTAAAAATCAAGCCTTTTTTGCCTCGGGAGGGAAACTGATCACTCCGTAGTCAGGAAAAATGCTGCCCAGGAACCAAAATGTTTTTGGAAGCCAAATTTTTTTTTTTTGAAACCAAATACAAAAATGGACACAAGGATGAGTTTCAGGATTAAATTCCATGTCTAAAAATGGTGTTGCTTCCACTTTTTAAAAATCAAGCCTTTTTGGTGCCTGGGGAAGAAAAGGAGTCACTCCGTAGTCACGAAACATGCTGCCCAGGAACCAAAATGTTTTTGGAAGCCACTTTTTTTTTTTTGAAACCAAATGTAAAAACGGAGACCAGGATGAGTTTGGGGATGAAATTCCATGTCTAAAAATGGTGTTGCTTCCACATTTTAAAAATCAAGCCTTTTTTGCCTGGGGAGGGAAACTGATCACTCTGTAGTCAGGAAAAATGCTGCCCAGGAATGAAAATGTTTTTGGAAGCCAATATTGTTTTTTTGAAACCAAATGCAAAAACGGAGACCAGGATGAGTTTGGGGATGAAATTCCATGTCTAAAAATGGTGTTGCTTCGACTTTTTCAAAATCGAGCCTTTTTTGCCTGGGGAAGGAAACGCCTGAGTCCGCGGTCAGGAAAAATGCTCCCAGGAACCAAAAAGTTTTTGAAAGCCAAATTTTTTTTTTGAAACAAAATGCAAAAACGGAGACCAGGATGAGTTTCGGGATGAAATTCCATGTCTAAAAATGGTGTTGCTTCCACTTTTTAAAAATCAAGACTTTTTTGCCTGGGGAGGGAAACTGATCACTCCGTAGTCAGGAAAAATGCTGCCCAGGAATGAAAAGGTTTTTGGAAGCCAAATTTTTTTTTTGAAACCAAATGGAAAAACGGAGACCAGGATGAGTTTGGGGATGAAATTCCATGTCTAAAAATGCTGTTGCTTCCACTTTTTCAAAATCGAGCCTTTTTTGCCTGGGGAAGGAAACGCCTGAGTCCGCGGTCAGGAAAAATGCTGCCCAGGAACCAAAATGTTTTTGGAAGCCAAATTTTTTTTTTGAAACAAAATGCAAAAACTGAGACCAGGATGAGTTTCGGGATGAAATTCCATGTCTAAAAATGGTGTTGCTTCCACTTTTTCAAAATCAAGCCTTTTTGGCCTGGGGAGGGAAACTGATCACTCCGTAGTCAGGAAAAATGCTGCCCAGGAACCAAAATGTTTTTGGAAGCCAAATTTTTTTTTTGAAACCAAGTGCAAAAACGGAGACCAGGATGAGTTTTGGGATGAAATTCAATGTCTAAAAATGGTGTTGCTTCCACATTTTAAAAATCGAGCCTTTTTTGCCTGTGGAAGGAAATGCCTGAGTCCGCGGTCAGGAAAAATGCTGCCCAGGAACCAAAATATTTTTTGAAGGAATTTTTTTTTTTGAAACCAAATGTAAAAACGGACACAAGGATGAGTTTCGGGATGAAATTCCATGTCTAAAAATGGTGTTGCTTCCACTTTTTAAAAATCAAGCCTTTTTTGCCTCGGGAGGGAAACTGATCACTCCGTAGTCAGGAAAAATGCTGCCCAGGAACCAAAATGTTTTTGGAAGCCAAATTTTTTTTTTTGAAACCAAATACAAAAATGGACACAAGGATGAGTTTCAGGATTAAATTCCATGTCTAAAAATGGTGTTGCTTCCACTTTTTAAAAATCAAGCCTTTTTGGTGCCTGGGGAAGAAAACGAGTCACTCCGCGGTCAGGAAAAATGCTGCCCAGGAACGAAAATATTTTTGGAAGCCAAATTTTTTTTTTGAAACCAAATGCAAAAACGGAGTCCAGGATGAGTTTGGGGATGAAATTCCATGTCTAAAAATGGTGTTGCTTCCACTTTTTAAAAATCAAGCCTTTTTTGCCTCGGGAGGGAAACTGATCACTCCGTAGTCAGGAAAAATGCTGCCCAGGAACCAAAATGTTTTTGGAAGCCACTTTTTTTTTTTTGAAACCAAATGTAAAAACGGAGACCAGGATGAGTTTGGGGATGAAATTCCATGTCTCAAAATGGTGTTGCTTCCACTTTTTCAAAATCGAGCCTTTTTTGCCTGGGGAGGGAAACTGATCACTCTGTAGTCAGGAAAAATGCTGCCCAGGAATGAAAATGTTTTTGGAAGCCAAATTTTTTTTTTGAAACCAAATGCAAAAACGGAGACCAGGATGAGTTTGGGGATGAAATTCCATGTCTAAAAATGCTGTTGCTTCCACTTTTTCAAAATCGAGCCTTTTTTGCCTGGGGAAGGAAACGCCTGAGTCCGCGGTCAGGAAAAATGCTCCCAGGAACCAAAATGTTTTTGGAAGCCAAATTTTTTTTTTTAACCAAATGCAAAAACGGAGACCAGGATGAGTTTCGGGATGAAATTCCATGTCTAAAAATGCTGTTGCTTCCACTTTTTCAAAATCGAGCCTTTTTTGCCTGGGGAAGGAAACGCCTGACTCCGCGGTCAGGAAAAATGCTGCCCAGGAACCAAAATGTTTTTGGAAGCCAAATTTTTTTTTTGAAACAAAATGCAAAAACTGAGACCAGGATGAGTTTCGGGATGAAATTCCATGTCTAAAAATGGTGTTGCTTCCACTTTTTCAAAATCAAGCCTTTTTGGCCTGGGGAGGGAAACTGATCACTCCGTAGTCAGGAAAAATGCTGCCCAGGAACCAAAATGTTTTTGGAAGCCAAATTTTTTTTTTGAAACCAAGTGCAAAAATGGACACAAGGATGAGTTTCGGGATGAAATTCTATGTCTAAAAATGGTGTTGCTTCCACTTTTTAAAAATCGAGCCTTTTTGGTGCCTGGGGAAGGAAACGCCTGACTCCGCGGTCAGGAAAAATGCTGCCCAGGAACGAAAAGGTTTTTTGAAGCCAAATTTTTTTTTTGAAACCAAATGTAAAAACGGACACAAGGATGAGTTTCGGGATGAAATTCCATGTCTAAAAATGGTGTTGCTTCCACTTTTTAAAAATCAAGCCTTTTTTGCCTCGGGAGGGAAACTGATCACTCCGTAGTCAGGAAAAATGCTGCCCAGGAACCAAAATGTTTTTGGAAGCCACTTTTTTTTTTTTGAAACCAAATGTAAAAACGGAGACCAGGATGAGTTTGGGAATGAAATTCCATGTCTAAAAATGGTGTTGCTTCCACTTTTTAAAAATCAAGCCTTTTTTTTGACTGGGGAAGAAAACGCCTGACTCCGTAGTCAGGAAAAATGCTGCCCAGGAACGAAAAAGTTTTTGGAAGCCAAATTTTTTTTTTGAAACAAAATGCAAAAACGGAGACCAGGATGAGTTTCGGGATGAAATTCCATGTCTAAATATGGTGTTGCTTCCACTTTTTAAAAATCGAGCCTTTTTGGTGCCTGGGGAAGGAAACCAAATGTAAAAACGGACACAAGGATGAGTTTCGGGATGAAATTCCATGTCTAAAAATGGTGTTGCTTCCACTTTTTAAAAATCAAGCCTTTTTTGCCTCGGGAGGGAAACTGATCACTCCGTAGTCAGGAAAAATGCTGCCCAGGAACCAAAATGTTTTTGGAAGCCAAATTTTTTTTTTTGAAACCAAATACAAAAATGGACACAAGGATGAGTTTCAGGATTAAATTCCATGTCTAAAAATGGTGTTGCTTCCACTTTTTAAAAATCAAGCCTTTTTGGTGCCTGGGGAAGAAAACGAGTCACTCCGTAGTCACGAAACATGCTGCCCAGGAACCAAAATGTTTTTGGAAGCCACTTTTTTTTTTTTGAAACCAAATGTAAAAACGGAGACCAGGATGAGTTTGGGGATGAAATTCCATGTCTAAAAATGGTGTTGCTTCCACTTTTTAAAAATCAAGCCTTTTTTGCCTGGGGAGGGAAACTGATCACTCTGTAGTCAGGAAAAATGCTGCCCAGGAATGAAAATGTTTTTGGAAGCCAATATTGTTTTTTTGAAACCAAATGCAAAAACGGAGACCAGGATGAGTTTGGGGATGAAATTCCATGTCTAAAAATGGTGTTGCTTCGACTTTTTCAAAATCGAGCCTTTTTTGCCTGGGGAAGGAAACGCCTGAGTCCGCGGTCAGGAAAAATGCTCCCAGGAACCAAAAAGTTTTTGGAAGCCAAATTTTTTTTTTGAAACAAAATGCAAAAACGGAGACCAGGATGAGTTTCGGGATGAAATTCCATGTCTAAAAATGGTGTTGCTTCCACTTTTTAAAAATCAAGACTTTTTTGCCTGGGGAGGGAAACTGATCACTCCGTAGTCAGGAAAAATGCTGCCCAGGAATGAAAAGGTTTTTGGAAGCCAAATTTTTTTTTTGAAACCAAATGCAAAAACGGAGACCAGGATGAGTTTCGGGATGAAATTCCATGTCTAAAAATGGTGTTGCTTCCACTTTTTCAAAATCAAGCCTTTTTGGCCTGGGGAGGGAAACTGATCACTCCGTAGTCAGGAAAAATGCTGCCCAGGAACCAAAATGTTTTTGGAAGCCAAATTTTTTTTTTGAAACCAAGTGCAAAAACGGAGACCAGGATGAGTTTTGGGATGAAATTCAATGTCTAAAAATGGTGTTGCTTCCACATTTTAAAAATCGAGCCTTTTTTGCCTGTGGAAGGAAATGCCTGAGTCCGCGGTCAGGAAAAATGCTGCCCAGGAACCAAAATATTTTTTGAAGGAATTTTTTTTTTTTGAAACCAAATGTAAAAACGGACACAAGGATGAGTTTCGGGATGAAATTCCATGTCTAAAAATGGTGTTGCTTCCACTTTTTAAAAATCAAGCCTTTTTTGCCTCGGGAGGGAAACTGATCACTCCGTAGTCAGGAAAAATGCTGCCCAGGAACCAAAATGTTTTTGGAAGCCAAATTTTTTTTTTGAAACCAAATGCAAAAACAGAGTCCAGGATGAGTTTGGGGATGAAATTCCATGTCTAAAAATGGTGTTGCTTCCACTTTTTAAAAATCGAGCCTTTTTGGTGCCTGGGGAGGGAAACTGATCACTCCGTAGTCAGGAAAAATGCTGCCCAGGAACGAAAATGTTTTTGGAAGCCAATATTTTTTTTGAAACCAAATGCAAAAACGGAGACCAGGATGAGTTTGGGGATGAAATTCCATGTCTAAAAATGGTGTTGCTTCCACTTTTTAAAAATCAAGCCTTTTTGGTGCCTGAGGAAGAAAACGCATCACTCCGTAGTCAGGAAAAATGCTGCCCAGGAATGAAAATGTTTTTGGAAGCCAAATTTTTTTTTGAAACAAAATGCAAAAACGGAGACCAGGATGAGTTTGGGGATGAAATTCCATGTCTAAAAATGGTGTTGCTTCCACTTTTTAAAAATCAAGCCTTTTTGGCCTGGGGAGGGAAACTGATCACTCCGTAGTCAGGAAAAATGCTGCCCAGGAACCAAAATGTTTTTGGAAGCCAAATTTTTTTTTTGAAACCAAGTGCAAAAACGGAGACCAGGATGAGTTTTGGGATGAAATTCAATGTCTAAAAATGGTGTTGCTTCCACATTTTAAAAATCGAGCCTTTTTTGCCTCTGGAAGGAAATGCCTGAGTCCGCGGTCAGGAAAAATGCTGCCCAGGAACCAAAATATTTTTTGAAGGAATTTTTTTTTTTGAAACCAAAAGAAAAATGGACACAAGGATGAGTTTCGGGATGAAATTCCATGTCTAAAAATGGTGTTGCTTCCACTTTTTAAAAATCAAGCCTTTTTTGCCTCGGGAGGGAAACTGATCACTCCGTAGTCAGGAAAAATGCTGCCCAGGAACCAAAATGTTTTTGGAAGCCAAATTTTTTTTTTTGAAACCAAATACAAAAATGGACACAAGGATGAGTTTCAGGATTAAATTCCATGTCTAAAAATGGTGTTGCTTCCACTTTTTAAAAATCAAGCCTTTTTGGTGCCTGGGGAAGAAAACGAGTCACTCCGTAGTCAGGAAAAATGCTGCCCAGGAACCAAAATGTTTTTGGAAGCCACTTTTTTTTTTTTGAAACCAAATGTAAAAACGGAGACCAGGATGAGTTTGGGGATGAAATTCCATGTCTAAAAATGGTGTTGCTTCCACTTTTTAAAAATCAAGCCTTTTTTTTGCCTGGGGAAGAAAACGCCTGACTCCACAGTCAGGAAAAATGCTGCCCAGGAACCAAAAAGTTTTTGGAAGCCAAATTTTTTTTTTGAAACAAAATGCAAAAACGGAGACCAGGATGAGTTTCGGGATGAAATTCCATGTCTAAAAATGGTGTTGCTTCCACATTTTAAAAATCGAGCCTTTTTTGCCTGTGGAAGGAAATGCCTGACTCCACGGTCAGGAAAAATGCTGCCCAGGAACCAAAATGTTTTTTGAAGGATTTTTTTTTTTTAAACCAAAACAAAAATGGACACAAGGATGAGTTTCGGGATGAAATTTTATGTCTAAAAATGGTGTTGCTTCCACTTTTTAAAAATCGAGCCTTTTTGGTGCCTGGGGAAGGAAACGCCTGACTCCGCGGTCAGGAAAAATGCTGCCCAGGAACGAAAAGGTTTTTTGAAGCCAAATTTTTTTTTTGAAACCAAATGTAAAAACGGACACAAGGATGAGTTTCGGGATGAAATTCCATGTCTAAAAATGGTGTTGCTTCCACTTTTTAAAAATCAAGCCTTTTTTGCCTCGGGAGGGAAACTGATCACTCCGTAGTCAGGAAAAATGCTGCCCAGGAACCAAAATGTTTTTGGAAGCCAAATTTTTTTTTTTGAAACCAAATACAAAAATGGACACAAGGATGAGTTTCAGGATTAAATTCCATGTCTAAAAATGGTGTTGCTTCCACTTTTTAAAAATCAAGCCTTTTTGGTGCCTGGGGAAGAAAACGAGTCACTCCACAGTCAGGAAAAATGCTGCCCAGGAACCAAAAAGTTTTTGGAAGCCAAATTTTTTTTTTGAAACAAAATGCAAAAACGGAGACCAGGATGAGTTTCGGGATGAAATTCCATGTCTAAATATGGTGTTGCTTCCACATTTTAAAAATCAAGCCTTTTTTGCCTGGGGAGGGAAACTGATCACTCTGTAGTCAGGAAAAATGCTGCCCAGGAATGAAAATGTTTTTGGAAGCCAATATTTTTTTTTTGAAACCAAATGCAAAAACGGAGACCAGGATGAGTTTGGGGATGAAATTCCATGTCTAAAAATGCTGTTGCTTCCACTTTTTCAAAATCGAGCCTTTTTTGCCTGGGGAAGGAAACGCCTGAGTCCGCGGTCAGGAAAAATGCTCCCAGGAACCAAAATGTTTTTGGAAGCCAAATTTTTTTTTTGAAACAAAATGCAAAAACGGAGACCAGGATGAGTTTCGGGATGAAATTCCATGTCTAAAAATGGTGTTGCTTCCACTTTTTAAAAATCAAGCCTTTTTGGTGCCTGAGGAAGAAAACGCCTGACACCGCAGTGAGGAAAAATGCTTCCCAGGAACGAAAATGTTTTTTTAAGAACTTTTTTTTTTTAAACCAAATGCAAAAACGGAAACCAGGATGAGTTTCGGGATGAAATTCCATGTCTAAAAATGGTGTTGCTTCCACTTTTTAAAAATCAAGCCTTTTTGGTGCCTGAGGAAGAAAACGCATCACTCCGTAGTCAGGAAAAATGCTGCCCAGGAATGAAAATGTTTTTGGAAGCCAAATTTTTTTTTTGAAACCAAATGCAAAAACGGAGACCAAGATGACTTTCGGGATGAAATTCCATGTCAAAAAATGGTGTTGCTTTCACTTTTTAAAAATCAAGCCTTTTTTGCCTGGGGAAGGAAATGCCTGAGTCCGCGGTCAGGAAAAATGCTGCCCAGCAACCAAAATGTTTTTGGAAGCCAAATTTTTTTTTTGAAACAAAATGCAAAAACGGAGACCAGGATGAGTTTCGGGATGAAATTCCATGTCTAAAAATGGTGTTGCTTCCACTTTTTAAAAATCAAGCCTTTTTTGCCTGGGGAGGGAAACTGATCACTCCGTAGTCAGGAAAAATGCTGCCCAGGAACCAAAATGTTTTTGGAAGCCAAATTTTTTTTTTGAAACCAAGTGCAAAAACGGAGACCAGGATGAGTTTTGGGATGAAATTCAATGTCTAAAAATGGTGTTGCTTCCACATTTTAAAAATCGAGCCTTTTTTGCCTGTGGAAGGAAATGCCTGACTCCACGGTCAGGAAAAATGCTGCCCAGGAACCAAAATGTTTTTTGAAGGATTTTTTTTTTTTAAACCAAAACAAAAATGGACACAAGGATGAGTTTCGGGATGAAATTCTATGTCTAAAAATGGTGTTGCTTCCACTTTTTAAAAATCGAGCCTTTTTGGTGCCTGGGGAAGGAAACGCCTGACTCCGCGGTCAGGAAAAATGCTGCCCAGGAACGAAAAGGTTTTTTGAAGCCAAATTTTTTTTTTGAAACCAAATGTAAAAACGGACACAAGGATGAGTTTCGGGATGAAATTCCATGTCTAAAAATGGTGTTGCTTCCACTTTTTAAAAATCAAGCCTTTTTTGCCTCGGGAGGGAAACTGATCACTCCGTAGTCAGGAAAAATGCTGCCCAGGAACCAAAATGTTTTTGGAAGCCAAATTTTTTTTTTTGAAACCAAATACAAAAATGGACACAAGGATGAGTTTCAGGATTAAATTCCATGTCTAAAAATGGTGTTGCTTCCACTTTTTAAAAATCAAGCCTTTTTGGTGCCTGGGGAAGAAAACGAGTCACTCCGTAGTCAGGAAAAATGCTGCCCAGGAACCAAAATGTTTTTGGAAGCCACTTTTTTTTTTTTGAAACCAAATGTAAAAACGGAGACCAGGATGAGTTTGGGGATGAAATTCCATGTCTAAAAATGGTGTTGCTTCCACTTTTTAAAAATCAAGCCTTTTTTTTACCTGGGGAAGAAAACGCCTGACTCCGCAGTCAGGAAAAATGCTGCCCAGGAACGAAAAAGTTTTTGGAAGCCAAATTTTTTTTTTGAAACAAAATGCAAAAACGGAGACCAGGATGAGTTTCGGGATGAAATTCCATGTCTAAAAATGGTGTTGCTTCCTCTTTTTAAAAATCAAGCCTTTTTGGTGCCTGGGGAAGAAAACGCCTGACTCCGCGGTCAGGAAAAATGCTGCCCCGGGACCAAAATATTTTGGGAAGCCAAATTTTTTTTTGAAACCAAATGCAAAAACGGAGACCAGGATGAGTTTGGGGATGAAATTCCATGTCTAAAAATGGTGTTGCTTCCACTTTTTAAAAATCAAGCCTTTTTGGTGCCTGGGGAAGAAATCCGGTGACTCCGCGGTCAGGAAAAATGCTGCCCAGGAACGAAAATGTTTTTTGAAGCCAAATTTTTTTTTTGAAACCAAATGTAAAAACGGACACAAGGATGAGTTTCGGGATGAAATTCCATGTCTAAAAATGGTGTTGCTTCCACTTTTTAAAAATCAAGCCTTTTTTGCCTCGGGAGGGAAACTGATCACTCCGTAGTCAGGAAAAATGCTGCCCAGGAACCAAAATGTTTTTGGAAGCCAAATTTTTTTTTTTGAAACCAAATACAAAAATGGACACAAGGATGAGTTTCAGGATTAAATTCCATGTCTAAAAATGGTGTTGCTTCCACTTTTTAAAAATCAAGCCTTTTTGGTGCCTGGGGAAGAAAACGAGTCACTCCGTAGTCAGGAAAAATGCTGCCCAGGAACCAAAATGTTTTTGGAAGCCACTTTTTTTTTTTTTGAAACCAAATGTAAAAACGGAGACCAGGATGAGTTTGGGGATGAAATTCCATGTCTAAAAATGGTGTTGCTTCCACTTCTTAAAAATCAAGCCTTTTTTTTGCCTGGGGAAGAAAACGCCTGACTCCGCAGTCAGGAAAAATGCTGCCCAGGAACCAAAAAGTTTTTGGAAGCCAAATTTTTTTTTTGAAACAAAATGCAAAAACGGAGACCAGGATGAGTTTCGGGATGAAATTCCATGTCTAAATATGGTGTTGCTTCCACATTTTAAAAATCAAGCCTTTTTTGCCTGGGGAGGGAAACTGATCACTCTGTAGTCAGGAAAAATGCTGCCCAGGAATGAAAATGTTTTTGGAAGCCAATATTTTTTTTTTGAAACCAAATGCAAAAACGGAGACCAGGATGATTTTGGGGATGAAATTCCATGTCTAAAAATGCTGTTGCTTCCACTTTTTCAAAATCGAGCCTTTTTTGCCTGGGGAAGGAAACGCCTGAGTCCGCGGTCAGGAAAAATGCTCCCAGGAACCAAAATGTTTTTGGAAGCCAAATTTTTTTTTTGAAACAAAATGCAAAAACGGAGACCAGGATGAGTTTCGGGATGAAATTCCATGTCTAAAAATGGTGTTGCTTCCACTTTTTAAAAATCAAGCCTTTTTGGTGCCTGAGGAAGAAAACGCCTGACACCGCAGTGAGGAAAAATGCTTCCCAGGAACGAAAATGTTTTTTTAAGAACTTTTTTTTTTTAAACCAAATGCAAAAACGGAGACCAGGATGAGTTTCGGGATGAAATTCCATGTCTAAAAATGGTGTTGCTTCCACTTTTTAAAAATCAAGCCTTTTTGGTGCCTGAGGAAGAAAACGCATCACTCCGTAGTCAGGAAAAATGCTGCCCAGGAATGAAAATGTTTTTGGAAGCCAAATTTTTTTTTTGAAACCAAATGCAAAAACGGAGACCAAGATGACTTTCGGGATGAAATTCCATGTCAAAAAATGGTGTTGCTTTCACTTTTTAAAAATCAAGCCTTTTTTGCCTGGGGAAGGAAATGCCTGAGTCCGCGGTCAGGAAAAATGCTGCCCAGCAACCAAAATGTTTTTGGAAGCCAAATTTTTTTTTTGAAACAAAATGCAAAAACGGAGACCAGGATGAGTTTCGGGATGAAATTCCATGTCTAAAAATGGTGTTGCTTCCACTTTTTAAAAATCAAGCCTTTTTTGCCTGGGGAGGGAAACTGATCACTCCGTAGTCAGGAAAAATGCTGCCCAGGAACCAAAATGTTTTTGGAAGCCAAATTTTTTTTTTGAAACCAAGTGCAAAAACGGAGACCAGGATGAGTTTTGGGATGAAATTCAATGTCTAAAAATGGTGTTGCTTCCACATTTTAAAAATCGAGCCTTTTTTGCCTGTGGAAGGAAATGCCTGACTCCACGGTCAGGAAAAATGCTGCCCAGGAACGAAAAGGTTTTTTGAAGCCAAATTTTTTTTTTGAAACCAAATGTAAAAACGGACACAAGGATGAGTTTCGGGATGAAATTCCATGTCTAAAAATGGTGTTGCTTCCACTTTTTAAAAATCAAGCCTTTTTTGCCTCGGGAGGGAAACTGATCACTCCGTAGTCAGGAAAAATGCTGCCCAGGAACCAAAATGTTTTTGGAAGCCAAATTTTTTTTTTTGAAACCAAATACAAAAATGGACACAAGGATGAGTTTCAGGATTAAATTCCATGTCTAAAAATGGTGTTGCTTCCACTTTTTAAAAATCAAGCCTTTTTGGTGCCTGGGGAAGAAAACGAGTCACTCCGTAGTCAGGAAAAATGCTGCCCAGGAACCAAAATGTTTTTGGAAGCCACTTTTTTTTTTTTGAAACCAAATGTAAAAACGGAGACCAGGATGAGTTTGGGGATGAAATTCCATGTCTAAAAATGGTGTTGCTTCCACTTTTTAAAAATCAAGCCTTTTTGGTGCCTGGGGAAGAAAACGAGTCACTCCGTAGTCAGGAAAAATGCTGCCCAGGAACCAAAAAGTTTTTGGAAGCCAAATTTTTTTTTTTGAAACAAAATGCAAAAACGGAGACCAGGATGAGTTTCGGGATGAAATTCCATGTCTAAATATGGTGTTGCTTCCACTTTTTAAAAATCGAGCCTTTTTGGTGCCTGGGGAGGGAAACTGATCACTCCGTAGTCAGGAAAAATGCTGCCCAGGAACGAAAATGTTTTTGGAAGCCAATATTTTTTTTGAAACCAAATGCAAAAACGGAGACCAGGATGAGTTTGGGGATGAAATTCCATGTCTAAAAATGGTGTTGCTTCCACTTTTTAAAAATCAAGCCTTTTTGGTGCCTGAGGAAGAAAACGCATCACTCCGTAGTCAGGAAAAATGCTGCCCAGGAATGAAAATGTTTTTGGAAGCCAAATTTTTTTTTGAAACCAAATGCAAAAACGGAGACCAGGATGAGTTTGGGGATGAAATTCCATGTCTAAAAATGGTGTTGCTTCCACTTTTTAAAAATCAAGCCTTTTTGGTGCCTGAGGAAGAAAACGCCTGACACCGCAGTGAGGAAAAATGCTTCCCAGGAACGAAAATGTTTTTTTAAGAACTTTTTTTTTTTAAACCAAATGCAAAAACGGAGACCAGGATGAGTTTCGGGATGAAATTCCATGTCTAAAAATGGTGTTGCTTCCACTTTTTAAAAATCAAGCCTTTTTGGTGCCTGGGGAAGAAAACATATCACTCCGTAGTCAGGAAAAATGCTGCCCAGGAACCAAAATGTTTTTTGAACCCAAATTTTTATTTTTCAAACCAAATGTAAAAACGGAGACTGGGATGAGTTTGGGGATGAAATTCCATGTCTAAAAATGGTGTTGCTTCCACTTTTTAAAAATCAAGCCTTTTTTTTGCCTGGGGAAGAAAACGCCTGACTCCGCAGTCAGGAAAAATGCTGCCCAGGAACGAAAAAGTTTTTGGAAGCCAAATTTTTTTTTTGAAACAAAATGCAAAAACGGAGACCAGGATGAGTTTCGGGATGAAATTCCATGTCTAAATATGGTGTTGCTTCCACTTTTTAAAAATCGAGCCTTTTTGGTGCCTGGGGAGGGAAACTGATCACTCCGTAGTCAGGAAAAATGCTGCCCAGGAACGAAAATGTTTTTGGAAGCCAATATTTTTTTTGAAACCAAATGCAAAAACGGAGACCAGGATGAGTTTGGGGATGAAATTCCATGTCTAAAAATGGTGTTGCTTCCACTTTTTAAAAATCAAGCCTTTTTGGTGCCTGAGGAAGAAAACGCATCACTCCGTAGTCAGGAAAAATGCTGCCCAGGAATGAAAATGTTTTTGGAAGCCAAATTTTTTTTTGAAACCAAATGCAAAAACGGAGACCAGGATGACTTTGGGGATGAAATTCCATGTCTAAAAATGGTGTTGCTTCCACTTTTTAAAAATCAAGCCTTTTTGGTGCCTGAGGAAGAAAACGCCTGACACCGCAGTGAGGAAAAATGCTTCCCAGGAACGAAAATGTTTTTTTAAGAACTTTTTTTTTTTAAACCAAATGCAAAAACGGAGACCAGGATGAGTTTCGGGATGAAATTCCATGTCTAAAAATGGTGTTGCTTCCACTTTTTAAAAATCAAGCCTTTTTGGTGCCTGGGGAAGAAAACATATCACTCCGTAGTCAGGAAAAATGCTGCCCAGGAACCAAAATGTTTTTTGAACCCAAATTTTTTATTTTTGAAACCAAATGTAAAAACGGAGACTGGGATGAGTTTGGGGATGAAATTCCATGTCTAAAAATGGTGTTGCTTCCACTTTTTAAAAATCAAGCCTTTTTGGTGCCTGAGGAAGAAAACGCATCACTCCGTAGTCAGGAAAAATGCTGCCCAGGAATGAAAATGTTTTTGGAAGCCAATATTTTTTTTTTGAAACCAAATGCAAAAACGGAGACCAGGATGAGTTTGGGGATGAAATTCCATGTCTAAAAATGCTGTTGCTTCCACTTTTTCAAAATCGAGCCTTTTTTGCCTGGGGAAGGAAACGCCTGAGTCCGCGGTCAGGAAAAATGCTCCCAGGAACCAAAATGTTTTTGGAAGCCAAATTTTTTTTTTGAAACAAAATGCAAAAACGGAGACCAGGATGAGTTTCGGGATGAAATTCCATGTCTAAAAATGGTGTTGCTTCCACTTTTTAAAAATCAAGCCTTTTTGGTGCCTGAGGAAGAAAACGCCTGACACCGCAGTGAGGAAAAATGCTTCCCAGGAACGAAAATGTTTTTTTAAGAACTTTTTTTTTTTAAACCAAATGCAAAAACGGAGACCAGGATGAGTTTCGGGATGAAATTCCATGTCTAAAAATGGTGTTGCTTCCACTTTATAAAAATCAAGCCTTTTTGGTGCCTGGGGAAGAAAACATATCACTCCGTAGTCAGGAAAAATGCTGCCCAGGAACCAAAATGTTTTTTGAACCCAAATTTTTTTTTTTTGAAACCAAATGTAAAAACGGAGACTAGGATGAGTTTGGGGATGAAATTCCATGTCTAAAAATGGTGTTGCTTCCACTTTTTAAAAATCAAGCCTTTTTGGTGCCTGAGGAAGAAAACGCATCACTCCGTAGTCAGGAAAAATGCTGCCCAGGAATGAAAATGTTTTTGGAAGCCAAATTTTTTTTTTGAAACCAAATGCAAAAACGGAGACCAAGATGACTTTCGGGATGAAATTCCATGTCAAAAAATGGTGTTGCTTTCACTTTTTAAAAATCAAGCCTTTTTTGCCTGGGGAAGGAAATGCCTGAGTCCGCGGTCAGGAAAAATGCTGCCCAGCAACCAAAATGTTTTTGGAAGCCAAATTTTTTTTTTGAAACAAAATGCAAAAACGGAGACCAGGATGAGTTTCGGGATGAAATTCCATGTCTAAAAATGGTGTTGCTTCCACTTTTTAAAAATCAAGCCTTTTTTGCCTGGGGAGGGAAACTGATCACTCCGTAGTCAGGAAAAATGCTGCCCAGGAACCAAAATGTTTTTGGAAGCCAAATTTTTTTTTTGAAACCAAGTGCAAAAACGGAGACCAGGATGAGTTTTGGGATGAAATTCAATGTCTAAAAATGGTGTTGCTTCCACATTTTAAAAATCGAGCCTTTTTTGCCTGTGGAAGGAAATGCCTGACTCCACGGTCAGGAAAAATGCTGCCCAGGAACCAAAATGTTTTTTGAAGGATTTTTTTTTTTTAAACCAAAACAAAAATGGACACAAGGATGAGTTTCGGGATGAAATTCTATGTCTAAAAATGGTGTTGCTTCCACTTTTTAAAAATCGAGCCTTTTTGGTGCCTGGGGAAGGAAACGCCTGACTCCGCGGTCAGGAAAAATGCTGCCCAGGAACGAAAAGGTTTTTTGAAGCCAAATTTTTTTTTTGAAACCAAATGTAAAAACGGACACAAGGATGAGTTTCGGGATGAAATTCCATGTCTAAAAATGGTGTTGCTTCCACTTTTTAAAAATCAAGCCTTTTTTGCCTCGGGAGGGAAACTGATCACTCCGTAGTCAGGAAAAATGCTGCCCAGGAACCAAAATGTTTTTGGAAGCCAAATTTTTTTTTTTGAAACCAAATACAAAAATGGACACAAGGATGAGTTTCAGGATTAAATTCCATGTCTAAAAATGGTGTTGCTTCCACTTTTTAAAAATCAAGCCTTTTTGGTGCCTGGGGAAGAAAACGAGTCACTCCGTAGTCAGGAAAAATGCTGCCCAGGAACCAAAAAGTTTTTGGAAGCCAAATTTTTTTTTTTGAAACAAAATGCAAAAACGGAGACCAGGATGAGTTTCGGGATGAAATTCCATGTCTAAATATGGTGTTGCTTCCACTTTTTAAAAATCGAGCCTTTTTGGTGCCTGGGGAGGGAAACTGATCACTCCGTAGTCAGGAAAAATGCTGCCCAGGAACGAAAATGTTTTTGGAAGCCAATATTTTTTTTGAAACCAAATGCAAAAACGGAGACCAGGATGACTTTGGGGATGAAATTCCATGTCTAAAAATGGTGTTGCTTCCACTTTTTAAAAATCAAGCCTTTTTGGTGCCTGAGGAAGAAAACGCCTGACACCGCAGTGAGGAAAAATGCTTCCCAGGAACGAAAATGTTTTTTTAAGAACTTTTTTTTTTTAAACCAAATGCAAAAACGGAGACCAGGATGAGTTTCGGGATGAAATTCCATGTCTAAAAATGGTGTTGCTTCCACTTTTTAAAAATCAAGCCTTTTTGGTGCCTGGGGAAGAAAACATATCACTCCGTAGTCAGGAAAAATGCTGCCCAGGAACCAAAATGTTTTTTGAACCCAAATTTTTTATTTTTGAAACCAAATGTAAAAACGGAGACTGGGATGAGTTTGGGGATGAAATTCCATGTCTAAAAATGGTGTTGCTTCCACTTTTTAAAAATCAAGCCTTTTTGGTGCCTGAGGAAGAAAACGCATCACTCCGTAGTCAGGAAAAATGCTGCCCAGGAATGAAAATGTTTTTGGAAGCCAAATTTTTTTTTTGAAACCAAATGCAAAAACGGAGACCAAGATGACTTTCGGGATGAAATTCCATGTCAAAAAATGGTGTTGCTTTCACTTTTTAAAAATCAAGCCTTTTTTGCCTGGGGAAGGAAATGCCTGAGTCCGCGGTCAGGAAAAATGCTGCCCAGGAACCAAAATGTTTTTGGAAGCCAAATTTTTTTTTTGAAACAAAATGCAAAAACGGAGACCAGGATGAGTTTCGGGATGAAATTCTATGTCTAAAAATGGTGTTGCTTCCACTTTTTAAAAATCGAGCCTTTTTGGTGCCTGGGGAAGGAAACGCCTGACTCCGCGGTCAGGAAAAATGCTGCCCAGGAACCAAAAGGTTTTTTGAAGCCAAATTTTTTTTTTGAAACCAAATGCAAAAACGGACACAAGGATGAGTTTGGGGATGAAATTCCATGTCTAAAAATGGTGTTGCTTCCACTTTTTAAAAATCAAGCCTTTTTTGCCTCGGGAGGGAAACTGATCACTCCGTAGTCAGGAAAAATGCTGCCCAGGAACCAAAATGTTTTTGGAAGCCACTTTTTTTTTTTTGAAACCAAATGTAAAAACGGAGACCAGGATGAGTTTGGGGATGAAATTCCATGTCTAAAAATGGTGTTGCTTCCACTTTTTAAAAATCAAGCCTTTTTTTTGCCTGGGGAAGAAAACGCCTGACTCCGTAGTCAGGAAAAATGCTGCCCAGGAACGAAAAAGTTTTTGGAAGCCAAATTTTTTTTTTGAAACAAAATGCAAAAACGGAGACCAGGATGAGTTTCGGGATGAAATTCCATGTCTAAATATGGTGTTGCTTCCACTTTTTAAAAATCGAGCCTTTTTGGTGCCTGGGGAGGGAAACTGATCACTCCGTAGTCAGGAAAAATGCTGCCCAGGAACGAAAATGTTTTTGGAAGCCAATATTTTTTTTGAAACCAAATGCAAAAACGGAGACCAGGATGAGTTTGGGGATGAAATTCCATGTCTAAAAATGGTGTTGCTTCCACTTTTTAAAAATCAAGCCTTTTTGGTGCCTGAGGAAGAAAACGCCTGACACCGCAGTGAGGAAAAATGCTTCCCAGGAACGAAAATGTTTTTTTAAGAACTTTTTTTTTTTAAACCAAATGCAAAAACGGAGACCAGGATGAGTTTCGGGATGAAATTCCATGTCTAAAAATGGTGTTGCTTCCACTTTTTAAAAATCAAGCCTTTTTGGTGCCTGGGGAAGAAAACATATCACTCCGTAGTCAGGAAAAATGCTGCCCAGGAACCAAAATGTTTTTTGAACCCAAATTTTTTATTTTTGAAACCAAATGTAAAAACGGAGACTGGGATGAGTTTGGGGATGAAATTCCATGTCTAAAAATGGTGTTGCTTCCACTTTTTAAAAATCAAGCCTTTTTGGTGCCTGAGGAAGAAAACGCATCACTCCGTAGTCAGGAAAAATGCTGCCCAGGAATGAAAATGTTTTTGGAAGCCAAATTTTTTTTTTTGAAACCAAATGTAAAAACGGAGACCAGGATGAGTTTGGGGATGAAATTCCATGTCTAAAAATGGTGTTGCTTCCACTTTTTAAAAATCAAGCCTTTTTTTTGCCTGGGGAAGAAAACGCCTGACTCCGTAGTCAGGAAAAATGCTGCCCAGGAACCAAAATGTTTTTTGAACCCAAATTTTTTATTTTTGAAACCAAATGTAAAAACGGAGACTGGGATGAGTTTGGGGATGAAATTCCATGTCTAAAAATGGTGTTGCTTCCACTTTTTAAAAATCAAGCCTTTTTGGTGCCTGAGGAAGAAAACGCATCACTCCGTAGTCAGGAAAAATGCTGCCCAGGAATGAAAATGTTTTTGGAAGCCAAATTTTTTTTTTGAAACCAAATGCAAAAACGGAGACCAAGATGACTTTCGAGATGAAATTCCATGTCAAAAAATGGTGTTGCTTTCACTTTTTAAAAATCAAGCCTTTTTTGCCTGGGGAAGGAAATGCCTGAGTCCGCGGTCAGGAAAAATGCTGCCCAGGAACCAAAATGTTTTTGGAAGCCAAATTTTTTTTTTGAAACAAAATGCAAAAACGGAGACCAGGATGAGTTTCGGGATGAAATTCTATGTCTAAAAATGGTGTTGCTTCCACTTTTTAAAAATCGAGCCTTTTTGGTGCCTGGGGAAGGAAACGCCTGACTCCGCGGTCAGGAAAAATGCTGCCCAGGAACCAAAAGGTTTTTTGAAGCCAAATTTTTTTTTTGAAACCAAATGCAAAAACGGACACAAGGATGAGTTTCGGGATGAAATTCCATGTCTAAAAATGGTGTTGCTTCCACTTTTTAAAAATCAAGCCTTTTTTGCCTCGGGAGGGAAACTGATCACTCCGTAGTCAGGAAAAATGCTGCCCAGGAACCAAAATGTTTTTGGAAGCCACTTTTTTTTTTTTGAAACCAAATGTAAAAACGGAGACCAGGATGAGTTTGGGGATGAAATTCCATGTCTAAAAATGGTGTTGCTTCCACTTTTTAAAAATCAAGCCTTTTTTTTGCCTGGGGAAGAAAACGCCTGACTCCGCAGTCAGGAAAAATGCTGCCCAGGAACGAAAAAGTTTTTGGAAGCCAAATTTTTTTTTTGAAACAAAATGCAAAAACGGAGACCAGGATGAGTTTCGGGATGAAATTCCATGTCTAAATATGGTGTTGCTTCCACTTTTTAAAAATCGAGCCTTTTTGGTGCCTGGGGAGGGAAACTGATCACTCCGTAGTCAGGAAAAATGCTGCCCAGGAACGAAAATGTTTTTGGAAGCCAATATTTTTTTTGAAACCAAATGCAAAAACGGAGACCAGGATGAGTTTGGGGATGAAATTCCATGTCTAAAAATGGTGTTGCTTCCACTTTTTAAAAATCAAGCCTTTTTGGTGCCTGAGGAAGAAAACGCATCACTCCGTAGTCAGGAAAAATGCTGCCCAGGAATGAAAATGTTTTTGGAAGCCAAATTTTTTTTTGAAACCAAATGCAAAAACGGAGACCAGGATGACTTTGGGGATGAAATTCCATGTCTAAAAATGGTGTTGCTTCCACTTTTTAAAAATCAAGCCTTTTTGGTGCCTGAGGAAGAAAACGCCTGACACCGCAGTGAGGAAAAATGCTTCCCAGGAACGAAAATGTTTTTTTAAGAACTTTTTTTTTTTTAAACCAAATGCAAAAACGGAGACCAGGATGAGTTTCGGGATGAAATTCCATGTCTAAAAATGGTGTTGCTTCCACTTTTTAAAAATCAAGCCTTTTTGGTGCCTGGGGAAGAAAACATATCACTCCGTAGTCAGGAAAAATGCTGCCCAGGAACCAAAATGTTTTTTGAACCCAAATTTTTTTTTTTTGAAACCAAATGTAAAAACGGAGACTGGGATGAGTTTGGGGATGAAATTCCATGTCTAAAAATGGTGTTGCTTCCACTTTTTAAAAATCAAGCCTTTTTGGTGTCTGAGGAAGAAAACGCATCACTCCGTAGTCAGGAAAAATGCTGCCCAGGAATGAAAATGTTTTTGGAAGCCAAATTTTTTTTTTGAAACCAAATGCAAAAACGGAGACCAAGATGACTTTCGGGATGAAATTCCATGTCAAAAAATGGTGTTGCTTCCACTTTTTAAAAATCAAGCCTTTTTTTTGCCTGGGGAAGAAAACGCCTGACTCCGTAGTCAGGAAAAATGCTGCCCAGGAACGAAAAAGTTTTTGGAAGCCAAATTTTTTTTTTGAAACAAAATGCAAAAACGGAGACCAGGATGAGTTTCGGGATGAAATTCCATGTCTAAATATGGTGTTGCTTCCACTTTTTAAAAATCGAGCCTTTTTGGTGCCTGGGGAGGGAAACTGATCACTCCGTAGTCAGGAAAAATGCTGCCCAGGAACGAAAATGTTTTTGGAAGCCAATATTTTTTTTGAAACCAAATGCAAAAACGGAGACCAGGATGAGTTTGGGGATGAAATTCCATGTCTAAAAATGGTGTTGCTTCCACTTTTTAAAAATCAAGCCTTTTTGGTGCCTGAGGAAGAAAACGCCTGACACCGCAGTGAGGAAAAATGCTTCCCAGGAACGAAAATGTTTTTTTAAGAACTTTTTTTTTTTAAACCAAATGCAAAAACGGAGACCAGGATGAGTTTCGGGATGAAATTCCATGTCTAAAAATGGTGTTGCTTCCACTTTTTAAAAATCAAGCCTTTTTGGTGCCTGGGGAAGAAAACATATCACTCCGTAGTCAGGAAAAATGCTGCCCAGGAACCAAAATGTTTTTTGAACCCAAATTTTTTATTTTTGAAACCAAATGTAAAAACGGAGACTGGGATGAGTTTGGGGATGAAATTCCATGTCTAAAAATGGTGTTGCTTCCACTTTTTAAAAATCAAGCCTTTTTGGTGCCTGAGGAAGAAAACGCATCACTCCGTAGTCAGGAAAAATGCTGCCCAGGAATGAAAATGTTTTTGGAAGCCAAATTTTTTTTTTGAAACCAAATGCAAAAACGGAGACCAAGATGACTTTCGGGATGAAATTCCATGTCAAAAAATGGTGTTGCTTTCACTTTTTAAAAATCAAGCCTTTTTTGCCTGGGGAAGGAAATGCCTGAGTCCGCGGTCAGGAAAAATGCTGCCCAGGAACCAAAATGTTTTTGGAAGCCAAATTTTTTTTTTGAAACAAAATGCAAAAACGGAGACCAGGATGAGTTTCGGGATGAAATTCTATGTCTAAAAATGGTGTTGCTTCCACTTTTTAAAAATCGAGCCTTTTTGGTGCCTGGGGAAGGAAACGCCTGACTCCGCGGTCAGGAAAAATGCTGCCCAGGAACCAAAAGGTTTTTTGAAGCCAAATTTTTTTTTTGAAACCAAATGCAAAAACGGACACAAGGATGAGTTTCGGGATGAAATTCCATGTCTAAAAATGGTGTTGCTTCCACTTTTTAAAAATCAAGCCTTTTTTGCCTCGGGAGGGAAACTGATCACTCCGTAGTCAGGAAAAATGCTGCCCAGGAACCAAAATGTTTTTGGAAGCCAAATTTTTTTTTTTGAAACCAAATACAAAAATGGACACAAGGATGAGTTTCAGGATTAAATTCCATGTCTAAAAATGGTGTTGCTTCCACTTTTTAAAAATCAAGCCTTTTTGGTGCCTGGGGAAGAAAACGAGTCACTCCGTAGTCAGGAAAAATGCTGCCCAGGAACCAAAATGTTTTTGGAAGCCACTTTTTTTTTTTTGAAACCAAATGTAAAAACGGAGACCAGGATGAGTTTGGGGATGAAATTCCATGTCTAAAAATGGTGTTGCTTCCACTTTTTAAAAATCAAGCCTTTTTTTTGCCTGGGGAAGAAAACGCCTGACTCCGCAGTCAGGAAAAATGCTGCCCAGGAACGAAAAAGTTTTTGGAAGCCAAATTTTTTTTTTGAAACAAAATGCAAAAACGGAGACCAGGATGAGTTTCGGGATGAAATTCCATGTCTAAATATGGTGTTGCTTCCACTTTTTAAAAATCGAGCCTTTTTGGTGCCTGGGGAGGGAAACTGATCACTCCGTAGTCAGGAAAAATGCTGCCCAGGAACGAAAATGTTTTTGGAAGCCAATATTTTTTTTGAAACCAAATGCAAAAACGGAGACCAGGATGAGTTTGGGGATGAAATTCCATGTCTAAAAATGGTGTTGCTTCCACTTTTTAAAAATCAAGCCTTTTTGGTGCCTGAGGAAGAAAACGCATCACTCCGTAGTCAGGAAAAATGCTGCCCAGGAATGAAAATGTTTTTGGAAGCCAAATTTTTTTTTGAAACCAAATGCAAAAACGGAGACCAGGATGACTTTGGGGATGAAATTCCATGTCTAAAAATGGTGTTGCTTCCACTTTTTAAAAATCAAGCCTTTTTGGTGCCTGAGGAAGAAAACGCCTGACACCGCAGTGAGGAAAAATGCTTCCCAGGAACGAAAATGTTTTTTTAAGAACTTTTTTTTTTTTAAACCAAATGCAAAAACGGAGACCAGGATGAGTTTCGGGATGAAATTCCATGTCTAAAAATGGTGTTGCTTCCACTTTTTAAAAATCAAGCCTTTTTGGTGCCTGGGGAAGAAAACATATCACTCCGTAGTCAGGAAAAATGCTGCCCAGGAACCAAAATGTTTTTTGAACCCAAATTTTTTTTTTTTGAAACCAAATGTAAAAACGGAGACTGGGATGAGTTTGGGGATGAAATTCCATGTCTAAAAATGGTGTTGCTTCCACTTTTTAAAAATCAAGCCTTTTTGGTGTCTGAGGAAGAAAACGCATCACTCCGTAGTCAGGAAAAATGCTGCCCAGGAATGAAAATGTTTTTGGAAGCCAAATTTTTTTTTTGAAACCAAATGCAAAAACGGAGACCAAGATGACTTTCGGGATGAAATTCCATGTCAAAAAATGGTGTTGCTTTCACTTTTTAAAAATCAAGCCTTTTTTGCCTGGGGAAGGAAATGCCTGAGTCCGCGGTCAGGAAAAATGCTGCCCAGGAACCAAAATGTTTTTGGAAGCCAAATTTTTTTTTTGAAACAAAATGCAAAAACGGAGACCAGGATGAGTTTCGGGATGAAATTCTATGTCTAAAAATGGTGTTGCTTCCACTTTTTAAAAATCGAGCCTTTTTGGTGCCTGGGGAAGGAAACGCCTGACTCAGGAAAAATGCTGCCCAGGAACCAAAAGGTTTTTTGAAGCCAAATTTTTTTTTTGAAACCAAATGCAAAAACGGACACAAGGATGAGTTTCGGGATGAAATTCCATGTCTAAAAATGGTGTTGCTTCCACTTTTTAAAAATCAAGCCTTTTTTGCCTCGGGAGGGAAACTGATCACTCCGTAGTCAGGAAAAATGCTGCCCAGGAACCAAAATGTTTTTGGAAGCCAAATTTTTTTTTTTGAAACCAAATACAAAAACGGAGACCAGGATGATTTTCAGGATTAAATTCCATGTCTAAAAATGGTGTTGCTTCCACTTTTTAAAAATCAAGCCTTTTTGGTGCCTGGGGAAGAAATCCGGTGACTCCGCGGTCAGGAAAAATGCTGCCCAGGAACGAAAATGTTTTTGGAAGCCAATTTTTTTTTTTTGAAACCAAATGCAAAAACGGAGACCAGGATGAGTTTCGGGATGAAATTCCATGTCTAAAAATGCTGTTGCTTCCACTTTTTAAAAATCGAGCCTTTTTTGACTGTGGAGGGAAACTGATCACTCCGTAGTCAGGAAAAATGCTGCCCAGGAACCAAAATATTTTTGAAAGGAATTTTTTTTTTTGAAACCAAAAGAAAAATGGACACAAGGATGAGTTTCGGGATGAAATTCCATGTCTAAAAATGGTGTTGCTTCCACTTTTTAAAAATCGAGCCTTTTTTGCCTAGGGAAGGAAATGCCTGACTTCGTGGTCAGGAAAAATGCTGCCCAGGAACCAAAATGTTTTTTGAAGAACTTTTTTTTTTTTAAACCAAATGCAAAAACGGAGACCAGGATGAGTTTCGGGATGAAATTCCATGTCTAAAAATGGTGTTGCTTCCACTTTTTAAAAATCAAGCCTTTTTGGTGCCTGGGGAAGAAAACGCCTGACTCCGCAGTCAGGAAAAATGCTGCCCAGGGACCAAAATATTTTGGGAAGCCAATTTTTTTTTTTGAAACCAAATGCAAAAATGGAGACTGGGATGAGTTTCAGGATTATATTCCATGTCTAAAAATGTTGTTGCTTCCACTTTTTAAAAATCAAGCCTTTTTGGTGCCTGGGGAAGAAATCCGGTGACTCCGCGGTCAGGAAAAATGCTGCCCAGGAATCAAAATGTTTTGGGAAGCCAATTTTTTTTTTTGAAACTGTTAGGTTCAGCTTGCAGCTTACTCCTAACTTGTTGGTCAGGCAATATCTGTTTCTTTAAGAAACAACTGAGCCACGTAATCAGGGTTTGCTGAACCCTGTAATTAGGCTACAGTGCATAAATAAGCAGCACAGAGAAGCGTTCCTGGTTCTTCCTGCTTCTTCCGGATTGATACCTGATTGTATCCTGTTGCTTACTGAGTCTGTTATATGGTACTGTATACCAATAGTTACTAAAGTCTGTTTGCTTTGGTAAGGGAAGATACTTACTGGACTGATATTACTGTTTATGACCTTGGACTGTTTTACTTACACCGAGACTGTTTGTTATCTATAAAGTATTTTTCTCACAAGAGCTGGACGTTTATCTCCTTCCCTGTGTGTTTCTGCTCTGCTCGTTGCACAAGCAACAAATACTTTTTACACACACCCTAACATTGGTTATGGGCCCAGAACGTTCCAGGGCTCTTTAATTTGTTTTTGTGGAAGTGAGAAGTGCAGGCAGTGGGTGTAGTAGTCAAGATGATGGCTTTTGAGCAAGGTACAAGTTATTCTACTATAACCCGGTTGGATGGAACAAACTATGTTACCTGGTCCACAAAATGCTGTCTACTTTTGCGAAAAGAAGGACTGTGGGACATGGTTAATAATCCACCGGACATAACTGCATTGAATGCTGATGACGAAGAAGATGCCAAAAAGATAGCGAAGTTTCACAGGGACAACGAGCGTGCTTTATGCATCATTGGCCTGACACTGGGAGACCAGCAACTTGTCCATTTCCGGGGCGAAGAGTCTGCTGCAAGGTGTTGGTCAAAGCTAAAGAAGCTCTACATTCGTGACTCTGTGGGTGTCCATATCTACTTGACACGGAAATTATTTCGCTTACATCTTCAGAAAGGAGGAGACATGATGGCTCACCTGGACTCCATGACAGGGCTTTTCCAGGAGCTACATGAGAAAGACCTTGTGTTTACTGAACTGCAGCAAGTTTATATTATTTTTTCATCGTTGGATGACAGTTATGACTCTTTTGTTTCATCATTAGAAGTATTGTCTAGAGATGAACTAACATTGGCCAGTATAACTGGTAGGTTACTGGATGAGGCCAAACGTAGGCAAGAACGAGACCAGTTAAGGATGCAACAGCAACCAAAAGTGAAAGCTGTATATGAGAATGTCAATATTGTTAAAAGCTGTTATGCATGTGGGGCTAAGGGGCACATTGCAAAATATTGTAATAATAAGAAAGTGTCTGCTAGAAACTCTGCTAAACCCAGGAAAGGGTGTAATTTAGCAACCAGTTCATCTAATAATATAAAAGATGATTGGTGGGTGATTGATAGTGGTGCCTCTCAATCAATAACAAAAAACAGAAAACTGTTTCTAAATATGAAGAAAAGTACTAAAAAGGTCAAATTAGCTAATGGCTGGAATGTGACTGTAGCTGGGGAGGGACTTGTTCAATGTTCTATTAGTAAGCACCCTTTACCCATGCTTTATATCCCTAGTTTGAAATATAACCTTTTATCTGTAAAGTCATTACTACATTCTGGGTTTACAGTAACTTTTAAAAACAACAGATGTTTGCTGGAATGTGAAGGCACTGTAGTTACTGCAGAATTAGAAAACGACTTATTTGTCATTAGGGATAAGTCATTACTGTTAGTTCTGTCAAAAGCTAAATTTGGAAATGTAAAGCCTCATGATGAATGCTTACATTTATTACATAGAAGGCTTGGTCATCTGAATTTCAGGTTGTTGAATTTGACTGTTAAGCAGTTTAACGGCATCAAGTTAAGGGCTTGCAGCAAATACCTGAACTGTAATACTTGTAACCAGCATAAAAGTAAAGTTACACCTGCAAACCGCTGCAATGGGTTTAAAACAACTAAACCTTTGGAGGTAGTCTTTTTAGACTTAATAGGGCCAAAGAAACCCAGTTTAGGGGGAGCATGCTATATTTTGAGTATAGTTGATCACTTTACCAGATATGGTTTTTGCTACCTTATGAAGTCCAAAAGTGATACGTTCCAATGTATCACAAATTGGCTTCGTTTTGTTGAAAGGAAGCAGAGGTTTAAGGTGAAATGCATTGTTACTGACAATGGAACTGAGTTTACTAACCATCAGTTGGTTAAGTTTTTGAAGGATGCTGGGATACAGCATAAACGTTCTGCTCCTTTTCGGCCAGAACATAATGCATATATAGAAAGAAGAGGCCAGACCCTACAAGCTATGACAAGGACTATGCTGGCTGATGCTTGTTTACCTGATAAATTGTGGGGAGAAGCAATACTATGTGCCAATCATATTTTAAATAATGTGGTGCACTCCTCTACAGGAAAAATACCTTTTACTTTATGGCACGGCAGGAAGCCTGATTTAAGTTATATTCATACTTTTGGTGCACCAGCCTGGGTGCATATACCGGTTAGTCAGAGAAGGAAGGACCAACAGAGAGCAAAGAAAATGATTTTTGTTGGCTATGAAGCTAACCACAGGTCCTATAGGTTCTGGGAAACAGGAACAACAAAAGTTTTGTGTAGCGCAAATGCTAAATTCCTAGAACATGAAGGCTGGGACAGGTTAGAAAAAGCAGACTATGGTTTTACAGATGTAGATGTTAAGGTAGACCATATTCCTGATGATAGTTCATCTGAGATGGATGATAAACCATCTATTAAGGTGGAAGAACAGGAACAGGAATTAGGGTTAGGGGAGGATGAACCCAATATACCTGATGTTAGTCCTGTTATGCCTAGACGATCTTCCAGGGACCGGCATCCACCAGATCGCTATAAAGCCACAGTGGTTTGCCAAGTAGTTATCGAACCATCCAGTTATCATGATATAAAATTATATCCAGAAAAGGAACAAAAAGCCTGGCAAGAGGCAATGGATAGAGAAATTGATTCTTTGAAGAGGCTTGGTGTCTATGAAGTTGTAAGAATACCACCAAATGAGAAACTTATAGGCTGTAGGTGGGTCTATAAGGTAAAGAAAAGTGTAGATGGGGTAATAACCCATAAAGCTCGGCTTGTTGCACAAGGGTTCTCACAGACAGATAGAGACTATGATGAGGTTTTTGCTCCAAGTCTACGAGCGAGCACTTTGAGAACGATGCTTGTTTGGGCAGCTAGAAATAAATGCTCTATTACTCATTTAGATGTCGAGACAGCTTACTTGAACGCTCCGTTGAGGCATACAATATATATGAAGAAACCTCCTGGTTATGATACACAGGATAGAACTGAGTGTTGGAAGCTACAAAAAAGCCTATATGGTTTAAGGCAATCAGGTTACGAGTGGAACCAATGTATAGTGCAGGAATTACATAACATTGGGTTCTATGAGGGCGTAGCAGATAAATGTCTGTTTAAAAAAGAACAGGATGGATGTGTTTCATTCTTGTTACTCTTTACAGACGACATTGCCATAATTACCAGAACGGACGCTGAGGCCAGAGAGATTATCAGTCAGTTGCAAACAAAATTTAAACTTAGAAATCTAGGACATATACGGCATTATCTAGGGCTGGATATCCTGAAAACATCTAGAGGATTTAAAATATCACAATCTAATAAGATCTGCAAAGTGTTGAAAAAATATGGGATGGAATTATGTAAACCTGCCAAGACTCCTATGGCACAGGAATTCCAGCAGGATAGTTTGCAGAGTCCACATTTCAGTAAAGAACTGTATCAATCATTAATAGGCAGTTTGTCGTATTTGAGCAACTGGACACGGCCTGATATAGCTTTTAGTGTTAATCAACTAGCACAATATAGTTCAGAGCCTACTGATAGGCATTGGCAGGCTGCTAAACGTGTTCTTAGGTATCTTAAAAGAACATTGCATTTTGCTATGTATTTAGAACCAAATGCCAATATGATATTAAAGGCATATGCTGATGCCAGTTTTGCCAGAAAATCTACGTCTGGAATAGCAATCATGTTGGATAACTGCCTGATTGGATGGAAATCAATTCGCCAGAAACACATCAGTTTGTCTACCATGGAAGCGGAGTTTTCTTGTCTATCACTTACATGTACTGAACTGATTTATTATAAACAGTTGATGGAAGATATTGGATTCAAAATGGATTATCCTATTACGGTTTATGAAGATAACCAGGCAGCCATTAAAATGGCAACGAATCTTGCTGTAAAGACAAGGACTAAATACACTGATATACGTTATCTGAATGTTCGGCAATGTGTTAAGGATAACATGATTACATTGGAATATTGCGCATCAGAGGACAATATTGCCGATAACTTTACTAAGGCGCAAGGTGCCATTAAACACACCAATTGTTGTGAAAGATTTGGATTAAGAATCTGAAATGTAACTGATACCACTGTACAATGTATGATTTGGATGTGTCTTTTTGTTTCTGTATCTATTGTGTATATTGTCCTGCCCAATGGGGAGAATGTTAGGTTCAGCTTCCAGCTTACTCCTAACTTGTTGGTCAGGCAATATCTGTTTCTTTAAGAAACAACTGAGCCACGTAATCAGGGTTTGCTGAACCCTGTAATTAGGCTACAGTGCATAAATAAGCAGCACAGAGAAGCGTTCCTGGTTCTTCCTGCTTCTTCCGGATTGATACCTGATTGTATCCTGTTGCTTACTGAGTCTGTTATATGGTACTGTATACCAATAGTTACTAAAGTCTGTTTGCTTTGGTAAGGGAAGATACTTACTGGACTGATATTACTGTTTATGACCTTGGACTGTTTTACTTACACCGAGACTGTTTGTTATCTATAAAGTATTTTTCTCACAAGAGCTGGACGTTTATCTCCTTCCCTGTGTGTTTCTGCTCTGCTCGTTGCACAAGCAACAAATACTTTTTACACACACCCTAACAGAAACCAAATGCAAAAACGGAGACCAGGATGAGTTTGGGGATGAAATTCCATGTCTAAAAATGGTGTTGCTTCCACTTTTTAAAAATCAAGCTTTTTTTGTGCCTGGGGAAGAAAACGCTTGACTCCATGGTCAGGAAAAATGCTGCCCATGAACCAAAATGTTTTTGGAAGCCAAATTTTTTTTTGAAACCAAATGCAAAAACGGAGACCAGGATGAGTTTGGGGATGAAATTCCATGTCTAAAAATGGTGTTGCTTCCACTTTTTAAAAATCAAGACTTTTTGGTGCCTGGGGAAGAAAACGCCTGACTCCGCAGTCAGGAAAAATGCTGCCCAGGGACCAAAATATTTTGGGAAGCCAATTTTTTTTTTTGAAACCAAATGCAAAAATGGAGACTGGGATGAGTTTCAGGATTATATTCCATGTCTAAAAATGTTGTTGCTTCCACTTTTTAAAAATCAAGCCTTTTTGGTGCCTGGGGAAGAAATCCGGTGACTCCGCGGTCAGGAAAAATGCTGCCCAGGAATCAAAATGTTTTGGGAAGCCAATTTTTTTTTTTGAAACCAAATGCAAAAATGGAGACTGGGATGAGTTTCAGGATTAAATTCCATGTCTAAAAATGGTGTTGCTTCCACTTTTTAAAAATCACGCCTTTTTTGTGCCTGGGGAAGAAAACGCTTGACTCCATGGTCAGGAAAAATGCTGCCCAGGAACCAAAATGTTTTTGGAAGCCAAAAATTTTTTTTAAAACCAAGTGCAAAAACGGAGACCAGGATGAGTTTGGGGATGAAATTCCATGTCTAAAAATGGTGTTGCTTCCACTTTTTAAAAATCAAGCTTTTTTTGTGCCTGGGGAAGAAAACGCTTGACTCCATGGTCAGGAAAAATGCTGCCCATGAACCAAAATGTTTTTGGAAGCCAAATTTTTTTTTGAAACCAAATGCAAAAACGGAGACCAGGATGAGTTTGGGGATGAAATTCCATGTCTAAAAATGGTGTTGCTTCCACTTTTTAAAAATCAAGACTTTTTTGCCTAGGGAAGGAAATGCCTGACTTCGTGGTCAGGAAAAATGCTGCCCAGGAACCAAAATGTTTTTTGAAGAACTTTTTTTTTTTGAAACCAAATGTAAAAACGGAGACTGGGATGAGTTTCGGGATGAAATTCCATGTCTAAAAATGGTGTTGCTTCCACTTTTTAAAAATCAAGCCTTTTTGGTGCCTGGGGAAGAAAACGCCTGACTCCGCAGTCAGGAAAAATGCTGCCCAGGGACCAAAATATTTTGGGAAGCCAATTTTTTTTTTTGAAACCAAATGCAAAAATGGAGACTGGGATGAGTTTCAGGATTATATTCCATGTCTAAAAATGTTGTTGCTTCCACTTTTTAAAAATCAAGCCTTTTTGGTGCCTGGGGAAGAAATCCGGTGACTCCGCGGTCAGGAAAAATGCAGCCCAGGAATCAAAATGTTTTGGGAAGCCAATTTTTTTTTTTTGAAACCAAATGCAAAAATGGAGACTGGGATGAGTTTCAGGATTAAATTCCATGTCTAAAAATGGTGTTGCTTCCACTTTTTAAAAATCAAGCCTTTTTTGTGCCTGGGGAAGAAAACGCTTGACTCCATGGTCAGGAAAAATGCTGCCCAGGAACCAAAATGTTTTTGGAAGCCAAAAATTTTTTTTAAAACCAAGTGCAAAAACGGAGACCAGGATGAGTTTTGGGATGAAATTCAATGTCTAAAAATGGTGTTGCTTCCACTTTTTAAAAATCAAGCCTTTTTGGTGCCTGGGGAAGAAAACGCTTGACTCCATGGTCAGGAAAAATGCTGCCCAGGAACCAAAATGTTTTTTGAAGCCAAAAAATTTTTTTGAAACCAAGTGCAAAAACAGAGACCAGGATGAGTTTTGGGATGAAATTCAATGTCTAAAAATGGTGTTGCTTCCACTTTTTAAAAATCGAGCCTTTTTTGCCTGTGGAAGGAAATGCCTGACTCCGCGGTCAGGAAAAATGCTGCCCAGGAACCAAAATGTTTTTTGAAGCCAAATTTTTTTTTTTGAAACCAAATGTAAAAACGGAGACTGGGATGAGTTTCGGGATGAAATTCCATGTCTAAGAATGGTGTTGCTTCCACTTTTTAAAAATCAAGCCTTTTTGGTGCCTGAGGAAGAAAACGCATCACTCCGTAGTCAGGAAAAATGCTGCCCAGGAATGAAAATGTTTTTGGAAGCCAAATTTTTTTTTTGAAACCAAATGCAAAAACGGAGACCAGGATGACTTTCGGGATGAAATTCCATGTCTAAAAATGGTGTTGCTTTCACTTTTTAAAAATCAAGCCTTTTTTGCCTGGGGAAGAAAATGCCTGACTCCGCGTTCAGGAAAAATGCTGCCCAGGAACCAAAATGTTTTTGGAAGCCAAATTTTTTTTTTGAAACCAAATGCAAAAACGGAGACCAGGATGAGTTTGGGGATGAAATTCCATGTCTAAAAATGCTGTTGCTTCCACTTTTTCAAAATCGAGCCTTTTTTGCCTGGGGAAGGAAACGCTTGACTCCATGGTCAGGAAAAATGCTGCCCATGAACCAAAATGTTTTTGGAAGCCAAATTTTTTTTTTAAACCAAATGCAAAAACGGAGACCAGGATGAGTTTGGGGATGAAATTCCATGTCTAAAAATGGTGTTGCTTCCACTTTTTCAAAATCGAGCCTTTTTTGCCTGGGGAAGGAAACGCTTGACTCCATGGTCAGGAAAAATGCTGCCCATGAACCAAAATGTTTTTGGAAGCCAAATTTTTTTTTTAAACCAAATGCAAAAACGGAGACCAGGATGAGTTTGGGGATGAAATTCCATGTCTAAAAATGGTGTTGCTTCCACTTTTTAAAAATCAAGCTTTTTTTGTGCCTGAGGAAGAAAACGCTTGACTCCATGGTCAGGAAAAATGCTGCCCATGAACCAAAATGTTTTTGGAAGCCAAATTTTTTTTTGAAACCAAATGCAAAAACGGAGACCAGGATGAGTTTGGGGATGAAATTCCATGTCTAAAAATGGTGTTGCTTCCACTTTTTAAAAATCAAGCTTTTTTTGTGCCTGGGGAAGAAAACGCTTGACTCCATGGTCAGGAAAAATGCTGCCCATGAACCAAAATGTTTTTGGAAGCCAAATTTTTTTTTGAAACCAAATGCAAAAACGGAGACCAGGATGAGTTTGGGGATGAAATTCCATGTCTAAAAATGGTGTTGCTTCCACTTTTTAAAAATCGAGACTTTTTTGCCTAGGGAAGGAAATGCCTGACTTCGTGGTCAGGAAAAATGCTGCCCAGGAACCAAAATGTTTTTTGAAGAACTTTTTTTTTTTGAAACCAAATGTAAAAACGGAGACTGGGATGAGTTTCGGGATGAAATTCCATGTCTAAAAATGGTGTTGCTTCCACTTTTTAAAAATCAAGCCTTTTTGGTGCCTGGGGAAGAAATCCGGTGACTCCGCGGTCAGGAAAAATGCTGCCCATGAACCAAAATGTTTTTGGAAGCCAAATTTTTTTTTTAAACCAAATGCAAAAACGGAGACCAGGATGAGTTTCAGGATTAAATTCAATGTCTAAAAATGGTGTTGCTTCCACTTTTTAAAAATCAAGCCTTTTTTGTGCCTGGGGAAGAAAACGCTTGACTCCATGGTCAGGAAAAATGCTGCCCAGGAACCAAAATGTTTTTGGAAGCCAAATTTTTTTTTTAAACCAAATGCAAAAACGGAGACCAGG
Source organism: Pantherophis vulpinus (assembly GCA_037215915.1). Taxonomy (NCBI): domain Eukaryota; kingdom Metazoa; phylum Chordata; class Lepidosauria; order Squamata; family Colubridae; genus Pantherophis; species Pantherophis vulpinus. The sequence continues at coordinate 2,160,424 of JAXLNS010000018.1, read as the reverse complement.
ATGAGTTTGGGGATGAAATTCCATGTCTAAAAATGGTGTTGCTTCCACTTTTTAAAAATCAAGCTTTTTTTGTGCCTGGGGAAGAAAACGCTTGACTCCATGGTCAGGAAAAATGCTGCCCATGAACCGAAATGTTTTTGGAAGCCAAATTTTTTTTTGAAACCAAATGCAAAAACGGAGACCAGGATGAGTTTGGGGATGAAATTCCATGTCTAAAAATGGTGTTGCTTCCACTTTTTAAAAATCGAGACTTTTTTGCCTAGGGAAGGAAATGCCTGACTTCGTGGTCAGGAAAAATGCTGCCCAGGAACCAAAATGTTTTTTGAAGAACTTTTTTTTTTTGAAACCAAAGGTAAAAATGGAGACTGGGATGAGTTTCGGGATGAAATTCCATGTCTAAAAATGGTGTTGCTTCCACTTTTTAAAAATCAAGCCTTTTTGGTGCCTGGGGAAGAAAACGCCTGACTCCGTGGTCAGGAAAAATGCTGCCCAGGAACCAAAATGTTTTTGGAAGCCAAATTTTTTTTTGAAACCAAATGCAAAAACGGAGACCAGGATGAGTTTGGGGATGAAATTCCATGTCTAAAAATGGTGTTGCTTCCACTTTTTAAAAACCAAGTCTTTTTTTTGCCTGGGGAAGAAAATGCCTGACTCCGCAGTCAGGAAAAATGCTGCCCAGGAACGAAAATGTTTTTGGAAGCCAAATTTTTTTTTGAAACCAAATGCAAAAACGGAAACCAGGATGAGTTTGGGGATGAAATTCCATTTCTAAAAATGGTGTTGCTTCCACTTTTTAAAAATCAAGCCTTTTTGGTGCCTGGGGAAGAAAACGCCTGACTCCGTGGTCAGGAAAAATGCTGCCCAGGAACCAAAATGTTTTTGGAAGCCAATTTTTTTTTTTTGAAACCAAATCAAAAAACGGAGACCAGGATGAGTTTCGGGATGAAATTCCATGTCTAAAAATGGTGTTGCTTCCACTTTTTAAAAATCAAGCCTTTTTTTTGCCTGGGGAAGAAAACGCCTGACTCCGCAGTCAGGAAAAATGCTGCCCAGGAACGAAAAAGTTTTTGGAAGCCAAATTTTTTTTTTGAAACAAAATGCAAAAACGGAGACCAGGATGAGTTTCGGGATGAAATTCCATGTCTAAAAATGCTGTTGCTTCCACTTTTTAAAAATCGAGCCTTTTTTGACTGTGAAGGGAAACTGATCACTCCGTAGTCAGGAAAAATGCTGCCCAGGAACCAAAATGTTTTGGAAGGAATTTTTTTTTTTTGAAACCAAAAGAAAAATGGACACAAGGATGAGTTTCGGGATGAAATTCCATGTCTAAAAATGGTGTTGCTTCCACTTTTTAAAAATCAAGCCTTTTTGGTGCCTGGGGAAGAAAACGCCTGACTCCGTGGTCAGGAAAAATGCTGCCCAGGAACGAAAATGTTTTTGGAAGCCAAATTTTTTTTTGAAACCAAATGCAAAAACGGAGACCAGGATGAGTTTCGGGATGAAATTCCATGTCTAAAAATGGTGTTGCTTCCACTTTTTAAAAATCAAGCCGTTTTTGTGCCTGGGGAAGAAAACGCATGACTCCGCGGTCAGGAAAAATGCTGCCCAGGAACCAAAATGTTTTTGGAAGCCAAATTTTTTGTGCCTGGGGAAGAAAACACTTGACTCCATGGTCAGGAAAAATGCTGCTCATGAACCAAAATGTTTTTTGAAGCCAATTTTTTTTTTTTTTTTGAAACGGAATGTAAAAACGGAGACTGGGATGAGTTTCGGGATGAAATTCCATGTCTAAAAATGGTGTTGCTTCCTCTTTTTAAAAATCAAGCCTTTTTGGTGCCTGGGGAAGAAAACGCCTGACTCCGCGGTCAGGAAAAATGCTGCCCCGGGACCAAAATATTTTGGGAAGCCAAATTTTTTTTTGAAACCAAATGCAAAAACGGAGACCAGGATGAGTTTGGGGATGAAATTCCATGTCTAAAAATGGTGTTGCTTCCACTTTTTAAAAATCAAGCCTTTTTGGTGCCTGGGGAAGAAATCCGGTGACTCCGCGGTCAGGAAAAATGCTGCCCAGGAACGAAAATGTTTTTGGAAGCCAATTTTTTTTTTTGAAACCAAATGCAAAAACGGAGACCAGGATGAGTTTCGGGATGAAATTCCATGTCTAAAAATGGTGTTGCTTCTACTCTTTAAAAATCAAGCCTTTTTGGTGCCTGAGGAAGAAAAAGCATCACTCCGTAGTCAGGAAAAATGCTGCCCAGGAACGAAAATGTTTTTTGAAGCCAAATTTTTTTTTTGAAACCAAATGCAAAAACGGAGACCAGGATGAGTTTGGGGATGAAATTCCATGTCTAAAAATGCTGTTGCTTCCACTTTTTAAAAATCAAGCCTTTTTTGCCTGGGGAAGGAAACGCCTGACTCCGCGGTCAGGAAAAATGCTGCCCAGGAACGAAAATGTTTTTGGAAGCCAAATTTTTTTTTGAAACCAAATGCAAAAACGGAGACCAGGATGAGTTTTGGGATGAAATTCAATGTCTAAAAATGGTGTTGCTTCCACTTTTTAAAAATCGAGCCTTTTTGGTGCCTGGGGAAGAAAACGCCTGACTCCATGGTTAGGAAAAATGCTGCCCAGGAACGAAAATGTTTTTGGAAGCCAAATTTTTTTTTGAAACCAAATGCAAAAACGGAGACCAGGATGAGTTTCGGGATGAAATTCCATGTCTAAAAATGGTGTTGCTTCCACTTTTTAAAAATCGAGCCTTTTTTGCCTGGGGAAGGAAATGGCCGACTCCGCGGTCAGGAAAAATGCTGCCCAGGAACCAAAATGTTTTTTGAAGAACTTTTTTTTTTGAAACCAAATACAAAAATGGACACAAGGATGAGTTTCAGGATTAAATTCCATGTCTAAAAATGGTGTTGCTTCGACTTTTTAAAAATCGAGCCTTTTTGGTGCCTGGGGAAGAAAACGCTTGACTCCGCGGTCAGGAAAAATGCTGCCCAGGAACGAAAATGTTTTTGGAAGCCAAATTTTTTTTTGAAACCAAATGCAAAAACGGAAACCAGGATGAGTTTGGGGATGAAATTCCATGTCTAAAAATGGTGTTGCTTCCACTTTTTAAAAATCAAGCCTTTTTGGTGCCTGGGGAAGAAAACGCCTGACTCCGTGGTCAGGAAAAATGCTGCCCAGGAACGAAAATGTTTTTGGAAGCCAATTTTTTTTTTTGAAACCAAATGCAAAAACGGAGACCAGGATGAGTTTCGGGATGAAATTCCATGTCTAAAAATGCTGTTGCTTCCACTTTTTAAAAATCGAGCCTTTTTTGACTGTGGAGGGAAACTGATCACTCCGTAGTCAGGAAAAATGCTGCCCAGGAACCAAAATGTTTTGGAAGGAATTATTTTTTTTTGAAACCAAAAGAAAAATGGACACAAGGATGAGTTTCGGGATGAAATTCCATGTCTAAAAATGGTGTTGCTTCCACTTTTTAAAAATCAAGCCTTTTTGGTGCCTGGGGAAGAAAACGCCTGACTCCGTGGTCAGGAAAAATGCTGCCCAGGAACGAAAATGTTTTTGGAAGCCAAATTTTTTTTTGAAACCAAATGCAAAAACGGAGACCAGGATGAGTTTGGGGATGAAATTCCATGTCTAAAAATGGTGTTGCTTCCACTTTTTAAAAATCAAGGCGTTTTTGTGCCTGGGGAAGAAAACGCATGACTCCGCGGTCAGGAAAAATGCTGCCCAGGAACCAAAATGTTTTTGGAAGCCAAATTTTTTGTGCCTGGGGAAGAAAACACTTGACTCCATGGTCAGGAAAAATGCTGCCCATGAACCAAAATGTTTTTTGAAGCCAATTTTTTTTTTTTTTTGAAACGGAATGTAAAAACGGAGACTGGGATGAGTTTCGGGATGAAATTCCATGTCTAAAAATGGTGTTGCTTCCTCTTTTTAAAAATCAAGCCTTTTTGGTGCCTGGGGAAGAAAACGCCTGACTCCGTGGTCAGGAAAAATGCTGCCCAGGAACGAAAATGTTTTTGGAAGCCAATTTTTTTTTTTGAAACCAAATGCAAAAACGGAGACCAGGATGAGTTTCGGGATGAAATTCCATGTCTAAAAATGCTGTTGCTTCCACTTTTTAAAAATCGAGCCTTTTTTGACTGTGGAGGGAAACTGATCACTCCGTAGTCAGGAAAAATGCTGCCCAGGAACCAAAATGTTTTGGAAGGAATTTTTTTTTTTTGAAACCAAAAGAAAAATGGACACAAGGATGAGTTTCGGGATGAAATTCCATGTCTAAAAATGGTGTTGCTTCCACTTTTTAAAAATCAAGCCTTTTTGGTGCCTGGGGAAGAAAACGCCTGACTCCGTGGTCAGGAAAAATGCTGCCCAGGAACGAAAATGTTTTTGGAAGCCAAATTTTTTTTTGAAACCAAATGCAAAAACGGAGACCAGGATGAGTTTGGGGATGAAATTCCATGTCTAAAAATGGTGTTGCTTCCACTTTTTAAAAATCAAGGCGTTTTTGTGCCTGGGGAAGAAAACGCATGACTCCGCGGTCAGGAAAAATGCTGCCCAGGAACCAAAATGTTTTTGGAAGCCAAATTTTTTGTGCCTGGGGAAGAAAACACTTGACTCCATGGTCAGGAAAAATGCTGCCCAGGAACCAAAATGTTTTTGGAAGCCAAATTTTTTGTGCCTGGGGAAGAAAACACTTGACTCCATGGTCAGGAAAAATGCTGCCCATGAACCAAAATGTTTTTTGAAGCCAATTTTTTTATTTTTTTGAAACGGAATGTAAAAACGGAGACTGGGATGAGTTTCGGGATGAAATTCCATGTCTAAAAATGGTGTTGCTTCCTCTTTTTAAAAATCAAGCCTTTTTGGTGCCTGGGGAAGAAAACGCCTGACTCCGTGGTCAGGAAAAATGCTGCCCAGGAACGAAAATGTTTTTGGAAGCCAATTTTTTTTTTTGAAACCAAATGCAAAAACGGAGACCAGGATGAGTTTCGGGATGAAATTCCATGTCTAAAAATGCTGTTGCTTCCACTTTTTAAAAATCGAGCCTTTTTTGACTGTGGAGGGAAACTGATCACTCCGTAGTCAGGAAAAATGCTGCCCAGGAACCAAAATGTTTTGGAAGGAATTTTTTTTTTTTGAAACCAAAAGAAAAATGGACACAAGGATGAGTTTCGGGATGAAATTCCATGTCTAAAAATGGTGTTGCTTCCACTTTTTAAAAATCAAGCCTTTTTGGTGCCTGGGGAAGAAAACGCCTGACTCCGTGGTCAGGAAAAATGCTGCCCAGGAACGAAAATGTTTTTGGAAGCCAAATTTTTTTTTGAAACCAAATGCAAAAACGGAGACCAGGATGAGTTTCGGGATGAAATTCCATGTCTAAAAATGGTGTTGCTTCCACTTTTTAAAAATCGAGCCTTTTTTGCCTGGGGAAGGAAATGGCCGACTCCGCGGTCAGGAAAAATGCTGCCCAGGAACTAAAATGTTTTTTTAAGAACTTTTTTTTTTTGAAACCAAATGCAAAAACGGAGACCAGGATGAGTTTCGGGATGAAATTCCATGTCTAAAAATGGTGTTGCTTCCACTTTTTAAAAATCGAGCCTTTTTGGTGCCTGGGGAAGAAAACGCCTGACTCCGCGGTCAGGAAAAATGCTGCCCAGGAACGAAAATGTTTTTGGAAGCCAAATTTTTTTTTGAAACCAAATGCAAAAACGGAGACCAGGATGAGTTTGGGGATGAAATTCCATGTCTAAAAATGGTGTTGCTTCCACTTTTTAAAAATCAAGCCGTTTTTGTGCCTGGGGAAGAAAACGCATGACTCCGCGGTCAGGAAAAATGCTGCCCAGGAACCAAAATGTTTTTGGAAGCCAAATTTTTTGTGCCTGGGGAAGAAAACACTTGACTCCATGGTCAGGAAAAATGCTGCCCAGGAACTAAAATGTTTTTTTAAGAACTTTTTTTTTTTGAAACGGAATGTAAAAACGGAGACTGGGATGAGTTTCGGGATGAAATTCCATGTCTAAAAATGGTGTTGCTTCCTCTTTTTAAAAATCAAGCCTTTTTGGTGCCTGGGGAAGAAAACGCCTGACTCCGCGGTCAGGAAAAATGCTGCCCCGGGACCAAAATATTTTGGGAAGCCAAATTTTTTTTTGAAACCAAATGCAAAAACGGAGACCAGGATGAGTTTGGGGATGAAATTCCATGTCTAAAAATGGTGTTGCTTCCACTTTTTAAAAATCAAGCCTTTTTGGTGCCTGGGGAAGAAAACGCCTGACTCCGTGGTCAGGAAAAATGCTGCCCAGGAACGAAAATGTTTTTGGAAGCCAAATTTTTTTTTGAAACCAAATGCAAAAACGGAGACCAGGATGAGTTTCGGGATGAAATTCCATGTCTAAAAATGGTGTTGCTTCCACTTTTTAAAAATCGAGCCTTTTTTGCCTGGGGAAGGAAATGGCCGACTCCGCGGTCAGGAAAAATGCTGCCCAGGAAACAAAATGTTTTTTGAAGAACTTTTTTTTTTGAAACCAAATACAAAAATGGACACAAGGATGAGTTTCAGGATTAAATTCCATGTCTAAAAATGGTGTTGCTTCGACTTTTTAAAAATCGAGCCTTTTTGATGCCTGGGGAAGAAAACGCTTGACTCCGCGGTCAGGAAAAATGCTGCCCAGGAACGAAAATGTTTTTGGAAGCCAAATTTTTTTTTGAAACCAAATGCAAAAACGGAAACCAGGATGAGTTTGGGGATGAAATTCCATGTCTAAAAATGGTGTTGCTTCCACTTTTTAAAAATCAAGCCTTTTTGGTGCCTGGGGAAGAAAACGCCTGACTCCGTGGTCAGGAAAAATGCTGCCCAGGAACGAAAATGTTTTTGGAAGCCAATTTTTTTTTTTGAAACCAAATGCAAAAACGGAGACCAGGATGAGTTTCGGGATGAAATTCCATGTCTAAAAATGCTGTTGCTTCCACTTTTTAAAAATCGAGCCTTTTTTGACTGTGGAGGGAAACTGATCACTCCGTAGTCAGGAAAAATGCTGCCCAGGAACCAAAATGTTTTGGAAGGAATTATTTTTTTTTGAAACCAAAAGAAAAATGGACACAAGGATGAGTTTCGGGATGAAATTCCATGTCTAAAAATGGTGTTGCTTCCACTTTTTAAAAATCAAGCCTTTTTGGTGCCTGGGGAAGAAAACGCCTGACTCCGTGGTCAGGAAAAATGCTGCCCAGGAACGAAAATGTTTTTGGAAGCCAAATTTTTTTTTGAAACCAAATGCAAAAACGGAGACCAGGATGAGTTTGGGGATGAAATTCCATGTCTAAAAATGGTGTTGCTTCCACTTTTTAAAAATCAAGGCGTTTTTGTGCCTGGGGAAGAAAACGCATGACTCCGCGGTCAGGAAAAATGCTGCCCAGGAACCAAAATGTTTTTGGAAGCCAAATTTTTTGTGCCTGGGGAAGAAAACACTTGACTCCATGGTCAGGAAAAATGCTGCCCATGAACCAAAATGTTTTTTGAAGCCAATTTTTTTTTTTTTTTGAAACGGAATGTAAAAACGGAGACTGGGATGAGTTTCGGGATGAAATTCCATGTCTAAAAATGGTGTTGCTTCCTCTTTTTAAAAATCAAGCCTTTTTGGTGCCTGGGGAAGAAAACGCCTGACTCCGTGGTCAGGAAAAATGCTGCCCAGGAACGAAAATGTTTTTGGAAGCCAATTTTTTTTTTTGAAACCAAATGCAAAAACGGAGACCAGGATGAGTTTCGGGATGAAATTCCATGTCTAAAAATGCTGTTGCTTCCACTTTTTAAAAATCGAGCCTTTTTTGACTGTGGAGGGAAACTGATCACTCCGTAGTCAGGAAAAATGCTGCCCAGGAACCAAAATGTTTTGGAAGGAATTTTTTTTTTTTGAAACCAAAAGAAAAATGGACACAAGGATGAGTTTCGGGATGAAATTCCATGTCTAAAAATGGTGTTGCTTCCACTTTTTAAAAATCAAGCCTTTTTGGTGCCTGGGGAAGAAAACGCCTGACTCCGTGGTCAGGAAAAATGCTGCCCAGGAACGAAAATGTTTTTGGAAGCCAAATTTTTTTTTGAAACCAAATGCAAAAACGGAGACCAGGATGAGTTTCGGGATGAAATTCCATGTCTAAAAATGGTGTTGCTTCCACTTTTTAAAAATCGAGCCTTTTTTGCCTGGGGAAGGAAATGGCCGACTCCGCGGTCAGGAAAAATGCTGCCCAGGAACTAAAATGTTTTTTTAAGAACTTTTTTTTTTTGAAACCAAATGCAAAAACGGAGACCAGGATGAGTTTCGGGATGAAATTCCATGTCTAAAAATGGTGTTGCTTCCACTTTTTAAAAATCGAGCCTTTTTGGTGCCTGGGGAAGAAAACGCCTGACTCCGCGGTCAGGAAAAATGCTGCCCAGGAACGAAAATGTTTTTGGAAGCCAAATTTTTTTTTGAAACCAAATGCAAAAACGGAGACCAGGATGAGTTTGGGGATGAAATTCCATGTCTAAAAATGGTGTTGCTTCCACTTTTTAAAAATCAAGCCGTTTTTGTGCCTGGGGAAGAAAACGCATGACTCCGCGGTCAGGAAAAATGCTGCCCAGGAACCAAAATGTTTTTGGAAGCCAAATTTTTTGTGCCTGGGGAAGAAAACACTTGACTCCATGCTCAGGAAAAATGCTGCCCAGGAACTAAAATGTTTTTTTAAGAACTTTTTTTTTTTGAAACGGAATGTAAAAACGGAGACTGGGATGAGTTTCGGGATGAAATTCCATGTCTAAAAATGGTGTTGCTTCCTCTTTTTAAAAATCAAGCCTTTTTGGTGCCTGGGGAAGAAAACGCCTGACTCCGCGGTCAGGAAAAATGCTGCCCCGGGACCAAAATATTTTGGGAAGCCAAATTTTTTTTTGAAACCAAATGCAAAAACGGAGACCAGGATGAGTTTGGGGATGAAATTCCATGTCTAAAAATGCTGTTGCTTCCACTTTTTAAAAATCGAGCCTTTTTTGACTGTGGACGGAAACTGATCACTCCGTAGTCGGGAAAAATGCTGCCCAGGAACCAAAATATTTTTGGAAGGAATTTTTTTTTTTGAAACCAAAAGAAAAATGGACACAAGGATGAGTTTGGGGATGAAATTCCATGTCTAAAAATGGTGTTGCTTCCACTTTTTAAAAATCAAGCCTTTTTGGTGCCTGGGGAAGAAAACGCCTGACTCCGTGGTCAGGAAAAATGCTGCCCAGGAACGAAAATGTTTTTGGAAGCCAAATTTTTTTTTGAAACCAAATGCAAAAACGGAGACCAGGATGAGTTTTGGGATGAAATTCCATGTCTAAAAATGGTGTTGCTTCCACTTTTTAAAAATCGAGCCTTTTTTGCCTGGGGAAGGAAATGGCCGACTCCGCGGTCAGGAAAAATGCTGCCCAGGAACCAAAATGTTTTTTTAAGAACTTTTTTTTTTTGAAACCAAATGCAAAAACGGAGACCAGGATGAGTTTCGGGATGAAATTCCATGTCTAAAAATGGTGTTGCTTCCACTTTTTAAAAATCAAGCCTTTTTGGTGCCTGGGGAAGAAAACGCCTGACTCCGCGGTCAGGAAAAATGCTGCCCAGGAACGAAAATGTTTTTGGAAGCCAAATTTTTTTTTGAAACCAAATGCAAAAACGGAAACCAGGATGAGTTTGGGGATGAAATTCCATGTCTAAAAATGGTGTTGCTTCCACTTTTTAAAAATCGAGCCTTTTTGGTGCCTGGGGAAGAAAACGCCTGACTCCGTGGTCAGGAAAAATGCTGCCCAGGAACGAAAATGTTTTTGGAAGCCAAATTTTTTTTTGAAACCAAATGCAAAAACGGAGACCAGGATGAGTTTGGGGATGAAATTCCATGTCTAAAAATGGTGTTGCTTCCACTTTTTAAAAATCAAGCCTTTTTGGTGACTGGGGAAGAAATCCGGTGACTCCGCGGTCAGGAAAAATGCTGCCCAGGAACGAAAATGTTTTTGGAAGCCAATTTTTTTTTTTGAAACCAAATGCAAAAACGGAGACCAGGATGAGTTTCGGGATGAAATTCCATGTCTAAAAATGCTGTTGCTTCCACTTTTTAAAAATCGAGCCTTTTTTGACTGTGGACGGAAACTGATCACTCCGTAGTCGGGAAAAATGCTGCCCAGGAACCAAAATATTTTTGGAAGGAATTTTTTTTTTTGAAACCAAAAGAAAAATGGACACAAGGATGAGTTTGGGGATGAAATTCCATGTCTAAAAATGGTGTTGCTTCCACTTTTTAAAAATCAAGCCTTTTTGGTGCCTGGGGAAGAAAACGCCTGACTCCGTGGTCAGGAAAAATGCTGCCCAGGAACGAAAATGTTTTTGGAAGCCAAATTTTTTTTTGAAACCAAATGCAAAAACGGAGACCAGGATGAGTTTCCGGATGAAATTCCATGTCTAAAAATGGTGTTCCTTCCACTTTTTAAAAATCGAGCCTTTTTTGCCTGGGGAAGGAAATGGCCGACTCCGCGGTCAGGAAAAATGCTGCCCAGGAACCAAAAGGTTTTTGGAAGTCAAATTTTTTTTTGAAACCAAATGCAAAAACGGAGACCAGGATGAGTTTCGGGATGAAATTCCATGTCTAAAAATGCTGTTGCTTCCACTTTTTAAAAATCGAGCCTTTTTTGCCTGGGGAAGAAAACGCCTGACTCCGCGGTCAGGAAAAATGCTGCCCAGGAACCAAAATGTTTTTGGAAGCCAATTTTTTTGTGCCTGGGGAAGAAAACGCTTGACTCCATGGTCAAGAAAAATGCTGCCCATGAACCAAAATGTTTTTTGAAGCCAATTTTTTTTTTTTTTTTGAAACGAAATGTAAAAACGGAGACTGGGATGAGTTTTGGGATGAAATTCCATGTCTAAAAATGGTGTTGCTTCCACTTTTTAAAAATCAAGCCTTTTTGGTGCCTGGGGAAGAAAACGCCTGACTCCGTGGTCAGGAAAAATGCTGCCCAGGAACGAAAATGTTTTTGGAAGCCAAATTTTTTTTTGAAACCAAATGCAAAAACGGAGACCAGGATGAGTTTTGGGATGAAATTCCATGTCTAAAAATGGTGTTGCTTCCACTTTTTAAAAATCGAGCCTTTTTTGCCTGGGGAAGGAAACGCCTGAGTCCGCGGTCAGGAAAAATGCTGCCCAGGAACCAAAATGTTTTTGGAAGCCAAATTTTTTTTTTGAAACCAAATGCAAAAACGGAGACCAGGATGAGTTTCCGGATGAAATTCCATGTCTAAAAATGGTGTTGCTTCCACTTTTTAAAAATCGAGCCTTTTTTGCCTGGGGAAGGAAATGGCCGACTCCGCGGTCAGGAAAAATGCTGCCCAGGAACCAAAAAGTTTTTGGAAGTCAAATTTTTTTTTGAAACCAAATGCAAAAACGGAGACCAGGATGAGTTTCGGGATGAAATTCCATGTCTAAAAATGGTGTTGCTTCCACTTTTTAAAAATCAAGCCTTTTTGGTGCCTGGGGAAGAAAACGCCTGACTCCGCGGTCAGGAAAAATGCTGCCCAGGAAAGAAAATGTTTTTGGAAGCCAAATTTTTTTTTGAAACCAAATGCAAAAACGGAGACCAGGATGAGTTTCGGGATGAAATTCCATGTCTAAAAATGGTGTTGCTTCCACTTTTTAAAAATCAAGCCTTTTTGGTGCCTGAGGAAGAAAAAGCATCACTCTGTAGTCAGGAAAAATGCTGCCCAGGAACGAAAATGTATTTGGAAGCCAAATTTTTTTTTGAAACCAAATGCAAAAACGGAGACCAGGATGAGTTTGGGGATGAAATTCCATGTCTAAAAATGGTGTTGCTTCCACTTTTTAAAAATCGAGCCTTTTTTGCCTGGGGAAGAAAACGCCTGACTCCGCGGTCTGGAAAAATGCTGCCCAGGAACCAAAATGTTTTTGGAAGCCAATTTTTTTGTGCCTTGGGAAGAAAACGCTTGACTCCATGGTCAAGAAAAATGCTGCCCATGAACCAAAATGTTTTTTGAAGCCAATTTTTTTTTTTTTTTGAAACGAAATGTAAAAACGGAGACTGGGATGAGTTTCGGGATGAAATTCCATGTCTAAAAATGGTGTTGCTTCCACTTTTTAAAAATCAAGCCTTTTTGGTGCCTGGGGAAGAAAACGCCTGACTCCGTGGTCAGGAAAAATGCTGCCCAGGAACGAAAATGTATTTGGAAGCCAAATTTTTTTTTTGAAACCAAATGCAAAAACGGAGACCAGGATGAGTTTGGGGATGAAATTCCATGTCTAAAAATGGTGTTGCTTCCACTTTTTAAAAATCGAGCCTTTTTTGCCTGGGGAAGAAAACGCCTGACTCCGCGGTCAGGAAAAATGCTGCCCAGGAACCAAAATGTTTTTGGAAGCCAATTTTTTTGTGCCTGGGGAAGAAAACGCTTGACTCCATGGTCAAGAAAAATGCTGCCTATGAACCAAAATGTCTTTTGAAGCCAATTTTTTTTTTTTTTTGAAACGAAATGTAAAAACGGAGACTGGGATGAGTTTCGGGATGAAATTCCATGTCTAAAAATGGTGTTGCTTCCACTTTTTAAAAATCAAGCCTTTTTGGTGCCTGGGGAAGAAAACGCCTGACTCCGTGGTCAGGAAAAATGCTGCCCAGGAACGAAAATGTTTTTGGAAGCCAAATTTTTTTTTGAAACCAAATGCAAAAACGGAGACCAGGATGAGTTTTGGGATGAAATTCCATGTCTAAAAATGCTGTTGCTTCCACTTTTTCAAAATCGAGCCTTTTTTGCCTGGGGAAGGAAACGCATGACTCCGCGGTCAGGAAAAATGCTGCCCAGGAACCAAAATGTTTTTGGAAGCCAATTTTTTTGTGCCTGGGGAAGAAAACGCTTGACTCCGCGGTCAGGAAAAATGCTGCCCAGGAAAGAAAATGTTTTTGGAAGCCAAATTTTTTTTTGAAACCAAATGCAAAAACGGAGACCAGGATGAGTTTCGGGATGAAATTCCATGTCTAAAAATGGTGTTGCTTCCACTTTTTAAAAATCGAGCCTTTTTTGCCTGGGGAAGGAAATGGCCGACTCCGTGGTCAGGAAAAATGCTGCCCAGGAACCAAAATGTTTTTTTAAGAACTTTTTTTTTTTGAAACCAAATGCAAAAACGGAGACCAGGATGAGTTTCGGGATGAAATTCCATGTCTAAAAATGGTGTTGCTTCCACTTTTTAAAAATCAAGCCTTTTTGGTGCCTGGGGAAGAAAACGCCTGACTCCGCGGTCAGGAAAAATGCTGCCCAGGAACGAAAATGTTTTTGGAAGCCAAATTTTTTTTTGAAACCAAATGCAAAAACGGAGACCAGGATGAGTTTGGGAATGAAATTCCATGTCTAAAAATGGTGTTGCTTCCACTTTTTAAAAATCAAGCCGTTTTTGTGCCTGGGGAAGAAAACGCATGACTCCGCGGTCAGGAAAAATGCTGCCCAGGAACCAAAATGTTTTTGGAAGCCAAATTTTTTGTGCCTGGGGAAGAAAACGCTTGACTCCATGGTCAGGAAAAATGCTGCCCATGAACCAAAATGTTTTTTGAAGCCAATTTTTTTTTTTTTTTGAAACGGAATGTAAAAACGGAGACTGGGATGAGTTTCGGGATGAAATTCCATGTCTAAAAATGGTGTTGTTTCCACTTTTTAAAAATCAAGCCTTTTTGGTGCCTGGGGAAGAAAACGCCTGACTCCGCGGTCAGGAAAAATGCTGCCCAGGAACGAAAATGTTTTTGGAAGCCAAATTTTTTTTTGAAACCAAATGCAAAAACGGAGACCAGGATGAGTTTCGGGATGAAATTCCATGTCTAAAAATGGTGTTGCTTCCACTTTTTAAAAATCGAGCCTTTTTGGTGCCTGGGGAAGGAAATGGCCAACTCCGCGGTCAGGAAAAATGCTGCCCAGGAACCAAAATGTTTTTTTAAGAACTTTTTTTTTTTGAAACCAAATGCAAAAACGGAGACCAGGATGAGTTTCGGGATGAAATTCCATGTCTAAAAATGGTGTTGCTTCCACTTTTTAAAAATCAAGCCTTTTTGGTGCCTGGGGAAGAAAACGCCTGACTCCGCGGTCAGGAAAAATGCTGCCCAGGAACGAAAATGTTTTTGGAAGCCAAATTTTTTTTTGAAACCAAATGCAAAAACGGAGACCAGGATGAGTTTGGGGATGAAATTCCATGTCTAAAAATGGTGTTGCTTCCACTTTTTAAAAATCAAGCCGTTTTTGTGCCTGGGGAAGAAAACGCAAGACTCCGCGGTCAGGAAAAATGCTGCCCAGGAACCAAAATGTTTTTGGAAGCCAAATTTTTTGTGCCTGGGGAAGAAAACGCTTGACTCCATGGTCAGGAAAAATGCTGCCCATGAACCAAAATGTTTTTTGAAGCCAATTTTTTTTTTTTTTTGAAACGGAATGTAAAAACGGAGACTGGGATGAGTTTCGGGATGAAATTCCATGTCTAAAAATGGTGTTGCTTCCTCTTTTTAAAAATCAAGCCAAAATATTTTGGGAAGCCAAATTTTTTTTTGAAACCAAATGCAAAAACGGAGACCAGGATGAGTTTGGGGATGAAATTCCATGTCTAAAAATGGTGTTGCTTCCACTTTTTAAAAATCAAGCCTTTTTGGTGCCTGGGGAAGAAATCCGGTGACTCCGCGGTCAGGAAAAATGCTGCCCAGGAACGAAAATGTTTTTGGAAGCCAATTTTTTTTTTTGAAACCAAATGCAAAAACGGAGACCAGGATGAGTTTCGGGATGAAATTCCATGTCTAAAAATGGTGTTGCTTCCACTTTTTAAAAATCAAGCCTTTTTGGTGCCTGAGGAAGAAAAAGCATCACTCCGTAGTCAGGAAAAATGCTGCCCAGGAACGAAAATGTTTTTGGAAGCCAAATTTTTTTTTTGAAACCAAATGCAAAAACGGAGACCAGGATGAGTTTGGGGATGAAATTCCATGTCTAAAAATGCTGTTGCTTCCACTTTTTAAAAATCAAGCCTTTTTTGCCTGGGGAAGGAAACGCCTGACTCCGCGGTCAGGAAAAATGCTGCCCAGGAACGAAAATGTTTTTGGAAGCCAAATTTTTTTTTGAAACCAAATGCAAAAACGGAGACCAGGATGAGTTTTGGGATGAAATTCAATGTCTAAAAATGGTGTTGCTTCCACTTTTTAAAAATCGAGCCTTTTTGGTGCCTGGGGAAGAAAACGCCTGACTCCATGGTTAGGAAAAATGCTGCCCAGGAACGAAAATGTTTTTGGAAGCCAAATTTTTTTTTGAAACCAAATGCAAAAACGGAGACCAGGATGAGTTTGGGGATGAAATTCCATGTCTAAAAATGCTGTTGCTTCCACTTTTTAAAAATCGAGCCTTTTTGGTGCCTGGGGAAGAAAACGCCTGACTCCGTGGTCAGGAAAAATGCTGCCCAGGAACGAAAATGTTTTTGGAAGCCAAATTTTTTTTTGAAACCAAATGCAAAAACGGAGACCAGGATGAGTTTGGGGATGAAATTCCATGTCTAAAAATGGTGTTGCTTCCCCTTTTTAAAAATCGACCCTTTTTGGTGCCTGGGGAAGAAAACGCCTGACTCCGCGGTCAGGAAAAATGCTGCCCCGGGACCAAAATATTTTGGGAAGCCAAATTTTTTTTTTAAACCAAATGCAAAAACGGAGACCAGGATGAGTTTGGGGATGAAATTCCATGTCTAAAAATGGTGTTGCTTCCACTTTTTAAAAATCAAGCCTTTTTGGTGCCTGGGGAAGAAAACGCCTGACTCCGCGGTCAGGAAAAATGCTGCCCAGGAACGAAAATGTTTTTGGAAGCCAATTTTTTTTTTTGAAACCAAATGCATAAACAGAGACCAGGATGAGTTTCGGGATGAAATTCCATGTCTAAAAATGCTGTTGCTTCCACTTTTTTAAAATCGAGCCTTTTTTGACTGTGGAGGGAAACTGATCACTCCGTAGTCGGGAAAAATGCTGCCCAGGAACCAAAATGTTTTTGGAAGGAATTTTTTTTTTTGAAACCAAAAGAAAAATGGACACAAGGATGAGTTTCGGGATGAAATTCCATGCCTAAAAATGGTGTTGCTTCCACTTTTTAAAAATCAAGCCTTTTTGGTGCCTGGGGAAGAAAACGCCTGACTCCGTGGTCAGGAAAAATGCTGCCCAGGAACGAAAATGTTTTTGGAAGCCAAATTTTTTTTTGAAACCAAATGCAAAAACGGAGACCAGGATGAGTTTCCGGATGAAATTCCATGTCTAAAAATGGTGTTGCTTCCACTTTTTAAAAATCGAGCCTTTTTTGCCTGGGGAAGGAAATGGCCGACTCCGCGGTCAGGAAAAATGCTGCCCAGGAACCAAAAGGTTTTTGGAAGTCAAATTTTTTTTTGAAACCAAATGCAAAAACGGAGACCAGGATGAGTTTCGGGATGAAATTCCATGTCTAAAAATGGTGTTGCTTCCACTTTTTCAAAATCGAGCCTTTTTTGCCTGGGGAAGAAAACGCCTGACTCCGCGGTCAGGAAAAATTCTGCCCAGGAAAGAAAATGTTTTTGGAAGCCAAATTTTTTTTTGAAACCAAATGCAAAAACGGAGACCAGGATGAGTTTCGGGATGAAATTCCATGTCTAAAAATGGTGTTGCTTCCACTTTTTAAAAATCAAGCCTTTTTGGTGCCTGAGGAAGAAAAAGCATCACTCTGTAGTCAGGAAAAATGCTGCCCAGGAACGAAAATGTATTTGGAAGCCAAATTTTTTTTTTTAAACCAAATGCAAAAACGGAGACCAGGATGAGTTTGGGGATGAAATTCCATGTCTAAAAATGGTGTTGCTTCCACTTTTTAAAAATCGAGCCTTTTTTGCCTGGGGAAGAAAACGCCTGACTCCGCGGTCAGGAAAAATGCTGCCCAGGAACCAAAATGTTTTTTGAAGCCAATTTTTTTTTTTTTTTGAAACGAAATGTAAAAACGGAGACTGGGATGAGTTTCGGGATGAAATTCCATGTCTAAAAATGGTGTTGCTTCCACTTTTTAAAAATCAAGCCTTTTTGGTGCCTGGGGAAGAAAACGCCTGACTCCGTGGTCAGGAAAAATGCTGCCCAGGAACGAAAATGTATTTGGAAGCCAAATTTTTTTTTTGAAACCAAATGCAAAAACGGAGACCAGGATGAGTTTGGGGATGAAATTCCATGTCTAAAAATGGTGTTGCTTCCACTTTTTAAAAATCGAGCCTTTTTTGCCTGGGGAAGAAAACGCCTGACTCCGCGGTCAGGAAAAATGCTGCCCAGGAACCAAAATGTTTTTGGAAGCCAATTTTTTTGTGCCTGGGGAAGAAAACGCTTGACTCCATGGTCAAGAAAAATGCTGCCTATGAACCAAAATGTCTTTTGAAGCCAATTTTTTTTTTTTTTTTGAAACCAAATGCAAAAACGGAGACCAGGATGAGTTTCGGGATGAAATTCCATGTCTAAAAATGGTGTTGCTTCCACTTTTTAAAAATCGAGCCTTTTTTGCCTGGGGAAGGAAATGGCCGACTCCGCGGTCAGGAAAAATGCTGCCCAGGAACCAAAATGTTTTTTTAAGAACTTTTTTTTTTTGAAACCAAATGCAAAAACGGAGACCAGGATGAGTTTCGGGATGAAATTCCATGTCTAAAAATGGTGTTGCTTCCACTTTTTAAAAATCAAGCCTTTTTGGTGCCTGGGGAAGAAAACGCCTGACTCCGCGGTCAGGAAAAATGCTGCCCAGGAACGAAAATGTTTTTGGAAGCCAAATTTTTTTTTGAAACCAAATGCAAAAACGGAGACCAGGATGAGTTTGGGAATGAAATTCCATGTCTAAAAATGGTGTTGCTTCCACTTTTTAAAAATCAAGCCGTTTTTGTGCCTGGGGAAGAAAACGCATGACTCCGCGGTCAGGAAAAATGCTGCCCAGGAACCAAAATGTTTTTGGAAGCCAAATTTTTTGTGCCTGGGGAAGAAAACGCTTGACTCCATGGTCAGGAAAAATGCTGCCCATGAACCAAAATGTTTTTTGAAGCCAATTTTTTTTTTTTTTTGAAACGGAATGTAAAAACGGAGACTGGGATGAGTTTCGGGATGAAATTCCATGTCTAAAAATGGTGTTGCTTCCACTTTTTAAAAATCAAGCCTTTTTGGTGCCTGGGGAAGAAAACGCCTGACTCCGCGGTCAGGAAAAATGCTGCCCAGGAACGAAAATGTTTTTGGAAGCCAAATTTTTTTTTGAAACCAAATGCAAAAACGGAGACCAGGATGAGTTTCGGGATGAAATTCCATGTCTAAAAATGGTGTTGCTTCCACTTTTTAAAAATCGAGCCTTTTTGGTGCCTGGGGAAGGAAATGGCCAACTCCGCGGTCAGGAAAAATGCTGCCCAGGAACCAAAATGTTTTTTTAAGAACTTTTTTTTTTTGAAACCAAATGCAAAAACGGAGACCAGGATGAGTTTCGGGATGAAATTCCATGTCTAAAAATGGTGTTGCTTCCACTTTTTAAAAATCAAGCCTTTTTGGTGCCTGGGGAAGAAAACGCCTGACTCCGCGGTCAGGAAAAATGCTGCCCAGGAACGAAAATGTTTTTGGAAGCCAAATTTTTTTTTGAAACCAAATGCAAAAACGGAGACCAGGATGAGTTTGGGGATGAAATTCCATGTCTAAAAATGGTGTTGCTTCCACTTTTTAAAAATCAAGCCGTTTTTGTGCCTGGGGAAGAAAACGCAAGACTCCGCGGTCAGGAAAAATGCTGCCCAGGAACCAAAATGTTTTTGGAAGCCAAATTTTTTGTGCCTGGGGAAGAAAACGCTTGACTCCATGGTCAGGAAAAATGCTGCCCATGAACCAAAATGTTTTTTGAAGCCAATTTTTTTTTTTTTTTTGAAACCAAATGTAAAAACGGAGACTGGGATGAGTTTCGGGATGAAATTCCATGTCTAAAAATGGTGTTGCTTCCACTTTTTTAAAATCAAGCCTTTTTGGTGCCGGAGGAAGAAAACGCCTGACTCCGCGGTCAGGAAAAATGCTGCCCAGGAACCAAAATGTTTTTGGAAGCCAAATTTTTTTTTTTAAACCAAATGCAAAAACGGAGACCAGGATGAGTTTCGGGATGAAATTCCATGTCTAAAAATGGTGTTGCTTCCACTTTTTAAAAATCAAGCGTTTTTGGTGCCTGAGGAAGAAATCCGGTGACTCCACGGTCAGGAAAAATGCTGCCCAGGAACCAAAATGTTTTTGGAAGCCAAATTTTTTTTTTGAAACCAAATGCAAAAACGGAGACCAGGATGAGTTTTGGGATGAAATTCCATGTCTAAAAATGGTGTTGCTTCCACTTTTTAAAAATCGAGCCTTTTTGGTGCCTGGGGAAGAAAACGCCTGACTCCGTGGTCAGGAAAAATGCTGCCCAGGAACGAAAATGTTTTTGGAAGCCAAATTTTTTTTTGAAACCAAATGCAAAAACGGAGACCAGGATGAGTTTGGGGATGAAATTCCATGTCTAAAAATGGTGTTGCTTCCACTTTTTAAAAATCGAGCCTTTTCGGTGCTTGGGAAAGAAAACGCATCACTCCGTAGTCAGGAAAATTGCTGCCCAGGAACCAAAATGTTTTTTGAAGCCAAATTTTTTTTTTTTTTGAAACCAAATGTAAAAACGGAGACTGGGATGAGTTTCGGGATGAAATTCCATGTCTAAAAATGGTGTTGCTTCCACTTTTTAAAAATCAAGCGTTTTTGGTGCCTGAGGAAGAAAACGCCTGACTCCGCGGTCAGGAAAAATGCTGCCCAGTAACGAAAATGTTTTTGGAAGCCAATTTTTTTTTTGAAACCAAATGCAAAAACGGAGACTGGGATGAGTTTCGGGATGAAATTCCATGTCTAAAAATGGTGTTGCTTCCACTTTTTAAAAATCAAGCCTTTTTGGTGCCTGGGGAAGAAAACGCATCACTCCGTAGTCAGGAAAACTGCTGCCCAGGAACCAAAATGTTTTTTGAAGCCAAATTTTTTTTTTTGAAACCAAATGTAAAAACGGAGACTGGGATGAGTTTCGGGGTGAAATTCCATGTCTAAAAATGGTGTTGCTTCCACTTTTTTAAAATCAAGCCTTTTTGGTGCCGGAGGAAGAAAACGCCTGACTCCGTGGTCAGGAAAAATGCTGCCCAGGAACCAAAATGTTTTTGGAAGCCAAATTTTTTTTTTTAAACCAAATGCAAAAACGGAGACCAGGATGAGTTTCGGGATGAAATTCCATGTCTAAAAATGGTGTTGCTTCCACTTTTTAAAAATCAAGCGTTTTTGGTGCCTGAGGAAGAAATCCGGTGACTCCACGGTCAGGAAAAATGCTGCCCAGGAACCAAAATGTTTTTGGAAGCAAAATTTTTTTTTTGAAACCAAATACAAAAACGGAGACCAGGATGAGTTTTGGGATGAAATTCCATGTCTAAAAATGGTGTTGCTTCCACTTTTTAAAAATCGAGCCTTTTTGGTGCCTGGGGAAGAAAACGCCTGACTCCGCGGTCAGTAAAAATGCTGCCCAGGAACCAAAATGTTTTTGGAAGCCAATTTTTTTTTTTTTTTTTTTTTGAAACCAAATGTAAAAACGGAGACTGGGATGAGTCTCGGGATGAAATTCCATGTCTAAAAATGGTGTTGCTTCCACTTTTTAAAAATCAAGCCTTTTCGGTGCCTGGGGAAGAAAACGCTTGACTCCATGGTCAGGAAAAATGCTGCCCAGGAACCAAAATGTTTTTTGAAGCCAAAAATTTTTTTTGAAACCAAGTGCAAAAACGGAGACTGGGATGAGTTTGGGGATGAAATTCCATGTCTTAAAATGGTGTTGCTTCCACTTTTTAAAAATCAAGCCTTTTTGGTGCCTGGGGAAGAAAACGCTTGACTCCATGGTCAGGAAAAATGCTGCCCAGGAACGAAAATGTTTTTTTAAGAACTTTTTTTTTTTAAACCAAATGCAAAAACGGAGACCAGGATGAGTTTCGGGATGAAATTCCATGTCTAAAAATGGTGTTGCTTCCACTTTTTAAAAATCAAGCCTTTTTGGTGCCTGGGGAAGAAAACGCATCACTCCGTAGTCAGGAAACCAAAATGTTTTTTGAAGCCAAATTTTTTTTTTTGAAACCAAATGCAAAAACGGAGACCAGGATGAGTTTCGGGATGAAATTCCATGTCTAAAAATGGTGTTGCTTCCACTTTTTAAAAATCAAGCGTTTTTGGTGCCTGAGGAAGAAATCCGGTGACTCCACGGTCAGGAAAAATGCTGCCCAGGAACCAAAATGTTTTTGGAAGCCAAATTTTTTTTTTGAAACCAAATGCAAAAACGGAGACCAGGATGAGTTTTGGGATGAAATTCCATGTCTAAAAATGGTGTTGCTTCCACTTTTTAAAAATCGAGCCTTTTTGGTGCCTGGGGAAGAAAACGCCTGACTCCGTGGTCAGGAAAAATGCTGCCCAGGAACGAAAATGTTTTTGGAAGCCAAATTTTTTTTTGAAACCAAATGCAAAAACGGAGACCAGGATGAGTTTGGGGATGAAATTCCATGTCTAAAAATGGTGTTGCTTCCACTTTTTAAAAATCGAGCCTTTTCGGTGCCTGGGGAAGAAAACGCTTGACTCCATGGTCAGGAAAAATGCTGCCCAGGAACCAAAATGTTTTTTGAAGCCAAAATTTTTTTTTGAAACCAAGTGCAAAAACGGAGACTGGGATGAGTTTGGGGATGAAATTCCATGTCTAAAAATGGTGTTGCTTCCACTTTTTAAAAATCAAGCCTTTTTGGTGCCTGGGGAAGAAAACGCTTGACTCCATGGTCAGGAAAAATGCTGCCCAGGAACGAAAATGTTTTTGGAAGCCAAATTTTTTTTTTGAAACCAAATGCAAAAACGGAGACTGGGATGAGTTTCGGGATGAAATTCCATGTCTAAAAATGGTGTTGCTTCCACTTTTTAAAAATCAAGCCTTTTTTGTGCCTGGGGAAGAAAACGCTTGACTCCATGGTCAGGAAAAATGCTGCCCAGGAACGAAAATGTTTTTTGAAGAACTTTTTTTTTTGAAACCAAATGCAAAAACGGAGACCAGGATGAGTTTCGGGATGAAATTCCATGTCTAAAAATGGTGTTGCTTCCACTTTTTAAAAATCAAGCCTTTTTGGTGCCTGGGGAAGAAAACGCATCACTCCGTAGTCAGGAAAATTGCTGCCCAGGAACCAAAATGTTTTTTGAAGCCAAATTTTTTTTTTTTGAAACCAAATGTAAAAACGGAGACTGGGATGAGTTTCGGGATGAAATTCCATGTCTAAAAATGGTGTTGCTTCCACTTTTTAAAAATCAAGCGTTTTTGGTGCCTGAGGAAGAAAACGCCTGACTCCGTGGTCAGGAAAAATGCTGCCCAGGAACGAAAATGTTTATGGAAGCCAAATTTTTTTTTGAAACCAAATGCAAAAACAGAGACCAGGATGAGTTTGGGGATGAAATTCCATGTCTAAAAATGGTGTTGCTTCCACTTTTTAAAAATCGAGCCTTTTCGCTGCCTGGGGAAGAAAACGCTTGACTCCATGGTCAGGAAAAATGCTGCCCAGGAACCAAAATGTTTTTGGAAGCCAATTTTTTTTTTGAAACCAAATGCAAAAACGGAGACTGGGATGAGTTTCGGGATGAAATTCCATGTCTAAAAATGGTGTTGCTTCCACTTTTTAAAAATCAAGCCTTTTTGGTGCCTGGGGAAGAAAACGCATCACTCCGTAGTCAGGAAAACTGCTGCCCAGGAACCAAAATGTTTTTGGAAGCCAAATTTTTTTTTTTAAACCAAATGCAAAAACGGAGACCAGGATGAGTTTCGGGATGAAATTCCATGTCTAAAAATGGTGTTGCTTCCACTTTTTAAAAATCAAGCGTTTTTGGTGCCTGAGGAAGAAATCCGGTGACTCCACGGTCAGGAAAAATGCTGCCCAGGAACCAAAATGTTTTTGGAAGCCAAATTTTTTTTTTGAAAGCAAATACAAAAACGGAGACCAGGATGAGTTTTGGGATGAAATTCCATGTCTAAAAATGGTGTTGCTTCCACTTTTTAAAAATCGAGCCTTTTTGGTGCCTGGGGAAGAAAACGCCTGACTCCGCGGTCAGTAAAAATGCTGCCCAGGAACCAAAATGTTTTTGGAAGCCAAATTTTTTTTTTTTTTTTTTGAAACCAAATGTAAAAACGGAGACTGGGATGAGTCTCGGGATGAAATTCCATGTCTAAAAATGGTGTTGCTTCCACTTTTTAAAAATCAAGCCTTTTTGGTGCCTGGGGAAGAAAACGCCTGACTCCGTGGTCAGGAAAAATGCTGCCCAGGAACGAAAATGTTTATGGAAGCCAAATTTTTTTTTGAAACCAAATGCAAAAACAGAGACCAGGATGAGTTTGGGGATGAAATTCCATGTCTAAAAATGGTGTTGCTTCCACTTTTTAAAAATCGAGCCTTTTCGCTGCCTGGGGAAGAAAACGCTTGACTCCATGGTCAGGAAAAATGCTGCCCAGGAACCAAAATGTTTTTTGAAGCCAAAAATTTTTTTTGAAACCAAGTGCAAAAACGGAGACTGGGATGAGTTTGGGGATGAAATTCCATGTCTAAAAATGGTGTTGCTTCCACTTTTTAAAAATCGAGCCTTTTTGGTGCCTGGGGAAGAAAACGCCTGACTCCGTGGTCAGGAAAAATGCTGCCCAGGAACCAAAATGTTTTTTGAAGGAATTTTTTTTTTTGAAACCAAATGCAAAAATGGAGACTGGGATGAGTTTCGGGATGAAATTCCATGTCTAAATATGGTGTTGCTTCCACTTTCTAAAAATCAAGCCTTTTTGGTGCCTGGGGAAGAAAACGCTTGACTCCATGGTCAGGAAAAATGCTGCCCAGGAACCAAAATGTTTTTGGAAGCCAAAATTTTTTTTTGAAACCAAGTGCAAAAATGGAGACTGGGATGAATTTCAGGATTAAATTCCATGTCTAAAAATGGTGTTGCTTCCACTTTTTAAAAATCAAGCCTTTTTTGTGCCTGGGGAAGAAAACGCTTGACTCCATGGTCAGGAAAAATGTTGCCCAGGAACCAAAATGTTTTTGGAAGCCAAAAATTTTTTTTGAAACCAAGTGCAAAAACGGAGACCAGGATGAGTTTGGGGATGAAATTCCATGTCTAAAAATGGTGTTGCTTCCACTTTTTAAAAAACAAGCCTTTTTGGTGCCTGGGGAAGAAATCCGGTGACTCCGCGGTCAGGAAAAATGCTGCCCAGGAACGAAAATGTTTTTGGAAGCCAAATTTTTTTTTTTAAACCAAATGCAAAAACGGAGACTGGGATGAGTTTCGGGATGAAATTCCATGTCTAAAAATGGTGTTGCTTTCACTTTTTAAAAATCAAGCCTTTTTTGTGCCTGGGGAAGAAAACGCTTGACTCCATGGTCAGGAAAAATGCTGCCCAGGAACGAAAATGTTTTTTTAAGAACTTTTTTTTTTGAAACCAAATGCAAAAACGGAGACCAGGATGAGTTTCGGGATGAAATTCCATGTCTAAAAATGGTGTTGCTTCCACTTTTTAAAAATCAAGCCTTTTTGGTGCCTGGGGAAGAAAACGCATCACTCCGTAGTCAGGAAAATTGCTGCCCAGGAACCAAAATGTTTTTTGAAGCCAAATTTTTTTTTTTGAAACCAAATGTAAAAACGGAGACTGGGATGAGTTTCGGGATGAAATTCCATGTCTAAAAATGGTGTTGCTTCCACTTTTTAAAAATCAAGCGTTTTTGGTGCCTGAGGAAGAAAACGCCTGACTCCGCGGTCAGGAAAAATGCTGCCCAGTAACGAAAATGTTTTTGGAAGCCAATTTTTTTTTTGAAACCAAATGCAAAAACGGAGACTGGGATGAGTTTCGGGATGAAATTCCATGTCTAAAAATGGTGTTGCTTCCACTTTTTAAAAATCAAGCCTTTTTGGTGCCTGGGGAAGAAAACGCATCACTCCGTAGTCAGGAAAACTGCTGCCCAGGAACCAAAATGTTTTTTGAAGCCAAATTTTTTTTTTTTGAAACCAAATGTAAAAACGGAGACTGGGATGAGTTTCGGGATGAAATTCCATGTCTAAAAATGGTGTTGCTTCCACTTTTTTAAAATCAAGCCTTTTTGGTGCCGGAGGAAGAAAACGCCTGACTCCGCGGTCAGGAAAAATGCTGCCCAGGAACCAAAATGTTTTTGGAAGCCAAATTTTTTTTTTTAAACCAAATGCAAAAACGGAGACCAGGATGAGTTTCGGGATGAAATTCCATGTCTAAAAATGGTGTTGCTTCCACTTTTTAAAAATCAAGCGTTTTTGGTGCCTGAGGAAGAAATCCGGTGACTCCGCGGTCAGGAAAAATGCTGCCCAGGAACCAAAATGTTTTTGGAAGCCAAAAATTTTTTTTGAAACCAAGTGCAAGAACAGAGACCAGGATGAGTTTTGGGATGAAATTCAATATCTAAAAATGGTGTTGCTTCCACTTTTTAAAAATCGAGCCTTTTTTGCCTGTGGAAGGAAATGCCTGACTCCGCTGTCAGGAAAAATGCTGCCCAGGAACCAAAATGTTTTTGGAAGCCAAATTTTTTTTTTTTTTTTGAAACCAAATGTAAAAACGGAGACTGGGATGAGTTTCGGGATGAAATTCCATGTCTAAAAATGGTGTTGCTTCCACTTTTTAAAAATCAAGCCTTTTTGGTGCCTGGGGAAGAAAACGCCTGACTCCGTGGTCAGGAAAAATGCTGCCCAGGAACGAAAATGTTTTTGGAAGCCAAATTTTTTTTTGAAACCAAATGCAAAAACGGAGACCAGGATGAGTTTGGGGATGAAATTCCATGTCTAAAAATGGTGTTGCTTCCACTTTTTAAAAATCGAGCCTTTTCGGTGCCTGGGGAAGAAAACGCTTGACTCCACGGTCAGGAAAAATGCTGCCCAGGAACCAAAATGTTTTTTGAAGCCAAAATTTTTTTTTGAAACCAAGTGCAAAAACGGAGACTGGGATGAGTTTCGGGATGAAATTCCATGTCTAAAAATGGTGTTGCTTCCACTTTTTAAAAATCAAGCCTTTTTGGTGCCTGGGGAAGGAAACGCCTGACTCCGTGTTCAGGAAAAATGCTGCCCAGGAATGAAAATGTTTTTGGAAGCCAAATTTTTTTTTGAAACCAAATGCAAAAACGGAGACCAGGATGAGTTTGGGGATGAAATTCCATGTCTAAAAATGGTGTTGCTTCCACTTTTTAAAAATCGAGCCTTTTTGGTGCCTGGGGAAGAAAACGCCTGACTCCGTGGTCAGGAAAAATGCTGCCCAGGAACCAAAATGTTTTTTGAAGCCAAAAATTTTTTTTGAAACCAAGTGCAAAAACAGAGACCAGGATGAGTTTTGGGATGAAATTCCATGTCTAAAAATGGTGTTGCTTCCACTTTTTAAAAATCGAGCCTTTTTGGTGCCTGGGGAAGAAAACGCCTGACTCCGTGGTCAGGAAAAATGCTGCCCAGGAACCAAAATGTTTTTTGAAGGAATTTTTTTTTTTGAAACCAAATGCAAAAACGGACACAAGGATGAGTTTCGGGATGAAAGTCCATGTCTAAATATGGTGTTGCTTCCACTTTCTAAAAATCAAGCCTTTTTGGTGCCTGGGGAAGAAATCCGGTGACTCAGCGGTCAGGAAATATGCTGCCCAGGAATCAAAATGTTTTGGGAAGCCAATTTTTTTTTTTTTGAAACCAAATGCAAAAATGGAGACTGGGATGAGTTTCAGGATTAAATTCCATGTCTAAAAATGGTGTTGCTTCCACTTTTTAAAAATCAAGCCTTTTTTGTGCCTGGGGAAGAAAACGCCTGAGTCCGCGGTCAGGAAAAATGCTGCCCAGGAACCAAAATGTTTTTGGAAGCCAAATTTTTTTTTTGAAACCAAATACAAAAACGGAGACCAGGATGAGTTTTGGGATGAAATTCCATGTCTAAAAATGGTGTTGCTTCCACTTTTTAAAAATCGAGCCTTTTTGGTGCCTGGGGAAGAAAACGCCTGACTCCGCGGTCAGTAAAAATGCTGCCCAGGAACCAAAATGTTTTTGGAAGCCAAATTTTTTTTTTTTTTTTTTGAAACCAAATGTAAAAACGGAGACTGGGATGAGTCTCGGGATGAAATTCCATGTCTAAAAATGGTGTTGCTTCCATTTTTTAAAAATCAAGCCTTTTTGGTGCCTGGGGAAGAAAACGCCTGACTCCGTGGTCAGGAAAAATGCTGCCCAGGAACGAAAATGTTTTTGGAAGCCAAATTTTTTTTTGAAACCAAATGCAAAAACGGAGACCAGGATGAGTTTGGGGATGAAATTCCATGTCTAAAAATGGTGTTGCTTCCACTTTTTAAAAATCGAGCCTTTTCGGTGCC
The DNA here is from genome assembly GCA_037215915.1 of Pantherophis vulpinus. Classification (NCBI taxonomy): domain Eukaryota; kingdom Metazoa; phylum Chordata; class Lepidosauria; order Squamata; family Colubridae; genus Pantherophis; species Pantherophis vulpinus. The sequence continues at coordinate 2,132,956 of JAXLNS010000018.1, read as the reverse complement.
TGGGGAAGAAAACGCTTGACTCCATGGTCAGGAAAAATGCTGCCCAGGAACCAAAATGTTTTTTGAAGCCAAAAATTTTTTTTGAAACCAAGTGCAAAAACGGAGACTGGGATGAGTTTGGGGATGAAATTCCATGTCTAAAAATGGTGTTGCTTCCACTTTTTAAAAATCAAGCCTTTTTGGTGCCTGGGGAAGAAAACGCTTGACTCCATGGTCAGGAAAAATGCTGCCCATGAACCAAAATGTTTTTTGAAGCCAAATTTTTTTTTTTTTGAAACCAAATGTAAAAACGGAGACTGGGATGAGTTTCGGGATGAAATTCCATGTCTAAAAATGGTGTTGCTTCCACTTTCTAAAAATCGAGCCTTTTTGGTGCCTGGGGAAGAAAACGCCTGACTCCGCGGTCAGGAAAAATGCTGCCCAGGAACCAAAATGTTTTTGGAAGCCAAATTTTTTTTTTTTTTTTTTTGAAACCAAATGTAAAAACGGAGACTGGGATGAGTCTTGGGATGAAATTCCATGTCTAAAAATGGTGTTGCTTCCACTTTTTAAAAATCAAGCCTTTTTGGTGCCTGGGGAAGAAAACGCCTGACTCCGTGGTCAGGAAAAATGCTGCCCAGGAACGAAAATGTTTTTGGAAGCCAAATTTTTTTTTTGAAACCAAATGCAAAAACGGAGACTGGGATGAGTTTCGGGATGAAATTCCATGTCTAAAAATGGTGTTGCTTCCACTTTTTAAAAATCAAGCCTTTTTTGTGCCTGGGGAAGAAAACGCTTGACTCCATGGTCAGGAAAAATGCTGCCCAGGAACAAAAATGTTTTTTTAAGAACTTTTTTTTTTGAAACCAAATGCAAAAACGGAGACCAGGATGAGTTTCGGGATGAAATTCCATGTCTAAAAATGGTGTTGCTTCCACTTTTTAAAAATCAAGCCTTTTTGGTGCCTGGGGAAGAAAACGCATCACTCCGTAGTCAGGAAAACTGCTGCCCAGGAACCAAAATGTTTTTTGAAGCCAAATTTTTTTTTTTTGAAACCAAATGTAAAAACGGAGACTGGGATGAGTTTCGGGATGAAATTCCATGTCTAAAAATGGTGTTGCTTCCACTTTTTTAAAATCAAGCCTTTTTGGTGCCGGAGGAAGAAAACGCCTGACTCCGCGGTCAGGAAAAATGCTGCCCAGGAACCAAAATGTTTTTGGAAGCCAAATTTTTTTTTTTAAACCAAATGCAAAAACGGAGACCAGGATGAGTTTCGGGATGAAATTCCATGTCTAAAAATGGTGTTGCTTCCACTTTTTAAAAATCAAGCGTTTTTGGTGCCTGAGGAAGAAATCCGGTGACTCCGCGGTCAGGAAAAATGCTGCCCAGGAACGAAAATGTTTTTGGAAGCCAAATTTTTTTTTGAAACCAAATGCAAAAACGGAGACCAGGATGAGTTTGGGGATGAAATTCCATGTCTAAAAATGGTGTTGCTTCCACTTTTTAAAAATCGAGCCTTTTCGGTGCCTGGGGAAGAAAACGCTTGACTCCATGGTCAGGAAAAATGCTGCCCAGGAACCAAAATGTTTTTTGAAGCCAAAAATTTTTTTTGAAACCAAGTGCAAAAACGGAGACTGGGATGAGTTTGGGGATGAAATTCCATGTCTAAAAATGGTGTTGCTTCCACTTTTTAAAAATCAAGCCTTTTTGGTGCCTGGGGAAGAAAACGCTTGACTCCATGGTCAGGAAAAATGCTGCCCATGAACCAAAATGTTTTTTGAAGCCAAATTTTTTTTTTTTTGAAACCAAATGTAAAAACGGAGACTGGGATGAGTTTCGGGATGAAATTCCATGTCTAAAAATGGTGTTGCTTCCACTTTTTAAAAATCGAGCCTTTTTGGTGCCTGGGGAAGAAAACGCCTGACTCCGCGGTCAGGAAAAATGCTGCCCAGGAACCAAAATGTTTTTGGAAGCCAAATTTTTTTTTTTTTTTTTTTGAAACCAAATGTAAAAACGGAGACTGGGATGAGTCTTGGGATGAAATTCCATGTCTAAAAATGGTGTTGCTTCCACTTTTTAAAAATCAAGCCTTTCTGGTGCCTGGGGAAGAAAACGCCTGACTCCGTGGTCAGGAAAAATGCTGCCCAGGAACGAAAATGTTTTTGGAAGCCAAATTTTTTTTTTGAAACCAAATGCAAAAACGGAGACCAGGATGAGTTTCGGGATGAAATTCCATGTCTAAAAATGGTGTTGCTTCCACTTTTTAAAAATCAAGCCTTTTTGGTGCCTGGGGAAGAAAACGCATCACTCCGTAGTCAGGAAAACTGCTGCCCAGGAACCAAAATGTTTTTTGAAGCCAAATTTTTTTTTTTTGAAACCAAATGTAAAAACGGAGACTGGGATGAGTTTCGGGATGAAATTCCATGTCTAAAAATGGTGTTGCTTCCACTTTTTTAAAATCAAGCCTTTTTGGTGCCGGAGGAAGAAAACGCCTGACTCCGCGGTCAGGAAAAATGCTGCCCAGGAACCAAAATGTTTTTGGGAGCCAAATTTTTTTTTTTAAACCAAATGCAAAAACGGAGACCAGGATGAGTTTCGGGATGAAATTCCATGTCTAAAAATGGTGTTGCTTCCACTTTTTAAAAATCAAGCGTTTTTGGTGCCTGAGGAAGAAATCCGGTGACTCCGCGGTCAGGAAAAATGCTGCCCAGGAACCAAAATGTTTTTGGAAGCCAAAAATTTTTTTTGAAACCAAGTGCAAGAACAGAGACCAGGATGAGTTTTGGGATGAAATTCAATATCTAAAAATGGTGTTGCTTCCACTTTTTAAAAATCGAGCCTTTTTTGCCTGTGGAAGGAAATGCCTGACTCCGCTGTCAGGAAAAATGCTGCCCAGGAACCAAAATGTTTTTGGAAGCCAAATTTTTTTTTTTTTTTGAAACCAAATGTAAAAACGGAGACTGGGATGAGTTTCGGGATGAAATTCCATGTCTAAAAATGGTGTTGCTTCCACTTTTTAAAAATCAAGCCTTTTTGGTGCCTGGGGAAGAAAACGCCTGACTCCGTGGTCAGGAAAAATGCTGCCCAGGAACGAAAATGTTTTTGGAAGCCAAATTTTTTTTTGAAACCAAATGCAAAAACGGAGACCAGGATGAGTTTGGGGATGAAATTCCATGTCTAAAAATGGTGTTGCTTCCACTTTTTAAAAATCGAGCCTTTTCGGTGCCTGGGGAAGAAAACGCTTGACTCCACGGTCAGGAAAAATGCTGCCCAGGAACCAAAATGTTTTTTGAAGCCAAAATTTTTTTTTGAAACCAAGTGCAAAAACGGAGACTGGGATGAGTTTCGGGATGAAATTCCATGTCTAAAAATGGTGTTGCTTCCACTTTTTAAAAATCAAGCCTTTTTGGTGCCTGGGGAAGGAAACGCCTGACTCCGTGGTCAGGAAAAATGCTGCCCAGGAATGAAAATGTTTTTGGAAGCCAAATTTTTTTTTGAAACCAAATGCAAAAACGGAGACCAGGATGAGTTTGGGGATGAAATTCCATGTCTAAAAATGGTGTTGCTTCCACTTTTTAAAAATCGAGCCTTTTTGGTGCCTGGGGAAGAAATCCGGTGACTCAGCGGTCAGGAAATATGCTGCCCAGGAACGAAAATGTTTTTGGAAGCCAATTTTTTTTTTGAAACCAAATGCAAAAACGGAGACTGGGATGAGTTTCAGGATTAAATTCCATGTCTAAAAATGGTGTTGCTTCCACTTTTTAAAAATCAAGCCTTTTTTGTGCCTGGGGAAGAAAACGCTTGACTCCATGGTCAGGAAAAATGCTGCCCAGGAACGAAAATGTTTTTGGAAGCCAAATTTTTTTTTTTAAACCAAATGCAAAAACGGAGACCAGGATGAGTTTCGGGATGAAATTCCATGTCTAAAAATGGTGTTGCTTCCACTTTTTAAAAATCAAGCGTTTTTGGTGCCTGAGGAAGAAATCCGGTGACTCCACGGTCAGGAAAAATGCTGCCCAGGAACCAAAATGTTTTTGGAAGCCAAATTTTTTTTTTGAAACCAAATACAAAAACGGAGACCAGGATGAGTTTTGGGATGAAATTCCATGTCTAAAAATGGTGTTGCTTCCACTTTTTAAAAATCGAGCCTTTTTGGTGCCTGGGGAAGAAAACGCCTGACTCCGCGGTCAGTAAAAATGCTGCCCAGGAACCAAAATGTTTTTGGAAGCCAAATTTTTTTTTTTTTTTTTTGAAACCAAATGTAAAAACGGAGACTGGGATGAGTCTCGGGATGAAATTCCATGTCTAAAAATGGTGTTGCTTCCATTTTTTAAAAATCAAGCCTTTTTGGTGCCTGGGGAAGAAAACGCCTGACTCCGTGGTCAGGAAAAATGCTGCCCAGGAACGAAAATGTTTTTGGAAGCCAAATTTTTTTTTGAAACCAAATGCAAAAACGGAGACCAGGATGAGTTTGGGGATGAAATTCCATGTCTAAAAATGGTGTTGCTTCCACTTTTTAAAAATCGAGCCTTTTCGGTGCCTGGGGAAGAAAACGCTTGACTCCATGGTCAGGAAAAATGCTGCCCAGGAACCAAAATGTTTTTTGAAGCCAAAAATTTTTTTTGAAACCAAGTGCAAAAACGGAGACTGGGATGAGTTTGGGGATGAAATTCCATGTCTAAAAATGGTGTTGCTTCCACTTTTTAAAAATCAAGCCTTTTTGGTGCCTGGGGAAGAAAACGCTTGAATCCATGGTCAGGAAAAATGCTGCCCATGAACCAAAATGTTTTTTGAAGCCAAATTTTTTTTTTTTTGAAACCAAATGTAAAAACGGAGACTGGGATGAGTTTCGGGATGAAATTCTATGTCTAAAAATGGTGTTGCTTCCACTTTTTAAAAATCGAGCCTTTTTGGTGCCTGGGGAAGAAAACGCCTGACTCCGCGGTCAGGAAAAATGCTGCCCAGGAACCAAAATGTTTTTGGAAGCCAAATTTTTTTTTTTTTTTTTTTGAAACCAAATGTAAAAACGGAGACTGGGATGAGTCTTGGGATGAAATTCCATGTCTAAAAATGGTGTTGCTTCCACTTTTTAAAAATCAAGCCTTTTTGGTGCCTGGGGAAGAAAACGCCTGACTCCGTGGTCAGGAAAAATGCTGCCCAGGAACGAAAATGTTTTTGGAAGCCAAATTTTTTTTTTGAAACCAAATGCAAAAACGGAGACTGGGATGAGTTTCGGGATGAAATTCCATGTCTAAAAATGGTGTTGCTTCCACTTTTTAAAAATCAAGCCTTTTTTGTGCCTGGGGAAGAAAACGCTTGAGTCCATGGTCAGGAAAAATGCTGCCCAGGAACAAAAATGTTTTTTTAAGAACTTTTTTTTTTGAAACCAAATGCAAAAACGGAGACCAGGATGAGTTTCGGGATGAAATTCCATGTCTAAAAATGGTGTTGCTTCCACTTTTTAAAAATCAAGCCTTTTTGGTGCCTGGGGAAGAAAACGCATCACTCCGTAGTCAGGAAAATTGCTGCCCAGGAACCAAAATTTTTTTTGAAGCCAAATTTTTTTTTTTGAAACCAAATGTAAAAACGGAGACTGGGATGAGTTTCGGGATGAAATTCCATGTCTAAAAATGGTGTTGCTTCCACTTTTTAAAAATCAAGCGTTTTTGGTGCCTGAGGAAGAAAACGCCTGACTCCGCGGTCAGGAAAAATGCTGCCCAGTAACGAAAATGTTTTTGGAAGCCAATTTTTTTTTTGAAACCAAATGCAAAAACGGAGACTGGGATGAGTTTCGGGATGAAATTCCATGTCTAAAAATGGTGTTGCTTCCACTTTTTAAAAATCAAGCCTTTTTGGTGCCTGGGGAAGAAAACGCATCACTCCGTAGTCAGGAAAACTGCTGCCCAGGAACCAAAAGGTTTTTGGAAGCCAAATTTTTTTTTTTAAACCAAATGCAAAAACGGAGACCAGGACGAGTTTCGGGATGAAATTCCATGTCTAAAAATGGTGTTGCTTCCACTTTTTAAAAATCAAGCGTTTTTGGTGCCTGAGGAAGAAATCCGGTGACTCCACGGTCAGGAAAAATGCTGCCCAGGAACCAAAATGTTTTTGGAAGCCAAATTTTTTTTTTGAAACCAAATACAAAAACGGAGACCAGGATGAGTTTTGGGATGAAATTCCATGTCTAAAAATGGTGTTGCTTCCACTTTTTAAAAATCGAGCCTTTTTGGTGCCTGGGGAAGAAAACGCCTGACTCCGCGGTCAGTAAAAATGCTGCCCAGGAACCAAAATGTTTTCGGAAGCCAAATTTTTTTTTTTTTTTTTTTGAAACCAAATGTAAAAACGGAGACTGGGATGAGTCTCGGGATGAAATTCCATGTCTAAAAATGGTGTTGCTTCCATTTTTTAAAAATAAAGCCTTTTTGGTGCCTGGGGAAGAAAACGCCTGACTCCGTGGTCAGGAAAAATGCTGCCCAGGAACGAAAATGTTTTTGGAAGCCAAATTTTTTTTTGAAACCAAATGCAAAAACGGAGACCAGGATGAGTTTGGGGATGAAATTCCATGTCTAAAAATGGTGTTGCTTCCACTTTTTAAAAATCGAGCCTTTTCGGTGCCTGGGGAAGAAAACGCTTGACTCCATGGTCAGGAAAAATGCTGCCCAGGAACCAAAATGTTTTTTGAAGCCAAAAATTTTTTTTGAAACCAAGTGCAAAAACGGAGACTGGGATGAGTTTGGGGATGAAATTCCATGTCTAAAAATGGTGTTGCTTCCACTTTTTAAAAATCAAGCCTTTTTGGTGCCTGGGGAAGAAAACGCCTGACTCCGTGGTCAGGAAAAATGCTGCCCAGGAACGAAAATGTTTTTGGAAGCCAAATTTTTTTTTTGAAACCAAATGCAAAAACGGAGACTGGGATGAGTTTCGGGATGAAATTCCATGTCTAAAAATGGTGTTGCTTCCACTTTTTAAAAATCAAGCCTTTTTTGTGCCTGGGGAAGAAAACGCTTGACTCCATGGTCAGGAAAAATGCTGCCCAGGAACGAAAATGTTTTTTTAAGAACTTTTTTTTTTGAAACCAAATGCAAAAATGGAGACCAGGATGAGTTTGGGGATGAAATTCCATGTCTAAAAATGGTGTTGCTTCCACTTTTTAAAAATCAAGCCTTTTTGGTGCCTGGGGAAGAAAACGCATCACTCCGTAGTCAGGAAAATTGCTGCCCAGGAACCAAAATTTTTTTTGAAGCCAAATTTTTTTTTTTGAAACCAAATGTAAAAACGGAGACTGGGATGAGTTTCGGGATGAAATTCCATGTCTAAAAATGGTGTTGCTTCCACTTTTTAAAAATCAAGCGTTTTTGGTGCCTGAGGAAGAAAATGCCTGACTCCGCGGTCAGGAAAAATGCTGCCCAGGAACCAAAATGTTTTTTGAAGCCAATTTTTTTTTTTGAAACCAAATGTAAAAACGGAGACTGGGATGAGTTTCGGGATGAAATTCCATGTCTAAAAATGGTGTTGCTTCCACTTTTTTAAAATCAAGCCTTTTTGGTGCCGGAGGAAGAAAACGCCTGACTCCGCGGTCAGGAAAAATGCTGCCCAGGAACCAAAATGTTTTTGGAAGCCAAATTTTTTTTTTTAAACCAAATGCAAAAACGGAGACCAGGATGAGTTTCGGGATGAAATTCCATGTCTAAAAATGGTGTTGCTTCCACTTTTTAAAAATCAAGCGTTTTTGGTGCCTGAGGAAGAAATCCGGTGACTCCGCGGTCAGGAAAAATGCTGCCCAGGAACCAAAATGTTTTTGGAAGCCAAATTTTTTTTTTGAAACCAAATACAAAAACGGAGACCAGGATGAGTTTTGGGATGAAATTCCATGTCTAAAAATGGTGTTGCTTCCACTTTTTAAAAATCGAGCCTTTTTGGTGCCTGGGGAAGAAAACGCATCACTCCGTAGTCAGGAAAAATGCTGCCCAGGAACGAAAATGTTTATGGAAGCCAATTTTTTTTTTTTTTTTTTTGAAACCAAATGTAAAAACGGAGACTGGGATGAGTCTCGGGATGAAATTCCATGTCTAAAAATGGTGTTGCTTCCACTTTTTAAAAATCAAGCCTTTTTGGTGCCTGGGGAAGAAAACGCCTGACTCCGTGGTCAGGAAAAATGCTGCCCAGGAACGAAAATGTTTATGGAAGCCAAATTTTTTTTTGAAACCGTATGTAAAAACGGAGACTGGGATGAGTCTCGGGATGAAATTCCATGTCTAAAAATGGTGTTGCTTCCATTTTTTAAAAATAAAGCCTTTTTGGTGCCTGGGGAAGAAAACGCCTGACTCCGTGGTCAGGAAAAATGCTGCCCAGGAACGAAAATGTTTTTGGAAGCCAAATTTTTTTTTGAAACCAAATGCAAAAACGGAGACCAGGATGAGTTTGGGGATGAAATTCCATGTCTAAAAATGGTGTTGCTTCCACTTTTTAAAAATCGAGCCTTTTCGGTGCCTGGGGAAGAAAACGCTTGACTCCATGGTCAGGAAAAATGCTGCCCAGGAACCAAAATGTTTTTTGAAGCCAAAAATTTTTTTTGAAACCAAGTGCAAAAACGGAGACTGGGATGAGATTGGGGATGAAATTCCATGTCTAAAAATGGTGTTGCTTCCACTTTTTAAAAATCAAGCCTTTTTGGTGCCTGGGGAAGAAAACGCCTGACTCCGTGGTCAGGAAAAATGCTGCCCAGGAACGAAAATGTTTTTGGAAGCCAAATTTTTTTTTTGAAACCAAATGCAAAAACGGAGACTGGGATGAGTTTCGGGATGAAATTCCATGTCTAAAAATGGTGTTGCTTCCACTTTTTAAAAATCAAGCCTTTTTTGTGCCTGGGGAAGAAAACGCTTGACTCCATGGTCAGGAAAAATGCTGCCCAGGAACGAAAATGTTTTTTTAAGAACTTTTTTTTTTGAAACCAAATGCAAAAACGGAGACCAGGATGAGTTTGGGGATGAAATTCCATGTCTAAAAATGGTGTTGCTTCCACTTTTTAAAAATCAAGCCTTTTTGGTGCCTGGGGAAGAAAACGCATCACTCCGTGGTCAGGAAAAATGCTGCCCAGGAACGAAAATGTTTTTGGAAGCCAAATTTTTTTTTTGAAACCAAATGCAAAAACGGAGACTGGGATGAGTTTCGGGATGAAATTCCATGTCTAAAAATGGTGTTGCTTCCACTTTTTAAAAATCAAGCCTTTTTTGTGCCTGGGGAAGAAAATGCTTGAGTCCATGGTCAGGAAAAATGCTGCCCAGGAACAAAAATGTTTTTTTAAGAACTTTTTTTTTTGAAACCAAATGCAAAAACGGAGACCAGGATGAGTTTCGGGATGAAATTCCATGTCTAAAAATGGTGTTGCTTCCACTTTTTAAAAATCAAGCCTTTTTGGTGCCTGGGGAAGAAAACGCATCACTCCGTAGTCAGGAAAATTGCTGCCCAGGAACCAAAATTTTTTTTGAAGCCAAATTTTTTTTTTTGAAACCAAATGTAAAAACGGAGACTGGGATGAGTTTCGGGATGAAATTCCATGTCTAAAAATGGTGTTGCTTCCACTTTTTAAAAATCAAGCCTTTTTTGTGCCTGGGGAAGAAAACGCTTGAGTCCATGGTCAGGAAAAATGCTGCCCAGGAACAAAAATGTTTTTTTAAGAACTTTTTTTTTTGAAACCAAATGCAAAAACGGAGACCAGGATGAGTTTCGGGATGAAATTCCATGTCTAAAAATGGTGTTGCTTCCACTTTTTAAAAATCAAGCCTTTTTTGTGCCTGGGGAAGAAAACGCTTGACTCCATGGTCAGGAAAAATGCTGCCCAGGAACGAAAATGTTTTTTTAAGAACTTTTTTTTTTGAAACCAAATGCAAAAACGGAGACCAGGATGAGTTTGGGGATGAAATTCCATGTCTAAAAATGGTGTTGCTTCCACTTTTTAAAAATCAAGCCTTTTTGGTGCCTGGGGAAGAAAACACATCACTCCGTAGTCAGGAAAATTGCTGCCCAGGAACCAAAATTTTTTTTGAAGCCAAATTTTTTTTTTTGAAACCAAATGTAAAAACGGAGACTGGGATGAGTTTCGGGATGAAATTCCATGTCTAAAAATGGTGTTGCTTCCACTTTTTAAAAATCAAGCGTTTTTGGTGCCTGAGGAAGAAAACGCCTGACTCCGCGGTCAGGAAAAATGCTGCCCAGGAACCAAAATGTTTTTTGAAGCCAATTTTTTTTTTTGAAACCAAATGTAAAAACGGAGACTGGGATGAGTTTCGGGATGAAATTCCATGTCTAAAAATGGTGTTGCTTCCACTTTTTTAAAATCAAGCCTTTTTGGTGCCGGAGGAAGAAAACGCCTGACTCCGCGGTCAGGAAAAATGCTGCCCAGGAACCAAAATGTTTTTGGAAGCCAAATTTTTTTTTTTAAACCAAATGCAAAAACGGAGACCAGGATGAGTTTCGGGATGAAATTCCATGTCTAAAAATGGTGTTGCTTCCACTTTTTAAAAATCAAGCGTTTTTGGTGCCTGAGGAAGAAATCCGGTGACTCCGCGGTCAGGAAAAATGCTGCCCAGGAACCAAAATGTTTTTGGAAGCCAAATTTTTTTTTTGAAACCAAATACAAAAACGGAGACCAGGATGAGTTTTGGGATGAAATTCCATGTCTAAAAATGGTGTTGCTTCCACTTTTTAAAAATCGAGCCTTTTTGGTGCCTGGGGAAGAAAACGCATCACTCCGTAGTCAGGAAAAATGCTGCCCAGGAACGAAAATGTTTATGGAAGCCAATTTTTTTTTTTTTTTTTTTGAAACCAAATGTAAAAACGGAGACTGGGATGAGTCTCGGGATGAAATTCCATGTCTAAAAATGGTGTTGCTTCCACTTTTTAAAAATCAAGCCTTTTTGGTGCCTGGGGAAGAAAACGCCTGACTCCGTGGTCAGGAAAAATGCTGCCCAGGAACGAAAATGTTTATGGAAGCCAAATTTTTTTTTGAAACCAAATGTAAAAACGGAGACTGGGATGAGTCTCGGGATGAAATTCCATGTCTAAAAATGGTGTTGCTTCCATTTTTTAAAAATAAAGCCTTTTTGGTGCCTGGGGAAGAAAACGCCTGACTCCGTGGTCAGGAAAAATGCTGCCCAGGAACGAAAATGTTTTTGGAAGCCAAATTTTTTTTTGAAACCAAATGCAAAAACGGAGACCAGGATGAGTTTGGGGATGAAATTCCATGTCTAAAAATGGTGTTGCTTCCACTTTTTAAAAATCGAGCCTTTTCGGTGCCTGGGGAAGAAAACGCTTGACTCCATGGTCAGGAAAAATGCTGCCCAGGAACCAAAATGTTTTTTGAAGCCAAAAATTTTTTTTGAAACCAAGTGCAAAAACGGAGACTGGGATGAGTTTGGGGATGAAATTCCATGTCTAAAAATGGTGTTGCTTCCACTTTTTAAAAATCAAGCCTTTTTGGTGCCTGGGGAAGAAAACGCCTGACTCCGTGGTCAGGAAAAATGCTGCCCAGGAACGAAAATGTTTTTGGAAGCCAAATTTTTTTTTTGAAACCAAATGCAAAAACGGAGACTGGGATGAGTTTCGGGATGAAATTCCATGTCTAAAAATGGTGTTGCTTCCACTTTTTAAAAATCAAGCCTTTTTTGTGCCTGGGGAAGAAAACGCTTGACTCCATGGTCAGGAAAAATGCTGCCCAGGAACGAAAATGTTTTTTTAAGAACTTTTTTTTTTGAAACCAAATGCAAAAACGGAGACCAGGATGAGTTTGGGGATGAAATTCCATGTCTAAAAATGGTGTTGCTTCCACTTTTTAAAAATCAAGCCTTTTTGGTGCCTGGGGAAGAAAACGCATCACTCCGTAGTCAGGAAAATTGCTGCCCAGGAACCAAAATTTTTTTTGAAGCCAAATTTTTTTTTTTGAAACCAAATGTAAAAACGGAGACTGGGATGAGTTTCGGGATGAAATTCCATGTCTAAAAATGGTGTTGCTTCCACTTTTTAAAAATCAAGCGTTTTTGGTGCCTGAGGAAGAAAACGCCTGACTCCGCGGTCAGGAAAAATGCTGCCCAGGAACCAAAATGTTTTTTGAAGCCAATTTTTTTTTTTGAAACCAAATGTAAAAACGGAGACTGGGATGAGTTTCGGGATGAAATTCCATGTCTAAAAATGGTGTTGCTTCCACTTTTTTAAAATCAAGCCTTTTTGGTGCCGGAGGAAGAAAACGCCTGACTCCGCGGTCAGGAAAAATGCTGCCCAGGAACCAAAATGTTTTTGGAAGCCAAATTTTTTTTTTTAAACCAAATGCAAAAACGGAGACCAGGATGAGTTTCGGGATGAAATTCCATGTCTAAAAATGGTGTTGCTTCCACTTTTTAAAAATCAAGCGTTTTTGGTGCCTGAGGAAGAAATCCGGTGACTCCGCGGTCAGGAAAAATGCTGCCCAGGAACCAAAATGTTTTTGGAAGCCAAATTTTTTTTTTGAAACCAAATACAAAAACGGAGACCAGGATGAGTTTTGGGATGAAATTCCATGTCTAAAAATGGTGTTGCTTCCACTTTTTAAAAATCGAGCCTTTTTGGTGCCTGGGGAAGAAAACGCATCACTCCGTAGTCAGGAAAAATGCTGCCCAGGAACGAAAATGTTTATGGAAGCCAATTTTTTTTTTTTTTTTTTTGAAACCAAATGTAAAAACGGAGACTGGGATGAGTCTCGGGATGAAATTCCATGTCTAAAAATGGTGTTGCTTCCACTTTTTAAAAATCAAGCCTTTTTGGTGCCTGGGGAAGAAAACGCCTGACTCCGTGGTCAGGAAAAATGCTGCCCAGGAACGAAAATGTTTATGGAAGCCAAATTTTTTTTTGAAACCAAATGCAAAAACAGAGACCAGGATGAGTTTGGGGATGAAATTCCATGTCTAAAAATGGTGTTGCTTCCACTTTTTAAAAATCGAGCCTTTTCGCTGCCTGGGGAAGAAAACGCTTGACTCCATGGTCAGGAAAAATGCTGCCCAGGAACCAAAATGTTTTTTGAAGCCAAAAATTTTTTTTGAAACCAAGTGCAAAAACGGAGACTGGGATGAGTTTGGGGATGAAATTCCATGTCTAAAAATGGTGTTGCTTCCACTTTTTAAAAATCAAGCCTTTTTTGTGCCTGGGGAAGAAAACGCTTGACTCCGTGGTCAGGAAAAATGCTGCCCAGGAACCAAAATGTTTTTGGAAGCCAAATTTTTTTTTTTTTTTTTTTTGAAACCAAATGTAAAAACGGAGACTGGGATGAGTCTTGGGATGAAATTCCATGTCTAAAAATGGTGTTGCTTCCACTTTTTAAAAATCGAGCCTTTTTGGTGCCTGGGGAAGAAAACGCCTGACTCCGTGGTCAGGAAAAATGCTGCCCAGGAACCAAAATGTTTTTGGAAGGAATTTTTTTTTTTGAAACCAAATGCAAAAATGGAGACTGGGATGAGTTTTGGGATGAAATTCCATGTCTAAATATGGTGTTGCTTCCACTTTCTAAAAATCAAGCCTTTTTGGTGCCTGGGGAAGAAAACGCTTGACTCCATGGTCAGGAAAAATGCTGCCCAGGAACCAAAATGTTTTTGGAAGCCAAAAATTTTTTTTGAAACCAAGTGCAAAAATGGAGACTGGGATGAATTTCAGGATTAAATTCCATGTCTAAAAATGGTGTTGCTTCCACTTTTTAAAAATCAAGCCTTTTTTGTGCCTGGGGAAGAAAACGCTTGACTCCATGGTCAGGAAAAATGTTGCCCAGGAACCAAAATGTTTTTGGAAGCCAAAAATTTTTTTTGAAACCAAGTGCAAAAACGGAGACCAGGATGAGTTTGGGGATGAAATTCCATGTCTAAAAATGGTGTTGCTTCCACTTTTTAAAAAACAAGCCTTTTTGGTGCCTGGGGAAGAAATCCGGTGACTCCGCGGTCAGGAAAAATGCTGCCCAGGAACGAAAATGTTTTTGGAAGCCAAATTTTTTTTTTTTAAACCAAATGCAAAAACGGAGACTGGGATGAGTTTCGGGATGAAATTCCATGTCTAAAAATGGTGTTGCTTTCACTTTTTAAAAATCAAGCCTTTTTTGTGCCTGGGGAAGAAAACGCTTGACTCCATGGTCAGGAAAAATGCTGCCCAGGAACGAAAATGTTTTTTTAAGAACTTTTTTTTTTGAAACCAAATGCAAAAACGGAGACCAGGATGAGTTTCGGGATGAAATTCCATGTCTAAAAATGGTGTTGTTTCCACTTTTTAAAAATCAAGCCTTTTTGGTGCCTGGGGAAGAAAACGCATCACTCCGTAGTCAGGAAAATTGCTGCCCAGGAACCAAAATGTTTTTTGAAGCCAAATTTTTTTTTTTGAAACCAAATGTAAAAACGGAGACTGGGATGAGTTTCGGGATGAAATTCCATGTCTAAAAATGGTGTTGCTTCCACTTTTTAAAAATCAAGCGTTTTTGGTGCCTGAGGAAGAAAACGCCTGACTCCGCGGTCAGGAAAAATGCTGCCCAGTAACGAAAATGTTTTTGGAAGCCAATTTTTTTTTTGAAACCAAATGCAAAAACGGAGACTGGGATGAGTTTCGGGATGAAATTCCATGTCTAAAAATGGTTTTGCTTCCACTTTTTAAAAATCAAGCCTTTTTGGTGCCTGGGGAAGAAAACGCATCACTCCGTAGTCAGGAAAATTGCTGCCCAGGAACCAAAATGTTTTTTGAAGCCAAATTTTTTTTTTTGAAACCAAATGTAAAAACGGAGACTGGGATGAGTTTCGGGATGAAATTCCATGTCTAAAAATGGTTTTGCTTCCACTTTTTAAAAATCAAGCCTTTTTGGTGCCTGGGGAAGAAAATGCCTGACTCCGCGGTCAGGAAAAATGCTGCCCAGGAACCAAAAGGTTTTTGGAAGCCAATTTTTTTTTTTTTAAACCAAATGTAAAAACGGAGACCAGGATGAGTTTGGGGATGAAATTCCATGTCTAAAAATGGTGTTGCTTCCACTTTTTAAAAATCAAGCCTTTTTGGTGCCTGGGGAAGAAAACGCATCACTCCGTAGTCAGGAAAACTGCTGCCCAGGAACCAAAATGTTTTTTGAAGCCAAATTTTTTTTTTTTGAAACCAAATGTAAAAACGGAGACTGGGATGAGTTTCGGGATGAAATTCCATGTCTAAAAATGGTGTTGCTTCCACTTTTTAAAAATCAAGCGTTTTTGGTGCCTGAGGAAGAAATCCGGTGACTCCGCGGTCAGGAAAAATGCTGCCCAGGAACCAAAATGTTTTTGGAAGCCAAAAATTTTTTTTGAAACCAAGTGCAAGAACAGAGACCAGGATGAGTTTTGGGATGAAATTCAATATCTAAAAATGGTGTTGCTTCCACTTTTTAAAAATCGAGCCTTTTTTGCCTGTGGAAGGAAATGCCTGACTCCGCTGTCAGGAAAAATGCTGCCCAGGAACCAAAATGTTTTTGGAAGCCAAATTTTTTTTTTTTTTTTTAAACCAAATGTAAAAACGGAGACTGGGATGAGTTTCGGGATGAAATTCCATGTCTAAAAATGGTGTTGCTTCCACTTTTTAAAAATCAAGCCTTTTTGGTGCCTGGGGAAGAAAACGCCTGACTCCGTGGTCAGGAAAAATGCTGCCCAGGAACGAAAATGTTTTTGGAAGCCAAATTTTTTTTTGAAACCAAATGCAAAAACGGAGACCAGGATGAGTTTGGGGATGAAATTCCATGTCTAAAAATGGTGTTGCTTCCACTTTTTAAAAATCGAGCCTTTTCGGTGCCTGGGGAAGAAAACGCTTGACTCCACGGTCAGGAAAAATGCTGCCCAGGAACCAAAATGTTTTTTGAAGCCAAAATTTTTTTTTGAAACCAAGTGCAAAAACGGAGACTGGGATGAGTTTCGGGATGAAATTCCATGTCTAAAAATGGTGTTGCTTCCACTTTTTAAAAATCAAGCCTTTTTGGTGCCTGGGGAAGGAAACGCCTGACTCCGTGGTCAGGAAAAATGCTGCCCAGGAATGAAAATGTTTTTGGAAGCCAAATTTTTTTTTGAAACCAAATGCAAAAACGGAGACCAGGATGAGTTTGGGGATGAAATTCCATGTCTAAAAATGGTGTTGCTTCCACTTTTTAAAAATCGAGCCTTTTTGGTGCCTGGGGAAGAAAACGCCTGACTCCGTGGTCAGGAAAAATGCTGCCCAGGAACCAAAATGTTTTTTGAAGCCAAAAATTTTTTTTGAAACCAAGTGCAAAAACAGAGACCAGGATGAGTTTTGGGATGAAATTCCATGTCTAAAAATGGTGTTGCTTCCACTTTTTAAAAATCGAGCCTTTTTGGTGCCTGGGGAAGAAAACGCCTGACTCCGTGGTCAGGAAAAATGCTGCCCAGGAACCAAAATGTTTTTTGAAGGAATTTTTTTTTTTGAAACCAAATGCAAAAACGGACACAAGGATGAGTTTCGGGATGAAAGTCCATGTCTAAATATGGTGTTGCTTCCACTTTCTAAAAATCAAGCCTTTTTGGTGCCTGGGGAAGAAATCCGGTGACTCAGCGGTCAGGAAATATGCTGCCCAGGAATCAAAATGTTTTGGGAAGCCAATTTTTTTTTTTTGAAACCAAATGCAAAAATGGAGACTGGGATGAGTTTCAGGATTAAATTCCATGTCTAAAAATGGTGTTGCTTCCACTTTTTAAAAATCAAGCCTTTTTTGTGCCTGGGGAAGAAAACGCTTGACTCCATGGTCAGGAAAAATGCTGCCCAGGAACCAAAATGTTTTTGAAAGCCAAATTTTTTTTTTTTTTTGAAACCAAATGTAAAAACGGAGACCAGGATGAGTTTTGGGATGAAATTCAATGTCTAAAAATGGTGTTGCTTCCACTTTTTAAAAATCGAGCCTTTTTGGTGCCTGGGGAAGGAAACGCTTGACTCCGCAGTCAGGAAAAATGCTGCCCAGGAACGAAAATGTTTTTGGAAGCCAAATTTTTTTTTGAAACCAAATGCAAAAACGGAGACCAGGATGAGTTTGGGGATGAAATTCCATGTCTAAAAATGGTTTTGCTTCCACTTTTTAAAAATCAAGCCTTTTTGGTGCCTGGGGAAGAAAATGCCTGACTCCGCGGTCAGGAAAAATGCTGCCCAGGAACCAAAAGGTTTTTGGAAGCCAATTTTTTTTTTTTTTAAACCAAATGTAAAAACGGAGACTGGGATGAGTTTGGGGATGAAATTCCATGTCTAAAAATGGTGTTGCTTCCACTTTTTAAAAATCGAGCCTTTTTTGCCTGGGGAAGGAAATGCCTGTCTCCGTGGTCAGGAAAAATGCTGCCCAGGAACCAAAATGTTTTTTGAAGCCAAAAATTTTTTTTGAAACCAAGTGCAAAAACAGAGACCAGGATGAGTTTTGGGATGAAATTCTATGTCTAAAAATGGTGTTGCTTCCACTTTTTAAAAATCGAGCCTTTTTGGTGCCTGGGGAAGGAAACGCTTGACTCCGCAGTCAGGAAAAATGCTGGCCAGGAACGAAAATGTTTTTGGAAGCCAAATTTATTTTTGAAACCAAATGCAAAAACGGAGACCAGGATGAGTTTTGGGATGAAATTCAATGTCTAAAAATGGTGTTGCTTCCACTTTTTAAAAATCGAGCCTTTTTTGCCTGGGGAAGGAAATGCCTGTCTCCGTGGTCAGGAAAAATGCTGCCCAGGAACCAAAATGTTTTTTGAAGCCAAAAATTTTTTTTGAAACCAAGTGCAAAAACAGAGACCAGGATGAGTTTTGGGATGAAATTCTATGTCTAAAAATGGTGTTGCTTCCACTTTTTAAAAATCGAGCCTTTTTGGTGCCTGGGGAAGGAAACGCTTGACTCCGCAGTCAGGAAAAATGCTGGCCAGGAACGAAAATGTTTTTGGAAGCCAAATTTATTTTTGAAACCAAATGCAAAAACGGAGACCAGGATGAGTTTTGGGATGAAATTCAATGTCTAAAAATGGTGTTGCTTCCACTTTTTAAAAATCAAGCCTTTTTGGTGCCTGGGGAAGAAAACGCCTGACTCCGTGGTCAGGAAAAATGCTGCCCAGGAACGAAAATGTTTTTGGAAGCCAAATTTTTTTTTGAAACCAAATGCAAAAACGGAGACCAGGATGAGTTTGGGGATGAAATTCCATGTCTAAAAATGGTGTTGCTTCCACTTTTTAAAAATCGAGCCTTTTTGGTGCCTGGGGAAGAAAACGCCTGACTCCGTGGTCAGGAAAAATGCTGCCCAGGAACCAAAATGTTTTTTGAAGGAATTTTTTTTTTTGAAACCAAATGCAAAAACGGACACAAGGATGAGTTTCGGGATGAAATTCCATGTCTAAATATGGTGTTGCTTCCACTTTCTAAAAATCAAGCCTTTTTGGTGCCTGGGGAAGAAATCCGGTGACTCTGCGGTCAGGAAATATGCTGCCCAGGAATCAAAATGTTTTGGGAAGCCAATTTTTTTTTTTTTTTTAAACCAAATGCAAAAATGGAGACTGGGATGAGTTTCAGGATTAAATTCCATGTCTAAAAATGGTGTTGCTTCCACTTTTTAAAAATCAAGTCTTTTTGGTGCCTGGGGAAGAAAACGCCTGACTCCATGGTCAGGAAAAATGCTGCCCAGGAACGAAAATGTTTTTGGAAGCCAAATTTTTTTTTTGAAACCAAATACAAAAACGGAGACCAGGATGAGTTTGGGGATGAAATTCCATGTCTAAAAATGGTGTTGCTTCCACTTTTTAAAAATCGAGCCTTTTTGGTGTTTGGGGAAGAAAACGCCTGACTCCGTGGTCAGGAAAAATGCTGCCCAGGAACCAAAATGTTTTTTGAAGGAATTTTTTTTTTTGAAACCAAATGCAAAAACGGACACAAGGATGAGTTTCGGGATGAAATTCCATGTCTAAAAATGGTTTTGCTTCCACTTTTTAAAAATCAAGCCTTTTTGGTGCCTGGGGAAGAAAACGCCTGACTCCGTGGTCAGGAAAAATGCTGCCCAGGAACGAAAATGTTTTTGGAAGCCAAATTTTTTTTTGAAACCAAATGCAAAAACGGAGACCAGGATGAGTTTGGGGATGAAATTCCATGTCTAAAAATGGTGTTGCTTCCACTTTTTAAAAATCAAGCCTTTTTGGTGCCTGGGGAAGAAAACGCATCACTCCGTAGTCAGGAAAAATGCTGCCCAGGAACCAAAATGTTTTTTGAAGCCAATTTGTTTTTTTTTTTGAAACCAAATGCAAAAACGGAGACCAGGATGAATTTCGGGATGAAATTCCATGTCTAAAAATGGTGTTGCTTCCACTTTTTAAAAATCGAGCCTTTTTTCCCTGGGGAAGAAAATGCCTGACTCCGCGGTCAGGAAAAATGCTGCCCAGGAACCAAAAGGTTTTTGGAAGCCAAAATATTTTTTTTTGAAACCAAATGGAAAAACGGAGACTGGGATGAGTTTGGGGATGAAATTCCATGTCTAAAAATGGTTTTGCTTCCACTTTTTAAAAATCAAGCCTTTTTGGTGCCTGGGGAAGAAAACGCCTGACTCCGTGGTCAGGAAAAATGCTGCCCAGGAACGAAAATGTTTTTTGAAGGAATTTTTTTTTTTGAAACCAAATGCAAAAACGGACACAAGGATGAGTTTCGGGATGAAATTCCATGTCTAAATATGGTGTTGCTTCCACTTTCTAAAAATCAAGCCTTTTTGGTGCCTGGAGAAGAAAACGCATGACTCAGCGGTTAGGAGAAATACTGCCCAGGGACCAAAATGTTTTGGGAAGCCAATTTTTTTTTTTGAAACCAAATGCAAAAATGGAGACTGGGATGAGTTTCAGGATTAAATTCCATGTCTAAAAATGGTGTTGCTTCCACTTTTTAAAAATCAAGTCTTTTTGGTGCCTGGGGAAGAAAACGCCTGACTCCATGGTCAGGAAAAATGCTGCCCAGGAACGAAAATGTTTTTGGAAGCCAAATTTTTTTTTTGAAACCAAATACAAAAACGGAGACCAGGATGAGTTTGGGGATGAAATTCCATGTCTAAAAATGGTGTTGCTTCCACTTTTTAAAAATCGAGCCTTTTTGGTGTTTGGGGAAGAAAACGCCTGACTCCGTGGTCAGGAAAAATGCTGCCCAGGAACCAAAATGTTTTTTGAAGGAATTTTTTTTTTTGAAACCAAATGCAAAAACGGACACAAGGATGAGTTTCGGGATGAATTTCCATGTCTAAAAATGGTTTTGCTTCCACTTTTTAAAAATCAAGCCTTTTTGGTGCCTGGGGAAGAAAACGCCTGACTCCGTGGTCAGGAAAAATGCTGCCCAGGAACGAAAATGTTTTTGGAAGCCAAATTTTTTTTTGAAACCAAATGCAAAAACGGAGACCAGGATGAGTTTGGGGATGAAATTCCATGTCTAAAAATGGTGTTGCTTCCACTTTTTAAAAATCAAGCCTTTTTGGTGCCTGGGGAAGAAAACGCATCACTCCGTAGTCAGGAAAAATGCTGCCCAGGAACCAAAATGTTTTTTGAAGCCAATTTGTTTTTTTTTTTGAAACCAAATGCAAAAACGGAGACCAGGATGAATTTCGGGATGAAATTCCATGTCTAAAAATGGTGTTGCTTCCACTTTTTAAAAATCGAGCCTTTTTTCCCTGGGGAAGAAAATGCCTGACTCCGCGGTCAGGAAAAATGCTGCCCAGGAACCAAAAGGTTTTTGGAAGCCAAAATATTTTTTTTTGAAACCAAATGGAAAAACGGAGACTGGGATGAGTTTGGGGATGAAATTCCATGTCTAAAAATGGTTTTGCTTCCACTTTTTAAAAATCAAGCCTTTTTGGTGCCTGGGGAAGAAAACGCCTGACTCCGTGGTCAGGAAAAATGCTGCCCAGGAACGAAAATGTTTTTTGAAGGAATTTTTTTTTTTGAAACCAAATGCAAAAACGGACACAAGGATGAGTTTCGGGATGAAATTCCATGTCTAAATATGGTGTTGCTTCCACTTTCTAAAAATCAAGCCTTTTTGGTGCCTGGAGAAGAAAACGCATGACTCAGCGGTTAGGAGAAATACTGCCCAGGGACCAAAATGTTTTGGGAAGCCAATTTTTTTTTTTGAAACCAAATGCAAAAATGGAGACTGGGATGAGTTTCAGGATTAAATTCCATGTCTAAAAATGGTGTTGCTTCCACTTTTTAAAAATCAAGCCTTTTTTGTGCCTGGGGAAGAAAACGCTTGACTCCATGGTCAGGAAAAATGCTGCCCAGGAACGAAAATGTTTTTGGAAGCCAAATTTTTTTTTGAAACCAAATGCAAAAACGGAGACCAGGATGAGTTTGGGGATGAAATTCCATGTCTAAAAATGGTTTTGCTTCCACTTTTTAAAAATCAAGCCTTTTTGGTGCCTGGGGAAGAAAACGCCTGACTCCGTGGTCAGGAAAAATGCTGCCCAGGAAAAAAATGTTTTTGGAAGCCAAATTTTTTTTTGAAACCAAATGCAAAAACGGAGACCAGGATGAGTTTGGGGATGAAATTCCATGTCTAAAAATGGTGTTGCTTCCACTTTTTAAAAATCGAGCCTTTTTGGTGCCTGGGGAAGAAAACGCCTGACTCCGTGGTCAGGAAAAATGCTGCCCAGGAACCAAAATGTTTTTTGAAGGAATTTTTTTTTTTGAAACCAAATGCAAAAACGGACACAAGGATGAGTTTCGGGATGAAATTCCATGTCTAAATATGGTGTTGCTTCCACTTTCTAAAAATCGAGCCTTTTTGGTGCCTGGAGAAGAAAACGCATGACTCAGCGGTTAGGAGAAATACTGCCCAGGGACCAAAATGTTTTGGGAAGCCAATTTTTTTTTTTGAAACCAAATGCAAAAATGGAGACTGGGATGACTTTCAGGATTAAATTCCATGTCTAAAAATGGTGTTGCTTCCACTTTTTAAAAATCAAGCCTTTTTTGTGCCTGGGGAAGAAAACGCTTGACTCCATGGTCAGGAAAAATGCTGCCCAGGAACCAAAATGTTTTTTGAAGCCAAAAATTTTTTTTGAAACCAAGTGCAAAAACAGAGACCAGGATGAGTTTTGGGATGAAATTCTATGTCTAAAAATGGTGTTGCTTCCACTTTTTAAAAATCGAGCCTTTTTGGTGCCTGGGGAAGAAAACGCTTGACTCCGCAGTCAGGAAAAATGCTGCCCAGGAACGAAAATGTTTTTGGAAGCCAAATTTTTTTTTGAAACCAAATGCAAAAACGGAGACCAGGATGAGTTTGGGGATGAAATTCCATGTCTAAAAATGGTTTTGCTTCCACTTTTTAAAAATCAAGCCTTTTTGGTGCCTGGGGAAGAAAACGCCTGACTCCGTGGTCAGGAAAAATGCTGCCCAGGAAAAAAATGTTTTTGGAAGCCAAATTTTTTTTTGAAACCAAATGCAAAAACGGAGACCAGGATGAGTTTGGGGATGAAATTCCATGTCTAAAAATGGTGTTGCTTCCACTTTTTAAAAATCGAGCCTTTTTGGTGCCTGGGGAAGAAAACGCCTGACTCCGTGGTCAGGAAAAATGCTGCCCAGGAACCAAAATGTTTTTTGAAGGAATTTTTTTTTTTGAAACCAAATGCAAAAACGGACACAAGGATGAGTTTCGGGATGAAATTCCATGTCTAAATATGGTGTTGCTTCCACTTTCTAAAAATCAAGCCTTTTTGGTGCCTGGGGAAGAAATCCGGTGACTCAGCGGTCAGGAAATATGCTGCCCAGGAATCAAAATGTTTTGGGAAGCCAATTTTTTTTTTTTGAAACCAAATGCAAAAATGGAGACTGGGATGAGTTTCCGGATTAAATTCCATGTCTAAAAATGGTGTTGCTTCCACTTTTTAAAAATCAAGCCTTTTTTGTGCCTGGGGAAGAAAACGCTTGACTCCATGGTCAGGAAAAATGCTGCCCAGGAACCAAAATGTTTTTGAAAGCCAAATTTTTTTTTTTTTTGAAACCAAATGTAAAAACGGAGACTGGGATGAGTTTTGGGATGAAATTCAATGTCTAAAAATGGTGTTGCTTCCACTTTTTAAAAATCGAGCCTTTTTGGTGCCTGGGGAAGGAAATGCCTGACTCCGCGGTCAGGAAAAATGCTGCCCAGGAACCAAAAGGTTTTTGGAAGCCAATTTTTTTTTTTTTAAACCAAATGTAAAAACGGAGACTGGGATGAGTTTGGGGATGAAATTCCATGTCTAAAAATGGTGTTGCTTCCACTTTTTAAAAATCGAGCCTTTTTTGCCTGGGGAAGGAAATGCCTGTCTCCGTGGTCAGGAAAAATGCTGCCCAGGAACCAAAATGTTTTTTGAAGCCAAAATTTTTTTTTGAAACCAAGTGCAAAAACAGAGACCAGGATGAGTTTTGGGATGAAATTCTATGTCTAAAAATGGTGTTGCTTCCACTTTTTAAAAATCGAGCCTTTTTGGTGCCTGGGGAAGGAAACGCTTGACTCCGCAGTCAGGAAAAATGCTGGCCAGGAACGAAAATGTTTTTGGAAGCCAAATTTATTTTTGAAACCAAATGCAAAAACGGAGACCAGGATGAGTTTTGGGATGAAATTCAATGTCTAAAAATGGTGTTGCTTCCACTTTTTAAAAATCAAGCCTTTTTGGTGCCTGGGGAAGAAAACGCCTGACTCCGTGGTCAGGAAAAATGCTGCCCAGGAACGAAAATGTTTTTGGAAGCCAAATTTTTTTTTGAAACCAAATGCAAAAACGGAGACCAGGATGAGTTTGGGGATGAAATTCCATGTCTAAAAATGGTGTTGCTTCCACTTTTTAAAAATCGAGCCTTTTTGGTGCCTGGGGAAGAAAACGCCTGACTCCGTGGTCAGGAAAAATGCTGCCCAGGAACCAAAATGATTTTTGAAGGAATTTTTTTTTTTGAAACCAAATGCAAAAACGGACACAAGGATGAGTTTCGGGATGAAATTCCATGTCTAAATATGGTGTTGCTTCCACTTTCTAAAAATCAAGCCTTTTTGGTGCCTGGGGAAGAAATCCGGTGACTCCGCGGTCAGGAAATATGCTGCCCAGGAATCAAAATGTTTTGGGAAGCCAATTTTTTTTTTTTTGAAACCAAATGCAAAAATGGAGACTGGGATGAGTTTCAGGATTAAATTCCATGTCTAAAAATGGTGTTGCTTCCACTTTTTAAAAATCAAGTCTTTTTGGTGCCTGGGGAAGAAAATGCCTGACTCCATGGTCAGGAAAAATGCTGCCCAGGAACGAAAATGTTTTTGGAAGCCAAATTTTTTTTTGAAACCAAATACAAAAACGGAGACCAGGATGAGTTTGGGGATGAAATTCCATGTCTAAAAATGGTGTTGCTTCCACTTTTTAAAAATCGAGCCTTTTTGGTGCCTGGGGAAGAAAACGCCTGACTCCGTGGTCAGGAAAAATGCTGCCCAGGAACCAAAATGTTTTTTGAAGGAATTTTTTTTTTTGAAACCAAATGCAAAAACGGACACAAGGATGAGTTTCGGGATGAAATTCCATGTCTAAAAATGGTTTTGCTTCCACTTTTTAAAAATCAAGCCTTTTTGGTGCCTGGGGAAGAAAACGCCTGACACCGTGGTCAGGAAAAATGCTGCCCAGGAACGAAAATGTTTTTGGAAGCCAAATTTTTTTTTGAAACCAAATGCAAAAACGGAGACCAGGATGAGTTTGGGGATGAAATTCCATGTCTAAAAATGGTGTTGCTTCCACTTTTTAAAAATCAAGCCTTTTTGGTGCCTGGGGAAGAAAACGCCTGACTCCGTGGTCAGGAAAAATGCTGCCCAGGAACGAAAATGTTTTTGGAAGCCAAATTTTTTTTTGAAACCAAATGCAAAAACGGAGACCAGGATGAGTTTGGGGATGAAATTCCATGTCTAAAAATGGTGTTGCTTCCACTTTTTAAAAATCGAGCCTTTTTGGTGCCTGGGGAAGAAAACGCCTGACTCCGTGGTCAGGAAAAATGCTGCCCAGGAACCAAAATGATTTTTGAAGGAATTTTTTTTTTTGAAACCAAATGCAAAAACGGACACAAGGATGAGTTTCGGGATGAAATTCCATGTCTAAATATGGTGTTGCTTCCACTTTCTAAAAATCAAGCCTTTTTGGTGCCTGGGGAAGAAATCCGGTGACTCCGCGGTCAGGAAATATGCTGCCCAGGAATCAAAATGTTTTGGGAAGCCAATTTTTTTTTTTTTGAAACCAAATGCAAAAATGGAGACTGGGATGAGTTTCAGGATTAAATTCCATGTCTAAAAATGGTGTTGCTTCCACTTTTTAAAAATCAAGTCTTTTTGGTGCCTGGGGAAGAAAATGCCTGACTCCATGGTCAGGAAAAATGCTGCCCAGGAACGAAAATGTTTTTGGAAGCCAAATTTTTTTTTGAAACCAAATACAAAAACGGAGACCAGGATGAGTTTGGGGATGAAATTCCATGTCTAAAAATGGTGTTGCTTCCACTTTTTAAAAATCGAGCCTTTTTGGTGCCTGGGGAAGAAAACGCCTGACTCCGTGGTCAGGAAAAATGCTGCCCAGGAACCAAAATGTTTTTTGAAGGAATTTTTTTTTTTGAAACCAAATGCAAAAACGGACACAAGGATGAGTTTCGGGATGAAATTCCATGTCTAAAAATGGTTTTGCTTCCACTTTTTAAAAATCAAGCCTTTTTGGTGCCTGGGGAAGAAAACGCCTGACACCGTGGTCAGGAAAAATGCTGCCCAGGAACGAAAATGTTTTTGGAAGCCAAATTTTTTTTTGAAACCAAATGCAAAAACGGAGACCAGGATGAGTTTGGGGATGAAATTCCATGTCTAAAAATGGTGTTGCTTCCACTTTTTAAAAATCAAGCCTTTTTGGTGCCTGGGGAAGAAAACGCATCACTCCGTAGTCAGGAAAAATGCTGCCCAGGAACCAAAATGTTTTTTGAAGCCAATTTGTTTTTTTTTTTGAAACCAAATGCAAAAACGGAGACCAGGATGAATTTCGGGATGAAATTCCATGTCTAAAAATGGTGTTGCTTCCACTTTTTAAAAATCGAGCCTTTTTTCCCTGGGGAAGAAAATGCCTGACTCCGCGGTCAGGAAAAATGCTGCCCAGGAACCAAAATGTTTTTTGAAGCCAAAAATTTTTTTTGAAACCAAGTGCAAAAACAGAGACCAGGATGAGTTTTGGGATGAAATTCTATGTCTAAAAATGGTGTTGCTTCCACTTTTTAAAAATCGAGCCTTTTTGGTGCCTGGGGAAGAAAACGCTTGACTCCGCGGTCAGGAAAAATGCTGCCCAGGAACGAAAATGTTTTTGGAAGCCAAATTTTTTTTTGAAACCAAATGCAAAAACGGAGACCAGGATGAGTTTGGGGAGGAAATTCCATGTCTAAAAATGGTTTTGCTTCCACTTTTTAAAAATCAAGCCTTTTTGGTGCCTGGGGAAGAAAACGCATCACTCCGTAGTCAGGAAAAATGCTGCCCAGGAACCAAAATGTTTTTTGAAGCCAATTTGTTTTTTTTTTGAAACCAAATGCAAAAACGGAGACCAGGATGAATTTCGGGATGAAATTCCATGTCTAAAAATGGTGTTGCTTCCACTTTTTAAAAATCGAGCCTTTTTTGCCTGGGGAAGGAAATACCTGTCTCCGCGGTCAGGAAAAATGCTGCCCAGGAACCAAAATGTTTTTTGAACAACTTTTTTTTTTGAAACCAAATACAAAAATGGACACAAGGATGAGTTTCAGGATTAAATTCCATGTCTAAAAATGGTGTTGCGTCCACTTTTTAAAAATCGAGCCTTTTTGGTGCCTGGGGAAGAAAACGCCTGACTCCGTGGTCAGGAAAAATGCTGCCCAGGAACCAAAATGTTTTTGGAAGCCAAATTTTTTTTTTGAAACCAAATGCAAAAACGGAGACCAGGATGAGTTTGGGGATGAAATTCCATGTCTAAAAATGGTGTTGCTTCCACTTTTTAAAAATCAAGCCTTTTTGGTGCCTGGGGAAGAAAACGCTTGACTCCATGGTCAGGAAAAATGCTGCCCAGGAACCAAAATGTTTTTGGAAGCCAAAATTTTTTTTTGAAACCAAGTGCAAAAACAGAGACCAGGATGAGTTTTGGGATGAAATTCAATGTCTAAAAATGGTGTTGCTTCCACTTTTTAAAAATCGAGCCTTTTTTGCCTGTGGAAGGAAATGCCTGACTCCGCGGTCAGGAAAAATGCTGTCCAGGAACCAAAATGTTTTTGGAAGCCATTTTTTTTTTTTTTTTTGAAACCAAATGTAAAAACGGAGACTGGGATGAGTTTCGGGATGAAATTCCATGTCTAAAAATGGTGTTGCTTCCACTTTTTAAAAATCAAGCCTTTTTGGTGCCTGGGGAAGAAAACGCCTGACTCCGCAGTCAGGAAAAATGCTGCCCAGGAACGAAAATGTTTTTGGAAGCCAAATTTTTTTTTGAAACCAAATGCAAAAACGGAGACCAGGATGAGTTTGGGGATGAAATTCCATGTCTAAAAATGGTGTTGCTTCCACTTTTTAAAAATCGAGCCTTTTTGGTGCCTGGGGAAGAAAACGCCTGACTCCGTGGTCAGGAAAAATGCTGCCCAGGAACCAAAATGTTTTTTGAACAACTTTTTTTTTTGAAACCAAATACAAAAATGGACACAAGGATGAGTTTCAGGATTAAATTCCATGTCTAAAAATGGTGTTGCGTCCACTTTTTAAAAATCGAGCCTTTTTGGTGCCTGGGGAAGAAAACGCCTGACTCCGTGGTCTGGAAAAATGCTGCCCAGGAACCAAAATGTTTTTGGAAGCCAAATTTTTTTTTTGAAACCAAATGCAAAAACGGAGACCAGGATGAGTTTGGGGATTAAATTCCATGTCTAAAAATGGTGTTGCTTCCACTTTTTAAAAATCAAGCCTTTTTGGTGCCTGGGGAAGAAAACGCTTGACTCCATGGTCAGGAAAAATGCTGCCCAGGAACCAAAATGTTTTTGGAAGCCAAAAATTTTTTTTGAAACCAAGTGCAAAAACAGAGACCAGGATGAGTTTTGGGATGAAATTCTATGTCTAAAAATGGTGTTGCTTCCACTTTTTAAAAATCGAGCCTTTTTGGTGCCTGGGGAAGAAAACGCTTGACTCCGCGGTCAGGAAAAATGCTGCCCAGGAACGAAAATGTTTTTGGAAGCCAAATTTTTTTTTGAAACCAAATGCAAAAACGGAGACCAGGATGAGTTTGGGGAGGAAATTCCATGTCTAAAAATGGTTTTGCTTCCACTTTTTAAAAATCAAGCCTTTTTTGTGCCTGGGGAAGAAAACGCTTGACTCCATGGTCAGGAAAAATGCTGCCCAGGAACCAAAATGTTTTGGGAAGCCAAAAATTTTTTTTGAAACCAAGTGCAAAAACAGAGACCAGGATGAGTTTTGGGATGAAATTCTATGTCTAAAAATGGTGTTGCTTCCACTTTTTAAAAATCGAGCCTTTTTGGTGCCTGGGGAAGAAAACGCTTGACTCCGCGGTCAGGAAAAATGCTGCCCAGGAACGAAAATGTTTTTGGAAGCCAAATTTTTTTTTGAAACCAAATGCAAAAACGGAGACCAGGATGAGTTTGGGGAGGAAATTCCATGTCTAAAAATGGTTTTGCTTCCACTTTTTAAAAATCAAGCCTTTTTGGTGCCTGGGGAAGAAAACGCATCACTCCGTAGTCAGGAAAAATGCTGCCCAGGAACCAAAATGTTTTTTGAAGCCAATTTGTTTTTTTTTTGAAACCAAATGCAAAAACGGAGACCAGGATGAATTTCGGGATGAAATTCCATGTCTAAAAATGGTGTTGCTTCCACTTTTTAAAAATCGAGCCTTTTTTGCCTGGGGAAGGAAATACCTGTCTCCGCGGTCAGGAAAAATGCTGCCCAGGAACCAAAATGTTTTTTGAACAACTTTTTTTTTTGAAACCAAATACAAAAATGGACACAAGGATGAGTTTCAGGATTAAATTCCATGTCTAAAAATGGTGTTGCGTCCACTTTTTAAAAATCGAGCCTTTTTGGTGCCTGGGGAAGAAAACGCCTGACTCCGTGGTCAGGAAAAATGCTGCCCAGGAACCAAAATGTTTTTGGAAGCCAAATTTTTTTTTTGAAACCAAATGCAAAAACGGAGACCAGGATGAGTTTGGGGATTAAATTCCATGTCTAAAAATGGTGTTGCTTCCACTTTTTAAAAATCAAGCCTTTTTGGTGCCTGGGGAAGAAAACGCTTGACTCCATGGTCAGGAAAAATGCTGCCCAGGAACCAAAATGTTTTTGGAAGCCAAAATTTTTTTTTGAAACCAAGTGCAAAAACAGAGACCAGGATGAGTTTTGGGATGAAATTCAATGTCTAAAAATGGTGTTGCTTCCACTTTTTAAAAATCGAGCCTTTTTTGCCTGTGGAAGGAAATGCCTGACTCCGCGGTCAGGAAAAATGCTGTCCAGGAACCAAAATGTTTTTGGAAGCCATTTTTTTTTTTTTTTTTTTGAAACCAAATGTAAAAACGGAGACTGGGATGAGTTTCGGGATGAAATTCCATGTCTAAAAATGGTGTTGCTTCCACTTTTTAAAAATCAAGCCTTTTTGGTGCCTGGGGAAGAAAAAGCCTGACTCCGCAGTCAGGAAAAATGCTGCCCAGGAACGAAAATGTTTTTGGAAGCCAAATTTTTTTTTGAAACCAAATGCAAAAACGGAGACCAGGATGAGTTTGGGGATGAAATTCCATGTCTAAAAATGGTGTTGCTTCCACTTTTTAAAAATCGAGCCTTTTTGGTGCCTGGGGAAGAAAACGCCTGACTCCGTGGTCAGGAAAAATGCTGCCCAGGAACCAAAATGTTTTTTGAACAACTTTTTTTTTTGAAACCAAATACAAAAATGGACACAAGGATGAGTTTCAGGATTAAATTCCATGTCTAAAAATGGTGTTGCGTCCACTTTTTAAAAATCGAGCCTTTTTGGTGCCTGGGGAAGAAAACGCCTGACTCCGTGGTCAGGAAAAATGCTGCCCAGGAACCAAAATGTTTTTGGAAGCCAAAAATTTTTTTTGAAACCAAGTGCAAAAACAGAGACCAGGATGAGTTTTGGGATGAAATTCTATGTCTAAAAATGGTGTTGCTTCCACTTTTTAAAAATCGAGCCTTTTTGGTGCCTGGGGAAGAAAACGCTTGACTCCGCGGTCAGGAAAAATGCTGCCCAGGAACGAAAATGTTTTTGGAAGCCAAATTTTTTTTTGAAACCAAATGCAAAAACGGAGACCAGGATGAGTTTGGGGAGGAAATTCCATGTCTAAAAATGGTGTTGCTTCCACTTTTTAAAAATCAAGCCTTTTTGGTGCCTGGGGAAGAAAACGCATCACTCCGTAGTCAGGAAAAATGCTGCCCAGGAACCAAAATGTTTTTTGAAGCCAATTTGTTTTTTTTTTGAAACCAAATGCAAAAACGGAGACCAGGATGAATTTCGGGATGAAATTCCATGTCTAAAAATGGTGTTGCTTCCACTTTTTAAAAATCGAGCCTTTTTTGCCTGGGGAAGGAAATACCTGTCTCCGCGGTCAGGAAAAATGCTGCCCAGGAACCAAAATGTTTTTTGAACAACTTTTTTTTTTGAAACCAAATACAAAAATGGACACAAGGATGAGTTTCAGGATTAAATTCCATGTCTAAAAATGGTGTTGCGTCCACTTTTTAAAAATCGAGCCTTTTTGGTGCCTGGGGAAGAAAACGCCTGACTCCGTGGTCAGGAAAAATGCTGCCCAGGAACCAAAATGTTTTTTGAAGCCAAATTTTTTTTTTGAAACCAAATGCAAAAACAGAGACCAGGATGAGTTTGGGGATTAAATTCCATGTCTAAAAATGGTGTTGCTTCCACTTTTTAAAAATCAAGCCTTTTTGGTGCCTGGGGAAGAAAACGCCTGACTCCGTGGTCAGGAAAAATGCTGTCCAGGAACCAAAATGTTTTTGGAAGCCATTTTTTTTTTTTTTTTTGAAACCAAATGTAAAAACGGAGACTGGGATGAGTTTCGGGATGAAATTCCATGTCTAAAAATGGTGTTGCTTCCACTTTTTAAAAATCAAGCCTTTTTGGTGCCTGGGGAAGAAAACGCCTGACTCCGCAGTCAGGAAAAATGCTGCCCAGGAACGAAAATGTTTTTGGAAGCCAAATTTTTTTTTGAAACCAAATGCAAAAACGGAGACCAGGATGAGTTTGGGGATGAAATTCCATGTCTAAAAATGGTGTTGCTTCCACTTTTTAAAAATCGAGCCTTTTTGGTGCCTGGGGAAGAAAACGCCTGACTCCGTGGTCAGGAAAAATGCTGCCCAGGAACCAAAATGTTTTTTGAACAACTTTTTTTTTTGAAACCAAATACAAAAATGGACACAAGGATGAGTTTCAGGATTAAATTCCATGTCTAAAAATGGTGTTGCTTCCACTTTTTAAAAATCAAGCCTTTTTGGTGCCTGGGGAAGAAAACGCTTGACTCCATGGTCAGGAAAAATGCTGCCCAGGAACCAAAATGTTTTTGGAAGCCAAAATTTTTTTTTGAAACCAAGTGCAAAAACCGAGACCAGGATGAGTTTTGGGATGAAATTCAATGTCTAAAAATGGTGTTGCTTCCACTTTTTAAAAATCAAGCCTTTTTGGTGCCTGGGGAAGAAAACGCTTGACTCCATGGTCAGGAAAAATGCTGCCCAGGAACCAAAATGTTTTTGGAAGCCAAAATTTTTTTTTGAAACCAAGTGCAAAAACAGAGACCAGGATGAGTTTTGGGATGAAATTCAATGTCTAAAAATGGTGTTGCTTCCACTTTTTAAAAATCGAGCCTTTTTTGCCTGTGGAAGGAAATGCCTGACTCCGCGGTCAGGAAAAATGCTGTCCAGGAACCAAAATGTTTTTGGAAGCCATTTTTTTTTTTTTTTTTGAAACCAAATGTAAAAACGGAGACTGGGATGAGTTTCGGGATGAAATTCCATGTCTAAAAATGGTGTTGCTTCCACTTTTTAAAAATCAAGCCTTTTTGGTGCCTGGGGAAGAAAACGCCTGACTCCGCAGTCAGGAAAAATGCTGCCCAGGAACGAAAATGTTTTTGGAAGCCAAATTTTTTTTTGAAACCAAATGCAAAAACGGAGACCAGGATGAGTTTGGGGATGAAATTCCATGTCTAAAAATGGTGTTGCTTCCACTTTTTAAAAATCGAGCCTTTTTGGTGCCTGGGGAAGAAAACGCTTGACTCCGCGGTCAGGAAAAATGCTGCCCAGGAACCAAAATGTTTTTGGAAGCCAAATTTTTTTTTTGAAACCAAATGCAAAAACGGAGACCAGGATGAGTTTGGGGATTAAATTCCATGTCTAAAAATGGTGTTGCTTCCACTTTTTAAAAATCAAGCCTTTTTGGTGCCTGGGGAAGAAAACGCTTGACTCCATGGTCAGGAAAAATGCTGCCCAGGAACCAAAATGTTTTTGGAAGCCAAAAATTTTTTTTGAAACCAAGTGCAAAAACAGAGACCAGGATGAGTTTTGGGATGAAATTCTATGTCTAAAAATGGTGTTGCTTCCACTTTTTAAAAATCGAGCCTTTTTGGTGCCTGGGAAAGAAAACGCTTGACTCCGCGGTCAGGAAAAATGCTGCCCAGGAACGAAAATGTTTTTGGAAGCCAAATTTTTTTTTGAAACCAAATGCAAAAACGGAGACCAGGATGAGTTTGGGGAGGAAATTCCATGTCTAAAAATGGTTTTGCTTCCACTTTTTAAAAATCAAGCCTTTTTTGTGCCTGGGGAAGAAAACGCTTGACTCCATGGTCAGGAAAAATGCTGCCCAGGAACCAAAATGTTTTGGGAAGCCAAAAATTTTTTTTGAAACCAAGTGCAAAAACAGAGACCAGGATGAGTTTTGGGATGAAATTCTATGTCTAAAAATGGTGTTGCTTCCACTTTTTAAAAATCAAGCCTTTTTGGTGCCTGGGGAAGAAAACGCCTGACTCCGCAGTCAGGAAAAATGCTGCCCAGGAACGAAAATGTTTTTGGAAGCCAAATTTTTTTTTGAAACCAAATGCAAAAACGGAGACCAGGATGAGTTTGGGGATGAAATTCCATGTCTAAAAATGGTGTTGCTTCCACTTTTTAAAAATCGAGCCTTTTTGGTGCCTGGGGAAGAAAACGCCTGACTCCGTGGTCAGGAAAAATGCTGCCCAGGAACCAAAATGTTTTTTGAACAACTTTTTTTTTTGAAACCAAATACAAAAATGGACACAAGGATGAGTTTCAGGATTAAATTCCATGTCTAAAAATGGTGTTGCTTCCACTTTTTAAAAATCAAGCCTTTTTGGTGCCTGGGGAAGAAAACGCTTGACTCCATGGTCAGGAAAAATGCTGCCCAGGAACCAAAATGTTTTTGGAAGCCAAAATTTTTTTTTGAAACCAAGTGCAAAAACAGAGACCAGGATGAGTTTTGGGATGAAATTCAATGTCTAAAAATGGTGTTGCTTCCACTTTTTAAAAATCAAGCCTTTTTGGTGCCTGGGGAAGAAAACGCTTGACTCCATGGTCAGGAAAAATGCTGCCCAGGAACCAAAATGTTTTTGGAAGCCAAAATTTTTTTTTGAAACCAAGTGCAAAAACAGAGACCAGGATGAGTTTTGGGATGAAATTCAATGTCTAAAAATGGTGTTGCTTCCACTTTTTAAAAATCGAGCCTTTTTTGCCTGTGGAAGGAAATGCCTGACTCCGCGGTCAGGAAAAATGCTGTCCAGGAACCAAAATGTTTTTGGAAGCCATTTTTTTTTTTTTTTTTGAAACCAAATGTAAAAACGGAGACTGGGATGAGTTTCGGGATGAAATTCCATGTCTAAAAATGGTGTTGCTTCCACTTTTTAAAAATCAAGCCTTTTTGGTGCCTGGGGAAGAAAACGCCTGACTCCGCAGTCAGGAAAAATGCTGCCCAGGAACGAAAATGTTTTTGGAAGCCAAATTTTTTTTTGAAACCAAATGCAAAAACGGAGACCAGGATGAGTTTGGGGATGAAATTCCATGTCTAAAAATGGTGTTGCTTCCACTTTTTAAAAATCGAGCCTTTTTGGTGCCTGGGGAAGAAAACGCTTGACTCCGCGGTCAGGAAAAATGCTGCCCAGGAACCAAAATGTTTTTGGAAGCCAAATTTTTTTTTTGAAACCAAATGCAAAAACGGAGACCAGGATGAGTTTGGGGATTAAATTCCATGTCTAAAAATGGTGTTGCTTCCACTTTTTAAAAATCAAGCCTTTTTGGTGCCTGGGGAAGAAAACGCTTGACTCCATGGTCAGGAAAAATGCTGCCCAGGAACCAAAATGTTTTTGGAAGCCAAAAATTTTTTTTGAAACCAAGTGCAAAAACAGAGACCAGGATGAGTTTTGGGATGAAATTCTATGTCTAAAAATGGTGTTGCTTCCACTTTTTAAAAATCGAGCCTTTTTGGTGCCTGGGGAAGAAAACGCTTGACTCCGCGGTCAGGAAAAATGCTGCCCAGGAACGAAAATGTTTTTGGAAGCCAAATTTTTTTTTGAAACCAAATGCAAAAACGGAGACCAGGATGAGTTTGGGGAGGAAATTCCATGTCTAAAAATGGTTTTGCTTCCACTTTTTAAAAATCAAGCCTTTTTTGTGCCTGGGGAAGAAAACGCTTGACTCCATGGTCAGGAAAAATGCTGCCCAGGAACCAAAATGTTTTGGGAAGCCAAAAATTTTTTTTGAAACCAAGTGCAAAAACAGAGACCAGGATGAGTTTTGGGATGAAATTCTATGTCTAAAAATGGTGTTGCTTCCACTTTTTAAAAATCGAGCCTTTTTGGTGCCTGGGGAAGAAAACGCTTGACTCCGCGGTCAGGAAAAATGCTGCCCAGGAACGAAAATGTTTTTGGAAGCCAAATTTTTTTTTGAAACCAAATGCAAAAACGGAGACCAGGATGAGTTTGGGGAGGAAATTCCATGTCTAAAAATGGTTTTGCTTCCACTTTTTAAAAATCAAGCCTTTTTGGTGCCTGGGGAAGAAAACGCATCACTCCGTAGTCAGGAAAAATGCTGCCCAGGAACCAAAATGTTTTTTGAAGCCAATTTGTTTTTTTTTTGAAACCAAATGCAAAAACGGAGACCAGGATGAATTTCGGGATGAAATTCCATGTCTAAAAATGGTGTTGCTTCCACTTTTTAAAAATCGAGCCTTTTTTGCCTGGGGAAGGAAATACCTGTCTCCGCGGTCAGGAAAAATGCTGCCCAGGAACCAAAATGTTTTTTGAACAACTTTTTTTTTTGAAACCAAATACAAAAATGGACACAAGGATGAGTTTCAGGATTAAATTCCATGTCTAAAAATGGTGTTGCGTCCACTTTTTAAAAATCGAGCCTTTTTGGTGCCTGGGGAAGAAAACGCCTGACTCCGTGGTCAGGAAAAATGCTGCCCAGGAACCAAAATGTTTTTGGAAGCCAAATTTTTTTTTTGAAACCAAATGCAAAAACGGAGACCAGGATGAGTTTGGGGATTAAATTCCATGTCTAAAAATGGTGTTGCTTCCACTTTTTAAAAATCAAGCCTTTTTGGTGCCTGGGGAAGAAAACGCTTGACTCCATGGTCAGGAAAAATGCTGCCCAGGAACCAAAATGTTTTTGGAAGCCAAAATTTTTTTTTGAAACCAAGTGCAAAAACAGAGACCAGGATGAGTTTTGGGATGAAATTCAATGTCTAAAAATGGTGTTGCTTCCACTTTTTAAAAATCGAGCCTTTTTTGCCTGTGGAAGGAAATGCCTGACTCCGCGGTCAGGAAAAATGCTGTCCAGGAACCAAAATGTTTTTGGAAGCCATTTTTTTTTTTTTTTTTTGAAACCAAATGTAAAAACGGAGACTGGGATGAGTTTCGGGATGAAATTCCATGTCTAAAAATGGTGTTGCTTCCACTTTTTAAAAATCAAGCCTTTTTGGTGCCTGGGGAAGAAAACGCCTGACTCCGCAGTCAGGAAAAATGCTGCCCAGGAACGAAAATGTTTTTGGAAGCCAAATTTTTTTTTGAAACCAAATGCAAAAACGGAGACCAGGATGAGTTTGGGGATGAAATTCCATGTCTAAAAATGGTGTTGCTTCCACTTTTTAAAAATCGAGCCTTTTTGGTGCCTGGGGAAGAAAACGCCTGACTCCGTGGTCAGGAAAAATGCTGCCCAGGAACCAAAATGTTTTTTGAACAACTTTTTTTTTTGAAACCAAATGCAAAAACGGAGACCAGGATGAGTTTGGGGAGGAAATTCCATGTCTAAAAATGGTGTTGCTTCCACTTTTTAAAAATCAAGCCTTTTTGGTGCCTGGGGAAGAAAACGCATCACTCCGTAGTCAGGAAAAATGCTGCCCAGGAACCAAAATGTTTTTTGAAGCCAATTTGTTTTTTTTTTGAAACCAAATGCAAAAACGGAGACCAGGATGAATTTCGGGATGAAATTCCATGTCTAAAAATGGTGTTGCTTCCACTTTTTAAAAATCGAGCCTTTTTTGCCTGGGGAAGGAAATACCTGTCTCCGCGGTCAGGAAAAATGCTGCCCAGGAACCAAAATGTTTTTTGAACAACTTTTTTTTTTGAAACCAAATACAAAAATGGACACAAGGATGAGTTTCAGGATTAAATTCCATGTCTAAAAATGGTGTTGCGTCCACTTTTTAAAAATCGAGCCTTTTTGGTGCCTGGGGAAGAAAACGCCTGACTCCGTGGTCAGGAAAAATGCTGCCCAGGAACCAAAATGTTTTTGGAAGCCAAATTTTTTTTTTGAAACCAAATGCAAAAACAGAGACCAGGATGAGTTTGGGGATTAAATTCCATGTCTAAAAATGGTGTTGCTTCCACTTTTTAAAAATCAAGCCTTTTTGGTGCCTGGGGAAGAAAACGCTTGACTCCATGGTCAGGAAAAATGCTGCCCAGGAACCAAAATGTTTTTGGAAGCCAAAATTTTTTTTTGAAACCAAGTGCAAAAACAGAGACCAGGATGAGTTTTGGGATGAAATTGAATGTCTAAAAATGGTGTTGCTTCCACTTTTTAAAAATCGAGCCTTTTTTGCCTGTGGAAGGAAATGCCTGACTCCGCGGTCAGGAAAAATGCTGTCCAGGAACCAAAATGTTTTTGGAAGCCATTTTTTTTTTTTTTTTTTTTTTGAAACCAAATGTAAAAACGGAGACTGGGATGAGTTTCGGGATGAAATTCCATGTCTAAAAATGGTGTTGCTTCCACTTTTTAAAAATCAAGCCTTTTTGGTGCCTGGGGAAGAAAACGCCTGACTCCGCAGTCAGGAAAAATGCTGCCCAGGAACGAAAATGTTTTTGGAAGCCAAATTTTTTTTTGAAACCAAATGCAAAAACGGAGACCAGGATGAGTTTGGGGATGAAATTCCATGTCTAAAAATGGTGTTGCTTCCACTTTTTAAAAATCAAGCCTTTTTGGTGCCTGGGGAAGAAAACGCATCACTCC
Organism: Pantherophis vulpinus; assembly: GCA_037215915.1. Taxonomy (NCBI): domain Eukaryota; kingdom Metazoa; phylum Chordata; class Lepidosauria; order Squamata; family Colubridae; genus Pantherophis; species Pantherophis vulpinus. Next base: position 2,095,462 of record JAXLNS010000018.1, on the reverse strand, counting down.
GTAGTCAGGAAAAATGCTGCCCAGGAACCAAAATGTTTTTTGAAGCCAATTTGTTTTTTTTTTGAAACCAAATGCAAAAACGGAGACCAGGATGAATTTCGGGATGAAATTCCATGTCTAAAAATGGTGTTGCTTCCACTTTTTAAAAATCGAGCCTTTTTTGCCTGGGGAAGGAAATACCTGTCTCCGCGGTCAGGAAAAATGCTGCCCAGGAACCAAAATGTTTTTTGAACAACTTTTTTTTTTGAAACCAAATACAAAAATGGACACAAGGATGAGTTTCAGGATTAAATTCCATGTCTAAAAATGGTGTTGCGTCCACTTTTTAAAAATCGAGCCTTTTTGGTGCCTGGGGAAGAAAACGCCTGACTCCGTGGTCAGGAAAAATGCTGCCCAGGAACCAAAATGTTTTTGGAAGCCAAATTTTTTTTTTGAAACCAAATGCAAAAACGGAGACCAGGATGAGTTTGGGGATTAAATTCCATGTCTAAAAATGGTGTTGCTTCCACTTTTTAAAAATCAAGCCTTTTTGGTGCCTGGGGAAGAAAACGCTTGACTCCATGGTCAGGAAAAATGCTGCCCAGGAACCAAAATGTTTTTGGAAGCCAAAATTTTTTTTTGAAACCAAGTGCAAAAACAGAGACCAGGATGAGTTTTGGGATGAAATTCAATGTCTAAAAATGGTGTTGCTTCCACTTTTTAAAAATCGAGCCTTTTTTGCCTGTGGAAGGAAATGCCTGACTCCGCGGTCAGGAAAAATGCTGTCCAGGAACCAAAATGTTTTTGGAAGCCATTTTTTTTTTTTTTTTTTGAAACCAAATGTAAAAACGGAGACTGGGATGAGTTTCGGGATGAAATTCCATGTCTAAAAATGGTGTTGCTTCCACTTTTTAAAAATCAAGCCTTTTTGGTGCCTGGGGAAGAAAACGCCTGACTCTGCAGTCAGGAAAAATGCTGCCCAGGAACGAAAATGTTTTTGGAAGCCAAATTTTTTTTTGAAACCAAATGCAAAAACGGAGACCAGGATGAGTTTGGGGATGAAATTCCATGTCTAAAAATGGTGTTGCTTCCACTTTTTAAAAATCGAGCCTTTTTGGTGCCTGGGGAAGAAAACGCCTGACTCCGTGGTCAGGAAAAATGCTGCCCAGGAACCAAAATGTTTTTTGAACAACTTTTTTTTTTGAAACCAAATACAAAAATGGACACAAGGATGAGTTTCAGGATTAAATTCCATGTCTAAAAATGGTGTTGCGTCCACTTTTTAAAAATCGAGCCTTTTTGGTGCCTGGGGAAGAAAACGCCTGACTCCGTGGTCAGGAAAAATGCTGCCCAGGAACCAAAATGTTTTTGGAAGCCAAATTTTTTTTTTGAAACCAAATGCAAAAACGGAGACCAGGATGAGTTTGGGGATTAAATTCCATGTCTAAAAATGGTGTTGCTTCCACTTTTTAAAAATCAAGCCTTTTTGGTGCCTGGGGAAGAAAACGCTTGACTCCATGGTCAGGAAAAATGCTGCCCAGGAACCAAAATGTTTTTGGAAGCCAAAAATTTTTTTTGAAACCAAGTGCAAAAACAGAGACCAGGATGAGTTTTGGGATGAAATTCTATGTCTAAAAATGGTGTTGCTTCCACTTTTTAAAAATCGAGCCTTTTTGGTGCCTGGGGAAGAAAACGCTTGACTCCGCGGTCAGGAAAAATGCTGCCCAGGAACGAAAATGTTTTTGGAAGCCAAATTTTTTTTTGAAACCAAATGCAAAAACGGAGACCAGGATGAGTTTGGGGAGGAAATTCCATGTCTAAAAATGGTGTTGCTTCCACTTTTTAAAAATCAAGCCTTTTTGGTGCCTGGGGAAGAAAACGCATCACTCCGTAGTCAGGAAAAATGCTGCCCAGGAACCAAAATGTTTTTTGAAGCCAATTTGTTTTTTTTTTGAAACCAAATGCAAAAACGGAGACCAGGATGAATTTCGGGATGAAATTCCATGTCTAAAAATGGTGTTGCTTCCACTTTTTAAAAATCGAGCCTTTTTTGCCTGGGGAAGGAAATACCTGTCTCCGCGGTCAGGAAAAATGCTGCCCAGGAACCAAAATGTTTTTTGAACAACTTTTTTTTTTGAAACCAAATACAAAAATGGACACAAGAATGAGTTTCAGGATTAAATTCCATGTCTAAAAATGGTGTTGCGTCCACTTTTTAAAAATCGAGCCTTTTTGGTGCCTGGGGAAGAAAACGCCTGACTCCGTGGTCAGGAAAAATGCTGCCCAGGAACCAAAATGTTTTTGGAAGCCAAATTTTTTTTTTGAAACCAAATGCAAAAACAGAGACCAGGAGGAGTTTGGGGATTAAATTCCATGTCTAAAAATGGTGTTGCTTCCACTTTTTAAAAATCAAGCCTTTTTGGTGCCTGGGGAAGAAAACGCTTGACTCCATGGTCAGGAAAAATGCTGCCCAGGAACCAAAATGTTTTTGGAAGCCAAAATTTTTTTTTGAAACCAAGTGCAAAAACAGAGACCAGGATGAGTTTTGGGATGAAATTCAATGTCTAAAAATGGTGTTGCTTCCACTTTTTAAAAATCGAGCCTTTTTTGCCTGTGGAAGGAAATGCCTGACTCCGCGGTCAGGAAAAATGCTGTCCAGGAACCAAAATGTTTTTGGAAGCCATTTTTTTTTTTTTTTTTTTTTGAAACCAAATGTAAAAACGGAGACTGGGATGAGTTTCGGGATGAAATTCCATGTCTAAAAATGGTGTTGCTTCCACTTTTTAAAAATCAAGCCTTTTTGGTGCCTGGGGAAGAAAACGCCTGACTCCGCAGTCAGGAAAAATGCTGCCCAGGAACGAAAATGTTTTTGGAAGCCAAATTTTTTTTTGAAACCAAATGCAAAAACGGAGACCAGGATGAGTTTGGGGATGAAATTCCATGTCTAAAAATGGTGTTGCTTCCACTTTTTAAAAATCGAGCCTTTTTGGTGCCTGGGGAAGAAAACGCCTGACTCCGTGGTCAGGAAAAATGCTGCCCAGGAACCAAAATGTTTTTTGAACAACTTTTTTTTTTGAAACCAAATACAAAAATGGACACAAGGATGAGTTTCAGGATTAAATTCCATGTCTAAAAATGGTGTTGCTTCCACTTTTTAAAAATCGAGCCTTTTTGGTGCCTGGGGAAGAAAACGCCTGACTCCGTGGTCAGGAAAAATGCTGCCCAGGAAAAAAAATGTTTTTGGAAGCCAAATTTTTTTTTTGAAACCAAATGCAAAAACGGAGACCAGGATGAGTTTGGGGATTAAATTCCATGTCTAAAAATGGTGTTGCTTCCACTTTTTAAAAATCAAGCCTTTTTGGTGCCTGGGGAAGAAAACGCTTGACTCCATGGTCAGGAAAAATGCTGCCCAGGAACCAAAATGTTTTTGGAAGCCAAAAATTTTTTTTGAAACCAAGTGCAAAAACAGAGACCAGGATGAGTTTTGGGATGAAATTCTATGTCTAAAAATGGTGTTGCTTCCACTTTTTAAAAATCGAGCCTTTTTTGCCTGTGGAAGGAAATGCCTGACTCCGCGGTCAGGAAAAATGCTGCCAAGGAACCAAAATGTTTTTGGAAGCCAATTTTTTTTTTTTTTTTTTGAAACCAAATGTAAAAACGGAGACTGGGATGAGTTTGGGGATGAAATTCCATGTCTAAAAATGGTGTTGCTTCCACTTTTTAAAAATCAAGCCTTTTTGGTGCCTGGGGAAGAAAACGCCTGACTCCGCAGTCAGGAAAAATGCTGCCCAGGAACGAAAATGTTTTTGGAAGCCAAATTTTTTTTTGAAACCAAATGCAAAAACGGAGACCAGGATGAGTTTGGGGATGAAATTCCATGTCTAAAAATGGTGTTGCTTCCACTTTTTAAAAATCGAGCCTTTTTGGTGCCTGGGGAAGAAAACGCCTGACTCCGTGGTCAGGAAAAATGCTGCCCAGGAACCAAAATGTTTTTTGAAGGATTTTTTTTTTTTTGAAACCAAATGCAAAAACGGACACAAGGATGAGTTTCGGGATGAAATTCCATGTCTAAATATGGTGTTGCTTCCACTTTCTAAAAATCAAGCCTTTTTGGTGCCTGGAGAAGAAAACGCGTGACTCAGCGGTTTGGAGAAATACTGCCCAGGGACCAAAATGTTTTGGGAAGCCAATTTTTTTTTTTGAAACCAAATGCAAAAATGGAGACTGGGATGAGTTTCAGGATTAAATTCCATGTCTAAAAATGGTGTTGCTTCCACTTTTTAAAAATCAAGCCTTTTTTGTGCCTGGGGAAGAAAACGCTTGACTCCATGGTCAGGAAAAATGCTGCCCAGGAACCAAAATGTTTTTTGAAGCCAAAAATTTTTTTTGAAACCAAGTGCAAAAACAGAGACCAGGATGAGTTTTGGGATGAAATTCTATGTCTAAAAATGGTGTTGCTTCCACTTTTTAAAAATCGAGCCTTTTTGGTGCCTGGGGAAGAAAACGCTTGACTCCGCAGTCAGGAAAAATGCTGCCCAGGAACGAAAATGTTTTTGGAAGCCAAATTTTTTTTTGAAACCAAATGCAAAAACGGAGACCAGGATGAGTTTGGGGATGAAATTCCATGTCTAAAAATGGTTTTGCTTCCACTTTTTAAAAATCAAGCCTTTTTGGTGCCTGGGGAAGAAAACGCCTGACTCCGCGGTCAGGAAAAATGCTGCCCAGGAACGAAAATGTTTTTGGAAGCCAAATTTTTTTTTGAAACCAAATGTAAAAACGGAGACTGGGATGAGTTTCGGGATGAAATTCCATGTCTAAAAATGGTGTTGCTTCCACTTTTTAAAAATCGAGCCTTTTTTGCCTGGGGAAGGAAATACCTGTCTCCGCGGTCAGGAAAAATGCTGCCCAGGAACCAAAATGTTTTTTGAACAACTTTTTTTTTTGAAACCAAGTGCAAAAACAGAGACCAGGATGAGTTTTGGGATGAAATTCTATGTCTAAAAATGGTGTTGCTTCCACTTTTTAAAAATCGAGCCTTTTTGGTGCCTGGGGAAGAAAACGCTTGACTCCGCGGTCAGGAAAAATGCTGCCCAGGAACGAAAATGTTTTTGGAAGCCAAATTTTTTTTTGAAACCAAATGCAAAAACGGAGACCAGGATGAGTTTGGGGAGGAAATTCCATGTCTAAAAATGGTGTTGCTTCCACTTTTTAAAAATCAAGCCTTTTTGGTGCCTGGGGAAGAAAACGCATCACTCCGTAGTCAGGAAAAATGCTGCCCAGGAACCAAAATGTTTTTTGAAGCCAATTTGTTTTTTTTTTGAAACCAAATGCAAAAACGGAGACCAGGATGAATTTCGGGATGAAATTCCATGTCTAAAAATGGTGTTGCTTCCACTTTTTAAAAATCGAGCCTTTTTTGCCTGGGGAAGGAAATACCTGTCTCCGCGGTCAGGAAAAATGCTGCCCAGGAACCAAAATGTTTTTTGAACAACTTTTTTTTTTGAAACCAAATACAAAAATGGACACAAGGATGAGTTTCAGGATTAAATTCCATGTCTAAAAATGGTGTTGCGTCCACTTTTTAAAAATCGAGCCTTTTTGGTGCCTGGGGAAGAAAACGCCTGACTCCGTGGTCAGGAAAAATGCTGCCCAGGAACCAAAATGTTTTTGGAAGCCAAAATTTTTTTTTGAAACCAAGTGCAAAAACAGAGACCAGGATGAGTTTTGGGATGAAATTCAATGTCTAAAAATGGTGTTGCTTCCACTTTTTAAAAATCGAGCCTTTTTTGCCTGTGGAAGGAAATGCCTGACTCCGCGGTCAGGAAAAATGCTGTCCAGGAACCAAAATGTTTTTGGAAGCCATTTTTTTTTTTTTTTTTTTTGAAACCAAATGTAAAAACGGAGACTGGGATGAGTTTCGGGATGAAATTCCATGTCTAAAAATGGTGTTGCTTCCACTTTTTAAAAATCAAGCCTTTTTGGTGCCTGGGGAAGAAAACGCCTGACTCCGCAGTCAGGAAAAATGCTGCCCAGGAACGAAAATGTTTTTGGAAGCCAAATTTTTTTTTGAAACCAAATGCAAAAACGGAGACCAGGATGAGTTTGGGGATGAAATTCCATGTCTAAAAATGGTGTTGCTTCCACTTTTTAAAAATCGAGCCTTTTTGGTGCCTGGGGAAGAAAACGCCTGACTCCGTGGTCAGGAAAAATGCTGCCCAGGAACCAAAATGTTTTTTGAACAACTTTTTTTTTTGAAACCAAATACAAAAATGGACACAAGGATGAGTTTCAGGATTAAATTCCATGTCTAAAAATGGTGTTGCTTCCACTTTTTAAAAATCGAGCCTTTTTGGTGCCTGGGGAAGAAAACGCCTGACTCCGTGGTCAGGAAAAATGCTGCCCAGGAACCAAAATGTTTTTGGAAGCCAAATTTTTTTTTTGAAACCAAATGCAAAAACAGAGACCAGGATGAGTTTGGGGATTAAATTCCATGTCTAAAAATGGTGTTGCTTCCACTTTTTAAAAATCAAGCCTTTTTGGTGCCTGGGGAAGAAAACGCTTGACTCCATGGTCAGGAAAAATGCTGCCCAGGAACCAAAATGTTTTTGGAAGCCAAAATTTTTTTTTGAAACCAAGTGCAAAAACAGAGACCAGGATGAGTTTTGGGATGAAATTCAATGTCTAAAAATGGTGTTGCTTCCACTTTTTAAAAATCGAGCCTTTTTTGCCTGTGGAAGGAAATGCCTGACTCCGCGGTCAGGAAAAATGCTGTCCAGGAACCAAAATGTTTTTGGAAGCCATTTTTTTTTTTTTTTTTTTTGAAACCAAATGTAAAAACGGAGACTGGGATGAGTTTCGGGATGAAATTCCATGTCTAAAAATGGTGTTGCTTCCACTTTTTAAAAATCAAGCCTTTTTGGTGCCTGGGGAAGAAAACGCCTGACTCCGCAGTCAGGAAAAATGCTGCCCAGGAACGAAAATGTTTTTGGAAGCCAAATTTTTTTTTGAAACCAAATGCAAAAACGGAGACCAGGATGAGTTTGGGGATGAAATTCCATGTCTAAAAATGGTGTTGCTTCCACTTTTTAAAAATCGAGCCTTTTTGGTGCCTGGGGAAGAAAACGCCTGACTCCGTGGTCAGGAAAAATGCTGCCCAGGAACCAAAATGTTTTTTGAACAACTTTTTTTTTTGAAACCAAATACAAAAATGGACACAAGGATGAGTTTCAGGATTAAATTCCATGTCTAAAAATGGTGTTGCTTCCACTTTTTAAAAATCGAGCCTTTTTGGTGCCTGGGGAAGAAAACGCCTGACTCCGTGGTCAGGAAAAATGCTGCCCAGGAAAAAAAATGTTTTTGGAAGCCAAATTTTTTTTTTGAAACCAAATGCAAAAACGGAGACCAGGATGAGTTTGGGGATTAAATTCCATGTCTAAAAATGGTGTTGCTTCCACTTTTTAAAAATCAAGCCTTTTTGGTGCCTGGGGAAGAAAACGCTTGACTCCATGGTCAGGAAAAATGCTGCCCAGGAACCAAAATGTTTTTGGAAGCCAAAAATTTTTTTTGAAACCAAGTGCAAAAACAGAGACCAGGATGAGTTTTGGGATGAAATTCTATGTCTAAAAATGGTGTTGCTTCCACTTTTTAAAAATCGAGCCTTTTTTGCCTGTGGAAGGAAATGCCTGACTCCGCGGTCAGGAAAAATGCTGCCAAGGAACCAAAATGTTTTTGGAAGCCAAATTTTTTTTTGAAACCAAATGCAAAAACGGAGACCAGGATGAGTTTGGGGATGAAATTCCATGTCTAAAAATGGTGTTGCTTCCACTTTTTAAAAATCGAGCCTTTTTGGTGCCTGGGGAAGAAAACGCCTGACTCCGTGGTCAGGAAAAATGCTGCCCAGGAACCAAAATGTTTTTTGAAGGATTTTTTTTTTTTTGAAACCAAATGCAAAAACGGACACAAGGATGAGTTTCGGGATGAAATTCCATGTCTAAATATGGTGTTGCTTCCACTTTCTAAAAATCAAGCCTTTTTGGTGCCTGGAGAAGAAAACGCGTGACTCAGCGGTTTGGAGAAATACTGCCCAGGGACCAAAATGTTTTGGGAAGCCAATTTTTTTTTTTGAAACCAAATGCAAAAATGGAGACTGGGATGAGTTTCAGGATTAAATTCCATGTCTAAAAATGGTGTTGCTTCCACTTTTTAAAAATCAAGCCTTTTTTGTGCCTGGGGAAGAAAACGCTTGACTCCATGGTCAGGAAAAATGCTGCCCAGGAACCAAAATGTTTTTTGAAGGCAAAAATTTTTTTTGAAACCAAGTGCAAAAACAGAGACCAGGATGAGTTTTGGGATGAAATTCTATGTCTAAAAATGGTGTTGCTTCCACTTTTTAAAAATCGAGCCTTTTTGGTGCCTGGGGAAGAAAACGCTTGACTCCGCAGTCAGGAAAAATGCTGCCCAGGAACGAAAATGTTTTTGGAAGCCAAATTTTTTTTTGAAACCAAATGCAAAAACGGAGACCAGGATGAGTTTGGGGATGAAATTCCATGTCTAAAAATGGTTTTGCTTCCACTTTTTAAAAATCAAGCCTTTTTGGTGCCTGGGGAAGAAAACGCCTGACTCCGCGGTCAGGAAAAATGCTGCCCAGGAACGAAAATGTTTTTGGAAGCCAAATTTTTTTTTGAAACCAAATGCAAAAACGGAGACCAGGATGAGTTTGGGGATGAAATTCCATGTCTAAAAATGGTGTTGCTTCCACTTTTTAAAAATCAAGCCTTTTTGGTGCCTGGGGAAGAAAACGCCTGACTCCGTGGTCAGGAAAAATGCTGCCCAGGAACGAAAATGTTTTTGGAAGCCAAATTATTTTTTGAAACCAAATGCAAAAACGGAGACCAGGATTAGTTTGGGGATGAAATTCCATGTCTAAAAATGGTGTTGCTTCCACTTTTTAAAAATCGAGCCTTTTTGGTGCCTGGGGAAGAAAACGCCTGACTCCGTGGTCAGGAAAAATGCTGCCCAGGAACCAAAATGTTTTTTGAAGGATTTTTTTTTTTTTGAAACCAAATGCAAAAACGGACACAAGGATGAGTTTCGGGATGAAATTCCATGTCTAAATATGGTGTTGCTTCCACTTTCTAAAAATCAAGCCTTTTTGGTGCCTGGAGAAGAAAACGCGTGACTCAGCGGTTTGGAGAAATACTGCCCAGGGACCAAAATGTTTTGGGAAGCCAATTTTTTTTTTTGAAACCAAATGCAAAAATGGAGACTGGGATGAGTTTCAGGATTAAATTCCATGTCTAAAAATGGTGTTGCTTCCACTTTTTAAAAATCAAGCCTTTTTTGTGCCTGGGGAAGAAAACGCTTGACTCCATGGTCAGGAAAAATGCTGCCCAGGAACCAAAATGTTTTTTGAAGCCAAAAATTTTTTTTGAAACCAAGTGCAAAAACAGAGACCAGGATGAGTTTTGGGATGAAATTCTATGTCTAAAAATGGTGTTGCTTCCACTTTTTAAAAATCGAGCCTTTTTGGTGCCTGGGGAAGAAAACGCTTGACTCCGCAGTCAGGAAAAATGCTGCCCAGGAACGAAAATGTTTTTGGAAGCCAAATTTTTTTTTGAAACCAAATGCAAAAACGGAGACCAGGATGAGTTTGGGGATGAAATTCCATGTCTAAAAATGGTTTTGCTTCCACTTTTTAAAAATCAAGCCTTTTTGGTGCCTGGGGAAGAAAACGCCTGACTCCGCGGTCAGGAAAAATGCTGCCCAGGAACGAAAATGTTTTTGGAAGCCAAATTTTTTTTTGAAACCAAATGCAAAAACGGAGACCAGGATGAGTTTGGGGATGAAATTCCATGTCTAAAAATGGTGTTGCTTCCACTTTTTAAAAATCAAGCCTTTTTGGTGCCTGGGGAAGAAAACGCCTGACTCCGTGGTCAGGAAAAATGCTGCCCAGGAACGAAAATGTTTTTGGAAGCCAAATTATTTTTTGAAACCAAATGCAAAAACGGAGACCAGGATTAGTTTGGGGATGAAATTCCATGTCTAAAAATGGTGTTGCTTCCACTTTTTAAAAATCAAGCCTTTTTGGTGCCTGGGGAAGAAAACGCATCACTCCGTAGTCAGGAAAAATGCTGCCCAGGAACCAAAATGTTTTTTGAAGCCAATTTGTTTTTTTTTGAAACCAAATGCAAAAACGGAGACCAGGATGAATTTCGGGTTGAAATTCCATGTCTAAAAATTGTGTTGCTTCCACTTTTTAAAAATCGAGCCTTTTTTCCCTGGGGAAGAAAATGCCTGACTCGGTCAGGAAAAATGCTGCCCAGGAACCAAAAGGTTTTGGAAGCCAAAATTTTTTTTTTTGAAACCAAATGTAAAAACGGAGACTGGGATGAGTTTGGGGATGAAATTCCATGTCTAAAAATTGTGTTGCTTCCACTTTTTAAAAATCGAGACTTTTTGGTGCCTGGGGAAGGAAATGCCTGTCTCCGCGGTCAGGAAAAATGCTGCCCAGGAACGAAAATGTTTTTCGAAGCCAAATTTTTTTTTGAAACCAAATGCAAAAACGGAGACCAGGATGAGTTTGGGGATGAAATTCCATGTCTAAAAATGGTGTTGCTTCCACTTTTTAAAAATCGAGCCTTTTTGGTGCCTGGGGAAGAAAACGCCTGACTCCGTGGTCAGGAAAAATGCTGCCCAGGAACCGAAATGTTTTTTGAAGGAATTTTTTTTTTTTGAAACCAAATGCAAAAACGGACACAAGGATGAGTTTCGGGATGAAATTCCATGTCTAAATATGGTGTTGCTTCCACTTTTTAAAAATCAAGCCTTTTTGGTGCCTGGGGAATAAAACGCCTGACTCCGCAGTCAGGAAAAATGCTGCCCAGGAACGAAAATGTTTTTGGAAGCCAAATTTTTTTTTGAAACCAAATGCAAAAACGGAGACCAGGATGAGTTTGGGGATGAAATTCCATGTCTAAAAATGCTGTTGCTTCCACTTTTTAAAAATCGAGCCTTTTTTGCCTGTGGAAGGAAATGCCTGACTCCGCGGTCAGGAAAAATGCTGTCCAGGAACCAAAATGTTTTTGGAAGCCAATTTTATTTTATTTTTTTTGAAACCAAATGTAAAAACGGAGACTGGGATGAGTTTCGGGATGAAATTCCATGTCTAAAAATGGTGTTGCTTCCACTTTTTAAAAATCAAGCCTTTTTGGTGCCTGGGGAAGAAAACGCCTGACTCCGCAGTCAGGAAAAATGCTGCCCAGGAACGAAAATGTTTTTGGAAGCCAAATTTTTTTTTGAAACCAAATGCAAAAACGGAGACCAGGATGAGTTTGGGGATGAAATTCCATGTCTAAAAATGGTGTTGCTTCCACTTTTTAAAAATCGAGCCTTTTTGGTGCCTGGGGAAGAAAACGCCTGACTCCGTGGTCAGGAAAAATGCTGCCCAGGAACCAAAATGTTTTTTGAACAACTTTTTTTTTTGAAACCAAATACAAAAATGGACACAAGGATGAGTTTCAGGATTAAATTCCATGTCTAAAAATGGTGTTGCGTCCACTTTTTAAAAATCGAGCCTTTTTGGTGCCTGGGGAAGAAAACGCTTGACTCCATGGTCAGGAAAAATGCTGCCCAGGAACCAAAATGTTTTTGGAAGCCAAAAATTTTTTTTGAAACCAAGTGCAAAAACAGAGACCAGGATGAGTTTTGGGATGAAATTCAATGTCTAAAAATGGTGTTGCTTCCACTTTTTAAAAATCGAGCCTTTTTTGCCTGTGGAAGGAAATGCCTGACTCCGCGGTCAGGAAAAATGCTGCCCAGGAACCAAAATGTTTTTGGAAGCCAAATTTTTTTTTTGAAACCAAATGCAAAAACGGAGACCAGGATGAGTTTGGGGATGAAATTCCATGTCTAAAAATGGTTTTGCTTCCACTTTTTAAAAATCAAGCCTTTTTGGTGCCTGGGGAAGAAAACGCCTGACTCCGCGGTCAGGAAAAATGCTGCCCAGGAACGAAAATGTTTTTGGAAGCCAAATTTTTTTTTGAAACCAAATGCAAAAACGGAGACCAGGATGAGTTTGGGGATGAAATTCCATGTCTAAAAATGGTGTTGCTTCCACTTTTTAAAAATCAAGCCTTTTTGGTGCCTGGGGAAGAAAACGCCTGACTCCGTGGTCAGGAAAAATGCTGCCCAGGAACGAAAATGTTTTTGGAAGCCAAATTATTTTTTGAAACCAAATGCAAAAACGGAGACCAGGATTAGTTTGGGGATGAAATTCCATGTCTAAAAATGGTGTTGCTTCCACTTTTTAAAAATCAAGCCTTTTTGGTGCCTGGGGAAGAAAACGCATCACTCCGTAGTCAGGAAAAATGCTGCCCAGGAACCAAAATGTTTTTTGAAGCCAAATTTTTTTTTGAAACCAAATGCAAAAACGGAGACCAGGATGAGTTTGGGGATGAAATTCCATGTCTAAAAATGGTGTTGCTTCCACTTTTTAAAAATCGAGCCTTTTTGGTGCCTTGGGAAGAAAACGCCTGACTCCGTGGTCAGGAAAAATGCTGCCCAGGAACCAAAATGTTTTTTGAAGGATTTTTTTTTTTTTGAAACCAAATGCAAAAACGGACACAAGGATGAGTTTCGGGATGAAATTCCATGTCTAAATATGGTGTTGCTTCCACTTTCTAAAAATCAAGCCTTTTTGGTGCCTGGAGAAGAAAACGCGTGACTCAGCGGTTTGGAAAAATACTGCCCAGGGACCAAAATGTTTTGGGAAGCCAATTTTTTTTTTTGAAACCAAATGCAAAAATGGAGACTGGGATGAGTTTCAGGATTAAATTCCATGTCTAAAAATGGTGTTGCTTCCACTTTTTAAAAATCAAGCCTTTTTTGTGCCTGGGGAAGAAAACGCTTGACTCCATGGTCAGGAAAAATGCTGCCCAGGAACCAAAATGTTTTTTGAAGCCAAAAATTTTTTTTGAAACCAAGTGCAAAAAGAGAGACCAGGATGAGTTTTGGGATGAAATTCTATGTCTAAAAATGGTGTTGCTTCCACTTTTTAAAAATCGAGACTTTTTGGTGCCTGGGGAAGAAAACGCTTGACTCCGCAGTCAGGAAAAATGCTGCCCAGGAACGAAAATGTTTTTGGAAGCCAAATTTTTTTTTGAAACCAAATGCAAAAACGGAGACCAGGATGAGTTTGGGGATGAAATTCCATGTCTAAAAATGGTTTTGCTTCCACTTTTTAAAAATCAAGCCTTTTTGGTGCCTGGGGAAGAAAATGCCTGACTCCGCGGTCAGGAAAAATGCTGCCCAGGAACCAAAAGGTTTTTGGAAGCCAAAATTTTTTTTTTTGAAACCAAATGTAAAAACGGAGACTGGGATGAGTTTGGGGATGAAATTCCATGTCTAAAAATGGTGTTGCTTCCACTTTTTAAAAATCGAGCCTTTTTGGTGCCTGGGGAAGAAAACGCCTGACTCCGTGGTCAGGAAAAATGCTGCCCAGGAACCAAAATGTTTTTTGAACAACTTTTTTTTTTGAAACCAAATACAAAAATGGAGACAAGGATGAGTTTCAGGATTAAATTCCATGTCTAAAAATGGTGTTGCGTCCACTTTTTAAAAATCGAGCCTTTTTGGTGCCTGGGGAAGAAAACGCTTGACTCCATGGTCAGGAAAAATGCTGCCCAGGAACCAAAATGTTTTTGGAAGCCAAAAATTTTTTTTGAAACCAAGTGCAAAAACAGAGACCAGGATGAGTTTTGGGATGAAATTCAATGTCTAAAAATGGTGTTGCTTCCACTTTTTAAAAATCAAGCCTTTTTGGTGCCTGGGGAAGAAAACGCCTGACTCCGCGGTCAGGAAAAATGCTGCCCAGGAACGAAAATGTTTTTGGAAGCCAAATTTTTTTTTGAAACCAAATGCAAAAACGGAGACCAGGATGAGTTTGGGGATGAAATTCCATGTCTAAAAATGGTGTTGCTTCCACTTTTTAAAAATCGAGCCTTTTTGGTGCCTTGGGAAGAAAACGCCTGACTCCGTGGTCAGGAAAAATGCTGCCCAGGAACCAAAATGTTTTTTGAAGGATTTTTTTTTTTTTGAAACCAAATGCAAAAACGGACACAAGGATGAGTTTCGGGATGAAATTCCATGTCTAAATATGGTGTTGCTTCCACTTTCTAAAAATCAAGCCTTTTTGGTGCCTGGAGAAGAAAACGCGTGACTCAGCGGTTTGGAAAAATACTGCCCAGGGACCAAAATGTTTTGGGAAGCCAATTTTTTTTTTTGAAACCAAATGCAAAAATGGAGACTGGGATGAGTTTCAGGATTAAATTCCATGTCTAAAAATGGTGTTGCTTCCACTTTTTAAAAATCAAGCCTTTTTTGTGCCTGGGGAAGAAAACGCTTGACTCCATGGTCAGGAAAAATGCTGCCCAGGAACCAAAATGTTTTTTGAAGCCAAAAATTTTTTTTGAAACCAAGTGCAAAAAGAGAGACCAGGATGAGTTTTGGGATGAAATTCTATGTCTAAAAATGGTGTTGCTTCCACTTTTTAAAAATCGAGACTTTTTGGTGCCTGGGGAAGAAAACGCTTGACTCCGCAGTCAGGAAAAATGCTGCCCAGGAACGAAAATGTTTTTGGAAGCCAAATTTTTTTTTGAAACCAAATGCAAAAACGGAGACCAGGATGAGTTTGGGGATGAAATTCCATGTCTAAAAATGGTTTTGCTTCCACTTTTTAAAAATCAAGCCTTTTTGGTGCCTGGGGAAGAAAATGCCTGACTCCGCGGTCAGGAAAAATGCTGCCCAGGAACCAAAAGGTTTTTGGAAGCCAAAATTTTTTTTTTTGAAACCAAATGTAAAAACGGAGACTGGGATGAGTTTGGGGATGAAATTCCATGTCTAAAAATGGTGTTGCTTCCACTTTTTAAAAATCGAGCCTTTTTTGCCTGGGGAAGGAAATACCTGTCTCCGCGGTCAGGAAAAATGCTGCCCAGGAACCAAAATGTTTTTTGAACAACTTTTTTTTTGAAACCAAATACAAAAATGGACACAAGGATGAGTTTCAGGATTAAATTCCATGTCTAAAAATGGTGTTGCGTCCACTTTTTAAAAATCGAGCCTTTTTGGTGCCTGGGGAAGAAAACGCCTGACTCCGTGGTCAGGAAAAATGCTGCCCAGGAACCAAAATGTTTTTGGAAGCCAAATTTTTTTTTTGAAACCAAATGCAAAAACGGAGACCAGGATGAGTTTGGGGATTAAATTCCATGTCTAAAAATGGTGTTGCTTCCACTTTTTAAAAATCAAGCCTTTTTGGTGCCTGGGGAAGAAAACGCTTGACTCCATGGTCAGGAAAAATGCTGCCCAGGAACCAAAATGTTTTTGGAAGCCAAAAATTTTTTTTGAAACCAAGTGCAAAAACAGAGACTAGGATGAGTTTTGGGATGAAATTCAATGTCTAAAAATGGTGTTGCTTCCACTTTTTAAAAATCGAGCCTTTTTGGTGCCTGGGGAAGAAAACGCCTGACTCCGTGGTCAGGAAAAATGCTGCCCAGGAACGAAAATGTTTTTGGAAGCCAATTTTTTTTTTTTTTTTTGAAACCAAATGTAAAAACGGAGACTGGGATGAGTTTCGGGATGAAATTCCATGTCTAAAAATGGTGTTGCTTCTACTTTTTAAAAATCAAGCCTTTTTGGTGCCTGGGGAAGAAAACGCCTGACTCCGCAGTCAGGAAAAATGCTGCCCAGGAACGAAAATGTTTTTGGAAGCCAAATTTTTTTTTGAAACCAAATGCAAAAACGGAGACCAGGATGAGTTTGGGGATGAAATTCCATGTCTAAAAATGGTGTTGCTTCCACTTTTTAAAAATCAAGCCTTTTTGGTGCCTGGGGAAGAAAACGCCTGACTCCGTGGTCAGGAAAAATGCTGCCCAGGAACGAAAATGTTTTTGGAAGCCAAATTTTTTTTTGAAACCAAATGCAAAAACGGAGACCAGGATGAGTTTGGGGATGAAATTCCATGTCTAAAAATGGTGTTGCTTCCACTTTTTAAAAATCAAGCCTTTTTGGTGCCTGGGGAAGAAAACGCATCACTCCGTAGTCAAGAAAAATGCTGCCCAGGAACCAAAATGTTTTTTGAAGCCAATTTGTTTTTTTTTGAAACCAAATGCAAAAACGGAGACCAGGATGAATTTCGGGATGAAATTCCATGTCTAAAAATTGTGTTGCTTCCACTTTTTAAAAATCGAGCCTTTTTTCCCTGGGGAAGAAAATGCCTGACTCCGCGGTCAGGAAAAATGCTGCCCAGGAACCAAAAGGTTTTGGAAGCCAAAATTTTTTTTTTTGAAACCAAATGTAAAAACGGAGACTGGGATGAGTTTGGGGATGAAATTCCATGTCTAAAAATGGTGTTGCTTCCACTTTTTAAAAATCGAGACTTTTTTGCCTGGGGAAGGAAATGCCTGTCTCCGCGGTCAGGAAAAATGCTGCCCAGGAACGAAAATGTTTTTCGAAGCCAAATTTTTTTTTGAAACCAAATGCAAAAACGGAGACCAGGATGAGTTTGGGGATGAAATTCCATGTCTAAAAATGGTGTTGCTTCCACTTTTTAAAAATCGAGCCTTTTTGGTGCCTGGGGAAGAAAACGCCTGACTCCGTGGTCAGGAAAAATGCTGCCCAGGAACCAAAATGTTTTTGGAAGCCAAATTTTTTTTTGAAACCAAATGCAAAAACGGAGACCAGGATGAGTTTGGGGATGAAATTCCATGTCTAAAAATGGTGTTGCTTCCACTTTTTAAAAATCGAGCCTTTTTGGTGCCTGGGGAAGAAAACGCTTGACTCCATGGTCAGGAAAAATGCTGCCCATGAACCAAAATGTTTTTTGAAGCCAAATTTTTTTTTTTTGGAAACCAAATGTAAAAACGGAGACTGGGATGAGTTTCGGGATGAAATTCCATGTCTAAAAATGGTGTTGCTTCCACTTTTTAAAAATCAAGCCTTTTTGGTGCCTGGGGAAGAAAACGCCTGACTCCAGGGTCAGGAAAAATGCTGCCCAGGAACCAAAATGTTTTTTGAAGCCAAAAAATTTTTTTGAAACCAAGTGCAAAAACAGAGACCAGGATGAGTTTGGGGATGAAATTCCATGTCTAAAAATGGTGTTGCTTCCACTTTTTAAAAATCGAGCCTTTTTGGTGCCTGGGGAAGAAAACGCCTGACTCCGTGGTCAGGAAAAATGCTGCCCAGGAACCAAAATGTTTTTTGAAGGAATTTTTTTTTTTTGAAACCAAATGCAAAAACGGACACAAGGATGAGTTTCGGGATTGAATTCCATGTCTAAATATGGTGTTGCTTCCACTTTTTAAAAATCAAGCCTTTTTGGTGCCTGGGGAAGAAAACGCCTGACTCCGCAGTCAGGAAAAATGCTGCCCAGGAACGAAAATGTTTTTGGAAGCCAAATTTTTTTTTGAAACCAAATGCAAAAACGGAGACCAGGATGAGTTTGGGGATGAAATTCCATGTCTAAAAATGGTGTTGCTTCCACTTTTTAAAAATCGAGACTTTTTTGCCTGGGGAAGGAAATGCCTGTCTCCGCGGTCAGGAAAAATGCTGCCCAGGAACGAAAATGTTTTTCGAAGCCAAATTTTTTTTTGAAACCAAATGCAAAAACGGAGACCAGGATGAGTTTGGGGATGAAATTCCATGTCTAAAAATGGTGTTGCTTCCACTTTTTAAAAATCGAGCCTTTTTGGTGCCTGGGGAAGAAAACGCCTGACTCCGTGGTCAGGAAAAATGCTGCCCAGGAACCAAAATGTTTTTGGAAGCCAAATTTTTTTTTGAAACCAAATGCAAAAACGGAGACCAGGATGAGTTTGGGGATGAAATTCCATGTCTAAAAATGGTGTTGCTTCCACTTTTTAAAAATCGAGCCTTTTTGGTGCCTGGGGAAGAAAACGCTTGACTCCATGGTCAGGAAAAATGCTGCCCATGAACCAAAATGTTTTTTGAAGCCAAATTTTTTTTTTTTGGAAACCAAATGTAAAAACGGAGACTGGGATGAGTTTCGGGATGAAATTCCATGTCTAAAAATGGTGTTGCTTCCACTTTTTAAAAATCAAGCCTTTTTGGTGCCTGGGGAAGAAAACGCCTGACTCCAGGGTCAGGAAAAATGCTGCCCAGGAACCAAAATGTTTTTTGAAGCCAAAAAATTTTTTTGAAACCAAGTGCAAAAACAGAGACCAGGATGAGTTTGGGGATGAAATTCCATGTCTAAAAATGGTGTTGCTTCCACTTTTTAAAAATCGAGCCTTTTTGGTGCCTGGGGAAGAAAACGCCTGACTCCGTGGTCAGGAAAAATGCTGCCCAGGAACCAAAATGTTTTTTGAAGGAATTTTTTTTTTTTGAAACCAAATGCAAAAACGGACACAAGGATGAGTTTCGGGATTGAATTCCATGTCTAAATATGGTGTTGCTTCCACTTTTTAAAAATCAAGCCTTTTTGGTGCCTGGGGAAGAAAACGCCTGACTCCGCAGTCAGGAAAAATGCTGCCCAGGAACGAAAATGTTTTTGGAAGCCAAATTTTTTTTTGAAACCAAATGCAAAAACGGAGACCAGGATGAGTTTGGGGATGAAATTCCATGTCTAAAAATGGTGTTGCTTCCACTTTTTAAAAATCGAGCCTTTTTGGTGCCTGGGGAAGAAAACGCTTGACTCCACGGTCAGGAAAAATGCTGCCCATGAACCAAAATGTTTTTTGAAGCCAAATTTTTTTTTTTTGAAACCAAATGTAAAAACGGAGACTGGGATGAGTTTCGGGATGAAATTCCATGTCTAAAAATGGTGTTGCTTCCACTTTTTAAAAATCAAGCCTTTTTGGTGCCTGGGGAAGAAAACGCCTGACTCCAGGGTCAGGAAAAATGCTGCCCAGGAACCAAAATGTTTTTTGAAGCCAAAAAATTTTTTTGAAACCAAGTGCAAAAACAGAGACCAGGATGAGTTTTGGGATGAAATTCTATGTCTAAAAATGGTTTTGCTTCCACTTTTTAAAAATCGAGCCTTTTTGGTGCCTGGGGAAGGAAACGCTTGACTCCGCAGTCAGGAAAAATGCTGCCCAGGAACGAAAATGTTTTTGGAAGCCAAATTTTTTTTTTTTTTTGAAACCAAATGTAAAAACGGAGACTGGGATGAGTTTCGGGATGAAATTCCATGTCTACAAATGGTGTTGCTTCCACTTTTTAAAAATCAAGCCTTTTTGGTGCCTGGGGAAGAAAACGCCTGACTCCGCAGTCAGGAAAAATGCTGCCCAGGAACGAAAATGTTTTTGGAAGCCAAATTTTTTTTTGAAACCAAATGCAAAAACGGAGACCAGGATGAGTTTGGGGATGAAATTCCATGTCTAAAAATGGTGTTGCTTCCACTTTTTAAAAATCGAGCCTTTTTGGTGCCTCGGGAAGAAAATGCCTGACTCCGCGGTCAGGAAAAATGCTGCCCAGGAACCAAAAGGTTTTTGGAAGCCAAAATTTTTTTTTTTGAAACCAAATGTAAAAACGGAGACCAGGATGAGTTTGGGGATGAAATTCCATGTCTAAAAATGGTGTTGCTTCCACTTTTTAAAAATCGAGCCTTTTTTGCCTGGGGAAGGAAATGCCTGTCTCCGCGGTCAGGAAAAATGCTGCCCAGGAACCAAAAGGTTTTTTGAAGCCAAAATTTTTTTTTTTTGAAACCAAATGTAAAAACGGAGACTGGGATGAGTTTCAGGATTAAATTCCATGTCTAAAAATGGTGTTGCTTCCACTTTTTAAAAATCAAGCCTTTTTTGTGCCTGGGGAAGGAAACGCTTGACTCCGCAGTCAGGAAAAATGCTGCCCAGGAACGAAAATGTTTTTGGAAGCCAAATTTTTTTTTGAAACCAAATGCAAAAACGGAGACCAGGATGAGTTTGGGGATGAAATTCCATGTCTAAAAATGTTGTTGCTTCCACTTTTTAAAAATCGAGCCTTTTTTGCCTGGGGAAGGAAATGCCTGTCTCCGCGGTCAGGAAAAATGCTGCCCAGGAACCAAAATGTTTTTTGAACAACTTTTTTTTTTGAAACCAAATACAAAAATGGACACAAGGATGAGTTTCAGGATTAAATTCCATGTCTAAAAATGGTGTTGCTTCCACTTTTTAAAAATCAAGCCTTTTTGGTGCCTGGGGAAGAAAACGCTTGACTCCACGGTCAGGAAAAATGCTGCCCAGGAACCAAAATGTTTTTTGAAGCCAAAAATTTTTTTTGAAACCAAGTGCAAAAACGGAGACCGGGATGAGTTTTGGGATGAAATTCTATGTCTAAAAATGGTGTTGCTTCCACTTTTTGAAAATCGAGCCTTTTTGGTGCCTGGGGAAGGAAACGCTTGACTCCGCAGTCAGGAAAAATGCTGCCCAGGAACGAAAATGTTTTTGGAAGCCAAATTTTTTTTTTTGAAACCAAATGCAAAAACGGAGACCAGGATGAGTTTGGGGATGAAATTCCATGTCTAAAAATGGTTTTGCTTCCACTTTTTTAAAATCAAGCCTTTTTGGTGCCTGGGGAAGAAAACGCCTGACTCCGTGGTCAGGAAAAATGCTGCCCAGGAACGAAAATGTTTTTGGAAGCCAAATTTTTTTTTGAAACCAAATGCAAAAACGGAGACCAGGATGAGTTTCGGGATGAAATTCCATGTCTAAATATGGTGTTGCTTCCACTTTCTAAAAATCAAGCCTTTTTGGTGCCTGGAGAAGAAAACGCGTGACTCAGTGGTTAGGAGAAATACTGCCCAGGGACCAAAATGTTTTGGGAAGCCAATTTTTTTTTTTGAAACCAAATGCAAAAATGGAGACTGGGATGAGTTTCAGGATTAAATTCCATGTCTAAAAATGGTGTTCCTTCCACTTTTCAAAAATCGAGCCTTTTTGGTGCCTGGGGAAGGAAACGCTTGACTCCGCAGTCAGGAAAAATGCTGCCCAGGAACGAAAATGTTTTTGGAAGCCAAATTTTTTTTTTTGAAACCAAATGCAAAAACGGAGACCAGGATGAGTTTGGGGATGAAATTCCATGTCTAAAAATGGTTTTGCTTCCACTTTTTAAAAATCAAGCCTTTTTGGTGCCTGGGGAAGAAAACGCCTGACTCCGTGGTCAGGAAAAATGCTGCCCAGGAACGAAAATGTTTTTGGAAGCCAAATTTTTTTTTGAAACCAAATGCAAAAGCGGAGACCAGGATGAGTTTGGGGATGAAATTCCATGTCTAAAAATGGTGTTGCTTCCACTTTTTAAAAATCAAGCCTTTTTGGTGCCTGGAGAAGAAAACGCATCACTCCGTAGTCAGGAAAAATGCTGCCCAGGAACCAAAAGGTTTTTTGAAGCCAAAATTATTTTTTTTTGAAACCAAATGTAAAAACGGAGACTGGGATGAGTTTCAGGATTAAATTCCATGTCTAAAAATGGTGTTGCTTCCACTTTTTAAAAATCAAGCCTTTTTGGTGCCTGGGGAAGAAAACGCCTGACTCCGTGGTCAGGAAAAATGCTGCCCAGGAACGAAAATGTTTTTGGAAGCCAAATTTTTTTTTGAAACCAAATGCAAAAACGGAGACCAGGATGAGTTTCGGGATTAAATTCCATGTCTAAATATGGTGTTGCTTCCACTTTCTAAAAATCAAGCCTTTTTGGTGCCTGGAGAAGAAAACGCGTGACTCAGTGGTTAGGAGAAATACTGCCCAGGGACCAAAATGTTTTGGGAAGCCAATTTTTTTTTTTGAAACCAAATGCAAAAATGGAGACTGGGATGAGTTTCAGGATTAAATTCCATGTCTAAAAATGGTGTTGCTTCCACTTTTTAAAAATCAAGCCTTTTTTGTGCCTGGGGAAGAAAATGCCTGACTCCGCAGTCAGGAAAAATGCTGCCCAGGAACCAAAAGGTTTTTTGAAGCCAAAATTTTTTTTTTTTGAAACCAAATGTAAAAACGGAGACTGGGATGAGTTTCAGGATTAAATTCCATGTCTAAAAATGGTGTTGCTTCCACTTTTTAAAAATCAAGCCTTTTTTGTGCCTGGGGAAGGAAACGCTTGACTCCGCAGTCAGGAAAAATGCTGCCCAGGAACGAAAATGTTTTTGGAAACCAAATTTTTTTTTGAAACCAAATGCAAAAGCGGAGACCAGGATGAGTTTGGGGATGAAATTCCATGTCTAAAAATGGTGTTGCTTCCACTTTTTAAAAATCAAGCCTTTTTGGTGCCTGGGGAAGAAAACGCCTGACTCCGCAGTCAGGAAAAATGCTGCCCAGGAACGAAAATGTTTTTGGAAGCCAAATTTTTTTTTGAAACCAAATGCAAAAACGGAGACCAGGATGAGTTTGGGGATGAAATTCTATGTCTAAAAATGGTGTTGCTTCGCCTTTTTAAAAATCAAGCCTTTTTGGTGCCTGGGGAAGAAAACGCTTGACTCCACGGTCAGGAAAAATGCTGTCCATGAACCAAAATGTTTTTTTAAGCCAATTTTTTTTTTTTTTTGAAACCAAATGCAAAAACGGAGACTGGGATGAGTTTCGGGATGAAATTCCATGTCTAAAAATGGTGTTGCTTCCACTTTTTAAAAATCAAGCCTTTTTGGTGCCTGGGGAAGAAAACGCCTGACTCCATGGTCAGGAAAAATGCTGCCCAGGAACCAAAATGTTTTTTGAAGCCAAAAATTTTTTTTGAAACCAAGTGCAAAAACAGAGACCAGGATGAGTTTTGGGATGAAATTCTATGTCTAAAAATGGTGTTGCTTCCACTTTTTAAAAATCGAGCCTTTTTGGTGCCGGGGGAAAGAAACGCTTGACTCCGCAGTCAGGAAAAATGCTGCCCAGGAACGAAAATGTTTTTGGAAGCCAAATTTTTTTTTGAAACCAAATGCAAAAACGGAGACCAGGATGAGTTTCGGGATGAAATTCCATGTCTAAATATGGTGTTGCTTCCACTTTCTAAAAATCAAGCCTTTTTGGTGCCTGGAGAAGAAAACGCGTGACTCAGTGGTTAGGAGAAATACTGCCCAGGGACCAAAATGTTTTGGGAAGCCAATTTTTTTTTTTGAAACCAAATGCAAAAATGGAGACTGGGATGAGTTTCAGGATTAAATTCCATGTCTAAAAATGGTGTTCCTTCCACTTTTCAAAAATCGAGCCTTTTTGGTGCCTGGGGAAGGAAACGCTTGACTCCGCAGTCAGGAAAAATGCTGCCCAGGAACGAAAATGTTTTTGGAAGCCAAATTTTTTTTTTTGAAACCAAATGCAAAAACGGAGACCAGGATGAGTTTGGGGATGAAATTCCATGTCTAAAAATGGTTTTGCTTCCACTTTTTAAAAATCAAGCCTTTTTGGTGCCTGGGGAAGAAAACGCCTGACTCCGTGGTCAGGAAAAATGCTGCCCAGGAACGAAAATGTTTTTGGAAGCCAAATTTTTTTTTGAAACCAAATGCAAAAGCGGAGACCAGGATGAGTTTGGGGATGAAATTCCATGTCTAAAAATGGTGTTGCTTCCACTTTTTAAAAATCAAGCCTTTTTGGTGCCTGGGGAAGAAAACGCATCACTCCGTAGTCAGGAAAAATGCTGCCCAGGAACCAAAATGTTTTTTGAAGCCAATTTGTTGTTTTTTTTTTTGAAACCAAATGCAAAAACAGAGACCAGGATGAATTTCGGGATGAAATTCCATGTCTAAAAATGGTGTTGCTTCCACTTTTTAAAAATCGAGCCTTTTTTCCCTGGGGAAGAAAATGCCTGACTCCGCGGTCAGGAAAAATGCTGCCCAGGAACCAAAAGGTTTTTTGAAGCCAAAATTATTTTTTTTTGAAACCAAATGTAAAAACGGAGACTGGGATGAGTTTCAGGATTAAATTCCATGTCTAAAAATGGTGTTGCTTCCACTTTTTAAAAATCAAGCCTTTTTGGTGCCTGGGGAAGAAAACGCCTGACTCCGTGGTCAGGAAAAATGCTGCCCAGGAACGAAAATGTTTTTGGAAGCCAAATTTTTTTTTGAAACCAAATGCAAAAACGGAGACCAGGATGAGTTTCGGGATTAAATTCCATGTCTAAATATGGTGTTGCTTCCACTTTCTAAAAATCAAGCCTTTTTGGTGCCTGGAGAAGAAAACGCGTGACTCAGTGGTTAGGAGAAATACTGCCCAGGGACCAAAATGTTTTGGGAAGCCAATTTTTTTTTTTGAAACCAAATGCAAAAATGGAGACTGGGATGAGTTTCAGGATTAAATTCCATGTCTAAAAATGGTGTTGCTTCCACTTTTTAAAAATCAAGCCTTTTTTGTGCCTGGGGAAGAAAATGCCTGACTCCGCGGTCAGGAAAAATGCTGCCCAGGAACCAAAAGGGTTTTTGAAGCCAAAATTTTTTTTTTTTGATACCAAATGTAAAAACGGAGACTGGGATGAGTTTCAGGATTAAATTCCATGTCTAAAAATGGTGTTGCTTCCACTTTTTAAAAATCAAGCCTTTTTTGTGCCTGGGGAAGGAAACGCTTGACTCCGCAGTCAGGAAAAATGCTGCCCAGGAACGAAAATGTTTTTGGAAGCCAAATTTTTTTTTGAAACCAAATGCAAAAACGGAGACCAGGATGAGTTTGGGGATGAAATTCCATGTCTAAAAATGGTGTTGCTTCGCCTTTTTAAAAATCAAGCCTTTTTGGTGCCTGGGGAAGAAAACGCTTGACTCCACGGTCAGGAAAAATGCTGTCCATGAACCAAAATGTTTTTTAAAGCCAATTTTTTTTTTTTTTTGAAACCAAATGCAAAAACGGAGACTGGGATGAGTTTCGGGATGAAATTCCATGTCTAAAAATGGTGTTGCTTCCACTTTTTAAAAATCAAGCCTTTTTGGTGCCTGGGGAAGAAAACGCCTGACTCCATGGTCAGGAAAAATGCTGCCCAGGAACCAAAATGTTTTTTGAAGCCAAAAATTTTTTTTGAAACCAAGTGCAAAAACAGAGACCAGGATGAGTTTTGGGATGAAATTCTATGTCTAAAAATGGTGTTGCTTCCACTTTTTAAAAATCGAGCCTTTTTGGTGCCTGGGGAAAGAAACGCTTGACTCCGCAGTCAGGAAAAATGCTGCCCAGGAACGAAAATGTTTTTGGAAGCCAAATTTTTTTTTGAAACCAAATGCAAAAACGGAGACCAGGATGAGTTTCGGGATGAAATTCCATGTCTAAATATGGTGTTGCTTCCACTTTCTAAAAATCAAGCCTTTTTGGTGCCTGGAGAAGAAAACGCATGACTCAGTGGTTAGGAGAAATACTGCCCAGGGACCAAAATGTTTTGGGAAGCCAATTTTTTTTTTTGAAACCAAATGCAAAAATGGAGACTGGGATGAGTTTCAGGATTAAATTCCATGTCTAAAAATGGTGTTCCTTCCACTTTTCAAAAATCGAGCCTTTTTGGTGCCTGGGGAAGGAAACGCTTGACTCCGCAGTCAGGAAAAATGCTGCCCAGGAACGAAAATGTTTTTGGAAGCCAAATTTTTTTTTTTGAAACCATATGCAAAAACGGAGACCAGGATGAGTTTGGGGATGAAATTCCATGTCTAAAAATGGTTTTGCTTCCACTTTTTAAAAATCAAGCCTTTTTGGTGCCTGGGGAAGAAAACGCCTGACTCCGTGGTCAGGAAAAATGCTGCCCAGGAACCAAAATGTTTTTTGAAGCCAATTTGTTTTTTTTTTTTTGAAACCAAATGCAAAAACAGAGACCAGGATGAATTTCGGGATGAAATTCCATGTCTAAAAATGGTGTTGCTTCCACTTTTTAAAAATCGAGCCTTTTTTCCCTGGGGAAGAAAATGCCTGACTCCGCGGTCAGGAAAAATGCTGCCCAGGAACGAAAATGTTTTTGGAAGCCAAATTTTTTTTTGAAACCAAATGCAAAAACGGAGACCAGGATGAGTTTGGGGATGAAATTCCATGTCTAAAAATGGTTTTGCTTCCAGTTTTTAAAAATCAAGCCTTTTTGGTGCCTGGGGAAGAAAACGCCTGACTCCGTGGTCAGGAAAAATGCTGCCCAGGAACGAAAATGTTTTTGGAAGCCAAATTTTTTTTTGAAACCAAATGCAAAAACGGAGACCAGGATGAATTTCGGGATGAAATGCTATGTCTAAAAATGGTGTTGCTTCCACTTTTTCAAAATCGAGCCTTTTTTCCCTGGGGAAGAAAACGCTTGACTCCATGGTCAGGAAAAATGCTGCCCATGAACCAAAATGTTTTTTGAAGCCAAATTTTTTTTTTTTTTTGAAACCAAATGTAAAAACGGAGACTGGGATGAGTTTCGGGATGAAATTCCATGTCTAAAAATGGTGTTGCTTCCACTTTTTAAAAATCAAGCCTTTTTGGTGCCTGGGGAAGAAAACGCCTGACTCCGCAGTCAGGAAAAATGCTGCCCAGGAACGAAAATGTTTTTGGAAGCCAATTTTTTTTTTGAAACCAAATGCAAAAACGGAGACCAGGATGAGTTTGGGGATGAAATTCCATGTCTAAAAATGGTGTTGCTTCCACTTTTTAAAAATCAAGCCTTTTTGGTGCCTGGGGAAGAAAACGCTTGACTCCACGGTCAGGAAAAATGCTGCCCAGGAACCAAAATGTTTTTTGAAGCCAAAAATTTTTTTTGAAACCAAGTGCAAAAACGGAGACCGGGATGAGTTTTGGGATGAAATTCTATGTCTAAAAATGGTGTTGCTTCCACTTTTTGAAAATCGAGCCTTTTTGGTGCCTGGGGAAGGAAATGCTTGACTCCGCAGTCAGGAAAAATGCTGCCCAGGAACGAAAATGTTTTTGGAAGCCAAATTTTTTTTTTTGAAACCAAATGCAAAAACGGAGACCAGGATGAGTTTGGGGATGAAATTCCATGTCTAAAAATGGTTTTGCTTCCACTTTTTAAAAATCAAGCCTTTTTGGTGCCTGGGGAAGAAAACGCCTGACTCCGTGGTCAGGAAAAATGCTGCCCAGGAACGAAAATGTTTTTGGAAGCCAAATTTTTTTTTGAAACCAAATGCAAAAACGGAGACCAGGATGAGTTTCGGGATGAAATTCCATGTCTAAATATGGTGTTGCTTCCACTTTCTAAAAATCAAGCCTTTTTGGTGCCTGGAGAAGAAAACGCGTGACTCAGTGGTTAGGAGAAATACTGCCCAGGGACCAAAATGTTTTGGGAAGCCAATTTTTTTTTTTGAAACCAAATGCAAAAATGGAGACTGGGATGAATTTCAGGATTAAATTCCATGTCTAAAAATGGTGTTGCTTCCACTTTTCAAAAATCAAGCCTTTTTTGTGCCTGGGGAAGAAAACGCTTGACTCCATGGTCAGGAAAAATGCTGCCCAGGAACCAAAATGTTTTTTGAAGCCAAAAATTTTTTTTGAAACCAAGTGCAAAAACAGAGACCAGGATGAGTTTTGGGATGAAATTCTATGTCTAAAAATGGTGTTGCTTCCACTTTTTAAAAATCGAGCCTTTTTGGTGCCTGGGGAAGGAAACGCTTGACTCCGCAGTCTGGAAAAATGCTGCCCAGGAACGAAAATGTTTTTGGAAGCCAAATTTTTTTTTGAAACCAAATGCAAAAACGGAGACCAGGATGAGTTTGGGGATGAAATTCCATGTCTAAAAATGGTTTTGCTTCCACTTTTTAAAAATCAAGCCTTTTTGGTGCCTGGGGAAGAAAACGCCTGACTCCGTGGTCAGGAAAAATGCTGCCCAGGAACGAAAATGTTTTTGGAAGCCAAATTTTTTTTTGAAACCAAATGCAAAAGCGGAGACCAGGATGAGTTTGGGGATGAAATTCCATGTCTAAAAATGGTGTTGCTTCCACTTTTTAAAAATCAAGCCTTTTTGGTGCCTGGGGAAGAAAACGCATCACTCCGTAGTCAGGAAAAATGCTGCCCAGGAACCAAAATGTTTTTTGAAGCCAATTTGTTTTTTTTTTTTTTGAAACCAAATGCAAAAACAGAGACCAGGATGAATTTCGGGATGAAATTCCATGTCTAAAAATGGTGTTGCTTCCACTTTTTAAAAATCGAGCCTTTTTTCCCTGGGGAAGAAAATGCCTGACTCCGCGGTCAGGAAAAATGCTGCCCAGGAACCAAAAGGTTTTTTGAAGCCAAAATTATTTTTTTTTTGAAACCAAATGTAAAAACGGAGACTGGGATGAGTTTCGGGATGAAATTCCATGTCTAAAAATGGTTTTGCTTCCACTTTTTAAAAATCGAGCCTTTTTTCCCTGGGGAAGAAAATGCCTGACTCCGTGGTCAGGAAAAATGCTGCCCAGGAACGAAAATGTTTTTGGAAGCCAAATTTTTTTTTGAAACCAAATGCAAAAACGGAGACCAGGATGAGTTTGGGGATGAAATTCCATGTCTAAAAATGGTTTTGCTTCCACTTTTTAAAAATCAAGCCTTTTTGGTGCCTGGGGAAGAAAACGCCTGACTCCATGGTCAGGAAAAATGCTGCCCATGAACCAAAATGTTTTTTGAAGCCAAATTTTTTTTTTTTTTGAAACCAAATGTAAAAACGGAGACTGGGATGAGTTTCGGGATGAAATTCCATGTCTAAAAATGGTGTTGCTTCCACTTTTTAAAAATCAAGCCTTTTTGGTGCCTGGGGAAGAAAACGCCTGACTCCGCAGTCAGGAAAAATGCTGCCCAGGAACGAAAATGTTTTTGGAAGCCAATTTTTTTTTTGAAACCAAATGCAAAAACGGAGACCAGGATGAGTTTGGGGATGAAATTCCATGTCTAAAAATGGTGTTGCTTCCACTTTTTAAAAATCAAGCCTTTTTGGTGCCTGGGGAAGAAAACGCTTGGCTCCACGGTCAGGAAAAATGCTGCCCAGGAACCAAAATGTTTTTTGAAGCCAAAATTTTTTTTTGAAACCAAGTGCAAAAACGGAGACCGGGATGAGTTTTGGGATGAAATTCTATGTCTAAAAATGGTGTTGCTTCCACTTTTTGAAAATCGAGCCTTTTTGGTGCCTGGGGAAGGAAACGCTTGACTCCGCAGTCAGGAAAAATGCTGCCCAGGAACGAAAATGTTTTTGGAAGCCAAATTTTTTTTTTTGAAACCAAATGCAAAAACGGAGACCAGGATGAGTTTGGGGATGAAATTCCATGTCTAAAAATGGTTTTGCTTCCACTTTTTAAAAATCAAGCCTTTTTGGTGCCTGGGGAAGAAAACGCCTGACTCCGTGGTCAGGAAAAATGCTGCCCAGGAACGAAAATGTTTTTGGAAGCCAAATTTTTTTTTGAAACCAAATGCAAAAACGGAGACCAGGATGAGTTTCGGGATGAAATTCCATGTCTAAATATGGTGTTGCTTCCACTTTCTAAAAATCAAGCCTTTTTGGTGCCTGGAGAAGAAAACGCGTGACTCAGTGGTTAGGAGAAATACTGCCCAGGGACCAAAATGTTTTGGGAAGCCAATTTTTTTTTTTGAAACCAAATGCAAAAATGGAGACTGGGATGAGTTTCAGGATTAAATTCCATGTCTAAAAATGGTGTTGCTTCCACTTTTTAAAAATCAAGCCTTTTTTGTGCCTGGGGAAGGAAACGCTTGACTCCGCAGTCAGGAAAAATGCTGCCCAGGAACGAAAATGTTTTTGGAAGCCAAATTTTTTTTTGAAACCAAATGCAAAAACGGAGACCAGGATGAGTTTGGGGATGAAATTCCATGTCTAAAAATGTTGTTGCTTCCACTTTTTAAAAATCGAGCCTTTTTTGCCTGGGGAAGGAAATGCCTGTCTCCGCGGTCAGGAAAAATGCTGCCCAGGAACCAAAATGTTTTTTGAACAACTTTTTTTTTTGAAACCAAATACAAAAATGGACACAAGGATGAGTTTCAGGATTAAATTCCATGTCTAAAAATGGTGTTGCTTCCACTTTTTAAAAATAAAGCCTTTTTGGTGCCTGGGGAAGAAAACGCCTGACTCCGCAGTCAGGAAAAATGCTGCCCAGGAACGAAAATGTTTTTGGAAGCCAAATTTTTTTTTGAAACCAAATGCAAAAACGGAGACCAGGATGAGTTTCGGGATGAAATTCCATGTCTAAATATGGTGTTGCTTCCACTTTCTAAAAATCAAGCCTTTTTGGTGCCTGGAGAAGAAAACGCGTGACTCAGTGGTTAGGAGAAATACTGCCCAGGGACCAAAATGTTTTGGGAAGCCAATTTTTTTTTTTGAAACCAAATGCAAAAATGGAGACTGGGATGAATTTCAGGATTAAATTCCATGTCTAAAAATGGTGTTGCTTCCACTTTTCAAAAATCAAGCCTTTTTTGTGCCTGGGGAAGAAAACGCTTGACTCCATGGTCAGGAAAAATGCTGCCCAGGAACCAAAATGTTTTTTGAAGCCAAAAATTTTTTTTGAAACCAAGTGCAAAAACAGAGACCAGGATGAGTTTTGGGATGAAATTCTATGTCTAAAAATGGTGTTGCTTCCACTTTTTAAAAATCGAGCCTTTTTGGTGCCTGGGGAAGGAAACGCTTGACTCCGCAGTCTGGAAAAATGCTGCCCAGGAACGAAAATGTTTTTGGAAGCCAAATTTTTTTTTGAAACCAAATGCAAAAACGGAGACCAGGATGAGTTTGGGGATGAAATTCCATGTCTAAAAATGGTTTTGCTTCCACTTTTTAAAAATCAAGCCTTTTTGGTGCCTGGGGAAGAAAACGCCTGACTCCGTGGTCAGGAAAAATGCTGCCCAGGAACGAAAATGTTTTTGGAAGCCAAATTTTTTTTTGAAACCAAATGCAAAAGCGGAGACCAGGATGAGTTTGGGGATGAAATTCCATGTCTAAAAATGGTGTTGCTTCCACTTTTTAAAAATCAAGCCTTTTTGGTGCCTGGGGAAGAAAACGCATCACTCCGTAGTCAGGAAAAATGCTGCCCAGGAACCAAAATGTTTTTTGAAGCCAATTTGTTTTTTTTTTTTTTGAAACCAAATGCAAAAACAGAGACCAGGATGAATTTCGGGATGAAATTCCATGTCTAAAAATGGTGTTGCTTCCACTTTTTAAAAATCGAGCCTTTTTTCCCTGGGGAAGAAAATGCCTGACTCCGCGGTCAGGAAAAATGCTGCCCAGGAACCAAAAGGTTTTTTGAAGCCAAAATTATTTTTTTTTTGAAACCAAATGTAAAAACGGAGACTGGGATGAGTTTCAGGATTAAATTCCATGTCTAAAAATGGTGTTGCTTCCACTTTTTAAAAATCAAGCCTTTTTTGTGCCTGGGGAAGAAAACGCCTGACTCCGTGGTCAGGAAAAATGCTGCCCAGGAACGAAAATGTTTTTGGAAGCCAAATTTTTTTTTGAAACCAAATGCAAAAACGGAGACCAGGATGAGTTTGGGGATGAAATTCCATGTCTAAAAATGGTTTTGCTTCCACTTTTTAAAAATCAAGCCTTTTTGGTGCCTGGGGAAGAAAACGCCTGACTCCATGGTCAGGAAAAATGCTGCCCATGAACCAAAATGTTTTTTGAAGCCAAATTTTTTTTTTTTTTGAAACCAAATGTAAAAACGGAGACTGGGATGAGTTTCGGGATGAAATTCCATGTCTAAAAATGGTGTTGCTTCCACTTTTTAAAAATCAAGCCTTTTTGGTGCCTGGGGAAGAAAACGCCTGACTCCGCAGTCAGGAAAAATGCTGCCCAGGAACGAAAATGTTTTTGGAAGCCAATTTTTTTTTTGAAACCAAATGCAAAAACGGAGACCAGGATGAGTTTGGGGATGAAATTCCATGTCTAAAAATGGTGTTGCTTCCACTTTTTAAAAATCAAGCCTTTTTGGTGCCTGGGGAAGAAAACGCTTGGCTCCACGGTCAGGAAAAATGCTGCCCAGGAACCAAAATGTTTTTTGAAGCCAAAATTTTTTTTTGAAACCAAGTGCAAAAACGGAGACCGGGATGAGTTTTGGGATGAAATTCTATGTCTAAAAATGGTGTTGCTTCCACTTTTTGAAAATCGAGCCTTTTTGGTGCCTGGGGAAGGAAACGCTTGACTCCGCAGTCAGGAAAAATGCTGCCCAGGAACGAAAATGTTTTTGGAAGCCAAATTTTTTTTTTTGAAACCAAATGCAAAAACGGAGACCAGGATGAGTTTGGGGATGAAATTCCATGTCTAAAAATGGTTTTGCTTCCACTTTTTAAAAATCAAGCCTTTTTGGTGCCTGGGGAAGAAAACGCCTGACTCCGTGGTCAGGAAAAATGCTGCCCAGGAACGAAAATGTTTTTGGAAGCCAAATTTTTTTTTGAAACCAAATGCAAAAACGGAGACCAGGATGAGTTTCGGGATGAAATTCCATGTCTAAATATGGTGTTGCTTCCACTTTCTAAAAATCAAGCCTTTTTGGTGCCTGGAGAAGAAAACGCGTGACTCAGTGGTTAGGAGAAATACTGCCCAGGGACCAAAATGTTTTGGGAAGCCAATTTTTTTTTTTGAAACCAAATGCAAAAATGGAGACTGGGATGAGTTTCAGGATTAAATTCCATGTCTAAAAATGGTGTTGCTTCCACTTTTTAAAAATCAAGCCTTTTTTGTGCCTGGGGAAGGAAACGCTTGACTCCGCAGTCAGGAAAAATGCTGCCCAGGAACGAAAATGTTTTTGGAAGCCAAATTTTTTTTTGAAACCAAATGCAAAAACGGAGACCAGGATGAGTTTGGGGATGAAATTCCATGTCTAAAAATGTTGTTGCTTCCACTTTTTAAAAATCGAGCCTTTTTTGCCTGGGGAAGGAAATGCCTGTCTCCGCGGTCAGGAAAAATGCTGCCCAGGAACCAAAATGTTTTTTGAACAACTTTTTTTTTTGAAACCAAATACAAAAATGGACACAAGGATGAGTTTCAGGATTAAATTCCATGTCTAAAAATGGTGTTGCTTCCACTTTTTAAAAATAAAGCCTTTTTGGTGCCTGGGGAAGAAAACGCCTGACTCCGCAGTCAGGAAAAATGCTGCCCAGGAACGAAAATGTTTTTGGAAGCCAAATTTTTTTTTGAAACCAAATGCAAAAACGGAGACCAGGATGAGTTTGGGGATGAAATTCCATGTCTAAAAATGGTGTTGCTTCGCCTTTTTAAAAATCAAGCCTTTTTGGTGCCTGGGGAAGAAAACGCTTGACTCCACGGTCAGGAAAAATGCTGTCCATGAACCAAAATGTTTTTTGAAGCCAATTTTTTTTTTTTTTTTGAAACCAAATGCAAAAACGGAGACTGGGATGAGTTTCGGGATGAAATTCCATGTCTAAAAATGGTGTTGCTTCCACTTTTTAAAAATCAAGCCTTTTTGGTGCCTGGGGAAGAAAACGCCTGACTCCATGGTCAGGAAAAATGCTGCCCAGGAACCAAAATGTTTTTTGAAGCCAAAAATTTTTTTTGAAACCAAGTGCAAAAACGGAGACCAGGATGAGTTTTGGGATGAAATTCTATGTCTAAAAATGGTGTTGCTTCCACTTTTTAAAAATCGAGCCTTTTTGGTGCCTGGGGAAAGAAACGCTTGACTCCGCAGTCAGGAAAAATGCTGCCCAGGAACGAAAATGTTTTTGGAAGCCAAATTTTTTTTTGAAACCAAATGCAAAAACGGAGACCAGGATGAGTTTCGGGATGAAATTCCATGTCTAAATATGGTGTTGCTTCCACTTTCTAAAAATCAAGCCTTTTTGGTGCCTGGAGAAGAAAACGCGTGACTCAGTGGTTAGGAGAAATACTGCCCAGGGACCAAAATGTTTTGGGAAGCCAATTTTTTTTTTTGAAACCAAATGCAAAAATGGAGACTGGGATGAGTTTCAGGATTAAATTCCATGTCTAAAAATGGTGTTCCTTCCACTTTTCAAAAATCGAGCCTTTTTGGTGCCTGGGGAAGGAAACGCTTGACTCCGCAGTCAGGAAAAATGCTGCCCAGGAACGAAAATGTTTTTGGAAGCCAAATTTTTTTTTTTGAAACCAAATGCAAAAACGGAGACCAGGATGAGTTTGGGGATGAAATTCCATGTCTAAAAATGGTTTTGCTTCCACTTTTTAAAAATCAAGCCTTTTTGGTGCCTGGGGAAGAAAACGCCTGACTCCGTGGTCAGGAAAAATGCTGCCCAGGAACGAAAATGTTTTTGGAAGCCAAATTTTTTTTTGAAACCAAATGCAAAAGCGGAGACCAGGATGAGTTTGGGGATGAAATTCCATGTCTAAAAATGGTGTTGCTTCCACTTTTTAAAAATCAAGCCTTTTTGGTGCCTGGGGAAGAAAACGCTTGACTCCACGGTCAGGAAAAATGCTGTCCATGAACCAAAATGTTTTTTGAAGCCAATTTTTTTTTTTTTTTTGAAACCAAATGCAAAAACGGAGACTGGGATGAGTTTCGGGATGAAATTCCATGTCTAAAAATGCTGTTGCTTCCACTTTTTAAAAATCAAGCCTTTTTGGTGCCTGGGGAAGAAAACGCCTGACTCCATGGTCAGGAAAAATGCTGCCCAGGAACCAAAATGTTTTTTGAAGCCAAAAATTTTTTTTGAAACCAAGTGCAAAAACGGAGACCAGGATGAGTTTTGGGATGAAATTCTATGTCTAAAAATGGTGTTGCTTCCACTTTTTAAAAATCGAGCCTTTTTGGTGCCTGGGGAAAGAAACGCTTGACTCCGCAGTCAGGAAAAATGCTGCCCAGGAACGAAAATGTTTTTGGAAGCCAAATTTTTTTTTGAAACCAAATGCAAAAACGGAGACCAGGATGAGTTTCGGGATGAAATTCCATGTCTAAATATGGTGTTGCTTCCACTTTCTAAAAATCAAGCCTTTTTGGTGCCTGGAGAAGAAAACGCGTGACTCAGTGGTTAGGAGAAATCCTGCCCAGGGACCAAAATGTTTTGGGAAGCCAATTTTTTTTTTTGAAACCAAATGCAAAAATGGAGACTGGGATGAGTTTCAGGATTAAATTCCATGTCTAAAAATGGTGTTCCTTCCACTTTTCAAAAATCGAGCCTTTTTGGTGCCTGGGGAAGGAAACGCTTGACTCCGCAGTCAGGAAAAATGCTGCCCAGGAACGAAAATGTTTTTGGAAGCCAAATTTTTTTTTTTGAAACCAAATGCAAAAACGGAGACCAGGATGAGTTTGGGGATGAAATTCCATGTCTAAAAATGGTTTTGCTTCCACTTTTTAAAAATCAAGCCTTTTTGGTGCCTGGGGAAGAAAACGCATCACTCCGTAGTCAGGAAAAATGCTGCCCAGGAACCAAAATGTTTTTTGAAGCCAATTTTTTTTTTTTTTTTTTTGAAACCAAATGCAAAAACAGAGACCAGGATGAATTTCGGGATGAAATTCCATGTCTAAAAATGGTGTTGCTTCCACTTTTTAAAAATCGAGCCTTTTTTCCCTGGGGAAGAAAATGCCTGACTCCGCGGTCAGGAAAAATGCTGCCCAGGAACGAAAATGTTTTTGGAAGCCAAATTTTTTTTTGAAACCAAATGCAAAAACGGAGACCAGGATGAGTTTGGGGATGAAATTCCATGTCTAAAAATGGTTTTGCTTCCACTTTTTAAAAATCAAGCCTTTTTGGTGCCTGGGGAAGAAAACGCCTGACTCCGTGGTCAGGAAAAATGCTGCCCAGGAACGAAAATGTTTTTGGAAGCCAAATTTTTTTTTGAAACCAAATGCA
The DNA here is from genome assembly GCA_037215915.1 of Pantherophis vulpinus. Taxonomy (NCBI): domain Eukaryota; kingdom Metazoa; phylum Chordata; class Lepidosauria; order Squamata; family Colubridae; genus Pantherophis; species Pantherophis vulpinus. The sequence goes on along the minus strand of JAXLNS010000018.1, from coordinate 2,059,832 downwards.
AAAACGGAGACCAGGATGAATTTCGGGATGAAATGCTATGTCTAAAAATGGTGTTGCTTCCACTTTTTCAAAATCGAGCCTTTTTTCCCTGGGGAAGAAAACGCTTCACTCCATGGTCAGGAAAAATGCTGCCCATGAACCAAAATGTTTTTTGAAGCCAAATTTTTTTTTTTTTTAAACCAAATGTAAAAACGGAGACTGGGATGAGTTTCGGGATGAAATTCCATGTCTAAAAATGGTGTTGCTTCCACTTTTTAAAAATCAAGCCTTTTTGGTGCCTGGGGAAGAAAACGCCTGACTCCGCAGTCAGGAAAAATGCTGCCCAGGAACGAAAATGTTTTTGGAAGCCAATTTTTTTTTTGAAACCAAATGCAAAAACGGAGACCAGGATGAGTTTGGGGATGAAATTCCATGTCTAAAAATGGTGTTGCTTCCACTTTTTAAAAATCAAGCCTTTTTGGTGCCTGGGGAAGAAAACGCTTGACTCCACGGTCAGGAAAAATGCTTCCCAGGAACCAAAATGTTTTTTGAAGCCAAAATTTTTTTTTGAAACCAAGTGCAAAAACGGAGACCGGGATGAGTTTTGGGATGAAATTCTATGTCTAAAAATGGTGTTGCTTCCACTTTTTGAAAATCGAGCCTTTTTGGTGCCTGGGGAAGGAAATGCTTGACTCCGCAGTCAGGAAAAATGCTGCCCAGGAACGAAAATGTTTTTGGAAGCCAAATTTTTTTTTTTGAAACCAAATGCAAAAACGGAGACCAGGATGAGTTTGGGGATGAAATTCCATGTCTAAAAATGGTTTTGCTTCCACTTTTTAAAAATCAAGCCTTTTTGGTGCCTGGGGAAGAAAACGCCTGACTCCGTGGTCAGGAAAAATGCTGCCCAGGAACGAAAATGTTTTTGGAAGCCAAATTTTTTTTTGAAACCAAATGCAAAAGCGGAGACCAGGATGAGTTTGGGGATGAAATTCCATGTCTAAAAATGGTGTTGCTTCCACTTTTTAAAAATCAAGCCTCTTTGGTGCCTGGGGAAGAAAACGCATCACTCCGTAGTCAGGAAAAATGCTGCCCAGGAACCAAAATGTTTTTTGAAGCCAATTTGTTTTTTTTTTTTTTTGAAACCAAATGCAAAAACAGAGACCAGGATGAATTTCGGGATGAAATTCCATGTCTAAAAATGGTGTTGCTTCCACTTTTTAAAAATCGAGCCTTTTTTCCCTGGGGAAGAAAATGCCTGACTCTGCGGTCAGGAAAAATGCTGCCCAGGAATGAAAATGTTTTTGGAAGCCAAATTTTTTTTTGAAACCAAATGCAAAAACGGAGACCAGGATGAGTTTGGGGATGAAATTCCATGTCTAAAAATGGTTTTGCTTCCACTTTTTAAAAATCAAGCCTTTTTGGTGCCTGGGGAAGAAAACGCCTGACTCCGTGGTCAGGAAAAATGCTGCCCAGGAACGAAAATGTTTTTGGAAGCCAAATTTTTTTTTGAAACCAAATGCAAAAGCGGAGACCAGGATGAGTTTGGGGATGAAATTCCATGTCTAAAAATGGTGTTGCTTCCACTTTTTAAAAATCAAGCCTTTTTGGTGCCTGGGGAAGAAAACGCTTGACTCCACGGTCAGGAAAAATGCTGCCCAGGAACCAAAATGTTTTTTGAAGCCAAAAATTTTTTTTGAAACCAAGTGCAAAAACGGAGACCGGGATGAGTTTTGGGATGAAATTCTATGTCTAAAAATGGTGTTGCTTCCACTTTTTGAAAATCGAGCCTTTTTGGTGCCTGGGGAAGGAAATGCTTGACTCCGCAGTCAGGAAAAATGCTGCCCAGGAACGAAAATGTTTTTGGAAGCCAAATTTTTTTTTTTGAAACCAAATGCAAAAACGGAGACCAGGATGAGTTTGGGGATGAAATTCCATGTCTAAAAATGGTTTTGCTTCCACTTTTTAAAAATCAAGCCTTTTTGGTGCCTGGGGAAGAAAACGCCTGACTCCGTGGTCAGGAAAAATGCTGCCCAGGAACGAAAATGTTTTTGGAAGCCAAATTTTTTTTTGAAACCAAATGCAAAAACGGAGACCAGGATGAGTTTCGGGATGAAATTCCATGTCTAAATATGGTGTTGCTTCCACTTTCTAAAAATCAAGCCTTTTTGGTGCCTGGAGAAGAAAACGCGTGACTCAGTGGTTAGGAGAAATACTGCCCAGGGACCAAAATGTTTTGGGAAGCCAATTTTTTTTTTTTGAAACCAAATGCAAAAATGGAGACTGGGATGAATTTCAGGATTAAATTCCATGTCTAAAAATGGTGTTGCTTCCACTTTTCAAAAATCAAGCCTTTTTTGTGCCTGGGGAAGAAAACGCTTGACTCCATGGTCAGGAAAAATGCTGCCCAGGAACCAAAATGTTTTTTGAAGCCAAAAATTTTTTTTGAAACCAAGTGCAAAAACAGAGACCAGGATGAGTTTTGGGATGAAATTCTATGTCTAAAAATGGTGTTGCTTCCACTTTTTAAAAATCGAGCCTTTTTGGTGCCTGGGGAAGGAAACGCTTGACTCCGCAGTCTGGAAAAATGCTGCCCAGGAACGAAAATGTTTTTGGAAGCCAAATTTTTTTTTGAAACCAAATGCAAAAACGGAGACCAGGATGAGTTTGGGGATGAAATTCCATGTCTAAAAATGGTTTTGCTTCCACTTTTTAAAAATCAAGCCTTTTTGGTGCCTGGGGAAGAAAACGCCTGACTCCGTGGTCAGGAAAAATGCTGCCCAGGAACGAAAATGTTTTTGGAAGCCAAATTTTTTTTTGAAACCAAATGCAAAAGCGGAGACCAGGATGAGTTTGGGGATGAAATTCCATGTCTAAAAATGGTGTTGCTTCCACTTTTTAAAAATCAAGCCTTTTTGGTGCCTGGGGAAGAAAACGCATCACTCCGTAGTCAGGAAAAATGCTGCCCAGGAACCAAAATGTTTTTTGAAGCCAATTTGTTTTTTTTTTTTTTGAAACCAAATGCAAAAACAGAGACCAGGATGAATTTCGGGATGAAATTCCATGTCTAAAAATGGTGTTGCTTCCACTTTTTAAAAATCGAGCCTTTTTTCCCTGGGGAAGAAAATGCCTGACTCCGTAGTCAGGAAAAATGCTGCCCAGGAACCAAAAGGTTTTTTGAAGCCAAAATTTTTTTTTTTTGAAACCAAATGCAAAAACGGAGACCAGGATGAGTTTGGGGATGAAATTCCATGTCTAAAAATGGTGTTGCTTCGCCTTTTTAAAAATCAAGCCTTTTTGGTGCCTGGGGAAGAAAACGCTTGACTCCACGGTCAGGAAAAATGCTGTCCATGAACCAAAATGTTTTTTGAAGCCAATTTTTTTTTTTTTTTTGAAACCAAATGCAAAAACGGAGACTGGGATGAGTTTCGGGATGAAATTCCATGTCTAAAAATGGTGTTGCTTCCACTTTTTAAAAATCAAGCCTTTTTGGTGCCTGGGGAAGAAAACGCCTGACTCCATGGTCAGGAAAAATGCTGCCCAGGAACCAAAATGTTTTTTGAAGCCAAAAATTTTTTTTGAAACCAAGTGCAAAAACGGAGACCAGGATGAGTTTTGGGATGAAATTCTATGTCTAAAAATGGTGTTGCTTCCACTTTTTAAAAATCGAGCCTTTTTGGTGCCTGGGGAAAGAAACGCTTGACTCCGCAGTCAGGAAAAATGCTGCCCAGGAACGAAAATGTTTTTGGAAGCCAAATTTTTTTTTGAAACCAAATGCAAAAACGGAGACCAGGATGAGTTTCGGGATGAAATTCCATGTCTAAATATGGTGTTGCTTCCACTTTCTAAAAATCAAGCCTTTTTGGTGCCTGGAGAAGAAAACGCGTGACTCAGTGGTTAGGAGAAATACTGCCCAGGGACCAAAATGTTTTGGGAAGCCAATTTTTTTTTTTGAAACCAAATGCAAAAATGGAGACTGGGATGAGTTTCAGGATTAAATTCCATGTCTAAAAATGGTGTTCCTTCCACTTTTCAAAAATCGAGCCTTTTTGGTGCCTGGGGAAGGAAACGCTTGACTCCGCAGTCAGGAAAAATGCTGCCCAGGAACGAAAATGTTTTTGGAAGCCAAATTTTTTTTTTTGAAACCAAATGCAAAAACGGAGACCAGGATGAGTTTGGGGATGAAATTCCATGTCTAAAAATGGTTTTGCTTCCACTTTTTAAAAATCAAGCCTTTTTGGTGCCTGGGGAAGAAAACGCATCACTCCGTAGTCAGGAAAAATGCTGCCCAGGAACCAAAATGTTTTTTGAAGCCAATTTTTTTTTTTTTTTTTTGAAACCAAATGCAAAAACAGAGACCAGGATGAATTTCGGGATGAAATTCCATGTCTAAAAATGGTGTTGCTTCCACTTTTTAAAAATCGAGCCTTTTTTCCCTGGGGAAGAAAATGCCTGACTCCGCGGTCAGGAAAAATGCTGCCCAGGAACGAAAATGTTTTTGGAAGCCAAATTTTTTTTTGAAACCAAATGCAAAAACGGAGACCAGGATGAGTTTGGGGATGAAATTCCATGTCTAAAAATGGTGTTGCTTCCACTTTTTAAAAATCAAGCCTTTTTGGTGCCTGGGGAAGAAAACGCTTGACTCCACGGTCAGGAAAAATGCTGCCCAGGAACCAAAATGTTTTTTGAAGCCAAAAATTATTTTTGAAACCAAGTGCAAAAACGGAGACCGGGATGAGTTTTGGGATGAAATTCTATGTCTAAAAATGGTGTTGCTTCCACTTTTTGAAAATCGAGCCTTTTTGGTGCCTGGGGAAGGAAATGCTTGACTCCGCAGTCAGGAAAAATGCTGCCCAGGAACGAAAATGTTTTTGGAAGCCAAATTTTTTTTTTTGAAACCAAATGCAAAAACGGAGACCAGGATGAGTTTGGGGATGAAATTCCATGTCTAAAAATGGTTTTGCTTCCACTTTTTAAAAATCAAGCCTTTTTGGTGCCTGGGGAAGAAAACGCCTGACTCCGTGGTCAGGAAAAATGCTGCCCAGGAACGAAAATGTTTTTGGAAGCCAAATTTTTTTTTGAAACCAAATGCAAAAGCGGAGACCAGGATGAGTTTGGGGATGAAATTCCATGTCTAAAAATGGTGTTGCTTCCACTTTTTAAAAATCAAGCCTCTTTGGTGCCTGGGGAAGAAAACGCATCACTCCGTAGTCAGGAAAAATGCTGCCCAGGAACCAAAATGTTTTTTGAAGCCAATTTGTTTTTTTTTTTTTTTGAAACCAAATGCAAAAACAGAGACCAGGATGAATTTCGGGATGAAATTCCATGTCTGAAAATGGTGTTGCTTCCACTTTTTAAAAATCGAGCCTTTTTTCCCTGGGGAAGAAAATGCCTGACTCCGCGGTCAGGAAAAATGCTGCCCAGGAATGAAAATGTTTTTGGAAGCCAAATTTTTTTTTGAAACCAAATGCAAAAACGGAGACCAGGATGAGTTTGGGGATGAAATTCCATGTCTAAAAATGGTTTTGCTTCCACTTTTTAAAAATCAAGCCTTTTTGGTGCCTGGGGAAGAAAACGCCTGACTCCGTGGTCAGGAAAAATGCTGCCCAGGAACGAAAATGTTTTTGGAAGCCAAATTTTTTTTTGAAACCAAATGCAAAAGCGGAGACCAGGATGAGTTTGGGGATGAAATTCCATGTCTAAAAATGGTGTTGCTTCCACTTTTTAAAAATCAAGCCTTTTTGGTGCCTGGGGAAGAAAACGCTTGACTCCACGGTCAGGAAAAATGCTGCCTAGGAACCAAAATGTTTTTTGAAGCCAAAAATTTTTTTTGAAACCAAGTGCAAAAACGGAGACCGGGATGAGTTTTGGGATGAAATTCTATGTCTAAAAATGGTGTTGCTTCCACTTTTTGAAAATCGAGCCTTTTTGGTGCCTGGGGAAGGAAATGCTTGACTCCGCAGTCAGGAAAAATGCTGCCCAGGAACGAAAATGTTTTTGGAAGCCAAATTTTTTTTTTTGAAACCAAATGCAAAAACGGAGACCAGGATGAGTTTGGGGATGAAATTCCATGTCTAAAAATGGTTTTGCTTCCACTTTTTAAAAATCAAGCCTTTTTGGTGCCTGGGGAAGAAAACGCCTGACTCCGTGGTCAGGAAAAATGCTGCCCAGGAACGAAAATGTTTTTGGAAGCCAAATTTTTTTTTGAAACCAAATGCAAAAACGGAGACCAGGATGAGTTTCGGGATGAAATTCCATGTCTAAATATGGTGTTGCTTCCACTTTCTAAAAATCAAGCCTTTTTGGTGCCTGGAGAAGAAAACGCGTGACTCAGTGGTTAGGAGAAATACTGCCCAGGGACCAAAATGTTTTGGGAAGCCAATTTTTTTTTTTTGAAACCAAATGCAAAAATGGAGACTGGGATGAATTTCAGGATTAAATTCCATGTCTAAAAATGGTGTTGCTTCCACTTTTCAAAAATCAAGCCTTTTTTGTGCCTGGGGAAGAAAACGCTTGACTCCATGGTCAGGAAAAATGCTGCCCAGGAACCAAAATGTTTTTTGAAGCCAAAAATTTTTTTTGAAACCAAGTGCAAAAACAGAGACCAGGATGAGTTTTGGGATGAAATTCTATGTCTAAAAATGGTGTTGCTTCCACTTTTTAAAAATCGAGCCTTTTTGGTGCCTGGGGAAGGAAACGCTTGACTCCGCAGTCTGGAAAAATGCTGCCCAGGAACGAAAATGTTTTTGGAAGCCAAATTTTTTTTTGAAACCAAATGCAAAAACGGAGACCAGGATGAGTTTGGGGATGAAATTCCATGTCTAAAAATGGTTTTGCTTCCACTTTTTAAAAATCAAGCCTTTTTGGTGCCTGGGGAAGAAAACGCCTGACTCCGTGGTCAGGAAAAATGCTGCCCAGGAACGAAAATGTTTTTGGAAGCCAAATTTTTTTTTGAAACCAAATGCAAAAGCGGAGACCAGGATGAGTTTGGGGATGAAATTCCATGTCTAAAAATGTTGTTGCTTCCACTTTTTAAAAATCGAGCCTTTTTTGCCTGGGGAAGGAAATGCCTGTCTCCGCGGTCAGGAAAAATGCTGCCCAGGAACCAAAATGTTTTTTGAACAACTTTTTTTTTTGAAACCAAATACAAAAATGGACACAAGGATGAGTTTCAGGATTAAATTCCATGTCTAAAAATGGTGTTGCTTCGCCTTTTTAAAAATCAAGCCTTTTTGGTGCCTGGGGAAGAAAACGCTTGACTCCACGGTCAGGAAAAATGCTGTCCATGAACCAAAATGTTTTTTGAAGTCAATTTTTTTTTTTTTTTGAAACCAAATGCAAAAAGGGAGACTGGGATGAGTTTCGGGATGAAATTCCATGTCTAAAAATGGTGTTGCTTCCACTTTTTAAAAATCAAGCCTTTTTGGTGCCTGGGGAAGAAAACGCCTGACTCCATGGTCAGGAAAAATGCTGCCCAGGAACCAAAAAGTTTTTTTGAAGCCAAAAATTTTTTTTGAAACCAAGTGCAAAAACAGAGACCAGGATGAGTTTTGGGATGAAATTCTATGTCTAAAAATGGTTGTTGCTTCCACTTTTTAAAAATCGAGCCTTTTTGGTGCCTGGGGAAAGAAACGCTTGACTCCGCAGTCAGGAAAAATGCTGCCCAGGAACGAAAATGTTTTTGGAAGCCAAATTTTTTTTTGAAACCAAATGCAAAAGCGGAGACCAGGATGAGTTTGGGGATGAAATTCCATGTCTAAAAATGGTGTTGCTTCCACTTTTTAAAAATCAAGCCTTTTTGGTGCCTGGGGAAGAAAACGCTTGACTCCACGGTCAGGAAAAATGCTGCCCAGGAACCAAAATGTTTTTTGAAGCCAAAAATTTTTTTTGAAACCAAGTGCAAAAACGGAGACCGGGATGAGTTTTGGGATGAAATTCTATGTCTAAAAATGGTGTTGCTTCCACTTTTTGAAAATCGAGCCTTTTTGGTGCCTGGGGAAGGAAATGCTTGACTCCGCAGTCAGGAAAAATGCTGCCCAGGAACGAAAATGTTTTTGGAAGCCAAATTTTTTTTTTTGAAACCAAATGCAAAAACGGAGACCAGGATGAGTTTGGGGATGAAATTCCATGTCTAAAAATGGTTTTGCTTCCACTTTTTAAAAATCAAGCCTTTTTGGTGCCTGGGGAAGAAAACGCCTGACTCCGTGGTCAGGAAAAATGCTGCCCAGGAACGAAAATGTTTTTGGAAGCCAAATTTTTTTTTGAAACCAAATGCAAAAACGGAGACCAGGATGAGTTTCGGGATGAAATTCCATGTCTAAATATGGTGTTGCTTCCACTTTCTAAAAATCAAGCCTTTTTGGTGCCTGGAGAAGAAAACGCGTGACTCAGTGGTTAGGAGAAATACTGCCCAGGGACCAAAATGTTTTGGGAAGCCAATTTTTTTTTTTTGAAACCAAATGCAAAAATGGAGACTGGGATGAATTTCAGGATTAAATTCCATGTCTAAAAATGGTGTTGCTTCCACTTTTCAAAAATCAAGCCTTTTTTGTGCCTGGGGAAGAAAACGCTTGACTCCATGGTCAGGAAAAATGCTGCCCAGGAACCAAAATGTTTTTTGAAGCCAAAAATTTTTTTTGAAACCAAGTGCAAAAACAGAGACCAGGATGAGTTTTGGGATGAAATTCTATGTCTAAAAATGGTGTTGCTTCCACTTTTTAAAAATCGAGCCTTTTTGGTGCCTGGGGAAGGAAACGCTTGACTCCGCAGTCTGGAAAAATGCTGCCCAGGAACGAAAATGTTTTTGGAAGCCAAATTTTTTTTTGAAACCAAATGCAAAAACGGAGACCAGGATGAGTTTGGGGATGAAATTCCATGTCTAAAAATGGTTTTGCTTCCACTTTTTAAAAATCAAGCCTTTTTGGTGCCTGGGGAAGAAAACGCCTGACTCCGTGGTCAGGAAAAATGCTGCCCAGGAACGAAAATGTTTTTGGAAGCCAAATTTTTTTTTGAAACCAAATGCAAAAGCGGAGACCAGGATGAGTTTGGGGATGAAATTCCATGTCTAAAAATGGTGTTGCTTCCACTTTTTAAAAATCAAGCCTTTTTGGTGCCTGGGGAAGAAAACGCATCACTCCGTAGTCAGGAAAAATGCTGCCCAGGAACCAAAATGTTTTTTGAAGCCAATTTGTTTTTTTTTTTTTGAAACCAAATGCAAAAACAGAGACCAGGATGAATTTCGGGATGAAATTCCATGTCTAAAAATGGTGTTGCTTCCACTTTTTAAAAATCGAGCCTTTTTTCCCTGGGGAAGAAAATGCCTGACTCCGTAGTCAGGAAAAATGCTGCCCAGGAACCAAAAGGTTTTTTGAAGCCAAAATTTTTTTTTTTTGAAACCAAATGTAAAAACGGAGACTGGGATGAGTTTCAGGATGAAATTCCATGTCTAAAAATGGTGTTGCTTCCACTTTTTAAAAATCAAGCCTTTTTTGTGCCTGGGGAAGGAAACGCTTGACTCCGCAGTCAGGAAAAATCCTGCCCAGGAACGAAAATGTTTTTGGAAGCCAAATTTTTTTTTGAAACCAAATGCAAAAACGGAGACCAGGATGAGTTTGGGGATGAAATTCCATGTCTAAAAATGTTGTTGCTTCCACTTTTTAAAAATCGAGCCTTTTTTGCCTGGGGAAGGAAATGCCTGTCTCCGCGGTCAGGAAAAATGCTGCCCAGGAACCAAAATGTTTTTTGAACAACTTTTTTTTTTGAAACCAAATACAAAAATGGACACAAGGATGAGTTTCAGGATTAAATTCCATGTCTAAAAATGGTGTTGCTTCGCCTTTTTAAAAATCAAGCCTTTTTGGTGCCTGGGGAAGAAAACGCTTGACTCCACGGTCAGGAAAAATGCTGTCCATGAACCAAAATGTTTTTTGAAGTCAATTTTTTTTTTTTTTTTGAAACCAAATGCAAAAAGGGAGACTGGGATGAGTTTCGGGATGAAATTCCATGTCTAAAAATGGTGTTGCTTCCACTTTTTAAAAATCAAGCCTTTTTGGTGCCTGGGGAAGAAAACGCCTGACTCCATGGTCAGGAAAAATGCTGCCCAGGAACCAAAAAGTTTTTTTGAAGCCAAAAATTTTTTTTGAAACCAAGTGCAAAAACAGAGACCAGGATGAGTTTTGGGATGAAATTCTATGTCTAAAAATGGTTGTTGCTTCCACTTTTTAAAAATCGAGCCTTTTTGGTGCCTGGGGAAAGAAACGCTTGACTCCGCAGTCAGGAAAAATGCTGCCCAGGAACGAAAATGTTTTTGGAAGCCAAATTTTTTTTTGAAACCAAATGCAAAAACGGAGACCAGGATGAGTTTCGGGATGAAATTCCATGTCTAAATATGGTGTTGCTTCCACTTTTTAAAAATCAAGCCTTTTTGGTGCCTGGAGAAGAAAACGCGTGACTCAGCGGTTAGGAGAAATACTGCCCAGGGACCAAAATGTTTTGGGAAGCAAATTTTTTTTTTTGAACCAAATGCAAAAATGGAGACTGGGATGAGTTTCAGGATTAAATTCCATGTCTAAAAATGGTGTTGCTTCCACTTTTCAAAAATCAAGCCTTTTTTGTGCCTGGGGAAGAAAACGCTTGACTCCATGGTCAGGAAAAATGCTGCCCAGGAACGAAAATGTTTTTGGAAGCCAAATTTTTTTTTGAAACCAAATGCAAAAACGGAGACCAGGATGAGTTTGGGGATGAAATTCCATGTCTAAAAATGGTGTTGCTTCCACTTTTTAAAAATCAAGCCTTTTTGGTGCCTGGGGAAGAAAACGAATCACTCCGCAGTCAGGAAAAATGCTGCCCAGGAACGAAAATGTTTTTGGAAGCCAAATTTTTTTTTTTGAAACCAAATGCAAAAACGGAGACCAGGATGAGTTTGGGGATGAAATTCCATGTCTAAAAATGGTTTTGCTTCCACTTTTTAAAAATCAAGCCTTTTTGGTGCCTGGGGAAGAAAACGCCTGACTCCGTGGTCAGGAAAAATGCTGCCCAGGAACGAAAATGTTTTTGGAAGCCAAATTTTTTTTTGAAACCAAATGCAAAAACGGAGACCAGGATGAGTTTCGGGATGAAATTCCATGTCTAAATATGGTGTTGCTTCCACTTTCTAAAAATCAAGCCTTTTTGGTGCCTGGAGAAGAAAACGCGTGACTCAGTGGTTAGGAGAAATACTGCCCAGGGACCAAAATGTTTTGGGAAGCCAATTTTTTTTTTTGAAACCAAATGCAAAAATGGAGACTGGGATGAGTTTCAGGATTAAATTCCATGTCTAAAAATGGTGTTCCTTCCACTTTTCAAAAATCGAGCCTTTTTAGTGCCTGGGGAAGGAAACGCTTGACTCCGCAGTCAGGAAAAATGCTGCCCAGGAACGAAAATGTTTTTGGAAGCCAAATTTTTTTTTTTGAAACCAAATGCAAAAACGGAGACCAGGATGAGTTTGGGGATGAAATTCCATGTCTAAAAATGGTTTTGCTTCCACTTTTTAAAAATCAAGCCTTTTTGGTGCCTGGGGAAGAAAACGCCTGACTCCGTGGTCAGGAAAAATGCTGCCCAGGAACGAAAATGTTTTTGGAAGCCAAATTTTTTTTTGAAACCAAATGCAAAAGCGGAGACCAGGATGAGTTTGGGGATGAAATTCCATGTCTAAAAATGGTGTTGCTTCCACTTTTTAAAAATCAAGCCTTTTTGGTGCCTGGGGAAGAAAACGCATCACTCCGTAGTCAGGAAAAATGCTGCCCAGGAACCAAAATGTTTTTTGAAGCCAATTTGTTTTTTTTTTTTTGAAACCAAATGCAAAAACAGAGACCAGGATGAATTTCGGGATGAAATTCCATGTCTAAAAATGGTGTTGCTTCCACTTTTTAAAAATCGAGCCTTTTTTCCCTGGGGAAGAAAATGCCTGACTCCGCGGTCAGGAAAAATACTGCCCAGGGACCAAAATGTTTTGGGAAGCAAATTTTTTTTTTTGAACCAAATGCAAAAATGGAGACTGGGATGAGTTTCAGGATTAAATTCCATGTCTAAAAATGGAGTTGCTTCCACTTTTCAAAAATCAAGCCTTTTTTGTGCCTGGGGAAGAAAACGCTTGACTCCATGGTCAGGAAAAATGCTGCCCAGGAACGAAAATGTTTTTGGAAGCCAAATTTTTTTTTGAAACCAAATGCAAAAACGGAGACCAGGATGAGTTTGGGGATGAAATTCCATGTCTAAAAATGGTGTTGCTTCCACTTTTTAAAAATCAAGCCTTTTTGGTGCCTGGGGAAGAAAACGAATCACTCCGCAGTCAGGAAAAATGCTGCCCAGGAACGAAAATGTTTTTGGAAGCCAAATTTTTTTTTTTGAAACCAAATGCAAAAACGGAGACCAGGATGAGTTTGGGGATGAAATTCCATGTCTAAAAATGGTTTTGCTTCCACTTTTTAAAAATCAAGCCTTTTTGGTGCCTGGGGAAGAAAACGCCTGACTCCGTGGTCAGGAAAAATGCTGCCCAGGAACGAAAATGTTTTTGGAAGCCAAATTTTTTTTTGAAACCAAATGCAAAAGCGGAGACCAGGATGAGTTTGGGGATGAAATTCCATGTCTAAAAATGGTGTTGCTTCCACTTTTTAAAAATCAAGCCTTTTTGGTGCCTGGGGAAGAAAACGCATCACTCCGTAGTCAGGAAAAATGCTGCCCAGGAACCAAAATGTTTTTTGAAGCCAATTTGTTTTTTTTTTTTTGAAACCAAATGCAAAAACAGAGACCAGGATGAATTTCGGGATGAAATTCCATGTCTAAAAATGGTGTTGCTTCCACTTTTTAAAAATCGAGCCTTTTTTCCCTGGGGAAGAAAATGCCTGACTCCGCGGTCAGGAAAAATACTGCCCAGGGACCAAAATGTTTTGGGAAGCAAATTTTTTTTTTTGAACCAAATGCAAAAATGGAGACTGGGATGAGTTTCAGGATTAAATTCCATGTCTAAAAATGGAGTTGCTTCCACTTTTCAAAAATCAAGCCTTTTTTGTGCCTGGGGAAGAAAACGCTTGACTCCATGGTCAGGAAAAATGCTGCCCAGGAACGAAAATGTTTTTGGAAGCCAAATTTTTTTTTGAAACCAAATGCAAAAACGGAGACCAGGATGAGTTTGGGGATGAAATTCCATGTCTAAAAATGGTGTTGCTTCCACTTTTTAAAAATCAAGCCTTTTTGGTGCCTGGGGAAGAAAACGAATCACTCCGCAGTCAGGAAAAATGCTGCCCAGGAACGAAAATGTTTTTGGAAGCCAAATTTTTTTTTTTGAAACCAAATGCAAAAACGGAGACCAGGATGAGTTTGGGGATGAAATTCCATGTCTAAAAATGGTTTTGCTTCCACTTTTTAAAAATCAAGCCTTTTTGGTGCCTGGGGAAGAAAACGCCTGACTCCGTGGTCAGGAAAAATGCTGCCCAGGAACGAAAATGTTTTTGGAAGCCAAATTTTTTTTTGAAACCAAATGCAAAAACGGAGACCAGGATGAGTTTCGGGATGAAATTCCATGTCTAAATATGGTGTTGCTTCCACTTTCTAAAAATCAAGCCTTTTTGGTGCCTGGAGAAGAAAACGCGTGACTCAGTGGTTAGGAGAAATACTGCCCAGGGACCAAAATGTTTTGGGAAGCCAATTTTTTTTTTTTGAAACCAAATGCAAAAATGGAGACTGGGATGAGTTTCAGGATTAAATTCCATGTCTAAAAATGGTGTTCCTTCCACTTTTCAAAAATCGAGCCTTTTTGGTGCCTGGGGAAGGAAACGCTTGACTCCGCAGTCAGGAAAAATGCTGCCCAGGAACGAAAATGTTTTTGGAAGCCAAATTTTTTTTTTTGAAACCAAATGCAAAAACGGAGACCAGGATGAGTTTGGGGATGAAATTCCATGTCTAAAAATGGTTTTGCTTCCACTTTTTAAAAATCAAGCCTTTTTGGTGCCTGGGGAAGAAAACGCCTGACTCCGTGGTCAGGAAAAATGCTGCCCAGGAACGAAAATGTTTTTGGAAGCCAAATTTTTTTTTGAAACCAAATGCAAAAGCGGAGACCAGGATGAGTTTGGGGATGAAATTCCATGTCTAAAAATGGTGTTGCTTCCACTTTTTAAAAATCAAGCCTTTTTGGTGCCTGGGGAAGAAAACGCATCACTCCGTACTCAGGAAAAATGCTGCCCAGGAACCAAAATGTTTTTTGAAGCCAATTTGTTTTTGTTTTTTTGAAACCAAATGCAAAAACAGAGACCAGGATGAATTTCGGGATGAAATTCCATGTCTAAAAATGGTGTTGCTTCCACTTTTTAAAAATCGAGCCTTTTTTCCCTGGGGAAGAAAATGCCTGACTCCGCGGTCAGGAAAAATGCTGCCCAGGAACCAAAAGGTTTTTTGAAGCCAAAATTATTTTTTTTTGAAACCAAATGTAAAAACGGAGACTGGGATGAGTTTCAGGATTAAATTCCATGTCTAAAAATGGTGTTGCTTCCACTTTTTAAAAATCAAGCCTTTTTTGTGCCTGGGGAAGGAAACGCTTGACTCCGCAGTCAGGAAAAATGCTGCCCAGGAACGAAAATGTTTTTGGAAGCCAAATTTTTTTTTGAAACCAAATGCAAAAACGGAGACCAGGATGAGTTTGGGGATGAAATTCCATGTCTAAAAATGGTTTTGCTTCCACTTTTTAAAAATCAAGCCTTTTTGGTGCCTGGGGAAGAAAACGCCTGACTCCGTGGTCAGGAAAAATGCTGCCCAGGAACGAAAATGTTTTTGGAAGCCAAATTTTTTTTTTGAAACCAAATGCAAAAACGGAGACCAGGATGAATTTCGGGATGAAATCCTATGTCTAAAAATGGTGTTGCTTCCACTTTTTAAAAATCGAGCCTTTTTTCCCTGGGGAAGAAAACGCTTGACTCCATGGTCAGGAAAAATGCTGCCCATGAACCAAAATGTTTTTTGAAGCCAAATTTTTTTTTTTTTTGAAACCAAATGTAAAAACGGAGACTGGGATGAGTTTCGGGATGAAATTCCATGTCTAAAAATGGTGTTGCTTCCACTTTTTAAAAATCAAGCCTTTTTGGTGCCTGGGGAAGAAAACGCCTGACTCCGCAGTCAGGAAAAATGCTGCCCAGGAACGAAAATGTTTTTGGAAGCCAATTTTTTTTTTGAAACCAAATGCAAAAACGGAGACCAGGATGAGTTTGGGGATGAAATTCCATGTCTAAAAATGGTGTTGCTTCCACTTTTTAAAAATCAAGCCTTTTTGGTGCCTGGGGAAGAAAACGCTTGACTCCACGGTCAGGAAAAATGCTGCCCAGGAACCAAAATGTTTTTTGAAGCCAAAAATTTTTTTTGAAACCAAGTGCAAAAACGGAGACCGGGATGAGTTTTGGGATGAAATTCTATGTCTAAAAATGGTGTTGCTTCCACTTTTTGAAAATCGAGCCTTTTTGGTGCCTGGGGAAGAAAACGCCTGACTCCGTGGTCAGGAAAAATGCTGCCCAGGAACCAAAATGTTTTTTGAACCCAAAAATTTTTTTTGAAACCAAGTGCAAAAACGGAGACCGGGATGAGTTTTGGGATGAAATTCTATGTCTAAAAATGGTTTTGCTTCCACTTTTTAAAAATCAAGCCTTTTTGGTGCCTGGGGAAGAAAACGCCTGACTCCGTGGTCAGGAAAAATGCTGCCCAGGAACGAAAATGTTTTTGGAAGCCAAATTTTTTTTTGAAACCAAATGCAAAAACGGAGACCAGGATGAGTTTCGGGATGAAATTCCATGTCTAAATATGGTGTTGCTTCCACTTTCTAAAAATCAAGCCTTTTTGGTGCCTGGAGAAGAAAACGCGTGACTCAGTGGTTAGGAGAAATACTGCCCAGGGACCAAAATGTTTTGGGAAGCCAATTTTTTTTTTTGAAACCAAATGCAAAAATGGAGATTGGGATGAGTTTCAGGATTAAATTCCATGTCTAAAAATGGTGTTGCTTCCACTTTTCAAAAATCAAGCCTTTTTTGTGCCTGGGGAAGAAAACGCTTGATTCCATGGTCAGGAAAAATGCTGCCCAGGAACCAAAATGTTTTTTGAAGCCAAAAATTTTTTTTGAAACCAAGTGCAAAAACAGAGACCAGGATGAGTTTTGGGATGAAATTCTATGTCTAAAAATGGTGTTGCTTCCACTTTTTAAAAATCGAGCCTTTTTGGTGCCTGGGGAAGGAAACGCTTGACTCCGCAGTCTGGAAAAATGCTGCCCAGGAACGAAAATGTTTTTGGAAGCCAAATTTTTTTTTGAAACCAAATGCAAAAACGGAGACCAGGATGAGTTTGGGGATGAAATTCCATGTCTAAAAATGGTTTTGCTTCCACTTTTTAAAAATCAAGCCTTTTTGGTGCCTGGGGAAGAAAACGCCTGACTCCGTGGTCAGGAAAAATGCTGCCCAGGAACGAAAATGTTTTTGGAAGCCAAATTTTTTTTTGAAACCAAATGCAAAAGCGGAGACCAGGATGAGTTTGGGGATGAAATTCCATGTCTAAAAATGGTGTTGCTTCCACTTTTTAAAAATCAAGCCTTTTTTGTGCCTGGGGAAGGAAACGCTTGACTCCGCAGTCAGGAAAAATGCTGCCCAGGAACGAAAATGTTTTTGGAAGCCAAATTTTTTTTTGAAACCAAATGCAAAAACGGAGACCAGGATGAGTTTGGGGATGAAATTCCATGTCTAAAAATGTTGTTGCTTCCACTTTTTAAAAATCGAGCCTTTTTTGCCTGGGGAAGGAAATGCCTGTCTCCGCGGTCAGGAAAAATGCTGCCCAGGAACCAAAATGTTTTTTGAACAACTTTTTTTTTTGAAACCAAATACAAAAATGGACACAAGGATGAGTTTCAGGATTAAATTCCATGTCTAAAAATGGTGTTGCTTCCACTTTTTAAAAATAAAGCCTTTTTGGTGCCTGGGGAAGAAAACGCCTGACTCCGCAGTCAGGAAAAATGCTGCCCAGGAACGAAAATGTTTTTGGAAGCCAAATTTTTTTTTGAAACCAAATGCAAAAACGGAGACCAGGATGAGTTTGGGGATGAAATTCCATGTCTAAAAATGGTGTTGCTTCGCCTTTTTAAAAATCAAGCCTTTTTGGTGCCTGGGGAAGAAAACGCTTGACTCCACGGTCAGGAAAAATGCTGTCCATGAACCAAAATGTTTTTTGAAGCCAATTTTTTTTTTTTTTGAAACCAAATGCAAAAACGGAGACTGGGATGAGTTTCGGGATGAAATTCCATGTCTAAAAATGGTGTTGCTTCCACTTTTTAAAAATCAAGCCTTTTTGGTGCCTGGGGAAGAAAACGCCTGACTCCATGGTCAGGAAAAATGCTGCCCAGGAACCAAAATGTTTTTTGAAGCCAAAAATTTTTTTTGAAACCAAGTGCAAAAACAGAGACCAGGATGAGTTTTGGGATGAAATTCTATGTCTAAAAATGGTGTTGCTTCCACTTTTTAAAAATCGAGCCTTTTTGGTGCCTGGGGAAAGAAACGCTTGACTCCGCAGTCAGGAAAAATGCTGCCCAGGAACGAAAATGTTTTTGGAAGCCAAATTTTTTTTTGAAACCAAATGCAAAAACGGAGACCAGGATGAGTTTCGGGATGAAATTCCATGTCTAAAAATGGTGTTGCTTCCACTTTTTAAAAATCAAGCCTTTTTGGTGCCTGGGGAAGAAAACGCCTGACTCCGTGGTCAGGAAAAATGCTGCCCAGGAACGAAAATGTTTTTGGAAGCCAAATTTTTTTTTGAAACCAAATGCAAAAACGGAGACCAGGATGAGTTTGGGGATGAAATTCCATGTCTAAAAATGGTGTTGCTTCCACTTTTTAAAAATCAAGCCTTTTTGGTGCCTGGGGAAGAAAACGCCTGACTCCGTGGTCAGGAAAAATACTGCCCAGGAACGAAAATGTTTTTGGAAGCCAAATTTTTTTTTTGAAACCAAATGAAAAAACAGAGACTGGGATGAGTTTCGGGATGAAATTCCATGTCTAAATATGGTGTTGCTTCCACTTTCTAAAAATCAAGCCTTTTTGGTGCCTGGAGAAGAAAACGCGTGACTCAGCGATTAGGAGAAATACTGCCCAGGGACCAAAATGTTTTGGAAAGCAAATTTTTTTTTTTGAACCAAATGCAAAAATGGAGACTGGGATGAGTTTCAGGATTAAATTCCATGTCTAAAAATGGTGTTGCTTCCACTTTTCAAAAATCAAGCCTTTTTTGTGCCTGGGGAAGAAAACGCTTGACTCCATGGTCAGGAAAAATGCTGCCCAGGAACGAAAATGTTTTTGGAAGCCAAATTTTTTTTTGAAACCAAATGCAAAAACGGAGACCAGGATGAGTTTGGGGATGAAATTCCATGTCTAAAAATGGTGTTGCTTCCACTTTTTAAAAATCAAGCCTTTTTGGTGCCTGGGGAAGAAAACGAATCACTCCGTAGTCAGGAAAAATACTGCCCAGGAACCAAAATGTTTTTTGAAGCCAATTTGTTTTTTTTTTTTAAACCAAATGCAAAAACAGAGACCAGGATGAGTTTTGGGATGAAATTCAATGTCTAAAAATGGTGTTGCGTCCACTTTTTAAAAATCGAGCCTTTTTGGTGCCTGGGGAAGAAAACGCCTGACTCCGTGGTCAGGAAAAATGCTGCCCAGGAACGAAAATGTTTTTGGAAGCCAAATTTTTTTTTGAAACCAAATGCAAAAACGGAGACCAGGATGAGTTTGGGGATGAAATTCCATGTCTAAAAATGGTGTTGCTTCCACTTTTTAAAAATCAAGCCTTTTTGGTGCCTGGGGAAGAAAACGCTTGACTCCATGCTCAGGAAAAATGCTGCCCAGGAACCAAAATTTTTTTTGAAGCCAAAAAAGTTTTTTGAAACCAAGTGCAAAAACAGAGACCAGGATGAGTTTTGGGATGAAATTCTATGTCTAAAAATGGTGTTGCTTCCACTTTTTAAAAATCGAGCCTTTTTGGTGCCTGGGGAAGGAAACGCTTGACTCCGCAGTTAGGAAAAATGCTGCCCAGGAACGAAAATGTTTTTGGAAGCCAAATTTTTTTTTGAAACCAAATGCAAAAACGGAGACCAGGATGAGTTTGGGGATGAAATTCCATGTCTAAAAATGGTTTTGCTTCCACTTTTTAAAAATCAAGCCTTTTTGGTGCCTGGGGAAGAAAACGCCTGATTCTTTGGTCAGGAAAAATGCTGCCCAGGAACGAAAATGTTTTTGGAAGCCAAATTTTTTTTTGAAACCAAATGCAAAAACGGAGACCAGGATGAGTTTGGGGATGAAATTCCATGTCTAAAAATGGTGTTGCTTCCACTTTTTAAAAATCAAGCCTTTCTGGTGCCTGGGGAAGAAAACGCATCACGCCGTAGTCAGGAAAAATGCTGCCCAGGAACCAAAATGTTTTTTGAAGCCAATTTGTTTTTTTTTTTTGAAACCAAATGCAAAAACGGAGACCAGGATGAATTTCAGGATGAAATTCCATGTCTAAAAATGTTGTTGCTTCCACTTTTTAAAAATCGAGCCTTTTTTGCCTGGGGAAGGAAATGCCTGTCTCCGCGGTCAGGAAAAATGCTGCCGAGGAACCAAAATGTTTTTTGAACAACTTTTTTTTTTGAAACCAAATACAAAAATGGACACAAGGATGAGTTTCAGGATTAAATTCCATGTCTAAAAATGGTGTTGCGTCCACTTTTTAAAAATCGAGCCTTTTTGGTGGCTGGGGAAGAATACGCCTGACTCCGTGGTCAGGAAAAATGCTGCCCAGGAACGAAAATGTTTTTGGAAGCCAATTTTTTTTTTTGAAACCAAATGCAAAAACGGAGACTGGGATGAGTTTCGGGATGAAATTCCATGTCTAAAAATGGTGTTGCTTCCACTTTTTAAAAATCAAGCCTTTTTGGTGCCTGAGGAAGAAAACGCCTGACTCCGCAGTGAGGAAAAATGCTGCCCAGGAACCAAAATGTTTTTTTAAGAACTTTTTTTTTTGAAACCAAATGCAAAAACGGAGACCAGGATGAGTTTGGGGATGAAATTCCATGTCTAAAAATGGTGTTGCTTCCACTCTTTAAAAATCAAGCCTTTTTTCCCTGGGGAAGAAAATGCCTGACTCCGCAGTCAGGAAAAATGCTGCCCAGGAAGCAAAAGGTTTTTGGAAGCCAAATTTTTTTTTTTTGAAAGCAAATGTAAAAACGGAGACTGGGATGAGTTTGGGGATGAAATTCCATGTCTAAAAATGGTGTTGCTTACACTTTTTAAAAATCGAGCCTATTTTGCCTGGGGAAGGAAATGCCTGTCTCCGCGGTCAGGAAAAATGCTGCCCAGGAACCAAAATGTTTTTTGAAAAACTTTTTTTTTTGAAACCAAATACAAAAATGGACACAAGGATGAGTTTCAGGATTAAATTCCATGTCTAAAAATGGTGTTGCGTCCACTTTTTAAAAATCGAGCCTTTTTGGTGCCTGGGGAAGAAAACGCCTGACTCCGTGGTCAGGAAAAATGCTGCCCAGGAACGAAAATGTTTTTGGAAGACAAATTTTTTTTTGAAACCAAATGCAAAAACGGAGACCAGGATGAGTTTGGGGATGAAATTCCATGTCTAAAAATGGTGTTGCTTCCACTTTTTAAAAATCGAGCCTTTTCGGTGAATGGGGAAGAAAACGCTTGACTCCATGGTCAGGAAAAATGCTGCCCAGGAACCAAAATGTTTTTTGAAGCCAAAAATTTATTTTGAAACAAAGTGCAAAAACGGAGACCAGGATGAGTTTGGGGATGAAATTCCATGTCTAAAAATGGTGTTGCTTCCACTTTTTAAAAATCAAGCCTTTTTGGTGCCTGGGGAAGAAAACGCCTGACTCCGTGGTCAGGAAAAATGCTGCCCAGGAACTAAAACGTTTTTGGAAGCCAAATTTTTTTTTGAAACCAAATGCAAAAACGGAGACCAGGATGAGTTTGGGGATGAAATTCCATGTCTAAAAATGGTGTTGCTTCCACTTTTTTAAAATCAAGCCTTTTATGCCTGGGGAAGGAAATGCCTGTCTCCGCGGTCAGGAAAAATGCTGCCCAGGAACCAAAATGTTTTTTGAACAACTTTTTTTTTTGAAACCAAATACAAAAATGGACACAAGGATGAGTTTCAGGATTAAATTCCATGTCTAAAAATGGTGTTGCGTCCACTTTTTAAAAATCGAGCCTTTTTGGTGCCTGGGGAAGAAAACGCCTGACTCCGTGGTCAGGAAAAATGCTGCCCAGGAACGAAAATGTTTTTGGAAGACAAATTTTTTTTTGAAACCAAATGCAAAAACGGAGACCAGGATGAGTTTGGGGATGAAATTCCATGTCTAAAAATGGTGTTGCTTCCACTTTTTAAAAATCGAGCCTTTTCGGTGAATGGGGAAGAAAACGCTTGACTCCATGGTCAGGAAAAATGCTGCCCAGGAACCAAAATGTTTTTTGAAGCCAAAAATTTATTTTGAAACAAAGTGCAAAAACGGAGACCAGGATGAGTTTGGGGATGAAATTCCATGTCTAAAAATGGTGTTGCTTCCACTTTTTAAAAATCAAGCCTTTTTGGTGCCTGGGGAAGAAAACGCCTGACTCCGTGGTCAGGAAAAATGCTGCCCAGGAACTAAAACGTTTTTGGAAGCCAAATTTTTTTTTGAAACCAAATGCAAAAACGGAGACCAGGATGAGTTTGGGGATGAAATTCCATGTCTAAAAATGGTGTTGCTTCCACTTTTTTAAAATCAAGCCTTTTATGCCTGGGGAAGGAAATGCCTGTCTCCGCGGTCAGGAAAAATGCTGCCCAGGAACCAAAATGTTTTTTGAACAACTTTTTTTTTTGAAACCAAATACAAAAATGGACACAAGGATGAGTTTCAGAATTAAATTCCATGTCTAAAAATGGTGTTGCGTCCACTTTTCAAAAATCAAGCCTTTTTTGTGCCTGGGGAAGAAAACGCCTGACTCCGTGGTCAGGAAAAATGCTGCCCAGGAACGAAAATGTTTTTGGAAGCCAAATTTTTTTTTGAAACCAAATGCAAAAACGGAGACCGGGATGAGTTTGGGGATGAAATTCCATGTCTAAAAATGGTGTTGCTTCCACTTTTTAAAAATGAAGCCTTTTCGGTGCCTGGGGAAGAAAACGCCTGACTCCGTGGTCAGGAAAAATGCTGCCCAGGAACGAAAATGTTTTTGGAAGCCAAATTTTTTTTTTAAACCAAATGCAAAAACGGAGACCAGGATGAGTTTGGGGATGAAATTCCATGTCTAAATATGGTGTTGCTTCCACTTTTTAAAAATCAAGCCTTTTTGGTGCCTGGGGAAGAAAACGCATCACGCCGTAGTGAGGAAAAATGCTGCCCAGGAACCAAAATGTTTTTTGAAGCCAATTTGTTGTTTTTTTTTTGAAACCAAATGCAAAAACGGAGACCAGGATGAATTTCGGGATGAAATTCCATGTCTAAAAATGTTGTTGCTTCCACTTTTTAAAAATCGAGCCTTTTTTGCCTGGGGAAGGAAATGCCTGTCTCCGCGGTCAGGAAAAATGCTGCCCAGGAACCAAAATGTTTTTTGAACAACTTTTTTTTTTGAAACCAAATACAAAAATGGACACAAGGATGAGTTTCAGGATTAAATTCCATGTCTAAAAATGGTGTTGCTTCCACTTTTCAAAAATCAAGCCTTTTTTGTGCCTGGGGAAGAAAACGCTTGACTCCATGGTCAGGAAAAATGCTGCCCAGGAACCAAAATGTTTTTTGAAGCCAAAAAATTTTTTTGAAACCAAGTGTAAAAACGGAGACCAGGATGAGTTTCGGGATGAAATTCCATGTCTAAAAATGGTGTTGCTTCCACTTTTTAAAAATCAAGCCTTTTTGGTGCCTGGGGAAGAAAACGCTTGACTCCATCGTCAGGAAAAATGCTGCCCAGGAACGAAAATGTTTTTTGAAGCCAAATTTTTTTTTTTTTTTGAAACCAAATGTAAAAACCGAGACTGGGATGAGTTTCGGGATGAAATTCCATGTCTAAAAATGGTGTTGCTTCCACTTTTTAAAAATCAAGCCTTTTTGGTGCCTGGGGAAGAAAACGCCTGACTCCGTGGTCAGGAAAAATGCTGCCCAGGAACGAAAATGTTTTTGGAAGCCAAATTTTTTTTTGAAACCAAATGCAAAAACGGAGACCAGGATGAGTTTGGGGATGAAATTCCATGTCTAAAAATGGTGTTGCTTCCACTTTTTAAAAATCAAGCCTTTTTGGTGCCTGGGGAAGAAAACGCCTGACTCCGTGGTCAGGAAAAATACTGCCCAGGAACGAAAATGTTTTTGGAAGCCAAATTTTTTTTTTGAAACCAAATGCAAAAACGGAGACTGGGATGAGTTTCGGGATGAAATTCCATGTCTAAAAATGGTGTTGCTTCCACTTTTTAAAAATCAAGCCTTTTTGGTGCCTGGGGAAGAAAACGCTTGACTCCATGGTCAGGAGAAATGCTGCCCAGGAACCAAAATGTTTTTTGAAGCCAAATTTTTTTTTTTTTTGAAACCAAATGTAAAAACGGAGACTGGGATGAGTTTCGGGATGAAATTCCATGTCTAAAAATGGTGTTGCTTCCACTTTTTAAAAATCAAGCCTTTTTGGTGCCTGGGGAAGAAAACGCCTGACTCCGTGGTCAGGAGAAATGCTGCCCAGGAACGAAAATGTTTTTGGAAGCCAAATTTTTTTTTGAAACCAAATGCAAAAACGGAGACCAGGATGAGTTTGGGGATGAAATTCCATGTCTAAAAATGGTGTTGCTTCCACTTTTTAAAAATCAAGCCTTTTATGCCTGGGGAAGGAAATGCCTGTCTCCGCGGTCAGGAAAAATGCTGCCCAGGAACCAAAATGTTTTTTGAACAACTTTTTTTTTTGAAACCAAATACAAAAATGGACACAAGGATGAGTTTCAGGATTAAATTCCATGTCTAAAAATGGTGTTGCGTCCACTTTTTAAAAATCGAGCCTTTTTGGTGCCTGGGGAAGAAAACGCCTGACTCCGTGGTCAGGAGAAATGCTGCCCAGGAACGAAAATGTTTTTGGAAGCCAAATTTTTTTTTGAAACCAAATGCAAAAACGGAGACCAGGATGAGTTTGGGGATGAAATTCCATGTCTAAAAATGGTGTTGCTTCCACTTTTTAAAAATGAAGCCTTTTCGGTGCCTGGGGAAGAAAACGCTTGACTCCATGGTCAGGAAAAATGCTGCCCAGGAACCAAAATGTTTTTTGAAGCCAAAAAATTTTTTTGAAACCAAGTGCAAAAACAGAGACCAGGATGAGTTTTGGGATGAAATTCTATGTCTAAAAATGGTGTTGCTTCCACTTTTTAAAAATCGAGCCTTTTTGGTGCCTGGGGAAGGAAACGCTTGACTCCATGGTCAGGAAAAATGCTGCCCAGGAACGAAAATGTTTTTGGAAGCCAAATTTTTTTTTGAAACCAAATGCAAAAACGGAGACCAGGATGAGTTTGGGGATGAAATTCCATGTCTAAAAATGGTGTTGCTTCCACTTTTTAAAAATCAAGCCTTTTTGGTGCCTGGGGAAGAAAACGCATCACGCCGTAGTCAGGAAAAATGCTGCCCAGGAACCAAAATGTTTTTTGAAGCCAATTTGTTTTTTTTTTTGAAACCAAATGCAAAAACGGAGACTGGGATGAGTTTCGGGATGAAATTCCATGTCTAAAAATGGTGTTGCTTCCACTTTTTAAAAATCAAGCCTTTTTGGTGCCTGGGGAAGAAAACGCTTGACTCCATGGTCAGGAAAACTGCTGCCCAGGAACGAAAATGTTTTTGGAAGCCAAATTTTTTTTTGAAACCAAATGCAAAAACGGAGACCAGGATGAGTTTGGGGATGAAATTCCATGTCTAAAAATGGTGTTGCTTCCACTTTTTAAAAATCGAGCCTTTTTGGTGCCTGGGGAAGAAAACGCCTGACTCCGTGGTCAGGAAAAATGCTGCCCAGGAACCAAAATGTTTTTGGAAGCCAAATTTTTTTTTTGAAACCAAATGCAAAAACGGAGACTGGGATGAGTTTCGGGATGAAATTCCATGTCTAAAAATGGTGTTGCTTCCACTTTTTAAAAATCAAGCCTTTTTGGTGCCTGGGGAAGAAAACGCTTGACTCCATGGTCAGGAAAAATGCTGCCCAGGAACCAAAATGTTTTTTGAAGCCAAATTTTTTTTTTTTTTGAAACCAAATGTAAAAACGGAGACTGGGATGAGTTTCGGGATGAAATTCCATGTCTAAAAATGGTGTTGCTTCCACTTTTTAAAAATCAAGCCTTTTTGGTGCCTGGGGAAGAAAACGCCTGACTCCGTGGTCAGGAAAACTGCTGCCCAGGAACGAAAATGTTTTTGGAAGCCAAATTTTTTTTTGAAACCAAATGCAAAAACGGAGACCAGGATGAGTTTGGGGATGAAATTCCATGTCTAAAAATGGTGTTGCTTCCACTTTTTAAAAATCGAGCCTTTTTGGTGCCTGGGGAAGAAAACGCTTGACTCCGTGGTCAGGAAAAATGCTGCCCAGGAACCAAAACGTTTTTGGAAGCCAAATTTTTTTTTGAAACCAAATGCAAAAACGGAGACCAGGATGAGTTTGGGGATGAAATTCCATGTCTAAAAATGGTGTTGCTTCCACTTTTTAAAAATCAAGCCTTTTATGCCTGGGGAAGGAAATGCCTGTCTCCGCGGTCAGGAAAAATGCTGCCCAGGAACCAAAATGTTTTTTGAACAACTTTTTTTTTTGAAACCAAATACAAAAATGGACACAAGGATGAGTTTCAGGATTAAATTCCATGTCTAAAAATGGTGTTGCGTCCACTTTTTAAAAATCGAGCCTTTTTGGTGCCTGGGGAAGGAAACGCTTGACTCCATGGTCAGGAAAAATGCTGCCCAGGAACGAAAATGTTTTTTGAAGCCAAAAAATTTTTTTGAAACCAAGTGCAAAAACAGAGACCAGGATGAGTTTTTGGATGAAATTCTATGTCTAAAAATGGTGTTGCTTCCACTTTTTAAAAATCGAGCCTTTTTGGTGCCTGGGGAAGGAAACGCTTGACTCCATGGTCAGGAAAAATGCTGCCCAGGAACGAAAATGTTTTTGGAAGCCAAATTTTTTTTTGAAACCAAATGCAAAAACGGAGACCAGGATGAGTTTGGGGATGAAATTCCATGTCTAAAAATGGTGTTGCTTCCACTTTTTAAAAATCAAGCCTTTTTGGTGCCTGGGGAAGAAAACGCATCACGCCGTAGTCAGGAAAAATGCTGCCCAGGAACCAAAATGTTTTTTGAAGCCAATTTGTTTTTTTTTTTGAAACCAAATGCAAAAACGGAGACTGGGATGAGTTTCGGGACGAAATTCCATGTCTAAAAATGGTGTTGCTTCCACTTTTTAAAAATCAAGCCTTTTTGATGCCTGGGGAAGAAAACGCTTGACTCCATGGTCAGGAAAACTGCTGCCCAGGAACGAAAATGTTTTTGGAAGCCAAATTTTTTTTTGAAACCAAATGCAAAAACGGAGACCAGGATGAGTTTGGGGATGAAATTCCATGTCTAAAAATGGTGTTGCTTCCACTTTTTAAAAATCGAGCCTTTTTGGTGCCTGGGGAAGAAAACGCCTGACTCCGTGGTCAGGAAAAATGCTGCCCAGGAACCAAAATGTTTTTTGAAGCCAAAAATTTTTTTTGAAACCAAGTGCAAAAACAGAGACCAGGATGAGTTTTGGGATGAAATTCTATGTCTAAAAATGGTGTTGCTTCCACTATTTAAAAATCGAGCCTTTTTGGTGCCTGGGGAAGGAAACGCTTGACTCCATGGTCAGGAATAATGCTGCCCAGGAACGAAAATGTTTTTGGAAGCCAAATTTTTTTTTGAAACCAAATGCAAAAACGGAGACCAGGATGAGTTTGGGGATGAAATTCCATGTCTAAAAATGGTGTTGCTTCCACTTTTTAAAAATCAAGCCTTTTTGGTGCCTGGGGAAGAAAACGCCTGACTCCGTGGTCAGGAAAAATGCTGCCCAGGAACGAAAATGTTTTTGGAAGCCAAATTTTTTTTTGAAACCAAATGCAAAAACGGAGACCAGGATGAGTTTGGGGATGAAATTCCATGTCTAAAAATGGTGTTGCTTCCACTTTTTAAAAATCAAGCCTTTTTGGTGCCTGGGGAAGAAAACGCATCACGCCGTAGTGAGGAAAAATGCTGCCCATGAACCAAAATGTTTTTTGAAGCCAAATTTTTTTTTTGAAACCAAATGCAAAAACGGAGACCAGGATGAGTTTGGGGATGAAATTCCATGTCTAAAAATGGTGTTGCTTCCACTTTTTAAAAATCGAGCCTTTTTGGTGCCTGGGGAAGAAAACGCCTGACTCCGTGGTCAGGAAAAATGCTGCCCAGGAACCAAAATGTTTTTTGAAGCCAAAAATTTTTTTTGAAACCAAGTGCAAAAACAGAGACCAGGATGAGTTTTGGGATGAAATTCTATGTCTAAAAATGGTGTTGCTTCCACTATTTAAAAATCGAGCCTTTTTGGTGCCTGGGGAAGGAAACGCTTGACTCCATGGTCAGGAATAATGCTGCCCAGGAACGAAAATGTTTTTGGAAGCCAAATTTTTTTTTGAAACCAAATGCAAAAACGGAGACCAGGATGAGTTTGGGGATGAAATTCCATGTCTAAAAATGGTGTTGCTTCCACTTTTTAAAAATCGAGCCTTTTTGGTGCCTGGGGAAGAAAACGCCTGACTCCGTGGTCAGGAAAAATGCTGCCCAGGAACCAAAATGTTTTTTGAAGCCAAAAATTTTTTTTGAAACCAAGTGCAAAAACAGAGACCAGGATGAGTTTTGGGATGAAATTCTATGTCTAAAAATGGTGTTGCTTCCACTATTTAAAAATCGAGCCTTTTTGGTGCCTGGGGAAGGAAACGCTTGACTCCATGGTCAGGAATAATGCTGCCCAGGAACGAAAATGTTTTTGGAAGCCAAATTTTTTT
This sequence comes from Pantherophis vulpinus, assembly GCA_037215915.1. NCBI lineage: Eukaryota > Metazoa > Chordata > Lepidosauria > Squamata > Colubridae > Pantherophis > Pantherophis vulpinus. The sequence continues at coordinate 2,031,782 of JAXLNS010000018.1, read as the reverse complement.
TTGAAACCAAATGCAAAAACGGAGACCAGGATGAGTTTGGGGATGAAATTCCATGTCTAAAAATGGTGTTGCTTCCACTTTTTAAAAATCAAGCCTTTTTGGTGCCTGGGGAAGAAAACGCCTGACTCCGTGGTCAGGAAAAATGCTGCCCAGGAACGAAAATGTTTTTGGAAGCCAAATTTTTTTTTGAAACCAAATGCAAAAACGGAGACCAGGATGAGTTTGGGGATGAAATTCCATGTCTAAAAATGGTGTTGCTTCCACTTTTTAAAAATCAAGCCTTTTTGGTGCCTGGGGAAGAAAACGCATCACGCCGTAGTGAGGAAAAATGCTGCCCATGAACCAAAATGTTTTTTGAAGCCAAATTTTTTTTTGAAACCAAATGCAAAAACGGAGACCAGGATGAGTTTGGGGATGAAATTCCATGTCTAAAAATGGTGTTGCTTCCACTTTTTAAAAATCGAGCCTTTTTGGTGCCTGGGGAAGAAAACGCCTGACTCCGTGGTCAGGAAAAATGCTGCCCAGGAACCAAAATGTTTTTTGAAGCCAAAAATTTTTTTTGAAACCAAGTGCAAAAACAGAGACCAGGATGAGTTTTGGGATGAAATTCTATGTCTAAAAATGGTGTTGCTTCCACTATTTAAAAATCGAGCCTTTTTGGTGCCTGGGGAAGGAAACGCTTGACTCCATGGTCAGGAATAATGCTGCCCAGGAACGAAAATGTTTTTGGAAGCCAACTTTTTTTTTGAAACCAAATGCAAAAACGGAGACCAGGATGAGTTTGGGGATGAAATTCCATGTCTAAAAATGGTGTTGCTTCCACTTTTTAAAAATCAAGCCTTTTTGGTGCCTGGGGAAGAAGACGCCTGACTCCGTGGTCAGGAAAAATGCTGCCCAGGAACGAAAATGTTTTTGGAAGCCAAATTTTTTTTTGAAACCAAATGCAAAAACGGAGACCAGGATGAGTTTGGGGATGAAATTCCATGTCTACAAATGGTGTTGCTTCCACTTTTTAAAAATCAAGCCTTTTTGGTGCCTGGGGAAGAAAACGCATCACGCCGTAGTGAGGAAAAATGCTGCCCATGAACCAAAGTGTTTTTTGAAGCCAAATTTTTTTTTTTTTTGAAACCAAATGTAAAAACGGAGACTGGGATGAGTTTCGGGATGAAATTCCATGTCTAAAAATGGTGTTGCTTCCACTTTTTAAAAATCAAGCATTTTTGGTGCCTGGGGAAGAAAACGCCTGACTCCGTGGTCAGGAAAACTGCTGCCCAGGAACGAAAATGTTTTTGGAAGCCAAATTTTTTTTTGAAACCAAATGGAAAAACGGAGACCAGGATGAGTTTGGGGATGAAATTCCATGTCTAAAAATGGTGTTGCTTCCACTTTTTAAAAATCGAGCCTTTTTGGTGCCTGGGGAAGAAAACGCCTGACTCCGTGGTCAGGAAAAATGCTGCCCAGGAACCAAAATGTTTTTTGAAGGAATTTTTTTTTTTTGAAACCAAATGCAAAAACGGACACAAGGATGAGTTTCGGGATGAAATTCCATGTCTAAATATGGTGTTGCTTCCACTTTTTAAAAATCAAGCCTTTTTGGTGCCTGGGGAAGAAAACGCATCACGCCGTAGTCAGGAAAAATGCTGCCCAGGAACCAAAATGTTTTTTGAAGCCAATTTGTTTTTTTTTTTGAAACCAAATGCAAAAACGGAGACCAGGATGAATTTCGGGATGAAATTCCATGTCTAAAAATGTTGTTGCTTCCACTTTTTAAAAATCGAGCCTTTTTTGCCTGGGGAAGGAAATGCCTGTCTCCGCGGTCAGGAAAAATGCTGCCCAGGAACCAAAATGTTTTTTGAACAACTTTTTTTTTTGAAACCAAATACAAAAATGGACACAAGGATGAGTTTCAGAATTAAATTCCATGTCTAAAAATGGTGTTGCGTCCACTTTTTAAAAATCGAGCCTTTTTGGTGGCTGGGGAAGAATACGCCTGACTCCGTGGTCAGGAAAAATGCTGCCCAGGAACGAAAATGTTTTTGGAAGCCAAATTTTTTTTTGAAACCAAATGCAAAAACGGAGACCAGGATGAGTTTGGGGATGAAATTCCATGTCTAAAAATGGTGTTGCTTCCACTTTTTAAAAATGAAGCCTTTTCGGTGCCTGGGGAAGAAAACGCTTGACTCCATGGTCAGGAAAAATGCTGCCCAGGAACCAAAATGTTTTTTGAAGCCAAAAATTTTTTTTGAAACCAAGTGCAAAAACGGAGAGCAGGATGAGTTTCGGGATGAAATTCCATGTCTATAAATGGTGTTGCTTCCACTTTTTAAAAATCAAGCCTTTTTTGCCTGGGGAAGAAAACGCCTGACTCCGTGGTCAGGAAAAATACTGCCCAGGAACGAAAGTGTTTTTGGAAGCCAAATTTTTTTTTTGAAACCAAATGCAAAAACGGAGACTGGGATGAGTTTCGGGATGAAATTCCATGTCTAAAAATGGTGTTGCTTCCACTTTTTAAAAATCAAGCCTTTTTGGTGCCTGGGGAAGAAAACGCTTGACTCCATGGTCAGGAAAACTGCTGCCCAGGAACGAAAATGTTTTTGGAAGCCAAATTTTTTTTTGAAACCAAATGCAAAAACGGAGACCAGGATGAGTTTGGGGATGAAATTCCATGTCTAAAAATGGTGTTGCTTCCACTTTTTAAAAATCGAGCCTTTTTGGTGCCTGGGGAAGAAAACGCCTGACTCCGTGGTCAGGAAAAATGCTGCCCAGGAACCAAAATGTTTTTTGAAGCCAAAAATTTTTTTTGAAACCAAGTGCAAAAACAGAGACCAGGATGAGTTTTGGGATGAAATTCTATGTCTAAAAATGGTGTTGCTTCCACTATTTAAAAATCGAGCCTTTTTGGTGCCTGGGGAAGGAAACGCTTGACTCCATGGTCAGGAATAATGCTGCCCAGGAACGAAAATGTTTTTGGAAGCCAAATTTTTTTTTGAAACCAAATGCAAAAACGGAGACCAGGATGAGTTTGGGGATGAAATTCCATGTCTAAAAATGGTGTTGCTTCCACTTTTTAAAAATCAAGCCTTTTTGGTGCCTGGGGAAGAAAACGCATCACGCCGTAGTGAGGAAAAATGCTGCCCATGAACCAAAATGTTTTTTGAAGCCAAATTTTTTTTTGAAACCAAATGCAAAAACGGAGACCAGGATGAGTTTGGGGATGAAATTCCATGTCTAAAAATGGTGTTGCTTCCACTTTTTAAAAATCGAGCCTTTTTGGTGCCTGGGGAAGAAAACGCCTGACTCCGTGGTCAGGAAAAATGCTGCCCAGGAACCAAAATGTTTTTTGAAGCCAAAAATTTTTTTTGAAACCAAGTGCAAAAACAGAGACCAGGATGAGTTTTGGGATGAAATTCTATGTCTAAAAATGGTGTTGCTTCCACTATTTAAAAATCGAGCCTTTTTGGTGCCTGGGGAAGGAAACGCTTGACTCCATGGTCAGGAATAATGCTGCCCAGGAACGAAAATGTTTTTGGAAGCCAAATTTTTTTTTGAAACCAAATGCAAAAACGGAGACCAGGATGAGTTTGGGGATGAAATTCCATGTCTAAAAATGGTGTTGCTTCCACTTTTTAAAAATCAAGCCTTTTTGGTGCCTGGGGAAGAAGACGCCTGACTCCGTGGTCAGGAAAAATGCTGCCCAGGAACGAAAATGTTTTTGGAAGCCAAATTTTTTTTTGAAACCAAATGCAAAAACGGAGACCAGGATGAGTTTGGGGATGAAATTCCATGTCTAAAAATGGTGTTGCTTCCACTTTTTAAAAATCAAGCCTTTTTGGTGCCTGGGGAAGAAAACGCATCACGCCGTAGTGAGGAAAAATGCTGCCCATGAACCAAAATGTTTTTTGAAGCCAAATTTTTTTTTTTTTTTGAAACCAAATGTAAAAACGGAGACTGGGATGAGTTTCGGGATGAAATTCCATGTCTAAAAATGGTGTTGCTTCCACTTTTTAAAAATCAAGCATTTTTGGTGCCTGGGGAAGAAAACGCCTGACTCCGTGGTCAGGAAAACTGCTGCCCAGGAACGAAAATGTTTTTGGAAGCCAAATTTTTTTTTGAAACCAAATGCAAAAACGGAGACCAGGATGAGTTTGGGGATGAAATTCCATGTCTAAAAATGGTGTTGCTTCCACTTTTTAAAAATCGAGCCTTTTTGGTGCCTGGGGAAGAAAACGCCTGACTCCGTGGTCAGGAAAAATGCTGCCCAGGAACCAAAATGTTTTTTGAAGGAATTTTTTTTTTTTGAAACCAAATGCAAAAACGGACACAAGGATGAGTTTCGGGATGAAATTCCATGTCTAAATATGGTGTTGCTTCCACTTTTTAAAAATCAAGCCTTTTTGGTGCCTGGGGAAGAAAACGCATCACGCCGTAGTCAGGAAAAATGCTGCCCAGGAACCAAAATGTTTTTTGAAGCCAATTTGTTTTTTTTTTTGAAACCAAATGCAAAAACGGAGACCAGGATGAATTTCGGGATGAAATTCCATGTCTAAAAATGTTGTTGCTTCCACTTTTTAAAAATCGAGCCTTTTTTGCCTGGGGAAGGAAATGCCTGTCTCCGCGGTCAGGAAAAATGCTGCCCAGGAACCAAAATGTTTTTTGAACAACTTTTTTTTTTGAAACCAAATACAAAAATGGACACAAGGATGAGTTTCAGAATTAAATTCCATGTCTAAAAATGGTGTTGCGTCCACTTTTTAAAAATCGAGCCTTTTTGGTGGCTGGGGAAGAATACGCCTGACTCCGTGGTCAGGAAAAATGCTGCCCAGGAACGAAAATGTTTTTGGAAGCCAAATTTTTTTTTGAAACCAAATGCAAAAACGGAGACCAGGATGAGTTTGGGGATGAAATTCCATGTCTAAAAATGGTGTTGCTTCCACTTTTTAAAAATGAAGCCTTTTCGGTGCCTGGGGAAGAAAACGCTTGACTCCATGGTCAGGAAAAATGCTGCCCAGGAACCAAAATGTTTTTTGAAGCCAAAAATTTTTTTTGAAACCAAGTGCAAAAACGGAGAGCAGGATGAGTTTCGGGATGAAATTCCATGTCTATAAATGGTGTTGCTTCCACTTTTTAAAAATCAAGCCTTTTTTGCCTGGGGAAGAAAACGCCTGACTCCGTGGTCAGGAAAAATACTGCCCAGGAACGAAAGTGTTTTTGGAAGCCAAATTTTTTTTTTGAAACCAAATGCAAAAACGGAGACTGGGATGAGTTTCGGGATGAAATTCCATGTCTAAAAATGGTGTTGCTTCCACTTTTTAAAAATCAAGCCTTTTTGGTGCCTGGGGAAGAAAACGCTTGACTCCATGGTCAGGAAAACTGCTGCCCAGGAACGAAAATGTTTTTGGAAGCCAAATTTTTTTTTGAAACCAAATGCAAAAACGGAGACCAGGATGAGTTTGGGGATGAAATTCCATGTCTAAAAATGGTGTTGCTTCCACTTTTTAAAAATCGAGCCTTTTTGGTGCCTGGGGAAGAAAACGCCTTACTCCGTGGTCAGGAAAAATGCTGCCCAGGAACCAAAATGTTTTTTGAAGCCAAAAATTTTTTTTGAAACCAAGTGCAAAAACAGAGACCAGGATGAGTTTTGGGATGAAATTCTATGTCTAAAAATGGTGTTGCTTCCACTATTTAAAAATCGAGCCTTTTTGGTGCCTGGGGAAGGAAACGCTTGACTCCATGGTCAGGAATAATGCTGCCCAGGAACGAAAATGTTTTTGGAAGCCAAATTTTTTTTTGAAACCAAATGCAAAAACGGAGACCAGGATGAGTTTGGGGATGAAATTCCATGTCTAAAAATGGTGTTGCTTCCACTTTTTAAAAATCAAGCCTTTTTGGTGCCTGGGGAAGAAAACGCCTGACTCCGTGGTCAGGAAAAATGCTGCCCAGGAACGAAAATGTTTTTGGAAGCCAAATTTTTTTTTGAAACCAAATGCAAAAACGAAGACCAGGATGAGTTTGGGGATGAAATTCCATGTCTAAAAATGGTGTTGCTTCCACTTTTTAAAAATCAAGCCTTTTTGGTGCCTGGGGAAGAAAACGCATCACGCCGTAGTGAGGAAAAATGCTGCCCAGGAACCAAAATGTTTTTTGAAGCCAATTTGTTTTTTTTTTTTGAAACCAAATGCAAAAACGGAGACCAGGATGAATTTTGGGATGAAATAACATGTCTAAAAATGTTGTTGCTTCCACTTTTTAAAAATCGAGCCTTTTTTGCCTGGGGAAGGAAATGCCTGTCTCCGCGGTCAGGAAAAATGCTGCCCAGGAACCAAAATGTTTTTTGAACAACTTTTTTTTTTGAAACCAAATACAAAAATGGACACAAGGATGAGTTTCAGGATTAAATTCCATGTCTAAAAATGGTGTTGCTTCCACTTTTCAAAAATCAAGCCTTTTTTGTGCCTGGGGAAGAAAACGCCTGACTCCGTGGTCAGGAAAAATACTGCCCAGGAACGAAAATGTTTTTGGAAGCCAAATTTTTTTTTTGAAACCAAATGCAAAAACGGAGACTGGGATGAGTTTCGGGATGAAATTCCATGTCTAAAAATGGTGTTGCTTCCACTTTTTAAAAATCAAGCCTTTTTGGTGCCTGGGGAAGAAAACGCCTGACTCTGTGGTCAGGAAAAATGCTGCCCAGGAACGAAAATGTTTTTGGAAGCCAAATTTTTTTTTGAAACCAAATGCAAAAACGGAGACCAGGATGAGTTTGGGGATGAAATTCCATGTCTAAAAATGGTGTTGCTTCCACTTTTTAAAAATCAAGCCTTTTTGGTGCCTGGGGAAGAAAACGCATCACGCCGTAGTGAGGAAAAATGCTGCCCAGGAACCAAAATGTTTTTTGAAGCCAATTTGTTTTTTTTTTTTTGAAACCAAATGCAAAAACGGAGACCAGGATGAATTTTGGGATGAAATTCCATGTCTAAAAATGTTGTTGCTTCCACTTTTTAAAAATCGAGCCTTTTTTGCCTGGGGAAGGAAATGCCTGTCTCCGCAGTCAGGAAAAATGCTGCCCAGGAACCAAAATGTTTTTTGAACAACTTTTTTTTTTTGAAACCAAATACAAAAATGGACACAAGGATGAGTTTCAGGATTAAATTCCATGTCTAAAAATGGTGTTGCTTCCACTTTTCAAAAATCAAGCCTTTTTTGTGCCTGGGGAAGAAAACGCCTGACTCCGTGGTCAGGAAAAATACTGCCCAGGAACGAAAATGTTTTTGGAAGCCAAATTTTTTTTTTGAAACCAAATGCAAAAACGGAGACTGGGATGAGTTTCGGGATGAAATTCCATGTCTAAAAATGGTGTTGCTTCCACTTTTTAAAAATCAAGCCTTTTTGGTGCCTGGGGAAGAAAACGCTTGACTCCATGGTCAGGAAAAATGCTGCCCATGAACCAAAATGTTTTTTGAGGCCAATTTTTTTTTTTTTTTGAAACCAAATGTAAAAACGGAGACTGGGATGAGTTTCGGGATGAAATTCCATGTCTAAAAATGGTGTTGCTTCCACTTTTTAAAAATCAAGCATTTTTGGTGCCTGGGGAAGAAAACGCCTGACTCCGTGGTCAGGAAAACTGCTGCCCAGGAACGAAAATGTTTTTGGAAGCCAAATTTTTTTTTGAAACCAAATGCAAAAACGGAGACCAGGATGAGTTTGGGGATGAAATTCCATGTCTAAAAATGGTGTTGCTTCCACTTTTTAAAAATCGAGCCTTTTTGGTGCCTGGGGAAGAAAACGCCTGACTCCGTGGTCAGGAAAAATGCTGCCCAGGAACCAAAATGTTTTTTGAAGGAATTTGTTTTTTTTTTTGAAACCAAATGCAAAAACGGAGACCAGGATGAATTTCGGGATGAAATTCCATGTCTAAAAATGTTGTTGCTTCCACTTTTTAAAAATCGAGCCTTTTTTGCCTGGGGAAGGAAATGCCTGTCTCCGCGGTCAGGAAAAATGCTGCCCACGAACCAAAATGTTTTTTGAACAACGTTTTTTTTTGAAACCAAATACAAAAATGGACACAAGGATGAGTTTCAGAATTAAATTCCATGTCTAAAAATGGTGTTGCGTCCACTTTTTAAAAATCGAGACTTTTTGGTGGCTGGGGAAGAATACGCCTGACTCCGTGGTCAGGAAAAATGCTGCCCAGGAACGAAAATGTTTTTGGAAGCCAAATTTTTTTTTGAAACCAAATGCAAAAACGGAGACCAGGATGAGTTTGGGGATGAAATTCCATGTCTAAAAATGGTGTTGCTTCCACTTTTTAAAAATGAAGCCTTTTCGGTGCCTGGGGAAGAAAACGCTTGACTCCATGGTCAGGAAAAATGCTGCCCAGGAACCAAAATTTTTTTTGAAACCAAGTGCAAAAACGGAGACCAGGATGAGTTTCGGGATGAAATTCCATGTCTATAAATGGTGTTGCTTCCACTTTTTAAAAATCAAGCCTTTTTGGTGCCTGGGGAAGAAAACGCTTGACTCGATGGTCAGGAAAAATGCTGCCCAGGAACCAAAATGTTTTTTGAAGCCAAAAAATTTTTTTGAAACCAAGTGCAAAAACAGAGACCAGGATGAGTTTTGGGATGAAATTCTATGTCTAAAAATGGTGTTGCTTCCACTTTTTAAAAATCGAGCCTTTTTGGTGCCTGGGGAAGAAAACGCCTGACTCCGTGGTCAGGAAAAATGCTGCCCAGGAACGAAAATGTTTTTGGAAGCCAAATTTTTTTTTTTTTTGAAACCAAATGCAAAAACGGAGACCAGGATGAATTTCGGGATGAAATTCCATGTCTAAAAATGTTGTTGCTTCCACTTTTTAAAAATCGAGCCTTTTTTGCCTGGGGAAGGAAATGCCTGTCTCCGCGGTCAGGAAAAATGCTGCCCAGGAACCAAAATGTTTTTTGAACAACTTTTTTTTTTGAAACCAAATACAAAAATGGACACAAGGATGAGTTTCAGGATTAAATTCCATGTTTAAAAATGGTGTTGCTTCCACTTTTCAAAAATCAAGCCTTTTTTGTGCCTGGGGAAGAAAACGCTTGACTCCATGGTCAGGAAAAATGCTGCCCAGGAACCAAAATGTTTTTTGAAGCCAAAAATTTTTTTGAAACCAAGTGTAAAAACGGAGACCAGGATGAGTTTCGGGATGAAATTCCATGTCTAAAAATGGTGTTGCTTCCACTTTTTAAAAATCAAGCCTTTTTGGTGCCTGGGGAAGAAAACGCCTGACTCCGTGGTCAGGAAAAATGCTGCCCAGGAACGAAAATGTTTTTGGAAGCCAAATTTTTTTTTGAAACCAAATGCAAAAACGGAGACCAGGATGAGTTTGGGGATGAAATTCCATGTCTAAAAATGGTGTTGCTTCCACTTTTTAAAAATCAAGCCTTTTTGGTGCCTGGGGAAGAAAACGCCTGACTCCGTGGTCAGGAAAAATACTGCCCAGGAACGAAAATGTTTTTGGAAGCCAAATTTTTTTTTTGAAACCAAATGCAAAAACAGAGACTGGGATGAGTTTCGGGATGAAATTCCATGTCTAAAAATGGTGTTGCTTCCACTTTTTAAAAATCAAGCCTTTTTGGTGCCTGGGGAAGAAAACGCTTGACTCCATGGTCAGGAAAAATGCTGCCCATGAACCAAAATGTTTTTTGAACAACTTTTTTTTTTGAAACCAAATACAAAAATGGACACAAGGATGAGTTTCAGGATTAAATTCCATGTTTAAAAATGGTGTTGCTTCCACTTTTCAAAAATCAAGCCTTTTTTGTGCCTGGGGAAGAAAACGCTTGACTCCATGGTCAGGAAAAATGCTGCCCAGGAACCAAAATGTTTTTTGAAGCCAAAAATTTTTTTGAAACCAAGTGTAAAAACGGAGACCAGGATGAGTTTCGGGATGAAATTCCATGTCTAAAAATGGTGTTGCTTCCACTTTTTAAAAATCAAGCCTTTTTGGTGCCTGGGGAAGAAAACGCCTGACTCCGTGGTCAGGAAAAATGCTGCCCAGGAACGAAAATGTTTTTGGAAGCCAAATTTTTTTTTGAAACCAAATGCAAAAACGGAGACCAGGATGAGTTTGGGGATGAAATTCCATGTCTAAAAATGGTGTTGCTTCCACTTTTTAAAAATCAAGCCTTTTTGGTGCCTGGGGAAGAAAACGCCTGACTCCGTGGTCAGGAAAAATACTGCCCAGGAACGAAAATGTTTTTGGAAGCCAAATTTTTTTTTTGAAACCAAATGCAAAAACAGAGACTGGGATGAGTTTCGGGATGAAATTCCATGTCTAAAAATGGTGTTGCTTCCACTTTTTAAAAATCAAGCCTTTTTGGTGCCTGGGGAAGAAAACGCTTGACTCCATGGTCAGGAAAAATGCTGCCCATGAACCAAAATGTTTTTTGAAGCCAAATTTTTTTTTTTTTTGAAACCAAATGTAAAAACGGAGACCAGGATGAGTTTGGGGATGAAATTCCATGTCTAAAAATGGTGTTGCTTCCACTTTTTAAAAATCAAGCCTTTTTGGTGCCTGGGGAAGAAAACGCCTGACTCCGTGGTCAGGAAAAATGCTGCCCAGGAACGAAAATGTTTTTGGAAGCCAAATTTTTTTTTGAAACCAAATGCAAAAACGGAGACCAGGATGAGTTTGGGGATGAAATTCCATGTCTAAAAATGGTGTTGCTTCCACTTTTTAAAAATCAAGCCTTTTTGGTGCCTGGGGAAGAAAACGCATCACGCCGTAGTGAGGAAAAATGCTGCCCAGGAACCAAAATGTTTTTTGAAGCCAATTTGTTTTTTTTTTTGAAACCAAATGCAAAAACGGAGACCAGGATGAATTTCGGGATGAAATTCCATGTCTAAAAATGGTGTTGCTTCCACTTTTTAAAAATCAAGCCTTTTTGGTGCCTGGGGAAGAAAACGCTTGACTCCATGGTCAGGAAAAATGCTGCCCAGGAACCAAAATGTTTTTTGAACAACTTTTTTTTTTGAAACCAAATACAAAAATGGACACAAGGATGAGTTTCAGGATTAAATTCCATGTCTAAAAATGGTGTTGCTTCCACTTTTCAAAAATCAAGCCTTTTTTGTGCCTGGGGAAGAAAACGCCTGACTCCGTGGTCAGGAAAAATACTGCCCAGGAACGAAAATGTTTTTGGAAGCCAAATTTTTTTTTTGAAACCAAATGCAAAAACGGAGACTGGGATGAGTTTCGGGATGAAATTCCATGTCTAAAAATGGTGTTGCTTCCACTTTTTAAAAATCAAGCCTTTTTGGTGCCTGGGGAAGAAAACGCTTGACTCCATGGTCAGGAAAAATGCTGCCCATGAACCAAAATGTTTTTTGAAGCCAAATTTTTTTTTTTTTTTGAAACCAAATGTAAAAACGGAGACTGGGATGAGTTTCGGGATGAAATTCCATGTCTAAAAATGGTGTTGCTTCCACTTTTTAAAAATCAAGCATTTTTGGTGCCTGGGGAAGAAAACGCATCACGCCGTAGTCAGGAAAAATGCTGCCCAGGAACCAAAATGTTTTTTGAAGCCAATTTGTTTTTTTTTTTGAAACCAAATGCAAAAACGGAGACCAGGATGAATTTCGGGATGAAATTCCATGTCTAAAAATGTTGTTGCTTCCACTTTTTAAAAATCGAGCCTTTTTTGCCTGGGGAAGGAAATGCCTGTCTCCGCGGTCAGGAAAAATGCTGCCCAGGAACCAAAATGTTTTTTGAACAACGTTTTTTTTTGAAACCAAATACAAAAATGGACACAAGGATGAGTTTCAGAATTAAATTCCATGTCTAAAAATGGTGTTGCGTCCACTTTTTAAAAATCGAGCCTTTTTGGTGGCTGGGGAAGAATACGCCTGACTCCGTGGTCAGGAAAAATGCTGCCCAGGAACGAAAATGTTTTTGGAAGCCAAATTTTTTTTTGAAACCAAATGCAAAAACGGAGACCAGGATGAGTTTCGGGATGAAATTCCATGTCTATAAATGGTGTTGCTTCCACTTTTTAAAAATCAAGCCTTTTTGGTGCCTGGGGAAGAAAACGCTTGACTCGATGGTCAGGAAAAATGCTGCCCAGGAACCAAAATGTTTTTTGAAGCCAAAAAATTTTTTTGAAACCAAGTGCAAAAACAGAGACCAGGATGAGTTTTGGGATGAAATTCTATGTCTAAAAATGGTGTTGCTTCCACTTTTTAAAAATCGAGCCTTTTTGGTGCCTGGGGAAGGAAACGCTTGACTCCATGGTCAGGAAAAATGCTGCCCAGGAACGAAAATGTTTTTGGAAGCCAAATTTTTTTTTGAAACCAAATGCAAAAACGGAGACCAGGATGAGTTTGGGGATGAAATTCCATGTCTAAAAATGGTGTTGCTTCCACTTTTTAAAAATCAAGCCTTTTTGGTGCCTGGGGAAGAAAACGCCTGTCTCCGTGGTCAGGAAAAATGCTGCCCAGGAACGAAAATGTTTTTGGAAGCCAAATTTTTTTTTTTTTTGAAACCAAATGCAAAAACGGAGACCAGGATGAATTTCGGGATGAAATTCCATGTCTAAAAATGTTGTTGCTTCCACTTTTTAAAAATCGAGCCTTTTTTGCCTGGGGAAGGAAATGCCTGTCTCCGCGGTCAGGAAAAATGCTGCCCAGGAACCAAAATGTTTTTTGAACAACTTTTTTTTTTGAAACCAAATACAAAAATGGACACAAGGATGAGTTTCAGGATTAAATTCCATGTCTAAAAATGGTGTTGCTTCCACTTTTCAAAAATCAAGCCTTTTTTGTGCCTGGGGAAGAAAACGCTTGACTCCATGGTCAGGAAAAATGCTGCCCAGGAACCAAAATGTTTTTTGAAGCCAAAAATTTTTTTGAAACCAAGTGTAAAAACGGAGACCAGGATGAGTTTCGGGATGAAATTCCATGTCTAAAAATGGTGTTGCTTCCACTTTTTAAAAATCAAGCCTTTTTGGTGCCTGGGGAAGAAAACGCCTGACTCCGTGGTCAGGAAAAATACTGCACAGGAACGAAAATGTTTTTGGAAGCCAAATTTTTTTTTTGAAACCAAATGCAAAAACAGAGACTGGGATGAGTTTCGGGATGAAATTCCATGTCTAAAAATGGTGTTGCTTCCACTTTTTAAAAATCAAGCCTTTTTGGTGCCTGGGGAAGAAAACGCTTGACTCCATGGTCAGGAAAAATGCTGCCCATGAACCAAAATGTTTTTTGAAGCCAAATTTTTTTTTTTTTTGAAACCAAATGTAAAAACGGAGACCAGGATGAGTTTCGGGATGAAATTCCATGTCTAAAAATGGTGTTGCTTCCACTTTTTAAAAATCAAGCCTTTTTGGTGCCTGGGGAAGAAAACGCCTGACTCCGTGGTCAGGAAAACTGCTGCCCAGGAACGAAAATGTTTTTGGAAGCCAAATTTTTTTTTGAAACCAAATGCAAAAACGGAGACCAGGATGAGTTTCGGGATGAAATTCCATGTCTAAATATGGTGTTGCTTCCACTTTCTAAAAATCAAGCCTTTTTGGTGCCTGGGGAAGAAATCCGGTGACTCCGCGATCAGGAAAAATGCTGCCCAGGAATCAAAATGTTTTGGGAAGCCAATTTTTTTTTTTGAAACCAAATGCAAAAATGGAGACTGGGATGAGTTTCAGGATTAAATTCCATGTCTAAAAATGGTGTTGCTTCCACTTTTTAAAAATCAAGCCTTTTTTGTGCCTGGGGAAGAAAACGCTTGACTCCATGGTCAGGAAAAATGCTGCCCAGGAACCAAAATGTTTTTGGAAGCCAAAAATTTTTTTTGAAACCAAGTGCAAAAACGGAGACCAAGATGAGTTTGGGGATGAAATTCCATGTCTAAAAATGTTGTTGCTTCCACTTTTTAAAAATCGAGCCTTTTTTGCCTGGGGAAGGAAATGCCTGTCTCCGCGGTCAGGAAAAATGCTGCCCAGGAACCAAAATGTTTTTTGAACAACTTTTTTTTTTGAAACCAAATACAAAAATGGACACAAGGATGAGTTTCAGAATTAAATTCCATGTCTAAAAATGGTGTTGCGTCCACTTTTTAAAAATCGAGCCTTTTTGGTGGCTGGGGAAGAATACGCCTGACTCCGTGGTCAGGAAAAATACTGCCCAGGAACGAAAATGTTTTTGGAAGCCAATTTTTTTTTTTGAAACCAAATGCAAAAACGGAGACTGGGATGAGTTTCGGGATGAAATTCCATGTCTAAAAATGGTGTTGCTTCCACTTTTTAAAAATCAAGCCTTTTTGGTGCCTGGGGAAGAAAACGCCTGACTCCGTGGTCAGGAAAACTGCTGCCCAGGAACGAAAATGTTTTTGGAAGCCAAATTTTTTTTTTTGAAACCAAATGCAAAAACGGAGACCAGGATGAGTTTGGGGATGAAATTCCATGTCTAAAAATGGTGTTGCTTCCACTTTTTAAAAATCAAGCCTTTTTTCCCTGGGGAAGAAAATGCCTGACTCCATGGTCAGGAAAAATGCTGCCCAGGAACCAAAATGTTTTTTGAAGCCAAAAAATTTTTTTGAAACCAAGTGCAAAAACGGAGACCAGGATGAGTTTGGGGATGAAATTCCATGTCTAAAAATGGTGTTGCTTCCACTTTTTAAAAATCAAGCCTTTTTGGTGCCTGGGGAAGAAAACGCCTGACTCCGTGGTCAGGAAAAATGCTGCCCAGGAACTAAAACGTTTTTGGAAGCCAAATTTTTTTTTGAACCCAAATGCAAAAACGGAGACCAGGATGAGTTTGGGGATGAAATTCCATGTCTAAAAATGGTGTTGCTTCCACTTTTTAAAAATCAAGCCTTTTATGCCTGGGGAAGGAAATGCCTGTCTCCGCGGTCAGGAAAAATGCTGCCCAGGAACCAAAATGTTTTTGGAAGCCAAATTTTTTTTTGAAACCAAATGCAAAAACGGAGACCGGGATGAGTTTGGGGATGAAATTCCATGTCTAAAAATGGTTTTGCTTCCACTTTTTAAAAATCAAGCCTTTTTGGTGCCTGGGGAAGAAAACGCCTGACTCCGTGGTCAGGAAAAATGCTGCCCAGGAACGAAAATGTTTTTGGAAGCCAAATTTTTTTTTGAAACCAAATGCAAAAACGGAGACCAGGATGAGTTTGGGGATGAAATTCCATGTCTAAAAATGGTGTTGCTTCCACTTTTTAAAAATCAAGCCTTTTTGGTGCCTGGGGAAGAAATCCGGTGACTCCGCGGTCAGGAAAAATACTGCCCAGGAACGAAAATGTTTTTGGAAGCCAATTTTTTTTTTTGAAACCAAATGCAAAAACGGAGACTGGGATGAGTTTCGGGATGAAATTCCATGTCTAAAAATGGTGTTGCTTCCACTTTTTAAAAATCAAGCCTTTTTGGTGCCTGAGGAAGAAAACGCCTGACTCCGCAGTGAGGAAAAATGCTGCCCAGGAACCAAAATGTTTTTTTAAGAACTTTTTTTTTTGAAACCAAATGCAAAAACGGAGACCAGGATGAGTTTGGGGATGAAATTCCATGTCTAAAAATGGTGTTGCTTCCACTTTTTAAAAATCAAGCCTTTTATGCCTGGGGAAGGAAATGCCTGTCTCCGCGGTCAGGAAAAATGCTGCCCAGGAACCAAAATGTTTTTGGAAGCCAAATTTTTTTTTGAAACCAAATGCAAAAACGGAGACCGGGATGAGTTTGGGGATGAAATTCCATGTCTAAAAATGGTTTTGCTTCCACTTTTTAAAAATCAAGCCTTTTTGGTGCCTGGGGAAGAAAACGCCTGACTCCGTGGTCAGGAAAAATGCTGCCCAGGAACGAAAATGTTTTTGGAAGCCAAATTTTTTTTTGAAACCAAATGCAAAAACGGAGACCAGGATGAGTTTGGGGATGAAATTCCATGTCTAAAAATGGTGTTGCTTCCACTTTTTAAAAATCAAGCCTTTTTGGTGCCTGGGGAAGAAATCCGGTGACTCCGCGGTCAGGAAAAATACTGCCCAGGAACGAAAATGTTTTTGGAAGCCAATTTTTTTTTTTGAAACCAAATGCAAAAACGGAGACTGGGATGAGTTTCGGGATGAAATTCCATGTCTAAAAATGGTGTTGCTTCCACTTTTTAAAAATCAAGCCTTTTTGGTGCCTGAGGAAGAAAACGCCTGACTCCGCAGTGAGGAAAAATGCTGCCCAGGAACCAAAATGTTTTTTTAAGAACTTTTTTTTTTGAAACCAAATGCAAAAACGGAGACCAGGATGAGTTTGGGGATGAAATTCCATGTCTAAAAATGGTGTTGCTTCCACTTTTTAAAAATCAAGCCTTTTATGCCTGGGGAAGGAAATGCCTGTCTCCGCGGTCAGGAAAAATGCTGCCCAGGAACCAAAATGTTTTTGGAAGCCAAATTTTTTTTTGAACCCAAATGCAAAAACGGAGACCAGGATGAGTTTGGGGATGAAATTCCATGTCTAAAAATGGTGTTGCTTCCACTTTTTAAAAATCAAGCCTTTTATGCCTGGGGAAGGAAATGCCTGTCTCCGCGGTCAGGAAAAATGCTGCCCAGGAACCAAAATGTTTTTGGAAGCCAAATTTTTTTTTGAAACCAAATGCAAAAACGGAGACCGGGATGAGTTTGGGGATGAAATTCCATGTCTAAAAATGGTTTTGCTTCCACTTTTTAAAAATCAAGCCTTTTTGGTGCCTGGGGAAGAAAACGCCTGACTCCGTGGTCAGGAAAAATGCTGCCCAGGAACGAAAATGTTTTTGGAAGCCAAATTTTTTTTTGAAACCAAATGCAAAAACGGAGACCAGGATGAGTTTGGGGATGAAATTCCATGTCTAAAAATGGTGTTGCTTCCACTTTTTAAAAATCAAGCCTTTTTGGTGCCTGGGGAAGAAATCCGGTGACTCCGCGGTCAGGAAAAATACTGCCCAGGAACGAAAATGTTTTTGGAAGCCAATTTTTTTTTTTGAAACCAAATGCAAAGACGGAGACTGGGATGAGTTTCGGGATGAAATTCCATGTCTAAAAATGGTGTTGCTTCCACTTTTTAAAAATCAAGCCTTTTTGGTGCCTGGGGAAGAAAACGCCTGACTCCGTGGTCAGGAAAAATGCTGCCCAGGAACGAAAATGTTTTTGGAAGCCAATTTTTTTTTTGAAACCAAATGCAAAAACGGAGACCAGGATGAGTTTGGGGATGAAATTCCATGTCTAAAAATGGTGTTGCTTCCACTTTTTAAAAATCAAGCCTTTTTGGTGCCTGGGGAAGAAAACGCCTGACTCCGTGGTCAGGAAAAATACTGCCCAGGAACGAAAATGTTTTTGGAAGCCAAATTTTTTTTTTGAAACCAAATGCAAAAACGGAGACTGGGATGAGTTTCGGGATGAAATTCCATGTCTAAAAATGGTGTTGCTTCCACTTTTTAAAAATCAAGCCTTTTTGGTGCCTGGGGAAGAAAACGCTTGACTCCATGGTCAGGAAAACTGCTGCCCAGGAACGAAAATGTTTTTGGAAGCCAAATTTTTTTTTTGAAACCAAATGCAAAAACGGAGACTGGGATGAGTTTCGGGATGAAATTCCATGTCTAAAAATGGTGTTGCTTCCACTTTTTAAAAATCAAGCCTTTTTGGTGCCTGGGGAAGAAAACGCTTGACCCCATGGTCAGGAAAAATGCTGCCCATGAACCAAAATGTTTTTTAAAGCCAAATTTTTTTTTTTTTTTGAAACCAAATGTAAAAACGAAGACTGGGATGAGTTTCGGGATGAAATTCCATGTCTAAAAATGGTGTTGCTTCCACTTTTTAAAAATCAAGCCTTTTTGGTGCCTGGGGAAGAAAACGAATCACTCCGCAGTCAGGAAAAATGCTGCCCAGGAACCAAAATGTTTTTGGAAGCCAAAAATTTTTTTTGAAACCAAGTGCAAAAACGGAGACCAGGATGAGTTTGGGGATGAAATTCCATGTCTAAAAATGGTGTTGCTTCCACTTTTTAAAAATCAAGCCTTTTTTGCCTGGGGAAGGAAATGCCTGTCTCCGCGGTCAGGAAAAATGCTGCCCAGGAACCAAAATGTTTTTTGAACAACTTTTTTTTTTGAAACCAAATGCAAAAATGGAGACTGGGATGAGTTTCAGGATTAAATTCCATGTCTAAAAATGGTGTTGCTTCCACTTTCTAAAAATCAAGCCTTTTTGGTGCCTGGAGAAGAAAACGCGTGACTCAGCGGTTAGGAGAAATCCTGCCCAGGGACCAAAATGTTTTGGGAAGCCAATTTTTTTTTTTGAAACCAAATGCAAAAATGGAGACTGGGATGAGTTTCAGGATTAAATTCCATGTCTAAAAATGGTGTTGCTTCCACTTTTCAAAAATCAAGCCTTTTTTGTGCCTGGGGAAGAAAACGCTTGACTCCATGGTCAGGAAAAATGCTGCCCAGGAACCAAAATGTTTTTTGAAGCCAAAAATTTTTTTTGAAACCAAGTGCAAAAACAGAGACCAGGATGAGTTTTGGGATGAAATTCTATGTCTAAAAATGGTGTTGCTTCCACTTTCTAAAAATCAAGCCTTTTTGGTGCCTGGAGAAGAAAACGCGTGACTCAGCGGTTAGGAAAAATGCTGCCCAGGAACGAAAATGTTTTTGGAAGCCAATTTTTTTTTTGAAACCAAATGCAAAAACGGAGACCAGGATGAGTTTGGGGATGAAATTCCATGTCTAAAAATGGTTTTGCTTCCACTTTTTAAAAATCAAGCCTTTTTGGTGCCTGGGGAAGAAAACGCCTGACTCCGTGGTCAGGAAAAATGCTGCCCAGGAACGAAAATGTTTTTGGAAGCCAAATTTTTTTTTGAAACCAAATGCAAAAACGGAGACCAGGATGAGTTTGGGGATGAAATTCCATGTCTAAAAATGGTGTTGCTTCCACTTTTTAAAAATCAAGCCTTTTTGGTGCCTGGGGAAGAAAACGCATCACTCCGTAGTAAGGAAAAATGCTGCCCAGGAACCAAAATGTTTTTTGAAGCCAATTTGTTTTGTTTTTTTGAAACCAAATGCAAAAACAGAGACCAGGATGAATTTCGGGATGAAATTCCATGTCTAAAAATGGTGTTGCTTCCACTTTTTAAAAATCGAGCCTTTTTTCCCTGGGGAAGAAAACGCCTGACTCCGTGGTCAGGAAAAATGCTGCCCAGGAACCGAAAGGTTTTTGGAAGCCAAAATTTTTTTTTTTGAAACC
Organism: Pantherophis vulpinus; assembly: GCA_037215915.1. Classification (NCBI taxonomy): domain Eukaryota; kingdom Metazoa; phylum Chordata; class Lepidosauria; order Squamata; family Colubridae; genus Pantherophis; species Pantherophis vulpinus. The sequence continues at coordinate 2,012,557 of JAXLNS010000018.1, read as the reverse complement.
AAATGTAAAAACGAAGACTGTGATGAATTTCAGGATTAAATTCCATGTCTAAAAATGGTGTTGCTTCCACTTTTTAAAAATCAAGCCTTTTTTGTGCCTGGGGAAGAAAACGCTTGACTCCATGGTCAGGAAAAATGCTGCCCAGGAACCAAAATGTTTTTGGAAGCCAAAAATTTTTTTTGAAACCAAGTGCAAAAACGGAGACCAGGATGAGTTTTGGGATGAAATTCAATGTCTAAAAATGGTTTTGCTTCCACTTTTTAAAAATCGAGCCTTTTTGGTGCCTGGGGAAGGAAACGCTTGACTCCGCAATCAGGAAAAATGCTGCCCAGGAACGAAAATGTTTTTGGAAGCCAAATTTTTTTTTGAAACCAAATGCAAAAACGGAGACCAGGATGAGTTTGGGGATGAAATTCCATGTCTAAAAATGGTTTTGCTTCCACTTTTTAAAAATCGAGCCTTTTTGGTGCCTGGGGAAGGAAACGCTTGACTCCGCAGTCAGGAAAAATGCTGCCCAGGAACGAAAATGTTTTTGGAAGCCAAATTTTTTTTTGAAACCAAATGCAAAAACGGAGACCAGGATGAGTTTGGGGATGAAATTCCATGTCTAAAAATGGTTTTGCTTCCACTTTTTAAAAATCAAGCCTTTTTGGTGCCTGGGGAAGAAAACGCCTGACTCCGTGGTCAGGAAAAATGCTGCCCAGGAACGAAAATGTTTTTGGAAGCCAAATTTTTTTTTGAAACCAAATGCAAAAATGGAGACCAGGATGAGTTTGGGGATGAAATTCCATGTCTAAAAATGGTGTTGCTTCCACTTTTTAAAAATCAAGCCTTTTTGGTGCCTGGGGAAGAAAACGCATCACGCCGTAGTCAGGAAAAATGCTGCCCAGGAACCAAAATGTTTTTTGAAGCCAATTTGTTTTTTTTTTTGAAACCAAATTCAAAAACGGAGACCAGGATGAATTTCGGGATGAAATTCCATGTCTAAAAATGTTGTTGCTTCCACTTTTTAAAAATCGAGCCTTTTTTGCCTGGGGAAGAAAACGCCTGACTCCGTGGTCAGGAAAAATGCTGCCCAGGAACCGAAAGGTTTTTGGAAGCCAAAATTTTTTTTTTTGAAACCAAATGTAAAAACGGAGACTGTGATGAATTTCAGGATTAAATTCCATGTCTAAAAATGGTGTTGCTTCCACTTTTTAAAAATCAAGCCTTTTTTGTGCCTGGGGAAGAAAACGCTTGACTCCATGGTCAGGAAAAATGCTGCCCAGGAACCAAAATGTTTTTGGAAGCCAAAAATTTTTTTTGAAACCAAGTGCAAAAACGGAGACCAGGATGAGTTTTGGGATGAAATTCAATGTCTAAAAATGGTTTTGCTTCCACTTTTTAAAAATCGAGCCTTTTTGGTGCCTGGGGAAGGAAACGCTTGACTCCGCAATCAGGAAAAATGCTGCCCAGGAACGAAAATGTTTTTGGAAGCCAAATTTTTTTTTGAAACCAAATGCAAAAACGGAGACCAGGATGAGTTTGGGGATGAAATTCCATGTCTAAAAATGGTTTTGCTTCCACTTTTTAAAAATCGAGCCTTTTTGGTGCCTGGGGAAGGAAACGCTTGACTCCGCAGTCAGGAAAAATGCTGCCCAGGAACGAAAATGTTTTTGGAAGCCAAATTTTTTTTTGAAACCAAATGCAAAAACGGAGACCAGGATGAGTTTGGGGATGAAATTCCATGTCTAAAAATGGTTTTGCTTCCACTTTTTAAAAATCAAGCCTTTTTGGTGCCTGGGGAAGAAAACGCCTGACTCCGTGGTCAGGAAAAATGCTGCCCAGGAACGAAAATGTTTTTGGAAGCCAAATTTTTTTTTGAAACCAAATGCAAAAATGGAGACCAGGATGAGTTTGGGGATGAAATTCCATGTCTAAAAATGGTGTTGCTTCCACTTTTTAAAAATCAAGCCTTTTTGGTGCCTGGGGAAGAAAACGCATCACGCCGTAGTCAGGAAAAATGCTGCCCAGGAACCAAAATGTTTTTTGAAGCCAATTTGTTTTTTTTTTTGAAACCAAATTCAAAAACGGAGACCAGGATGAATTTCGGGATGAAATTCCATGTCTAAAAATGTTGTTGCTTCCACTTTTTAAAAATCGAGCCTTTTTTGCCTGGGGAAGGAAATGCCTGTCTCCGCGGTCAGGAAAAATGCTGCCCAGGAACCAAAATGTTTTTTGAACAACTTTTTTTTTTGAAACCAAATACAAAAGTGGACACAAGGATGAGTTTCAGAATTAAATTCCATGTCTAAAAATGGTGTTGCGTCCACTTTTTAAAAATCAAGCCTTTTTGGTGGCTGGGGAAGAATACGCCTGACTCCGTGGTCAGGAAAAATGCTGCCCAGGAACGAAAATGTTTTTGTAAGCCAAATTTTTTTTTGAAACCAAATGCAAAAACGGAGACCAGGATGAGTTTCGGGATGAAATTCCATGTCTAAAAATGGTGTTGCTTCCACTTTTTAAAAATCAAGCCTTTTTGGTGCCTCAGGAAGAAAACGCCTGACTCCGCAGTGAGGAAAAATGCTGCCCAGGAACCAAAATGTTTTTTTAAGAACTTTTTTTTTTGAAACCAAATGCAAAAACGGAGACCAGGATGAGTTTGGGGATGGAATTCCATGTCTAAAAATGGTGTTGCTTCCACTTTTTAAAAATCAAGCCTTTTTTCCCTGGGGAAGAAAATGCCTGACTCCGCGGTCAGGAAAAATGCTGCCCAGGAAGCAAAAGGTTTTTTGAAGCCAAATTTTTTTTTTTTTTGAAACCAAATGCAAAAACGGAGACCAGGATGAGTTTGGGGATGAAATTCCATGTCTAAAAATGGTGTTGCTTCCACTTTTTAAAAATTGAGCCTTTTTGGTGCCTGGGGAAGAAAACGACTGACTCCGTGGTCAGGAAAAATGCTGCCCAGGAACCAAAATGTTTTTTGAAGGAATTTTTTTTTTTTTGAAACCAAATGCAAAAACGGACACAAGGATGAGTTTCGGGATGAAATTCCATGTCTAAATATGGTGTTGCTTCCACTTTCTAAAAATCAAGCCTTTTTGGTGCCTGGGGAAGAAATCCGGTGACTCCGCGATCAGGAAAAATGCTGCCCAGGAATCAAAATGTTTTGGGAAGCCAATTTTTTTTTTTGAAACCAAATGCAAAAACGGAGACCAGGATGAATTTCGGGATGAAATTCCATGTCTAAAAATGGTGTTGCTTCCACTTTTTAAAAATCAAGCCTTTTTGGTGCCTGGGGAAGAAAACGCTTGACTCCATGGTCAGGAAAAATGCTGCCCATGAACCAAAATGTTTTTTGAAGCCAAATTTTTTTTTTTTTTGAAACCAAATGTAAAAACGAAGACTGGGATGAGTTTCGGGATGAAATTCCATGTCTAAAAATGGTGTTGCTTCCACTTTTTAAAAATCAAGCCTTTTTGGTGCCTGGGGAAGAAAACGCCTGACTCCGTGGTCAGGAAAACTGCTGCCCAGGAACGAAAATGTTTTTGGAACCCAAATTTTTTTTTTTGAAACCAAATGCAAAAACGGAGACTGGGATGAGTTTCGGGATGAAATTCCATGTCTAAAAATGGTGTTGCTTCCACTTTTTAAAAATCAAGCCTTTTTGGTGCCTGGGGAAGAAAACGCTTGACTCCATGGTCAGGAAAAATGCTGCCCATGAACCAAAATGTTTTTTGAAGCCAAATTTTTTTTTTTTTTTGAAACCAAATGTAAAAACGAAGACTGGGATGAGTTTCGGGATGAAATTCCATGTCTAAAAATGGTGTTGCTTCCACTTTTTAAAAATCAAGCCTTTTTGGTGCCTGGGGAAGAAAACGCCTGACTCCGTGGTCAGGAAAACTGCTGCCCAGGAACGAAAATGTTTTTGGAAGCCAAATTTTTTTTTGAAACCAAATGCAAAAACGGAGACCAGGATGAGTTTGGGGATGAAATTCCATGTCTAAAAATGGTGTTGCTTCCACTTTTTAAAAATTGAGCCTTTTTGGTGCCTGGGGAAGAAAACGCCTGACTCCGTGGTCAGGAAAAATGCTGCCCAGGAACCAAAATGTTTTTTGAAGGAATTTTTTTTTTTTGAAACCAAATGCAAAAACGGACACAAGGATGAGTTTCGGGATGAAATTCCATGTCTAAATATGGTGTTGCTTCCACTTTCTAAAAATCAAGCCTTTTTGGTGCCTGGGGAAGAAATCCGGTGACTCCGCGATCAGGAAAAATGCTGCCCAGGAATCAAAATGTTTTGGGAAGCCAATTTTTTTTTTTGAAACCAAATGCAAAAACGGAGACCAGGATGAGTTTCGGGATGAAATTCCATGTCTAAAAATGGTGTTGCTTCCACTTTTTAAAAATCAAGCCTTTTTGGTGCCTCAGGAAGAAAACGCTTGACTCCATGGTCAGGAAAAATGCTGCCCAGGAACCAAAATGTTTTTTTAAGAACTTTTTTTTTTGAAACCAAATGCAAAAACGGAGACCAGGATGAGTTTGGGGATGGAATTCCATGTCTAAAAATGGTGTTGCTTCCACTTTTTAAAAATCAAGCCTTTTTTCCCTGGGGAAGAAAATGCCTGACTCCGCGGTCAGGAAAAATGCTGCCCAGGAAGCAAAAGGTTTTTTGAAGCCAAATTTTTTTTTTTTTTTGAAACCAAATGCAAAAACGGAGACCAGGATGAATTTCGGGATGAAATTCCATGTCTAAAAATGGTGTTGCTTCCACTTTTTAAAAATCAAGCCTTTTTGGTGCCTGGGGAAGAAAACGCTTGACTCCATGGTCAGGAAAAATGCTGCCCATGAACCAAAATGTTTTTTGAAGCCAATTTTTTTTTTTTTTTTTTGAAACCAAATGTAAAAACGAAGACTGGGATGAGTTTCGGGATGAAATTCCATGTCTAAAAATGGTGTTGCTTCCACTTTTTAAAAATCAAGCCTTTTTGGTGCCTGGGGAAGAAAACGCCTGACTCCGTGGTCAGGAAAACTGCTGCCCAGGAACGAAAATGTTTTTGGAAGCCAAATTTTTTTTTGAAACCAAATGCAAAAACGGAGACCAGGATGAGTTTGGGGATGAAATTCCATGTCTAAAAATGGTGTTGCTTCCACTTTTTAAAAATTGAGCCTTTTTGGTGCCTGGGGAAGAAAACGCCTGACTCCGTGGTCAGGAAAAATGCTGCCCAGGAACCAAAATGTTTTTTGAAGGAATTTTTTTTTTTTGAAACCAAATGCAAAAACGGACACAAGGATGAGTTTCGGGATGAAATTCCATGTCTAAATATGGTGTTGCTTCCACTTTCTAAAAATCAAGCCTTTTTGGTGCCTGGGGAAGAAATCCGGTGACTCCGCGATCAGGAAAAATGCTGCCCAGGAATCAAAATGTTTTGGGAAGCCAATTTTTTTTTTTGAAACCAAATGCAAAAATGGAGACTGGGATGAGTTTCAGGATTAAATTCCATGTCTAAAAATGGTGTTGCTTCCACTTTTTAAAAATCAAGCCTTTTTTGTGCCTGGGGAAGAAATCCGGTGACTCCGCGGTCAGGAAAAATACTGCCCAGGAACCAAAATGTTTTTTTAAGAACTTTTTTTTTTGAAACCAAATGCAAAAACGGAGACCAGGATGAGTTTGGGGATGGAATTCCATGTCTAAAAATGGTGTTGCTTCCACTTTTTAAAAATCAAGCCTTTTTTCCCTGGGGAAGAAAATGCCTGACTCCGCGGTCAGGAAAAATGCTGCCCAGGAAGCAAAAGGTTTTTTGAAGCCAAATTTTTTTTTTTTTTGAAACCAAATGCAAAAACGGAGACCAGGATGAGTTTGGGGATGAAATTCCATGTCTAAAAATGGTGTTGCTTCCACTTTTTAAAAATTGAGCCTTTTTGGTGCCTGGGGAAGAAAACGACTGACTCCGTGGTCAGGAAAAATGCTGCCCAGGAACCAAAATGTTTTTTGAAGGAATTTTTTTTTTTTTGAAACCAAATGCAAAAACGGACACAAGGATGAGTTTCGGGATGAAATTCCATGTCTAAATATGGTGTTGCTTCCACTTTCTAAAAATCAAGCCTTTTTGGTGCCTGGGGAAGAAATCCGGTGACTCCGCGATCAGGAAAAATGCTGCCCAGGAATCAAAATGTTTTGGGAAGCCAATTTTTTTTTTTGAAACCAAATGCAAAAACGGAGACCAGGATGAATTTCGGGATGAAATTCCATGTCTAAAAATGGTGTTGCTTCCACTTTTTAAAAATCAAGCCTTTTTGGTGCCTGGGGAAGAAAACGCTTGACTCCATGGTCAGGAAAAATGCTGCCCATGAACCAAAATGTTTTTTGAAGCCAAATTTTTTTTTTTTTTGAAACCAAATGTAAAAACGAAGACTGGGATGAGTTTCGGGATGAAATTCCATGTCTAAAAATGGTGTTGCTTCCACTTTTTAAAAATCAAGCCTTTTTGGTGCCTGGGGAAGAAAACGCCTGACTCCGTGGTCAGGAAAACTGCTGCCCAGGAACGAAAATGTTTTTGGAACCCAAATTTTTTTTTTTGAAACCAAATGCAAAAACGGAGACTGGGATGAGTTTCGGGATGAAATTCCATGTCTAAAAATGGTGTTGCTTCCACTTTTTAAAAATCAAGCCTTTTTGGTGCCTGGGGAAGAAAACGCTTGACTCCATGGTCAGGAAAAATGCTGCCCATGAACCAAAATGTTTTTTGAAGCCAAATTTTTTTTTTTTTTTGAAACCAAATGTAAAAACGAAGACTGGGATGAGTTTCGGGATGAAATTCCATGTCTAAAAATGGTGTTGCTTCCACTTTTTAAAAATCAAGCCTTTTTGGTGCCTGGGGAAGAAAACGCCTGACTCCGTGGTCAGGAAAACTGCTGCCCAGGAACGAAAATGTTTTTGGAAGCCAAATTTTTTTTTGAAACCAAATGCAAAAACGGAGACCAGGATGAGTTTGGGGATGAAATTCCATGTCTAAAAATGGTGTTGCTTCCACTTTTTAAAAATTGAGCCTTTTTGGTGCCTGGGGAAGAAAACGCCTGACTCCGTGGTCAGGAAAAATGCTGCCCAGGAACCAAAATGTTTTTTGAAGGAATTTTTTTTTTTTGAAACCAAATGCAAAAACGGACACAAGGATGAGTTTCGGGATGAAATTCCATGTCTAAATATGGTGTTGCTTCCACTTTCTAAAAATCAAGCCTTTTTGGTGCCTGGGGAAGAAATCCGGTGACTCCGCGATCAGGAAAAATGCTGCCCAGGAATCAAAATGTTTTGGGAAGCCAATTTTTTTTTTTGAAACCAAATGCAAAAACGGAGACCAGGATGAGTTTCGGGATGAAATTCCATGTCTAAAAATGGTGTTGCTTCCACTTTTTAAAAATCAAGCCTTTTTGGTGCCTCAGGAAGAAAACGCTTGACTCCATGGTCAGGAAAAATGCTGCCCAGGAACCAAAATGTTTTTTTAAGAACTTTTTTTTTTGAAACCAAATGCAAAAACGGAGACCAGGATGAGTTTGGGGATGGAATTCCATGTCTAAAAATGGTGTTGCTTCCACTTTTTAAAAATCAAGCCTTTTTTCCCTGGGGAAGAAAATGCCTGACTCCGCGGTCAGGAAAAATGCTGCCCAGGAAGCAAAAGGTTTTTTGAAGCCAAATTTTTTTTTTTTTTTGAAACCAAATGCAAAAACGGAGACCAGGATGAATTTCGGGATGAAATTCCATGTCTAAAAATGGTGTTGCTTCCACTTTTTAAAAATCAAGCCTTTTTGGTGCCTGGGGAAGAAAACGCTTGACTCCATGGTCAGGAAAAATGCTGCCCATGAACCAAAATGTTTTTTGAAGCCAATTTTTTTTTTTTTTTTTTGAAACCAAATGTAAAAACGAAGACTGGGATGAGTTTCGGGATGAAATTCCATGTCTAAAAATGGTGTTGCTTCCACTTTTTAAAAATCAAGCCGTTTTGGTGCCTGGGGAAGAAAACGCCTGACTCCGTGGTCAGGAAAACTGCTGCCCAGGAACGAAAATGTTTTTGGAAGCCAAATTTTTTTTTGAAACCAAATGCAAAAACGGAGACCAGGATGAGTTTGGGGATGAAATTCCATGTCTAAAAATGGTGTTGCTTCCACTTTTTAAAAATTGAGCCTTTTTGGTGCCTGGGGAAGAAAACGCCTGACTCCGTGGTCAGGAAAAATGCTGCCCAGGAACCAAAATGTTTTTTGAAGGAATTTTTTTTTTTTGAAACCAAATGCAAAAACGGACACAAGGATGAGTTTCGGGATGAAATTCCATGTCTAAATATGGTGTTGCTTCCACTTTCTAAAAATCAAGCCTTTTTGGTGCCTGGGGAAGAAATCCGGTGACTCCGCGATCAGGAAAAATGCTGCCCAGGAATCAAAATGTTTTGGGAAGCCAATTTTTTTTTTTGAAACCAAATGCAAAAATGGAGACTGGGATGAGTTTCAGGATTAAATTCCATGTCTAAAAATGGTGTTGCTTCCACTTTTTAAAAATCAAGCCTTTTTTGTGCCTGGGGAAGAAATCCGGTGACTCCGCGGTCAGGAAAAATACTGCCCAGGAACCAAAATGTTTTTTTAAGAACTTTTTTTTTTGAAACCAAATGCAAAAACGGAGACCAGGATGAGTTTGGGGATGGAATTCCATGTCTAAAAATGGTGTTGCTTCCACTTTTTAAAAATCAAGCCTTTTTTCCCTAGGGAAGAAAATGCCTGACTCCGCGGTCAGGAAAAATGCTGCCCAGGAAGCAAAAGGTTTTTTGAAGCCAAATTTTTTTTTTTTCAAACCAAATGCAAAAACGGAGACCAGGATGAATTTCGGGATGAAATTCCATGTCTAAAAATGGTGTTGCTTCCACTTTTTAAAAATCAAGCCTTTTTTCCCTGGGGAAGAAAATGCCTGACTCCGCGGTCAGGAAAAATGCTGCCCAGGAAGCAAAAGGTTTTTTGAAGCCAAATTTTTTTTTTTTTTGAAACCAAATGCAAAAACGGAGACCAGGATGAGTTTGGGGATGAAATTCCATGTCTAAAAATGGTGTTGCTTCCACTTTTTAAAAATCGAGCCTTTTCGGTGAATGGGGAAGAAAACGCTTGACTCCATGGTCAGGAAAAATGCTGCCCAGGAACCAAAATGTTTTTTGAAGCCAAAATTTTTTTTTGAAACCAATTGCAAAAACGGAGACCAGGATGAGTTTGGGGATGAAATTCCATGTCTAAAAATGGTGTTGCTTCCACTTTTTAAAAATCAAGCCTTTTTTCCCTGGGGAAGAAAATGCCTGACTCCGCGGTCAGGAAAAATGCTGCCCAGGAAGCAAAAGGTTTTTTGAAGCCAAATTTTTTTTTTTTTTTGAAACCAAATGCAAAAACGGAGACCAGGATGAATTTCGGGATGAAATTCCATGTCTAAAAATGGTGTTGCTTCCACTTTTTAAAAATCAAGCCTTTTTGGTGCCTGGGGAAGAAAACGCTTGACTCCATGGTCAGGAAAAATGCTGCCCATGAACCAAAATGTTTTTTGAAGCCAAATTTTTTTTTTTTTTGAAACCAAATGTAAAAACGAAGACTGGGATGAGTTTCGGGATGAAATTCCATGTCTAAAAATGGTGTTGCTTCCACTTTTTAAAAATCAAGCCTTTTTGGTGCCTGGGGAAGAAAACGCCTGACTCCGTGGTCAGGAAAACTGCTGCCCAGGAACTTAAATGTTTTTGGAAGCCAAATTTTTTTTTTGAAACCAAATGCAAAAACGGAGACTGGGATGAGTTTCGGGATGAAATTCCATGTCTAAAAATGGTGTTGCTTCCACTTTTTAAAAATCAAGCCTTTTTGGTGCCTGGGGAAGAAAACGCTTGACTCCATGGTCAGGAAAAATGCTGCCCATGAACCAAAATGTTTTTTGAAGCCAAATTTTTTTTTTTTTTTGAAACCAAATGTAAAAACGAAGACTGGGATGAGTTTCGGGATGAAATTCCATGTCTAAAAATGGTGTTGCTTCCACTTTTTAAAAATCAAGCCTTTTTGGTGCCTGGGGAAGAAAACGCCTGACTCCGTGGTCAGGAAAACTGCTGCCCAGGAACGAAAATGTTTTTGGAAGCCAAATTTTTTTTTGAAACCAAATGCAAAAACCGAGACCAGGATGAGTTTGGGGATGAAATTCCATGTCTAAAAATGGTGTTGCTTCCACTTTTTAAAAATTGAGCCTTTTTGGTGCCTGGGGAAGAAAACGCCTGACTCCGTGGTCAGGAAAAATGCTGCCCAGGAACCAAAATGTTTTTTGAAGGAATTTTTTTTTTTTGAAACCAAATGCAAAAACGGACACAAGGATGAGTTTCGGGATGAAATTCCATGTCTAAATATGGTGTTGCTTCCACTTTCTAAAAATCAAGCCTTTTTGGTGCCTGGGGAAGAAATCCGGTGACTCCGCGATCAGGAAAAATGCTGCCCAGGAATCAAAATGTTTTGGGAAGCCAATTTTTTTTTTTGAAACCAAATGCAAAAATGGAGACTGGGATGAGTTTCAGGATTAAATTCCATGTCTAAAAATGGTGTTGCTTCCACTTTTTAAAAATCAAGCCTTTTTTGTGCCTGGGGAAGAAAACGCTTGACTCCATGGTCAGGAAAAATGCTGCCCAGGAACCAAAATGTTTTTGGAAGCCAAAAATTTTTTTTGAAACTAAGTGCAAAAACGGAGACCAGGATGAGTTTGGGGATGAAATTCCATGTCTAAAAATGGTGTTGCTTCCACTTTTTAAAAATCAAGCCTTTTTTGCCTGGGGAAGGAAATGCCTGTCTCCGCGGTCAGGAAAAATGCTGCCCAGGAACCAAAATGTTTTTTGAACAACTTTTTTTTTTGAAACCAAATGCAAAAATGGAGACTGGGATGAGTTTCAGGATTAAATTCCATGTCTAAAAATGGTGTTGCTTCCACTTTCTAAAAATCAAGCCTTTTTGGTGCCTGGAGAAGAAAACGCGTGACTCAGCGGTTAGGAGAAATACTGCCCAGGGACCAAAATGTTTTGGGAAGCCAATTTTTTTTTTTGAAACCAAATGCAAAAATGGAGACTGGGATGAGTTTCAGGATTAAATTCCATGTCTAAAAATGGTGTTGCTTCCACTTTTCAAAAATCAAGCCTTTTTTGTGCCTGGGGAAGAAAACGCTTGACTCCATGGTCAGGAAAAATGCTGCCCAGGAACCAAAATGTTTTTTGAAGCCAAAAATTTTTTTTGAAACCAAGTGCAAAAACAGAGACCAGGATGAGTTTTGGGATGAAATTCTATGTCTAAAAATGGTGTTGCTTCCACTTTCTAAAAATCAAGCCTTTTTGGTGCCTGGAGAAGAAAACGCGTGACTCAGCGGTTAGGAAAAATGCTGCCCAGGAACGAAAATGTTTTTGGAAGCCAATTTTTTTTTTGAAACCAAATGCAAAAACGGAGACCAGGATGAGTTTGGGGATGAAATTCCATGTCTAAAAATGGTTTTGCTTCCACTTTTTAAAAATCAAGCCTTTTTGGTGCCTGGGGAAGAAAACGCCTGACTCCGTGGTCAGGAAAAATGCTGCCCAGGAACGAAAATGTTTTTGGAAGCCAAATTTTTTTTTGAAACCAAATGCAAAAACGGAGACCAGGATGAATTTCGGGATGAAATTCCATGTCTAAAAATGGTGTTGCTTCCACTTTTTAAAAATCGAGCCTTTTTTCCCTGGGGAAGAAAACGCCTGACTCCGTGGTCAGGAAAAATGCTGCCCAGGAACCGAAAGGTTTTTGGAAGCCAAAATTTTTTTTTTTGAAACCAAATGTAAAAACGGAGACTGTGATGAATTTCAGGATTAAATTCCATGTCTAAAAATGGTGTTGCTTCCACTTTTTAAAAATCAAGCCTTTTTTGTGCCTGGGGAAGGACACGCTTGACTCCGCAGTCAGGAAAAATGCTGCCCAGGAACGAAAATGTTTTTGGAAGCCAAATTTTTTTTTGAAACCAAATGCAAAAACGGAGACCAGGATGAGTTTGGGGATGAAATTCCATGTCTAAAAATGGTTTTGCTTCCGCTTTTTAAAAATCGAGCCTTTTTGGTGCCTGGGGAAGGAAACGCTTGACTCCGCAGTCAGGAAAAATGCTGCCCAGGAACGAAAATGTTTTTGGAAGCCAAATTTTTTTTTGAAACCAAATGCAAAAACGGAGACCAGGATGAGTTTGGGGATGAAATTCCATGTCTAAAAATGGTTTTGCTTCCACTTTTTAAAAATCAAGCCTTTTTGGTGCCTGGGGAAGAAAACGCATCACGCCGTAGTCAGGAAAAATGCTGCCCAAGAACCAAAATGTTTTTTGAAGCCAATTTGTTTTTTTTTTTGAAACCAAATGCAAAAACGGAGACCAGGATGAATTTCGGGATGAAATTCCATGTCTAAAAATGTTGTTGCTTCCACTTTTTAAAAATCGAGCCTTTTTTGCCTGGGGAAGAAAATGCCTGACTCCGCGGTCAGGAAAAATGCTGCCCAGGAAGCAAAAGGTTTTTTGAACAACTTTTTTTTTTGAAACCAAATACAAAAATGGACACAAGGATGAGTTTCAGAATTAAATTCCATGTCTAAAAATGGTGTTGCGTCCACTTTTTAAAAATCAAGCCTTTTTGGTGGCTGGGGAAGAATACGCCTGACTCCGTGGTCAGGAAAAATGCTGCCCAGGAACGAAAATGTTTTTTTAAGAACTTTTTTTTTTGAAACCAAATGCAAAAACGGAGACCAGGATGAGTTTGGGGATGGAATTCCATGTCTAAAAATGGTGTTGCTTCCACTTTTTAAAAATCAAGCCTTTTTTCCCTGGGGAAGAAAATGCCTGACTCCGCGGTCAGGAAAAATGCTGCCCAGGAAGCAAAAGGTTTTTGGAAGCCAAATTTTTTTTTTTTTTTGAAACCAAATGCAAAAACGGAGACCAGGATGAATTTCGGGATGAAATTCCATGTCTAAAAATGGTGTTGCTTCCACTTTTTAAAAATCAAGTCTTTTTGGTGCCTGGGGAAGAAAACGCTTGACTCCATGGTCAGGAAAAATGCTGCCCATGAACCAAAATGTTTTTTGAAGCCAATTTTTTTTTTTTTTTTGAAACCAAATGTAAAAACGAAGACTGGGATGAGTTTCGGGATGAAATTCCATGTCTAAAAATGGTGTTGCTTCCACTTTTTAAAAATCAAGCCTTTTTGGTGCCTGGGGAAGAAAACGCCTGACTCCGTGGTCAGGAAAACTGCTGCCCAGGAACGAAAATGTTTTTGGAAGCCAAATTTTTTTTTTTGAAACCAAATGCAAAAACGGAGACTGGGATGAGTTTCGGGATGAAATTCCATGTCTAAAAATGGTGTTGCTTCCACTTTTTAAAAATCAAGCCTTTTTGGTGCCTGGGGAAGAAAACGCTTGACTCCATGGTCAGGAAAAATGCTGCCCATGAACCAAAATGTTTTTTGAAGCCAAATTTTTTTTTTTTTTGAAACCAAATGTAAAAACGAAGACTGGGATGAGTTTCGGGATGAAATTCCATGTCTAAAAATGGTGTTGCTTCCACTTTTTAAAAATCAAGCCTTTTTGGTGCCTGGGGAAGAAAACGCCTGACTCCGTGGTCAGGAAAACTGCTGCCCAGGAAAGAAAATGTTTTTGGAAGCCAAATTTTTTTTTGAAACCAAATGCAAAAACGGAGACCAGGATGAGTTTGGGGATGAAATTCCATGTCTAAAAATGGTGTTGCTTCCACTTTTTAAAAATTGAGCCTTTTTGGTGCCTGGGGAAGAAAACGCCTGACTCCGTGGTCAGGAAAAATGCTGCCCAGGAACCAAAATGTTTTTTGAAGGAATTTTTTTTTTTTGAAACCAAATGCAAAAACGGACACAAGGATGAGTTTCGGGATGAAATTCCATGTCTAAATATGGTGTTGCTTCCACTTTCTAAAAATCAAGCCTTTTTGGTGCCTGGGGAAGAAATCCGGTGACTCCGCGATCAGGAAAAATGCTGCCCAGGAATCAAAATGTTTTGGGAAGCCAATTTTTTTTTTTGAAACCAAATGCAAAAATGGAGACTGGGATGAGTTTCAGGATTAAATTCCATGTCTAAAAATGGTGTTGCTTCCACTTTTTAAAAATCAAGCCTTTTTTGTGCCTGGGGAAGAAAACGCCTGACTCCATGGTCAGGAAAAATGCTGCCCAGGAACCAAAATGTTTTTTGAAGCCAAAAATTTTTTTTGAAACCAAGTGCAAAAACAGAGACCAGGATGAGTTTTGGGATGAAATTCTATGTCTAAAAATGGTGTTGCTTCCACTTTTTAAAAATCGAGCCTTTTTGGTGCCGGGGGAAAGAAACGCTTGACTCCGCAGTCAGGAAAAATGCTGCCCAGGAACGAAAATGTTTTTGGAAGCCAAATTTTTTTTTGAAACCAAATGCAAAAACGGAGACCAGGATGAGTTTCGGGATGAAATTCCATGTCTAAATATGGTGTTGCTTCCACTTTCTAAAAATCAAGCCTTTTTGGTGCCTGGAGAAGAAAACGCGTGACTCAGTGGTTAGGAGAAATACTGCCCAGGGACCAAAATGTTTTGGGAAGCCAATTTTTTTTTTTGAAACCAAATGCAAAAATGGAGACTGGGATGAGTTTCAGGATTAAATTCCATGTCTAAAAATGGTGTTCCTTCCACTTTTCAAAAATCGAGCCTTTTTGGTGCCTGGGGAAGGAAACGCTTGACTCCGCAGTCAGGAAAAATGCTGCCCAGGAACGAAAATGTTTTTGGAAGCCAAATTTTTTTTTTTGAAACCAAATGCAAAAACGGAGACCAGGATGAGTTTGGGGATGAAATTCCATGTCTAAAAATGGTTTTGCTTCCACTTTTTAAAAATCAAGCCTTTTTGGTGCCTGGGGAAGAAAACGCCTGACTCCGTGGTCAGGAAAAATGCTGCCCAGGAACGAAAATGTTTTTGGAAGCCAAATTTTTTTTTGAAACCAAATGCAAAAGCGGAGACCAGGATGAGTTTGGGGATGAAATTCCATGTCTAAAAATGGTGTTGCTTCCACTTTTTAAAAATCAAGCCTTTTTGGTGCCTGGGGAAGAAAACGCATCACTCCGTAGTCAGGAAAAATGCTGCCCAGGAACCAAAATGTTTTTTGAAGCCAATTTGTTTTTTTTTTTTTTGAAACCAAATGCAAAAACAGAGACCAGGATGAATTTCGGGATGAAATTCCATGTCTAAAAATGGTGTTGCTTCCACTTTTTAAAAATCGAGCCTTTTTTCCCTGGGGAAGAAAATGCCTGACTCCGCGGTCAGGAAAAATGCTGCCCAGGAACCAAAAGGTTTTTTGAAGCCAAAATTATTTTTTTTTGAAACCAAATGTAAAAACGGAGACTGGGATGAGTTTCAGGATTAAATTCCATGTCTAAAAATGGTGTTGCTTCCACTTTTTAAAAATCAAGCCTTTTTGGTGCCTGGGGAAGAAAACGCCTGACTCCGTGGTCAGGAAAAATGCTGCCCAGGAACGAAAATGTTTTTGGAAGCCAAATTTTTTTTTGAAACCAAATGCAAAAACGGAGACCAGGATGAGTTTCGGGATTAAATTCCATGTCTAAATATGGTGTTGCTTCCACTTTCTAAAAATCAAGCCTTTTTGGTGCCTGGAGAAGAAAACGCGTGACTCAGTGGTTAGGAGAAATACTGCCCAGGGACCAAAATGTTTTGGGAAGCCAATTTTTTTTTTTGAAACCAAATGCAAAAATGGAGACTGGGATGAGTTTCAGGATTAAATTCCATGTCTAAAAATGGTGTTGCTTCCACTTTTTAAAAATCAAGCCTTTTTTGTGCCTGGGGAAGAAAATGCCTTACTCCGCGGTCAGGAAAAATGCTGCCCAGGAACCAAAAGGGTTTTTGAAGCCAAAATTTTTTTTTTTTGATACCAAATGTAAAAACGGAGACTGGGATGAGTTTCAGGATTAAATTCCATGTCTAAAAATGGTGTTGCTTCCACTTTTTAAAAATCAAGCCTTTTTTGTGCCTGGGGAAGGAAACGCTTGACTCCGCAGTCAGGAAAAATGCTGCCCAGGAACGAAAATGTTTTTGGAAGCCAAATTTTTTTTTGAAACCAAATGCAAAAACGGAGACCAGGATGAGTTTGGGGATGAAATTCCATGTCTAAAAATGGTGTTGCTTCGCCTTTTTAAAAATCAAGCCTTTTTGGTGCCTGGGGAAGAAAACGCTTGACTCCACGGTCAGGAAAAATGCTGTCCATGAACCAAAATGTTTTTTAAAGCCAATTTTTTTTTTTTTTTGAAACCAAATGCAAAAACGGAGACTGGGATGAGTTTCGGGATGAAATTCCATGTCTAAAAATGGTGTTGCTTCCACTTTTTAAAAATCAAGCCTTTTTGGTGCCTGGGGAAGAAAACGCCTGACTCCATGGTCAGGAAAAATGCTGCCCAGGAACCAAAATGTTTTTTGAAGCCAAAAATTTTTTTTGAAACCAAGTGCAAAAACAGAGACCAGGATGAGTTTTGGGATGAAATTCTATGTCTAAAAATGGTGTTGCTTCCACTTTTTAAAAATCGAGCCTTTTTGGTGCCTGGGGAAAGAAACGCTTGACTCCGCAGTCAGGAAAAATGCTGCCCAGGAACGAAAATGTTTTTGGAAGCCAAATTTTTTTTTGAAACCAAATGCAAAAACGGAGACCAGGATGAGTTTCGGGATGAAATTCCATGTCTAAATATGGTGTTGCTTCCACTTTCTAAAAATCAAGCCTTTTTGGTGCCTGGAGAAGAAAACGCATGACTCAGTGGTTAGGAGAAATACTGCCCAGGGACCAAAATGTTTTGGGAAGCCAATTTTTTTTTTTGAAACCAAGTGCAAAAACAGAGACCAGGATGAGTTTTGGGATGAAATTCTATGTCTAAAAATGGTGTTCCTTCCACTTTTCAAAAATCGAGCCTTTTTGGTGCCTGGGGAAGGAAACGCTTGACTCCGCAGTCAGGAAAAATGCTGCCCAGGAACGAAAATGTTTTTGGAAGCCAAATTTTTTTTTTTGAAACCATATGCAAAAACGGAGACCAGGATGAGTTTGGGGATGAAATTCCATGTCTAAAAATGGTTTTGCTTCCACTTTTTAAAAATCAAGCCTTTTTGGTGCCTGGGGAAGAAAACGCCTGACTCCGTGGTCAGGAAAAATGCTGCCCAGGAACCAAAATGTTTTTTGAAGCCAATTTGTTTTTTTTTTTTTGAAACCAAATGCAAAAACAGAGACCAGGATGAATTTCGGGATGAAATTCCATGTCTAAAAATGGTGTTGCTTCCACTTTTTAAAAATCGAGCCTTTTTTCCCTGGGGAAGAAAATGCCTGACTCCGCGGTCAGGAAAAATGCTGCCCAGGAACGAAAATGTTTTTGGAAGCCAAATTTTTTTTTGAAACCAAATGCAAAAACGGAGACCAGGATGAGTTTGGGGATGAAATTCCATGTCTAAAAATGGTTTTGCTTCCAGTTTTTAAAAATCAAGCCTTTTTGGTGCCTGGGGAAGAAAACGCCTGACTCCGTGGTCAGGAAAAATGCTGCCCAGGAACGAAAATGTTTTTGGAAGCCAAATTTTTTTTTGAAACCAAATGCAAAAACGGAGACCAGGATGAATTTCGGGATGAAATGCTATGTCTAAAAATGGTGTTGCTTCCACTTTTTCAAAATCGAGCCTTTTTTCCCTGGGGAAGAAAACGCTTGACTCCATGGTCAGGAAAAATGCTGCCCATGAACCAAAATGTTTTTTGAAGCCAAATTTTTTTTTTTTTTTGAAACCAAATGTAAAAACGGAGACTGGGATGAGTTTCGGGATGAAATTCCATGTCTAAAAATGGTGTTGCTTCCACTTTTTAAAAATCAAGCCTTTTTGGTGCCTGGGGAAGAAAACGCCTGACTCCGCAGTCAGGAAAAATGCTGCCCAGGAACGAAAATGTTTTTGGAAGCCAATTTTTTTTTTGAAACCAAATGCAAAAACGGAGACCAGGATGAGTTTGGGGATGAAATTCCATGTCTAAAAATGGTGTTGCTTCCACTTTTTAAAAATCAAGCCTTTTTGGTGCCTGGGGAAGAAAACGCTTGACTCCACGGTCAGGAAAAATGCTGCCCAGGAACCAAAATGTTTTTTGAAGCCAAAAATTTTTTTTGAAACCAAGTGCAAAAACGGAGACCGGGATGAGTTTTGGGATGAAATTCTATGTCTAAAAATGGTGTTGCTTCCACTTTTTGAAAATCGAGCCTTTTTGGTGCCTGGGGAAGGAAATGCTTGACTCCGCAGTCAGGAAAAATGCTGCCCAGGAACGAAAATGTTTTTGGAAGCCAAATTTTTTTTTGAAACCAAATGCAAAAACGGAGACCAGGATGAGTTTGGGGATGAAATTCCATGTCTAAAAATGGTTTTGCTTCCAGTTTTTAAAAATCAAGCCTTTTTGGTGCCTGGGGAAGAAAACGCCTGACTCCGTGGTCAGGAAAAATGCTGCCCAGGAACGAAAATGTTTTTGGAAGCCAAATTTTTTTTTGAAACCAAATGCAAAAACGGAGACCAGGATGAGTTTGGGGATGAAATTCCATGTCTAAAAATGGTTTTGCTTCCACTTTTTAAAAATCAAGCCTTTTTGGTGCCTGGGGAAGAAAACGCCTGACTCCGTGGTCAGGAAAAATGCTGCCCAGGAACGAAAATGTTTTTGGAAGCCAAATTTTTTTTTGAAACCAAATGCAAAAACGGAGACCAGGATGAGTTTCGGGATGAAATTCCATGTCTAAATATGGTGTTGCTTCCACTTTCTAAAAATCAAGCCTTTTTGGTGCCTGGAGAAGAAAACGCGTGACTCAGTGGTTAGGAGAAATACTGCCCAGGGACCAAAATGTTTTGGGAAGCCAATTTTTTTTTTTGAAACCAAATGCAAAAATGGAGACTGGGATGAATTTCAGGATTAAATTCCATGTCTAAAAATGGTGTTGCTTCCACTTTTTAAAAATCAAGCCTTTTTGGTGCCTGGGGAAGAAAACGCATCACTCCGTAGTCAGGAAAAATGCTGCCCAGGAACCAAAATGTTTTTTGAAGCCAATTTGTTTTTTTTTTTTTTGAAACCAAATGCAAAAACAGAGACCAGGATGAATTTCGGGATGAAATTCCATGTCTAAAAATGGTGTTGCTTCCACTTTTTAAAAATCGAGCCTTTTTTCCCTGGGGAAGAAAATGCCTGACTCCGCGGTCAGGAAAAATGCTGCCCAGGAACCAAAAGGTTTTTTGAAGCCAAAATTATTTTTTTTTGAAACCAAATGTAAAAACGGAGACTGGGATGAGTTTCAGGATTAAATTCCATGTCTAAAAATGGTGTTGCTTCCACTTTTTAAAAATCAAGCCTTTTTGGTGCCTGGGGAAGAAAACGCCTGACTCCGTGGTCAGGAAAAATGCTGCCCAGGAACGAAAATGTTTTTGGAAGCCAAATTTTTTTTTGAAACCAAATGCAAAAACGGAGACCAGGATGAGTTTCGGGATTAAATTCCATGTCTAAATATGGTGTTGCTTCCACTTTCTAAAAATCAAGCCTTTTTGGTGCCTGGAGAAGAAAACGCGTGACTCAGTGGTTAGGAGAAATACTGCCCAGGGACCAAAATGTTTTGGGAAGCCAATTTTTTTTTTTGAAACCAAATGCAAAAATGGAGACTGGGATGAGTTTCAGGATTAAATTCCATGTCTAAAAATGGTGTTGCTTCCACTTTTTAAAAATCAAGCCTTTTTTGTGCCTGGGGAAGAAAATGCCTGACTCCGCGGTCAGGAAAAATGCTGCCCAGGAACCAAAAGGGTTTTTGAAGCCAAAATTTTTTTTTTTTGATACCAAATGTAAAAACGGAGACTGGGATGAGTTTCAGGATTAAATTCCATGTCTAAAAATGGTGTTGCTTCCACTTTTTAAAAATCAAGCCTTTTTTGTGCCTGGGGAAGGAAACGCTTGACTCCGCAGTCAGGAAAAATGCTGCCCAGGAACGAAAATGTTTTTGGAAGCCAAATTTTTTTTTGAAACCAAATGCAAAAACGGAGACCAGGATGAGTTTGGGGATGAAATTCCATGTCTAAAAATGGTGTTGCTTCGCCTTTTTAAAAATCAAGCCTTTTTGGTGCCTGGGGAAGAAAACGCTTGACTCCACGGTCAGGAAAAATGCTGTCCATGAACCAAAATGTTTTTTAAAGCCAATTTTTTTTTTTTTTTTGAAACCAAATGCAAAAACGGAGACTGGGATGAGTTTCGGGATGAAATTCCATGTCTAAAAATGGTGTTGCTTCCACTTTTTAAAAATCAAGCCTTTTTGGTGCCTGGGGAAGAAAACGCCTGACTCCATGGTCAGGAAAAATGCTGCCCAGGAACCAAAATGTTTTTTGAAGCCAAAAATTTTTTTTGAAACCAAGTGCAAAAACAGAGACCAGGATGAGTTTTGGGATGAAATTCTATGTCTAAAAATGGTGTTGCTTCCACTTTTTAAAAATCGAGCCTTTTTGGTGCCTGGGGAAAGAAACGCTTGACTCCGCAGTCAGGAAAAATGCTGCCCAGGAACGAAAATGTTTTTGGAAGCCAAATTTTTTTTTGAAACCAAATGCAAAAACGGAGACCAGGATGAGTTTCGGGATGAAATTCCATGTCTAAATATGGTGTTGCTTCCACTTTCTAAAAATCAAGCCTTTTTGGTGCCTGGAGAAGAAAACGCATGACTCAGTGGTTAGGAGAAATACTGCCCAGGGACCAAAATGTTTTGGGAAGCCAATTTTTTTTTTTGAAACCAAGTGCAAAAACAGAGACCAGGATGAGTTTTGGGATGAAATTCTATGTCTAAAAATGGTGTTCCTTCCACTTTTCAAAAATCGAGCCTTTTTGGTGCCTGGGGAAGGAAACGCTTGACTCCGCAGTCAGGAAAAATGCTGCCCAGGAACGAAAATGTTTTTGGAAGCCAAATTTTTTTTTTTGAAACCATATGCAAAAACGGAGACCAGGATGAGTTTGGGGATGAAATTCCATGTCTAAAAATGGTTTTGCTTCCACTTTTTAAAAATCAAGCCTTTTTGGTGCCTGGGGAAGAAAACGCCTGACTCCGTGGTCAGGAAAAATGCTGCCCAGGAACCAAAATGTTTTTTGAAGCCAATTTGTTTTTTTTTTTTTGAAACCAAATGCAAAAACAGAGACCAGGATGAATTTCGGGATGAAATTCCATGTCTAAAAATGGTGTTGCTTCCACTTTTTAAAAATCGAGCCTTTTTTCCCTGGGGAAGAAAATGCCTGACTCCGCGGTCAGGAAAAATGCTGCCCAGGAACGAAAATGTTTTTGGAAGCCAAATTTTTTTTTGAAACCAAATGCAAAAACGGAGACCAGGATGAGTTTGGGGATGAAATTCCATGTCTAAAAATGGTTTTGCTTCCAGTTTTTAAAAATCAAGCCTTTTTGGTGCCTGGGGAAGAAAACGCCTGACTCCGTGGTCAGGAAAAATGCTGCCCAGGAACGAAAATGTTTTTGGAAGCCAAATTTTTTTTTGAAACCAAATGCAAAAACGGAGACCAGGATGAATTTCGGGATGAAATGCTATGTCTAAAAATGGTGTTGCTTCCACTTTTTCAAAATCGAGCCTTTTTTCCCTGGGGAAGAAAACGCTTGACTCCATGGTCAGGAAAAATGCTGCCCATGAACCAAAATGTTTTTTGAAGCCAAATTTTTTTTTTTTTTTGAAACCAAATGTAAAAACGGAGACTGGGATGAGTTTCGGGATGAAATTCCATGTCTAAAAATGGTGTTGCTTCCACTTTTTAAAAATCAAGCCTTTTTGGTGCCTGGGGAAGAAAACGCCTGACTCCGCAGTCAGGAAAAATGCTGCCCAGGAACCAAAATGTTTTTGGAAGCCAATTTTTTTTTTGAAACCAAATGCAAAAACGGAGACCAGGATGAGTTTGGGGATGAAATTCCATGTCTAAAAATGGTGTTGCTTCCACTTTTTAAAAATCAAGCCTTTTTGGTGCCTGGGGAAGAAAACGCTTGACTCCACGGTCAGGAAAAATGCTGCCCAGGAACCAAAATGTTTTTTGAAGCCAAAAATTTTTTTTGAAACCAAGTGCAAAAACGGAGACCGGGATGAGTTTTGGGATGAAATTCTATGTCTAAAAATGGTGTTGCTTCCACTTTTTGAAAATCGAGCCTTTTTGGTGCCTGGGGAAGGAAATGCTTGACTCCGCAGTCAGGAAAAATGCTGCCCAGGAACGAAAATGTTTTTGGAAGCCAAATTTTTTTTTTTGAAACCAAATGCAAAAACGGAGACCAGGATGAGTTTGGGGATGAAATTCCATGTCTAAAAATGGTTTTGCTTCCACTTTTTAAAAATCAAGCCTTTTTGGTGCCTGGGGAAGAAAACGCCTGACTCCGTGGTCAGGAAAAATGCTGCCCAGGAACGAAAATGTTTTTGGAAGCCAAATTTTTTTTTGAAACCAAATGCAAAAACGGAGACCAGGATGAGTTTCGGGATGAAATTCCATGTCTAAATATGGTGTTGCTTCCACTTTCTAAAAATCAAGCCTTTTTGGTGCCTGGAGAAGAAAACGCGTGACTCAGTGGTTAGGAGAAATACTGCCCAGGGACCAAAATGTTTTGGGAAGCCAATTTTTTTTTTTGAAACCAAATGCAAAAATGGAGACTGGGATGAATTTCAGGATTAAATTCCATGTCTAAAAATGGTGTTGCTTCCACTTTTCAAAAATCAAGCCTTTTTTGTGCCTGGGGAAGAAAACGCTTGACTCCATGGTCAGGAAAAATGCTGCCCAGGAACCAAAATGTTTTTTGAAGCCAAAAATTTTTTTTGAAACCAAGTGCAAAAACAGAGACCAGGATGAGTTTTGGGATGAAATTCTATGTCTAAAAATGGTGTTGCTTCCACTTTTTAAAAATCGAGCCTTTTTGGTGCCTGGGGAAGGAAACGCTTGACTCCGCAGTCTGGAAAAATGCTGCCCAGGAACGAAAATGTTTTTGGAAGCCAAATTTTTTTTTGAAACCAAATGCAAAAACGGAGACCAGGATGAGTTTGGGGATGAAATTCCATGTCTAAAAATGGTTTTGCTTCCACTTTTTAAAAATCAAGCCTTTTTGGTGCCTGGGGAAGAAAACGCCTGACTCCGTGGTCAGGAAAAATGCTGCCCAGGAACGAAAATGTTTTTGGAAGCCAAATTTTTTTTTGAAACCAAATGCAAAAGCGGAGACCAGGATGAGTTTGGGGATGAAATTCCATGTCTAAAAATGGTGTTGCTTCCACTTTTTAAAAATCAAGCCTTTTTGGTGCCTGGGGAAGAAAACGCATCACTCCGTAGTCAGGAAAAATGCTGCCCAGGAACCAAAATGTTTTTTGAAGCCAATTTGTTTTTTTTTTTTTTGAAACCAAATGCAAAAACAGAGACCAGGATGAATTTCGGGATGAAATTCCATGTCTAAAAATGGTGTTGCTTCCACTTTTTAAAAATCGAGCCTTTTTTCCCTGGGGAAGAAAATGCCTGACTCCGCGGTCAGGAAAAATGCTGCCCAGGAACCAAAAGGTTTTTTGAAGCCAAAATTATTTTTTTTTTGAAACCAAATGTAAAAACGGAGACTGGGATGAGTTTCAGGATTAAATTCCATGTCTAAAAATGGTGTTGCTTCCACTTTTTAAAAATCAAGCCTTTTTTGTGCCTGGGGAAGAAAACGCCTGACTCCGTGGTCAGGAAAAATGCTGCCCAGGAACGAAAATGTTTTTGGAAGCCAAATTTTTTTTTGAATCCAAATGCAAAAACGGAGACCAGGATGAGTTTGGGGATGAAATTCCATGTCTAAAAATGGTTTTGCTTCCACTTTTTAAAAATCAAGCCTTTTTGGTGCCTGGGGAAGAAAACGCCTGACTCCATGGTCAGGAAAAATGCTGCCCATGAACCAAAATGTTTTTTGAAGCCAAATTTTTTTTTTTTTTGAAACCAAATGTAAAAACGGAGACTGGGATGAGTTTCGGGATGAAATTCCATGTCTAAAAATGGTGTTGCTTCCACTTTTTAAAAATCAAGCCTTTTTGGTGCCTGGGGAAGAAAACGCCTGACTCCGCAGTCAGGAAAAATGCTGCCCAGGAACGAAAATGTTTTTGGAAGCCAATTTTTTTTTTGAAACCAAATGCAAAAACGGAGACCAGGATGAGTTTGGGGATGAAATTCCATGTCTAAAAATGGTGTTGCTTCCACTTTTTAAAAATCAAGCCTTTTTGGTGCCTGGGGAAGAAAACGCTTGACTCCACGGTCAGGAAAAATGCTGCCCAGGAACCAAAATGTTTTTTGAAGCCAAAAATTTTTTTTGAAACCAAGTGCAAAAACGGAGACCGGGATGAGTTTTGGGATGAAATTCTATGTCTAAAAATGGTGTTGCTTCCACTTTTTGAAAATCGAGCCTTTTTGGTGCCTGGGGAAGGAAATGCTTGACTCCGCAGTCAGGAAAAATGCTGCCCAGGAACGAAAATGTTTTTGGAAGCCAAATTTTTTTTTTTGAAACCAAATGCAAAAACGGAGACCAGGATGAGTTTGGGGATGAAATTCCATGTCTAAAAATGGTTTTGCTTCCACTTTTTAAAAATCAAGCCTTTTTGGTGCCTGGGGAAGAAAACGCCTGACTCCGTGGTCAGGAAAAATGCTGCCCAGGAACGAAAATGTTTTTGGAAGCCAAATTTTTTTTTGAAACCAAATGCAAAAACGGAGACCAGGATGAGTTTCGGGATGAAATTCCATGTCTAAATATGGTGTTGCTTCCACTTTCTAAAAATCAAGCCTTTTTGGTGCCTGGAGAAGAAAACGCGTGACTCAGTGGTTAGGAGAAATACTGCCCAGGGACCAAAATGTTTTGGGAAGCCAATTTTTTTTTTTGAAACCAAATGCAAAAATGGAGACTGGGATGAATTTCAGGATTAAATTCCATGTCTAAAAATGGTGTTGCTTCCACTTTTCAAAAATCAAGCCTTTTTTGTGCCTGGGGAAGAAAACGCTTGACTCCATGGTCAGGAAAAATGCTGCCCAGGAACCAAAATGTTTCTTGAAGCCAAAAATTTTTTTTGAAACCAAGTGCAAAAACAGAGACCAGGATGAGTTTTGGGATGAAATTCTATGTCTAAAAATGGTGTTGCTTCCACTTTTTAAAAATCGAGCCTTTTTGGTGCCTGGGGAAGGAAACGCTTGACTCCGCAGTCTGGAAAAATGCTGCCCAGGAACGAAAATGTTTTTGGAAGCCAAATTTTTTTTTGAAACCAAATGCAAAAACGGAGACCAGGATGAGTTTGGGGATGAAATTCCATGTCTAAAAATGGTTTTGCTTCCACTTTTTAAAAATCAAGCCTTTTTGGTGCCTGGGGAAGAAAACGCCTGACTCCGTGGTCAGGAAAAATGCTGCCCAGGAACGAAAATGTTTTTGGAAGCCAAATTTTTTTTTGAAACCAAATGCAAAAGCGGAGACCAGGATGAGTTTGGGGATGAAATTCCATGTCTAAAAATGGTGTTGCTTCCACTTTTTAAAAATCAAGCCTTTTTGGTGCCTGGGGAAGAAAACGCATCACTCCGTAGTCAGGAAAAATGCTGCCCAGGAACCAAAATGTTTTTTGAAGCCAATTTGTTTTTTTTTTTTTTGAAACCAAATGCAAAAACAGAGACCAGGATGAATTTCGGGATGAAATTCCATGTCTAAAAATGGTGTTGCTTCCACTTTTTAAAAATCGAGCCTTTTTTCCCTGGGGAAGAAAATGCCTGACTCCGCGGTCAGGAAAAATGCTGCCCAGGAACCAAAAGGTTTTTTGAAGCCAAAATTATTTTTTTTTTGAAACCAAATGTAAAAACGGAGACTGGGATGAGTTTCAGGATTAAATTCCATGTCTAAAAATGGTGTTGCTTCCACTTTTTAAAAATCAAGCCTTTTTTGTGCCTGGGGAAGAAAACGCCTGACTCCGTGGTCAGGAAAAATGCTGCCCAGGAACGAAAATGTTTTTGGAAGCCAAATTTTTTTTTGAAACCAAATGCAAAAACGGAGACCAGGATGAGTTTGGGGATGAAATTCCATGTCTAAAAATGGTTTTGCTTCCACTTTTTAAAAATCAAGCCTTTTTGGTGCCTGGGGAAGAAAACGCCTGACTCCATGGTCAGGAAAAATGCTGCCCATGAACCAAAATGTTTTTTGAAGCCAAATTTTTTTTTTTTTTGAAACCAAATGTAAAAACGGAGACTGGGATGAGTTTCGGGATGAAATTCCATGTCTAAAAATGGTGTTGCTTCCACTTTTTAAAAATCAAGCCTTTTTGGTGCCTGGGGAAGAAAACGCCTGACTCCGCAGTCAGGAAAAATGCTGCCCAGGAACGAAAATGTTTTTGGAAGCCAATTTTTTTTTTGAAACCAAATGCAAAAACGGAGACCAGGATGAGTTTGGGGATGAAATTCCATGTCTAAAAATGGTTTTGCTTCCACTTTTTAAAAATCAAGCCTTTTTGGTGCCTGGGGAAGAAAACGCCTGACTCCGTGGTCAGGAAAAATGCTGCCCAGGAACGAAAATGTTTTTGGAAGCCAAATTTTTTTTTGAAACCAAATGCAAAAGCGGAGACCAGGATGAGTTTGGGGATGAAATTCCATGTCTAAAAATGGTGTTGCTTCCACTTTTTAAAAATCAAGCCTTTTTTCCCTGGGGAAGAAAATGCCTGACTCCGCGGTCAGGAAAAATGCTGCCCAGGAACCAAAAGGTTTTTTGAAGCCAAAATTATTTTTTTTTTGAAACCAAATGTAAAAACGGAGACTGGGATGAGTTTCAGGATTAAATTCCATGTCTAAAAATGGTGTTGCTTCCACTTTTTAAAAATCAAGCCTTTTTTGTGCCTGGGGAAGAAAACGCCTGACTCCGTGGTCAGGAAAAATGCTGCCCAGGAACGAAAATGTTTTTGGAAGCCAAATTTTTTTTTGAAACCAAATGCAAAAACGGAGACCAGGATGAGTTTGGGGATGAAATTCCATGTCTAAAAATGGTTTTGCTTCCACTTTTTAAAAATCAAGCCTTTTTGGTGCCTGGGGAAGAAAACGCCTGACTCCATGGTCAGGAAAAATGCTGCCCATGAACCAAAATGTTTTTTGAAGCCAAATTTTTTTTTTTTTTGAAACCAAATGTAAAAACGGAGACTGGGATGAGTTTCGGGATGAAATTCCATGTCTAAAAATGGTGTTGCTTCCACTTTTTAAAAATCAAGCCTTTTTGGTGCCTGGGGAAGAAAACGCCTGACTCCGCAGTCAGGAAAAATGCTGCCCAGGAACGAAAATGTTTTTGGAAGCCAATTTTTTTTTTGAAACCAAATGCAAAAACGGAGACCAGGATGAGTTTGGGGATGAAATTCCATGTCTAAAAATGGTGTTGCTTCCACTTTTTAAAAATCAAGCCTTTTTGGTGCCTGGGGAAGAAAACGCTTGGCTCCACGGTCAGGAAAAATGCTGCCCAGGAACCAAAATGTTTTTTGAAGCCAAAATTTTTTTTTGAAACCAAGTGCAAAAACGGAGACCGGGATGAGTTTTGGGATGAAATTCTATGTCTAAAAATGGTGTTGCTTCCACTTTTTGAAAATCGAGCCTTTTTGGTGCCTGGGGAAGGAAACGCTTGACTCCGCAGTCAGGAAAAATGCTGTCCATGAACCAAAATGTTTTTTGAAGCCAATTTGTTTTTTTTTTTTTTGAAACCAAATGCAAAAACAGAGACCAGGATGAATTTCGGGATGAAATTCCATGTCTAAAAATGGTGTTGCTTCCACTTTTTAAAAATCGAGCCTTTTTTCCCTGGGGAAGAAAATGCCTGACTCCGCGGTCAGGAAAAATGCTGCCCAGGAACCAAAAGGTTTTTTGAAGCCAAAATTATTTTTTTTTTGAAACCAAATGTAAAAACGGAGACTGGGATGAGTTTCAGGATTAAATTCCATGTCTAAAAATGGTGTTGCTTCCACTTTTTAAAAATCAAGCCTTTTTTGTGCCTGGGGAAGAAAACGCCTGACTCCGTGGTCAGGAAAAATGCTGCCCAGGAACGAAAATGTTTTTGGAAGCCAAATTTTTTTTTGAAACCAAATGCAAAAACGGAGACCAGGATGAGTTTGGGGATGAAATTCCATGTCTAAAAATGGTTTTGCTTCCACTTTTTAAAAATCAAGCCTTTTTGGTGCCTGGGGAAGAAAACGCCTGACTCCATGGTCAGGAAAAATGCTGCCCATGAACCAAAATGTTTTTTGAAGCCAAATTTTTTTTTTTTTTGAAACCAAATGTAAAAACGGAGACTGGGATGAGTTTCGGGATGAAATTCCATGTCTAAAAATGGTGTTGCTTCCACTTTTTAAAAATCAAGCCTTTTTGGTGCCTGGGGAAGAAAACGCCTGACTCCGCAGTCAGGAAAAATGCTGCCCAGGAACGAAAATGTTTTTGGAAGCCAATTTTTTTTTTGAAACCAAATGCAAAAACGGAGACCAGGATGAGTTTGGGGATGAAATTCCATGTCTAAAAATGGTGTTGCTTCCACTTTTTAAAAATCAAGCCTTTTTGGTGCCTGGGGAAGAAAACGCTTGGCTCCACGGTCAGGAAAAATGCTGCCCAGGAACCAAAATGTTTTTTGAAGCCAAAATTTTTTTTTGAAACCAAGTGCAAAAACGGAGACCGGGATGAGTTTTGGGATGAAATTCTATGTCTAAAAATGGTGTTGCTTCCACTTTTTGAAAATCGAGCCTTTTTGGTGCCTGGGGAAGGAAACGCTTGACTCCGCAGTCAGGAAAAATGCTGTCCATGAACCAAAATGTTTTTTGAAGCCAATTTTTTTTTTTTTTGAAACCAAATGCAAAAACGGAGACTGGGATGAGTTTCGGGATGAAATTCCATGTCTAAAAATGGTGTTGCTTCCACTTTTTAAAAATCAAGCCTTTTTGGTGCCTGGGGAAGAAAACGCCTGACTCCATGGTCAGGAAAAATGCTGCCCAGGAACCAAAATGTTTTTTGAAGCCAAAAATTTTTTTTGAAACCAAGTGCAAAAACGGAGACCAGGATGAGTTTTGGGATGAAATTCTATGTCTAAAAATGGTGTTGCTTCCACTTTTTAAAAATCGAGCCTTTTTGGTGCCTGGGGAAAGAAACGCTTGACTCCGCAGTCAGGAAAAATGCTGCCCAGGAACGAAAATGTTTTTGGAAGCCAAATTTTTTTTTGAAACCAAATGCAAAAACGGAGACCAGGATGAGTTTCGGGATGAAATTCCATGTCTAAATATGGTGTTGCTTCCACTTTCTAAAAATCAAGCCTTTTTGGTGCCTGGAGAAGAAAACGCGTGACTCAGTGGTTAGGAGAAATACTGCCCAGGGACCAAAATGTTTTGGGAAGCCAATTTTTTTTTTTGAAACCAAATGCAAAAATGGAGACTGGGATGAGTTTCAGGATTAAATTCCATGTCTAAAAATGGTGTTCCTTCCACTTTTCAAAAATCGAGCCTTTTTGGTGCCTGGGGAAGGAAACGCTTGACTCCGCAGTCAGGAAAAATGCTGCCCAGGAACGAAAATGTTTTTGGAAGCCAAATTTTTTTTTTTGAAACCAAATGCAAAAACGGAGACCAGGATGAGTTTGGGGATGAAATTCCATGTCTAAAAATGGTTTTGCTTCCACTTTTTAAAAATCAAGCCTTTTTGGTGCCTGGGGAAGAAAACGCATCACTCCGTAGTCAGGAAAAATGCTGCCCAGGAACCAAAATGTTTTTTGAAGCCAATTTTTTTTTTTTTTTTTTTGAAACCAAATGCAAAAACAGAGACCAGGATGAATTTCGGGATGAAATTCCATGTCTAAAAATGGTGTTGCTTCCACTTTTTAAAAATCGAGCCTTTTTTCCCTGGGGAAGAAAATGCCTGACTCCGCGGTCAGGAAAAATGCTGCCCAGGAACGAAAATGTTTTTGGAAGCCAAATTTTTTTTTGAAACCAAATGCAAAAACGGAGACCAGGATGAGTTTGGGGATGAAATTCCATGTCTAAAAATGGTTTTGCTTCCACTTTTTAAAAATCAAGCCTTTTTGGTGCCTGGGGAAGAAAACGCCTGACTCCGTGGTCAGGAAAAATGCTGCCCAGGAACGAAAATGTTTTTGGAAGCCAAATTTTTTTTTGAAACCAAATGCAAAAACGGAGACCAGGATGAATTTCGGGATGAAATGCTATGTCTAAAAATGGTGTTGCTTCCACTTTTTCAAAATCAAGCCTTTTTGGTGCCTGGGGAAGAAAACGCCTGACTCCGCAGTCAGGAAAAATGCTGCCCAGGAACGAAAATGTTTTTGGAAGCCAATTTTTTTTTTGAAACCAAATGCAAAAACGGAGACCAGGATGAGTTTGGGGATGAAATTCCATGTCTAAAAATGGTGTTGCTTCCACTTTTTAAAAATCAAGCCTTTTTGGTGCCTGGGGAAGAAAACGCTTGACTCCACGGTCAGGAAAAATGCTGCCCAGGAACCAAAATGTTTTTTGAAGCCAAAAATTTTTTTTGAAACCAAGTGCAAAAACGGAGACCGGGATGAGTTTTGGGATGAAATTCTATGTCTAAAAATGGTGTTGCTTCCACTTTTTGAAAATCGAGCCTTTTTGGTGCCTGGGGAAGGAAATGCTTGACTCCGCAGTCAGGAAAAATGCTGCCCAGGAACGAAAATGTTTTTGGAAGCCAAATTTTTTTTTTTGAAACCAAATGCAAAAACGGAGACCAGGATGAGTTTGGGGATGAAATTCCATGTCTAAAAATGGTTTTGCTTCCACTTTTTAAAAATCAAGCCTTTTTGGTGCCTGGGGAAGAAAACGCCTGACTCCGTGGTCAGGAAAAATGCTGCCCAGGAACGAAAATGTTTTTGGAAGCCAAATTTTTTTTTGAAACCAAATGCAAAAACGGAGACCAGGATGAATTTCGGGATGAAATGCTATGTCTAAAAATGGTGTTGCTTCCACTTTTTCAAAATCAAGCCTTTTTGGTGCCTGGGGAAGAAAACGCCTGACTCCGCAGTCAGGAAAAATGCTGCCCAGGAACGAAAATGTTTTTGGAAGCCAATTTTTTTTTTGAAACCAAATGCAAAAACGGAGACCAGGATGAGTTTGGGGATGAAATTCCATGTCTAAAAATGGTGTTGCTTCCACTTTTTAAAAATCAAGCCTTTTTGGTGCCTGGGGAAGAAAACGCTTGACTCCACGGTCAGGAAAAATGCTGCCCAGGAACCAAAATGTTTTTTGAAGCCAAAAATTTTTTTTGAAACCAAGTGCAAAAACGGAGACCGGGATGAGTTTTGGGATGAAATTCTATGTCTAAAAATGGTGTTGCTTCCACTTTTTGAAAATCGAGCCTTTTTGGTGCCTGGGGAAGGAAATGCTTGACTCCGCAGTCAGGAAAAATGCTGCCCAGGAACGAAAATGTTTTTGGAAGCCAAATTTTTTTTTTTGAAACCAAATGCAAAAACGGAGACCAGGATGAGTTTGGGGATGAAATTCCATGTCTAAAAATGGTTTTGCTTCCACTTTTTAAAAATCAAGCCTTTTTGGTGCCTGGGGAAGAAAACGCCTGACTCCGTGGTCAGGAAAAATGCTGCCCAGGAACGAAAATGTTTTTGGAAGCCAAATTTTTTTTTGAAACCAAATGCAAAAGCGGAGACCAGGATGAGTTTGGGGATGAAATTCCATGTCTAAAAATGGTGTTGCTTCCACTTTTTAAAAATCAAGCCTCTTTGGTGCCTGGGGAAGAAAACGCATCACTCCGTAGTCAGGAAAAATGCTGCCCAGGAACCAAAATGTTTTTTGAAGCCAATTTGTTTTTTTTTTTTTTTGAAACCAAATGCAAAAACAGAGACCAGGATGAATTTCGGGATGAAATTCCATGTCTAAAAATGGTGTTGCTTCCACTTTTTAAAAATCGAGCCTTTTTTCCCTGGGGAAGAAAATGCCTGACTCCGCGGTCAGGAAAAATGCTGCCCAGGAATGAAAATGTTTTTGGAAGCCAAATTTTTTTTTGAAACCAAATGCAAAAACGGAGACCAGGATGAGTTTGGGGATGAAATTCCATGTCTAAAAATGGTTTTGCTTCCACTTTTTAAAAATCAAGCCTTTTTGGTGCCTGGGGAAGAAAACGCCTGACTCCGTGGTCAGGAAAAATGCTGCCCAGGAACGAAAATGTTTTTGGAAGCCAAATTTTTTTTTGAAACCAAATGCAAAAGCGGAGACCAGGATGAGTTTGGGGATGAAATTCCATGTCTAAAAATGGTGTTGCTTCCACTTTTTAAAAATCAAGCCTTTTTGGTGCCTGGGGAAGAAAACGCTTGACTCCACGGTCAGGAAAAATGCTGCCCAGGAACCAAAATGTTTTTTGAAGCCAAAAATTTTTTTTGAAACCAAGTGCAAAAACGGAGACCGGGATGAGTTTTGGGATGAAATTCTATGTCTAAAAATGGTGTTGCTTCCACTTTTTGAAAATCGAGCCTTTTTGGTGCCTGGGGAAGGAAATGCTTGACTCCGCAGTCAGGAAAAATGCTGCCCAGGAACGAAAATGTTTTTGGAAGCCAAATTTTTTTTTTTGAAACCAAATGCAAAAACGGAGACCAGGATGAGTTTGGGGATGAAATTCCATGTCTAAAAATGGTTTTGCTTCCACTTTTTAAAAATCAAGCCTTTTTGGTGCCTGGGGAAGAAAACGCCTGACTCCGTGGTCAGGAAAAATGCTGCCCAGGAACGAAAATGTTTTTGGAAGCCAAATTTTTTTTTGAAACCAAATGCAAAAACGGAGACCAGGATGAGTTTCGGGATGAAATTCCATGTCTAAATATGGTGTTGCTTCCACTTTCTAAAAATCAAGCCTTTTTGGTGCCTGGAGAAGAAAACGCGTGACTCAGTGGTTAGGAGAAATACTGCCCAGGGACCAAAATGTTTTGGGAAGCCAATTTTTTTTTTTTGAAACCAAATGCAAAAATGGAGACTGGGATGAATTTCAGGATTAAATTCCATGTCTAAAAATGGTGTTGCTTCCACTTTTCAAAAATCAAGCCTTTTTTGTGCCTGGGGAAGAAAACGCTTGACTCCATGGTCAGGAAAAATGCTGCCCAGGAACCAAAATGTTTTTTGAAGCCAAAAATTTTTTTTGAAACCAAGTGCAAAAACAGAGACCAGGATGAGTTTTGGGATGAAATTCTATGTCTAAAAATGGTGTTGCTTCCACTTTTTAAAAATCGAGCCTTTTTGGTGCCTGGGGAAGGAAACGCTTGACTCCGCAGTCTGGAAAAATGCTGCCCAGGAACGAAAATGTTTTTGGAAGCCAAATTTTTTTTTGAAACCAAATGCAAAAACGGAGACCAGGATGAGTTTGGGGATGAAATTCCATGTCTAAAAATGGTTTTGCTTCCACTTTTTAAAAATCAAGCCTTTTTGGTGCCTGGGGAAGAAAACGCCTGACTCCGTGGTCAGGAAAAATGCTGCCCAGGAACCAAAATGTTTTTGGAAGCCAAATTTTTTTTTGAAACCAAATGCAAAAGCGGAGACCAGGATGAGTTTGGGGATGAAATTCCATGTCTAAAAATGGTGTTGCTTCCACTTTTTAAAAATCAAGCCTTTTTGGTGCCTGGGGAAGAAAACGCATCACTCCGTAGTCAGGAAAAATGCTGCCCAGGAACCAAAATGTTTTTTGAAGCCAATTTGTTTTTTTTTTTTTGAAACCAAATGCAAAAACAGAGACCAGGATGAATTTCGGGATGAAATTCCATGTCTAAAAATGGTGTTGCTTCCACTTTTTAAAAATCGAGCCTTTTTTCCCTGGGGAAGAAAATGCCTGACTCCGTAGTCAGGAAAAATGCTGCCCAGGAACGAAAATGTTTTTGGAAGCCAATTTTTTTTTTGAAACCAAATGCAAAAACGGAGACCAGGATGAGTTTGGGGATGAAATTCCATGTCTAAAAATGGTGTTGCTTCCACTTTTTAAAAATCAAGCCTTTTTGGTGCCTGGGGAAGAAAACGCTTGACTCCACGGTCAGGAAAAATGCTGCCCAGGAACCAAAATGTTTTTTGAAGCCAAAAATTTTTTTTGAAACCAAGTGCAAAAACGGAGACCGGGATGAGTTTTGGGATGAAATTCTATGTCTAAAAATGGTGTTGCTTCCACTTTTTGAAAATCGAGCCTTTTTGGTGCCTGGGGAAGGAAATGCTTGACTCCGCAGTCAGGAAAAATGCTGCCCAGGAACGAAAATGTTTTTGGAAGCCAAATTTTTTTTTTTGAAACCAAATGCAAAAACGGAGACCAGGATGAGTTTGGGGATGAAATTCCATGTCTAAAAATGGTTTTGCTTCCACTTTTTAAAAATCAAGCCTTTTTGGTGCCTGGGGAAGAAAACGCCTGACTCCGTGGTCAGGAAAAATGCTGCCCAGGAACGAAAATGTTTTTGGAAGCCAAATTTTTTTTTGAAACCAAATGCAAAAGCGGAGACCAGGATGAGTTTGGGGATGAAATTCCATGTCTAAAAATGGTGTTGCTTCCACTTTTTAAAAATCAAGCCTCTTTGGTGCCTGGGGAAGAAAACGCATCACTCCGTAGTCAGGAAAAATGCTGCCCAGGAACCAAAATGTTTTTTGAAGCCAATTTGTTTTTTTTTTTTTTTGAAACCAAATGCAAAAACAGAGACCAGGATGAATTTCGGGATGAAATTCCATGTCTAAAAATGGTGTTGCTTCCACTTTTTAAAAATCGAGCCTTTTTTCCCTGGGGAAGAAAATGCCTGACTCCGCGGTCAGGAAAAATGCTGCCCAGGAATGAAAATGTTTTTGGAAGCCAAATTTTTTTTTGAAACCAAATGCAAAAACGGAGACCAGGATGAGTTTGGGGATGAAATTCCATGTCTAAAAATGGTTTTGCTTCCACTTTTTAAAAATCAAGCCTTTTTGGTGCCTGGGGAAGAAAACGCCTGACTCCGTGGTCAGGAAAAATGCTGCCCAGGAACGAAAATGTTTTTGGAAGCCAAATTTTTTTTTGAAACCAAATGCAAAAGCGGAGACCAGGATGAGTTTGGGGATGAAATTCCATGTCTAAAAATGGTGTTGCTTCCACTTTTTAAAAATCAAGCCTTTTTGGTGCCTGGGGAAGAAAACGCTTGACTCCACGGTCAGGAAAAATGCTGCCCAGGAACCAAAATGTTTTTTGAAGCCAAAAATTTTTTTTGAAACCAAGTGCAAAAACGGAGACCGGGATGAGTTTTGGGATGAAATTCTATGTCTAAAAATGGTGTTGCTTCCACTTTTTGAAAATCGAGCCTTTTTGGTGCCTGGGGAAGGAAATGCTTGACTCCGCAGTCAGGAAAAATGCTGCCCAGGAACGAAAATGTTTTTGGAAGCCAAATTTTTTTTTTTGAAACCAAATGCAAAAACGGAGACCAGGATGAGTTTGGGGATGAAATTCCATGTCTAAAAATGGTTTTGCTTCCACTTTTTAAAAATCAAGCCTTTTTGGTGCCTGGGGAAGAAAACGCCTGACTCCGTGGTCAGGAAAAATGCTGCCCAGGAACGAAAATGTTTTTGGAAGCCAAATTTTTTTTTGAAACCAAATGCAAAAACGGAGACCAGGATGAGTTTCGGGATGAAATTCCATGTCTAAATATGGTGTTGCTTCCACTTTCTAAAAATCAAGCCTTTTTGGTGCCTGGAGAAGAAAACGCGTGACTCAGTGGTTAGGAGAAATACTGCCCAGGGACCAAAATGTTTTGGGAAGCCAATTTTTTTTTTTTGAAACCAAATGCAAAAATGGAGACTGGGATGAATTTCAGGATTAAATTCCATGTCTAAAAATGGTGTTGCTTCCACTTTTCAAAAATCAAGCCTTTTTTGTGCCTGGGGAAGAAAACGCTTGACTCCATGGTCAGGAAAAATGCTGCCCAGGAACCAAAATGTTTTTTGAAGCCAAAAATTTTTTTTGAAACCAAGTGCAAAAACAGAGACCAGGATGAGTTTTGGGATGAAATTCTATGTCTAAAAATGGTGTTGCTTCCACTTTTTAAAAATCGAGCCTTTTTGGTGCCTGGGGAAGGAAACGCTTGACTCCGCAGTCTGGAAAAATGCTGCCCAGGAACGAAAATGTTTTTGGAAGCCAAATTTTTTTTTGAAACCAAATGCAAAAACGGAGACCAGGATGAGTTTGGGGATGAAATTCCATGTCTAAAAATGGTTTTGCTTCCACTTTTTAAAAATCAAGCCTTTTTGGTGCCTGGGGAAGAAAACGCCTGACTCCGTGGTCAGGAAAAATGCTGCCCAGGAACCAAAATGTTTTTGGAAGCCAAATTTTTTTTTGAAACCAAATGCAAAAGCGGAGACCAGGATGAGTTTGGGGATGAAATTCCATGTCTAAAAATGGTGTTGCTTCCACTTTTTAAAAATCAAGCCTTTTTGGTGCCTGGGGAAGAAAACGCATCACTCCGTAGTCAGGAAAAATGCTGCCCAGGAACCAAAATGTTTTTTGAAGCCAATTTGTTTTTTTTTTTTTGAAACCAAATGCAAAAACAGAGACCAGGATGAATTTCGGGATGAAATTCCATGTCTAAAAATGGTGTTGCTTCCACTTTTTAAAAATCGAGCCTTTTTTCCCTGGGGAAGAAAATGCCTGACTCCGTAGTCAGGAAAAATGCTGCCCAGGAACGAAAATGTTTTTGGAAGCCAATTTTTTTTTTGAAACCAAATGCAAAAACGGAGACCAGGATGAGTTTGGGGATGAAATTCCATGTCTAAAAATGGTGTTGCTTCCACTTTTTAAAAATCAAGCCTTTTTGGTGCCTGGGGAAGAAAACGCTTGACTCCACGGTCAGGAAAAATGCTGCCCAGGAACCAAAATGTTTTTTGAAGCCAAAAATTTTTTTTGAAACCAAGTGCAAAAACGGAGACCGGGATGAGTTTTGGGATGAAATTCTATGTCTAAAAATGGTGTTGCTTCCACTTTTTGAAAATCGAGCCTTTTTGGTGCCTGGGGAAGGAAATGCTTGACTCCGCAGTCAGGAAAAATGCTGCCCAGGAACGAAAATGTTTTTGGAAGCCAAATTTTTTTTTTTGAAACCAAATGCAAAAACGGAGACCAGGATGAGTTTGGGGATGAAATTCCATGTCTAAAAATGGTTTTGCTTCCACTTTTTAAAAATCAAGCCTTTTTGGTGCCTGGGGAAGAAAACGCCTGACTCCGTGGTCAGGAAAAATGCTGCCCAGGAACGAAAATGTTTTTGGAAGCCAAATTTTTTTTTGAAACCAAATGCAAAAGCGGAGACCAGGATGAGTTTGGGGATGAAATTCCATGTCTAAAAATGGTGTTGCTTCCACTTTTTAAAAATCAAGCCTCTTTGGTGCCTGGGGAAGAAAACGCATCACTCCGTAGTCAGGAAAAATGCTGCCCAGGAACCAAAATGTTTTTTGAAGCCAATTTGTTTTTTTTTTTTTTTGAAACCAAATGCAAAAACAGAGACCAGGATGAATTTCGGGATGAAATTCCATGTCTAAAAATGGTGTTGCTTCCACTTTTTAAAAATCGAGCCTTTTTTCCCTGGGGAAGAAAATGCCTGACTCCGCGGTCAGGAAAAATGCTGCCCAGGAATGAAAATGTTTTTGGAAGCCAAATTTTTTTTTGAAACCAAATGCAAAAACGGAGACCAGGATGAGTTTGGGGATGAAATTCCATGTCTAAAAATGGTTTTGCTTCCACTTTTTAAAAATCAAGCCTTTTTGGTGCCTGGGGAAGAAAACGCCTGACTCCGTGGTCAGGAAAAATGCTGCCCAGGAACGAAAATGTTTTTGGAAGCCAAATTTTTTTTTGAAACCAAATGCAAAAGCGGAGACCAGGATGAGTTTGGGGATGAAATTCCATGTCTAAAAATGGTGTTGCTTCCACTTTTTAAAAATCAAGCCTTTTTGGTGCCTGGGGAAGAAAACGCTTGACTCCACGGTCAGGAAAAATGCTGCCCAGGAACCAAAATGTTTTTTGAAGCCAAAAATTTTTTTTGAAACCAAGTGCAAAAACGGAGACCGGGATGAGTTTTGGGATGAAATTCTATGTCTAAAAATGGTGTTGCTTCCACTTTTTGAAAATCGAGCCTTTTTGGTGCCTGGGGAAGGAAATGCTTGACTCCGCAGTCAGGAAAAATGCTGCCCAGGAACGAAAATGTTTTTGGAAGCCAAATTTTTTTTTTTGAAACCAAATGCAAAAACGGAGACCAGGATGAGTTTGGGGATGAAATTCCATGTCTAAAAATGGTTTTGCTTCCACTTTTTAAAAATCAAGCCTTTTTGGTGCCTGGGGAAGAAAACGCCTGACTCCGTGGTCAGGAAAAATGCTGCCCAGGAACGAAAATGTTTTTGGAAGCCAAATTTTTTTTTGAAACCAAATGCAAAAACGGAGACCAGGATGAGTTTCGGGATGAAATTCCATGTCTAAATATGGTGTTGCTTCCACTTTCTAAAAATCAAGCCTTTTTGGTGCCTGGAGAAGAAAACGCGTGACTCAGTGGTTAGGAGAAATACTGCCCAGGGACCAAAATGTTTTGGGAAGCCAATTTTTTTTTTTTGAAACCAAATGCAAAAATGGAGACTGGGATGAATTTCAGGATTAAATTCCATGTCTAAAAATGGTGTTGCTTCCACTTTTCAAAAATCAAGCCTTTTTTGTGCCTGGGGAAGAAAACGCTTGACTCCATGGTCAGGAAAAATGCTGCCCAGGAACCAAAATGTTTTTTGAAGCCAAAAATTTTTTTTGAAACCAAGTGCAAAAACAGAGACCAGGATGAGTTTTGGGATGAAATTCTATGTCTAAAAATGGTGTTGCTTCCACTTTTTAAAAATCGAGCCTTTTTGGTGCCTGGGGAAGGAAACGCTTGACTCCGCAGTCTGGAAAAATGCTGCCCAGGAACGAAAATGTTTTTGGAAGCCAAATTTTTTTTTGAAACCAAATGCAAAAACGGAGACCAGGATGAGTTTGGGGATGAAATTCCATGTCTAAAAATGGTTTTGCTTCCACTTTTTAAAAATCAAGCCTTTTTGGTGCCTGGGGAAGAAAACGCCTGACTCCGTGGTCAGGAAAAATGCTGCCCAGGAACCAAAATGTTTTTGGAAGCCAAATTTTTTTTTGAAACCAAATGCAAAAGCGGAGACCAGGATGAGTTTGGGGATGAAATTCCATGTCTAAAAATGGTGTTGCTTCCACTTTTTAAAAATCAAGCCTTTTTGGTGCCTGGGGAAGAAAACGCATCACTCCGTAGTCAGGAAAAATGCTGCCCAGGAACCAAAATGTTTTTTGAAGCCAATTTGTTTTTTTTTTTTTGAAACCAAATGCAAAAACAGAGACCAGGATGAATTTCGGGATGAAATTCCATGTCTAAAAATGGTGTTGCTTCCACTTTTTAAAAATCGAGCCTTTTTTCCCTGGGGAAGAAAATGCCTGACTCCGTAGTCAGGAAAAATGCTGCCCAGGAACCAAAAGGTTTTTTGAAGCCAAAATTTTTTTTTTTTGAAACCAAATGCAAAAACGGAGACCAGGATGAGTTTGGGGATGAAATTCCATGTCTAAAAATGGTGTTGCTTCGCCTTTTTAAAAATCAAGCCTTTTTGGTGCCTGGGGAAGAAAACGCTTGACTCCACGGTCAGGAAAAATGCTGTCCATGAACCAAAATGTTTTTTGAAGCCAATTTTTTTTTTTTTTTTGAAACCAAATGCAAAAACGGAGACTGGGATGAGTTTCGGGATGAAATTCCATGTCTAAAAATGGTGTTGCTTCCACTTTTTAAAAATCAAGCCTTTTTGGTGCCTGGGGAAGAAAACGCCTGACTCCATGGTCAGGAGAAATACTGCCCAGGGACCAAAATATTTTGGGAAGCCAATTTTTTTTTTTGAAACCAAATGCAAAAATGGAGACTGGGATGAGTTTCAGGATTAAATTCCATGTCTAAAAATGGTGTTCCTTCCACTTTTCAAAAATCGAGCCTTTTTGGTGCCTGGGGAAGGAAACGCTTGACTCCGCAGTCAGGAAAAATGCTGCCCAGGAACGAAAATGTTTTTGGAAGCCAAATTTTTTTTTTTGAAACCAAATGCAAAAACGGAGACCAGGATGAGTTTGGGGATGAAATTCCATGTCTAAAAATGGTGTTGCTTCCACTTTTTAAAAATCAAGCCTCTTTGGTGCCTGGGGAAGAAAACGCATCACTCCGTAGTCAGGAAAAATGCTGCCCAGGAACCAAAATGTTTTTTGAAGCCAATTTGTTTTTTTTTTTTTTTGAAACCAAATGCAAAAACAGAGACCAGGATGAATTTCGGGATGAAATTCCATGTCTAAAAATGGTGTTGCTTCCACTTTTTAAAAATCGAGCCTTTTTTCCCTGGGGAAGAAAATGCCTGACTCCGCGGTCAGGAAAAATGCTGCCCAGGAATGAAAATGTTTTTGGAAGCCAAATTTTTTTTTGAAACCAAATGCAAAAACGGAGACCAGGATGAGTTTGGGGATGAAATTCCATGTCTAAAAATGGTTTTGCTTCCACTTTTTAAAAATCAAGCCTTTTTGGTGCCTGGGGAAGAAAACGCCTGACTCCGTGGTCAGGAAAAATGCTGCCCAGGAACGAAAAAGTTTTTGGAAGCCAAATTTTTTTTTGAAACCAAATGCAAAAGCGGAGACCAGGATGAGTTTGGGGATGAAATTCCATGTCTAAAAATGGTGTTGCTTCCACTTTTTAAAAATCAAGCCTTTTTGGTGCCTGGGGAAGAAAACGCTTGACTCCACGGTCAGGAAAAATGCTGCCCAGGAACCAAAATGTTTTTTGAAGCCAAAAATTTTTTTTGAAACCAAGTGCAAAAACGGAGACCGGGATGAGTTTTGGGATGAAATTCTATGTCTAAAAATGGTGTTGCTTCCACTTTTTGAAAATCGAGCCTTTTTGGTGCCTGGGGAAGGAAATGCTTGACTCCGCAGTCAGGAAAAATGCTGCCCAGGAACGAAAATGTTTTTGGAAGCCAAATTTTTTTTTTTGAAACCAAATGCAAAAACGGAGACCAGGATGAGTTTGGGGATGAAATTCCATGTCTAAAAATGGTTTTGCTTCCACTTTTTAAAAATCAAGCCTTTTTGGTGCCTGGGGAAGAAAACGCCTGACTCCGTGGTCAGGAAAAATGCTGCCCAGGAACGAAAATGTTTTTGGAAGCCAAATTTTTTTTTGAAACCAAATGCAAAAACGGAGACCAGGATGAGTTTCGGGATGAAATTCCATGTCTAAATATGGTGTTGCTTCCACTTTCTAAAAATCAAGCCTTTTTGGTGCCTGGAGAAGAAAACGCGTGACTCAGTGGTTAGGAGAAATACTGCCCAGGGACCAAAATGTTTTGGGAAGCCAATTTTTTTTTTTTGAAACCAAATGCAAAAATGGAGACTGGGATGAATTTCAGGATTAAATTCCATGTCTAAAAATGGTGTTGCTTCCACTTTTCAAAAATCAAGCCTTTTTTGTGCCTGGGGAAGAAAACGCTTGACTCCATGGTCAGGAAAAATGCTGCCCAGGAACCAAAATGTTTTTTGAAGCCAAAAATTTTTTTTGAAACCAAGTGCAAAAACAGAGACCAGGATGAGTTTTGGGATGAAATTCTATGTCTAAAAATGGTGTTGCTTCCACTTTTTAAAAATCGAGCCTTTTTGGTGCCTGGGGAAGGAAACGCTTGACTCCGCAGTCTGGAAAAATGCTGCCCAGGAACGAAAATGTTTTTGGAAGCCAAATTTTTTTTTGAAACCAAATGCAAAAACGGAGACCAGGATGAGTTTGGGGATGAAATTCCATGTCTAAAAATGGTTTTGCTTCCACTTTTTAAAAATCAAGCCTTTTTGGTGCCTGGGGAAGAAAACGCCTGACTCCGTGGTCAGGAAAAATGCTGCCCAGGAACCAAAATGTTTTTGGAAGCCAAATTTTTTTTTGAAACCAAATGCAAAAGCGGAGACCAGGATGAGTTTGGGGATGAAATTCCATGTCTAAAAATGGTGTTGCTTCCACTTTTTAAAAATCAAGCCTTTTTGGTGCCTGGGGAAGAAAACGCATCACTCCGTAGTCAGGAAAAATGCTGCCCAGGAACCAAAATGTTTTTTGAAGCCAATTTGTTTTTTTTTTTTTGAAACCAAATGCAAAAACAGAGACCAGGATGAATTTCGGGATGAAATTCCATGTCTAAAAATGGTGTTGCTTCCACTTTTTAAAAATCGAGCCTTTTTTCCCTGGGGAAGAAAATGCCTGACTCCGTAGTCAGGAAAAATGCTGCCCAGGAACCAAAAGGTTTTTTGAAGCCAAAATTTTTTTTTTTTGAAACCAAATGCAAAAACGGAGACCAGGATGAGTTTGGGGATGAAATTCCATGTCTAAAAATGGTGTTGCTTCGCCTTTTTAAAAATCAAGCCTTTTTGGTGCCTGGGGAAGAAAACGCTTGACTCCACGGTCAGGAAAAATGCTGTCCATGAACCAAAATGTTTTTTGAAGCCAATTTTTTTTTTTTTTTTGAAACCAAATGCAAAAACGGAGACTGGGATGAGTTTCGGGATGAAATTCCATGTCTAAAAATGGTGTTGCTTCCACTTTTTAAAAATCAAGCCTTTTTGGTGCCTGGGGAAGAAAACGCCTGACTCCATGATCAGGAAAAATGCTGCCCAGGAACCAAAATGTTTTTTGAAGCCAAAAATTTTTTTTGAAACCAAGTGCAAAAACGGAGACCAGGATGAGTTTTGGGATGAAATTCTATGTCTAAAAATGGTGTTGCTTCCACTTTTTAAAAATCGAGCCTTTTTGGTGCCTGGGGAAAGAAACGCTTGACTCCGCAGTCAGGAAAAATGCTGCCCAGGAACGAAAATGTTTTTGGAAGCCAAATTTTTTTTTGAAACCAAATGCAAAAACGGAGACCAGGATGAGTTTCGGGATGAAATTCCATGTCTAAATATGGTGTTGCTTCCACTTTCTAAAAATCAAGCCTTTTTGGTGCCTGGAGAAGAAAACGCGTGACTCAGTGGTTAGGAGAAATACTGCCCAGGGACCAAAATGTTTTGGGAAGCCAATTTTTTTTTTTGAAACCAAATGCAAAAATGGAGACTGGGATGAGTTTCAGGATTAAATTCCATGTCTAAAAATGGTGTTCCTTCCACTTTTCAAAAATCGAGCCTTTTTGGTGCCTGGGGAAGGAAACGCTTGACTCCGCAGTCAGGAAAAATGCTGCCCAGGAACGAAAATGTTTTTGGAAGCCAAATTTTTTTTTTTGAAACCAAATGCAAAAACGGAGACCAGGATGAGTTTGGGGATGAAATTCCATGTCTAAAAATGGTTTTGCTTCCACTTTTTAAAAATCAAGCCTTTTTGGTGCCTGGGGAAGAAAACGCATCACTCCGTAGTCAGGAAAAATGCTGCCCAGGAACCAAAATGTTTTTTGAAGCCAATTTTTTTTTTTTTTTTTTGAAACCAAATGCAAAAACAGAGACCAGGATGAATTTCGGGATGAAATTCCATGTCTAAAAATGGTGTTGCTTCCACTTTTTAAAAATCGAGCCTTTTTTCCCTGGGGAAGAAAATGCCTGACTCCGCGGTCAGGAAAAATGCTGCCCAGGAACGAAAATGTTTTTGGAAGCCAAATTTTTTTTTGAAACCAAATGCAAAAACGGAGACCAGGATGAGTTTGGGGATGAAATTCCATGTCTAAAAATGGTTTTGCTTCCACTTTTTAAAAATCAAGCCTTTTTGGTGCCTGGGGAAGAAAACGCCTGACTCCGTGGTCAGGAAAAATGCTGCCCAGGAACGAAAATGTTTTTGGAAGCCAAATTTTTTTTTGAAACCAAATGCAAAAACGGAGACCAGGATGAATTTCGGGATGAAATGCTATGTCTAAAAATGGTGTTGCTTCCACTTTTTCAAAATCGAGCCTTTTTTCCCTGGGGAAGAAAACGCTTCACTCCATGGTCAGGAAAAATGCTGCCCATGAACCAAAATGTTTTTTGAAGCCAATTTTTTTTTTTTTTTTAAACCAAATGTAAAAACGGAGACTGGGATGAGTTTCGGGATGAAATTCCATGTCTAAAAATGGTGTTGCTTCCACTTTTTAAAAATCAAGCCTTTTTGGTGCCTGGGGAAGAAAACGCCTGACTCCGCAGTCAGGAAAAATGCTGCCCAGGAACGAAAATGTTTTTGGAAGCCAATTTTTTTTTTGAAACCAAATGCAAAAACGGAGACCAGGATGAGTTTGGGGATGAAATTCCATGTCTAAAAATGGTGTTGCTTCCACTTTTTAAAA
This sequence comes from Pantherophis vulpinus, assembly GCA_037215915.1. Lineage (NCBI taxonomy): Eukaryota > Metazoa > Chordata > Lepidosauria > Squamata > Colubridae > Pantherophis > Pantherophis vulpinus. Next base: position 1,968,187 of record JAXLNS010000018.1, on the reverse strand, counting down.
ATCAAGCCTTTTTGGTGCCTGGGGAAGAAAACGCTTGACTCCACGGTCAGGAAAAATGCTGCCCAGGAACCAAAATGTTTTTTGAAGCCAAAAATTTTTTTTGAAACCAAGTGCAAAAACGGAGACCGGGATGAGTTTTGGGATGAAATTCTATGTCTAAAAATGGTGTTGCTTCCACTTTTTGAAAATCGAGCCTTTTTGGTGCCTGGGGAAGGAAATGCTTGACTCCGCAGTCAGGAAAAATGCTGCCCAGGAACGAAAATGTTTTTGGAAGCCAAATTTTTTTTTTTGAAACCAAATGCAAAAACGGAGACCAGGATGAGTTTGGGGATGAAATTCCATGTCTAAAAATGGTTTTGCTTCCACTTTTTAAAAATCAAGCCTTTTTGGTGCCTGGGGAAGAAAACGCCTGACTCCGTGGTCAGGAAAAATGCTGCCCAGGAACGAAAATGTTTTTGGAAGCCAAATTTTTTTTTGAAACCAAATGCAAAAGCGGAGACCAGGATGAGTTTGGGGATGAAATTCCATGTCTAAAAATGGTGTTGCTTCCACTTTTTAAAAATCAAGCCTCTTTGGTGCCTGGGGAAGAAAACGCATCACTCCGTAGTCAGGAAAAATGCTGCCCAGGAACCAAAATGTTTTTTGAAGCCAATTTGTTTTTTTTTTTTTTGAAACCAAATGCAAAAACAGAGACCAGGATGAATTTCGGGATGAAATTCCATGTCTAAAAATGGTGTTGCTTCCACTTTTTAAAAATCGAGCCTTTTTTCCCTGGGGAAGAAAATGCCTGACTCCGCGGTCAGGAAAAATGCTGCCCAGGAATGAAAATGTTTTTGGAAGCCAAATTTTTTTTTGAAACCAAATGCAAAAACGGAGACCAGGATGAGTTTGGGGATGAAATTCCATGTCTAAAAATGGTTTTGCTTCCACTTTTTAAAAATCAAGCCTTTTTGGTGCCTGGGGAAGAAAACGCCTGACTCCGTGGTCAGGAAAAATGCTGCCCAGGAACGAAAATGTTTTTGGAAGCCAAATTTTTTTTTGAAACCAAATGCAAAAGCGGAGACCAGGATGAGTTTGGGGATGAAATTCCATGTCTAAAAATGGTGTTGCTTCCACTTTTTAAAAATCAAGCCTTTTTGGTGCCTGGGGAAGAAAACGCTTGACTCCACGGTCAGGAAAAATGCTGCCCAGGAACCAAAATGTTTTTTGAAGCCAAAAATTTTTTTTGAAACCAAGTGCAAAAACGGAGACCGGGATGAGTTTTGGGATGAAATTCTATGTCTAAAAATGGTGTTGCTTCCACTTTTTGAAAATCGAGCCTTTTTGGTGCCTGGGGAAGGAAATGCTTGACTCCGCAGTCAGGAAAAATGCTGCCCAGGAACGAAAATGTTTTTGGAAGCCAAATTTTTTTTTTTGAAACCAAATGCAAAAACGGAGACCAGGATGAGTTTGGGGATGAAATTCCATGTCTAAAAATGGTTTTGCTTCCACTTTTTAAAAATCAAGCCTTTTTGGTGCCTGGGGAAGAAAACGCCTGACTCCGTGGTCAGGAAAAATGCTGCCCAGGAACGAAAATGTTTTTGGAAGCCAAATTTTTTTTTGAAACCAAATGCAAAAACGGAGACCAGGATGAGTTTCGGGATGAAATTCCATGTCTAAATATGGTGTTGCTTCCACTTTCTAAAAATCAAGCCTTTTTGGTGCCTGGAGAAGAAAACGCGTGACTCAGTGGTTAGGAGAAATACTGCCCAGGGACCAAAATGTTTTGGGAAGCCAATTTTTTTTTTTTGAAACCAAATGCAAAAATGGAGACTGGGATGAATTTCAGGATTAAATTCCATGTCTAAAAATGGTGTTGCTTCCACTTTTCAAAAATCAAGCCTTTTTTGTGCCTGGGGAAGAAAACGCTTGACTCCATGGTCAGGAAAAATGCTGCCCAGGAACCAAAATGTTTTTTGAAGCCAAAAATTTTTTTTGAAACCAAGTGCAAAAACAGAGACCAGGATGAGTTTTGGGATGAAATTCTATGTCTAAAAATGGTGTTGCTTCCACTTTTTAAAAATCGAGCCTTTTTGGTGCCTGGGGAAGGAAACGCTTGACTCCGCAGTCTGGAAAAATGCTGCCCAGGAACGAAAATGTTTTTGGAAGCCAAATTTTTTTTTGAAACCAAATGCAAAAACGGAGACCAGGATGAGTTTGGGGATGAAATTCCATGTCTAAAAATGGTTTTGCTTCCACTTTTTAAAAATCAAGCCTTTTTGGTGCCTGGGGAAGAAAACGCCTGACTCCGTGGTCAGGAAAAATGCTGCCCAGGAACGAAAATGTTTTTGGAAGCCAAATTTTTTTTTGAAACCAAATGCAAAAGCGGAGACCAGGATGAGTTTGGGGATGAAATTCCATGTCTAAAAATGGTGTTGCTTCCACTTTTTAAAAATCAAGCCTTTTTGGTGCCTGGGGAAGAAAACGCATCACTCCGTAGTCAGGAAAAATGCTGCCCAGGAACCAAAATGTTTTTTGAAGCCAATTTGTTTTTTTTTTTTTTGAAACCAAATGCAAAAACAGAGACCAGGATGAATTTCGGGATGAAATTCCATGTCTAAAAATGGTGTTGCTTCCACTTTTTAAAAATCGAGCCTTTTTTCCCTGGGGAAGAAAATGCCTGACTCCGTAGTCAGGAAAAATGCTGCCCAGGAACCAAAAGGTTTTTTGAAGCCAAAATTTTTTTTTTTTGAAACCAAATGTAAAAACGGAGACTGGGATGAGTTTCAGGATGAAATTCCATGTCTAAAAATGGTGTTGCTTCCACTTTTTAAAAATCAAGCCTTTTTTGTGCCTGGGGAAGGAAACGCTTGACTCCGCAGTCAGGAAAAATCCTGCCCAGGAACGAAAATGTTTTTGGAAGCCAAATTTTTTTTTGAAACCAAATGCAAAAACGGAGACCAGGATGAGTTTGGGGATGAAATTCCATGTCTAAAAATGTTGTTGCTTCCACTTTTTAAAAATCGAGCCTTTTTTGCCTGGGGAAGGAAATGCCTGTCTCCGCGGTCAGGAAAAATGCTGCCCAGGAACCAAAATGTTTTTTGAACAACTTTTTTTTTTGAAACCAAATACAAAAATGGACACAAGGATGAGTTTCAGGATTAAATTCCATGTCTAAAAATGGTGTTGCTTCGCCTTTTTAAAAATCAAGCCTTTTTGGTGCCTGGGGAAGAAAACGCTTGACTCCACGGTCAGGAAAAATGCTGTCCATGAACCAAAATGTTTTTTGAAGTCAATTTTTTTTTTTTTTTGAAACCAAATGCAAAAAGGGAGACTGGGATGAGTTTCGGGATGAAATTCCATGTCTAAAAATGGTGTTGCTTCCACTTTTTAAAAATCAAGCCTTTTTGGTGCCTGGGGAAGAAAACGCCTGACTCCATGGTCAGGAAAAATGCTGCCCAGGAACCAAAAAGTTTTTTTGAAGCCAAAAATTTTTTTTGAAACCAAGTGCAAAAACAGAGACCAGGATGAGTTTTGGGATGAAATTCTATGTCTAAAAATGGTTGTTGCTTCCACTTTTTAAAAATCGAGCCTTTTTGGTGCCTGGGGAAAGAAACGCTTGACTCCGCAGTCAGGAAAAATGCTGCCCAGGAACGAAAATGTTTTTGGAAGCCAAATTTTTTTTTGAAACCAAATGCAAAAGCGGAGACCAGGATGAGTTTGGGGATGAAATTCCATGTCTAAAAATGGTGTTGCTTCCACTTTTTAAAAATCAAGCCTTTTTGGTGCCTGGGGAAGAAAACGCTTGACTCCACGGTCAGGAAAAATGCTGCCCAGGAACCAAAATGTTTTTTGAAGCCAAAAATTTTTTTTGAAACCAAGTGCAAAAACGGAGACCGGGATGAGTTTTGGGATGAAATTCTATGTCTAAAAATGGTGTTGCTTCCACTTTTTGAAAATCGAGCCTTTTTGGTGCCTGGGGAAGGAAATGCTTGACTCCGCAGTCAGGAAAAATGCTGCCCAGGAACGAAAATGTTTTTGGAAGCCAAATTTTTTTTTTTGAAACCAAATGCAAAAACGGAGACCAGGATGAGTTTGGGGATGAAATTCCATGTCTAAAAATGGTTTTGCTTCCACTTTTTAAAAATCAAGCCTTTTTGGTGCCTGGGGAAGAAAACGCCTGACTCCGTGGTCAGGAAAAATGCTGCCCAGGAACGAAAATGTTTTTGGAAGCCAAATTTTTTTTTGAAACCAAATGCAAAAACGGAGACCAGGATGAGTTTCGGGATGAAATTCCATGTCTAAATATGGTGTTGCTTCCACTTTCTAAAAATCAAGCCTTTTTGGTGCCTGGAGAAGAAAACGCGTGACTCAGTGGTTAGGAGAAATACTGCCCAGGGACCAAAATGTTTTGGGAAGCCAATTTTTTTTTTTTGAAACCAAATGCAAAAATGGAGACTGGGATGAATTTCAGGATTAAATTCCATGTCTAAAAATGGTGTTGCTTCCACTTTTCAAAAATCAAGCCTTTTTTGTGCCTGGGGAAGAAAACGCTTGACTCCATGGTCAGGAAAAATGCTGCCCAGGAACCAAAATGTTTTTTGAAGCCAAAAATTTTTTTTGAAACCAAGTGCAAAAACAGAGACCAGGATGAGTTTTGGGATGAAATTCTATGTCTAAAAATGGTGTTGCTTCCACTTTTTAAAAATCGAGCCTTTTTGGTGCCTGGGGAAGGAAACGCTTGACTCCGCAGTCTGGAAAAATGCTGCCCAGGAACGAAAATGTTTTTGGAAGCCAAATTTTTTTTTGAAACCAAATGCAAAAACGGAGACCAGGATGAGTTTGGGGATGAAATTCCATGTCTAAAAATGGTTTTGCTTCCACTTTTTAAAAATCAAGCCTTTTTGGTGCCTGGGGAAGAAAACGCCTGACTCCGTGGTCAGGAAAAATGCTGCCCAGGAACGAAAATGTTTTTGGAAGCCAAATTTTTTTTTGAAACCAAATGCAAAAGCGGAGACCAGGATGAGTTTGGGGATGAAATTCCATGTCTAAAAATGGTGTTGCTTCCACTTTTTAAAAATCAAGCCTTTTTGGTGCCTGGGGAAGAAAACGCATCACTCCGTAGTCAGGAAAAATGCTGCCCAGGAACCAAAATGTTTTTTGAAGCCAATTTGTTTTTTTTTTTTTTGAAACCAAATGCAAAAACAGAGACCAGGATGAATTTCGGGATGAAATTCCATGTCTAAAAATGGTGTTGCTTCCACTTTTTAAAAATCGAGCCTTTTTTCCCTGGGGAAGAAAATGCCTGACTCCGTAGTCAGGAAAAATGCTGCCCAGGAACCAAAAGGTTTTTTGAAGCCAAAATTTTTTTTTTTTGAAACCAAATGTAAAAACGGAGACTGGGATGAGTTTCAGGATGAAATTCCATGTCTAAAAATGGTGTTGCTTCCACTTTTTAAAAATCAAGCCTTTTTTGTGCCTGGGGAAGGAAACGCTTGACTCCGCAGTCAGGAAAAATCCTGCCCAGGAACGAAAATGTTTTTGGAAGCCAAATTTTTTTTTGAAACCAAATGCAAAAACGGAGACCAGGATGAGTTTGGGGATGAAATTCCATGTCTAAAAATGTTGTTGCTTCCACTTTTTAAAAATCGAGCCTTTTTTGCCTGGGGAAGGAAATGCCTGTCTCCGCGGTCAGGAAAAATGCTGCCCAGGAACCAAAATGTTTTTTGAACAACTTTTTTTTTTGAAACCAAATACAAAAATGGACACAAGGATGAGTTTCAGGATTAAATTCCATGTCTAAAAATGGTGTTGCTTCGCCTTTTTAAAAATCAAGCCTTTTTGGTGCCTGGGGAAGAAAACGCTTGACTCCACGGTCAGGAAAAATGCTGTCCATGAACCAAAATGTTTTTTGAAGTCAATTTTTTTTTTTTTTTGAAACCAAATGCAAAAAGGGAGACTGGGATGAGTTTCGGGATGAAATTCCATGTCTAAAAATGGTGTTGCTTCCACTTTTTAAAAATCAAGCCTTTTTGGTGCCTGGGGAAGAAAACGCCTGACTCCATGGTCAGGAAAAATGCTGCCCAGGAACCAAAAAGTTTTTTTGAAGCCAAAAATTTTTTTTGAAACCAAGTGCAAAAACAGAGACCAGGATGAGTTTTGGGATGAAATTCTATGTCTAAAAATGGTTGTTGCTTCCACTTTTTAAAAATCGAGCCTTTTTGGTGCCTGGGGAAAGAAACGCTTGACTCCGCAGTCAGGAAAAATGCTGCCCAGGAACGAAAATGTTTTTGGAAGCCAAATTTTTTTTTGAAACCAAATGCAAAAACGGAGACCAGGATGAGTTTCGGGATGAAATTCCATGTCTAAATATGGTGTTGCTTCCACTTTTTAAAAATCAAGCCTTTTTTGTGCCTGGAGAAGAAAACGCGTGACTCAGCGGTTAGGAGAAATACTGCCCAGGGACCAAAATGTTTTGGGAAGCAAATTTTTTTTTTTGAACCAAATGCAAAAATGGAGACTGGGATGAGTTTCAGGATTAAATTCCATGTCTAAAAATGGTGTTGCTTCCACTTTTCAAAAATCAAGCCTTTTTTGTGCCTGGGGAAGAAAACGCTTGACTCCATGGTCAGGAAAAATGCTGCCCAGGAACGAAAATGTTTTTGGAAGCCAAATTTTTTTTTGAAACCAAATGCAAAAACGGAGACCAGGATGAGTTTGGGGATGAAATTCCATGTCTAAAAATGGTGTTGCTTCCACTTTTTAAAAATCAAGCCTTTTTGGTGCCTGGGGAAGAAAACGCCTGACTCCATGGTCAGGAAAAATGCTGCCCAGGAACCAAAAAGTTTTTTTGAAGCCAAAAATTTTTTTTGAAACCAAGTGCAAAAACAGAGACCAGGATGAGTTTTGGGATGAAATTCTATGTCTAAAAATGGTTGTTGCTTCCACTTTTTAAAAATCGAGCCTTTTTGGTGCCTGGGGAAAGAAACGCTTGACTCCGCAGTCAGGAAAAATGCTGCCCAGGAACGAAAATGTTTTTGGAAGCCAAATTTTTTTTTGAAACCAAATGCAAAAACGGAGACCAGGATGAGTTTCGGGATGAAATTCCATGTCTAAATATGGTGTTGCTTCCACTTTTTAAAAATCAAGCCTTTTTGGTGCCTGGAGAAGAAAACGCGTGACTCAGCGGTTAGGAGAAATACTGCCCAGGGACCAAAATGTTTTGGGAAGCAAATTTTTTTTTTTGAACCAAATGCAAAAATGGAGACTGGGATGAGTTTCAGGATTAAATTCCATGTCTAAAAATGGTGTTGCTTCCACTTTTCAAAAATCAAGCCTTTTTTGTGCCTGGGGAAGAAAACGCTTGACTCCATGGTCAGGAAAAATGCTGCCCAGGAACGAAAATGTTTTTGGAAGCCAAATTTTTTTTTGAAACCAAATGCAAAAACGGAGACCAGGATGAGTTTGGGGATGAAATTCCATGTCTAAAAATGGTGTTGCTTCCACTTTTTAAAAATCAAGCCTTTTTGGTGCCTGGGGAAGAAAACGAATCACTCCGCAGTCAGGAAAAATGCTGCCCAGGAACGAAAATGTTTTTGGAAGCCAAATTTTTTTTTTTGAAACCAAATGCAAAAACGGAGACCAGGATGAGTTTGGGGATGAAATTCCATGTCTAAAAATGGTTTTGCTTCCACTTTTTAAAAATCAAGCCTTTTTGGTGCCTGGGGAAGAAAACGCCTGACTCCGTGGTCAGGAAAAATGCTGCCCAGGAACGAAAATGTTTTTGGAAGCCAAATTTTTTTTTGAAACCAAATGCAAAAGCGGAGACCAGGATGAGTTTGGGGATGAAATTCCATGTCTAAAAATGGTGTTGCTTCCACTTTTTAAAAATCAAGCCTTTTTGGTGCCTGGGGAAGAAAACGCATCACTCCGTAGTCAGGAAAAATGCTGCCCAGGAACCAAAATGTTTTTTGAAGCCAATTTGTTTTTTTTTTTTTGAAACCAAATGCAAAAACAGAGACCAGGATGAATTTCGGGATGAAATTCCATGTCTAAAAATGGTGTTGCTTCCACTTTTTAAAAATCGAGCCTTTTTTCCCTGGGGAAGAAAATGCCTGACTCCGCGGTCAGGAAAAATACTGCCCAGGGACCAAAATGTTTTGGGAAGCAAATTTTTTTTTTTGAACCAAATGCAAAAATGGAGACTGGGATGAGTTTCAGGATTAAATTCCATGTCTAAAAATGGAGTTGCTTCCACTTTTCAAAAATCAAGCCTTTTTTGTGCCTGGGGAAGAAAACGCTTGACTCCATGGTCAGGAAAAATGCTGCCCAGGAACGAAAATGTTTTTGGAAGCCAAATTTTTTTTTGAAACCAAATGCAAAAACGGAGACCAGGATGAGTTTGGGGATGAAATTCCATGTCTAAAAATGGTGTTGCTTCCACTTTTTAAAAATCAAGCCTTTTTGGTGCCTGGGGAAGAAAACGAATCACTCCGCAGTCAGGAAAAATGCTGCCCAGGAACGAAAATGTTTTTGGAAGCCAAATTTTTTTTTTTGAAACCAAATGCAAAAACGGAGACCAGGATGAGTTTGGGGATGAAATTCCATGTCTAAAAATGGTTTTGCTTCCACTTTTTAAAAATCAAGCCTTTTTGGTGCCTGGGGAAGAAAACGCCTGACTCCGTGGTCAGGAAAAATGCTGCCCAGGAACGAAAATGTTTTTGGAAGCCAAATTTTTTTTTGAAACCAAATGCAAAAACGGAGACCAGGATGAGTTTCGGGATGAAATTCCATGTCTAAATATGGTGTTGCTTCCACTTTCTAAAAATCAAGCCTTTTTGGTGCCTGGAGAAGAAAACGCGTGACTCCGTAGTCAGGAAAAATGCTGCCCAGGAACCAAAATGTTTTTTGAAGCCAATTTGTTTTTTTTTTTTTGAAACCAAATGCAAAAACAGAGACCAGGATGAATTTCGGGATGAAATTCCATGTCTAAAAATGGTGTTGCTTCCACTTTTTAAAAATCGAGCCTTTTTTCCCTGGGGAAGAAAATGCCTGACTCCGCGGTCAGGAAAAATACTGCCCAGGGACCAAAATGTTTTGGGAAGCAAATTTTTTTTTTTGAACCAAATGCAAAAATGGAGACTGGGATGAGTTTCAGGATTAAATTCCATGTCTAAAAATGGAGTTGCTTCCACTTTTCAAAAATCAAGCCTTTTTTGTGCCTGGGGAAGAAAACGCTTGACTCCATGGTCAGGAAAAATGCTGCCCAGGAACGAAAATGTTTTTGGAAGCCAAATTTTTTTTTGAAACCAAATGCAAAAACGGAGACCAGGATGAGTTTGGGGATGAAATTCCATGTCTAAAAATGGTGTTGCTTCCACTTTTTAAAAATCAAGCCTTTTTGGTGCCTGGGGAAGAAAACGAATCACTCCGCAGTCAGGAAAAATGCTGCCCAGGAACGAAAATGTTTTTGGAAGCCAAATTTTTTTTTTTGAAACCAAATGCAAAAACGGAGACCAGGATGAGTTTGGGGATGAAATTCCATGTCTAAAAATGGTTTTGCTTCCACTTTTTAAAAATCAAGCCTTTTTGGTGCCTGGGGAAGAAAACGCCTGACTCCGTGGTCAGGAAAAATGCTGCCCAGGAACGAAAATGTTTTTGGAAGCCAAATTTTTTTTTGAAACCAAATGCAAAAGCGGAGACCAGGATGAGTTTGGGGATGAAATTCCATGTCTAAAAATGGTGTTGCTTCCACTTTTTAAAAATCAAGCCTTTTTGGTGCCTGGGGAAGAAAACGCATCACTCCGTAGTCAGGAAAAATGCTGCCCAGGAACCAAAATGTTTTTTGAAGCCAATTTGTTTTTTTTTTTTTGAAACCAAATGCAAAAACAGAGACCAGGATGAATTTCGGGATGAAATTCCATGTCTAAAAATGGTGTTGCTTCCACTTTTTAAAAATCGAGCCTTTTTTCCCTGGGGAAGAAAATGCCTGACTCCGCGGTCAGGAAAAATACTGCCCAGGGACCAAAATGTTTTGGGAAGCAAATTTTTTTTTTTGAACCAAATGCAAAAATGGAGACTGGGATGAGTTTCAGGATTAAATTCCATGTCTAAAAATGGAGTTGCTTCCACTTTTCAAAAATCAAGCCTTTTTTGTGCCTGGGGAAGAAAACGCTTGACTCCATGGTCAGGAAAAATGCTGCCCAGGAACGAAAATGTTTTTGGAAGCCAAATTTTTTTTTGAAACCAAATGCAAAAACGGAGACCAGGATGAGTTTGGGGATGAAATTCCATGTCTAAAAATGGTGTTGCTTCCACTTTTTAAAAATCAAGCCTTTTTGGTGCCTGGGGAAGAAAACGAATCACTCCGCAGTCAGGAAAAATGCTGCCGAGGAACGAAAATGTTTTTGGAAGCCAAATTTTTTTTTTTGAAACCAAATGCAAAAACGGAGACCAGGATGAGTTTGGGGATGAAATTCCATGTCTAAAAATGGTTTTGCTTCCACTTTTTAAAAATCAAGCCTTTTTGGTGCCTGGGGAAGAAAACGCCTGACTCCGTGGTCAGGAAAAATGCTGCCCAGGAACGAAAATGTTTTTGGAAGCCAAATTTTTTTTTGAAACCAAATGCAAAAACGGAGACCAGGATGAGTTTCGGGATGAAATTCCATGTCTAAATATGGTGTTGCTTCCACTTTCTAAAAATCAAGCCTTTTTGGTGCCTGGAGAAGAAAACGCGTGACTCAGTGGTTAGGAGAAATACTGCCCAGGGACCAAAATGTTTTGGGAAGCCAATTTTTTTTTTGAAACCAAATGCAAAAATGGAGACTGGGATGAGTTTCAGGATTAAATTCCATGTCTAAAAATGGTGTTCCTTCCACTTTTCAAAAATCGAGCCTTTTTGGTGCCTGGGGAAGGAAACGCTTGACTCCGCAGTCAGGAAAAATGCTGCCCAGGAACGAAAATGTTTTTGGAAGCCAAATTTTTTTTTTTGAAACCAAATGCAAAAACGGAGACCAGGATGAGTTTGGGGATGAAATTCCATGTCTAAAAATGGTTTTGCTTCCACTTTTTAAAAATCAAGCCTTTTTGGTGCCTGGGGAAGAAAACGCCTGACTCCATGGTCAGGAAAAATGCTGCCCATGAACCAAAATGTTTTTTGAAGCCAAATTTTTTTTTTTTTTGAAACCAAATGTAAAAACGGAGACTGGGATGAGTTTCGGGATGAAATTCCATGTCTAAAAATGGTGTTGCTTCCACTTTTTAAAAATCAAGCCTTTTTGGTGCCTGGGGAAGAAAACGCCTGACTCCGCAGTCAGGAAAAATGCTGCCCAGGAACGAAAATGTTTTTGGAAGCCAATTTTTTTTTTGAAACCAAATGCAAAAACGGAGACCAGGATGAGTTTGGGGATGAAATTCCATGTCTAAAAATGGTGTTGCTTCCACTTTTTAAAAATCAAGCCTTTTTGGTGCCTGGGGAAGAAAACGCATCACTCCGTACTCAGGAAAAATGCTGCCCAGGAACCAAAATGTTTTTTGAAGCCAATTTGTTTTTGTTTTTTTGAAACCAAATGCAAAAACAGAGACCAGGATGAATTTCGGGATGAAATTCCATGTCTAAAAATGGTGTTGCTTCCACTTTTTAAAAATCGAGCCTTTTTTCCCTGGGGAAGAAAATGCCTGACTCCGCGGTCAGGAAAAATGCTGCCCAGGAACCAAAAGGTTTTTTGAAGCCAAAATTATTTTTTTTTGAAACCAAATGTAAAAACGGAGACTGGGATGAGTTTCAGGATTAAATTCCATGTCTAAAAATGGTGTTGCTTCCACTTTTTAAAAATCAAGCCTTTTTTGTGCCTGGGGAAGGAAACGCTTGACTCCGCAGTCAGGAAAAATGCTGCCCAGGAACGAAAATGTTTTTGGAAGCCAAATTTTTTTTTGAAACCAAATGCAAAAACGGAGACCAGGATGAGTTTGGGGATGAAATTCCATGTCTAAAAATGGTTTTGCTTCCACTTTTTAAAAATCAAGCCTTTTTTGTGCCTGGGGAAGAAAACGCTTGACTCCATGGTCAGGAAAAATGCTGCCCAGGAACGAAAATGTTTTTGGAAGCCAAATTTTTTTTTGAAACCAAATGCAAAAACGGAGACCAGGATGAGTTTGGGGATGAAATTCCATGTCTAAAAATGGTGTTGCTTCCACTTTTTAAAAATCAAGCCTTTTTGGTGCCTGGGGAAGAAAACGAATCACTCCGCAGTCAGGAAAAATGCTGCCCAGGAACGAAAATGTTTTTGGAAGCCAAATTTTTTTTTTTGAAACCAAATGCAAAAACGGAGACCAGGATGAGTTTGGGGATGAAATTCCATGTCTAAAAATGGTTTTGCTTCCACTTTTTAAAAATCAAGCCTTTTTGGTGCCTGGGGAAGAAAACGCCTGACTCCGTGGTCAGGAAAAATGCTGCCCAGGAACGAAAATGTTTTTGGAAGCCAAATTTTTTTTTGAAACCAAATGCAAAAGCGGAGACCAGGATGAGTTTGGGGATGAAATTCCATGTCTAAAAATGGTGTTGCTTCCACTTTTTAAAAATCAAGCCTTTTTGGTGCCTGGGGAAGAAAACGCATCACTCCGTAGTCAGGAAAAATGCTGCCCAGGAACCAAAATGTTTTTTGAAGCCAATTTGTTTTTTTTTTTTTGAAACCAAATGCAAAAACAGAGACCAGGATGAATTTCGGGATGAAATTCCATGTCTAAAAATGGTGTTGCTTCCACTTTTTAAAAATCGAGCCTTTTTTCCCTGGGGAAGAAAATGCCTGACTCCGCGGTCAGGAAAAATACTGCCCAGGGACCAAAATGTTTTGGGAAGCAAATTTTTTTTTTTGAACCAAATGCAAAAATGGAGACTGGGATGAGTTTCAGGATTAAATTCCATGTCTAAAAATGGAGTTGCTTCCACTTTTCAAAAATCAAGCCTTTTTTGTGCCTGGGGAAGAAAACGCTTGACTCCATGGTCAGGAAAAATGCTGCCCAGGAACGAAAATGTTTTTGGAAGCCAAATTTTTTTTTGAAACCAAATGCAAAAACGGAGACCAGGATGAGTTTGGGGATGAAATTCCATGTCTAAAAATGGTGTTGCTTCCACTTTTTAAAAATCAAGCCTTTTTGGTGCCTGGGGAAGAAAACGAATCACTCCGCAGTCAGGAAAAATGCTGCCGAGGAACGAAAATGTTTTTGGAAGCCAAATTTTTTTTTTTGAAACCAAATGCAAAAACGGAGACCAGGATGAGTTTGGGGATGAAATTCCATGTCTAAAAATGGTTTTGCTTCCACTTTTTAAAAATCAAGCCTTTTTGGTGCCTGGGGAAGAAAACGCCTGACTCCGTGGTCAGGAAAAATGCTGCCCAGGAACGAAAATGTTTTTGGAAGCCAAATTTTTTTTTGAAACCAAATGCAAAAACGGAGACCAGGATGAGTTTCGGGATGAAATTCCATGTCTAAATATGGTGTTGCTTCCACTTTCTAAAAATCAAGCCTTTTTGGTGCCTGGAGAAGAAAACGCGTGACTCAGTGGTTAGGAGAAATACTGCCCAGGGACCAAAATGTTTTGGGAAGCCAATTTTTTTTTTTGAAACCAAATGCAAAAATGGAGACTGGGATGAGTTTCAGGATTAAATTCCATGTCTAAAAATGGTGTTCCTTCCACTTTTCAAAAATCGAGCCTTTTTGGTGCCTGGGGAAGGAAACGCTTGACTCCGCAGTCAGGAAAAATGCTGCCCAGGAACGAAAATGTTTTTGGAAGCCAAATTTTTTTTTTTGAAACCAAATGCAAAAACGGAGACCAGGATGAGTTTGGGGATGAAATTCCATGTCTAAAAATGGTTTTGCTTCCACTTTTTAAAAATCAAGCCTTTTTGGTGCCTGGGGAAGAAAACGCCTGACTCCATGGTCAGGAAAAATGCTGCCCATGAACCAAAATGTTTTTTGAAGCCAAATTTTTTTTTTTTTTGAAACCAAATGTAAAAACGGAGACTGGGATGAGTTTCGGGATGAAATTCCATGTCTAAAAATGGTGTTGCTTCCACTTTTTAAAAATCAAGCCTTTTTGGTGCCTGGGGAAGAAAACGCCTGACTCCGCAGTCAGGAAAAATGCTGCCCAGGAACGAAAATGTTTTTGGAAGCCAATTTTTTTTTTGAAACCAAATGCAAAAACGGAGACCAGGATGAGTTTGGGGATTAAATTCCATGTCTAAAAATGGTGTTGCTTCCACTTTTTAAAAATCAAGCCTTTTTGGTGCCTGGGGAAGAAAACGCATCACTCCGTACTCAGGAAAAATGCTGCCCAGGAACCAAAATGTTTTTTGAAGCCAATTTGTTTTTGTTTTTTTGAAACCAAATGCAAAAACAGAGACCAGGATGAATTTCGGGATGAAATTCCATGTCTAAAAATGGTGTTGCTTCCACTTTTTAAAAATCGAGCCTTTTTTCCCTGGGGAAGAAAATGCCTGACTCCGCGGTCAGGAAAAATGCTGCCCAGGAACCAAAAGGTTTTTTGAAGCCAAAATTATTTTTTTTTGAAACCAAATGTAAAAACGGAGACTGGGATGAGTTTCAGGATTAAATTCCATGTCTAAAAATGGTGTTGCTTCCACTTTTTAAAAATCAAGCCTTTTTTGTGCCTGGGGAAGGAAACGCTTGACTCCGCAGTCAGGAAAAATGCTGCCCAGGAACGAAAATGTTTTTGGAAGCCAAATTTTTTTTTGAAACCAAATGCAAAAACGGAGACCAGGATGAGTTTGGGGATGAAATTCCATGTCTAAAAATGGTTTTGCTTCCACTTTTTAAAAATCAAGCCTTTTTGGTGCCTGGGGAAGAAAACGCCTGACTCCGTGGTCAGGAAAAATGCTGCCCAGGAACGAAAATGTTTTTGGAAGCCAAATTTTTTTTTTGAAACCAAATGCAAAAACGGAGACCAGGATGAGTTTGGGGATGAAATTCCATGTCTAAAAATGGTGTTGCTTCCACTTTTTAAAAATCAAGCCTTTTTGGTGCCTGGGGAAGAAAACGCATCACTCCGTACTCAGGAAAAATGCTGCCCAGGAACCAAAATGTTTTTTGAAGCCAATTTGTTTTTGTTTTTTTGAAACCAAATGCAAAAACAGAGACCAGGATGAATTTCGGGATGAAATTCCATGTCTAAAAATGGTGTTGCTTCCACTTTTTAAAAATCGAGCCTTTTTTCCCTGGGGAAGAAAATGCCTGACTCCGCGGTCAGGAAAAATGCTGCCCAGGAACCAAAAGGTTTTTTGAAGCCAAAATTATTTTTTTTTGAAACCAAATGTAAAAACGGAGACTGGGATGAGTTTCAGGATTAAATTCCATGTCTAAAAATGGTGTTGCTTCCACTTTTTAAAAATCAAGCCTTTTTTGTGCCTGGGGAAGGAAACGCTTGACTCCGCAGTCAGGAAAAATGCTGCCCAGGAACGAAAATGTTTTTGGAAGCCAAATTTTTTTTTGAAACCAAATGCAAAAACGGAGACCAGGATGAGTTTGGGGATGAAATTCCATGTCTAAAAATGGTTTTGCTTCCACTTTTTAAAAATCAAGCCTTTTTGGTGCCTGGGGAAGAAAACGCCTGACTCCGTGGTCAGGAAAAATGCTGCCCAGGAACGAAAATGTTTTTGGAAGCCAAATTTTTTTTTTGAAACCAAATGCAAAAATGGAGATTGGGATGAGTTTCAGGATTAAATTCCATGTCTAAAAATGGTGTTGCTTCCACTTTTCAAAAATCAAGCCTTTTTTGTGCCTGGGGAAGAAAACGCTTGACTCCATGGTCAGGAAAAATGCTGCCCAGGAACCAAAATGTTTTTTGAAGCCAAAATTTTTTTTTGAAACCAAGTGCAAAAACAGAGACCAGGATGAGTTTTGGGATGAAATTCTATGTCTAAAAATGGTGTTGCTTCCACTTTTTAAAAATCGAGCCTTTTTGGTGCCTGGGGAAGGAAACGCTTGACTCCGCAGTCTGGAAAAATGCTGCCCAGGAACGAAAATGTTTTTGGAAGCCAAATTTTTTTTTGAAACCAAATGCAAAAACGGAGACCAGGATGAGTTTGGGGATGAAATTCCATGTCTAAAAATGGTTTTGCTTCCACTTTTTAAAAATCAAGCCTTTTTGGTGCCTGGGGAAGAAAACGCCTGAATCCGTGGTCAGGAAAAATGCTGCCCAGGAACGAAAATGTTTTTGGAAGCCAAATTTTTTTTTGAAACCAAATGCAAAAGCGGAGACCAGGATGAGTTTGGGGATGAAATTCCATGTCTAAAAATGGTGTTGCTTCCACTTTTTAAAAATCAAGCCTTTTTTGTGCCTGGGGAAGGAAACGCTTGACTCCGCAGTCAGGAAAAATGCTGCCCAGGAACGAAAATGTTTTTGGAAGCCAAATTTTTTTTTGAAACCAAATGCAAAAACGGAGACCAGGATGAGTTTGGGGATGAAATTCCATGTCTAAAAATGTTGTTGCTTCCACTTTTTAAAAATCGAGCCTTTTTTGCCTGGGGAAGGAAATGCCTGTCTCCGCGGTCAGGAAAAATGCTGCCCAGGAACCAAAATGTTTTTTGAACAACTTTTTTTTTTGAAACCAAATACAAAAATGGACACAAGGATGAGTTTCAGGATTAAATTCCATGTCTAAAAATGGTGTTGCTTCCACTTTTTAAAAATAAAGCCTTTTTGGTGCCTGGGGAAGAAAACGCCTGACTCCGCAGTCAGGAAAAATGCTGCCCAGGAACGAAAATGTTTTTGGAAGCCAAATTTTTTTTTGAAACCAAATGCAAAAACGGAGACCAGGATGAGTTTGGGGATGAAATTCCATGTCTAAAAATGGTGTTGCTTCGCCTTTTTAAAAATCAAGCCTTTTTGGTGCCTGGGGAAGAAAACGCTTGACTCCACGGTCAGGAAAAATGCTGTCCATGAACCAAAATGTTTTTTGAAGCCAATTTTTTTTTTTTTGAAACCAAATGCAAAAACGGAGACTGGGATGAGTTTCGGGATGAAATTCCATGTCTAAAAATGGTGTTGCTTCCACTTTTTAAAAATCAAGCCTTTTTGGTGCCTGGGGAAGAAAACGCCTGACTCCATGGTCAGGAAAAATGCTGCCCAGGAACCAAAATGTTTTTTGAAGCCAAAAATTTTTTTTGAAACCAAGTGCAAAAACAGAGACCAGGATGAGTTTTGGGATGAAATTCTATGTCTAAAAATGGTGTTGCTTCCACTTTTTAAAAATCGAGCCTTTTTGGTGCCTGGGGAAAGAAACGCTTGACTCCGCAGTCAGGAAAAATGCTGCCCAGGAACGAAAATGTTTTTGGAAGCCAAATTTTTTTTTGAAACCAAATGCAAAAACGGAGACCAGGATGAGTTTCGGGATGAAATTCCATGTCTAAATATGGTGTTGCTTCCACTTTCTAAAAATCAAGCCTTTTTGGTGCCTGGAGAAGAAAACGCGTGACTCAGCGATTAGGAGAAATACTGCCCAGGGACCAAAATGTTTTGGGAAGCAAATTTTTTTTTTTGAACCAAATGCAAAAATGGAGACTGGGATGAGTTTCAGGATTAAATTCCATGTCTAAAAATGGTGTTGCTTCCACTTTTCAAAAATCAAGCCTTTTTTGTGCCTGGGGAAGAAAACGCTTGACTCCATGGTCAGGAAAAATGCTGCCCAGGAACGAAAATGTTTTTGGAAGCCAAATTTTTTTTTGAAACCAAATGCAAAAACGGAGACCAGGATGAGTTTGGGGATGAAATTCCATGTCTAAAAATGGTGTTGCTTCCACTTTTTAAAAATCAAGCCTTTTTGGTGCCTGGGGAAGAAAACGAATCACTCCGTAGTCAGGAAAAATACTGCCCAGGAACCAAAATGTTTTTTGAAGCCAATTTGTTTTTTTTTTTTAAACCAAATGCAAAAACAGAGACCAGGATGAGTTTTGGGATGAAATTCAATGTCTAAAAATGGTGTTGCGTCCACTTTTTAAAAATCGAGCCTTTTTGGTGCCTGGGGAAGAAAACGCCTGACTCCGTGGTCAGGAAAAATGCTGCCCAGGAACGAAAATGTTTTTGGAAGCCAAATTTTTTTTTGAAACCAAATGCAAAAACGGAGACCAGGATGAGTTTGGGGATGAAATTCCATGTCTAAAAATGGTGTTGCTTCCACTTTTTAAAAATCAAGCCTTTTTGGTGCCTGGGGAAGAAAACGCTTGACTCCATGCTCAGGAAAAATGCTGCCCAGGAACCAAAATTTTTTTTGAAGCCAAAAAATTTTTTTGAAACCAAGTGCAAAAACGGAGACCAGGATGAGTTTTGGGATGAAATTCTATGTCTAAAAATGGTGTTGCTTCCACTTTTTAAAAATCGAGCCTTTTTGGTGCCTGGGGAAGGAAACGCTTGACTCCGCAGTTAGGAAAAATGCTGCCCAGGAACGAAAATGTTTTTGGAAGCCAAATTTTTTTTTGAAACCAAATGCAAAAACGGAGACCAGGATGAGTTTGGGGATGAAATTCCATGTCTAAAAATGGTTTTGCTTCCACTTTTTAAAAATCAAGCCTTTTTGGTGCCTGGGGAAGAAAACGCCTGATTCTTTGGTCAGGAAAAATGCTGCCCAGGAACGAAAATGTTTTTGGAAGCCAAATTTTTTTTTGAAACCAAATGCAAAAACGGAGACCAGGATGAGTTTGGGGATGAAATTCCATGTCTAAAAATGGTGTTGCTTCCACTTTTTAAAAATCAAGCCTTTCTGGTGCCTGGGGAAGAAAACGCATCACGCCGTAGTCAGGAAAAATGCTGCCCAGGAACCAAAATGTTTTTTGAAGCCAATTTGTTTTTTTTTTTTGAAACCAAATGCAAAAACGGAGACCAGGATGAATTTCAGGATGAAATTCCATGTCTAAAAATGTTGTTGCTTCCACTTTTTAAAAATCGAGCCTTTTTTGCCTGGGGAAGGAAATGCCTGTCTCCGCGGTCAGGAAAAATGCTGCCGAGGAACCAAAATGTTTTTTGAACAACTTTTTTTTTTGAAACCAAATACAAAAATGGACACAAGGATGAGTTTCAGGATTAAATTCCATGTCTAAAAATGGTGTTGCGTCCACTTTTTAAAAATCGAGCCTTTTTGGTGGCTGGGGAAGAATACGCCTGACTCCGTGGTCAGGAAAAATGCTGCCCAGGAACGAAAATGTTTTTGGAAGCCAATTTTTTTTTTTGAAACCAAATGCAAAAACGGAGACTGGGATGAGTTTCGGGATGAAATTCCATGTCTAAAAATGGTGTTGCTTCCACTTTTTAAAAATCAAGCCTTTTTGGTGCCTGAGGAAGAAAACGCCTGACTCCGCAGTGAGGAAAAATGCTGCCCAGGAACCAAAATGTTTTTTTAAGAACTTTTTTTTTTGAAACCAAATGCAAAAATGGAGACCAGGATGAGTTTGGGGATGAAATTCCATGTCTAAAAATGGTGTTGCTTCCACTCTTTAAAAATCAAGCCTTTTTTCCCTGGGGAAGAAAATGCCTGACTCCGCAGTCAGGAAAAATGCTGCCCAGGAAGCAAAAGGTTTTTGGAAGCCAAATTTTTTTTTTTTGAAAGCAAATGTAAAAACGGAGACTGGGATGAGTTTGGGGATGAAATTCCATGTCTAAAAATGGTGTTGCTTACACTTTTTAAAAATCGAGCCTATTTTGCCTGGGGAAGGAAATGCCTGTCTCCGCGGTCAGGAAAAATGCTGCCCAGGAACCAAAATGTTTTTTGAAAAACTTTTTTTTTTGAAACCAAATACAAAAATGGACACAAGGATGAGTTTCAGGATTAAATTCCATGTCTAAAAATGGTGTTGCGTCCACTTTTTAAAAATCGAGCCTTTTTGGTGCCTGGGGAAGAAAACGCCTGACTCCGTGGTCAGGAAAAATGCTGCCCAGGAACGAAAATGTTTTTGGAAGACAAATTTTTTTTTGAAACCAAATGCAAAAACGGAGACCAGGATGAGTTTGGGGATGAAATTCCATGTCTAAAAATGGTGTTGCTTCCACTTTTTAAAAATCGAGCCTTTTCGGTGAATGGGGAAGAAAACGCTTGACTCCATGGTCAGGAAAAATGCTGCCCAGGAACCAAAATGTTTTTTGAAGCCAAAAATTTATTTTGAAACAAAGTGCAAAAACGGAGACCAGGATGAGTTTGGGGATGAAATTCCATGTCTAAAAATGGTGTTGCTTCCACTTTTTAAAAATCAAGCCTTTTTGGTGCCTGGGGAAGAAAACGCCTGACTCCGTGGTCAGGAAAAATGCTGCCCAGGAACTAAAACGTTTTTGGAAGCCAAATTTTTTTTTGAAACCAAATGCAAAAACGGAGACCAGGATGAGTTTGGGGATGAAATTCCATGTCTAAAAATGGTGTTGCTTCCACTTTTTTAAAATCAAGCCTTTTATGCCTGGGGAAGGAAATGCCTGTCTCCGCGGTCAGGAAAAATGCTGCCCAGGAACCAAAATGTTTTTTGAACAACTTTTTTTTTTGAAACCAAATACAAAAATGGACACAAGGATGAGTTTCAGAATTAAATTCCATGTCTAAAAATGGTGTTGCGTCCAGTTTTCAAAAATGAAGCCTTTTCGGTGCCTGGGGAAGAAAACGCCTGACTCCGTGGTCAGGAAAAATGCTGCCCAGGAACGAAAATGTTTTTGGAAGCCAAATTTTTTTTTGAAACCAAATGCAAAAACGGAGACCAGGATGAGTTTGGGGATGAAATTCCATGTCTAAATATGGTGTTGCTTCCACTTTTTAAAAATCAAGCCTTTTTGGTGCCTGGGGAAGAAAACGCATCACGCCGTAGTGAGGAAAAATGCTGCCCAGGAACCAAAATGTTTTTTGAAGCCAATTTGTTGTTTTTTTTTTGAAACCAAATGCAAAAACGGAGACCAGGATGAATTTCGGGATGAAATTCCATGTCTAAAAATGTTGTTGCTTCCACTTTTTAAAAATCGAGCCTTTTTTGCCTGGGGAAGGAAACGCCTGTCTCCGCGGTCAGGAAAAATGCTGCCCAGGAACCAAAATGTTTTTTGAACAACTTTTTTTTTTGAAACCAAATACAAAAATGGACACAAGGATGAGTTTCAGGATTAAATTCCATGTCTAAAAATGGTGTTGCTTCCACTTTTCAAAAATCAAGCCTTTTTTGTGCCTGGGGAAGAAAACGCTTGACTCCATGGTCAGGAAAAATGCTGCCCAGGAACCAAAATGTTTTTTGAAGCCAAAAAATTTTTTTGAAACCAAGTGTAAAAACGGAGACCAGGATGAGTTTGGGGATGAAATTCCATGTCTAAAAATGGTGTTGCTTCCACTTTTTAAAAATCGAGCCTTTTCGGTGAATGGGGAAGAAAACGCTTGACTCCATGGTCAGGAAAAATGCTGCCCAGGAACCAAAATGTTTTTTGAAGCCAAAAATTTATTTTGAAACAAAGTGCAAAAACGGAGACCAGGATGAGTTTGGGGATGAAATTCCATGTCTAAAAATGGTGTTGCTTCCACTTTTTAAAAATCAAGCCTTTTTGGTGCCTGGGGAAGAAAACGCCTGACTCCGTGGTCAGGAAAAATGCTGCCCAGGAACTAAAACGTTTTTGGAAGCCAAATTTTTTTTTGAAACCAAATGCAAAAACGGAGACCAGGATGAGTTTGGGGATGAAATTCCATGTCTAAAAATGGTGTTGCTTCCACTTTTTTAAAATCAAGCCTTTTATGCCTGGGGAAGGAAATGCCTGTCTCCGCGGTCAGGAAAAATGCTGCCCAGGAACCAAAATGTTTTTTGAACAACTTTTTTTTTTGAAACCAAATACAAAAATGGACACAAGGATGAGTTTCAGAATTAAATTCCATGTCTAAAAATGGTGTTGCGTCCACTTTTTAAAAATGAAGCCTTTTCGGTGCCTGGGGAAGAAAACGCCTGACTCCGTGGTCAGGAAAAATGCTGCCCAGGAACGAAAATGTTTTTGGAAGCCAAATTTTTTTTTGAAACCAAATGCAAAAACGGAGACCAGGATGAGTTTGGGGATGAAATTCCATGTCTAAATATGGTGTTGCTTCCACTTTTTAAAAATCAAGCCTTTTTGGTGCCTGGGGAAGAAAACGCATCACGCCGTAGTGAGGAAAAATGCTGCCCAGGAACCAAAATGTTTTTTGAAGCCAATTTGTTGTTTTTTTTTTGAAACCAAATGCAAAAACGGAGACCAGGATGAATTTCGGGATGAAATTCCATGTCTAAAAATGTTGTTGCTTCCACTTTTTAAAAATCGAGCCTTTTTTGCCTGGGGAAGGAAATGCCTGTCTCCGCGGTCAGGAAAAATGCTGCCCAGGAACCAAAATGTTTTTTGAACAACTTTTTTTTTTGAAACCAAATACAAAAATGGACACAAGGATGAGTTTCAGGATTAAATTCCATGTCTAAAAATGGTGTTGCTTCCACTTTTCAAAAATCAAGCCTTTTTTGTGCCTGGGGAAGAAAACGCTTGACTCCATGGTCAGGAAAAATGCTGCCCAGGAACCAAAATGTTTTTTGAAGCCAAAAAATTTTTTTGAAACCAAGTGTAAAAACGGAGACCAGGATGAGTTTCGGGATGAAATTCCATGTCTAAAAATGGTGTTGCTTCCACTTTTTAAAAATCAAGCCTTTTTGGTGCCTGGGGAAGAAAACGCCTGACTCCGTGGTCAGGAAAAATACTGCCCAGGAACGACAATGTTTTTGGAAGCCAAATTTTTTTTTTGAAACCAAATGCAAAAACGGAGACTGGGATGAGTTTCGGGATGAAATTCCATGTCTAAAAATGGTGTTGCTTCCACTTTTTAAAAATCAAGCCTTTTTGGTGCCTGGGGAAGAAAACGCTTGACTCCATCGTCAGGAAAAATGCTGCCCAGGAACGAAAATGTTTTTTGAAGCCAAATTTTTTTTTTTTTTTGAAACCAAATGTAAAAACCGAGACTGGGATGAGTTTCGGGATGAAATTCCATGTCTAAAAATGGTGTTGCTTCCACTTTTTAAAAATCAAGCCTTTTTGGTGCCTGGGGAAGAAAACGCCTGACTCCGTGGTCAGGAAAAATGCTGCCCAGGAACGAAAATGTTTTTGGAAGCCAAATTTTTTTTTGAAACCAAATGCAAAAACGGAGACCAGGATGAGTTTGGGGATGAAATTCCATGTCTAAAAATGGTGTTGCTTCCACTTTTTAAAAATCAAGCCTTTTTGGTGCCTGGGGAAGAAAACGCCTGACTCCGTGGTCAGGAAAAATACTGCCCAGGAACGAAAATGTTTTTGGAAGCCAAATTTTTTTTTTGAAACCAAATGCAAAAACGGAGACTGGGATGAGTTTCGGGATGAAATTCCATGTCTAAAAATGGTGTTGCTTCCACTTTTTAAAAATCAAGCCTTTTTGGTGCCTGGGGAAGAAAACGCTTGACTCCATGGTCAGGAGAAATGCTGCCCAGGAACCAAAATGTTTTTGGAAGCCAAATTTTTTTTTGAAACCAAATGCAAAAACGGAGACCAGGATGAGTTTGGGGATGAAATTCCATGTCTAAAAATGGTGTTGCTTCCACTTTTTAAAAATCGAGCCTTTTTGGTGCCTGGGGAAGAAAACGCTTGACTCCGTGGTCAGGAAAAATGCTGCCCAGGAACCAAAACGTTTTTGGAAGCCAAATTTTTTTTTGAAACCAAATGCAAAAACGGAGACCAGGATGAGTTTGGGGATGAAATTCCATGTCTAAAAATGGTGTTGCTTCCACTTTTTAAAAATCAAGCCTTTTATGCCTGGGGAAGGAAATGCCTGTCTCCGCGGTCAGGAAAAATGCTGCCCAGGAACCAAAATGTTTTTTGAACAACTTTTTTTTTTGAAACCAAATACAAAAATGGACACAAGGATGAGTTTCAGGATTAAATTCCATGTCTAAAAATGGTGTTGCGTCCACTTTTTAAAAATCGAGCCTTTTTGGTGCCTGGGGAAGGAAACGCTTGACTCCATGGTCAGGAATAATGCTGCCCAGGAACGAAAATGTTTTTGGAAGCCAAATTTTTTTTTGAAACCAAATGCAAAAACGGAGACCAGGATGAGTTTGGGGATGAAATTCCATGTCTAAAAATGGTGTTGCTTCCACTTTTTAAAAATCAAGCCTTTTTGGTGCCTGGGGAAGAAAACGCCTGACTCCGTGGTCAGGAAAAATGCTGCCCAGGAACGAAAATGTTTTTGGAAGCCAAATTTTTTTTTGAAACCAAATGCAAAAACGGAGACCAGGATGAGTTTGGGGATGAAATTCCATGTCTAAAAATGGTGTTGCTTCCACTTTTTAAAAATCAAGCCTTTTTGGTGCCTGGGGAAGAAAACGCATCACGCCGTAGTGAGGAAAAATGCTGCCCATGAACCAAAATGTTTTTTGAAGCCAAATTTTTTTTTGAAACCAAATGCAAAAACGGAGACCAGGATGAGTTTGGGGATGAAATTCCATGTCTAAAAATGGTGTTGCTTCCACTTTTTAAAAATCGAGCCTTTTTGGTGCCTGGGGAAGAAAACGCCTGACTCCGTGGTCAGGAAAAATGCTGCCCAGGAACCAAAATGTTTTTTGAAGCCAAAAATTTTTTTTGAAACCAAGTGCAAAAACAGAGACCAGGATGAGTTTTGGGATGAAATTCTATGTCTAAAAATGGTGTTGCTTCCACTATTTAAAAATCGAGCCTTTTTGGTGCCTGGGGAAGGAAACGCTTGACTCCATGGTCAGGAATAATGCTGCCCAGGAACGAAAATGTTTTTGGAAGCCAAATTTTTTTTTGAAACCAAATGCAAAAACGGAGACCAGGATGAGTTTGGGGATGAAATTCCATGTCTAAAAATGGTGTTGCTTCCACTTTTTAAAAATCGAGCCTTTTTGGTGCCTGGGGAAGAAAACGCCTGACTCCGTGGTCAGGAAAAATGCTGCCCAGGAACCAAAATGTTTTTTGAAGCCAAAAATTTTTTTTGAAACCAAGTGCAAAAACAGAGACCAGGATGAGTTTTGGGATGAAATTCTATGTCTAAAAATGGTGTTGCTTCCACTATTTAAAAATCGAGCCTTTTTGGTGCCTGGGGAAGGAAACGCTTGACTCCATGGTCAGGAATAATGCTGCCCACGAACGAAAATGTTTTTGGAAGCCAAATTTTTTTTTGAAACCAAATGCAAAAACGGAGACCAGGATGAGTT
The DNA here is from genome assembly GCA_037215915.1 of Pantherophis vulpinus. Taxonomy (NCBI): domain Eukaryota; kingdom Metazoa; phylum Chordata; class Lepidosauria; order Squamata; family Colubridae; genus Pantherophis; species Pantherophis vulpinus. Next base: position 1,942,975 of record JAXLNS010000018.1, on the reverse strand, counting down.
TGGGGATGAAATTCCATGTCTAAAAATGGTGTTGCTTCCACTTTTTAAAAATCAAGCCTTTTTGGTGCCTGGGGAAGAAAACGCCTGACTCCGTGGTCAGGAAAAATGCTTCCCAGGAATGAAAATGTTTTTGGAAGCCAAATTTTTTTTTGAAACCAAATGCAAAAACGGAGACCAGGATGAGTTTGGGGATGAAATTCCATGTCTAAAAATGGTGTTGCTTCCACTTTTTAAAAATCAAGCCTTTTTGGTGCCTGGGGAAGAAAACGCATCACGCCGTAGTGAGGAAAAATGCTGCCCATGAACCAAAATGTTTTTTGAAGCCAAATTTTTTTTTGAAACCAAATGCAAAAACGGAGACCAGGATGAGTTTGGGGATGAAATTCCATGTCTAAAAATGGTGTTGCTTCCACTTTTTAAAAATCGAGCCTTTTTGGTGCCTGGGGAAGAAAACGCCTGACTCCGTGGTCAGGAAAAATGCTGCCCAGGAACCAAAATGTTTTTTGAAGCCAAAAATTTTTTTTGAAACCAAGTGCAAAAACAGAGACCAGGATGAGTTTTGGGATGAAATTCTATGTCTAAAAATGGTGTTGCTTCCACTATTTAAAAATCGAGCCTTTTTGGTGCCTGGGGAAGGAAACGCTTGACTCCATGGTCAGGAATAATGCTGCCCAGGAACGAAAATGTTTTTGGAAGCCAACTTTTTTTTTGAAACCAAATGCAAAAACGGAGACCAGGATGAGTTTGGGGATGAAATTCCATGTCTAAAAATGGTGTTGCTTCCACTTTTTAAAAATCAAGCCTTTTTGGTGCCTGGGGAAGAAGACGCCTGACTCCGTGGTCAGGAAAAATGCTGCCCAGGAACGAAAATGTTTTTGGAAGCCAAATTTTTTTTTGAAACCAAATGCAAAAACGGAGACCAGGATGAGTTTGGGGATGAAATTCCATGTCTACAAATGGTGTTGCTTCCACTTTTTAAAAATCAAGCCTTTTTGGTGCCTGGGGAAGAAAACGCATCACGCCGTAGTGAGGAAAAATGCTGCCCATGAACCAAAGTGTTTTTTGAAGCCAAATTTTTTTTTTTTTTGAAACCAAATGTAAAAACGGAGACTGGGATGAGTTTCGGGATGAAATTCCATGTCTAAAAATGGTGTTGCTTCCACTTTTTAAAAATCAAGCATTTTTGGTGCCTGGGGAAGAAAACGCCTGACTCCGTGGTCAGGAAAACTGCTGCCCAGGAACGAAAATGTTTTTGGAAGCCAAATTTTTTTTTGAAACCAAATGGAAAAACGGAGACCAGGATGAGTTTGGGGATGAAATTCCATGTCTAAAAATGGTGTTGCTTCCACTTTTTAAAAATCAAGCCTTTTTGGTGCCTGGGGAAGAAAACGCATCACGCCGTAGTGAGGAAAAATGCTGCCCATGAACCAAAATGTTTTTTGAAGCCAAATTTTTTTTTGAAACCAAATGCAAAAACGGAGACCAGGATGAGTTTGGGGATGAAATTCCATGTCTAAAAATGGTGTTGCTTCCACTTTTTAAAAATCGAGCCTTTTTGGTGCCTGGGGAAGAAAACGCCTGACTCCGTGGTCAGGAAAAATGCTGCCCAGGAACCAAAATGTTTTTTGAAGCCAAAAATTTTTTTTGAAACCAAGTGCAAAAACAGAGACCAGGATGAGTTTTGGGATGAAATTCTATGTCTAAAAATGGTGTTGCTTCCACTATTTAAAAATCGAGCCTTTTTGGTGCCTGGGGAAGGAAACGCTTGACTCCATGGTCAGGAATAATGCTGCCCAGGAACGAAAATGTTTTTGGAAGCCAAATTTTTTTTTGAAACCAAATGCAAAAACGGAGACCAGGATGAGTTTGGGGATGAAATTCCATGTCTAAAAATGGTGTTGCTTCCACTTTTTAAAAATCGAGCCTTTTTGGTGCCTGGGGAAGAAAACGCCTGACTCCGTGGTCAGGAAAAATGCTGCCCAGGAACCAAAATGTTTTTTGAAGCCAAAAATTTTTTTTGAAACCAAGTGCAAAAACAGAGACCAGGATGAGTTTTGGGATGAAATTCTATGTCTAAAAATGGTGTTGCTTCCACTATTTAAAAATCGAGCCTTTTTGGTGCCTGGGGAAGGAAACGCTTGACTCCATGGTCAGGAATAATGCTGCCCACGAACGAAAATGTTTTTGGAAGCCAAATTTTTTTTTGAAACCAAATGCAAAAACGGAGACCAGGATGAGTTTCGGGATTAAATTCCATGTCTAAATATGGTGTTGCTTCCACTTTCTAAAAATCAAGCCTTTTTGGTGCCTGGAGAAGAAAACGCGTGACTCAGTGGTTAGGAGAAATACTGCCCAGGGACCAAAATGTTTTGGGAAGCCAATTTTTTTTTTTGAAACCAAATGCAAAAATGGAGACTGGGATGAGTTTCAGGATTAAATTCCATGTCTAAAAATGGTGTTGCTTCCACTTTTTAAAAATCAAGCCTTTTTTGTGCCTGGGGAAGAAAATGCCTGACTCCGCGGTCAGGAAAAATGCTGCCCAGGAACCAAAAGGGTTTTTGAAGCCAAAATTTTTTTTTTTTGATACCAAATGTAAAAACGGAGACTGGGATGAGTTTCAGGATTAAATTCCATGTCTAAAAATGGTGTTGCTTCCACTTTTTAAAAATCAAGCCTTTTTTGTGCCTGGGGAAGGAAACGCTTGACTCCGCAGTCAGGAAAAATGCTGCCCAGGAACGAAAATGTTTTTGGAAGCCAAATTTTTTTTTGAAACCAAATGCAAAAACGGAGACCAGGATGAGTTTGGGGATGAAATTCCATGTCTAAAAATGGTGTTGCTTCGCCTTTTTAAAAATCAAGCCTTTTTGGTGCCTGGGGAAGAAAACGCTTGACTCCACGGTCAGGAAAAATGCTGTCCATGAACCAAAATGTTTTTTGAAGCCAAAAATTTTTTTTGAAACCAAGTGCAAAAACAGAGACCAGGATGAGTTTTGGGATGAAATTCTATGTCTAAAAATGGTGTTGCTTCCACTTTTTAAAAATCGAGCCTTTTTGGTGCCGGGGGAAAGAAACGCTTGACTCCGCAGTCAGGAAAAATGCTGCCCAGGAACGAAAATGTTTTTGGAAGCCAAATTTTTTTTTGAAACCAAATGCAAAAACGGAGACCAGGATGAGTTTGGGGATGAAATTCCATGTCTACAAATGGTGTTGCTTCCACTTTTTAAAAATCAAGCCTTTTTGGTGCCTGGGGAAGAAAACGCATCACGCCGTAGTGAGGAAAAATGCTGCCCATGAACCAAAGTGTTTTTTGAAGCCAAATTTTTTTTTTTTTTGAAACCAAATGTAAAAACGGAGACTGGGATGAGTTTCGGGATGAAATTCCATGTCTAAAAATGGTGTTGCTTCCACTTTTTAAAAATCAAGCATTTTTGGTGCCTGGGGAAGAAAACGCCTGACTCCGTGGTCAGGAAAACTGCTGCCCAGGAACGAAAATGTTTTTGGAAGCCAAATTTTTTTTTGAAACCAAATGGAAAAACGGAGACCAGGATGAGTTTGGGGATGAAATTCCATGTCTAAAAATGGTGTTGCTTCCACTTTTTAAAAATCGAGCCTTTTTGGTGCCTGGGGAAGAAAACGCCTGACTCCGTGGTCAGGAAAAATGCTGCCCAGGAACCAAAATGTTTTTTGAAGGAATTTTTTTTTTTTGAAACCAAATGCAAAAACGGACACAAGGATGAGTTTCGGGATGAAATTCCACGTCTAAATATGGTGTTGCTTCCACTTTTTAAAAATCAAGCCTTTTTGGTGCCTGGGGAAGAAAACGCATCACGCCGTAGTCAGGAAAAATGCTGCCCAGGAACCAAAATGTTTTTTGAAGCCAATTTGTTTTTTTTTTTGAAACCAAATGCAAAAACGGAGACCAGGATGAATTTCGGGATGAAATTCCATGTCTAAAAATGTTGTTGCTTCCACTTTTTAAAAATCGAGCCTTTTTTGCCTGGGGAAGGAAATGCCTGTCTCCGCGGTCAGGAAAAATGCTGCCCAGGAACCAAAATGTTTTTTGAACAACTTTTTTTTTTGAAACCAAATACAAAAATGGACACAAGGATGAGTTTCAGAATTAAATTCCATGTCTAAAAATGGTGTTGCGTCCACTTTTTAAAAATCGAGCCTTTTTGGTGGCTGGGGAAGAATACGCCTGACTCCGTGGTCAGGAAAAATGCTGCCCAGGAACGAAAATGTTTTTGGAAGCCAAATTTTTTTTTGAAACCAAATGCAAAAACGGAGACCAGGATGAGTTTGGGGATGAAATTCCATGTCTAAAAATGGTGTTGCTTCCACTTTTTAAAAATGAAGCCTTTTCGGTGCCTGGGGAAGAAAACGCTTGACTCCATGGTCAGGAAAAATGCTGCCCAGGAACCAAAATGTTTTTTGAAGCCAAAAATTTTTTTTGAAACCAAGTGCAAAAACGGAGAGCAGGATGAGTTTCGGGATGAAATTCCATGTCTATAAATGGTGTTGCTTCCACTTTTTAAAAATCAAGCCTTTTTTGCCTGGGGAAGAAAACGCCTGACTCCGTGGTCAGGAAAAATACTGCCCAGGAACGAAAGTGTTTTTGGAAGCCAAATTTTTTTTTTGAAACCAAATGCAAAAACGGAGACTGGGATGAGTTTCGGGATGAAATTCCATGTCTAAAAATGGTGTTGCTTCCACTTTTTAAAAATCAAGCCTTTTTGGTGCCTGGGGAAGAAAACGCTTGACTCCATGGTCAGGAAAACTGCTGCCCAGGAACGAAAATGTTTTTGGAAGCCAAATTTTTTTTTGAAACCAAATGCAAAAACGGAGACCAGGATGAGTTTGGGGATGAAATTCCATGTCTAAAAATGGTGTTGCTTCCACTTTTTAAAAATCGAGCCTTTTTGGTGCCTGGGGAAGAAAACGCCTGACTCCGTGGTCAGGAAAAATGCTGCCCAGGAACCAAAATGTTTTTTGAAGCCAAAAATTTTTTTTGAAACCAAGTGCAAAAACAGAGACCAGGATGAGTTTTGGGATGAAATTCTATGTCTAAAAATGGTGTTGCTTCCACTATTTAAAAATCGAGCCTTTTTGGTGCCTGGGGAAGGAAACGCTTGACTCCATGGTCAGGAATAATGCTGCCCAGGAACGAAAATGTTTTTGGAAGCCAAATTTTTTTTTGAAACCAAATGCAAAAACGGAGACCAGGATGAGTTTGGGGATGAAATTCCATGTCTAAAAATGGTGTTGCTTCCACTTTTTAAAAATCAAGCCTTTTTGGTGCCTGGGGAAGAAAACGCATCACGCCGTAGTGAGGAAAAATGCTGCCCATGAACCAAAATGTTTTTTGAAGCCAAATTTTTTTTTGAAACCAAATGCAAAAACGGAGACCAGGATGAGTTTGGGGATGAAATTCCATGTCTAAAAATGGTGTTGCTTCCACTTTTTAAAAATCGAGCCTTTTTGGTGCCTGGGGAAGAAAACGCCTGACTCCGTGGTCAGGAAAAATGCTGCCCAGGAACCAAAATGTTTTTTGAAGCCAAAAATTTTTTTTGAAACCAAGTGCAAAAACAGAGACCAGGATGAGTTTTGGGATGAAATTCTATGTCTAAAAATGGTGTTGCTTCCACTATTTAAAAATCGAGCCTTTTTGGTGCCTGGGGAAGGAAACGCTTGACTCCATGGTCAGGAATAATGCTGCCCAGGAACGAAAATGTTTTTGGAAGCCAAATTTTTTTTTGAAACCAAATGCAAAAACGGAGACCAGGATGAGTTTGGGGATGAAATTCCATGTCTAAAAATGGTGTTGCTTCCACTTTTTAAAAATCAAGCCTTTTTGGTGCCTGGGGAAGAAGACGCCTGACTCCGTGGTCAGGAAAAATGCTGCCCAGGAACGAAAATGTTTTTGGAAGCCAAATTTTTTTTTGAAACCAAATGCAAAAACGGAGACCAGGATGAGTTTGGGGATGAAATTCCATGTCTAAAAATGGTGTTGCTTCCACTTTTTAAAAATCAAGCCTTTTTGGTGCCTGGGGAAGAAAACGCATCACGCCGTAGTGAGGAAAAATGCTGCCCATGAACCAAAATGTTTTTTGAAGCCAAATTTTTTTTTTTTTTTGAAACCAAATGTAAAAACGGAGACTGGGATGAGTTTCGGGATGAAATTCCATGTCTAAAAATGGTGTTGCTTCCACTTTTTAAAAATCAAGCATTTTTGGTGCCTGGGGAAGAAAACGCCTGACTCCGTGGTCAGGAAAACTGCTGCCCAGGAACGAAAATGTTTTTGGAAGCCAAATTTTTTTTTGAAACCAAATGCAAAAACGGAGACCAGGATGAGTTTGGGGATGAAATTCCATGTCTAAAAATGGTGTTGCTTCCACTTTTTAAAAATCGAGCCTTTTTGGTGCCTGGGGAAGAAAACGCCTGACTCCGTGGTCAGGAAAAATGCTGCCCAGGAACCAAAATGTTTTTTGAAGGAATTTTTTTTTTTTTGAAACCAAATGCAAAAACGGACACAAGGATGAGTTTCGGGATGAAATTCCATGTCTAAATATGGTGTTGCTTCCACTTTTTAAAAATCAAGCCTTTTTGGTGCCTGGGGAAGAAAACGCATCACGCCGTAGTCAGGAAAAATGCTGCCCAGGAACCAAAATGTTTTTTGAAGCCAATTTGTTTTTTTTTTTGAAACCAAATGCAAAAACGGAGACCAGGATGAATTTCGGGATGAAATTCCATGTCTAAAAATGTTGTTGCTTCCACTTTTTAAAAATCGAGCCTTTTTTGCCTGGGGAAGGAAATGCCTGTCTCCGCGGTCAGGAAAAATGCTGCCCAGGAACCAAAATGTTTTTTGAACAACTTTTTTTTTTGAAACCAAATACAAAAATGGACACAAGGATGAGTTTCAGAATTAAATTCCATGTCTAAAAATGGTGTTGCGTCCACTTTTTAAAAATCGAGCCTTTTTGGTGGCTGGGGAAGAATACGCCTGACTCCGTGGTCAGGAAAAATGCTGCCCAGGAACGAAAATGTTTTTGGAAGCCAAATTTTTTTTTGAAACCAAATGCAAAAACGGAGACCAGGATGAGTTTGGGGATGAAATTCCATGTCTAAAAATGGTGTTGCTTCCACTTTTTAAAAATGAAGCCTTTTCGGTGCCTGGGGAAGAAAACGCTTGACTCCATGGTCAGGAAAAATGCTGCCCAGGAACCAAAATGTTTTTTGAAGCCAAAAATTTTTTTTGAAACCAAGTGCAAAAACGGAGAGCAGGATGAGTTTCGGGATGAAATTCCATGTCTATAAATGGTGTTGCTTCCACTTTTTAAAAATCAAGCCTTTTTTGCCTGGGGAAGAAAACGCCTGACTCCGTGGTCAGGAAAAATACTGCCCAGGAACGAAAGTGTTTTTGGAAGCCAAATTTTTTTTTTGAAACCAAATGCAAAAACGGAGACTGGGATGAGTTTCGGGATGAAATTCCATGTCTAAAAATGGTGTTGCTTCCACTTTTTAAAAATCAAGCCTTTTTGGTGCCTGGGGAAGAAAACGCTTGACTCCATGGTCAGGAAAACTGCTGCCCAGGAACGAAAATGTTTTTGGAAGCCAAATTTTTTTTTGAAACCAAATGCAAAAACGGAGACCAGGATGAGTTTGGGGATGAAATTCCATGTCTAAAAATGGTGTTGCTTCCACTTTTTAAAAATCGAGCCTTTTTGGTGCCTGGGGAAGAAAACGCCTTACTCCGTGGTCAGGAAAAATGCTGCCCAGGAACCAAAATGTTTTTTGAAGCCAAAAATTTTTTTTGAAACCAAGTGCAAAAACAGAGACCAGGATGAGTTTTGGGATGAAATTCTATGTCTAAAAATGGTGTTGCTTCCACTTTTTAAAAATCAAGCCTTTTTGGTGCCTGGGGAAGAAAACGCCTGACTCCGTGGTCAGGAAAAATGCTGCCCAGGAACGAAAATGTTTTTGGAAGCCAAATTTTTTTTTGAAACCAAATGCAAAAACGAAGACCAGGATGAGTTTGGGGATGAAATTCCATGTCTAAAAATGGTGTTGCTTCCACTTTTTAAAAATCAAGCCTTTTTGGTGCCTGGGGAAGAAAACGCATCACGCCGTAGTGAGGAAAAATGCTGCCCAGGAACCAAAATGTTTTTTGAAGCCAATTTGTTTTTTTTTTTTGAAACCAAATGCAAAAACGGAGACCAGGATGAATTTTGGGATGAAATTCCATGTCTAAAAATGTTGTTGCTTCCACTTTTTAAAAATCGAGCCTTTTTTGCCTGGGGAAGGAAATGCCTGTCTCCGCAGTCAGGAAAAATGCTGCCCAGGAACCAAAATGTTTTTTGAACAACTTTTTTTTTTGAAACCAAATACAAAAATGGACACAAGGATGAGTTTCAGGATTAAATTCCATGTCTAAAAATGGTGTTGCTTCCACTTTTCAAAAATCAAGCCTTTTTTGTGCCTGGGGAAGAAAACGCCTGACTCCGTGGTCAGGAAAAATACTGCCCAGGAACGAAAATGTTTTTGGAAGCCAAATTTTTTTTTTGAAACCAAATGCAAAAACGGAGACTGGGATGAGTTTCGGGATGAAATTCCATGTCTAAAAATGGTGTTGCTTCCACTTTTTAAAAATCAAGCCTTTTTGGTGCCTGGGGAAGAAAACGCTTGACTCCATGGTCAGGAAAAATGCTGCCCATGAACCAAAATGTTTTTTGAGGCCAATTTTTTTTTTTTTTTGAAACCAAATGTAAAAACGGAGACTGGGATGAGTTTCGGGATGAAATTCCATGTCTAAAAATGGTGTTGCTTCCACTTTTTAAAAATCAAGCATTTTTGGTGCCTGGGGAAGAAAACGCCTGACTCCGTGGTCAGGAAAACTGCTGCCCAGGAACGAAAATGTTTTTGGAAGCCAAATTTTTTTTTGAAACCAAATGCAAAAACGGAGACCAGGATGAGTTTGGGGATGAAATTCCATGTCTAAAAATGGTGTTGCTTCCACTTTTTAAAAATCGAGCCTTTTTGGTGCCTGGGGAAGAAAACGCCTGACTCCGTGGTCAGGAAAAATGCTGCCCAGGAACCAAAATGTTTTTTGAAGGAATTTGTTTTTTTTTTTGAAACCAAATGCAAAAACGGAGACCAGGATGAATTTCGGGATGAAATTCCATGTCTAAAAATGTTGTTGCTTCCACTTTTTAAAAATCGAGCCTTTTTTGCCTGGGGAAGGAAATGCCTGTCTCCGCGGTCAGGAAAAATGCTGCCCACGAACCAAAATGTTTTTTGAACAACGTTTTTTTTTGAAACCAAATACAAAAATGGACACAAGGATGAGTTTCAGAATTAAATTCCATGTCTAAAAATGGTGTTGCGTCCACTTTTTGAAAATCGAGCCTTTTTGGTGGCTGGGGAAGAATACGCCTGACTCCGTGGTCAGGAAAAATGCTGCCCAGGAACGAAAATGTTTTTGGAAGCCAAATTTTTTTTTGAAACCAAATGCAAAAACGGAGACCAGGATGAGTTTGGGGATGAAATTCCATGTCTAAAAATGGTGTTGCTTCCACTTTTTAAAAATGAAGCCTTTTCGGTGCCTGGGGAAGAAAACGCTTGACTCCATGGTCAGGAAAAATGCTGCCCAGGAACCAAAATGTTTTTTGAAGCCAAAAATTTTTTTTGAAACCAAGTGCAAAAACGGAGAGCAGGATGAGTTTCGGGATGAAATTCCATGTCTATAAATGGTGTTGCTTCCACTTTTTAAAAATCAAGCCTTTTTTGCCTGGGGAAGAAAACGCCTGACTCCGTGGTCAGGAAAAATACTGCCCAGGAACGAAAGTGTTTTTGGAAGCCAAATTTTTTTTTTGAAACCAAATGCAAAAACGGAGACTGGGATGAGTTTCGGGATGAAATTCCATGTCTAAAAATGGTGTTGCTTCCACTTTTTAAAAATCAAGCCTTTTTGGTGCCTGGGGAAGAAAACGCTTGACTCCATGGTCAGGAAAACTGCTGCCCAGGAACGAAAATGTTTTTGGAAGCCAAATTTTTTTTTGAAACCAAATGCAAAAACGGAGACCAGGATGAGTTTGGGGATGAAATTCCATGTCTAAAAATGGTGTTGCTTCCACTTTTTAAAAATCGAGCCTTTTTGGTGCCTGGGGAAGAAAACGCCTTACTCCGTGGTCAGGAAAAATGCTGCCCAGGAACCAAAATGTTTTTTGAAGCCAAAAATTTTTTTTGAAACCAAGTGCAAAAACAGAGACCAGGATGAGTTTTGGGATGAAATTCTATGTCTAAAAATGGTGTTGCTTCCACTTTTTAAAAATCAAGCCTTTTTGGTGCCTGGGGAAGAAAACGCCTGACTCCGTGGTCAGGAAAAATGCTGCCCAGGAACGAAAATGTTTTTGGAAGCCAAATTTTTTTTTGAAACCAAATGCAAAAACGAAGACCAGGATGAGTTTGGGGATGAAATTCCATGTCTAAAAATGGTGTTGCTTCCACTTTTTAAAAATCAAGCCTTTTTGGTGCCTGGGGAAGAAAACGCATCACGCCGTAGTGAGGAAAAATGCTGCCCAGGAACCAAAATGTTTTTTGAAGCCAATTTGTTTTTTTTTTTTGAAACCAAATGCAAAAACGGAGACCAGGATGAATTTTGGGATGAAATAACATGTCTAAAAATGTTGTTGCTTCCACTTTTTAAAAATCGAGCCTTTTTTGCCTGGGGAAGGAAATGCCTGTCTCCGCGGTCAGGAAAAATGCTGCCCAGGAACCAAAATGTTTTTTGAACAACTTTTTTTTTTGAAACCAAATACAAAAATGGACACAAGGATGAGTTTCAGGATTAAATTCCATGTCTAAAAATGGTGTTGCTTCCACTTTTCAAAAATCAAGCCTTTTTTGTGCCTGGGGAAGAAAACGCCTGACTCCGTGGTCAGGAAAAATACTGCCCAGGAACGAAAATGTTTTTGGAAGCCAAATTTTTTTTTTGAAACCAAATACAAAAACGGAGACTGGGATGAGTTTTGGGATGAAATTCCATGTCTAAAAATGGTGTTGCTTCCACTTTTTAAAAATCAAGCCTTTTTGGTGCCTGGGGAAGAAAACGCCTGACTCTGTGGTCAGGAAAAATGCTGCCCAGGAACGAAAATGTTTTTGGAAGCCAAATTTTTTTTTGAAACCAAATGCAAAAACGGAGACCAGGATGAGTTTGGGGATGAAATTCCATGTCTAAAAATGGTGTTGCTTCCACTTTTTAAAAATCAAGCCTTTTTGGTGCCTGGGGAAGAAAACGCATCACGCCGTAGTGAGGAAAAATGCTGCCCAGGAACCAAAATGTTTTTTGAAGCCAATTTGTTTTTTTTTTTTTTGAAACCAAATGCAAAAACGGAGACCAGGATGAATTTTGGGATGAAATTCCATGTCTAAAAATGTTGTTGCTTCCACTTTTTAAAAATCGAGCCTTTTTTGCCTGGGGAAGGAAATGCCTGTCTCCGCAGTCAGGAAAAATGCTGCCCAGGAACCAAAATGTTTTTTGAACAACTTTTTTTTTTGAAACCAAATACAAAAATGGACACAAGGATGAGTTTCAGGATTAAATTCCATGTCTAAAAATGGTGTTGCTTCCACTTTTCAAAAATCAAGCCTTTTTTGTGCCTGGGGAAGAAAACGCCTGACTCCGTGGTCAGGAAAAATACTGCCCAGGAACGAAAATGTTTTTGGAAGCCAAATTTTTTTTTTGAAACCAAATGCAAAAACGGAGACTGGGATGAGTTTCGGGATGAAATTCCATGTCTAAAAATGGTGTTGCTTCCACTTTTTAAAAATCAAGCCTTTTTGGTGCCTGGGGAAGAAAACGCTTGACTCCATGGTCAGGAAAAATGCTGCCCATGAACCAAAATGTTTTTTGAGGCCAATTTTTTTTTTTTTTTTGAAACCAAATGTAAAAACGGAGACTGGGATGAGTTTCGGGATGAAATTCCATGTCTAAAAATGGTGTTGCTTCCACTTTTTAAAAATCAAGCATTTTTGGTGCCTGGGGAAGAAAACGCCTGACTCCGTGGTCAGGAAAACTGCTGCCCAGGAACGAAAATGTTTTTGGAAGCCAAATTTTTTTTTGAAACCAAATGCAAAAACGGAGACCAGGATGAGTTTGGGGATGAAATTCCATGTCTAAAAATGGTGTTGCTTCCACTTTTTAAAAATCGAGCCTTTTTGGTGCCTGGGGAAGAAAACGCCTGACTCCGTGGTCAGGAAAAATGCTGCCCAGGAACCAAAATGTTTTTTGAAGGAATTTGTTTTTTTTTTTGAAACCAAATGCAAAAACGGAGACCAGGATGAATTTCGGGATGAAATTCCATGTCTAAAAATGTTGTTGCTTCCACTTTTTAAAAATCGAGCCTTTTTTGCCTGGGGAAGGAAATGCCTGTCTCCGCGGTCAGGAAAAATGCTGCCCACGAACCAAAATGTTTTTTGAACAACGTTTTTTTTTGAAACCAAATACAAAAATGGACACAAGGATGAGTTTCAGAATTAAATTCCATGTCTAAAAATGGTGTTGCGTCCACTTTTTAAAAATCGAGACTTTTTGGTGGCTGGGGAAGAATACGCCTGACTCCGTGGTCAGGAAAAATGCTGCCCAGGAACGAAAATGTTTTTGGAAGCCAAATTTTTTTTTGAAACCAAATGCAAAAACGGAGACCAGGATGAGTTTGGGGATGAAATTCCATGTCTAAAAATGGTGTTGCTTCCACTTTTTAAAAATGAAGCCTTTTCGGTGCCTGGGGAAGAAAACGCTTGACTCCATGGTCAGGAAAAATGCTGCCCAGGAACCAAAATTTTTTTTGAAACCAAGTGCAAAAACGGAGACCAGGATGAGTTTCGGGATGAAATTCCATGTCTATAAATGGTGTTGCTTCCACTTTTTAAAAATCAAGCCTTTTTGGTGCCTGGGGAAGAAAACGCTTGACTCGATGGTCAGGAAAAATGCTGCCCAGGAACCAAAATGTTTTTTGAAGCCAAAAAATTTTTTTGAAACCAAGTGCAAAAACAGAGACCAGGATGAGTTTTGGGATGAAATTCTATGTCTAAAAATGGTGTTGCTTCCACTTTTTAAAAATCGAGCCTTTTTGGTGCCTGGGGAAGAAAACGCCTGACTCCGTGGTCAGGAAAAATGCTGCCCAGGAACGAAAATGTTTTTGGAAGCCAAATTTTTTTTTTTTTTGAAACCAAATGCAAAAACGGAGACCAGGATGAATTTCGGGATGAAATTCCATGTCTAAAAATGTTGTTGCTTCCACTTTTTAAAAATCGAGCCTTTTTTGCCTGGGGAAGGAAATGCCTGTCTCCGCGGTCAGGAAAAATGCTGCCCAGGAACCAAAATGTTTTTTGAACAACTTTTTTTTTTGAAACCAAATACAAAAATGGACACAAGGATGAGTTTCAGGATTAAATTCCATGTTTAAAAATGGTGTTGCTTCCACTTTTCAAAAATCAAGCCTTTTTGGTGCCTGGGGAAGAAAACGCCTGACTCCGTGGTCAGGAAAAATGCTGCCCAGGAACGAAAATGTTTTTGGAAGCCAAATTTTTTTTTGAAACCAAATGCAAAAACGGAGACCAGGATGAGTTTGGGGATGAAATTCCATGTCTAAAAATGGTGTTGCTTCCACTTTTTAAAAATCAAGCCTTTTTGGTGCCTGGGGAAGAAAACGCCTGACTCCGTGGTCAGGAAAAATACTGCCCAGGAACGAAAATGTTTTTGGAAGCCAAATTTTTTTTTTGAAACCAAATGCAAAAACAGAGACTGGGATGAGTTTCGGGATGAAATTCCATGTCTAAAAATGGTGTTGCTTCCACTTTTTAAAAATCAAGCCTTTTTGGTGCCTGGGGAAGAAAACGCTTGACTCCATGGTCAGGAAAAATGCTGCCCATGAACCAAAATGTTTTTTGAACAACTTTTTTTTTTGAAACCAAATACAAAAATGGACACAAGGATGAGTTTCAGGATTAAATTCCATGTTTAAAAATGGTGTTGCTTCCACTTTTCAAAAATCAAGCCTTTTTTGTGCCTGGGGAAGAAAACGCTTGACTCCATGGTCAGGAAAAATGCTGCCCAGGAACCAAAATGTTTTTTGAAGCCAAAAATTTTTTTGAAACCAAGTGTAAAAACGGAGACCAGGATGAGTTTCGGGTTGAAATTCCATGTCTAAAAATGGTGTTGCTTCCACTTTTTAAAAATCAAGCCTTTTTGGTGCCTGGGGAAGAAAACGCCTGACTCCGTGGTCAGGAAAAATGCTGCCCAGGAACGAAAATGTTTTTGGAAGCCAAATTTTTTTTTGAAACCAAATGCAAAAACGGAGACCAGGATGAGTTTGGGGATGAAATTCCATGTCTAAAAATGGTGTTGCTTCCACTTTTTAAAAATCAAGCCTTTTTGGTGCCTGGGGAAGAAAACGCCTGACTCCGTGGTCAGGAAAAATACTGCCCAGGAACGAAAATGTTTTTGGAAGCCAAATTTTTTTTTTGAAACCAAATGCAAAAACAGAGACTGGGATGAGTTTCGGGATGAAATTCCATGTCTAAAAATGGTGTTGCTTCCACTTTTTAAAAATCAAGCCTTTTTGGTGCCTGGGGAAGAAAACGCTTGACTCCATGGTCAGGAAAAATGCTGCCCATGAACCAAAATGTTTTTTGAAGCCAAATTTTTTTTTTTTTTGAAACCAAATGTAAAAACGGAGACCAGGATGAGTTTGGGGATGAAATTCCATGTCTAAAAATGGTGTTGCTTCCACTTTTTAAAAATCAAGCCTTTTTGGTGCCTGGGGAAGAAAACGCCTGACTCCGTGGTCAGGAAAAATGCTGCCCAGGAACGAAAATGTTTTTGGAAGCCAAATTTTTTTTTGAAACCAAATGCAAAAACGGAGACCAGGATGAGTTTGGGGATGAAATTCCATGTCTAAAAATGGTGTTGCTTCCACTTTTTAAAAATCAAGCCTTTTTGGTGCCTGGGGAAGAAAACGCATCACGCCGTAGTGAGGAAAAATGCTGCCCAGGAACCAAAATGTTTTTTGAAGCCAATTTGTTTTTTTTTTTGAAACCAAATGCAAAAACGGAGACCAGGATGAATTTCGGGATGAAATTCCATGTCTAAAAATGGTGTTGCTTCCACTTTTTAAAAATCAAGCCTTTTTGGTGCCTGGGGAAGAAAACGCTTGACTCCATGGTCAGGAAAAATGCTGCCCAGGAACCAAAATGTTTTTTGAACAACTTTTTTTTTTGAAACCAAATACAAAAATGGACACAAGGATGAGTTTCAGGATTAAATTCCATGTCTAAAAATGGTGTTGCTTCCACTTTTCAAAAATCAAGCCTTTTTTGTGCCTGGGGAAGAAAACGCCTGACTCCGTGGTCAGGAAAAATACTGCCCAGGAACGAAAATGTTTTTGGAAGCCAAATTTTTTTTTTGAAACCAAATGCAAAAACGGAGACTGGGATGAGTTTCGGGATGAAATTCCATGTCTAAAAATGGTGTTGCTTCCACTTTTTAAAAATCAAGCCTTTTTGGTGCCTGGGGAAGAAAACGCTTGACTCCATGGTCAGGAAAAATGCTGCCCATGAACCAAAATGTTTTTTGAAGCCAAATTTTTTTTTTTTTTTGAAACCAAATGTAAAAACGGAGACTGGGATGAGTTTCGGGATGAAATTCCATGTCTAAAAATGGTGTTGCTTCCACTTTTTAAAAATCAAGCATTTTTGGTGCCTGGGGAAGAAAACGCATCACGCCGTAGTCAGGAAAAATGCTGCCCAGGAACCAAAATGTTTTTTGAAGCCAATTTGTTTTTTTTTTTGAAACCAAATGCAAAAACGGAGACCAGGATGAATTTCGGGATGAAATTCCATGTCTAAAAATGTTGTTGCTTCCACTTTTTAAAAATCGAGCCTTTTTTGCCTGGGGAAGGAAATGCCTGTCTCCGCGGTCAGGAAAAATGCTGCCCAGGAACCAAAATGTTTTTTGAACAACGTTTTTTTTTGAAACCAAATACAAAAATGGACACAAGGATGAGTTTCAGAATTAAATTCCATGTCTAAAAATGGTGTTGCGTCCACTTTTTAAAAATCGAGCCTTTTTGGTGGCTGGGGAAGAATACGCCTGACTCCGTGGTCAGGAAAAATGCTGCCCAGGAACGAAAATGTTTTTGGAAGCCAAATTTTTTTTTGAAACCAAATGCAAAAACGGAGACCAGGATGAGTTTGGGGATGAAATTCCATGTCTAAAAATGGTGTTGCTTCCACTTTTTAAAAATGAAGCCTTTTCGGTGCCTGGGGAAGAAAACGCTTGACTCCATGGTCAGGAAAAATGCTGCCCAGGAACCAAAATGTTTTTTGAAGCCAAAAATTTTTTTTGAAACCAAGTGCAAAAACGGAGACCAGGATGAGTTTCGGGATGAAATTCCATGTCTATAAATGGTGTTGCTTCCACTTTTTAAAAATCAAGCCTTTTTGGTGCCTGGGGAAGAAAACGCTTGACTCGATGGTCAGGAAAAATGCTGCCCAGGAACCAAAATGTTTTTTGAAGCCAAAAAATTTTTTTGAAACCAAGTGCAAAAACAGAGACCAGGATGAGTTTTGGGATGAAATTCTATGTCTAAAAATGGTGTTGCTTCCACTTTTTAAAAATCGAGCCTTTTTGGTGCCTGGGGAAGGAAACGCTTGACTCCATGGTCAGGAAAAATGCTGCCCAGGAACGAAAATGTTTTTGGAAGCCAAATTTTTTTTTGAAACCAAATGCAAAAACGGAGACCAGGATGAGTTTGGGGATGAAATTCCATGTCTAAAAATGGTGTTGCTTCCACTTTTTAAAAATCAAGCCTTTTTGGTGCCTGGGGAAGAAAACGCCTGTCTCCGTGGTCAGGAAAAATGCTGCCCAGGAACGAAAATGTTTTTGGAAGCCAAATTTTTTTTTTTTTTGAAACCAAATGCAAAAACGGAGACCAGGATGAATTTCGGGATGAAATTCCATGTCTAAAAATGTTGTTGCTTCCACTTTTTAAAAATCGAGCCTTTTTTGCCTGGGGAAGGAAATGCCTGTCTCCGCGGTCAGGAAAAATGCTGCCCACGAACCAAAATGTTTTTTGAACAACGTTTTTTTTTGAAACCAAATACAAAAATGGACACAAGGATGAGTTTCAGGATTAAATTCCATGTCTAAAAATGGTGTTGCTTCCACTTTTCAAAAATCGAGCCTTTTTGGTGGCTGGGGAAGAATACGCCTGACTCCGTGGTCAGGAAAAATGCTGCCCAGGAACGAAAATGTTTTTGGAAGCCAAATTTTTTTTTGAAACCAAATGCAAAAACGGAGACCAGGATGAGTTTGGGGATGAAATTCCATGTCTAAAAATGGTGTTGCTTCCACTTTTTAAAAATGAAGCCTTTTCGGTGCCTGGGGAAGAAAACGCTTGACTCCATGGTCAGGAAAAATGCTGCCCAGGAACCAAAATGTTTTTTGAAGCCAAAAATTTTTTTTGAAACCAAGTGCAAAAACGGAGAGCAGGATGAGTTTCGGGATGAAATTCCATGTCTATAAATGGTGTTGCTTCCACTTTTTAAAAATCAAGCCTTTTTTGCCTGGGGAAGAAAACGCCTGACTCCGTGGTCAGGAAAAATACTGCCCAGGAACGAAAGTGTTTTTGGAAGCCAAATTTTTTTTTTGAAACCAAATGCAAAAACGGAGACTGGGATGAGTTTCGGGATGAAATTCCATGTCTAAAAATGGTGTTGCTTCCACTTTTTAAAAATCAAGCCTTTTTGGTGCCTGGGGAAGAAAACGCTTGACTCCATGGTCAGGAAAACTGCTGCCCAGGAACGAAAATGTTTTTGGAAGCCAAATTTTTTTTTGAAACCAAATGCAAAAACGGAGACCAGGATGAGTTTGGGGATGAAATTCCATGTCTAAAAATGGTGTTGCTTCCACTTTTTAAAAATCGAGCCTTTTTGGTGCCTGGGGAAGAAAACGCCTTACTCCGTGGTCAGGAAAAATGCTGCCCAGGAACCAAAATGTTTTTTGAAGCCAAAAATTTTTTTTGAAACCAAGTGCAAAAACAGAGACCAGGATGAGTTTTGGGATGAAATTCTATGTCTAAAAATGGTGTTGCTTCCACTTTTTAAAAATCAAGCCTTTTTGGTGCCTGGGGAAGAAAACGCCTGACTCCGTGGTCAGGAAAAATGCTGCCCAGGAACGAAAATGTTTTTGGAAGCCAAATTTTTTTTTGAAACCAAATGCAAAAACGAAGACCAGGATGAGTTTGGGGATGAAATTCCATGTCTAAAAATGGTGTTGCTTCCACTTTTTAAAAATCAAGCCTTTTTGGTGCCTGGGGAAGAAAACGCATCACGCCGTAGTGAGGAAAAATGCTGCCCAGGAACCAAAATGTTTTTTGAAGCCAATTTGTTTTTTTTTTTTTGAAACCAAATGCAAAAACGGAGACCAGGATGAATTTTGGGATGAAATAACATGTCTAAAAATGTTGTTGCTTCCACTTTTTAAAAATCGAGCCTTTTTTGCCTGGGGAAGGAAATGCCTGTCTCCGCGGTCAGGAAAAATGCTGCCCAGGAACCAAAATGTTTTTTGAACAACTTTTTTTTTTGAAACCAAATACAAAAATGGACACAAGGATGAGTTTCAGGATTAAATTCCATGTCTAAAAATGGTGTTGCTTCCACTTTTCAAAAATCAAGCCTTTTTTGTGCCTGGGGAAGAAAACGCCTGACTCCGTGGTCAGGAAAAATACTGCCCAGGAACGAAAATGTTTTTGGAAGCCAAATTTTTTTTTTGAAACCAAATACAAAAACGGAGACTGGGATGAGTTTCGGGATGAAATTCCATGTCTAAAAATGGTGTTGCTTCCACTTTTTAAAAATCAAGCCTTTTTGGTGCCTGGGGAAGAAAACGCCTGACTCTGTGGTCAGGAAAAATGCTGCCCAGGAACGAAAATGTTTTTGGAAGCCAAATTTTTTTTTGAAACCAAATGCAAAAACGGAGACCAGGATGAGTTTGGGGATGAAATTCCATGTCTAAAAATGGTGTTGCTTCCACTTTTTAAAAATCAAGCCTTTTTGGTGCCTGGGGAAGAAAACGCATCACGCCGTAGTGAGGAAAAATGCTGCCCAGGAACCAAAATGTTTTTGGAAGCCAAATTTTTTTTTGAAACCAAATGCAAAAACGGAGACCGGGATGAGTTTGGGGATGAAATTCCATGTCTAAAAATGGTTTTGCTTCCACTTTTTAAAAATCAAGCCTTTTTGGTGCCTGGGGAAGAAAACGCCTGACTCCGTGGTCAGGAAAAATGCTGCCCAGGAACGAAAATGTTTTTGGAAGCCAAATTTTTTTTTGAAACCAAATGCAAAAACGGAGACCAGGATGAGTTTGGGGATGAAATTCCAAGTCTAAAAATGGTGTTGCTTCCACTTTTTAAAAATCAAGCCTTTTCGGTGCCTGGGGAAGAAAACGCTTGACTCCATGGTCAGGAAAAATGCTGCCCAGGAACCAAAATGTTTTTTTAAGAACGTTTTTTTTGAAACCAAATGCAAAAACGGAGACCAGGATGAGTTTGGGGATGGAATTCCATGTCTAAAAATGGTGTTGCTTCCACTTTTTAAAAATCAAGCCTTTTTTCCCTGGGGAAGAAAATGCCTGACTCCGCGGTCAGGAAAAATGCTGCCCAGGAAGCAAAAGGTTTTTTGAAGCCAAATTTTTTTTTTTTTGAAACCAAATGCAAAAACGGAGACCAGGATGAATTTCGGGATGAAATTCCATGTCTAAAAATGGTGTTACTTCCACTTTTTAAAAATCAAGCCTTTTTTCCCTGGGGAAGAAAATGCCTGACTCCGCGGTCAGGAAAAATGCTGCCCAGGAAGCAAAAGGTTTTTGGAAGCCAAATTTTTTTTCTTTTTAAACCAAATGTAAAAACGGAGACTGGGATGAGTTTGGGGATGAAATTCCATGTCTAAAAATGGTGTTGCTTACACTTTTTAAAATCGAGCCTTTTTGGTGCCTGGGGAAGAAAACGCCTGACTCCGTGGTCAGAAAAAATGCTGCCCAGGAACGAAAATGTTTTTGGAAGCCAAATTTTTTTTTGAAACCAAATGCAAAAACGGAGACCAGGATGAGTTTGGGGATGAAATTCCATGTCTAAAAATGGTGTTGCTTCCACTTTTTAAAAATCGAGCCTTTTCGTTGAATGGGGAAGAAAACGCTTGACTCCATGGTCAGGAAAAATGCTGCCCAGGAACCAAAATGTTTTTTGAAGCCAAAAATTTTTTTTGAAACCAAGTGCAAAAACGGAGACCAGGATGAGTTTGGGGATGAAATTCCATGTCTAAAAATGGTGTTGCTTCCACTTTTTAAAAATCAAGCCTTTTTGGTGCCTGGGGAAGAAAACGCCTGACTCCGTGGTCAGGAAAAATGCTGCCCAGGAACTAAAACGTTTTTGGAAGCCAAATTTTTTTTTGAAACCAAATGCAAAAACGGAGACCAGGATGAGTTTGGGGATGAAATTCCATGTCTAAAAATGGTGTTGCTTCCACTTTTTAAAAATCAAGCCTTTTATGCCTGGGGAAGGAAATGCCTGTCTCCGCGGTCAGGAAAAATGCTGCCCAGGAACCAAAATGTTTTTGGAAGCCAAATTTTTTTTTGAAACCAAATGCAAAAACGGAGACCGGGATGAGTTTGGGGATGAAATTCCATGTCTAAAAATGGTTTTGCTTCCACTTTTTAAAAATCAAGCCTTTTTGGTGCCTGGGGAAGAAAACGCCTGACTCCGTGGTCAGGAAAAATGCTGCCCAGGAACGAAAATGTTTTTGGAAGCCAAATTTTTTTTTGAAACCAAATGCAAAAACGGAGACCAGGATGAGTTTGGGGATGAAATTCCAAGTCTAAAAATGGTGTTGCTTCCACTTTTTAAAAATCAAGCCTTTTCGGTGCCTGGGGAAGAAAACGCTTGACTCCATGGTCAGGAAAAATGCTGCCCAGGAACGAAAATGTTTTTTGAAGCCAAAAATTTTTTTTGAAACCAAGTTCAAAAACAGAGACCAGGATGAGTTTCGGGATGAAATTCCATGTCTATAAATGGTGTTGCTTCCACTTTTTAAAAATCAAGCCTTTTTGGTGCCTGGGGAAGAAAACGCTTGACTCCATTGTCAGGAAAAATGCTGCCCAGGAACCAAAATGTTTTTTGAAGCCAAAAATTTTTTTTGAAACCAAGTGCAAAAACAGAGACCAGGATGAGTTTTGGGATGAAATTCCATGTCTAAAAATGGTTTTGCTTCCACTTTTTAAAAATCAAGCCTTTTTGGTGCCTGGGGAAGAAAACGCATCACGCCGTAGTCAGGAAAAATGCTGCCCAGGAACCAAAATGTTTTTTGAAGCCAATTTGTTGTTTTTTTTTGAAACCAAATGCAAAAACGGAGACCAGGATGAGTTTGGGGATGGAATTCCATGTCTAAAAATGGTGTTGCTTCCACTTTTTAAAAATCAAGCCTTTTTTCCCTGGGGAAGAAAATGCCTGACTCCGCGGTCAGGAAAAATGCTGCCCAGGAAGCAAAAGGTTTTTTGAAGCCAAATTTTTTTTTTTTTTGAAACCAAATGCAAAAACGGAGACCAGGATGAATTTCGGGATGAAATTCCATGTCTAAAAATGGTGTTGCTTCCACTTTTTAAAAATCAAGCCTTTTTTCCCTGGGGAAGAAAATGCCTGACTCCGCGGTCAGGAAAAATGCTGCCCAGGAAGCAAAAGGTTTTTGGAAGCCAAATTTTTTTTCTTTTTAAACCAAATGTAAAAACGGAGACTGGGATGAGTTTGGGGATGAAATTCCATGTCTAAAAATGGTGTTGCTTACACTTTTTAAAAATCGAGCCTTTTTGGTGCCTGGGGAAGAAAACGCCTGACTCCGTGGTCAGGAAAAATGCTGCCCAGGAACGAAAATGTTTTTGGAAGCCAAATTTTTTTTTGAAACCAAATGCAAAAACGGAGACCAGGATGAGTTTGGGGATGAAATTCCATGTCTAAAAATGGTGTTGCTTCCACTTTTTAAAAATCGAGCCTTTTCGTTGAATGGGGAAGAAAACGCTTGACTCCATGGTCAGGAAAAATGCTGCCCAGGAACCAAAATGTTTTTTGAAGCCAAAAATTTTTTTTGAAACCAAGTGCAAAAACGGAGACCAGGATGAGTTTGGGGATGAAATTCCATGTCTAAAAATGGTGTTGCTTCCACTTTTTAAAAATCAAGCCTTTTTGGTGCCTGGGGAAGAAAACGCCTGACTCCGTGGTCAGGAAAAATGCTGCCCAGGAACTAAAACGTTTTTGGAAGCCAAATTTTTTTTTGAAACCAAATGCAAAAACGGAGACCAGGATGAGTTTGGGGATGAAATTCCATGTCTAAAAATGGTGTTGCTTCCACTTTTTAAAAATCAAGCCTTTTATGCCTGGGGAAGGAAATGCCTGTCTCCGCGGTCAGGAAAAATGCTGCCCAGGAACCAAAATGTTTTTGGAAGCCAAATTTTTTTTTGAAACCAAATGCAAAAACGGAGACCGGGATGAGTTTGGGGATGAAATTCCATGTCTAAAAATGGTTTTGCTTCCACTTTTTAAAAATCAAGCCTTTTTGGTGCCTGGGGAAGAAAACGCCTGACTCCGTGGTCAGGAAAAATGCTGCCCAGGAACGAAAATGTTTTTGGAAGCCAAATTTTTTTTTGAAACCAAATGCAAAAACGGAGACCAGGATGAGTTTGGGGATGAAATTCCAAGTCTAAAAATGGTGTTGCTTCCACTTTTTAAAAATCAAGCCTTTTCGGTGCCTGGGGAAGAAAACGCTTGACTCCATGGTCAGGAAAAATGCTGCCCAGGAACCAAAATGTTTTTTTAAGAACTTTTTTTTTTGAAACCAAATGCAAAAACGGAGACCAGGATGAGTTTGGGGATGGAATTCCATGTCTAAAAATGGTGTTGCTTCCACTTTTTAAAAATCAAGCCTTTTTTCCCTGGGGAAGAAAATGCCTGACTCCGCGGTCAGGAAAAATGCTGCCCAGGAAGCAAAAGGTTTTTTGAAGCCAAATTTTTTTTTTTTTGAAACCAAATGCAAAAACGGAGACCAGGATGAATTTCGGGATGAAATTCCATGTCTAAAAATGGTGTTGCTTCCACTTTTTAAAAATCAAGCCTTTTTTCCCTGGGGAAGAAAATGCCTGACTCCGCGGTCAGGAAAAATGCTGCCCAGGAAGCAAAAGGTTTTTGGAAGCCAAATTTTTTTTCTTTTTAAACCAAATGTAAAAACGGAGACTGGGATGAGTTTGGGGATGAAATTCCATGTCTAAAAATGGTGTTGCTTACACTTTTTAAAAATCGAGCCTTTTTGGTGCCTGGGGAAGAAAACGCCTGACTCCGTGGTCAGAAAAAATGCTGCCCAGGAACGAAAATGTTTTTGGAAGCCAAATTTTTTTTTGAAACCAAATGCAAAAACGGAGACCAGGATGAGTTTGGGGATGAAATTCCATGTCTAAAAATGGTGTTGCTTCCACTTTTTAAAAATCGAGCCTTTTCGTTGAATGGGGAAGAAAACGCTTGACTCCATGGTCAGGAAAAATGCTGCCCAGGAACCAAAATGTTTTTTGAAGCCAAAAATTTTTTTTGAAACCAAGTGCAAAAACGGAGACCAGGATGAGTTTGGGGATGAAATTCCATGTCTAAAAATGGTGTTGCTTCCACTTTTTAAAAATCAAGCCTTTTTGGTGCCTGGGGAAGAAAACGCCTGACTCCGTGGTCAGGAAAAATGCTGCCCAGGAACTAAAACGTTTTTGGAAGCCAAATTTTTTTTTGAAACCAAATGCAAAAACGGAGACCAGGATGAGTTTGGGGATGAAATTCCATGTCTAAAAATGGTGTTGCTTCCACTTTTTAAAAATCAAGCCTTTTATGCCTGGGGAAGGAAATGCCTGTCTCCGCGGTCAGGAAAAATGCTGCCCAGGAACCAAAATGTTTTTGGAAGCCAATTTTTTTTTTGAAACCAAATGCAAAAACGGAGACCGGGATGAGTTTGGGGATGAAATTCCATGTCTAAAAATGGTTTTGCTTCCACTTTTTAAAAATCAAGCCTTTTTGGTGCCTGGGGAAGAAAACGCCTGACTCCGTGGTCAGGAAAAATGCTGCCCAGGAACGAAAATGTTTTTGGAAGCCAAATTTTTTTTTGAAACCAAATGCAAAAACGGAGACCAGGATGAGTTTGGGGATGAAATTCCAAGTCTAAAAATGGTGTTGCTTCCACTTTTTAAAAATCAAGCCTTTTCGGTGCCTGGGGAAGAAAACGCTTGACTCCATGGTCAGGAAAAATGCTGCCCAGGAACGAAAATGTTTTTTGAAGCCAAAAATTTTTTTTGAAACCAAGTGCAAAAACAGAGACCAGGATGAGTTTCGGGATGAAATTCCATGTCTATAAATGGTGTTGCTTCCACTTTTTAAAAATCAAGCCTTTTTGGTGCCTGGGGAAGAAAACGCTTGACTCCATTGTCAGGAAAAATGCTGCCCAGGAACCAAAAAGTTTTTTGAAGCCAAAAATTTTTTTTGAAACCAAGTGCAAAAACAGAGACCAGGATGAGTTTTGGGATGAAATTCCATGTCTAAAAATGGTTTTGCTTCCACTTTTTAAAAATCAAGCCTTTTTGGTGCCTGGGGAAGAAAACGCATCACGCCGTAGTCAGGAAAAATGCTGCCCAGGAACCAAAATGTTTTTTGAAGCCAATTTGTTTTTTTTTTTTGAAACCAAATGCAAAAACGGAGACCAGGATGAATTTCGGGATGAAATTCCATGTCTAAAAATGTTGTTGCTTCCACTTTTTAAAAATCGAGCCTTTTTTGCCTGGGGAAGGAAATGCCTGTCTCCGCGGTCAGGAAAAATGCTGCCCAGGAACCAAAATGTTTTTTGAACAACTTTTTTTTTTGAAACCAAATACAAAAATGGACACAAGGATGAGTTTCAGGATTAAATTCCATGTCTAAAAATGGTGTTGCTTCCACTTTTTAAAAATCAAGCCTTTTATGCCTGGGGAAGGAAATGCCTGTCTCCGCGGTCAGGAAAAATGCTGCCCAGGAACCAAAATGTTTTTGGAAGCCAATTTTTTTTTTGAAACCAAATGCAAAAACGGAGACCGGGATGAGTTTGGGGATGAAATTCCATGTCTAAAAATGGTTTTGCTTCCACTTTTTAAAAATCAAGCCTTTTTGGTGCCTGGGGAAGAAAACGCCTGACTCCGTGGTCAGGAAAAATGCTGCCCAGGAACGAAAATGTTTTTGGAAGCCAAATTTTTTTTTGAAACCAAATGCAAAAACGGAGACCAGGATGAGTTTGGGGATGAAATTCCAAGTCTAAAAATGGTGTTGCTTCCACTTTTTAAAAATCAAGCCTTTTCGGTGCCTGGGGAAGAAAACGCTTGACTCCATGGTCAGGAAAAATGCTGCCCAGGAACGAAAATGTTTTTTGAAGCCAAAAATTTTTTTTGAAACCAAGTGCAAAAACAGAGACCAGGATGAGTTTCGGGATGAAATTCCATGTCTATAAATGGTGTTGCTTCCACTTTTTAAAAATCAAGCCTTTTTGGTGCCTGGGGAAGAAAACGCTTGACTCCATTGTCAGGAAAAATGCTGCCCAGGAACCAAAAAGTTTTTTGAAGCCAAAAATTTTTTTTGAAACCAAGTGCAAAAACAGAGACCAGGATGAGTTTTGGGATGAAATTCCATGTCTAAAAATGGTTTTGCTTCCACTTTTTAAAAATCAAGCCTTTTTGGTGCCTGGGGAAGAAAACGCATCACGCCGTAGTCAGGAAAAATGCTGCCCAGGAACCAAAATGTTTTTTGAAGCCAATTTGTTTTTTTTTTTTGAAACCAAATGCAAAAACGGAGACCAGGATGAATTTCGGGATGAAATTCCATGTCTAAAAATGTTGTTGCTTCCACTTTTTAAAAATCGAGCCTTTTTTGCCTGGGGAAGGAAATGCCTGTCTCCGCGGTCAGGAAAAATGCTGCCCAGGAACCAAAATGTTTTTTGAACAACTTTTTTTTTTGAAACCAAATACAAAAATGGACACAAGGATGAGTTTCAGGATTAAATTCCATGTCTAAAAATGGTGTTGCGTCCACTTTTTAAAAATCGAGCCTTTTTGGTGGCTGGGGAAGAATACGCCTGACTCCGTGGTCAGGAAAAATGCTGCCCAGGAACGAAAATGTTTTTGGAAGCCAAATTTTTTTTTGAAACCAAATGCAAAAACGGAGACCAGGATGAGTTTGGGGATGAAATTCCATGTCTAAAAATGGTGTTGCTTCCACTTTTTAAAAATCGAGCCTTTTTGGTGCCTGGGGAAGAAAACGCTTGACTCCATGGTCAGGAAAAATGCTGCCCAGGAACCAAAATGTTTTTTGAAGCCCAAAATTTTTTTTGAAACGAAGTGCAAAAACAGAGACCAGGATGAGTTTTGGGATGAAATTCTATGTCTAAAAATGGTGTTGCTTCCACTTTTTAAAAATCAAGCCTTTTTGGTGCCTGGGGAAGGAAACGCTTGACTCCGCAGTCAGGAAAAATGCTGCCCAGGAACGAAAATGTTTTTGGAAGCCAAATTTTTTTTTGAAACCAAATGCAAAAACGGAGACCGGGATGAGTTTGGGGATGAAATTCCATTTCTAAAAATGGTTTTGCTTCCACTTTTTAAAAATCAAGCCTTTTTGGTGCCTGGGGGAAGAAAATGCCTGACTCCGTGGTCAGGAAAAATGCTGCCCAGGAACGAAAATGTTTTTGGAAGCCAAATTTTTTTTTGAAACCAAATGCAAAAACGGAGACCAGGATGAGTTTGGGGATGAAATTCCATGTCTAAAAATGGTGTTGCTTCCACTTTTTAAAAATCAATCCTTTTTGGTGCCTGAGGAAGAAAACGCCTGACTCCGCAGTGAGGAAAAATGCTGCCCAGGAACCAAAATGTTTTTTTAAGAACTTTTTTTTTTGAAACCAAATGCAAAAACGGAGACCAGGATGAGTTTGGGGATGAAATTCCATGTCTAAAAATGGTGTTGCTTCCACTTTTTAAAAATCAAGCCTTTTCGGTGCCTGGGGAAGAAAACGCTTGACTCCATGGTCAGGAAAAATGCTGCCCAGGAACGAAAATGTTTTTTGAAGCCAAAAATTTTTTTTGAAACCAAGTGCAAAAACGGAGACCAGGATGAGTTTTGGGATGAAATTCCATGTCTAAAAATGGTTTTGCTTCCACTTTTTAAAAATCAAGCCTTTTTGGTGCCTGGGGAAGAAAACGCCTGACTCCGTGGTCAGGAAAAATGCTGCCCAGGAACGAAAATGTTTTTGGAAGCCAAATTTTTTTTTGAAACCAAATGCAAAAACGGAGACCAGGATGAGTTTGGGGATGAAATTCCATGTCTAAAAATGGTGTTGCTTCCACTTTTTAAAAATCAAGCCTTTTTGGTGCCTGGGGAAGAAAACGCATCACGCCGTAGTCAGGAAAAATGCTGCCCAGGAACCAAAATGTTTTTTGAAGCCAATTTGTTTTTTTTTTTGAAACCAAATGCAAAAACGGAGACCAGGATGAATTTCGGGATGAAATTCCATGTCTAAAAATGGTGTTGCTTCCACTTTTTAAAAATCAAGCCTTTTTGGTGCCTGAGGAAGAAAACGCCTGACTCCGCAGTGAGGAAAAATGCTGCCCAGGAACCAAAATGTTTTTTTAAGAACTTTTTTTTTTGAAACCAAATGCAAAAACGGAGACCAGGATGAGTTTGGGGATGAAATTCCATGTCTAAAAATGGTGTTGCTTCCACTTTTTAAAAATCAAGCCTTTTCGGTGCCTGGGGAAGAAAACGCTTGACTCCATGGTCAGGAAAAATGCTGCCCAGGAACGAAAATGTTTTTTGAAGCCAAAAAATTTTTTTGAAACCAAGTGCAAAAACGGAGACCAGGATGAGTTTTGGGATGAAATTCCATGTCTAAAAATGGTTTTGCTTCCACTTTTTAAAAATCAAGCCTTTTTGGTGCCTGGGGAAGAAAACGCCTGACTCCGTGGTCAGGAAAAATGCTGCCCAGGAACGAAAATGTTTTTGGAAGCCAAATTTTTTTTTGAAACCAAATGCAAAAACGGAGACCAGGATGAGTTTGGGGATGAAATTCCATGTCTAAAAATGGTGTTGCTTCCACTTTTTAAAAATCAAGCCTTTTTGGTGCCTGGGGAAGAAAACGCATCACGCCGTAGTCAGGAAAAATGCTGCCCAGGAACCAAAATGTTTTTTGAAGCCAATTTGTTTTTTTTTTTGAAACCAAATGCAAAAACGGAGACCAGGATGAATTTCGGGATGAAATTCCATGTCTAAAAATGTTGTTGCTTCCACTTTTTAAAAATCGAGCCTTTTTTGCCTGGGGAAGGAAATGCCTGTCTCCGCGGTCAGGAAAAATGCTGCCCAGGAACCAAAATGTTTTTTGAACAACTTTTTTTTTTGAAACCAAATACAAAAATGGACACAAGGATGAGTTTCAGGATTAAATTCCATGTCTAAAAATGGTGTTGCGTCCACTTTTTAAAAATCGAGCCTTTTTGGTGGCTGGGGAAGAATACGCCTGACTCCGTGGTCAGGAAAAATGCTGCCCAGGAACGAAAATGTTTTTGGAAGCCAAATTTTTTTTTGAAACCAAATGCAAAAACGGAGACCAGGATGAGTTTGGGGATGAAATTCCATGTCTAAAAATGGTGTTGCTTCCACTTTTTAAAAATCGAGCCTTTTTTGCCTGGGGAAGGAAATGCCTGTCTCCGCGGTCAGGAAAAATGCTGCCCAGGAACCAAAATGTTTTTTGAACAACTTTTTTTTTTGAAACCAAATACAAAAATGGACACAAGGATGAGTTTCAGGATTAAATTCCATGTCTAAAAATGGTGTTGCGTCCACTTTTTAAAAATCGAGCCTTTTTGGTGCCTGGGGAAGAATACGCCTGACTCCGTGGTCAGGAAAAATGCTGCCCAGGAACGAAAATGTTTTTGGAAGCCAAATTTTTTTTTGAAACCAAATGCAAAAACGGAGAC
The DNA here is from genome assembly GCA_037215915.1 of Pantherophis vulpinus. NCBI lineage: Eukaryota > Metazoa > Chordata > Lepidosauria > Squamata > Colubridae > Pantherophis > Pantherophis vulpinus. Next base: position 1,913,865 of record JAXLNS010000018.1, on the reverse strand, counting down.
CAGGATGAGTTTGGGGATGAAATTCCATGTCTAAAAATGGTTTTGCTTCCACTTTTTAAAAATCAAGCCTTTTTGGTGCCTGGGGAAGAAAACGCCTGACTCCGTAGTCAGGAAAAATGCTGCCCAGGAACCAAAATGTTTTTTGAAGCCAATTTGTTTGTTTTTTTTGAAACCAAATGCAAAAACGGAGACCAGGATGAATTTCGGGATGAAATTCCATGTCTAAAAATGGTGTTGCTTCCACTTTTTAAAAATCAAGCCTTTTTGGTGCCTGGGGAAGAAATCCGGTGACTCCGCGGTCAGGAAAAATACTACCCAGGAACGAAAATGTTTTTGGAAGCCAATTTTTTTTTTTGAAACCAAATGCAAAAACGGAGACTGGGATGAGTTTCGGGATGAAATTCCATGTCTAAAAATGGTGTTGCTTCCACTTTTTAAAAATCAAGCCTTTTTGGTGCCTGAGGAAGAAAACGCCTGACTCCGCAGTGAGGAAAAATGCTGCCCAGGAACCAAAATCTTTTTTTAAGAACTTTTTTTTTTGAAACCAAATGCAAAAACGGAGACCAGGATGAGTTTGGGGATGAAATTCCATGTCTAAAAATGGTGTTGCTTCCACTTTTTAAAAATCAAGCCTTTTTTCCCTGGGGAAGAAAATGCCTGACTCTGCGGTCAGGAAAAATGCTGCCCAGGAAGCAAAATGTTTTTTGAAGCCAATTTTTTTTTTTTTTTGAAACCAAATGCAAAAACGGAGACCAGGATGAATTTCGGGATGAAATTCCATGTCTAAAAATGGTGTTGCTTCCACTTTTTAAAAATCAAGCCTTTTTGGAGCCTGGGGAAGAAATCCGGTGACTCCGCGGTCAGGAAAAATACTGCCCAGGAACGAAAATGTTTTTGGAAGCCAATTTTTTTTTTTGAAACCAAATGCAAAAACGGAGACTGGGATGAGTTTCGGGATGAAATTCCATGTCTAAAAATGGTGTTGCTTCCACTTTTTAAAAATCAAGCCTTTTTGGTGCCTGAGGAAGAAAACGCCTGACTCCGCAGTGAGGAAAAATGCTGCCCAGGAACCAAAATGTTTTTTTAAGAAGTTTTTTTTTTGAAACCAAATGCAAAAACGGAGACCAGGATGAGTTTGGGGATGAAATTCCATGTCTAAAAATGGTGTTGCTTCCACTTTTTAAAAATCAAGCCTTTTTTCCCTGGGGAAGAAAATGCCTGACTCTGCGGTCAGGAAAAATGCTGCCCAGGAAGCAAAAGGTTTTTTGAAGCCAATTTTTTTTTTTTTGAAACCAAATGCAAAAACGGAGACCAGGATGAATTTCGGGATGAAATTCCATGTCTAAAAATGGTGTTGCTTCCACTTTTTAAAAATCGAGCCTATTTTGCCTGGGGAAGGAAATGCCTGTCTCCGCGGTCAGGAAAAATGCTGCCCAGGAACCAAAATGTTTTTTGAAAAACTTTTTTTTTTGAAACCAAATACAAAAATGGACACAAGGATGAGTTTCAGGATTAAATTCCATGTCTAAAAATGGTGTTGCGTCCACTTTTTAAAAATCGAGCCTTTTTGGTGCCTGGGGAAGAAAACGCCTGACTCCGTGGTCAGGAAAAATGCTGCCCAGGAACGAAAATGTTTTTTGAAGCCAAAAATTTTTTTTGAAACCAAGTGCAAAAACGGAGACCAGGATGAGTTTCGGGATGAAATTCCATGTCTATAAATGGTGTTGCTTCCACTTTTTAAAAATCAAGCCTTTTTGGTGCCTGGGGAAGAAAACGCTTGACTCCATGGTCAGGAAAAATGCTGCCCAGGAACCAAAATGTTTTTTGAAGCCAAAAATTTTTTTTGAAACCAAGTGCAAAAACAGAGACCAGGATGAGTTTTGGGATGAAATTCTATATCTAAAAATGGTGTTGCTTCCACTTTTTAAAAATCGAGCCTTTTTGGTGCCTGGGGAAGAAAACGCCTGACTCCGTGGTCAGGAAAAATGCTGCCCAGGAACGAAAATGTTTTTGGAAGCCGAATTTTTTTTTGAAACCAAATGCAAAAACGGAGACCGGGATGAGTTTGGGGATGAAATTCCATGTCTAAAAATGGTGTTGCTTCCACTTTTTAAAAATCAAGCCTTTTTGGTGCCTGGGGGAAGAAAACGCCTGACTCCATGGTCAGGAAAAATGCTGCCCAGGAACGAAAATGTTTTTGGAAGCCAAATTTTTTTTTGAAACCAAATGCAAAAACGGAGACCAGGATGAGTTTGGGGATGAAATTTCATGTCTAAAAATGGTGTTGCTTCCACTTTTTAAAAATCAAGCCTTTTTGGTGCCTGGGGAAGAAAACGCATCACGCCGTAGTCAGGAAAAATGCTGCCCAGGAACCAAAATGTTTTTTGAAGCCAATTTGTTTTTTTTTTTTTGAAACCAAATGCAAAAACGGAGACCAGGATGAATTTCGGGATGAAATTCCATGTCTAAAAATGTTGTTGCTTCCACTTTTTAAAAATCGAGCCTTTTTTGCCTGGGGAAGGAAATGCCTGTCTCCGCGGTCAGGAAAAATGCTGCCCAGGAACCAAAATGTTTTTTGAACAACTTTTTTTTTTGAAACCAAATACAAAAATGGACACAAGGATGAGTTTCAGGATTAAATTCCATGTCTAAAAATGGTGTTGCGTCCACTTTTTAAAAATCGAGCCTTTTTGGTGGCTGGGGAAGAATACGCCTGACTCCGTGGTCAGGAAAAATGCTGCCCAGGAACGAAAATGTTTTTGGAAGCCAAATTTTTTTTTGAAACCAAATGCAAAAACGGAGACCAGGATGAGTTTGGGGATGAAATTCCATGTCTAAAAATGGTGTTGCTTCCACTTTTTAAAAATCGAGCCTTTTTGGTGCCTGGGGAAGAAAACGCTTGACTCCATGGTCAGGAAAAATGCTGCCCAGGAACCAAAATGTTTTTGGAAGCCAATTTTTTTTTTTTGAAACCAAATGCAAAAACGGAGACTGGGATGAGTTTCGGGATGAAATTCCATGTCTAAAAATGGTGTTCCTTCCACTTTTTAAAAATCAAGCCTTTTTGGTGCCTGAGGAAGAAAACGCCTGACTCCGCAGTGAGGAAAAATGCTGCCCAGGAACCAAAATGTTTTTTTAAGACCTTTTTTTTTTTAAACCAAATGCAAAAACGGAGACCAGGATGAGTTTGGGGATGAAATTCCATGTCTAAAAATGGTGTTGCTTCCACTTTTTAAAAATCAAGCCTTTTTTCCCTGGGGAAGAAAATGCCTGACTCCGCGGTCAGGAAAAATGCTGCCCAGGAAGCAAAAGGTTTTTTGAAGCCAATTTTTTTTTTTTTTGAAACCAAATGCAAAAACGGAGACCAGGATGAATTTCGGGATGAAATTCCATGTCTAAAAATGGTGTTGCTTCCACTTTTTAAAAATCGAGCCTATTTTGCCTGGGGAAGGAAATGCCTGTCTCCGCGGTCAGGAAAAATGCTGCCCAGGAACCAAAATGTTTTTTGAAAAACTTTTTTTTTTGAAACCAAATACAAAAATGGACACAAGGATGAGTTTTGGGATGAAATTCCATGTCTAAAAATGGTGTTGCGTCCACTTTTTAAAAATCGAGCCTTTTTGGTGCCTGGGGAAGGAAACGCTTGACTCCATGGTCAGGAATAATGCTGCCCACGAACGAAAATGTTTTTGGAAGCCAAATTTTTTTTTGAAACCAAATGCAAAAACGGAGACCAGGATGAGTTTGGGGATGAAATTCCATGTCTAAAAATGGTGTTGCTTCCACTTTTTAAAAATCAAGCCTTTTTGGTGCCTGGGGAAGAAAACGCCTGACTCCGTGGTCAGGAAAAATGCTTCCCAGGAATGAAAATGTTTTTGGAAGCCAAATTTTTTTTTGAAACCAAATGCAAAAACGGAGACCAGGATGAGTTTGGGGATGAAATTCCATGTCTAAAAATGGTGTTGCTTCCACTTTTTAAAAATCAAGCCTTTTTGGTGCCTGGGGAAGAAAACGCATCACGCCGTAGTGAGGAAAAATGCTGCCCATGAACCAAAATGTTTTTTGAAGCCAAATTTTTTTTTGAAACCAAATGCAAAAACGGAGACCAGGATGAGTTTGGGGATGAAATTCCATGTCTAAAAATGGTGTTGCTTCCACTTTTTAAAAATCGAGCCTTTTTGGTGCCTGGGGAAGAAAACGCCTGACTCCGTGGTCAGGAAAAATGCTGCCCAGGAACCAAAATGTTTTTTGAAGCCAAAAATTTTTTTTGAAACCAAGTGCAAAAACAGAGACCAGGATGAGTTTTGGGATGAAATTCTATGTCTAAAAATGGTGTTGCTTCCACTATTTAAAAATCGAGCCTTTTTGGTGCCTGGGGAAGGAAACGCTTGACTCCATGGTCAGGAATAATGCTGCCCAGGAACGAAAATGTTTTTGGAAGCCAACTTTTTTTTTGAAACCAAATGCAAAAACGGAGACCAGGATGAGTTTGGGGATGAAATTCCATGTCTAAAAATGGTGTTGCTTCCACTTTTTAAAAATCAAGCCTTTTTGGTGCCTGGGGAAGAAGACGCCTGACTCCGTGGTCAGGAAAAATGCTGCCCAGGAACGAAAATGTTTTTGGAAGCCAAATTTTTTTTTGAAACCAAATGCAAAAACGGAGACCAGGATGAGTTTGGGGATGAAATTCCATGTCTACAAATGGTGTTGCTTCCACTTTTTAAAAATCAAGCCTTTTTGGTGCCTGGGGAAGAAAACGCATCACGCCGTAGTGAGGAAAAATGCTGCCCATGAACCAAAGTGTTTTTTGAAGCCAAATTTTTTTTTTTTTTGAAACCAAATGTAAAAACGGAGACTGGGATGAGTTTCGGGATGAAATTCCATGTCTAAAAATGGTGTTGCTTCCACTTTTTAAAAATCAAGCATTTTTGGTGCCTGGGGAAGAAAACGCCTGACTCCGTGGTCAGGAAAACTGCTGCCCAGGAACGAAAATGTTTTTGGAAGCCAAATTTTTTTTTGAAACCAAATGGAAAAACGGAGACCAGGATGAGTTTGGGGATGAAATTCCATGTCTAAAAATGGTGTTGCTTCCACTTTTTAAAAATCGAGCCTTTTTGGTGCCTGGGGAAGAAAACGCCTGACTCCGTGGTCAGGAAAAATGCTGCCCAGGAACCAAAATGTTTTTTGAAGGAATTTTTTTTTTTTGAAACCAAATGCAAAAACGGACACAAGGATGAGTTTCGGGATGAAATTCCACGTCTAAATATGGTGTTGCTTCCACTTTTTAAAAATCAAGCCTTTTTGGTGCCTGGGGAAGAAAACGCATCACGCCGTAGTCAGGAAAAATGCTGCCCAGGAACCAAAATGTTTTTTGAAGCCAATTTGTTTTTTTTTTTGAAACCAAATGCAAAAACGGAGACCAGGATGAATTTCGGGATGAAATTCCATGTCTAAAAATGTTGTTGCTTCCACTTTTTAAAAATCGAGCCTTTTTTGCCTGGGGAAGGAAATGCCTGTCTCCGCGGTCAGGAAAAATGCTGCCCAGGAACCAAAATGTTTTTTGAACAACTTTTTTTTTTGAAACCAAATACAAAAATGGACACAAGGATGAGTTTCAGAATTAAATTCCATGTCTAAAAATGGTGTTGCGTCCACTTTTTAAAAATCGAGCCTTTTTGGTGGCTGGGGAAGAATACGCCTGACTCCGTGGTCAGGAAAAATGCTGCCCAGGAACGAAAATGTTTTTGGAAGCCAAATTTTTTTTTGAAACCAAATGCAAAAACGGAGACCAGGATGAGTTTGGGGATGAAATTCCATGTCTAAAAATGGTGTTGCTTCCACTTTTTAAAAATGAAGCCTTTTCGGTGCCTGGGGAAGAAAACGCTTGACTCCATGGTCAGGAAAAATGCTGCCCAGGAACCAAAATGTTTTTTGAAGCCAAAAATTTTTTTTGAAACCAAGTGCAAAAACGGAGAGCAGGATGAGTTTCGGGATGAAATTCCATGTCTATAAATGGTGTTGCTTCCACTTTTTAAAAATCAAGCCTTTTTTGCCTGGGGAAGAAAACGCCTGACTCCGTGGTCAGGAAAAATACTGCCCAGGAACGAAAGTGTTTTTGGAAGCCAAATTTTTTTTTTGAAACCAAATGCAAAAACGGAGACTGGGATGAGTTTCGGGATGAAATTCCATGTCTAAAAATGGTGTTGCTTCCACTTTTTAAAAATCAAGCCTTTTTGGTGCCTGGGGAAGAAAACGCTTGACTCCATGGTCAGGAAAACTGCTGCCCAGGAACGAAAATGTTTTTGGAAGCCAAATTTTTTTTTGAAACCAAATGCAAAAACGGAGACCAGGATGAGTTTGGGGATGAAATTCCATGTCTAAAAATGGTGTTGCTTCCACTTTTTAAAAATCGAGCCTTTTTGGTGCCTGGGGAAGAAAACGCCTGACTCCGTGGTCAGGAAAAATGCTGCCCAGGAACCAAAATGTTTTTTGAAGCCAAAAATTTTTTTTGAAACCAAGTGCAAAAACAGAGACCAGGATGAGTTTTGGGATGAAATTCTATGTCTAAAAATGGTGTTGCTTCCACTATTTAAAAATCGAGCCTTTTTGGTGCCTGGGGAAGGAAACGCTTGACTCCATGGTCAGGAATAATGCTGCCCAGGAACGAAAATGTTTTTGGAAGCCAAATTTTTTTTTGAAACCAAATGCAAAAACGGAGACCAGGATGAGTTTGGGGATGAAATTCCATGTCTAAAAATGGTGTTGCTTCCACTTTTTAAAAATCAAGCCTTTTTGGTGCCTGGGGAAGAAAACGCATCACGCCGTAGTGAGGAAAAATGCTGCCCATGAACCAAAATGTTTTTTGAAGCCAAATTTTTTTTTGAAACCAAATGCAAAAACGGAGACCAGGATGAGTTTGGGGATGAAATTCCATGTCTAAAAATGGTGTTGCTTCCACTTTTTAAAAATCGAGCCTTTTTGGTGCCTGGGGAAGAAAACGCCTGACTCCGTGGTCAGGAAAAATGCTGCCCAGGAACCAAAATGTTTTTTGAAGCCAAAAATTTTTTTTGAAACCAAGTGCAAAAACAGAGACCAGGATGAGTTTTGGGATGAAATTCTATGTCTAAAAATGGTGTTGCTTCCACTATTTAAAAATCGAGCCTTTTTGGTGCCTGGGGAAGGAAACGCTTGACTCCATGGTCAGGAATAATGCTGCCCAGGAACGAAAATGTTTTTGGAAGCCAAATTTTTTTTTGAAACCAAATGCAAAAACGGAGACCAGGATGAGTTTGGGGATGAAATTCCATGTCTAAAAATGGTGTTGCTTCCACTTTTTAAAAATCAAGCCTTTTTGGTGCCTGGGGAAGAAGACGCCTGACTCCGTGGTCAGGAAAAATGCTGCCCAGGAACGAAAATGTTTTTGGAAGCCAAATTTTTTTTTGAAACCAAATGCAAAAACGGAGACCAGGATGAGTTTGGGGATGAAATTCCATGTCTAAAAATGGTGTTGCTTCCACTTTTTAAAAATCAAGCCTTTTTGGTGCCTGGGGAAGAAAACGCATCACGCCGTAGTGAGGAAAAATGCTGCCCATGAACCAAAATGTTTTTTGAAGCCAAATTTTTTTTTGAAACCAAATGCAAAAACGGAGACCAGGATGAGTTTGGGGATGAAATTCCATGTCTAAAAATGGTGTTGCTTCCACTTTTTAAAAATCGAGCCTTTTTGGTGCCTGGGGAAGAAAACGCCTGACTCCGTGGTCAGGAAAAATGCTGCCCAGGAACCAAAATGTTTTTTGAAGGAATTTTTTTTTTTTTGAAACCAAATGCAAAAACGGACACAAGGATGAGTTTCGGGATGAAATTCCATGTCTAAATATGGTGTTGCTTCCACTTTTTAAAAATCAAGCCTTTTTGGTGCCTGGGGAAGAAAACGCATCACGCCGTAGTCAGGAAAAATGCTGCCCAGGAACCAAAATGTTTTTTGAAGCCAATTTGTTTTTTTTTTTGAAACCAAATGCAAAAACGGAGACCAGGATGAATTTCGGGATGAAATTCCATGTCTAAAAATGTTGTTGCTTCCACTTTTTAAAAATCGAGCCTTTTTTGCCTGGGGAAGGAAATGCCTGTCTCCGCGGTCAGGAAAAATGCTGCCCAGGAACCAAAATGTTTTTTGAACAACTTTTTTTTTTGAAACCAAATACAAAAATGGACACAAGGATGAGTTTCAGAATTAAATTCCATGTCTAAAAATGGTGTTGCGTCCACTTTTTAAAAATCGAGCCTTTTTGGTGGCTGGGGAAGAATACGCCTGACTCCGTGGTCAGGAAAAATGCTGCCCAGGAACGAAAATGTTTTTGGAAGCCAAATTTTTTTTTGAAACCAAATGCAAAAACGGAGACCAGGATGAGTTTGGGGATGAAATTCCATGTCTAAAAATGGTGTTGCTTCCACTTTTTAAAAATGAAGCCTTTTCGGTGCCTGGGGAAGAAAACGCTTGACTCCATGGTCAGGAAAAATGCTGCCCAGGAACCAAAATGTTTTTTGAAGCCAAAAATTTTTTTTGAAACCAAGTGCAAAAACGGAGAGCAGGATGAGTTTCGGGATGAAATTCCATGTCTATAAATGGTGTTGCTTCCACTTTTTAAAAATCAAGCCTTTTTTGCCTGGGGAAGAAAACGCCTGACTCCGTGGTCAGGAAAAATACTGCCCAGGAACGAAAGTGTTTTTGGAAGCCAAATTTTTTTTTTGAAACCAAATGCAAAAACGGAGACTGGGATGAGTTTCGGGATGAAATTCCATGTCTAAAAATGGTGTTGCTTCCACTTTTTAAAAATCAAGCCTTTTTGGTGCCTGGGGAAGAAAACGCTTGACTCCATGGTCAGGAAAACTGCTGCCCAGGAACGAAAATGTTTTTGGAAGCCAAATTTTTTTTTGAAACCAAATGCAAAAACGGAGACCAGGATGAGTTTGGGGATGAAATTCCATGTCTAAAAATGGTGTTGCTTCCACTTTTTAAAAATCGAGCCTTTTTGGTGCCTGGGGAAGAAAACGCCTTACTCCGTGGTCAGGAAAAATGCTGCCCAGGAACCAAAATGTTTTTTGAAGCCAAAAATTTTTTTTGAAACCAAGTGCAAAAACAGAGACCAGGATGAGTTTTGGGATGAAATTCTATGTCTAAAAATGGTGTTGCTTCCACTTTTTAAAAATCAAGCCTTTTTGGTGCCTGGGGAAGAAAACGCCTGACTCCGTGGTCAGGAAAAATGCTGCCCAGGAACGAAAATGTTTTTGGAAGCCAAATTTTTTTTTGAAACCAAATGCAAAAACGAAGACCAGGATGAGTTTGGGGATGAAATTCCATGTCTAAAAATGGTGTTGCTTCCACTTTTTAAAAATCAAGCCTTTTTGGTGCCTGGGGAAGAAAACGCATCACGCCGTAGTGAGGAAAAATGCTGCCCAGGAACCAAAATGTTTTTTGAAGCCAATTTGTTTTTTTTTTTTGAAACCAAATGCAAAAACGGAGACCAGGATGAATTTTGGGATGAAATTCCATGTCTAAAAATGTTGTTGCTTCCACTTTTTAAAAATCGAGCCTTTTTTGCCTGGGGAAGGAAATGCCTGTCTCCGCAGTCAGGAAAAATGCTGCCCAGGAACCAAAATGTTTTTTGAACAACTTTTTTTTTTGAAACCAAATACAAAAATGGACACAAGGATGAGTTTCAGGATTAAATTCCATGTCTAAAAATGGTGTTGCTTCCACTTTTCAAAAATCAAGCCTTTTTTGTGCCTGGGGAAGAAAACGCCTGACTCCGTGGTCAGGAAAAATACTGCCCAGGAACGAAAATGTTTTTGGAAGCCAAATTTTTTTTTTGAAACCAAATGCAAAAACGGAGACTGGGATGAGTTTCGGGATGAAATTCCATGTCTAAAAATGGTGTTGCTTCCACTTTTTAAAAATCAAGCCTTTTTGGTGCCTGGGGAAGAAAACGCTTGACTCCATGGTCAGGAAAAATGCTGCCCATGAACCAAAATGTTTTTTGAGGCCAATTTTTTTTTTTTTTTGAAACCAAATGTAAAAACGGAGACTGGGATGAGTTTCGGGATGAAATTCCATGTCTAAAAATGGTGTTGCTTCCACTTTTTAAAAATCAAGCATTTTTGGTGCCTGGGGAAGAAAACGCCTGACTCCGTGGTCAGGAAAACTGCTGCCCAGGAACGAAAATGTTTTTGGAAGCCAAATTTTTTTTTGAAACCAAATGCAAAAACGGAGACCAGGATGAGTTTGGGGATGAAATTCCATGTCTAAAAATGGTGTTGCTTCCACTTTTTAAAAATCGAGCCTTTTTGGTGCCTGGGGAAGAAAACGCCTGACTCCGTGGTCAGGAAAAATGCTGCCCAGGAACCAAAATGTTTTTTGAAGGAATTTGTTTTTTTTTTTGAAACCAAATGCAAAAACGGAGACCAGGATGAATTTCGGGATGAAATTCCATGTCTAAAAATGTTGTTGCTTCCACTTTTTAAAAATCGAGCCTTTTTTGCCTGGGGAAGGAAATGCCTGTCTCCGCGGTCAGGAAAAATGCTGCCCACGAACCAAAATGTTTTTTGAACAACGTTTTTTTTTGAAACCAAATACAAAAATGGACACAAGGATGAGTTTCAGAATTAAATTCCATGTCTAAAAATGGTGTTGCGTCCACTTTTTAAAAATCGAGCCTTTTTGGTGGCTGGGGAAGAATACGCCTGACTCCGTGGTCAGGAAAAATGCTGCCCAGGAACGAAAATGTTTTTGGAAGCCAAATTTTTTTTTGAAACCAAATGCAAAAACGGAGACCAGGATGAGTTTGGGGATGAAATTCCATGTCTAAAAATGGTGTTGCTTCCACTTTTTAAAAATGAAGCCTTTTCGGTGCCTGGGGAAGAAAACGCTTGACTCCATGGTCAGGAAAAATGCTGCCCAGGAACCAAAATGTTTTTTGAAGCCAAAAATTTTTTTTGAAACCAAGTGCAAAAACGGAGAGCAGGATGAGTTTCGGGATGAAATTCCATGTCTATAAATGGTGTTGCTTCCACTTTTTAAAAATCAAGCCTTTTTTGCCTGGGGAAGAAAACGCCTGACTCCGTGGTCAGGAAAAATACTGCCCAGGAACGAAAGTGTTTTTGGAAGCCAAATTTTTTTTTTGAAACCAAATGCAAAAACGGAGACTGGGATGAGTTTCGGGATGAAATTCCATGTCTAAAAATGGTGTTGCTTCCACTTTTTAAAAATCAAGCCTTTTTGGTGCCTGGGGAAGAAAACGCTTGACTCCATGGTCAGGAAAACTGCTGCCCAGGAACGAAAATGTTTTTGGAAGCCAAATTTTTTTTTGAAACCAAATGCAAAAACGGAGACCAGGATGAGTTTGGGGATGAAATTCCATGTCTAAAAATGGTGTTGCTTCCACTTTTTAAAAATCGAGCCTTTTTGGTGCCTGGGGAAGAAAACGCCTTACTCCGTGGTCAGGAAAAATGCTGCCCAGGAACCAAAATGTTTTTTGAAGCCAAAAATTTTTTTTGAAACCAAGTGCAAAAACAGAGACCAGGATGAGTTTTGGGATGAAATTCTATGTCTAAAAATGGTGTTGCTTCCACTTTTTAAAAATCAAGCCTTTTTGGTGCCTGGGGAAGAAAACGCCTGACTCCGTGGTCAGGAAAAATGCTGCCCAGGAACGAAAATGTTTTTGGAAGCCAAATTTTTTTTTGAAACCAAATGCAAAAACGAAGACCAGGATGAGTTTGGGGATGAAATTCCATGTCTAAAAATGGTGTTGCTTCCACTTTTTAAAAATCAAGCCTTTTTGGTGCCTGGGGAAGAAAACGCATCACGCCGTAGTGAGGAAAAATGCTGCCCAGGAACCAAAATGTTTTTTGAAGCCAATTTGTTTTTTTTTTTTGAAACCAAATGCAAAAACGGAGACCAGGATGAATTTTGGGATGAAATAACATGTCTAAAAATGTTGTTGCTTCCACTTTTTAAAAATCGAGCCTTTTTTGCCTGGGGAAGGAAATGCCTGTCTCCGCGGTCAGGAAAAATGCTGCCCAGGAACCAAAATGTTTTTTGAACAACTTTTTTTTTTGAAACCAAATACAAAAATGGACACAAGGATGAGTTTCAGGATTAAATTCCATGTCTAAAAATGGTGTTGCTTCCACTTTTCAAAAATCAAGCCTTTTTTGTGCCTGGGGAAGAAAACGCCTGACTCCGTGGTCAGGAAAAATACTGCCCAGGAACGAAAATGTTTTTGGAAGCCAAATTTTTTTTTTGAAACCAAATACAAAAACGGAGACTGGGATGAGTTTCGGGATGAAATTCCATGTCTAAAAATGGTGTTGCTTCCACTTTTTAAAAATCAAGCCTTTTTGGTGCCTGGGGAAGAAAACGCCTGACTCTGTGGTCAGGAAAAATGCTGCCCAGGAACGAAAATGTTTTTGGAAGCCAAATTTTTTTTTGAAACCAAATGCAAAAACGGAGACCAGGATGAGTTTGGGGATGAAATTCCATGTCTAAAAATGGTGTTGCTTCCACTTTTTAAAAATCAAGCCTTTTTGGTGCCTGGGGAAGAAAACGCATCACGCCGTAGTGAGGAAAAATGCTGCCCAGGAACCAAAATGTTTTTTGAAGCCAATTTGTTTTTTTTTTTTTTGAAACCAAATGCAAAAACGGAGACCAGGATGAATTTTGGGATGAAATTCCATGTCTAAAAATGTTGTTGCTTCCACTTTTTAAAAATCGAGCCTTTTTTGCCTGGGGAAGGAAATGCCTGTCTCCGCAGTCAGGAAAAATGCTGCCCAGGAACCAAAATGTTTTTTGAACAACTTTTTTTTTTGAAACCAAATACAAAAATGGACACAAGGATGAGTTTCAGGATTAAATTCCATGTCTAAAAATGGTGTTGCTTCCACTTTTCAAAAATCAAGCCTTTTTTGTGCCTGGGGAAGAAAACGCCTGACTCCGTGGTCAGGAAAAATACTGCCCAGGAACGAAAATGTTTTTGGAAGCCAAATTTTTTTTTTGAAACCAAATGCAAAAACGGAGACTGGGATGAGTTTCGGGATGAAATTCCATGTCTAAAAATGGTGTTGCTTCCACTTTTTAAAAATCAAGCCTTTTTGGTGCCTGGGGAAGAAAACGCTTGACTCCATGGTCAGGAAAAATGCTGCCCATGAACCAAAATGTTTTTTGAGGCCAATTTTTTTTTTTTTTTGAAACCAAATGTAAAAACGGAGACTGGGATGAGTTTCGGGATGAAATTCCATGTCTAAAAATGGTGTTGCTTCCACTTTTTAAAAATCAAGCATTTTTGGTGCCTGGGGAAGAAAACGCCTGACTCCGTGGTCAGGAAAACTGCTGCCCAGGAACGAAAATGTTTTTGGAAGCCAAATTTTTTTTTGAAACCAAATGCAAAAACGGAGACCAGGATGAGTTTGGGGATGAAATTCCATGTCTAAAAATGGTGTTGCTTCCACTTTTTAAAAATCGAGCCTTTTTGGTGCCTGGGGAAGAAAACGCCTGACTCCGTGGTCAGGAAAATTGCTGCCCAGGAACCAAAATGTTTTTTGAAGGAATTTGTTTTTTTTTTTGAAACCAAATGCAAAAACGGAGACCAGGATGAATTTCGGGATGAAATTCCATGTCTAAAAATGTTGTTGCTTCCACTTTTTAAAAATCGAGCCTTTTTTGCCTGGGGAAGGAAATGCCTGTCTCCGCGGTCAGGAAAAATGCTGCCCACGAACCAAAATGTTTTTTGAACAACGTTTTTTTTTGAAACCAAATACAAAAATGGACACAAGGATGAGTTTCAGAATTAAATTCCATGTCTAAAAATGGTGTTGCGTCCACTTTTTAAAAATCGAGACTTTTTGGTGGCTGGGGAAGAATACGCCTGACTCCGTGGTCAGGAAAAATGCTGCCCAGGAACGAAAATGTTTTTGGAAGCCAAATTTTTTTTTGAAACCAAATGCAAAAACGGAGACCAGGATGAGTTTGGGGATGAAATTCCATGTCTAAAAATGGTGTTGCTTCCACTTTTTAAAAATGAAGCCTTTTCGGTGCCTGGGGAAGAAAACGCTTGACTCCATGGTCAGGAAAAATGCTGCCCAGGAACCAAAATTTTTTTTGAAACCAAGTGCAAAAACGGAGACCAGGATGAGTTTCGGGATGAAATTCCATGTCTATAAATGGTGTTGCTTCCACTTTTTAAAAATCAAGCCTTTTTGGTGCCTGGGGAAGAAAACGCTTGACTCGATGGTCAGGAAAAATGCTGCCCAGGAACCAAAATGTTTTTTGAAGCCAAAAAATTTTTTTGAAACCAAGTGCAAAAACAGAGACCAGGATGAGTTTTGGGATGAAATTCTATGTCTAAAAATGGTGTTGCTTCCACTTTTTAAAAATCGAGCCTTTTTGGTGCCTGGGGAAGAAAACGCCTGACTCCGTGGTCAGGAAAAATGCTGCCCAGGAACGAAAATGTTTTTGGAAGCCAAATTTTTTTTTTTTTTGAAACCAAATGCAAAAACGGAGACCAGGATGAATTTCGGGATGAAATTCCATGTCTAAAAATGTTGTTGCTTCCACTTTTTAAAAATCGAGCCTTTTTTGCCTGGGGAAGGAAATGCCTGTCTCCGCGGTCAGGAAAAATGCTGCCCAGGAACCAAAATGTTTTTTGAACAACTTTTTTTTTTGAAACCAAATACAAAAATGGACACAAGGATGAGTTTCAGGATTAAATTCCATGTTTAAAAATGGTGTTGCTTCCACTTTTCAAAAATCAAGCCTTTTTTGTGCCTGGGGAAGAAAACGCTTGACTCCATGGTCAGGAAAAATGCTGCCCAGGAACCAAAATGTTTTTTGAAGCCAAAAATTTTTTTGAAACCAAGTGTAAAAACGGAGACCAGGATGAGTTTCGGGATGAAATTCCATGTCTAAAAATGGTGTTGCTTCCACTTTTTAAAAATCAAGCCTTTTTGGTGCCTGGGGAAGAAAACGCCTGACTCCGTGGTCAGGAAAAATGCTGCCCAGGAACGAAAATGTTTTTGGAAGCCAAATTTTTTTTTGAAACCAAATGCAAAAACGGAGACCAGGATGAGTTTGGGGATGAAATTCCATGTCTAAAAATGGTGTTGCTTCCACTTTTTAAAAATCAAGCCTTTTTGGTGCCTGGGGAAGAAAACGCCTGACTCCGTGGTCAGGAAAAATACTGCCAAGGAACGAAAATGTTTTTGGAAGCCAAATTTTTTTTTTGAAACCAAATGCAAAAACAGAGACTGGGATGAGTTTCGGGATGAAATTCCATGTCTAAAAATGGTGTTGCTTCCACTTTTTAAAAATCAAGCCTTTTTGGTGCCTGGGGAAGAAAACGCTTGACTCCATGGTCAGGAAAAATGCTGCCCATGAACCAAAATGTTTTTTGAACAACTTTTTTTTTTGAAACCAAATACAAAAATGGACACAAGGATGAGTTTCAGGATTAAATTCCATGTTTAAAAATGGTGTTGCTTCCACTTTTCAAAAATCAAGCCTTTTTTGTGCCTGGGGAAGAAAACGCTTGACTCCATGGTCAGGAAAAATGCTGCCCAGGAACCAAAATGTTTTTTGAAGCCAAAAATTTTTTTGAAACCAAGTGTAAAAACGGAGACCAGGATGAGTTTCGGGATGAAATTCCATGTCTAAAAATGGTGTTGCTTCCACTTTTTAAAAATCAAGCCTTTTTGGTGCCTGGGGAAGAAAACGCCTGACTCCGTGGTCAGGAAAAATGCTGCCCAGGAACGAAAATGTTTTTGGAAGCCAAATTTTTTTTTGAAACCAAATGCAAAAACGGAGACCAGGATGAGTTTGGGGATGAAATTCCATGTCTAAAAATGGTGTTGCTTCCACTTTTTAAAAATCAAGCCTTTTTGGTGCCTGGGGAAGAAAACGCCTGACTCCGTGGTCAGGAAAAATACTGCCCAGGAACGAAAATGTTTTTGGAAGCCAAATTTTTTTTTTGAAACCAAATGCAAAAACAGAGACTGGGATGAGTTTCGGGATGAAATTCCATGTCTAAAAATGGTGTTGCTTCCACTTTTTAAAAATCAAGCCTTTTTGGTGCCTGGGGAAGAAAACGCTTGACTCCATGGTCAGGAAAAATGCTGCCCATGAACCAAAATGTTTTTTGAAGCCAAATTTTTTTTTTTTTTGAAACCAAATGTAAAAACGGAGACCAGGATGAGTTTGGGGATGAAATTCCATGTCTAAAAATGGTGTTGCTTCCACTTTTTAAAAATCAAGCCTTTTTGGTGCCTGGGGAAGAAAACGCCTGACTCCGTGGTCAGGAAAAATGCTGCCCAGGAACGAAAATGTTTTTGGAAGCCAAATTTTTTTTTGAAACCAAATGCAAAAACGGAGACCAGGATGAGTTTGGGGATGAAATTCCATGTCTAAAAATGGTGTTGCTTCCACTTTTTAAAAATCAAGCCTTTTTGGTGCCTGGGGAAGAAAACGCATCACGCCGTAGTGAGGAAAAATGCTGCCCAGGAACCAAAATGTTTTTTGAAGCCAATTTGTTTTTTTTTTTGAAACCAAATGCAAAAACGGAGACCAGGATGAATTTCGGGATGAAATTCCATGTCTAAAAATGGTGTTGCTTCCACTTTTTAAAAATCAAGCCTTTTTGGTGCCTGGGGAAGAAAACGCTTGACTCCATGGTCAGGAAAAATGCTGCCCAGGAACCAAAATGTTTTTTGAACAACTTTTTTTTTTGAAACCAAATACAAAAATGGACACAAGGATGAGTTTCAGGATTAAATTCCATGTCTAAAAATGGTGTTGCTTCCACTTTTCAAAAATCAAGCCTTTTTTGTGCCTGGGGAAGAAAACGCCTGACTCCGTGGTCAGGAAAAATACTGCCCAGGAACGAAAATGTTTTTGGAAGCCAAATTTTTTTTTTGAAACCAAATGCAAAAACGGAGACTGGGATGAGTTTCGGGATGAAATTCCATGTCTAAAAATGGTGTTGCTTCCACTTTTTAAAAATCAAGCCTTTTTGGTGCCTGGGGAAGAAAACGCTTGACTCCATGGTCAGGAAAAATGCTGCCCATGAACCAAAATGTTTTTTGAAGCCAAATTTTTTTTTTTTTTTGAAACCAAATGTAAAAACGGAGACTGGGATGAGTTTCGGGATGAAATTCCATGTCTAAAAATGGTGTTGCTTCCACTTTTTAAAAATCAAGCATTTTTGGTGCCTGGGGAAGAAAACGCATCACGCCGTAGTCAGGAAAAATGCTGCCCAGGAACCAAAATGTTTTTTGAAGCCAATTTGTTTTTTTTTTTGAAACCAAATGCAAAAACGGAGACCAGGATGAATTTCGGGATGAAATTCCATGTCTAAAAATGTTGTTGCTTCCACTTTTTAAAAATCGAGCCTTTTTTGCCTGGGGAAGGAAATGCCTGTCTCCGCGGTCAGGAAAAATGCTGCCCAGGAACCAAAATGTTTTTTGAACAACGTTTTTTTTTGAAACCAAATACAAAAATGGACACAAGGATGAGTTTCAGAATTAAATTCCATGTCTAAAAATGGTGTTGCGTCCACTTTTTAAAAATCGAGCCTTTTTGGTGGCTGGGGAAGAATACGCCTGACTCCGTGGTCAGGAAAAATGCTGCCCAGGAACGAAAATGTTTTTGGAAGCCAAATTTTTTTTTGAAACCAAATGCAAAAACGGAGACCAGGATGAGTTTGGGGATGAAATTCCATGTCTAAAAATGGTGTTGCTTCCACTTTTTAAAAATGAAGCCTTTTCGGTGCCTGGGGAAGAAAACGCTTGACTCCATGGTCAGGAAAAATGCTGCCCAGGAACCAAAATGTTTTTTGAAGCCAAAAATTTTTTTTGAAACCAAGTGCAAAAACGGAGACCAGGATGAGTTTCGGGATGAAATTCCATGTCTATAAATGGTGTTGCTTCCACTTTTTAAAAATCAAGCCTTTTTGGTGCCTGGGGAAGAAAACGCTTGACTCGATGGTCAGGAAAAATGCTGCCCAGGAACCAAAATGTTTTTTGAAGCCAAAAAATTTTTTTGAAACCAAGTGCAAAAACAGAGACCAGGATGAGTTTTGGGATGAAATTCTATGTCTAAAAATGGTGTTGCTTCCACTTTTTAAAAATCGAGCCTTTTTGGTGCCTGGGGAAGGAAACGCTTGACTCCATGGTCAGGAAAAATGCTGCCCAGGAACGAAAATGTTTTTGGAAGCCAAATTTTTTTTTGAAACCAAATGCAAAAACGGAGACCAGGATGAGTTTGGGGATGAAATTCCATGTCTAAAAATGGTGTTGCTTCCACTTTTTAAAAATCAAGCCTTTTTGGTGCCTGGGGAAGAAAACGCCTGTCTCCGTGGTCAGGAAAAATGCTGCCCAGGAACGAAAATGTTTTTGGAAGCCAAATTTTTTTTTTTTTTGAAACCAAATGCAAAAACGGAGACCAGGATGAATTTCGGGATGAAATTCCATGTCTAAAAATGTTGTTGCTTCCACTTTTTAAAAATCGAGCCTTTTTTGCCTGGGGAAGGAAATGCCTGTCTCCGCGGTCAGGAAAAATGCTGCCCACGAACCAAAATGTTTTTTGAACAACGTTTTTTTTTGAAACCAAATACAAAAATGGACACAAGGATGAGTTTCAGGATTAAATTCCATGTCTAAAAATGGTGTTGCTTCCACTTTTCAAAAATCGAGCCTTTTTGGTGGCTGGGGAAGAATACGCCTGACTCCGTGGTCAGGAAAAATGCTGCCCAGGAACGAAAATGTTTTTGGAAGCCAAATTTTTTTTTGAAACCAAATGCAAAAACGGAGACCAGGATGAGTTTGGGGATGAAATTCCATGTCTAAAAATGGTGTTGCTTCCACTTTTTAAAAATGAAGCCTTTTCGGTGCCTGGGGAAGAAAACGCTTGACTCCATGGTCAGGAAAAATGCTGCCCAGGAACCAAAATGTTTTTTGAAGCCAAAAATTTTTTTTGAAACCAAGTGCAAAAACGGAGAGCAGGATGAGTTTCGGGATGAAATTCCATGTCTATAAATGGTGTTGCTTCCACTTTTTAAAAATCAAGCCTTTTTTGCCTGGGGAAGAAAACGCCTGACTCCGTGGTCAGGAAAAATACTGCCCAGGAACGAAAGTGTTTTTGGAAGCCAAATTTTTTTTTTGAAACCAAATGCAAAAACGGAGACTGGGATGAGTTTCGGGATGAAATTCCATGTCTAAAAATGGTGTTGCTTCCACTTTTTAAAAATCAAGCCTTTTTGGTGCCTGGGGAAGAAAACGCTTGACTCCATGGTCAGGAAAACTGCTGCCCAGGAACGAAAATGTTTTTGGAAGCCAAATTTTTTTTTGAAACCAAATGCAAAAACGGAGACCAGGATGAGTTTGGGGATGAAATTCCATGTCTAAAAATGGTGTTGCTTCCACTTTTTAAAAATCGAGCCTTTTTGGTGCCTGGGGAAGAAAACGCCTTACTCCGTGGTCAGGAAAAATGCTGCCCAGGAACCAAAATGTTTTTTGAAGCCAAAAATTTTTTTTGAAACCAAGTGCAAA
Source organism: Pantherophis vulpinus (assembly GCA_037215915.1). NCBI lineage: Eukaryota > Metazoa > Chordata > Lepidosauria > Squamata > Colubridae > Pantherophis > Pantherophis vulpinus. Next base: position 1,894,278 of record JAXLNS010000018.1, on the reverse strand, counting down.
AACAGAGACCAGGATGAGTTTTGGGATGAAATTCTATGTCTAAAAATGGTGTTGCTTCCACTTTTTAAAAATCAAGCCTTTTTGGTGCCTGGGGAAGAAAACGCCTGACTCCGTGGTCAGGAAAAATGCTGCCCAGGAACGAAAATGTTTTTGGAAGCCAAATTTTTTTTTGAAACCAAATGCAAAAACGAAGACCAGGATGAGTTTGGGGATGAAATTCCATGTCTAAAAATGGTGTTGCTTCCACTTTTTAAAAATCAAGCCTTTTTGGTGCCTGGGGAAGAAAACGCATCACGCCGTAGTGAGGAAAAATGCTGCCCAGGAACCAAAATGTTTTTTGAAGCCAATTTGTTTTTTTTTTTTGAAACCAAATGCAAAAACGGAGACCAGGATGAATTTTGGGATGAAATAACATGTCTAAAAATGTTGTTGCTTCCACTTTTTAAAAATCGAGCCTTTTTTGCCTGGGGAAGGAAATGCCTGTCTCCGCGGTCAGGAAAAATGCTGCCCAGGAACCAAAATGTTTTTTGAACAACTTTTTTTTTTGAAACCAAATACAAAAATGGACACAAGGATGAGTTTCAGGATTAAATTCCATGTCTAAAAATGGTGTTGCTTCCACTTTTCAAAAATCAAGCCTTTTTTGTGCCTGGGGAAGAAAACGCCTGACTCCGTGGTCAGGAAAAATACTGCCCAGGAACGAAAATGTTTTTGGAAGCCAAATTTTTTTTTTGAAACCAAATACAAAAACGGAGACTGGGATGAGTTTCGGGATGAAATTCCATGTCTAAAAATGGTGTTGCTTCCACTTTTTAAAAATCAAGCCTTTTTGGTGCCTGGGGAAGAAAACGCCTGACTCTGTGGTCAGGAAAAATGCTGCCCAGGAACGAAAATGTTTTTGGAAGCCAAATTTTTTTTTGAAACCAAATGCAAAAACGGAGACCAGGATGAGTTTGGGGATGAAATTCCATGTCTAAAAATGGTGTTGCTTCCACTTTTTAAAAATCAAGCCTTTTTGGTGCCTGGGGAAGAAAACGCATCACGCCGTAGTGAGGAAAAATGCTGCCCAGGAACCAAAATGTTTTTTGAAGCCAATTTGTTTTTTTTTTTTTTGAAACCAAATGCAAAAACGGAGACCAGGATGAATTTTGGGATGAAATTCCATGTCTAAAAATGTTGTTGCTTCCACTTTTTAAAAATCGAGCCTTTTTTGCCTGGGGAAGGAAATGCCTGTCTCCGCAGTCAGGAAAAATGCTGCCCAGGAACCAAAATGTTTTTTGAACAACTTTTTTTTTTGAAACCAAATACAAAAATGGACACAAGGATGAGTTTCAGGATTAAATTCCATGTCTAAAAATGGTGTTGCTTCCACTTTTCAAAAATCAAGCCTTTTTTGTGCCTGGGGAAGAAAACGCCTGACTCCGTGGTCAGGAAAAATACTGCCCAGGAACGAAAATGTTTTTGGAAGCCAAATTTTTTTTTTGAAACCAAATGCAAAAACGGAGACTGGGATGAGTTTCGGGATGAAATTCCATGTCTAAAAATGGTGTTGCTTCCACTTTTTAAAAATCAAGCCTTTTTGGTGCCTGGGGAAGAAAACGCTTGACTCCATGGTCAGGAAAAATGCTGCCCATGAACCAAAATGTTTTTTGAGGCCAATTTTTTTTTTTTTTTGAAACCAAATGTAAAAACGGAGACTGGGATGAGTTTCGGGATGAAATTCCATGTCTAAAAATGGTGTTGCTTCCACTTTTTAAAAATCAAGCATTTTTGGTGCCTGGGGAAGAAAACGCCTGACTCCGTGGTCAGGAAAACTGCTGCCCAGGAACGAAAATGTTTTTGGAAGCCAAATTTTTTTTTGAAACCAAATGCAAAAACGGAGACCAGGATGAGTTTGGGGATGAAATTCCATGTCTAAAAATGGTGTTGCTTCCACTTTTTAAAAATCGAGCCTTTTTGGTGCCTGGGGAAGAAAACGCCTGACTCCGTGGTCAGGAAAAATGCTGCCCAGGAACCAAAATGTTTTTTGAAGGAATTTGTTTTTTTTTTTGAAACCAAATGCAAAAACGGAGACCAGGATGAATTTCGGGATGAAATTCCATGTCTAAAAATGTTGTTGCTTCCACTTTTTAAAAATCGAGCCTTTTTTGCCTGGGGAAGGAAATGCCTGTCTCCGCGGTCAGGAAAAATGCTGCCCACGAACCAAAATGTTTTTTGAACAACGTTTTTTTTTGAAACCAAATACAAAAATGGACACAAGGATGAGTTTCAGAATTAAATTCCATGTCTAAAAATGGTGTTGCGTCCACTTTTTAAAAATCGAGACTTTTTGGTGGCTGGGGAAGAATACGCCTGACTCCGTGGTCAGGAAAAATGCTGCCCAGGAACGAAAATGTTTTTGGAAGCCAAATTTTTTTTTGAAACCAAATGCAAAAACGGAGACCAGGATGAGTTTGGGGATGAAATTCCATGTCTAAAAATGGTGTTGCTTCCACTTTTTAAAAATGAAGCCTTTTCGGTGCCTGGGGAAGAAAACGCTTGACTCCATGGTCAGGAAAAATGCTGCCCAGGAACCAAAATTTTTTTTGAAACCAAGTGCAAAAACGGAGACCAGGATGAGTTTCGGGATGAAATTCCATGTCTATAAATGGTGTTGCTTCCACTTTTTAAAAATCAAGCCTTTTTGGTGCCTGGGGAAGAAAACGCTTGACTCGATGGTCAGGAAAAATGCTGCCCAGGAACCAAAATGTTTTTTGAAGCCAAAAAATTTTTTTGAAACCAAGTGCAAAAACAGAGACCAGGATGAGTTTTGGGATGAAATTCTATGTCTAAAAATGGTGTTGCTTCCACTTTTTAAAAATCGAGCCTTTTTGGTGCCTGGGGAAGAAAACGCCTGACTCCGTGGTCAGGAAAAATGCTGCCCAGGAACGAAAATGTTTTTGGAAGCCAAATTTTTTTTTTTTTTGAAACCAAATGCAAAAACGGAGACCAGGATGAATTTCGGGATGAAATTCCATGTCTAAAAATGTTGTTGCTTCCACTTTTTAAAAATCGAGCCTTTTTTGCCTGGGGAAGGAAATGCCTGTCTCCGCGGTCAGGAAAAATGCTGCCCAGGAACCAAAATGTTTTTTGAACAACTTTTTTTTTTGAAACCAAATACAAAAATGGACACAAGGATGAGTTTCAGGATTAAATTCCATGTTTAAAAATGGTGTTGCTTCCACTTTTCAAAAATCAAGCCTTTTTTGTGCCTGGGGAAGAAAACGCTTGACTCCATGGTCAGGAAAAATGCTGCCCAGGAACCAAAATGTTTTTTGAAGCCAAAAATTTTTTTGAAACCAAGTGTAAAAACGGAGACCAGGATGAGTTTCGGGATGAAATTCCATGTCTAAAAATGGTGTTGCTTCCACTTTTTAAAAATCAAGCCTTTTTGGTGCCTGGGGAAGAAAACGCCTGACTCCGTGGTCAGGAAAAATGCTGCCCAGGAACGAAAATGTTTTTGGAAGCCAAATTTTTTTTTGAAACCAAATGCAAAAACGGAGACCAGGATGAGTTTGGGGATGAAATTCCATGTCTAAAAATGGTGTTGCTTCCACTTTTTAAAAATCAAGCCTTTTTGGTGCCTGGGGAAGAAAACGCCTGACTCCGTGGTCAGGAAAAATACTGCCCAGGAACGAAAATGTTTTTGGAAGCCAAATTTTTTTTTTGAAACCAAATGCAAAAACAGAGACTGGGATGAGTTTCGGGATGAAATTCCATGTCTAAAAATGGTGTTGCTTCCACTTTTTAAAAATCAAGCCTTTTTGGTGCCTGGGGAAGAAAACGCTTGACTCCATGGTCAGGAAAAATGCTGCCCATGAACCAAAATGTTTTTTGAACAACTTTTTTTTTTGAAACCAAATACAAAAATGGACACAAGGATGAGTTTCAGGATTAAATTCCATGTTTAAAAATGGTGTTGCTTCCACTTTTCAAAAATCAAGCCTTTTTTGTGCCTGGGGAAGAAAACGCTTGACTCCATGGTCAGGAAAAATGCTGCCCAGGAACCAAAATGTTTTTTGAAGCCAAAAATTTTTTTGAAACCAAGTGTAAAAACGGAGACCAGGATGAGTTTCGGGATGAAATTCCATGTCTAAAAATGGTGTTGCTTCCACTTTTTAAAAATCAAGCCTTTTTGGTGCCTGGGGAAGAAAACGCCTGACTCCGTGGTCAGGAAAAATGCTGCCCAGGAACGAAAATGTTTTTGGAAGCCAAATTTTTTTTTGAAACCAAATGCAAAAACGGAGACCAGGATGAGTTTGGGGATGAAATTCCATGTCTAAAAATGGTGTTGCTTCCACTTTTTAAAAATCAAGCCTTTTTGGTGCCTGGGGAAGAAAACGCCTGACTCCGTGGTCAGGAAAAATACTGCCCAGGAACGAAAATGTTTTTGGAAGCCAAATTTTTTTTTTGAAACCAAATGCAAAAACAGAGACTGGGATGAGTTTCGGGATGAAATTCCATGTCTAAAAATGGTGTTGCTTCCACTTTTTAAAAATCAAGCCTTTTTGGTGCCTGGGGAAGAAAACGCTTGACTCCATGGTCAGGAAAAATGCTGCCCATGAACCAAAATGTTTTTTGAAGCCAAATTTTTTTTTTTTTTGAAACCAAATGTAAAAACGGAGACCAGGATGAGTTTGGGGATGAAATTCCATGTCTAAAAATGGTGTTGCTTCCACTTTTTAAAAATCAAGCCTTTTTGGTGCCTGGGGAAGAAAACGCCTGACTCCGTGGTCAGGAAAAATGCTGCCCAGGAACGAAAATGTTTTTGGAAGCCAAATTTTTTTTTGAAACCAAATGCAAAAACGGAGACCAGGATGAGTTTGGGGATGAAATTCCATGTCTAAAAATGGTGTTGCTTCCACTTTTTAAAAATCAAGCCTTTTTGGTGCCTGGGGAAGAAAACGCATCACGCCGTAGTGAGGAAAAATGCTGCCCAGGAACCAAAATGTTTTTTGAAGCCAATTTGTTTTTTTTTTTGAAACCAAATGCAAAAACGGAGACCAGGATGAATTTCGGGATGAAATTCCATGTCTAAAAATGGTGTTGCTTCCACTTTTTAAAAATCAAGCCTTTTTGGTGCCTGGGGAAGAAAACGCTTGACTCCATGGTCAGGAAAAATGCTGCCCAGGAACCAAAATGTTTTTTGAACAACTTTTTTTTTTGAAACCAAATACAAAAATGGACACAAGGATGAGTTTCAGGATTAAATTCCATGTCTAAAAATGGTGTTGCTTCCACTTTTTAAAAATCAAGCCTTTTTGGTGCCTGGGGAAGAAAACGCTTGACTCCATGGTCAGGAAAAATGCTGCCCATGAACCAAAATGTTTTTTGAAGCCAAATTTTTTTTTTTTTTGAAACCAAATGTAAAAACGGAGACCAGGATGAGTTTGGGGATGAAATTCCATGTCTAAAAATGGTGTTGCTTCCACTTTTTAAAAATCAAGCCTTTTTGGTGCCTGGGGAAGAAAACGCCTGACTCCGTGGTCAGGAAAAATGCTGCCCAGGAACGAAAATGTTTTTGGAAGCCAAATTTTTTTTTGAAACCAAATGCAAAAACGGAGACCAGGATGAGTTTGGGGATGAAATTCCATGTCTAAAAATGGTGTTGCTTCCACTTTTTAAAAATCAAGCCTTTTTGGTGCCTGGGGAAGAAAACGCATCACGCCGTAGTGAGGAAAAATGCTGCCCAGGAACCAAAATGTTTTTTGAAGCCAATTTGTTTTTTTTTTTGAAACCAAATGCAAAAACGGAGACCAGGATGAATTTCGGGATGAAATTCCATGTCTAAAAATGGTGTTGCTTCCACTTTTTAAAAATCAAGCCTTTTTGGTGCCTGGGGAAGAAAACGCTTGACTCCATGGTCAGGAAAAATGCTGCCCAGGAACCAAAATGTTTTTTGAACAACTTTTTTTTTTGAAACCAAATACAAAAATGGACACAAGGATGAGTTTCAGGATTAAATTCCATGTCTAAAAATGGTGTTGCTTCCACTTTTCAAAAATCAAGCCTTTTTTGTGCCTGGGGAAGAAAACGCCTGACTCCGTGGTCAGGAAAAATACTGCCCAGGAACGAAAATGTTTTTGGAAGCCAAATTTTTTTTTTGAAACCAAATGCAAAAACGGAGACTGGGATGAGTTTCGGGATGAAATTCCATGTCTAAAAATGGTGTTGCTTCCACTTTTTAAAAATCAAGCCTTTTTGGTGCCTGGGGAAGAAAACGCTTGACTCCATGGTCAGGAAAAATGCTGCCCATGAACCAAAATGTTTTTTGAAGCCAAATTTTTTTTTTTTTTTGAAACCAAATGTAAAAACGGAGACTGGGATGAGTTTCGGGATGAAATTCCATGTCTAAAAATGGTGTTGCTTCCACTTTTTAAAAATCAAGCATTTTTGGTGCCTGGGGAAGAAAACGCATCACGCCGTAGTCAGGAAAAATGCTGCCCAGGAACCAAAATGTTTTTTGAAGCCAATTTGTTTTTTTTTTTGAAACCAAATGCAAAAACGGAGACCAGGATGAATTTCGGGATGAAATTCCATGTCTAAAAATGTTGTTGCTTCCACTTTTTAAAAATCGAGCCTTTTTTGCCTGGGGAAGGAAATGCCTGTCTCCGCGGTCAGGAAAAATGCTGCCCAGGAACCAAAATGTTTTTTGAACAACGTTTTTTTTTGAAACCAAATACAAAAATGGACACAAGGATGAGTTTCAGAATTAAATTCCATGTCTAAAAATGGTGTTGCGTCCACTTTTTAAAAATCGAGCCTTTTTGGTGGCTGGGGAAGAATACGCCTGACTCCGTGGTCAGGAAAAATGCTGCCCAGGAACGAAAATGTTTTTGGAAGCCAAATTTTTTTTTGAAACCAAATGCAAAAACGGAGACCAGGATGAGTTTGGGGATGAAATTCCATGTCTAAAAATGGTGTTGCTTCCACTTTTTAAAAATGAAGCCTTTTCGGTGCCTGGGGAAGAAAACGCTTGACTCCATGGTCAGGAAAAATGCTGCCCAGGAACCAAAATGTTTTTTGAAGCCAAAAATTTTTTTTGAAACCAAGTGCAAAAACGGAGACCAGGATGAGTTTCGGGATGAAATTCCATGTCTATAAATGGTGTTGCTTCCACTTTTTAAAAATCAAGCCTTTTTGGTGCCTGGGGAAGAAAACGCTTGACTCGATGGTCAGGAAAAATGCTGCCCAGGAACCAAAATGTTTTTTGAAGCCAAAAAATTTTTTTGAAACCAAGTGCAAAAACAGAGACCAGGATGAGTTTTGGGATGAAATTCTATGTCTAAAAATGGTGTTGCTTCCACTTTTTAAAAATCGAGCCTTTTTGGTGCCTGGGGAAGGAAACGCTTGACTCCATGGTCAGGAAAAATGCTGCCCAGGAACGAAAATGTTTTTGGAAGCCAAATTTTTTTTTGAAACCAAATGCAAAAACGGAGACCAGGATGAGTTTGGGGATGAAATTCCATGTCTAAAAATGGTGTTGCTTCCACTTTTTAAAAATCAAGCCTTTTTGGTGCCTGGGGAAGAAAACGCCTGTCTCCGTGGTCAGGAAAAATGCTGCCCAGGAACGAAAATGTTTTTGGAAGCCAAATTTTTTTTTTTTTTGAAACCAAATGCAAAAACGGAGACCAGGATGAATTTCGGGATGAAATTCCATGTCTAAAAATGTTGTTGCTTCCACTTTTTAAAAATCGAGCCTTTTTTGCCTGGGGAAGGAAATGCCTGTCTCCGCGGTCAGGAAAAATGCTGCCCAGGAACCAAAATGTTTTTTGAACAACTTTTTTTTTTGAAACCAAATACAAAAATGGACACAAGGATGAGTTTCAGGATTAAATTCCATGTCTAAAAATGGTGTTGCTTCCACTTTTCAAAAATAAAGCCTTTTTTGTGCCTGGGGAAGAAAACGCTTGACTCCATGGTCAGGAAAAATGCTGCCCAGGAACCAAAATGTTTTTTGAAGCCAAAAATTTTTTTGAAACCAAGTGTAAAAACGGAGACCAGGATGAGTTTCGGGATGAAATTCCATGTCTAAAAATGGTGTTGCTTCCACTTTTTAAAAATCAAGCCTTTTTGGTGCCTGGGGAAGAAAACGCCTGACTCCGTGGTCAGGAAAAATACTGCACAGGAACGAAAATGTTTTTGGAAGCCAAATTTTTTTTTTGAAACCAAATGCAAAAACAGAGACTGGGATGAGTTTCGGGATGAAATTCCATGTCTAAAAATGGTGTTGCTTCCACTTTTTAAAAATCAAGCCTTTTTGGTGCCTGGGGAAGAAAACGCTTGACTCCATGGTCAGGAAAAATGCTGCCCATGAACCAAAATGTTTTTTGAAGCCAAATTTTTTTTTTTTTGAAACCAAATGTAAAAACGGAGACCAGGATGAGTTTCGGGATGAAATTCCATGTCTAAAAATGGTGTTGCTTCCACTTTTTAAAAATCAAGCCTTTTTGGTGCCTGGGGAAGAAAACGCCTGACTCCGTGGTCAGGAAAACTGCTGCCCAGGAACGAAAATGTTTTTGGAAGCCAAATTTTTTTTTGAAACCAAATGCAAAAACGGAGACCAGGATGAGTTTCGGGATGAAATTCCATGTCTAAATATGGTGTTGCTTCCACTTTCTAAAAATCAAGCCTTTTTGGTGCCTGGGGAAGAAATCCGGTGACTCCGCGATCAGGAAAAATGCTGCCCAGGAATCAAAATGTTTTGGGAAGCCAATTTTTTTTTTTGAAACCAAATGCAAAAATGGAGACTGGGATGAGTTTCAGGATTAAATTCCATGTCTAAAAATGGTGTTGCTTCCACTTTTTAAAAATCAAGCCTTTTTTGTGCCTGGGGAAGAAAACGCTTGACTCCATGGTCAGGAAAAATGCTGCCCAGGAACCAAAATGTTTTTGGAAGCCAAAAATTTTTTTTGAAACCAAGTGCAAAAACGGAGACCAAGATGAGTTTGGGGATGAAATTCCATGTCTAAAAATGGTGTTGCTTCCACTTTTTAAAAATCAAGCCTTTTTTGCCTGGGGAAGGAAATGCCTGTCTCCGCGGTGAGGAAAAATGCTGCCCAGGAACCAAAATGTTTTTTGAAGCCAATTTGTTGGTTTTTTTTGAAACCAAATGCAAAAACAGAGACCAGGATGAATTTCGGGATGAAATTCCATGTCTAAAAATGGTGTTGCTTCCACTTTTTAAAAATCGAGCCTTTTTTCCCTGGGGAAGAAAACGCCTGACTCCGCAGTCAGGAAAAATGCTGCCCAGGAACCAAAAGGTTTTTGGAAGCCAAAATTTTTTTTTTTGAAACCAAATGTAAAAACGGAGACTGTGATGAATTTCAGGATTAAATTCCATGTCTAAAAATGGTGTTGCTTCCACTTTTTAAAAATCAAGCCTTTTTTGTGCCTGGGGAAGAAAACGCTTGACTCCATGGTCAGGAAAAATGCTGCCCAGGAACCAAAATGTTTTTGGAAGCCAAAATTTTTTTTTGAAACCAAGTGCAAAAACGGAGACCAGGATGAGTTTTGGGATGAAATTCAATGTCTAAAAATGGTGTTGCTTCCACTTTTTAAAAATCAAGCCTTTTTGGTGCCTGGGGAAGAAAACGCTTGACTCCATGGTCAGGAAAAATGCTGCCCAGGAACCAAAATGTTTTTTGAAGCCAAAAAATTTTTTTGAAACCAAGTGCAAAAACAGAGACCAGGATGAGTTTTGGGATGAAATTCTATGTCTAAAAATGGTGTTGCTTCCACTTTTTAAAAATCGAGCCTTTTTGGTGCCTGGGGAAGGAAACGCTTGACTCCGCAGTCAGGAAAAATGCTGCCCAGGAACGAAAATGTTTTTGGAAGCCAAATTTTTTTTTGAAACCAAATGCAAAAACGGAGACCAGGATGAGTTTGGGGATGAAATTCCATGTCTAAAAATGGTTTTGCTTCCACTTTTTAAAAATCAAGCCTTTTTGGTGCCTGGGGAAGAAAACGCATCACGCCGTAGTCAGGAAAAATGCTGCCCAGGAACCAAAATGTTTTTTGAAGCCAATTTGTTTTTTTTTTTGAAACCAAATGCAAAAACGGAGACCAGGATGAATTTCGGGATGAAATTCCATGTCTAAAAATGTTGTTGCTTCCACTTTTTAAAAATCGAGCCTTTTTTGCCTGGGGAAGGAAATGCCTGTCTCCGCGGTCAGGAAAAATGCTGCCCAGGAACCAAAATGTTTTTTGAACAACTTTTTTTTTTGAAACCAAATACAAAAATGGACACAAGGATGAGTTTCAGAATTAAATTCCATGTCTAAAAATGGTGTTGCGTCCACTTTTTAAAAATCGAGCCTTTTTGGTGGCTGGGGAAGAATACGCCTGACTCCGTGGTCAGGAAAAATACTGCCCAGGAACGAAAATGTTTTTGGAAGCCAATTTTTTTTTTTGAAACCAAATGCAAAAACGGAGACTGGGATGAGTTTCGGGATGAAATTCCATGTCTAAAAATGGTGTTGCTTCCACTTTTTAAAAATCAAGCCTTTTTGGTGCCTGGGGAAGAAAACGCCTGACTCCGTGGTCAGGAAAACTGCTGCCCAGGAACGAAAATGTTTTTGGAAGCCAAATTTTTTTTTTTGAAACCAAATGCAAAAACGGAGACCAGGATGAGTTTGGGGATGAAATTCCATGTCTAAAAATGGTGTTGCTTCCACTTTTTAAAAATCAAGCCTTTTTTCCCTGGGGAAGAAAATGCCTGACTCCATGGTCAGGAAAAATGCTGCCCAGGAACCAAAATGTTTTTTGAAGCCAAAAAATTTTTTTGAAACCAAGTGCAAAAACGGAGACCAGGATGAGTTTGGGGATGAAATTCCATGTCTAAAAATGGTGTTGCTTCCACTTTTTAAAAATCAAGCCTTTTTGGTGCCTGGGGAAGAAAACGCCTGACTCCGTGGTCAGGAAAAATGCTGCCCAGGAACTAAAACGTTTTTGGAAGCCAAATTTTTTTTTGAACCCAAATGCAAAAACGGAGACCAGGATGAGTTTGGGGATGAAATTCCATGTCTAAAAATGGTGTTGCTTCCACTTTTTAAAAATCAAGCCTTTTATGCCTGGGGAAGGAAATGCCTGTCTCCGCGGTCAGGAAAAATGCTGCCCAGGAACCAAAATGTTTTTGGAAGCCAAATTTTTTTTTGAAACCAAATGCAAAAACGGAGACCGGGATGAGTTTGGGGATGAAATTCCATGTCTAAAAATGGTTTTGCTTCCACTTTTTAAAAATCAAGCCTTTTTGGTGCCTGGGGAAGAAAACGCCTGACTCCGTGGTCAGGAAAAATGCTGCCCAGGAACGAAAATGTTTTTGGAAGCCAAATTTTTTTTTGAAACCAAATGCAAAAACGGAGACCAGGATGAGTTTGGGGATGAAATTCCATGTCTAAAAATGGTGTTGCTTCCACTTTTTAAAAATCAAGCCTTTTTGGTGCCTGGGGAAGAAATCCGGTGACTCCGCGGTCAGGAAAAATACTGCCCAGGAACGAAAATGTTTTTGGAAGCCAATTTTTTTTTTTGAAACCAAATGCAAAAACGGAGACTGGGATGAGTTTCGGGATGAAATTCCATGTCTAAAAATGGTGTTGCTTCCACTTTTTAAAAATCAAGCCTTTTTGGTGCCTGAGGAAGAAAACGCCTGACTCCGCAGTGAGGAAAAATGCTGCCCAGGAACCAAAATGTTTTTTTAAGAACTTTTTTTTTTGAAACCAAATGCAAAAACGGAGACCAGGATGAGTTTGGGGATGAAATTCCATGTCTAAAAATGGTGTTGCTTCCACTTTTTAAAAATCAAGCCTTTTATGCCTGGGGAAGGAAATGCCTGTCTCCGCGGTCAGGAAAAATGCTGCCCAGGAACCAAAATGTTTTTGGAAGCCAAATTTTTTTTTGAAACCAAATGCAAAAACGGAGACCGGGATGAGTTTGGGGATGAAATTCCATGTCTAAAAATGGTTTTGCTTCCACTTTTTAAAAATCAAGCCTTTTTGGTGCCTGGGGAAGAAAACGCCTGACTCCGTGGTCAGGAAAAATGCTGCCCAGGAACGAAAATGTTTTTGGAAGCCAAATTTTTTTTTGAAACCAAATGCAAAAACGGAGACCAGGATGAGTTTGGGGATGAAATTCCATGTCTAAAAATGGTGTTGCTTCCACTTTTTAAAAATCAAGCCTTTTTGGTGCCTGGGGAAGAAATCCGGTGACTCCGCGGTCAGGAAAAATACTGCCCAGGAACGAAAATGTTTTTGGAAGCCAATTTTTTTTTTTGAAACCAAATGCAAAAACGGAGACTGGGATGAGTTTCGGGATGAAATTCCATGTCTAAAAATGGTGTTGCTTCCACTTTTTAAAAATCAAGCCTTTTTGGTGCCTGAGGAAGAAAACGCCTGACTCCGCAGTGAGGAAAAATGCTGCCCAGGAACCAAAATGTTTTTTTAAGAACTTTTTTTTTTGAAACCAAATGCAAAAACGGAGACCAGGATGAGTTTGGGGATGAAATTCCATGTCTAAAAATGGTGTTGCTTCCACTTTTTAAAAATCAAGCCTTTTATGCCTGGGGAAGGAAATGCCTGTCTCCGCGGTCAGGAAAAATGCTGCCCAGGAACCAAAATGTTTTTGGAAGCCAAATTTTTTTTTGAACCCAAATGCAAAAACGGAGACCAGGATGAGTTTGGGGATGAAATTCCATGTCTAAAAATGGTGTTGCTTCCACTTTTTAAAAATCAAGCCTTTTATGCCTGGGGAAGGAAATGCCTGTCTCCGCGGTCAGGAAAAATGCTGCCCAGGAACCAAAATGTTTTTGGAAGCCAAATTTTTTTTTGAAACCAAATGCAAAAACGGAGACCGGGATGAGTTTGGGGATGAAATTCCATGTCTAAAAATGGTTTTGCTTCCACTTTTTAAAAATCAAGCCTTTTTGGTGCCTGGGGAAGAAAACGCCTGACTCCGTGGTCAGGAAAAATGCTGCCCAGGAACGAAAATGTTTTTGGAAGCCAAATTTTTTTTTGAAACCAAATGCAAAAACGGAGACCAGGATGAGTTTGGGGATGAAATTCCATGTCTAAAAATGGTGTTGCTTCCACTTTTTAAAAATCAAGCCTTTTTGGTGCCTGGGGAAGAAATCCGGTGACTCCGCGGTCAGGAAAAATACTGCCCAGGAACGAAAATGTTTTTGGAAGCCAATTTTTTTTTTTGAAACCAAATGCAAAAACGGAGACTGGGATGAGTTTCGGGATGAAATTCCATGTCTAAAAATGGTGTTGCTTCCACTTTTTAAAAATCAAGCCTTTTTGGTGCCTGAGGAAGAAAACGCCTGACTCCGCAGTGAGGAAAAATGCTGCCCAGGAACCAAAATGTTTTTTTAAGAACTTTTTTTTTTGAAACCAAATGCAAAAACGGAGACCAGGATGAGTTTGGGGATGAAATTCCATGTCTAAAAATGGTGTTGCTTCCACTTTTTAAAAATCAAGCCTTTTATGCCTGGGGAAGGAAATGCCTGTCTCCGCGGTCAGGAAAAATGCTGCCCAGGAACCAAAATGTTTTTGGAAGCCAAATTTTTTTTTGAAACCAAATGCAAAAACGGAGACCGGGATGAGTTTGGGGATGAAATTCCATGTCTAAAAATGGTTTTGCTTCCACTTTTTAAAAATCAAGCCTTTTTGGTGCCTGGGGAAGAAAACGCCTGACTCCGTGGTCAGGAAAAATGCTGCCCAGGAACGAAAATGTTTTTGGAAGCCAAATTTTTTTTTGAAACCAAATGCAAAAACGGAGACCAGGATGAGTTTGGGGATGAAATTCCATGTCTAAAAATGGTGTTGCTTCCACTTTTTAAAAATCAAGCCTTTTTGGTGCCTGGGGAAGAAATCCGGTGACTCCGCGGTCAGGAAAAATACTGCCCAGGAACGAAAATGTTTTTGGAAGCCAATTTTTTTTTTTGAAACCAAATGCAAAAACGGAGACTGGGATGAGTTTCGGGATGAAATTCCATGTCTAAAAATGGTGTTGCTTCCACTTTTTAAAAATCAAGCCTTTTTGGTGCCTGAGGAAGAAAACGCCTGACTCCGCAGTGAGGAAAAATGCTGCCCAGGAACCAAAATGTTTTTTTAAGAACTTTTTTTTTTGAAACCAAATGCAAAAACGGAGACCAGGATGAGTTTGGGGATGAAATTCCATGTCTAAAAATGGTGTTGCTTCCACTTTTTAAAAATCAAGCCTTTTATGCCTGGGGAAGGAAATGCCTGTCTCCGCGGTCAGGAAAAATGCTGCCCAGGAACCAAAATGTTTTTGGAAGCCAAATTTTTTTTTGAACCCAAATGCAAAAACGGAGACCAGGATGAGTTTGGGGATGAAATTCCATGTCTAAAAATGGTGTTGCTTCCACTTTTTAAAAATCAAGCCTTTTATGCCTGGGGAAGGAAATGCCTGTCTCCGCGGTCAGGAAAAATGCTGCCCAGGAACCAAAATGTTTTTGGAAGCCAAATTTTTTTTTGAAACCAAATGCAAAAACGGAGACCGGGATGAGTTTGGGGATGAAATTCCATGTCTAAAAATGGTTTTGCTTCCACTTTTTAAAAATCAAGCCTTTTTGGTGCCTGGGGAAGAAAACGCCTGACTCCGTGGTCAGGAAAAATGCTGCCCAGGAACGAAAATGTTTTTGGAAGCCAAATTTTTTTTTGAAACCAAATGCAAAAACGGAGACCAGGATGAGTTTGGGGATGAAATTCCATGTCTAAAAATGGTGTTGCTTCCACTTTTTAAAAATCAAGCCTTTTTGGTGCCTGGGGAAGAAATCCGGTGACTCCGCGGTCAGGAAAAATACTGCCCAGGAACGAAAATGTTTTTGGAAGCCAATTTTTTTTTTTGAAACCAAATGCAAAGACGGAGACTGGGATGAGTTTCGGGATGAAATTCCATGTCTAAAAATGGTGTTGCTTCCACTTTTTAAAAATCAAGCCTTTTTGGTGCCTGGGGAAGAAAACGCCTGACTCCGTGGTCAGGAAAACTGCTGCCCAGGAACGAAAATGTTTTTGGAAGCCAAATTTTTTTTTGAAACCAAATGCAAAAACGGAGACCAGGATGAGTTTCGGGATGAAATTCCATGTCTAAATATGGTGTTGCTTCCACTTTCTAAAAATCAAGCCTTTTTGGTGCCTGGGGAAGAAATCCGGTGACTCCGCGATCAGGAAAAATGCTGCCCAGGAATCAAAATGTTTTGGGAAGCCAATTTTTTTTTTTGAAACCAAATGCAAAAATGGAGACTGGGATGAGTTTCAGGATTAAATTCCATGTCTAAAAATGGTGTTGCTTCCACTTTTTAAAAATCAAGCCTTTTTTGTGCCTGGGGAAGAAAACGCTTGACTCCATGGTCAGGAAAAATGCTGCCCAGGAACCAAAATGTTTTTGGAAGCCAAAAATTTTTTTTGAAACCAAGTGCAAAAACGGAGACCAAGATGAGTTTGGGGATGAAATTCCATGTCTAAAAATGGTGTTGCTTCCACTTTTTAAAAATCAAGCCTTTTTTGCCTGGGGAAGGAAATGCCTGTCTCCGCGGTGAGGAAAAATGCTGCCCAGGAACCAAAATGTTTTTTGAAGCCAATTTGTTGGTTTTTTTTGAAACCAAATGCAAAAACAGAGACCAGGATGAATTTCGGGATGAAATTCCATGTCTAAAAATGGTGTTGCTTCCACTTTTTAAAAATCAAGCCTTTTTTCCCTGGGGAAGAAAACGCCTGACTCCGCAGTCAGGAAAAATGCTGCCCAGGAACCAAAAGGTTTTTGGAAGCCAAAATTTTTTTTTTTGAAACCAAATGTAAAAACGGAGACTGTGATGAATTTCAGGATTAAATTCCATGTCTAAAAATGGTGTTGCTTCCACTTTTTAAAAATCAAGCCTTTTTTGTGCCTGGGGAAGAAAACGCTTGACTCCATGGTCAGGAAAAATGCTGCCCAGGAACCAAAATGTTTTTGGAAGCCAAAATTTTTTTTTGAAACCAAGTGCAAAAACGGAGACCAGGATGAGTTTTGGGATGAAATTCAATGTCTAAAAATGGTGTTGCTTCCACTTTTTAAAAATCAAGCCTTTTTGGTGCCTGGGGAAGAAAACGCTTGACTCCATGGTCAGGAAAAATGCTGCCCAGGAACCAAAATGTTTTTTGAAGCCAAAAAATTTTTTTGAAACCAAGTGCAAAAACAGAGACCAGGATGAGTTTTGGGATGAAATTCTATGTCTAAAAATGGTGTTGCTTCCACTTTTTAAAAATCGAGCCTTTTTGGTGCCTGGGGAAGGAAACGCTTGACTCCGCAGTCAGGAAAAATGCTGCCCAGGAACGAAAATGTTTTTGGAAGCCAAATTTTTTTTTGAAACCAAATGCAAAAACGGAGACCAGGATGAGTTTGGGGATGAAATTCCATGTCTAAAAATGGTTTTGCTTCCACTTTTTAAAAATCAAGCCTTTTTGGTGCCTGGGGAAGAAAACGCATCACGCCGTAGTCAGGAAAAATGCTGCCCAGGAACCAAAATGTTTTTTGAAGCCAATTTGTTTTTTTTTTTGAAACCAAATGCAAAAACGGAGACCAGGATGAATTTCGGGATGAAATTCCATGTCTAAAAATGTTGTTGCTTCCACTTTTTAAAAATCGAGCCTTTTTTGCCTGGGGAAGGAAATGCCTGTCTCCGCGGTCAGGAAAAATGCTGCCCAGGAACCAAAATGTTTTTTGAACAACTTTTTTTTTTGAAACCAAATACAAAAATGGACACAAGGATGAGTTTCAGAATTAAATTCCATGTCTAAAAATGGTGTTGCGTCCACTTTTTAAAAATCGAGCCTTTTTGGTGGCTGGGGAAGAATACGCCTGACTCCGTGGTCAGGAAAAATACTGCCCAGGAACGAAAATGTTTTTGGAAGCCAATTTTTTTTTTTGAAACCAAATGCAAAAACGGAGACTGGGATGAGTTTCGGGATGAAATTCCATGTCTAAAAATGGTGTTGCTTCCACTTTTTAAAAATCAAGCCTTTTTGGTGCCTGGGGAAGAAAACGCCTGACTCCGTGGTCAGGAAAACTGCTGCCCAGGAACGAAAATGTTTTTGGAAGCCAAATTTTTTTTTTTGAAACCAAATGCAAAAACGGAGACCAGGATGAGTTTGGGGATGAAATTCCATGTCTAAAAATGGTGTTGCTTCCACTTTTTAAAAATCAAGCCTTTTTTCCCTGGGGAAGAAAATGCCTGACTCCATGGTCAGGAAAAATGCTGCCCAGGAACCAAAATGTTTTTTGAAGCCAAAAAATTTTTTTGAAACCAAGTGCAAAAACGGAGACCAGGATGAGTTTGGGGATGAAATTCCATGTCTAAAAATGGTGTTGCTTCCACTTTTTAAAAATCAAGCCTTTTTGGTGCCTGGGGAAGAAAACGCCTGACTCCGTGGTCAGGAAAAATGCTGCCCAGGAACTAAAACGTTTTTGGAAGCCAAATTTTTTTTTGAACCCAAATGCAAAAACGGAGACCAGGATGAGTTTGGGGATGAAATTCCATGTCTAAAAATGGTGTTGCTTCCACTTTTTAAAAATCAAGCCTTTTATGCCTGGGGAAGGAAATGCCTGTCTCCGCGGTCAGGAAAAATGCTGCCCAGGAACCAAAATGTTTTTGGAAGCCAAATTTTTTTTTGAAACCAAATGCAAAAACGGAGACCGGGATGAGTTTGGGGATGAAATTCCATGTCTAAAAATGGTTTTGCTTCCACTTTTTAAAAATCAAGCCTTTTTGGTGCCTGGGGAAGAAAACGCCTGACTCCGTGGTCAGGAAAAATGCTGCCCAGGAACGAAAATGTTTTTGGAAGCCAAATTTTTTTTTGAAACCAAATGCAAAAACGGAGACCAGGATGAGTTTGGGGATGAAATTCCATGTCTAAAAATGGTGTTGCTTCCACTTTTTAAAAATCAAGCCTTTTTGGTGCCTGGGGAAGAAATCCGGTGACTCCGCGGTCAGGAAAAATACTGCCCAGGAACGAAAATGTTTTTGGAAGCCAATTTTTTTTTTTGAAACCAAATGCAAAAACGGAGACTGGGATGAGTTTCGGGATGAAATTCCATGTCTAAAAATGGTGTTGCTTCCACTTTTTAAAAATCAAGCCTTTTTGGTGCCTGAGGAAGAAAACGCCTGACTCCGCAGTGAGGAAAAATGCTGCCCAGGAACCAAAATGTTTTTTTAAGAACTTTTTTTTTTGAAACCAAATGCAAAAACGGAGACCAGGATGAGTTTGGGGATGAAATTCCATGTCTAAAAATGGTGTTGCTTCCACTTTTTAAAAATCAAGCCTTTTATGCCTGGGGAAGGAAATGCCTGTCTCCGCGGTCAGGAAAAATGCTGCCCAGGAACCAAAATGTTTTTGGAAGCCAAATTTTTTTTTGAAACCAAATGCAAAAACGGAGACCGGGATGAGTTTGGGGATGAAATTCCATGTCTAAAAATGGTTTTGCTTCCACTTTTTAAAAATCAAGCCTTTTTGGTGCCTGGGGAAGAAAACGCCTGACTCCGTGGTCAGGAAAAATGCTGCCCAGGAACGAAAATGTTTTTGGAAGCCAAATTTTTTTTTGAAACCAAATGCAAAAACGGAGACCAGGATGAGTTTGGGGATGAAATTCCATGTCTAAAAATGGTGTTGCTTCCACTTTTTAAAAATCAAGCCTTTTATGCCTGGGGAAGGAAATGCCTGTCTCCGCGGTCAGGAAAAATGCTGCCCAGGAACCAAAATGTTTTTGGAAGCCAAATTTTTTTTTGAAACCAAATGCAAAAACGGAGACCGGGATGAGTTTGGGGATGAAATTCCATGTCTAAAAATGGTTTTGCTTCCACTTTTTAAAAATCAAGCCTTTTTGGTGCCTGGGGAAGAAAACGCCTGACTCCGTGGTCAGGAAAAATGCTGCCCAGGAACGAAAATGTTTTTGGAAGCCAAATTTTTTTTTGAAACCAAATGCAAAAACGGAGACCAGGATGAGTTTGGGGATGAAATTCCATGTCTAAAAATGGTGTTGCTTCCACTTTTTAAAAATCAAGCCTTTTTGGTGCCTGGGGAAGAAATCCGGTGACTCCGCGGTCAGGAAAAATACTGCCCAGGAACGAAAATGTTTTTGGAAGCCAATTTTTTTTTTTGAAACCAAATGCAAAAACGGAGACTGGGATGAGTTTCGGGATGAAATTCCATGTCTAAAAATGGTGTTGCTTCCACTTTTTAAAAATCAAGCCTTTTTGGTGCCTGAGGAAGAAAACGCCTGACTCCGCAGTGAGGAAAAATGCTGCCCAGGAACCAAAATGTTTTTTTAAGAACTTTTTTTTTTGAAACCAAATGCAAAAACGGAGACCAGGATGAGTTTGGGGATGAAATTCCATGTCTAAAAATGGTGTTGCTTCCACTTTTTAAAAATCAAGCCTTTTATGCCTGGGGAAGGAAATGCCTGTCTCCGCGGTCAGGAAAAATGCTGCCCAGGAACCAAAATGTTTTTGGAAGCCAAATTTTTTTTTGAAACCAAATGCAAAAACGGAGACCGGGATGAGTTTGGGGATGAAATTCCATGTCTAAAAATGGTTTTGCTTCCACTTTTTAAAAATCAAGCCTTTTTGGTGCCTGGGGAAGAAAACGCCTGACTCCGTGGTCAGGAAAAATGCTGCCCAGGAACGAAAATGTTTTTGGAAGCCAAATTTTTTTTTGAAACCAAATGCAAAAACGGAGACCAGGATGAGTTTGGGGATGAAATTCCATGTCTAAAAATGGTGTTGCTTCCACTTTTTAAAAATCAAGCCTTTTTGGTGCCTGGGGAAGAAATCCGGTGACTCCGCGGTCAGGAAAAATACTGCCCAGGAACGAAAATGTTTTTGGAAGCCAATTTTTTTTTTTGAAACCAAATGCAAAAACGGAGACTGGGATGAGTTTCGGGATGAAATTCCATGTCTAAAAATGGTGTTGCTTCCACTTTTTAAAAATCAAGCCTTTTTGGTGCCTGAGGAAGAAAACGCCTGACTCCGCAGTGAGGAAAAATGCTGCCCAGGAACCAAAATGTTTTTTTAAGAACTTTTTTTTTTGAAACCAAATGCAAAAACGGAGACCAGGATGAGTTTGGGGATGAAATTCCATGTCTAAAAATGGTGTTGCTTCCACTTTTTAAAAATCAAGCCTTTTATGCCTGGGGAAGGAAATGCCTGTCTCCGCGGTCAGGAAAAATGCTGCCCAGGAACCAAAATGTTTTTGGAAGCCAAATTTTTTTTTGAACCCAAATGCAAAAACGGAGACCAGGATGAGTTTGGGGATGAAATTCCATGTCTAAAAATGGTGTTGCTTCCACTTTTTAAAAATCAAGCCTTTTATGCCTGGGGAAGGAAATGCCTGTCTCCGCGGTCAGGAAAAATGCTGCCCAGGAACCAAAATGTTTTTGGAAGCCAAATTTTTTTTTGAAACCAAATGCAAAAACGGAGACCGGGATGAGTTTGGGGATGAAATTCCATGTCTAAAAATGGTTTTGCTTCCACTTTTTAAAAATCAAGCCTTTTTGGTGCCTGGGGAAGAAAACGCCTGACTCCGTGGTCAGGAAAAATGCTGCCCAGGAACGAAAATGTTTTTGGAAGCCAAATTTTTTTTTGAAACCAAATGCAAAAACGGAGACCAGGATGAGTTTGGGGATGAAATTCCATGTCTAAAAATGGTGTTGCTTCCACTTTTTAAAAATCAAGCCTTTTTGGTGCCTGGGGAAGAAATCCGGTGACTCCGCGGTCAGGAAAAATACTGCCCAGGAACGAAAATGTTTTTGGAAGCCAATTTTTTTTTTTGAAACCAAATGCAAAGACGGAGACTGGGATGAGTTTCGGGATGAAATTCCATGTCTAAAAATGGTGTTGCTTCCACTTTTTAAAAATCAAGCCTTTTTGGTGCCTGGGGAAGAAAACGCCTGACTCCGTGGTCAGGAAAACTGCTGCCCAGGAACGAAAATGTTTTTCGAAGCCAAATTTTTTTTTTGAAACCAAATGCAAAAACGGAGACTGGGATGAGTTTCGGGATGAAATTCCATGTCTAAAAATGGTTTTGCTTCCACTTTTTAAAAATCAAGCCTTTTTGGTGCCTGGGGAAGAAAGCGCCTGACTCCGTGGTCAGGAAAAATGCTGCCCAGGAACGAAAATGTTTTTGGAAGCCAATTTTTTTTTTGAAACCAAATGCAAAAACGGAGACCAGGATGAGTTTGGGGATGAAATTCCATGTCTAAAAATGGTGTTGCTTCCACTTTTTAAAAATCAAGCCTTTTTGGTGCCTGGGGAAGAAAACGCCTGACTCCGTGGTCAGGAAAAATACTGCCCAGGAACGAAAATGTTTTTGGAAGCCAAATTTTTTTTTTGAAACCAAATGCAAAAACGGAGACTGGGATGAGTTTCGGGATGAAATTCCATGTCTAAAAATGGTGTTGCTTCCACTTTTTAAAAATCAAGCCTTTTTGGTGCCTGGGGAAGAAAACGCTTGGCTCCACGGTCAGGAAAAATGCTGCCCAGGAACCAAAATGTTTTTTGAAGCCAAAATTTTTTTTTGAAACCAAGTGCAAAAACGGAGACCGGGATGAGTTTGGGGATGAAATTCCATGTCTAAAAATGGTTTTGCTTCCACTTTTTAAAAATCAAGCCTTTTTGGTGCCTGGGGAAGAAAACGCCTGACTCCGTGGTCAGGAAAAATGCTGCCCAGGAACGAAAATGTTTTTGGAAGCCAAATTTTTTTTTGAAACCAAATGCAAAAACGGAGACCAGGATGAGTTTGGGGATGAAATTCCATGTCTAAAAATGGTGTTGCTTCCACTTTTTAAAAATCAAGCCTTTTTGGTGCCTGGGGAAGAAATCCGGTGACTCCGCGGTCAGGAAAAATACTGCCCAGGAACGAAAATGTTTTTGGAAGCCAATTTTTTTTTTTGAAACCAAATGCAAAAACGGAGACTGGGATGAGTTTCGGGATGAAATTCCATGTCTAAAAATGGTGTTGCTTCCACTTTTTAAAAATCAAGCCTTTTTGGTGCCTGAGGAAGAAAACGCCTGACTCCGCAGTGAGGAAAAATGCTGCCCAGGAACCAAAATGTTTTTTTAAGAACTTTTTTTTTTGAAACCAAATGCAAAAACGGAGACCAGGATGAGTTTGGGGATGAAATTCCATGTCTAAAAATGGTGTTGCTTCCACTTTTTAAAAATCAAGCCTTTTATGCCTGGGGAAGGAAATGCCTGTCTCCGCGGTCAGGAAAAATGCTGCCCAGGAACCAAAATGTTTTTGGAAGCCAAATTTTTTTTTGAAACCAAATGCAAAAACGGAGACCGGGATGAGTTTGGGGATGAAATTCCATGTCTAAAAATGGTTTTGCTTCCACTTTTTAAAAATCAAGCCTTTTTGGTGCCTGGGGAAGAAAACGCCTGACTCCGTGGTCAGGAAAAATGCTGCCCAGGAACGAAAATGTTTTTGGAAGCCAAATTTTTTTTTGAAACCAAATGCAAAAACGGAGACCAGGATGAGTTTGGGGATGAAATTCCATGTCTAAAAATGGTGTTGCTTCCACTTTTTAAAAATCAAGCCTTTTATGCCTGGGGAAGGAAATGCCTGTCTCCGCGGTCAGGAAAAATGCTGCCCAGGAACCAAAATGTTTTTGGAAGCCAAATTTTTTTTTGAAACCAAATGCAAAAACGGAGACCGGGATGAGTTTGGGGATGAAATTCCATGTCTAAAAATGGTTTTGCTTCCACTTTTTAAAAATCAAGCCTTTTTGGTGCCTGGGGAAGAAAACGCCTGACTCCGTGGTCAGGAAAAATGCTGCCCAGGAACGAAAATGTTTTTGGAAGCCAAATTTTTTTTTGAAACCAAATGCAAAAACGGAGACCAGGATGAGTTTGGGGATGAAATTCCATGTCTAAAAATGGTGTTGCTTCCACTTTTTAAAAATCAAGCCTTTTTGGTGCCTGGGGAAGAAATCCGGTGACTCCGCGGTCAGGAAAAATACTGCCCAGGAACGAAAATGTTTTTGGAAGCCAATTTTTTTTTTTGAAACCAAATGCAAAAACGGAGACTGGGATGAGTTTCGGGATGAAATTCCATGTCTAAAAATGGTGTTGCTTCCACTTTTTAAAAATCAAGCCTTTTTGGTGCCTGAGGAAGAAAACGCCTGACTCCGCAGTGAGGAAAAATGCTGCCCAGGAACCAAAATGTTTTTTTAAGAACTTTTTTTTTTGAAACCAAATGCAAAAACGGAGACCAGGATGAGTTTGGGGATGAAATTCCATGTCTAAAAATGGTGTTGCTTCCACTTTTTAAAAATCAAGCCTTTTATGCCTGGGGAAGGAAATGCCTGTCTCCGCGGTCAGGAAAAATGCTGCCCAGGAACCAAAATGTTTTTGGAAGCCAAATTTTTTTTTGAAACCAAATGCAAAAACGGAGACCGGGATGAGTTTGGGGATGAAATTCCATGTCTAAAAATGGTTTTGCTTCCACTTTTTAAAAATCAAGCCTTTTTGGTGCCTGGGGAAGAAAACGCCTGACTCCGTGGTCAGGAAAAATGCTGCCCAGGAACGAAAATGTTTTTGGAAGCCAAATTTTTTTTTGAAACCAAATGCAAAAACGGAGACCAGGATGAGTTTGGGGATGAAATTCCATGTCTAAAAATGGTGTTGCTTCCACTTTTTAAAAATCAAGCCTTTTTGGTGCCTGGGGAAGAAATCCGGTGACTCCGCGGTCAGGAAAAATACTGCCCAGGAACGAAAATGTTTTTGGAAGCCAATTTTTTTTTTTGAAACCAAATGCAAAAACGGAGACTGGGATGAGTTTCGGGATGAAATTCCATGTCTAAAAATGGTGTTGCTTCCACTTTTTAAAAATCAAGCCTTTTTGGTGCCTGAGGAAGAAAACGCCTGACTCCGCAGTGAGGAAAAATGCTGCCCAGGAACCAAAATGTTTTTTTAAGAACTTTTTTTTTTGAAACCAAATGCAAAAACGGAGACCAGGATGAGTTTGGGGATGAAATTCCATGTCTAAAAATGGTGTTGCTTCCACTTTTTAAAAATCAAGCCTTTTATGCCTGGGGAAGGAAATGCCTGTCTCCGCGGTCAGGAAAAATGCTGCCCAGGAACCAAAATGTTTTTGGAAGCCAAATTTTTTTTTGAACCCAAATGCAAAAACGGAGACCAGGATGAGTTTGGGGATGAAATTCCATGTCTAAAAATGGTGTTGCTTCCACTTTTTAAAAATCAAGCCTTTTATGCCTGGGGAAGGAAATGCCTGTCTCCGCGGTCAGGAAAAATGCTGCCCAGGAACCAAAATGTTTTTGGAAGCCAAATTTTTTTTTGAAACCAAATGCAAAAACGGAGACCGGGATGAGTTTGGGGATGAAATTCCATGTCTAAAAATGGTTTTGCTTCCACTTTTTAAAAATCAAGCCTTTTTGGTGCCTGGGGAAGAAAACGCCTGACTCCGTGGTCAGGAAAAATGCTGCCCAGGAACGAAAATGTTTTTGGAAGCCAAATTTTTTTTTGAAACCAAATGCAAAAACGGAGACCAGGATGAGTTTGGGGATGAAATTCCATGTCTAAAAATGGTGTTGCTTCCACTTTTTAAAAATCAAGCCTTTTTGGTGCCTGGGGAAGAAATCCGGTGACTCCGCGGTCAGGAAAAATACTGCCCAGGAACGAAAATGTTTTTGGAAGCCAATTTTTTTTTTTGAAACCAAATGCAAAGACGGAGACTGGGATGAGTTTCGGGATGAAATTCCATGTCTAAAAATGGTGTTGCTTCCACTTTTTAAAAATCAAGCCTTTTTGGTGCCTGGGGAAGAAAACGCCTGACTCCGTGGTCAGGAAAACTGCTGCCCAGGAACGAAAATGTTTTTCGAAGCCAAATTTTTTTTTTGAAACCAAATGCAAAAACGGAGACTGGGATGAGTTTCGGGATGAAATTCCATGTCTAAAAATGGTTTTGCTTCCACTTTTTAAAAATCAAGCCTTTTTGGTGCCTGGGGAAGAAAGCGCCTGACTCCGTGGTCAGGAAAAATGCTGCCCAGGAACGAAAATGTTTTTGGAAGCCAATTTTTTTTTTGAAACCAAATGCAAAAACGGAGACCAGGATGAGTTTGGGGATGAAATTCCATGTCTAAAAATGGTGTTGCTTCCACTTTTTAAAAATCAAGCCTTTTTGGTGCCTGGGGAAGAAAACGCCTGACTCCGTGGTCAGGAAAAATACTGCCCAGGAACGAAAATGTTTTTGGAAGCCAAATTTTTTTTTTGAAACCAAATGCAAAAACGGAGACTGGGATGAGTTTCGGGATGAAATTCCATGTCTAAAAATGGTGTTGCTTCCACTTTTTAAAAATCAAGCCTTTTTGGTGCCTGGGGAAGAAAACGCTTGACTCCATGGTCAGGAAAACTGCTGCCCAGGAACGAAAATGTTTTTGGAAGCCAAATTTTTTTTTTGAAACCAAATGCAAAAACGGAGACTGGGATGAGTTTCGGGATGAAATTCCATGTCTAAAAATGGTGTTGCTTCCACTTTTTAAAAATCAAGCCTTTTTGGTGCCTGGGGAAGAAAACGCTTGACCCCATGGTCAGGAAAAATGCTGCCCATGAACCAAAATGTTTTTTAAAGCCAAATTTTTTTTTTTTTTTGAAACCAAATGTAAAAACGAAGACTGGGATGAGTTTCGGGATGAAATTCCATGTCTAAAAATGGTGTTGCTTCCACTTTTTAAAAATCAAGCCTTTTTGGTGCCTGGGGAAGGAAATGCCTGTCTCCGCGGTCAGGAAAAATGCTGCCCAGGAACCAAAATGTTTTTTGAACAACTTTTTTTTTTGAAACCAAATGCAAAAATGGAGACTGGGATGAGTTTCAGGATTAAATTCCATGTCTAAAAATGGTGTTGCTTCCACTTTCTAAAAATCAAGCCTTTTTGGTGCCTGGAGAAGAAAACGCGTGACTCAGCGGTTAGGAGAAATCCTGCCCAGGGACCAAAATGTTTTGGGAAGCCAATTTTTTTTTTTGAAACCAAATGCAAAAATGGAGACTGGGATGAGTTTCAGGATTAAATTCCATGTCTAAAAATGGTGTTGCTTCCACTTTTCAAAAATCAAGCCTTTTTTGTGCCTGGGGAAGAAAACGCTTGACTCCATGGTCAGGAAAAATGCTGCCCAGGAACCAAAATGTTTTTTGAAGCCAAAAATTTTTTTTGAAACCAAGTGCAAAAACAGAGACCAGGATGAGTTTTGGGATGAAATTCTATGTCTAAAAATGGTGTTGCTTCCACTTTCTAAAAATCAAGCCTTTTTGGTGCCTGGAGAAGAAAACGCGTGACTCAGCGGTTAGGAAAAATGCTGCCCAGGAACGAAAATGTTTTTGGAAGCCAATTTTTTTTTTGAAACCAAATGCAAAAACGGAGACCAGGATGAGTTTGGGGATGAAATTCCATGTCTAAAAATGGTTTTGCTTCCACTTTTTAAAAATCAAGCCTTTTTGGTGCCTGGGGAAGAAAACGCCTGACTCCGTGGTCAGGAAAAATGCTGCCCAGGAACGAAAATGTTTTTGGAAGCCAAATTTTTTTTTGAAACCAAATGCAAAAACGGAGACCAGGATGAGTTTGGGGATGAAATTCCATGTCTAAAAATGGTGTTGCTTCCACTTTTTAAAAATCAAGCCTTTTTGGTGCCTGGGGAAGAAAACGCATCACTCCGTAGTAAGGAAAAATGCTGCCCAGGAACCAAAATGTTTTTTGAAGCCAATTTGTTTTGTTTTTTTGAAACCAAATGCAAAAACAGAGACCAGGATGAATTTCGGGATGAAATTCCATGTCTAAAAATGGTGTTGCTTCCACTTTTTAAAAATCGAGCCTTTTTTCCCTGGGGAAGAAAACGCCTGACTCCGTGGTCAGGAAAAATGCTGCCCAGGAACCGAAAGGTTTTTGGAAGCCAAAATTTTTTTTTTTGAAACCAAATGTAAAAACGAAGACTGTGATGAATTTCAGGATTAAATTCCATGTCTAAAAATGGTGTTGCTTCCACTTTTTAAAAATCAAGCCTTTTTTGTGCCTGGGGAAGAAAACGCTTGACTCCATGGTCAGGAAAAATGCTGCCCAGGAACCAAAATGTTTTTGGAAGCCAAAATTTTTTTTTGAAACCAAGTGCAAAAACGGAGACCAGGATGAGTTTTGGGATGAAATTCAATGTCTAAAAATGGTGTTGCTTCCACTTTTTAAAAATCGAGCCTTTTTGGTGCCTGGGGAAGGAAACGCTTGACTCCGCAATCAGGAAAAATGCTGCCCAGGAACGAAAATGTTTTTGGAAGCCAAATTTTTTTTTGAAACCAAATGCAAAAACGGAGACCAGGATGAGTTTGGGGATGAAATTCCATGTCTAAAAATGGTTTTGCTTCCACTTTTTAAAAATCGAGCCTTTTTGGTGCCTGGGGAAGGAAACGCTTGACTCCGCAGTCAGGAAAAATGCTGCCCAGGAACGAAAATGTTTTTGGAAGCCAAATTTTTTTTTGAAACCAAATGCAAAAACGGAGACCAGGATGAGTTTGGGGATGAAATTCCATGTCTAAAAATGGTTTTGCTTCCACTTTTTAAAAATCAAGCCTTTTTGGTGCCTGGGGAAGAAAACGCCTGACTCCGTGGTCAGGAAAAATGCTGCCCAGGAACGAAAATGTTTTTGGAAGCCAAATTTTTTTTTGAAACCAAATGCAAAAATGGAGACCAGGATGAGTTTGGGGATGAAATTCCATGTCTAAAAATGGTGTTGCTTCCACTTTTTAAAAATCAAGCCTTTTTGGTGCCTGGGGAAGAAAACGCATCACGCCGTAGTCAGGAAAAATGCTGCCCAGGAACCAAAATGTTTTTTGAAGCCAATTTGTTTTTTTTTTTGAAACCAAATTCAAAAACGGAGACCAGGATGAATTTCGGGATGAAATTCCATGTCTAAAAATGTTGTTGCTTCCACTTTTTAAAAATCGAGCCTTTTTTGCCTGGGGAAGAAAACGCCTGACTCCGTGGTCAGGAAAAATGCTGCCCAGGAACCGAAAGGTTTTTGGAAGCCAAAATTTTTTTTTTTGAAACCAAATGTAAAAACGGAGACTGTGATGAATTTCAGGATTAAATTCCATGTCTAAAAATGGTGTTGCTTCCACTTTTTAAAAATCAAGCCTTTTTTGTGCCTGGGGAAGAAAACGCTTGACTCCATGGTCAGGAAAAATGCTGCCCAGGAACCAAAATGTTTTTGGAAGCCAAAAATTTTTTTTGAAACCAAGTGCAAAAACGGAGACCAGGATGAGTTTTGGGATGAAATTCAATGTCTAAAAATGGTTTTGCTTCCACTTTTTAAAAATCGAGCCTTTTTGGTGCCTGGGGAAGGAAACGCTTGACTCCGCAATCAGGAAAAATGCTGCCCAGGAACGAAAATGTTTTTGGAAGCCAAATTTTTTTTTGAAACCAAATGCAAAAACGGAGACCAGGATGAGTTTGGGGATGAAATTCCATGTCTAAAAATGGTTTTGCTTCCACTTTTTAAAAATCGAGCCTTTTTGGTGCCTGGGGAAGGAAACGCTTGACTCCGCAGTCAGGAAAAATGCTGCCCAGGAACGAAAATGTTTTTGGAAGCCAAATTTTTTTTTGAAACCAAATGCAAAAACGGAGACCAGGATGAGTTTGGGGATGAAATTCCATGTCTAAAAATGGTTTTGCTTCCACTTTTTAAAAATCAAGCCTTTTTGGTGCCTGGGGAAGAAAACGCCTGACTCCGTGGTCAGGAAAAATGCTGCCCAGGAACGAAAATGTTTTTGGAAGCCAAATTTTTTTTTGAAACCAAATGCAAAAATGGAGACCAGGATGAGTTTGGGGATGAAATTCCATGTCTAAAAATGGTGTTGCTTCCACTTTTTAAAAATCAAGCCTTTTTGGTGCCTGGGGAAGAAAACGCATCACGCCGTAGTCAGGAAAAATGCTGCCCAGGAACCAAAATGTTTTTTGAAGCCAATTTGTTTTTTTTTTTGAAACCAAATTCAAAAACGGAGACCAGGATGAATTTCGGGATGAAATTCCATGTCTAAAAATGTTGTTGCTTCCACTTTTTAAAAATCGAGCCTTTTTTGCCTGGGGAAGGAAATGCCTGTCTCCGCGGTCAGGAAAAATGCTGCCCAGGAACCAAAATGTTTTTTGAACAACTTTTTTTTTTGAAACCAAATACAAAAGTGGACACAAGGATGAGTTTCAGAATTAAATTCCATGTCTAAAAATGGTGTTGCGTCCACTTTTTAAAAATCAAGCCTTTTTGGTGGCTGGGGAAGAATACGCCTGACTCCGTGGTCAGGAAAAATGCTGCCCAGGAACGAAAATGTTTTTGTAAGCCAAATTTTTTTTTGAAACCAAATGCAAAAACGGAGACCAGGATGAGTTTCGGGATGAAATTCCATGTCTAAAAATGGTGTTGCTTCCACTTTTTAAAAATCAAGCCTTTTTGGTGCCTCAGGAAGAAAACGCCTGACTCCGCAGTGAGGAAAAATGCTGCCCAGGAACCAAAATGTTTTTTTAAGAACTTTTTTTTTTGAAACCAAATGCAAAAACGGAGACCAGGATGAGTTTGGGGATGGAATTCCATGTCTAAAAATGGTGTTGCTTCCACTTTTTAAAAATCAAGCCTTTTTTCCCTGGGGAAGAAAATGCCTGACTCCGCGGTCAGGAAAAATGCTGCCCAGGAAGCAAAAGGTTTTTTGAAGCCAAATTTTTTTTTTTTTTGAAACCAAATGCAAAAACGGAGACCAGGATGAGTTTGGGGATGAAATTCCATGTCTAAAAATGGTGTTGCTTCCACTTTTTAAAAATTGAGCCTTTTTGGTGCCTGGGGAAGAAAACGACTGACTCCGTGGTCAGGAAAAATGCTGCCCAGGAACCAAAATGTTTTTTGAAGGAATTTTTTTTTTTTGAAACCAAATGCAAAAACGGACACAAGGATGAGTTTCGGGATGAAATTCCATGTCTAAATATGGTGTTGCTTCCACTTTCTAAAAATCAAGCCTTTTTGGTGCCTGGGGAAGAAATCCGGTGACTCCGCGATCAGGAAAAATGCTGCCCAGGAATCAAAATGTTTTGGGAAGCCAATTTGTTTTTTTTTGAAACCAAATGCAAAAACGGAGACCAGGATGAATTTCGGGATGAAATTCCATGTCTAAAAATGGTGTTGCTTCCACTTTTTAAAAATCAAGCCTTTTTGGTGCCTGGGGAAGAAAACGCTTGACTCCATGGTCAGGAAAAATGCTGCCCATGAACCAAAATGTTTTTTGAAGCCAAATTTTTTTTTTTTTTTGAAACCAAATGTAAAAACGAAGACTGGGATGAGTTTCGGGATGAAATTCCATGTCTAAAAATGGTGTTGCTTCCACTTTTTAAAAATCAAGCCTTTTTGGTGCCTGGGGAAGAAAACGCCTGACTCCGTGGTCAGGAAAACTGCTGCCCAGGAACGAAAATGTTTTTGGAACCCAAATTTTTTTTTTTGAAACCAAATGCAAA
This sequence comes from Pantherophis vulpinus, assembly GCA_037215915.1. Classification (NCBI taxonomy): domain Eukaryota; kingdom Metazoa; phylum Chordata; class Lepidosauria; order Squamata; family Colubridae; genus Pantherophis; species Pantherophis vulpinus. Next base: position 1,863,699 of record JAXLNS010000018.1, on the reverse strand, counting down.
AACGGAGACTGGGATGAGTTTCGGGATGAAATTCCATGTCTAAAAATGGTGTTGCTTCCACTTTTTAAAAATCAAGCCTTTTTGGTGCCTGGGGAAGAAAACGCTTGACTCCATGGTCAGGAAAACTGCTGCCCAGGAACGAAAATGTTTTTGGAAGCCAAATTTTTTTTTGAAACCAAATGCAAAAACCGAGACCAGGATGAGTTTGGGGATGAAATTCCATGTCTAAAAATGGTGTTGCTTCCACTTTTTAAAAATTGAGCCTTTTTGGTGCCTGGGGAAGAAAACGCCTGACTCCGTGGTCAGGAAAAATGCTGCCCAGGAACCAAAATGTTTTTTGAAGGAATTTTTTTTTTTTGAAACCAAATGCAAAAACGGACACAAGGATGAGTTTCGGGATGAAATTCCATGTCTAAATATGGTGTTGCTTCCACTTTCTAAAAATCAAGCCTTTTTGGTGCCTGGGGAAGAAATCCGGTGACTCCGCGATCAGGAAAAATGCTGCCCAGGAATCAAAATGTTTTGGGAAGCCAATTTTTTTTTTTGAAACCAAATGCAAAAATGGAGACTGGGATGAGTTTCAGGATTAAATTCCATGTCTAAAAATGGTGTTGCTTCCACTTTTTAAAAATCAAGCCTTTTTTGTGCCTGGGGAAGAAAACGCTTGACTCCATGGTCAGGAAAAATGCTGCCCAGGAACCAAAATGTTTTTGGAAGCCAAAAATTTTTTTTGAAACTAAGTGCAAAAACGGAGACCAGGATGAGTTTGGGGATGAAATTCCATGTCTAAAAATGGTGTTGCTTCCACTTTTTAAAAATCAAGCCTTTTTTGCCTGGGGAAGGAAATGCCTGTCTCCGCGGTCAGGAAAAATGCTGCCCAGGAACCAAAATGTTTTTTGAACAACTTTTTTTTTTGAAACCAAATGCAAAAATGGAGACTGGGATGAGTTTCAGGATTAAATTCCATGTCTAAAAATGGTGTTGCTTCCACTTTCTAAAAATCAAGCCTTTTTGGTGCCTGGAGAAGAAAACGCGTGACTCAGCGGTTAGGAGAAATACTGCCCAGGGACCAAAATGTTTTGGGAAGCCAATTTTTTTTTTTGAAACCAAATGCAAAAATGGAGACTGGGATGAGTTTCAGGATTAAATTCCATGTCTAAAAATGGTGTTGCTTCCACTTTTCAAAAATCAAGCCTTTTTTGTGCCTGGGGAAGAAAACGCTTGACTCCATGGTCAGGAAAAATGCTGCCCAGGAACCAAAATGTTTTTTGAAGCCAAAAATTTTTTTTGAAACCAAGTGCAAAAACAGAGACCAGGATGAGTTTTGGGATGAAATTCTATGTCTAAAAATGGTGTTGCTTCCACTTTCTAAAAATCAAGCCTTTTTGGTGCCTGGAGAAGAAAACGCGTGACTCAGCGGTTAGGAAAAATGCTGCCCAGGAACGAAAATGTTTTTGGAAGCCAATTTTTTTTTTGAAACCAAATGCAAAAACGGAGACCAGGATGAGTTTGGGGATGAAATTCCATGTCTAAAAATGGTTTTGCTTCCACTTTTTAAAAATCAAGCGTTTTTGGTGCCTGGGGAAGAAAACGCCTGACTCCGTGGTCAGGAAAAATGCTGCCCAGGAACGAAAATGTTTTTGGAAGCCAAATTTTTTTTTGAAACCAAATGCAAAAACGGAGACCAGGATGAGTTTCGGGATTAAATTCCATGTCTAAATATGGTGTTGCTTCCACTTTCTAAAAATCAAGCCTTTTTGGTGCCTGGAGAAGAAAACGCGTGACTCAGTGGTTAGGAGAAATACTGCCCAGGGACCAAAATGTTTTGGGAAGCCAATTTTTTTTTTTGAAACCAAATGCAAAAATGGAGACTGGGATGAGTTTCAGGATTAAATTCCATGTCTAAAAATGGTGTTGCTTCCACTTTTTAAAAATCAAGCCTTTTTTGTGCCTGGGGAAGAAAATGCCTGACTCCGCAGTCAGGAAAAATGCTGCCCAGGAACCAAAAGGTTTTTTGAAGCCAAAATTTTTTTTTTTTGAAACCAAATGTAAAAACGGAGACTGGGATGAGTTTCAGGATTAAATTCCATGTTTAAAAATGGTGTTGCTTCCACTTTTTAAAAATCAAGCCTTTTTTGTGCCTGGGGAAGGAAACGCTTGACTCCGCAGTCAGGAAAAATGCTGCCCAGGAACGAAAATGTTTTTGGAAGCCAAATTTTTTTTTGAAACCAAATGCAAAAGCGGAGACCAGGATGAGTTTGGGGATGAAATTCCATGTCTAAAAATGGTGTTGCTTCCACTTTTTAAAAATCAAGCCTTTTTGGTGCCTGGGGAAGAAAACGCCTGACTCCGCAGTCAGGAAAAATGCTGCCCAGGAACGAAAATGTTTTTGGAAGCCAAATTTTTTTTTGAAACCAAATGCAAAAACGGAGACCAGGATGAGTTTGGGGATGAAATTCCATGTCTAAAAATGGTGTTGCTTCGCCTTTTTAAAAATCAAGCCTTTTTGGTGCCTGGGGAAGAAAACGCTTGACTCCACGGTCAGGAAAAATGCTGTCCATGAACCAAAATGTTTTTTGAAGCCAATTTTTTTTTTTTTTGAAACCAAATGCAAAAACGGAGACTGGGATGAGTTTCGGGATGAAATTCCATGTCTAAAAATGGTGTTGCTTCCACTTTTTAAAAATCAAGCCTTTTTGGTGCCTGGGGAAGAAAATGCCTGACTCCGCGGTCAGGAAAAATGCTGCCCAGGAACCAAAATGTTTTTTGAAGCCAAAAATTTTTTTTGAAACCAAGTGCAAAAACAGAGACCAGGATGAGTTTTGGGATGAAATTCTATGTCTAAAAATGGTGTTGCTTCCACTTTTTAAAAATCGAGCCTTTTTGGTGCCGGGGGAAAGAAACGCTTGACTCCGCAGTCAGGAAAAATGCTGCCCAGGAACGAAAATGTTTTTGGAAGCCAAATTTTTTTTTGAAACCAAATGCAAAAACGGAGACCAGGATGAGTTTCTGGATGAAATTCCATGTCTAAATATGGTGTTGCTTCCACTTTCTAAAAATCAAGCCTTTTTGGTGCCTGGAGAAGAAAACGCGTGACTCAGTGGTTAGGAGAAATACTGCCCAGGGACCAAAATGTTTTGGGAAGCCAATTTTTTTTTTTGAAACCAAATGCAAAAATGGAGACTGGGATGAGTTTCAGGATTAAATTCCATGTCTAAAAATGGTGTTCCTTCCACTTTTCAAAAATCGAGCCTTTTTGGTGCCTGGGGAAGGAAACGCTTGACTCCGCAGTCAGGAAAAATGCTGCCCAGGAACGAAAATGTTTTTGGAAGCCAAATTTTTTTTTTTGAAACCAAATGCAAAAACGGAGACCAGGATGAGTTTGGGGATGAAATTCCATGTCTAAAAATGGTTTTGCTTCCACTTTTTAAAAATCAAGCCTTTTTGGTGCCTGGGGAAGGAAACGCTTGACTCCGCAGTCAGGAAAAATGCTGCCCAGGAACGAAAATGTTTTTGGAAGCCAAATTTTTTTTTTTGAAACCAAATGCAAAAACGGAGACCAGGATGAGTTTGGGGATGAAATTCCATGTCTAAAAATGGTGTTGCTTCCACTTTTTAAAAATCAAGCCTTTTTGGTGCCTGGGGAAGAAAACGCCTGACTCCGTGGTCAGGAAAACTGCTGCCCAGGAACGAAAATGTTTTTGGAAGCCAAATTTTTTTTTGAAACCAAATGCAAAAACCGAGACCAGGATGAGTTTGGGGATGAAATTCCATGTCTAAAAATGGTGTTGCTTCCACTTTTTAAAAATTGAGCCTTTTTGGTGCCTGGGGAAGAAAACGCCTGACTCCGTGGTCAGGAAAAATGCTGCCCAGGAACCAAAATGTTTTTTGAAGGAATTTTTTTTTTTTGAAACCAAATGCAAAAACGGACACAAGGATGAGTTTCGGGATGAAATTCCATGTCTAAATATGGTGTTGCTTCCACTTTCTAAAAATCAAGCCTTTTTGGTGCCTGGGGAAGAAATCCGGTGACTCCGCGATCAGGAAAAATGCTGCCCAGGAATCAAAATGTTTTGGGAAGCCAATTTTTTTTTTTGAAACCAAATGCAAAAATGGAGACTGGGATGAGTTTCAGGATTAAATTCCATGTCTAAAAATGGTGTTGCTTCCACTTTTTAAAAATCAAGCCTTTTTTGTGCCTGGGGAAGAAAACGCTTGACTCCATGGTCAGGAAAAATGCTGCCCAGGAACCAAAATGTTTTTGGAAGCCAAAAATTTTTTTTGAAACTAAGTGCAAAAACGGAGACCAGGATGAGTTTGGGGATGAAATTCCATGTCTAAAAATGGTGTTGCTTCCACTTTTTAAAAATCAAGCCTTTTTTGCCTGGGGAAGGAAATGCCTGACTCCGTGGTCAGGAAAAATGCTGCCCAGGAACCAAAATGTTTTTTGAAGCCAAAAATTTTTTTTGAAACCAAGTGCAAAAACAGAGACCAGGATGAGTTTTGGGATGAAATTCTATGTCTAAAAATGGTGTTGCTTCCACTTTCTAAAAATCAAGCCTTTTTGGTGCCTGGAGAAGAAAACGCGTGACTCAGCGGTTAGGAAAAATGCTGCCCAGGAACGAAAATGTTTTTGGAAGCCAATTTTTTTTTTGAAACCAAATGCAAAAACGGAGACCAGGATGAGTTTGGGGATGAAATTCCATGTCTAAAAATGGTTTTGCTTCCACTTTTTAAAAATCAAGCGTTTTTGGTGCCTGGGGAAGAAAACGCCTGACTCCGTGGTCAGGAAAAATGCTGCCCAGGAACGAAAATGTTTTTGGAAGCCAAATTTTTTTTTGAAACCAAATGCAAAAACGGAGACCAGGATGAGTTTCGGGATTAAATTCCATGTCTAAATATGGTGTTGCTTCCACTTTCTAAAAATCAAGCCTTTTTGGTGCCTGGAGAAGAAAACGCGTGACTCAGTGGTTAGGAGAAATACTGCCCAGGGACCAAAATGTTTTGGGAAGCCAATTTTTTTTTTTGAAACCAAATGCAAAAATGGAGACTGGGATGAGTTTCAGGATTAAATTCCATGTCTAAAAATGGTGTTGCTTCCACTTTTTAAAAATCAAGCCTTTTTTGTGCCTGGGGAAGAAAATGCCTGACTCCGCAGTCAGGAAAAATGCTGCCCAGGAACCAAAAGGTTTTTTGAAGCCAAAATTTTTTTTTTTTGAAACCAAATGTAAAAACGGAGACTGGGATGAGTTTCAGGATTAAATTCCATGTTTAAAAATGGTGTTGCTTCCACTTTTTAAAAATCAAGCCTTTTTTGTGCCTGGGGAAGGAAACGCTTGACTCCGCAGTCAGGAAAAATGCTGCCCAGGAACGAAAATGTTTTTGGAAGCCAAATTTTTTTTTGAAACCAAATGCAAAAGCGGAGACCAGGATGAGTTTGGGGATGAAATTCCATGTCTAAAAATGGTGTTGCTTCCACTTTTTAAAAATCAAGCCTTTTTGGTGCCTGGGGAAGAAAACGCCTGACTCCGCAGTCAGGAAAAATGCTGCCCAGGAACGAAAATGTTTTTGGAAGCCAAATTTTTTTTTGAAACCAAATGCAAAAACGGAGACCAGGATGAGTTTGGGGATGAAATTCCATGTCTAAAAATGGTGTTGCTTCGCCTTTTTAAAAATCAAGCCTTTTTGGTGCCTGGGGAAGAAAACGCTTGACTCCACGGTCAGGAAAAATGCTGTCCATGAACCAAAATGTTTTTTGAAGCCAATTTTTTTTTTTTTTTGAAACCAAATGCAAAAACGGAGACTGGGATGAGTTTCGGGATGAAATTCCATGTCTAAAAATGGTGTTGCTTCCACTTTTTAAAAATCAAGCCTTTTTGGTGCCTGGGGAAGAAAACGCCTGACTCCATGGTCAGGAAAAATGCTGCCCAGGAACCAAAATGTTTTTTGAAGCCAAAAATTTTTTTTGAAACCAAGTGCAAAAACAGAGACCAGGATGAGTTTTGGGATGAAATTCTATGTCTAAAAATGGTGTTGCTTCCACTTTTTAAAAATCGAGCCTTTTTGGTGCCGGGGGAAAGAAACGCTTGACTCCGCAGTCAGGAAAAATGCTGCCCAGGAACGAAAATGTTTTTGGAAGCCAAATTTTTTTTTGAAACCAAATGCAAAAACGGAGACCAGGATGAGTTTCGGGATGAAATTCCATGTCTAAATATGGTGTTGCTTCCACTTTCTAAAAATCAAGCCTTTTTGGTGCCTGGAGAAGAAAACGCGTGACTCAGTGGTTAGGAGAAATACTGCCCAGGGACCAAAATGTTTTGGGAAGCCAATTTTTTTTTTTGAAACCAAATGCAAAAATGGAGACTGGGATGAGTTTCAGGATTAAATTCCATGTCTAAAAATGGTGTTCCTTCCACTTTTCAAAAATCGAGCCTTTTTGGTGCCTGGGGAAGGAAACGCTTGACTCCGCAGTCAGGAAAAATGCTGCCCAGGAACGAAAATGTTTTTGGAAGCCAAATTTTTTTTTTTGAAACCAAATGCAAAAACGGAGACCAGGATGAGTTTGGGGATGAAATTCCATGTCTAAAAATGGTTTTGCTTCCACTTTTTAAAAATCAAGCCTTTTTGGTGCCTGGGGAAGAAAACGCCTGACTCCGTGGTCAGGAAAAATGCTGCCCAGGAACGAAAATGTTTTTGGAAGCCAAATTTTTTTTTGAAACCAAATGCAAAAGCGGAGACCAGGATGAGTTTGGGGATGAAATTCCATGTCTAAAAATGGTGTTGCTTCCACTTTTTAAAAATCAAGCCTTTTTGGTGCCTGGGGAAGAAAACGCATCACTCCGTAGTCAGGAAAAATGCTGCCCAGGAACCAAAATGTTTTTTGAAGCCAATTTGTTTTTTTTTTTTTTGAAACCAAATGCAAAAACAGAGACCAGGATGAATTTCGGGATGAAATTCCATGTCTAAAAATGGTGTTGCTTCCACTTTTTAAAAATCGAGCCTTTTTTCCCTGGGGAAGAAAATGCCTGACTCCGCGGTCAGGAAAAATGCTGCCCAGGAACCAAAAGGTTTTTTGAAGCCAAAATTATTTTTTTTTGAAACCAAATGTAAAAACGGAGACTGGGATGAGTTTCAGGATTAAATTCCATGTCTAAAAATGGTGTTGCTTCCACTTTTTAAAAATCAAGCCTTTTTGGTGCCTGGGGAAGAAAACGCCTGACTCCGTGGTCAGGAAAAATGCTGCCCAGGAACGAAAATGTTTTTGGAAGCCAAATTTTTTTTTGAAACCAAATGCAAAAACGGAGACCAGGATGAGTTTCGGGATTAAATTCCATGTCTAAATATGGTGTTGCTTCCACTTTCTAAAAATCAAGCCTTTTTGGTGCCTGGAGAAGAAAACGCGTGACTCAGTGGTTAGGAGAAATACTGCCCAGGGACCAAAATGTTTTGGGAAGCCAATTTTTTTTTTTGAAACCAAATGCAAAAATGGAGACTGGGATGAGTTTCAGGATTAAATTCCATGTCTAAAAATGGTGTTGCTTCCACTTTTTAAAAATCAAGCCTTTTTTGTGCCTGGGGAAGAAAATGCCTGACTCCGCGGTCAGGAAAAATGCTGCCCAGGAACCAAAAGGGTTTTTGAAGCCAAAATTTTTTTTTTTTGATACCAAATGTAAAAACGGAGACTGGGATGAGTTTCAGGATTAAATTCCATGTCTAAAAATGGTGTTGCTTCCACTTTTTAAAAATCAAGCCTTTTTTGTGCCTGGGGAAGGAAACGCTTGACTCCGCAGTCAGGAAAAATGCTGCCCAGGAACGAAAATGTTTTTGGAAGCCAAATTTTTTTTTGAAACCAAATGCAAAAACGGAGACCAGGATGAGTTTGGGGATGAAATTCCATGTCTAAAAATGGTGTTGCTTCGCCTTTTTAAAAATCAAGCCTTTTTGGTGCCTGGGGAAGAAAACGCTTGACTCCACGGTCAGGAAAAATGCTGTCCATGAACCAAAATGTTTTTTGAAGCCAAAAATTTTTTTTGAAACCAAGTGCAAAAACAGAGACCAGGATGAGTTTTGGGATGAAATTCTATGTCTAAAAATGGTGTTGCTTCCACTTTTTAAAAATCGAGCCTTTTTGGTGCCGGGGGAAAGAAACGCTTGACTCCGCAGTCAGGAAAAATGCTGCCCAGGAACGAAAATGTTTTTGGAAGCCAAATTTTTTTTTGAAACCAAATGCAAAAACGGAGACCAGGATGAGTTTCGGGATGAAATTCCATGTCTAAATATGGTGTTGCTTCCACTTTCTAAAAATCAAGCCTTTTTGGTGCCTGGAGAAGAAAACGCGTGACTCAGTGGTTAGGAGAAATACTGCCCAGGGACCAAAATGTTTTGGGAAGCCAATTTTTTTTTTTGAAACCAAATGCAAAAATGGAGACTGGGATGAGTTTCAGGATTAAATTCCATGTCTAAAAATGGTGTTCCTTCCACTTTTCAAAAATCGAGCCTTTTTGGTGCCTGGGGAAGGAAACGCTTGACTCCGCAGTCAGGAAAAATGCTGCCCAGGAACGAAAATGTTTTTGGAAGCCAAATTTTTTTTTTTGAAACCAAATGCAAAAACGGAGACCAGGATGAGTTTGGGGATGAAATTCCATGTCTAAAAATGGTTTTGCTTCCACTTTTTAAAAATCAAGCCTTTTTGGTGCCTGGGGAAGAAAACGCCTGACTCCGTGGTCAGGAAAAATGCTGCCCAGGAACGAAAATGTTTTTGGAAGCCAAATTTTTTTTTGAAACCAAATGCAAAAGCGGAGACCAGGATGAGTTTGGGGATGAAATTCCATGTCTAAAAATGGTGTTGCTTCCACTTTTTAAAAATCAAGCCTTTTTGGTGCCTGGGGAAGAAAACGCATCACTCCGTAGTCAGGAAAAATGCTGCCCAGGAACCAAAATGTTTTTTGAAGCCAATTTGTTTTTTTTTTTTTTGAAACCAAATGCAAAAACAGAGACCAGGATGAATTTCGGGATGAAATTCCATGTCTAAAAATGGTGTTGCTTCCACTTTTTAAAAATCGAGCCTTTTTTCCCTGGGGAAGAAAATGCCTGACTCCGCGGTCAGGAAAAATGCTGCCCAGGAACCAAAAGGTTTTTTGAAGCCAAAATTATTTTTTTTTGAAACCAAATGTAAAAACGGAGACTGGGATGAGTTTCAGGATTAAATTCCATGTCTAAAAATGGTGTTGCTTCCACTTTTTAAAAATCAAGCCTTTTTGGTGCCTGGGGAAGAAAACGCCTGACTCCGTGGTCAGGAAAAATGCTGCCCAGGAACGAAAATGTTTTTGGAAGCCAAATTTTTTTTTGAAACCAAATGCAAAAACGGAGACCAGGATGAGTTTCGGGATTAAATTCCATGTCTAAATATGGTGTTGCTTCCACTTTCTAAAAATCAAGCCTTTTTGGTGCCTGGAGAAGAAAACGCGTGACTCAGTGGTTAGGAGAAATACTGCCCAGGGACCAAAATGTTTTGGGAAGCCAATTTTTTTTTTTGAAACCAAATGCAAAAATGGAGACTGGGATGAGTTTCAGGATTAAATTCCATGTCTAAAAATGGTGTTGCTTCCACTTTTTAAAAATCAAGCCTTTTTTGTGCCTGGGGAAGAAAATGCCTGACTCCGCGGTCAGGAAAAATGCTGCCCAGGAACCAAAAGGGTTTTTGAAGCCAAATTTTTTTTTTTTTGATACCAAATGTAAAAACGGAGACTGGGATGAGTTTCAGGATTAAATTCCATGTCTAAAAATGGTGTTGCTTCCACTTTTTAAAAATCAAGCCTTTTTTGTGCCTGGGGAAGGAAACGCTTGACTCCGCAGTCAGGAAAAATGCTGCCCAGGAACGAAAATGTTTTTGGAAGCCAAATTTTTTTTTGAAACCAAATGCAAAAACGGAGACCAGGATGAGTTTGGGGATGAAATTCCATGTCTAAAAATGGTGTTGCTTCGCCTTTTTAAAAATCAAGCCTTTTTGGTGCCTGGGGAAGAAAACGCTTGACTCCACGGTCAGGAAAAATGCTGTCCATGAACCAAAATGTTTTTTAAAGCCAATTTTTTTTTTTTTTTTGAAACCAAATGCAAAAACGGAGACTGGGATGAGTTTCGGGATGAAATTCCATGTCTAAAAATGGTGTTGCTTCCACTTTTTAAAAATCAAGCCTTTTTGGTGCCTGGGGAAGAAAACGCCTGACTCCATGGTCAGGAAAAATGCTGCCCAGGAACCAAAATGTTTTTTGAAGCCAAAAATTTTTTTTGAAACCAAGTGCAAAAACAGAGACCAGGATGAGTTTTGGGATGAAATTCTATGTCTAAAAATGGTGTTGCTTCCACTTTTTAAAAATCGAGCCTTTTTGGTGCCTGGGGAAAGAAACGCTTGACTCTGCAGTCAGGAAAAATGCTGCCCAGGAACGAAAATGTTTTTGGAAGCCAAATTTTTTTTTGAAACCAAATGCAAAAACGGAGACCAGGATGAGTTTCGGGATGAAATTCCATGTCTAAATATGGTGTTGCTTCCACTTTCTAAAAATCAAGCCTTTTTGGTGCCTGGAGAAGAAAACGCATGACTCAGTGGTTAGGAGAAATACTGCCCAGGGACCAAAATGTTTTGGGAAGCCAATTTTTTTTTTTGAAACCAAATGCAAAAATGGAGACTGGGATGAGTTTCAGGATTAAATTCCATGTCTAAAAATGGTGTTCCTTCCACTTTTCAAAAATCGAGCCTTTTTGGTGCCTGGGGAAGGAAACGCTTGACTCCGCAGTCAGGAAAAATGCTGCCCAGGAACGAAAATGTTTTTGGAAGCCAAATTTTTTTTTTTGAAACCATATGCAAAAACGGAGACCAGGATGAGTTTGGGGATGAAATTCCATGTCTAAAAATGGTTTTGCTTCCACTTTTTAAAAATCAAGCCTTTTTGGTGCCTGGGGAAGAAAACGCCTGACTCCGTGGTCAGGAAAAATGCTGCCCAGGAACCAAAATGTTTTTTGAAGCCAATTTGTTTTTTTTTTTTTGAAACCAAATGCAAAAACAGAGACCAGGATGAATTTCGGGATGAAATTCCATGTCTAAAAATGGTGTTGCTTCCACTTTTTAAAAATCGAGCCTTTTTTCCCTGGGGAAGAAAATGCCTGACTCCGCGGTCAGGAAAAATGCTGCCCAGGAACGAAAATGTTTTTGGAAGCCAAATTTTTTTTTGAAACCAAATGCAAAAACGGAGACCAGGATGAGTTTGGGGATGAAATTCCATGTCTAAAAATGGTTTTGCTTCCAGTTTTTAAAAATCAAGCCTTTTTGGTGCCTGGGGAAGAAAACGCCTGACTCCGTGGTCAGGAAAAATGCTGCCCAGGAACGAAAATGTTTTTGGAAGCCAAATTTTTTTTTGAAACCAAATGCAAAAACGGAGACCAGGATGAATTTCGGGATGAAATGCTATGTCTAAAAATGGTGTTGCTTCCAGTTTTTCAAAATCGAGCCTTTTTTCCCTGGGGAAGAAAACGCTTGACTCCATGGTCAGGAAAAATGCTGCCCATGAACCAAAATGTTTTTTGAAGCCAAATTTTTTTTTTTTTTTGAAACCAAATGTAAAAACGGAGACTGGGATGAGTTTCGGGATGAAATTCCATGTCTAAAAATGGTGTTGCTTCCACTTTTTAAAAATCAAGCCTTTTTGGTGCCTGGGGAAGAAAACGCCTGACTCCGCAGTCAGGAAAAATGCTGCCCAGGAACGAAAATGTTTTTGGAAGCCAATTTTTTTTTTGAAACCAAATGCAAAAACGGAGACCAGGATGAGTTTGGGGATGAAATTCCATGTCTAAAAATGGTGTTGCTTCCACTTTTTAAAAATCAAGCCTTTTTGGTGCCTGGGGAAGAAAACGCTTGACTCCACGGTCAGGAAAAATGCTGCCCAGGAACCAAAATGTTTTTTGAAGCCAAAAATTTTTTTTGAAACCAAGTGCAAAAACGGAGACCGGGATGAGTTTTGGGATGAAATTCTATGTCTAAAAATGGTGTTGCTTCCACTTTTTGAAAATCGAGCCTTTTTGGTGCCTGGGGAAGGAAATGCTTGACTCCGCAGTCAGGAAAAATGCTGCCCAGGAACGAAAATGTTTTTGGAAGCCAAATTTTTTTTTTTGAAACCAAATGCAAAAACGGAGACCAGGATGAGTTTGGGGATGAAATTCCATGTCTAAAAATGGTTTTGCTTCCACTTTTTAAAAATCAAGCCTTTTTGGTGCCTGGGGAAGAAAACGCCTGACTCCGTGGTCAGGAAAAATGCTGCCCAGGAACGAAAATGTTTTTGGAAGCCAAATTTTTTTTTGAAACCAAATGCAAAAACGGAGACCAGGATGAGTTTCGGGATGAAATTCCATGTCTAAATATGGTGTTGCTTCCACTTTCTAAAAATCAAGCCTTTTTGGTGCCTGGAGAAGAAAACGCGTGACTCAGTGGTTAGGAGAAATACTGCCCAGGGACCAAAATGTTTTGGGAAGCCAATTTTTTTTTTTGAAACCAAATGCAAAAATGGAGACTGGGATGAATTTCAGGATTAAATTCCATGTCTAAAAATGGTGTTGCTTCCACTTTTCAAAAATCAAGCCTTTTTTGTGCCTGGGGAAGAAAACGCTTGACTCCATGGTCAGGAAAAATGCTGCCCAGGAACCAAAATGTTTTTTGAAGCCAAAAATTTTTTTTGAAACCAAGTGCAAAAACAGAGACCAGGATGAGTTTTGGGATGAAATTCTATGTCTAAAAATGGTGTTGCTTCCACTTTTTAAAAATCGAGCCTTTTTGGTGCCTGGGGAAGGAAACGCTTGACTCCGCAGTCTGGAAAAATGCTGCCCAGGAACGAAAATGTTTTTGGAAGCCAAATTTTTTTTTGAAACCAAATGCAAAAACGGAGACCAGGATGAGTTTGGGGATGAAATTCCATGTCTAAAAATGGTTTTGCTTCCACTTTTTAAAAATCAAGCCTTTTTGGTGCCTGGGGAAGAAAACGCCTGACTCCGTGGTCAGGAAAAATGCTGCCCAGGAACGAAAATGTTTTTGGAAGCCAAATTTTTTTTTGAAACCAAATGCAAAAGCGGAGACCAGGATGAGTTTGGGGATGAAATTCCATGTCTAAAAATGGTGTTGCTTCCACTTTTTAAAAATCAAGCCTTTTTGGTGCCTGGGGAAGAAAACGCATCACTCCGTAGTCAGGAAAAATGCTGCCCAGGAACCAAAATGTTTTTTGAAGCCAATTTGTTTTTTTTTTTTTTGAAACCAAATGCAAAAACAGAGACCAGGATGAATTTCGGGATGAAATTCCATGTCTAAAAATGGTGTTGCTTCCACTTTTTAAAAATCGAGCCTTTTTTCCCTGGGGAAGAAAATGCCTGACTCCGCGGTCAGGAAAAATGCTGCCCAGGAACCAAAAGGTTTTTTGAAGCCAAAATTATTTTTTTTTTGAAACCAAATGTAAAAACGGAGACTGGGATGAGTTTCAGGATTAAATTCCATGTCTAAAAATGGTGTTGCTTCCACTTTTTAAAAATCAAGCCTTTTTTGTGCCTGGGGAAGAAAACGCCTGACTCCGTGGTCAGGAAAAATGCTGCCCAGGAACGAAAATGTTTTTGGAAGCCAAATTTTTTTTTGAAACCAAATGCAAAAACGGAGACCAGGATGAGTTTGGGGATGAAATTCCATGTCTAAAAATGGTTTTGCTTCCACTTTTTAAAAATCAAGCCTTTTTGGTGCCTGGGGAAGAAAACGCCTGACTCCATGGTCAGGAAAAATGCTGCCCAGGAACCAAAAGGTTTTTTGAAGCCAAAATTTTTTTTTTTTGAAACCAAATGTAAAAACGGAGACTGGGATGAGTTTCAGGATTAAATTCCATGTTTAAAAATGGTGTTGCTTCCACTTTTTAAAAATCAAGCCTTTTTTGTGCCTGGGGAAGGAAACGCTTGACTCCGCAGTCAGGAAAAATGCTGCCCAGGAACGAAAATGTTTTTGGAAGCCAAATTTTTTTTTGAAACCAAATGCAAAAGCGGAGACCAGGATGAGTTTGGGGATGAAATTCCATGTCTAAAAATGGTGTTGCTTCCACTTTTTAAAAATCAAGCCTTTTTGGTGCCTGGGGAAGAAAACGCCTGACTCCGCAGTCAGGAAAAATGCTGCCCAGGAACGAAAATGTTTTTGGAAGCCAAATTTTTTTTTGAAACCAAATGCAAAAACGGAGACCAGGATGAGTTTGGGGATGAAATTCCATGTCTAAAAATGGTGTTGCTTCGCCTTTTTAAAAATCAAGCCTTTTTGGTGCCTGGGGAAGAAAACGCTTGACTCCACGGTCAGGAAAAATGCTGTCCATGAACCAAAATGTTTTTTGAAGCCAATTTTTTTTTTTTTTTGAAACCAAATGCAAAAACGGAGACTGGGATGAGTTTCGGGATGAAATTCCATGTCTAAAAATGGTGTTGCTTCCACTTTTTAAAAATCAAGCCTTTTTGGTGCCTGGGGAAGAAAACGCCTGACTCCATGGTCAGGAAAAATGCTGCCCAGGAACCAAAATGTTTTTTGAAGCCAAAAATTTTTTTTGAAACCAAGTGCAAAAACAGAGACCAGGATGAGTTTTGGGATGAAATTCTATGTCTAAAAATGGTGTTGCTTCCACTTTTTAAAAATCGAGCCTTTTTGGTGCCGGGGGAAAGAAACGCTTGACTCCGCAGTCAGGAAAAATGCTGCCCAGGAACGAAAATGTTTTTGGAAGCCAAATTTTTTTTTGAAACCAAATGCAAAAACGGAGACCAGGATGAGTTTCGGGATGAAATTCCATGTCTAAATATGGTGTTGCTTCCACTTTCTAAAAATCAAGCCTTTTTGGTGCCTGGAGAAGAAAACGCGTGACTCAGTGGTTAGGAGAAATACTGCCCAGGGACCAAAATGTTTTGGGAAGCCAATTTTTTTTTTTGAAACCAAATGCAAAAATGGAGACTGGGATGAGTTTCAGGATTAAATTCCATGTCTAAAAATGGTGTTCCTTCCACTTTTCAAAAATCGAGCCTTTTTGGTGCCTGGGGAAGGAAACGCTTGACTCCGCAGTCAGGAAAAATGCTGCCCAGGAACGAAAATGTTTTTGGAAGCCAAATTTTTTTTTTTGAAACCAAATGCAAAAACGGAGACCAGGATGAGTTTGGGGATGAAATTCCATGTCTAAAAATGGTTTTGCTTCCACTTTTTAAAAATCAAGCCTTTTTGGTGCCTGGGGAAGAAAACGCCTGACTCCGTGGTCAGGAAAAATGCTGCCCAGGAACGAAAATGTTTTTGGAAGCCAAATTTTTTTTTGAAACCAAATGCAAAAGCGGAGACCAGGATGAGTTTGGGGATGAAATTCCATGTCTAAAAATGGTGTTGCTTCCACTTTTTAAAAATCAAGCCTTTTTGGTGCCTGGGGAAGAAAACGCATCACTCCGTAGTCAGGAAAAATGCTGCCCAGGAACCAAAATGTTTTTTGAAGCCAATTTGTTTTTTTTTTTTTTGAAACCAAATGCAAAAACAGAGACCAGGATGAATTTCGGGATGAAATTCCATGTCTAAAAATGGTGTTGCTTCCACTTTTTAAAAATCGAGCCTTTTTTCCCTGGGGAAGAAAATGCCTGACTCCGCGGTCAGGAAAAATGCTGCCCAGGAACCAAAAGGTTTTTTGAAGCCAAAATTATTTTTTTTTGAAACCAAATGTAAAAACGGAGACTGGGATGAGTTTCAGGATTAAATTCCATGTCTAAAAATGGTGTTGCTTCCACTTTTTAAAAATCAAGCCTTTTTGGTGCCTGGGGAAGAAAACGCCTGACTCCGTGGTCAGGAAAAATGCTGCCCAGGAACGAAAATGTTTTTGGAAGCCAAATTTTTTTTTGAAACCAAATGCAAAAACGGAGACCAGGATGAGTTTCGGGATTAAATTCCATGTCTAAATATGGTGTTGCTTCCACTTTCTAAAAATCAAGCCTTTTTGGTGCCTGGAGAAGAAAACGCGTGACTCAGTGGTTAGGAGAAATACTGCCCAGGGACCAAAATGTTTTGGGAAGCCAATTTTTTTTTTTGAAACCAAATGCAAAAATGGAGACTGGGATGAGTTTCAGGATTAAATTCCATGTCTAAAAATGGTGTTGCTTCCACTTTTTAAAAATCAAGCCTTTTTTGTGCCTGGGGAAGAAAATGCCTGACTCCGCGGTCAGGAAAAATGCTGCCCAGGAACCAAAAGGGTTTTTGAAGCCAAAATTTTTTTTTTTTGATACCAAATGTAAAAACGGAGACTGGGATGAGTTTCAGGATTAAATTCCATGTCTAAAAATGGTGTTGCTTCCACTTTTTAAAAATCAAGCCTTTTTTGTGCCTGGGGAAGGAAACGCTTGACTCCGCAGTCAGGAAAAATGCTGCCCAGGAACGAAAATGTTTTTGGAAGCCAAATTTTTTTTTGAAACCAAATGCAAAAACGGAGACCAGGATGAGTTTGGGGATGAAATTCCATGTCTAAAAATGGTGTTGCTTCGCCTTTTTAAAAATCAAGCCTTTTTGGTGCCTGGGGAAGAAAACGCTTGACTCCACGGTCAGGAAAAATGCTGTCCATGAACCAAAATGTTTTTTGAAGCCAAAAATTTTTTTTGAAACCAAGTGCAAAAACAGAGACCAGGATGAGTTTTGGGATGAAATTCTATGTCTAAAAATGGTGTTGCTTCCACTTTTTAAAAATCGAGCCTTTTTGGTGCCGGGGGAAAGAAACGCTTGACTCCGCAGTCAGGAAAAATGCTGCCCAGGAACGAAAATGTTTTTGGAAGCCAAATTTTTTTTTGAAACCAAATGCAAAAACGGAGACCAGGATGAGTTTCGGGATGAAATTCCATGTCTAAATATGGTGTTGCTTCCACTTTCTAAAAATCAAGCCTTTTTGGTGCCTGGAGAAGAAAACGCGTGACTCAGTGGTTAGGAGAAATACTGCCCAGGGACCAAAATGTTTTGGGAAGCCAATTTTTTTTTTTGAAACCAAATGCAAAAATGGAGACTGGGATGAGTTTCAGGATTAAATTCCATGTCTAAAAATGGTGTTCCTTCCACTTTTCAAAAATCGAGCCTTTTTGGTGCCTGGGGAAGGAAACGCTTGACTCCGCAGTCAGGAAAAATGCTGCCCAGGAACGAAAATGTTTTTGGAAGCCAAATTTTTTTTTTTGAAACCAAATGCAAAAACGGAGACCAGGATGAGTTTGGGGATGAAATTCCATGTCTAAAAATGGTTTTGCTTCCACTTTTTAAAAATCAAGCCTTTTTGGTGCCTGGGGAAGAAAACGCCTGACTCCGTGGTCAGGAAAAATGCTGCCCAGGAACGAAAATGTTTTTGGAAGCCAAATTTTTTTTTGAAACCAAATGCAAAAGCGGAGACCAGGATGAGTTTGGGGATGAAATTCCATGTCTAAAAATGGTGTTGCTTCCACTTTTTAAAAATCAAGCCTTTTTGGTGCCTGGGGAAGAAAACGCATCACTCCGTAGTCAGGAAAAATGCTGCCCAGGAACCAAAATGTTTTTTGAAGCCAATTTGTTTTTTTTTTTTTTGAAACCAAATGCAAAAACAGAGACCAGGATGAATTTCGGGATGAAATTCCATGTCTAAAAATGGTGTTGCTTCCACTTTTTAAAAATCGAGCCTTTTTTCCCTGGGGAAGAAAATGCCTGACTCCGCGGTCAGGAAAAATGCTGCCCAGGAACCAAAAGGTTTTTTGAAGCCAAAATTATTTTTTTTTGAAACCAAATGTAAAAACGGAGACTGGGATGAGTTTCAGGATTAAATTCCATGTCTAAAAATGGTGTTGCTTCCACTTTTTAAAAATCAAGCCTTTTTGGTGCCTGGGGAAGAAAACGCCTGACTCCGTGGTCAGGAAAAATGCTGCCCAGGAACGAAAATGTTTTTGGAAGCCAAATTTTTTTTTGAAACCAAATGCAAAAACGGAGACCAGGATGAGTTTCGGGATTAAATTCCATGTCTAAATATGGTGTTGCTTCCACTTTCTAAAAATCAAGCCTTTTTGGTGCCTGGAGAAGAAAACGCGTGACTCAGTGGTTAGGAGAAATACTGCCCAGGGACCAAAATGTTTTGGGAAGCCAATTTTTTTTTTTGAAACCAAATGCAAAAATGGAGACTGGGATGAGTTTCAGGATTAAATTCCATGTCTAAAAATGGTGTTGCTTCCACTTTTTAAAAATCAAGCCTTTTTTGTGCCTGGGGAAGAAAATGCCTGACTCCGCGGTCAGGAAAAATGCTGCCCAGGAACCAAAAGGGTTTTTGAAGCCAAAATTTTTTTTTTTTGATACCAAATGTAAAAACGGAGACTGGGATGAGTTTCAGGATTAAATTCCATGTCTAAAAATGGTGTTGCTTCCACTTTTTAAAAATCAAGCCTTTTTTGTGCCTGGGGAAGGAAACGCTTGACTCCGCAGTCAGGAAAAATGCTGCCCAGGAACGAAAATGTTTTTGGAAGCCAAATTTTTTTTTGAAACCAAATGCAAAAACGGAGACCAGGATGAGTTTGGGGATGAAATTCCATGTCTAAAAATGGTGTTGCTTCCACTTTTTAAAAATCAAGCCTTTTTGGTGCCTGGGGAAGAAAACGCTTGACTCCACGGTCAGGAAAAATGCTGTCCATGAACCAAAATGTTTTTTAAAGCCAATTTTTTTTTTTTTTTTGAAACCAAATGCAAAAACGGAGACTGGGATGAGTTTCGGGATGAAATTCCATGTCTAAAAATGGTGTTGCTTCCACTTTTTAAAAATCAAGCCTTTTTGGTGCCTGGGGAAGAAAACGCCTGACTCCATGGTCAGGAAAAATGCTGCCCAGGAACCAAAATGTTTTTTGAAGCCAAAAATTTTTTTTGAAACCAAGTGCAAAAACAGAGACCAGGATGAGTTTTGGGATGAAATTCTATGTCTAAAAATGGTGTTGCTTCCACTTTTTAAAAATCGAGCCTTTTTGGTGCCTGGGGAAAGAAACGCTTGACTCCGCAGTCAGGAAAAATGCTGCCCAGGAACGAAAATGTTTTTGGAAGCCAAATTTTTTTTTGAAACCAAATGCAAAAACGGAGACCAGGATGAGTTTCGGGATGAAATTCCATGTCTAAATATGGTGTTGCTTCCACTTTCTAAAAATCAAGCCTTTTTGGTGCCTGGAGAAGAAAACGCATGACTCAGTGGTTAGGAGAAATACTGCCCAGGGACCAAAATGTTTTGGGAAGCCAATTTTTTTTTTTGAAACCAAATGCAAAAATGGAGACTGGGATGAGTTTCAGGATTAAATTCCATGTCTAAAAATGGTGTTCCTTCCACTTTTCAAAAATCGAGCCTTTTTGGTGCCTGGGGAAGGAAACGCTTGACTCCGCAGTCAGGAAAAATGCTGCCCAGGAACGAAAATGTTTTTGGAAGCCAAATTTTTTTTTTTGAAACCATATGCAAAAACTGAGACCAGGATGAGTTTGGGGATGAAATTCCATGTCTAAAAATGGTTTTGCTTCCACTTTTTAAAAATCAAGCCTTTTTGGTGCCTGGGGAAGAAAACGCCTGACTCCGTGGTCAGGAAAAATGCTGCCCAGGAACCAAAATGTTTTTTGAAGCCAATTTTTTTTTTTTTTTTTGAAACCAAATGCAAAAACAGAGACCAGGATGAATTTCGGGATGAAATTCCATGTCTAAAAATGGTGTTGCTTCCACTTTTTAAAAATCGAGCCTTTTTTCCCTGGGGAAGAAAATGCCTGACTCCGCGGTCAGGAAAAATGCTGCCCAGGAACGAAAATGTTTTTGGAAGCCAAATTTTTTTTTGAAACCAAATGCAAAAACGGAGACCAGGATGAGTTTGGGGATGAAATTCCATGTCTAAAAATGGTTTTGCTTCCAGGTTTTAAAAATCAAGCCTTTTTGGTGCCCTGGGAAGAAAACGCCTGACTCCGTGGTCAGGAAAAATGCTGCCCAGGAACGAAAATGTTTTTGGAAGCCAAATTTTTTTTTGAAACCAAATGCAAAAACGGAGACCAGGATGAATTTCGGGATGAAATGCTATGTCTAAAAATGGTGTTGCTTCCAGTTTTTCAAAATCGAGCCTTTTTTCCCTGGGGAAGAAAACGCTTGACTCCATGGTCAGGAAAAATGCTGCCCATGAACCAAAATGTTTTTTGAAGCCAAATTTTTTTTTTTTTTTGAAACCAAATGTAAAAACGGAGACTGGGATGAGTTTCGGGATGAAATTCCATGTCTAAAAATGGTGTTGCTTCCACTTTTTAAAAATCAAGCCTTTTTGGTGCCTGGGGAAGAAAACGCCTGACTCCGCAGTCAGGAAAAATGCTGCCCAGGAACGAAAATGTTTTTGGAAGCCAATTTTTTTTTTGAAACCAAATGCAAAAACGGAGACCAGGATGAGTTTGGGGATGAAATTCCATGTCTAAAAATGGTGTTGCTTCCACTTTTTAAAAATCAAGCCTTTTTGGTGCCTGGGGAAGAAAACGCTTGACTCCACGGTCAGGAAAAATGCTGCCCAGGAACCAAAATGTTTTTTGAAGCCAAAAATTTTTTTTGAAACCAAGTGCAAAAACGGAGACCGGGATGAGTTTTGGGATGAAATTCTATGTCTAAAAATGGTGTTGCTTCCACTTTTTGAAAATCGAGCCTTTTTGGTGCCTGGGGAAGGAAATGCTTGACTCCGCAGTCAGGAAAAATGCTGCCCAGGAACGAAAATGTTTTTGGAAGCCAAATTTTTTTTTTTGAAACCAAATGCAAAAACGGAGACCAGGATGAGTTTGGGGATGAAATTCCATGTCTAAAAATGGTTTTGCTTCCACTTTTTAAAAATCAAGCCTTTTTGGTGCCTGGGGAAGAAAACGCCTGACTCCGTGGTCAGGAAAAATGCTGCCCAGGAACGAAAATGTTTTTGGAAGCCAAATTTTTTTTTGAAACCAAATGCAAAAACGGAGACCAGGATGAGTTTCGGGATGAAATTCCATGTCTAAATATGGTGTTGCTTCCACTTTCTAAAAATCAAGCCTTTTTGGTGCCTGGAGAAGAAAACGCGTGACTCAGTGGTTAGGAGAAATACTGCCCAGGGACCAAAATGTTTTGGGAAGCCAATTTTTTTTTTTGAAACCAAATGCAAAAATGGAGACTGGGATGAATTTCAGGATTAAATTCCATGTCTAAAAATGGTGTTGCTTCCACTTTTCAAAAATCAAGCCTTTTTTGTGCCTGGGGAAGAAAACGCTTGACTCCATGGTCAGGAAAAATGCTGCCCAGGAACCAAAATGTTTTTTGAAGCCAAAAATTTTTTTTGAAACCAAGTGCAAAAACAGAGACCAGGATGAGTTTTGGGATGAAATTCTATGTCTAAAAATGGTGTTGCTTCCACTTTTTAAAAATCGAGCCTTTTTGGTGCCTGGGGAAGGAAACGCTTGACTCCGCAGTCTGGAAAAATGCTGCCCAGGAACGAAAATGTTTTTGGAAGCCAAATTTTTTTTTGAAACCAAATGCAAAAACGGAGACCAGGATGAGTTTGGGGATGAAATTCCATGTCTAAAAATGGTTTTGCTTCCACTTTTTAAAAATCAAGCCTTTTTGGTGCCTGGGGAAGAAAACGCCTGACTCCGTGGTCAGGAAAAATGCTGCCCAGGAACGAAAATGTTTTTGGAAGCCAAATTTTTTTTTGAAACCAAATGCAAAAGCGGAGACCAGGATGAGTTTGGGGATGAAATTCCATGTCTAAAAATGGTGTTGCTTCCACTTTTTAAAAATCAAGCCTTTTTGGTGCCTGGGGAAGAAAACGCATCACTCCGTAGTCAGGAAAAATGCTGCCCAGGAACCAAAATGTTTTTTGAAGCCAATTTGTTTTTTTTTTTTTTGAAACCAAATGCAAAAACAGAGACCAG
This sequence comes from Pantherophis vulpinus, assembly GCA_037215915.1. Classification (NCBI taxonomy): domain Eukaryota; kingdom Metazoa; phylum Chordata; class Lepidosauria; order Squamata; family Colubridae; genus Pantherophis; species Pantherophis vulpinus. Next base: position 1,841,744 of record JAXLNS010000018.1, on the reverse strand, counting down.
GATGAATTTCGGGATGAAATTCCATGTCTAAAAATGGTGTTGCTTCCACTTTTTAAAAATCGAGCCTTTTTTCCCTGGGGAAGAAAATGCCTGACTCCGCGGTCAGGAAAAATGCTGCCCAGGAACCAAAAGGTTTTTTGAAGCCAAAATTATTTTTTTTTTGAAACCAAATGTAAAAACGGAGACTGGGATGAGTTTCAGGATTAAATTCCATGTCTAAAAATGGTGTTGCTTCCACTTTTTAAAAATCAAGCCTTTTTTGTGCCTGGGGAAGAAAACGCCTGACTCCGTGGTCAGGAAAAATGCTGCCCAGGAACGAAAATGTTTTTGGAAGCCAAATTTTTTTTTGAAACCAAATGCAAAAACGGAGACCAGGATGAGTTTGGGGATGAAATTCCATGTCTAAAAATGGTTTTGCTTCCACTTTTTAAAAATCAAGCCTTTTTGGTGCCTGGGGAAGAAAACGCCTGACTCCATGGTCAGGAAAAATGCTGCCCAGGAACCAAAAGGTTTTTTGAAGCCAAAATTTTTTTTTTTTGAAACCAAATGTAAAAACGGAGACTGGGATGAGTTTCAGGATTAAATTCCATGTTTAAAAATGGTGTTGCTTCCACTTTTTAAAAATCAAGCCTTTTTTGTGCCTGGGGAAGGAAACGCTTGACTCCGCAGTCAGGAAAAATGCTGCCCAGGAACGAAAATGTTTTTGGAAGCCAAATTTTTTTTTGAAACCAAATGCAAAAGCGGAGACCAGGATGAGTTTGGGGATGAAATTCCATGTCTAAAAATGGTGTTGCTTCCACTTTTTAAAAATCAAGCCTTTTTGGTGCCTGGGGAAGAAAACGCCTGACTCCGCAGTCAGGAAAAATGCTGCCCAGGAACGAAAATGTTTTTGGAAGCCAAATTTTTTTTTGAAACCAAATGCAAAAACGGAGACCAGGATGAGTTTGGGGATGAAATTCCATGTCTAAAAATGGTGTTGCTTCCACTTTTTGAAAATCGAGCCTTTTTGGTGCCTGGGGAAGGAAACGCTTGACTCCGCAGTCAGGAAAAATGCTGCCCAGGAACGAAAATGTTTTTGGAAGCCAAATTTTTTTTTTTGAAACCAAATGCAAAAACGGAGACCAGGATGAGTTTGGGGATGAAATTCCATGTCTAAAAATGGTTTTGCTTCCACTTTTTAAAAATCAAGCCTTTTTGGTGCCTGGGGAAGAAAACGCCTGACTCCGTGGTCAGGAAAAATGCTGCCCAGGAACGAAAATGTTTTTGGAAGCCAAATTTTTTTTTGAAACCAAATGCAAAAACGGAGACCAGGATGAGTTTCGGGATGAAATTCCATGTCTAAATATGGTGTTGCTTCCACTTTCTAAAAATCAAGCCTTTTTGGTGCCTGGAGAAGAAAACGCGTGACTCAGTGGTTAGGAGAAATACTGCCCAGGGACCAAAATGTTTTGGGAAGCCAATTTTTTTTTTTGAAACCAAATGCAAAAATGGAGACTGGGATGAGTTTCAGGATTAAATTCCATGTCTAAAAATGGTGTTGCTTCCACTTTTTAAAAATCAAGCCTTTTTTGTGCCTGGGGAAGGAAACGCTTGACTCCGCAGTCAGGAAAAATGCTGCCCAGGAACGAAAATGTTTTTGGAAGCCAAATTTTTTTTTGAAACCAAATGCAAAAACGGAGACCAGGATGAGTTTGGGGATGAAATTCCATGTCTAAAAATGTTGTTGCTTCCACTTTTTAAAAATCGAGCCTTTTTTGCCTGGGGAAGGAAATGCCTGTCTCCGCGGTCAGGAAAAATGCTGCCCAGGAACCAAAATGTTTTTTGAACAACTTTTTTTTTTGAAACCAAATACAAAAATGGACACAAGGATGAGTTTCAGGATTAAATTCCATGTCTAAAAATGGTGTTGCTTCCACTTTTTAAAAATAAAGCCTTTTTGGTGCCTGGGGAAGAAAACGCCTGACTCCGCAGTCAGGAAAAATGCTGCCCAGGAACGAAAATGTTTTTGGAAGCCAAATTTTTTTTTGAAACCAAATGCAAAAACGGAGACCAGGATGAGTTTGGGGATGAAATTCCATGTCTAAAAATGGTGTTGCTTCGCCTTTTTAAAAATCAAGCCTTTTTGGTGCCTGGGGAAGAAAACGCTTGACTCCACGGTCAGGAAAAATGCTGTCCATGAACCAAAATGTTTTTTGAAGCCAATTTTTTTTTTTTTTTGAAACCAAATGCAAAAACGGAGACTGGGATGAGTTTCGGGATGAAATTCCATGTCTAAAAATGGTGTTGCTTCCACTTTTTAAAAATCAAGCCTTTTTGGTGCCTGGGGAAGAAAACGCCTGACTCCATGGTCAGGAAAAATGCTGCCCAGGAACCAAAATGTTTTTTGAAGCCAAAATTTTTTTTTGAAACCAAGTGCAAAAACGGAGACCAGGATGAGTTTTGGGATGAAATTCTATGTCTAAAAATGGTGTTGCTTCCACTTTTTAAAAATCGAGCCTTTTTGGTGCCTGGGGAAAGAAACGCTTGACTCCGCAGTCAGGAAAAATGCTGCCCAGGAACGAAAATGTTTTTGGAAGCCAAATTTTTTTTTGAAACCAAATGCAAAAACGGAGACCAGGATGAGTTTCGGGATGAAATTCCATGTCTAAATATGGTGTTGCTTCCACTTTCTAAAAATCAAGCCTTTTTGGTGCCTGGAGAAGAAAACGCGTGACTCAGTGGTTAGGAGAAATACTGCCCAGGGACCAAAATGTTTTGGGAAGCCAATTTTTTTTTTTGAAACCAAATGCAAAAATGGAGACTGGGATGAGTTTCAGGATTAAATTCCATGTCTAAAAATGGTGTTCCTTCCACTTTTCAAAAATCGAGCCTTTTTGGTGCCTGGGGAAGGAAACGCTTGACTCCGCAGTCAGGAAAAATGCTGCCCAGGAACGAAAATGTTTTTGGAAGCCAAATTTTTTTTTTTGAAACCAAATGCAAAAACGGAGACCAGGATGAGTTTGGGGATGAAATTCCATGTCTAAAAATGGTTTTGCTTCCACTTTTTAAAAATCAAGCCTTTTTGGTGCCTGGGGAAGAAAACGCATCACTCCGTAGTCAGGAAAAATGCTGCCCAGGAACCAAAATGTTTTTTGAAGCCAATTTTTTTTTTTTTTTTTTTTGAAACCAAATGCAAAAACAGAGACCAGGATGAATTTCGGGATGAAATTCCATGTCTAAAAATGGTGTTGCTTCCACTTTTTAAAAATCGAGCCTTTTTTCCCTGGGGAAGAAAATGCCTGACTCCGCGGTCAGGAAAAATGCTGCCCAGGAACGAAAATGTTTTTGGAAGCCAAATTTTTTTTTGAAACCAAATGCAAAAACGGAGACCAGGATGAGTTTGGGGATGAAATTCCATGTCTAAAAATGGTTTTGCTTCCACTTTTTAAAAATCAAGCCTTTTTGGTGCCTGGGGAAGAAAACGCCTGACTCCGTGGTCAGGAAAAATGCTGCCCAGGAACGAAAATGTTTTTGGAAGCCAAATTTTTTTTTGAAACCAAATGCAAAAACGGAGACCAGGATGAATTTCGGGATGAAATGCTATGTCTAAAAATGGTGTTGCTTCCACTTTTTCAAAATCGAGCCTTTTTTCCCTGGGGAAGAAAACGCTTCACTCCATGGTCAGGAAAAATGCTGCCCATGAACCAAAATGTTTTTTGAAGCCAAATTTTTTTTTTTTTTAAACCAAATGTAAAAACGGAGACTGGGATGAGTTTCGGGATGAAATTCCATGTCTAAAAATGGTGTTGCTTCCACTTTTTAAAAATCAAGCCTTTTTGGTGCCTGGGGAAGAAAACGCCTGACTCCGCAGTCAGGAAAAATGCTGCCCAGGAACGAAAATGTTTTTGGAAGCCAATTTTTTTTTTGAAACCAAATGCAAAAACGGAGACCAGGATGAGTTTGGGGATGAAATTCCATGTCTAAAAATGGTGTTGCTTCCACTTTTTAAAAATCAAGCCTTTTTGGTGCCTGGGGAAGAAAACGCTTGACTCCACGGTCAGGAAAAATGCTGCCCAGGAACCAAAATGTTTTTTGAAGCCAAAAATTTTTTTTGAAACCAAGTGCAAAAACGGAGACCGGGATGAGTTTTGGGATGAAATTCTATGTCTAAAAATGGTGTTGCTTCCACTTTTTGAAAATCGAGCCTTTTTGGTGCCTGGGGAAGGAAATGCTTGACTCCGCAGTCAGGAAAAATGCTGCCCAGGAACGAAAATGTTTTTGGAAGCCAAATTTTTTTTTTTGAAACCAAATGCAAAAACGGAGACCAGGATGAGTTTGGGGATGAAATTCCATGTCTAAAAATGGTTTTGCTTCCACTTTTTAAAAATCAAGCCTTTTTGGTGCCTGGGGAAGAAAACGCCTGACTCCGTGGTCAGGAAAAATGCTGCCCAGGAACGAAAATGTTTTTGGAAGCCAAATTTTTTTTTGAAACCAAATGCAAAAGCGGAGACCAGGATGAGTTTGGGGATGAAATTCCATGTCTAAAAATGGTGTTGCTTCCACTTTTTAAAAATCAAGCCTCTTTGGTGCCTGGGGAAGAAAACGCATCACTCCGTAGTCAGGAAAAATGCTGCCCAGGAACCAAAATGTTTTTTGAAGCCAATTTGTTTTTTTTTTTTTTGAAACCAAATGCAAAAACAGAGACCAGGATGAATTTCGGGATGAAATTCCATGTCTAAAAATGGTGTTGCTTCCACTTTTTAAAAATCGAGCCTTTTTTCCCTGGGGAAGAAAATGCCTGACTCCGCGGTCAGGAAAAATGCTGCCCAGGAATGAAAATGTTTTTGGAAGCCAAATTTTTTTTTGAAACCAAATGCAAAAACGGAGACCAGGATGAGTTTGGGGATGAAATTCCATGTCTAAAAATGGTTTTGCTTCCACTTTTTAAAAATCAAGCCTTTTTGGTGCCTGGGGAAGAAAACGCCTGACTCCGTGGTCAGGAAAAATGCTGCCCAGGAACGAAAATGTTTTTGGAAGCCAAATTTTTTTTTGAAACCAAATGCAAAAGCGGAGACCAGGATGAGTTTGGGGATGAAATTCCATGTCTAAAAATGGTGTTGCTTCCACTTTTTAAAAATCAAGCCTTTTTGGTGCCTGGGGAAGAAAACGCTTGACTCCACGGTCAGGAAAAATGCTGCCCAGGAACCAAAATGTTTTTTGAAGCCAAAAATTTTTTTTGAAACCAAGTGCAAAAACGGAGACCGGGATGAGTTTTGGGATGAAATTCTATGTCTAAAAATGGTGTTGCTTCCACTTTTTGAAAATCGAGCCTTTTTGGTGCCTGGGGAAGGAAATGCTTGACTCCGCAGTCAGGAAAAATGCTGCCCAGGAACGAAAATGTTTTTGGAAGCCAAATTTTTTTTTTTGAAACCAAATGCAAAAACGGAGACCAGGATGAGTTTGGGGATGAAATTCCATGTCTAAAAATGGTTTTGCTTCCACTTTTTAAAAATCAAGCCTTTTTGGTGCCTGGGGAAGAAAACGCCTGACTCCGTGGTCAGGAAAAATGCTGCCCAGGAACGAAAATGTTTTTGGAAGCCAAATTTTTTTTTGAAACCAAATGCAAAAACGGAGACCAGGATGAGTTTCGGGATGAAATTCCATGTCTAAATATGGTGTTGCTTCCACTTTCTAAAAATCAAGCCTTTTTGGTGCCTGGAGAAGAAAACGCGTGACTCAGTGGTTAGGAGAAATACTGCCCAGGGACCAAAATGTTTTGGGAAGCCAATTTTTTTTTTTTGAAACCAAATGCAAAAATGGAGACTGGGATGAATTTCAGGATTAAATTCCATGTCTAAAAATGGTGTTGCTTCCACTTTTCAAAAATCAAGCCTTTTTTGTGCCTGGGGAAGAAAACGCTTGACTCCATGGTCAGGAAAAATGCTGCCCAGGAACCAAAATGTTTTTTGAAGCCAAAAATTTTTTTTGAAACCAAGTGCAAAAACAGAGACCAGGATGAGTTTTGGGATGAAATTCTATGTCTAAAAATGGTGTTGCTTCCACTTTTTAAAAATCGAGCCTTTTTGGTGCCTGGGGAAGGAAACGCTTGACTCCGCAGTCTGGAAAAATGCTGCCCAGGAACGAAAATGTTTTTGGAAGCCAAATTTTTTTTTGAAACCAAATGCAAAAACGGAGACCAGGATGAGTTTGGGGATGAAATTCCATGTCTAAAAATGGTTTTGCTTCCACTTTTTAAAAATCAAGCCTTTTTGGTGCCTGGGGAAGAAAACGCCTGACTCCGTGGTCAGGAAAAATGCTGCCCAGGAACGAAAATGTTTTTGGAAGCCAAATTTTTTTTTGAAACCAAATGCAAAAGCGGAGACCAGGATGAGTTTGGGGATGAAATTCCATGTCTAAAAATGGTGTTGCTTCCACTTTTTAAAAATCAAGCCTTTTTGGTGCCTGGGGAAGAAAACGCATCACTCCGTAGTCAGGAAAAATGCTGCCCAGGAACCAAAATGTTTTTTGAAGCCAATTTGTTTTTTTTTTTTTGAAACCAAATGCAAAAACAGAGACCAGGATGAATTTCGGGATGAAATTCCATGTCTAAAAATGGTGTTGCTTCCACTTTTTAAAAATCGAGCCTTTTTTCCCTGGGGAAGAAAATGCCTGACTCCGTAGTCAGGAAAAATGCTGCCCAGGAACCAAAAGGTTTTTTGAAGCCAAAATTTTTTTTTTTTGAAACCAAATGCAAAAACGGAGACCAGGATGAGTTTGGGGATGAAATTCCATGTCTAAAAATGGTGTTGCTTCGCCTTTTTAAAAATCAAGCCTTTTTGGTGCCTGGGGAAGAAAACGCTTGACTCCACGGTCAGGAAAAATGCTGTCCATGAACCAAAATGTTTTTTGAAGCCAATTTTTTTTTTTTTTTTGAAACCAAATGCAAAAACGGAGACTGGGATGAGTTTCGGGATGAAATTCCATGTCTAAAAATGGTGTTGCTTCCACTTTTTAAAAATCAAGCCTTTTTGGTGCCTGGGGAAGAAAACGCCTGACTCCATGGTCAGGAAAAATGCTGCCCAGGAACCAAAATGTTTTTTGAAGCCAAAAATTTTTTTTGAAACCAAGTGCAAAAACGGAGACCAGGATGAGTTTTGGGATGAAATTCTATGTCTAAAAATGGTGTTGCTTCCACTTTTTAAAAATCGAGCCTTTTTGGTGCCTGGGGAAAGAAACGCTTGACTCCGCAGTCAGGAAAAATGCTGCCCAGGAACGAAAATGTTTTTGGAAGCCAAATTTTTTTTTGAAACCAAATGCAAAAACGGAGACCAGGATGAGTTTCGGGATGAAATTCCATGTCTAAATATGGTGTTGCTTCCACTTTCTAAAAATCAAGCCTTTTTGGTGCCTGGAGAAGAAAACGCGTGACTCAGTGGTTAGGAGAAATACTGCCCAGGGACCAAAATGTTTTGGGAAGCCAATTTTTTTTTTTGAAACCAAATGCAAAAATGGAGACTGGGATGAGTTTCAGGATTAAATTCCATGTCTAAAAATGGTGTTCCTTCCACTTTTCAAAAATCGAGCCTTTTTGGTGCCTGGGGAAGGAAACGCTTGACTCCGCAGTCAGGAAAAATGCTGCCCAGGAACGAAAATGTTTTTGGAAGCCAAATTTTTTTTTTTGAAACCAAATGCAAAAACGGAGACCAGGATGAGTTTGGGGATGAAATTCCATGTCTAAAAATGGTTTTGCTTCCACTTTTTAAAAATCAAGCCTTTTTGGTGCCTGGGGAAGAAAACGCATCACTCCGTAGTCAGGAAAAATGCTGCCCAGGAACCAAAATGTTTTTTGAAGCCAATTTTTTTTTTTTTTTTTTGAAACCAAATGCAAAAACAGAGACCAGGATGAATTTCGGGATGAAATTCCATGTCTAAAAATGGTGTTGCTTCCACTTTTTAAAAATCGAGCCTTTTTTCCCTGGGGAAGAAAATGCCTGACTCCGCGGTCAGGAAAAATGCTGCCCAGGAACGAAAATGTTTTTGGAAGCCAAATTTTTTTTTGAAACCAAATGCAAAAACGGAGACCAGGATGAGTTTGGGGATGAAATTCCATGTCTAAAAATGGTTTTGCTTCCACTTTTTAAAAATCAAGCCTTTTTGGTGCCTGGGGAAGAAAACGCCTGACTCCGTGGTCAGGAAAAATGCTGCCCAGGAACAAAAATGTTTTTGGAAGCCAAATTTTTTTTTGAAACCAAATGCAAAAACGGAGACCAGGATGAATTTCGGGATGAAATGCTATGTCTAAAAATGGTGTTGCTTCCACTTTTTCAAAATCGAGCCTTTTTTCCCTGGGGAAGAAAACGCTTCACTCCATGGTCAGGAAAAATGCTGCCCATGAACCAAAATGTTTTTTGAAGCCAAATTTTTTTTTTTTTTAAACCAAATGTAAAAACGGAGACTGGGATGAGTTTCGGGATGAAATTCCATGTCTAAAAATGGTGTTGCTTCCACTTTTTAAAAATCAAGCCTTTTTGGTGCCTGGGGAAGAAAACGCCTGACTCCGCAGTCAGGAAAAATGCTGCCCAGGAACGAAAATGTTTTTGGAAGCCAATTTTTTTTTTGAAACCAAATGCAAAAACGGAGACCAGGATGAGTTTGGGGATGAAATTCCATGTCTAAAAATGGTGTTGCTTCCACTTTTTAAAAATCAAGCCTTTTTGGTGCCTGGGGAAGAAAACGCTTGACTCCACGGTCAGGAAAAATGCTGCCCAGGAACCAAAATGTTTTTTGAAGCCAAAAATTTTTTTTGAAACCAAGTGCAAAAACGGAGACCGGGATGAGTTTTGGGATGAAATTCTATGTCTAAAAATGGTGTTGCTTCCACTTTTTGAAAATCGAGCCTTTTTGGTGCCTGGGGAAGGAAATGCTTGACTCCGCAGTCAGGAAAAATGCTGCCCAGGAACGAAAATGTTTTTGGAAGCCAAATTTTTTTTTTTGAAACCAAATGCAAAAACGGAGACCAGGATGAGTTTGGGGATGAAATTCCATGTCTAAAAATGGTGTTGCTTCCACTTTTTAAAAATCAAGCCTCTTTGGTGCCTGGGGAAGAAAACGCATCACTCCGTAGTCAGGAAAAATGCTGCCCAGGAACCAAAATGTTTTTTGAAGCCAATTTGTTTTTTTTTTTTTTTGAAACCAAATGCAAAAACAGAGACCAGGATGAATTTCGGGATGAAATTCCATGTCTAAAAATGGTGTTGCTTCCACTTTTTAAAAATCGAGCCTTTTTTCCCTGGGGAAGAAAATGCCTGACTCCGCGGTCAGGAAAAATGCTGCCCAGGAATGAAAATGTTTTTGGAAGCCAAATTTTTTTTTGAAACCAAATGCAAAAACGGAGACCAGGATGAGTTTGGGGATGAAATTCCATGTCTAAAAATGGTTTTGCTTCCACTTTTTAAAAATCAAGCCTTTTTGGTGCCTGGGGAAGAAAACGCCTGACTCCGTGGTCAGGAAAAATGCTGCCCAGGAACGAAAATGTTTTTGGAAGCCAAATTTTTTTTTGAAACCAAATGCAAAAGCGGAGACCAGGATGAGTTTGGGGATGAAATTCCATGTCTAAAAATGGTGTTGCTTCCACTTTTTAAAAATCAAGCCTTTTTGGTGCCTGGGGAAGAAAACGCTTGACTCCACGGTCAGGAAAAATGCTGCCCAGGAACCAAAATGTTTTTTGAAGCCAAAAATTTTTTTTGAAACCAAGTGCAAAAACGGAGACCGGGATGAGTTTTGGGATGAAATTCTATGTCTAAAAATGGTGTTGCTTCCACTTTTTGAAAATCGAGCCTTTTTGGTGCCTGGGGAAGGAAATGCTTGACTCCGCAGTCAGGAAAAATGCTGCCCAGGAACGAAAATGTTTTTGGAAGCCAAATTTTTTTTTTTGAAACCAAATGCAAAAACGGAGACCAGGATGAGTTTGGGGATGAAATTCCATGTCTAAAAATGGTTTTGCTTCCACTTTTTAAAAATCAAGCCTTTTTGGTGCCTGGGGAAGAAAACGCCTGACTCCGTGGTCAGGAAAAATGCTGCCCAGGAACGAAAATGTTTTTGGAAGCCAAATTTTTTTTTGAAACCAAATGCAAAAACGGAGACCAGGATGAGTTTCGGGATGAAATTCCATGTCTAAATATGGTGTTGCTTCCACTTTCTAAAAATCAAGCCTTTTTGGTGCCTGGAGAAGAAAACGCGTGACTCAGTGGTTAGGAGAAATACTGCCCAGGGACCAAAATGTTTTGGGAAGCCAATTTTTTTTTTTTGAAACCAAATGCAAAAATGGAGACTGGGATGAATTTCAGGATTAAATTCCATGTCTAAAAATGGTGTTGCTTCCACTTTTCAAAAATCAAGCCTTTTTTGTGCCTGGGGAAGAAAACGCTTGACTCCATGGTCAGGAAAAATGCTGCCCAGGAACCAAAATGTTTTTTGAAGCCAAAAATTTTTTTTGAAACCAAGTGCAAAAACAGAGACCAGGATGAGTTTTGGGATGAAATTCTATGTCTAAAAATGGTGTTGCTTCCACTTTTTAAAAATCGAGCCTTTTTGGTGCCTGGGGAAGGAAACGCTTGACTCCGCAGTCTGGAAAAATGCTGCCCAGGAACGAAAATGTTTTTGGAAGCCAAATTTTTTTTTGAAACCAAATGCAAAAACGGAGACCAGGATGAGTTTGGGGATGAAATTCCATGTCTAAAAATGGTTTTGCTTCCACTTTTTAAAAATCAAGCCTTTTTGGTGCCTGGGGAAGAAAACGCCTGACTCCGTGGTCAGGAAAAATGCTGCCCAGGAACGAAAATGTTTTTGGAAGCCAAATTTTTTTTTGAAACCAAATGCAAAAGCGGAGACCAGGATGAGTTTGGGGATGAAATTCCATGTCTAAAAATGGTGTTGCTTCCACTTTTTAAAAATCAAGCCTTTTTGGTGCCTGGGGAAGAAAACGCATCACTCCGTAGTCAGGAAAAATGCTGCCCAGGAACCAAAATGTTTTTTGAAGCCAATTTGTTTTTTTTTTTTTTGAAACCAAATGCAAAAACAGAGACCAGGATGAATTTCGGGATGAAATTCCATGTCTAAAAATGGTGTTGCTTCCACTTTTTAAAAATCGAGCCTTTTTTCCCTGGGGAAGAAAATGCCTGACTCCGTAGTCAGGAAAAATGCTGCCCAGGAACCAAAAGGTTTTTTGAAGCCAAAATTTTTTTTTTTTGAAACCAAATGTAAAAACGGAGACTGGGATGAGTTTCAGGATGAAATTCCATGTCTAAAAATGGTGTTGCTTCCACTTTTTAAAAATCAAGCCTTTTTTGTGCCTGGGGAAGGAAACGCTTGACTCCGCAGTCAGGAAAAATCCTGCCCAGGAACGAAAATGTTTTTGGAAGCCAAATTTTTTTTTGAAACCAAATGCAAAAACGGAGACCAGGATGAGTTTGGGGATGAAATTCCATGTCTAAAAATGTTGTTGCTTCCACTTTTTAAAAATCGAGCCTTTTTTGCCTGGGGAAGGAAATGCCTGTCTCCGCGGTCAGGAAAAATGCTGCCCAGGAACCAAAATGTTTTTTGAACAACTTTTTTTTTTGAAACCAAATACAAAAATGGACACAAGGATGAGTTTCAGGATTAAATTCCATGTCTAAAAATGGTGTTGCTTCGCCTTTTTGAAAATCAAGCCTTTTTGGTGCCTGGGGAAGAAAACGCTTGACTCCACGGTCAGGAAAAATGCTGTCCATGAACCAAAATGTTTTTTGAAGTCAATTTTTTTTTTTTTTTGAAACCAAATGCAAAAAGGGAGACTGGGATGAGTTTCGGGATGAAATTCCATGTCTAAAAATGGTGTTGCTTCCACTTTTTAAAAATCAAGCCTTTTTGGTGCCTGGGGAAGAAAACGCCTGACTCCATGGTCAGGAAAAATGCTGCCCAGGAACCAAAAAGTTTTTTTGAAGCCAAAAATTTTTTTTGAAACCAAGTGCAAAAACAGAGACCAGGATGAGTTTTGGGATGAAATTCTATGTCTAAAAATGGTTGTTGCTTCCACTTTTTAAAAATCGAGCCTTTTTGGTGCCTGGGGAAAGAAACGCTTGACTCCGCAGTCAGGAAAAATGCTGCCCAGGAACGAAAATGTTTTTGGAAGCCAAATTTTTTTTTGAAACCAAATGCAAAAGCGGAGACCAGGATGAGTTTGGGGATGAAATTCCATGTCTAAAAATGGTGTTGCTTCCACTTTTTAAAAATCAAGCCTTTTTGGTGCCTGGGGAAGAAAACGCTTGACTCCACGGTCAGGAAAAATGCTGCCCAGGAACCAAAATGTTTTTTGAAGCCAAAAATTTTTTTTGAAACCAAGTGCAAAAACGGAGACCGGGATGAGTTTTGGGATGAAATTCTATGTCTAAAAATGGTGTTGCTTCCACTTTTTGAAAATCGAGCCTTTTTGGTGCCTGGGGAAGGAAATGCTTGACTCCGCAGTCAGGAAAAATGCTGCCCAGGAACGAAAATGTTTTTGGAAGCCAAATTTTTTTTTTTGAAACCAAATGCAAAAACGGAGACCAGGATGAGTTTGGGGATGAAATTCCATGTCTAAAAATGGTTTTGCTTCCACTTTTTAAAAATCAAGCCTTTTTGGTGCCTGGGGAAGAAAACGCCTGACTCCGTGGTCAGGAAAAATGCTGCCCAGGAACGAAAATGTTTTTGGAAGCCAAATTTTTTTTTGAAACCAAATGCAAAAACGGAGACCAGGATGAGTTTCGGGATGAAATTCCATGTCTAAATATGGTGTTGCTTCCACTTTCTAAAAATCAAGCCTTTTTGGTGCCTGGAGAAGAAAACGCGTGACTCAGTGGTTAGGAGAAATACTGCCCAGGGACCAAAATGTTTTTTGAAGCCAAAAATTTTTTTTGAAACCAAGTGCAAAAACAGAGACCAGGATGAGTTTTGGGATGAAATTCTATGTCTAAAAATGGTGTTGCTTCCACTTTTTAAAAATCGAGCCTTTTTGGTGCCTGGGGAAGGAAACGCTTGACTCCGCAGTCTGGAAAAATGCTGCCCAGGAACGAAAATGTTTTTGGAAGCCAAATTTTTTTTTGAAACCAAATGCAAAAACGGAGACCAGGATGAGTTTGGGGATGAAATTCCATGTCTAAAAATGGTTTTGCTTCCACTTTTTAAAAATCAAGCCTTTTTGGTGCCTGGGGAAGAAAACGCCTGACTCCGTGGTCAGGAAAAATGCTGCCCAGGAACGAAAATGTTTTTGGAAGCCAAATTTTTTTTTGAAACCAAATGCAAAAGCGGAGACCAGGATGAGTTTGGGGATGAAATTCCATGTCTAAAAATGGTGTTGCTTCCACTTTTTAAAAATCAAGCCTTTTTGGTGCCTGGGGAAGAAAACGCATCACTCCGTAGTCAGGAAAAATGCTGCCCAGGAACCAAAATGTTTTTTGAAGCCAATTTGTTTGTTTTTTTTTGAAACCAAATGCAAAAACAGAGACCAGGATGAATTTCGGGATGAAATTCCATGTCTAAAAATGGTGTTGCTTCCACTTTTTAAAAATCGAGCCTTTTTTCCCTGGGGAAGAAAATGCCTGACTCCGTAGTCAGGAAAAATGCTGCCCAGGAACCAAAAGGTTTTTTGAAGCCAAAATTTTTTTTTTTTGAAACCAAATGTAAAAACGGAGACTGGGATGAGTTTCAGGATGAAATTCCATGTCTAAAAATGGTGTTGCTTCCACTTTTTAAAAATCAAGCCTTTTTTGTGCCTGGGGAAGGAAACGCTTGACTCCGCAGTCAGGAAAAATCCTGCCCAGGAACGAAAATGTTTTTGGAAGCCAAATTTTTTTTTGAAACCAAATGCAAAAACGGAGACCAGGATGAGTTTGGGGATGAAATTCCATGTCTAAAAATGTTGTTGCTTCCACTTTTTAAAAATCGAGCCTTTTTTGCCTGGGGAAGGAAATGCCTGTCTCCGCGGTCAGGAAAAATGCTGCCCAGGAACCAAAATGTTTTTTGAACAACTTTTTTTTTTGAAACCAAATACAAAAATGGACACAAGGATGAGTTTCAGGATTAAATTCCATGTCTAAAAATGGTGTTGCTTCGCCTTTTTAAAAATCAAGCCTTTTTGGTGCCTGGGGAAGAAAACGCTTGACTCCACGGTCAGGAAAAATGCTGTCCATGAACCAAAATGTTTTTTGAAGTCAATTTTTTTTTTTTTTTGAAACCAAATGCAAAAAGGGAGACTGGGATGAGTTTCGGGATGAAATTCCATGTCTAAAAATGGTGTTGCTTCCACTTTTTAAAAATCAAGCCTTTTTGGTGCCTGGGGAAGAAAACGCCTGACTCCATGGTCAGGAAAAATGCTGCCCAGGAACCAAAAAGTTTTTTTGAAGCCAAAAATTTTTTTTGAAACCAAGTGCAAAAACAGAGACCAGGATGAGTTTTGGGATGAAATTCTATGTCTAAAAATGGTTGTTGCTTCCACTTTTTAAAAATCGAGCCTTTTTGGTGCCTGGGGAAAGAAACGCTTGACTCCGCAGTCAGGAAAAATGCTGCCCAGGAACGAAAATGTTTTTGGAAGCCAAATTTTTTTTTGAAACCAAATGCAAAAACGGAGACCAGGATGAGTTTCGGGATGAAATTCCATGTCTAAATATGGTGTTGCTTCCACTTTTTAAAAATCAAGCCTTTTTGGTGCCTGGAGAAGAAAACGCGTGACTCAGCGGTTAGGAGAAATACTGCCCAGGGACCAAAATGTTTTGGGAAGCAAATTTTTTTTTTTGAACCAAATGCAAAAATGGAGACTGGGATGAGTTTCAGGATTAAATTCCATGTCTAAAAATGGTGTTGCTTCCACTTTTCAAAAATCAAGCCTTTTTTGTGCCTGGGGAAGAAAACGCTTGACTCCATGGTCAGGAAAAATGCTGCCCAGGAACGAAAATGTTTTTGGAAGCCAAATTTTTTTTTGAAACCAAATGCAAAAACGGAGACCAGGATGAGTTTGGGGATGAAATTCCATGTCTAAAAATGGTGTTGCTTCCACTTTTTAAAAATCAAGCCTTTTTGGTGCCTGGGGAAGAAAACGCCTGACTCCATGGTCAGGAAAAATGCTGCCCAGGAACCAAAAAGTTTTTTTGAAGCCAAAAATTTTTTTTGAAACCAAGTGCAAAAACAGAGACCAGGATGAGTTTTGGGATGAAATTCTATGTCTAAAAATGGTTGTTGCTTCCACTTTTTAAAAATCGAGCCTTTTTGGTGCCTGGGGAAAGAAACGCTTGACTCCGCAGTCAGGAAAAATGCTGCCCAGGAACGAAAATGTTTTTGGAAGCCAAATTTTTTTTTGAAACCAAATGCAAAAACGGAGACCAGGATGAGTTTCGGGATGAAATTCCATGTCTAAATATGGTGTTGCTTCCACTTTTTAAAAATCAAGCCTTTTTGGTGCCTGGAGAAGAAAACGCGTGACTCAGCGGTTAGGAGAAATACTGCCCAGGGACCAAAATGTTTTGGGAAGCAAATTTTTTTTTTTGAACCAAATGCAAAAATGGAGACTGGGATGAGTTTCAGGATTAAATTCCATGTCTAAAAATGGTGTTGCTTCCACTTTTCAAAAATCAAGCCTTTTTTGTGCCTGGGGAAGAAAACGCTTGACTCCATGGTCAGGAAAAATGCTGCCCAGGAACGAAAATGTTTTTGGAAGCCAAATTTTTTTTTGAAACCAAATGCAAAAACGGAGACCAGGATGAGTTTGGGGATGAAATTCCATGTCTAAAAATGGTGTTGCTTCCACTTTTTAAAAATCAAGCCTTTTTGGTGCCTGGGGAAGAAAACGAATCACTCCGCAGTCAGGAAAAATGCTGCCCAGGAACGAAAATGTTTTTGGAAGCCAAATTTTTTTTTTTGAAACCAAATGCAAAAACGGAGACCAGGATGAGTTTGGGGATGAAATTCCATGTCTAAAAATGGTTTTGCTTCCACTTTTTAAAAATCAAGCCTTTTTGGTGCCTGGGGAAGAAAACGCCTGACTCCGTGGTCAGGAAAAATGCTGCCCAGGAACGAAAATGTTTTTGGAAGCCAAATTTTTTTTTGAAACCAAATGCAAAAACGGAGACCAGGATGAGTTTCGGGATGAAATTCCATGTCTAAATATGGTGTTGCTTCCACTTTCTAAAAATCAAGCCTTTTTGGTGCCTGGAGAAGAAAACGCGTGACTCAGTGGTTAGGAGAAATACTGCCCAGGGACCAAAATGTTTTGGGAAGCCAATTTTTTTTTTTGAAACCAAATGCAAAAACGGAGACTGGGATGAGTTTGGGGATGAAATTCCATGTCTAAAAATGGTGTTCCTTCCACTTTTCAAAAATCGAGCCTTTTTAGTGCCTGGGGAAGGAAACGCTTGACTCCGCAGTCAGGAAAAATGCTGCCCAGGAACGAAAATGTTTTTGGAAGCCAAATTTTTTTTTTTGAAACCAAATGCAAAAACGGAGACCAGGATGAGTTTGGGGATGAAATTCCATGTCTAAAAATGGTTTTGCTTCCACTTTTTAAAAATCAAGCCTTTTTGGTGCCTGGGGAAGAAAACGCCTGACTCCGTGGTCAGGAAAAATGCTGCCCAGGAACGAAAATGTTTTTGGAAGCCAAATTTTTTTTTGAAACCAAATGCAAAAGCGGAGACCAGGATGAGTTTGGGGATGAAATTCCATGTCTAAAAATGGTGTTGCTTCCACTTTTTAAAAATCAAGCCTTTTTGGTGCCTGGGGAAGAAAACGCATCACTCCGTAGTCAGGAAAAATGCTGCCCAGGAACCAAAATGTTTTTTGAAGCCAATTTGTTTTTTTTTTTTTGAAACCAAATGCAAAAACAGAGACCAGGATGAATTTCGGGATGAAATTCCATGTCTAAAAATGGTGTTGCTTCCACTTTTTAAAAATCGAGCCTTTTTTCCCTGGGGAAGAAAATGCCTGACTCCGCGGTCAGGAAAAATACTGCCCAGGGACCAAAATGTTTTGGGAAGCAAATTTTTTTTTTTGAACCAAATGCAAAAATGGAGACTGGGATGAGTTTCAGGATTAAATTCCATGTCTAAAAATGGAGTTGCTTCCACTTTTCAAAAATCAAGCCTTTTTTGTGCCTGGGGAAGAAAACGCTTGACTCCATGGTCAGGAAAAATGCTGCCCAGGAACGAAAATGTTTTTGGAAGCCAAATTTTTTTTTGAAACCAAATGCAAAAACGGAGACCAGGATGAGTTTGGGGATGAAATTCCATGTCTAAAAATGGTGTTGCTTCCACTTTTTAAAAATCAAGCCTTTTTGGTGCCTGGGGAAGAAAACGAATCACTCCGCAGTCAGGAAAAATGCTGCCCAGGAACGAAAATGTTTTTGGAAGCCAAATTTTTTTTTTTGAAACCAAATGCAAAAACGGAGACCAGGATGAGTTTGGGGATGAAATTCCATGTCTAAAAATGGTTTTGCTTCCACTTTTTAAAAATCAAGCCTTTTTGGTGCCTGGGGAAGAAAACGCCTGACTCCGTGGTCAGGAAAAATGCTGCCCAGGAACGAAAATGCTTTTGGAAGCCAAATTTTTTTTTGAAACCAAATGCAAAAACGGAGACCAGGATGAGTTTCGGGATGAAATTCCATGTCTAAATATGGTGTTGCTTCCACTTTCTAAAAATCAAGCCTTTTTGGTGCCTGGAGAAGAAAACGCGTGACTCCGTAGTCAGGAAAAATGCTGCCCAGGAACCAAAATGTTTTTTGAAGCCAATTTGTTTTTTTTTTTTTTGAAACCAAATGCAAAAGCGGAGACCAGGATGAGTTTGGGGATGAAATTCCATGTCTAAAAATGGTGTTGCTTCCACTTTTTAAAAATCGAGCCTTTTTTCCCTGGGGAAGAAAATGCCTGACTCCGCGGTCAGGAAAAATACTGCCCAGGGACCAAAATGTTTTGGGAAGCAAATTTTTTTTTTTGAACCAAATGCAAAAATGGAGACTGGGATGAGTTTCAGGATTAAATTCCATGTCTAAAAATGGAGTTGCTTCCACTTTTCAAAAATCAAGCCTTTTTTGTGCCTGGGGAAGAAAACGCTTGACTCCATGGTCAGGAAAAATGCTGCCCAGGAACGAAAATGTTTTTGGAAGCCAAATTTTTTTTTGAAACCAAATGCAAAAACGGAGACCAGGATGAGTTTGGGGATGAAATTCCATGTCTAAAAATGGTGTTGCTTCCACTTTTTAAAAATCAAGCCTTTTTGGTGCCTGGGGAAGAAAACGAATCACTCCGCAGTCAGGAAAAATGCTGCCCAGGAACGAAAATGTTTTTGGAAGCCAAATTTTTTTTTTTGAAACCAAATGCAAAAACGGAGACCAGGATGAGTTTGGGGATGAAATTCCATGTCTAAAAATGGTTTTGCTTCCACTTTTTAAAAATCAAGCCTTTTTGGTGCCTGGGGAAGAAAACGCCTGACTCCGTGGTCAGGAAAAATGCTGCCCAGGAACGAAAATGTTTTTGGAAGCCAAATTTTTTTTTGAAACCAAATGCAAAAGCGGAGACCAGGATGAGTTTGGGGATGAAATTCCATGTCTAAAAATGGTGTTGCTTCCACTTTTTAAAAATCAAGCCTTTTTGGTGCCTGGGGAAGAAAACGCATCACTCCGTAGTCAGGAAAAATGCTGCCCAGGAACCAAAATGTTTTTTGAAGCCAATTTGTTTTTTTTTTTTTGAAACCAAATGCAAAAACAGAGACCAGGATGAATTTCGGGATGAAATTCCATGTCTAAAAATGGTGTTGCTTCCACTTTTTAAAAATCGAGCCTTTTTTCCCTGGGGAAGAAAATGCCTGACTCCGCGGTCAGGAAAAATACTGCCCAGGGACCAAAATGTTTTGGGAAGCAAATTTTTTTTTTTGAACCAAATGCAAAAATGGAGACTGGGATGAGTTTCAGGATTAAATTCCATGTCTAAAAATGGAGTTGCTTCCACTTTTCAAAAATCAAGCCTTTTTTGTGCCTGGGGAAGAAAACGCTTGACTCCATGGTCAGGAAAAATGCTGCCCAGGAACGAAAATGTTTTTGGAAGCCAAATTTTTTTTTGAAACCAAATGCAAAAACGGAGACCAGGATGAGTTTGGGGATGAAATTCCATGTCTAAAAATGGTGTTGCTTCCACTTTTTAAAAATCAAGCCTTTTTGGTGCCTGGGGAAGAAAACGAATCACTCCGCAGTCAGGAAAAATGCTGCCCAGGAACGAAAATGTTTTTGGAAGCCAAATTTTTTTTTTTGAAACCAAATGCAAAAACGGAGACCAGGATGAGTTTGGGGATGAAATTCCATGTCTAAAAATGGTTTTGCTTCCACTTTTTAAAAATCAAGCCTTTTTGGTGCCTGGGGAAGAAAACGCCTGACTCCGTGGTCAGGAAAAATGCTGCCCAGGAACGAAAATGTTTTTGGAAGCCAAATTTTTTTTTGAAACCAAATGCAAAAACGGAGACCAGGATGAGTTTCGGGATGAAATTCCATGTCTAAATATGGTGTTGCTTCCACTTTCTAAAAATCAAGCCTTTTTGGTGCCTGGAGAAGAAAACGCGTGACTCAGTGGTTAGGAGAAATACTGCCCAGGGACCAAAATGTTTTGGGAAGCCAATTTTTTTTTTTGAAACCAAATGCAAAAATGGAGACTGGGATGAGTTTCAGGATTAAATTCCATGTCTAAAAATGGTGTTCCTTCCACTTTTCAAAAATCGAGCCTTTTTGGTGCCTGGGGAAGGAAAAGCTTGACTCCGCAGTCAGGAAAAATGCTGCCCAGGAACGAAAATGTTTTTGGAAGCCAAATTTTTTTTTTTGAAACCAAATGCAAAAACGGAGACCAGGATGAGTTTGGGGATGAAATTCCATGTCTAAAAATGGTTTTGCTTCCACTTTTTAAAAATCAAGCCTTTTTGGTGCCTGGGGAAGAAAACGCCTGACTCCGTGGTCAGGAAAAATGCTGCCCAGGAACGAAAATGTTTTTGGAAGCCAAATTTTTTTTTGAAACCAAATGCAAAAGCGGAGACCAGGATGAGTTTGGGGATGAAATTCCATGTCTAAAAATGGTGTTGCTTCCACTTTTTAAAAATCAAGCCTTTTTGGTGCCTGGGGAAGAAAACGCATCACTCCGTACTCAGGAAAAATGCTGCCCAGGAACCAAAATGTTTTTTGAAGCCAATTTGTTTTTGTTTTTTTGAAACCAAATGCAAAAACAGAGACCAGGATGAATTTCGGGATGAAATTCCATGTCTAAAAATGGTGTTGCTTCCACTTTTTAAAAATCGAGCCTTTTTTCCCTGGGGAAGAAAATGCCTGACTCCGCGGTCAGGAAAAATGCTGCCCAGGAACCAAAAGGTTTTTTCAAGCCAAAATTATTTTTTTTTGAAACCAAATGTAAAAACGGAGACTGGGATGAGTTTCAGGATTAAATTCCATGTCTAAAAATGGTGTTGCTTCCACTTTTTAAAAATCAAGCCTTTTTTGTGCCTGGGGAAGGAAACGCTTGACTCCGCAGTCAGGAAAAATGCTGCCCAGGAACGAAAATGTTTTTGGAAGCCAAATTTTTTTTTGAAACCAAATGCAAAAACGGAGACCAGGATGAGTTTGGGGATGAAATTCCATGTCTAAAAATGGTTTTGCTTCCACTTTTTAAAAATCAAGCCTTTTTGGTGCCTGGGGAAGAAAACGCCTGACTCCGTGGTCAGGAAAAATGCTGCCCAGGAACGAAAATGTTTTTGGAAGCCAAATTTTTTTTTTGAAACCAAATGCAAAAACGGAGACCAGGATGAATTTCGGGATGAAATCCTATGTCTAAAAATGGTGTTGCTTCCACTTTTTAAAAATCGAGCCTTTTTTCCCTGGGGAAGAAAACGCTTGACTCCATGGTCAGGAAAAATGCTGCCCATGAACCAAAATGTTTTTTGAAGCCAAATTTTTTTTTTTTTTGAAACCAAATGTAAAAACGGAGACTGGGATGAGTTTCGGGATGAAATTCCATGTCTAAAAATGGTGTTGCTTCCACTTTTTAAAAATCAAGCCTTTTTGGTGCCTGGGGAAGAAAACGCCTGACTCCGCAGTCAGGAAAAATGCTGCCCAGGAACGAAAATGTTTTTGGAAGCCAATTTTTTTTTTGAAACCAAATGCAAAAACGGAGACCAGGATGAGTTTGGGGATGAAATTCCATATCTAAAAATGGTGTTGCTTCCACTTTTTAAAAATCAAGCCTTTTTGGTGCCTGGGGAAGAAAACGCTTGACTCCACGGTCAGGAAAAATGCTGCCCAGGAACCAAAATGTTTTTTGAAGCCAAAAATTTTTTTTGAAACCAAGTGCAAAAACGGAGACCGGGATGAGTTTTGGGATGAAATTCTATGTCTAAAAATGGTGTTGCTTCCACTTTTTGAAAATCGAGCCTTTTTGGTGCCTGGGGAAGAAAACGCCTGACTCCGTGGTCAGGAAAAATGCTGCCCAGGAACCAAAATGTTTTTTAAAGCCAAAAATTTTTTTTGAAACCAAGTGCAAAAACGGAGACCGGGATGAGTTTTGGGATGAAATTCTATGTCTAAAAATGGTTTTGCTTCCACTTTTTAAAAATCAAGCCTTTTTGGTGCCTGGGGAAGAAAACGCCTGACTCCGTGGTCAGGAAAAATGCTGCCCAGGAACGAAAATGTTTTTGGAAGCCAAATTTTTTTTTGAAACCAAATGCAAAAACGGAGACCAGGATGAGTTTCGGGATGAAATTCCATGTCTAAATATGGTGTTGCTTCCACTTTCTAAAAATCAAGCCTTTTTGGTGCCTGGAGAAGAAAACGCGTGACTCAGTGGTTAGGAGAAATACTGCCCAGGGACCAAAATGTTTTGGGAAGCCAATTTTTTTTTTTGAAACCAAATGCAAAAATGGAGATTGGGATGAGTTTCAGGATTAAATTCCATGTCTAAAAATGGTGTTGCTTCCACTTTTCAAAAATCAAGCCTTTTTTGTGCCTGGGGAAGAAAACGCTTGACTCCATGGTCAGGAAAAATGCTGCCCAGGAACCAAAATGTTTTTTGAAGCCAAAAATTTTTTTTGAAACCAAGTGCAAAAACAGAGACCAGGATGAGTTTTGGGATGAAATTCTATGTCTAAAAATGGTGTTGCTTCCACTTTTTAAAAATCAAGCCTTTTTGGTGCCTGGGGAAGAAAACGCCTGACTCCGTGGTCAGGAAAAATGCTGCCCAGGAACGAAAATGTTTTTGGAAGCCAAATTTTTTTTTGAAACCAAATGCAAAAGCGGAGACCAGGATGAGTTTGGGGATGAAATTCCATGTCTAAAAATGGTGTTGCTTCCACTTTTTAAAAATCAAGCCTTTTTTGTGCCTGGGGAAGGAAACGCTTGACTCCGCAGTCAGGAAAAATGCTGCCCAGGAACGAAAATGTTTTTGGAAGCCAAATTTTTTTTTGAAACCAAATGCAAAAACGGAGACCAGGATGAGTTTGGGGATGAAATTCCATGTCTAAAAATGTTGTTGCTTCCACTTTTTAAAAATCGAGCCTTTTTTGCCTGGGGAAGGAAATGCCTGTCTCCGCGGTCAGGAAAAATGCTGCCCAGGAACCAAAATGTTTTTTGAACAACTTTTTTTTTTGAAACCAAATACAAAAATGGACACAAGGATGAGTTTCAGGATTAAATTCCATGTCTAAAAATGGTGTTGCTTCCACTTTTTAAAAATAAAGCCTTTTTGGTGCCTGGGGAAGAAAACGCCTGACTCCGCAGTCAGGAAAAATGCTGCCCAGGAACGAAAATGTTTTTGGAAGCCAAATTTTTTTTTGAAACCAAATGCAAAAACGGAGACCAGGATGAGTTTGGGGATGAAATTCCATGTCTAAAAATGGTGTTGCTTCGCCTTTTTAAAAATCAAGCCTTTTTGGTGCCTGGGGAAGAAAACGCTTGACTCCACGGTCAGGAAAAATGCTGTCCATGAACCAAAATGTTTTTTGAAGCCAATTTTTTTTTTTTTTTGAAACCAAATGCAAAAACGGAGACTGGGATGAGTTTCGGGATGAAATTCCATGTCTAAAAATGGTGTTGCTTCCACTTTTTAAAAATCAAGCCTTTTTGGTGCCTGGGGAAGAAAACGCCTGACTCCATGGTCAGGAAAAATGCTGCCCAGGAACCAAAATGTTTTTTGAAGCCAAATTTTTTTTTGAAACCAAATGCAAAAACGGAGACCAGGATGAGTTTCGGGATGAAATTCCATGTCTAAATATGGTGTTGCTTCCACTTTCTAAAAATCAAGCCTTTTTGGTGCCTGGAGAAGAAAACGCGTGACTCAGCGATTAGGAGAAATACTGCCCAGGGACCAAAATGTTTTGGGAAGCAAATTTTTTTTTTTGAACCAAATGCAAAAATGGAGACTGGGATGAGTTTCAGGATTAAATTCCATGTCTAAAAATGGTGTTGCTTCCACTTTTCAAAAATCAAGCCTTTTTTGTGCCTGGGGAAGAAAACGCTTGACTCCATGGTCAGGAAAAATGCTGCCCAGGAACGAAAATGTTTTTGGAAGCCAAATTTTTTTTTGAAACCAAATGCAAAAACGGAGACCAGGATGAGTTTGGGGATGAAATTCCATGTCTAAAAATGGTGTTGCTTCCACTTTTTAAAAATCAAGCCTTTTTGGTGCCTGGGGAAGAAAACGAATCACTCCGTAGTCAGGAAAAATACTGCCCAGGAACCAAAATGTTTTTTGAAGCCAATTTGTTTTTTTTTTTTAAACCAAATGCAAAAACAGAGACCAGGATGAGTTTTGGGATGAAATTCAATGTCTAAAAATGGTGTTGCGTCCACTTTTTAAAAATCGAGCCTTTTTGGTGCCTGGGGAAGAAAACGCCTGACTCCGTGGTCAGGAAAAATGCTGCCCAGGAACGAAAATGTTTTTGGAAGCCAAATTTTTTTTTGAAACCAAATGCAAAAACGGAGACCAGGATGAGTTTGGGGATGAAATTCCATGTCTAAAAATGGTGTTGCTTCCACTTTTTAAAAATCAAGCCTTTTTGGTGCCTGGGGAAGAAAACGCTTGACTCCATGCTCAGGAAAAATGCTGCCCAGGAACCAAAATTTTTTTTGAAGCCAAAAAATTTTTTTGAAACCAAGTGCAAAAACAGAGACCAGGATGAGTT
This sequence comes from Pantherophis vulpinus, assembly GCA_037215915.1. Taxonomy (NCBI): domain Eukaryota; kingdom Metazoa; phylum Chordata; class Lepidosauria; order Squamata; family Colubridae; genus Pantherophis; species Pantherophis vulpinus. The sequence goes on along the minus strand of JAXLNS010000018.1, from coordinate 1,817,567 downwards.
TTGGGATGAAATTCTATGTCTAAAAATGGTGTTGCTTCCACTTTTTAAAAATCGAGCCTTTTTGGTGCCTGGGGAAGGAAACGCTTGACTCCGCAGTTAGGAAAAATGCTGCCCAGGAACGAAAATGTTTTTGGAAGCCAAATTTTTTTTTGAAACCAAATGCAAAAACGGAGACCAGGATGAGTTTGGGGATGAAATTCCATGTCTAAAAATGGTTTTGCTTCCACTTTTTAAAAATCAAGCCTTTTTGGTGCCTGGGGAAGAAAACGCCTGATTCTTTGGTCAGGAAAAATGCTGCCCAGGAACGAAAATGTTTTTGGAAGCCAAATTTTTTTTTGAAACCAAATGCAAAAACGGAGACCAGGATGAGTTTGGGGATGAAATTCCATGTCTAAAAATGGTGTTGCTTCCACTTTTTAAAAATCAAGCCTTTCTGGTGCCTGGGGAAGAAAACGCATCACGCCGTAGTCAGGAAAAATGCTGCCCAGGAACCAAAATGTTTTTTGAAGCCAATTTGTTTTTTTTTTTTGAAACCAAATGCAAAAACGGAGACCAGGATGAATTTCAGGATGAAATTCCATGTCTAAAAATGTTGTTGCTTCCACTTTTTAAAAATCGAGCCTTTTTTGCCTGGGGAAGGAAATGCCTGTCTCCGCGGTCAGGAAAAATGCTGCCGAGGAACCAAAATGTTTTTTGAACAACTTTTTTTTTTGAAACCAAATACAAAAATGGACACAAGGATGAGTTTCAGGATTAAATTCCATGTCTAAAAATGGTGTTGCGTCCACTTTTTAAAAATCGAGCCTTTTTGGTGGCTGGGGAAGAATACGCCTGACTCCGTGGTCAGGAAAAATGCTGCCCAGGAACGAAAATGTTTTTGGAAGCCAATTTTTTTTTTTGAAACCAAATGCAAAAACGGAGACTGGGATGAGTTTCGGGATGAAATTCCATGTCTAAAAATGGTGTTGCTTCCACTTTTTAAAAATCAAGCCTTTTTGGTGCCTGAGGAAGAAAACGCCTGACTCCGCAGTGAGGAAAAATGCTGCCCAGGAACCAAAATGTTTTTTTAAGAACTTTTTTTTTTGAAACCAAATGCAAAAACGGAGACCAGGATGAGTTTGGGGATGAAATTCCATGTCTAAAAATGGTGTTGCTTCCACTCTTTAAAAATCAAGCCTTTTTTCCCTGGGGAAGAAAATGCCTGACTCCGCAGTCAGGAAAAATGCTGCCCAGGAAGCAAAAGGTTTTTGGAAGCCAAATTTTTTTTTTTTGAAAGCAAATGTAAAAACGGAGACTGGGATGAGTTTGGGGATGAAATTCCATGTCTAAAAATGGTGTTGCTTACACTTTTTAAAAATCGAGCCTATTTTGCCTGGGGAAGGAAATGCCTGTCTCCGCGGTCAGGAAAAATGCTGCCCAGGAACCAAAATGTTTTTTGAAAAACTTTTTTTTTTGAAACCAAATACAAAAATGGACACAAGGATGAGTTTCAGGATTAAATTCCATGTCTAAAAATGGTGTTGCGTCCACTTTTTAAAAATCGAGCCTTTTTGGTGCCTGGGGAAGAAAACGCCTGACTCCGTGGTCAGGAAAAATGCTGCCCAGGAACGAAAATGTTTTTGGAAGACAAATTTTTTTTTGAAACCAAATGCAAAAACGGAGACCAGGATGAGTTTGGGGATGAAATTCCATGTCTAAAAATGGTGTTGCTTCCACTTTTTAAAAATCGAGCCTTTTCGGTGAATGGGGAAGAAAACGCTTGACTCCATGGTCAGGAAAAATGCTGCCCAGGAACCAAAATGTTTTTTGAAGCCAAAAATTTATTTTGAAACAAAGTGCAAAAACGGAGACCAGGATGAGTTTGGGGATGAAATTCCATGTCTAAAAATGGTGTTGCTTCCACTTTTTAAAAATCAAGCCTTTTTGGTGCCTGGGGAAGAAAACGCCTGACTCCGTGGTCAGGAAAAATGCTGCCCAGGAACTAAAACGTTTTTGGAAGCCAAATTTTTTTTTGAAACCAAATGCAAAAACGGAGACCAGGATGAGTTTGGGGATGAAATTCCATGTCTAAAAATGGTGTTGCTTCCACTTTTTTAAAATCAAGCCTTTTATGCCTGGGGAAGGAAATGCCTGTCTCCGCGGTCAGGAAAAATGCTGCCCAGGAACCAAAATGTTTTTTGAACAACTTTTTTTTTTGAAACCAAATACAAAAATGGACACAAGGATGAGTTTCAGAATTAAATTCCATGTCTAAAAATGGTGTTGCGTCCACTTTTCAAAAATCAAGCCTTTTTTGTGCCTGGGGAAGAAAACGCCTGACTCCGTGGTCAGGAAAAATGCTGCCCAGGAACGAAAATGTTTTTGGAAGCCAAATTTTTTTTTGAAACCAAATGCAAAAACGGAGACCGGGATGAGTTTGGGGATGAAATTCCATGTCTAAAAATGGTGTTGCTTCCACTTTTTAAAAATGAAGCCTTTTCGGTGCCTGGGGAAGAAAACGCCTGACTCCGTGGTCAGGAAAAATGCTGCCCAGGAACGAAAATGTTTTTGGAAGCCAAATTTTTTTTTGAAACCAAATGCAAAAACGGAGACCAGGATGAGTTTGGGGATGAAATTCCATGTCTAAATATGGTGTTGCTTCCACTTTTTAAAAATCAAGCCTTTTTGGTGCCTGGGGAAGAAAACGCATCACGCCGTAGTGAGGAAAAATGCTGCCCAGGAACCAAAATGTTTTTTGAAGCCAATTTGTTGTTTTTTTTTTGAAACCAAATGCAAAAACGGAGACCAGGATGAATTTCGGGATGAAATTCCATGTCTAAAAATGTTGTTGCTTCCACTTTTTAAAAATCGAGCCTTTTTTGCCTGGGGAAGGAAATGCCTGTCTCCGCGGTCAGGAAAAATGCTGCCCAGGAACCAAAATGTTTTTTGAACAACTTTTTTTTTTGAAACCAAATACAAAAATGGACACAAGGATGAGTTTCAGGATTAAATTCCATGTCTAAAAATGGTGTTGCTTCCACTTTTCAAAAATCAAGCCTTTTTTGTGCCTGGGGAAGAAAACGCTTGACTCCATGGTCAGGAAAAATGCTGCCCAGGAACCAAAATGTTTTTTGAAGCCAAAAAATTTTTTTGAAACCAAGTGTAAAAACGGAGACCAGGATGAGTTTCGGGATGAAATTCCATGTCTAAAAATGGTGTTGCTTCCACTTTTTAAAAATCAAGCCTTTTTGGTGCCTGGGGAAGAAAACGCCTGACTCCGTGGTCAGGAAAAATACTGCCCAGGAACGACAATGTTTTTGGAAGCCAAATTTTTTTTTTGAAACCAAATGCAAAAACGGAGACTGGGATGAGTTTCGGGATGAAATTCCATGTCTAAAAATGGTGTTGCTTCCACTTTTTAAAAATCAAGCCTTTTTGGTGCCTGGGGAAGAAAACGCTTGACTCCATCGTCAGGAAAAATGCTGCCCAGGAACGAAAATGTTTTTTGAAGCCAAATTTTTTTTTTTTTTTGAAACCAAATGTAAAAACCGAGACTGGGATGAGTTTCGGGATGAAATTCCATGTCTAAAAATGGTGTTGCTTCCACTTTTTAAAAATCAAGCCTTTTTGGTGCCTGGGGAAGAAAACGCCTGACTCCGTGGTCAGGAAAAATGCTGCCCAGGAACGAAAATGTTTTTGGAAGCCAAATTTTTTTTTGAAACCAAATGCAAAAACGGAGACCAGGATGAGTTTGGGGATGAAATTCCATGTCTAAAAATGGTGTTGCTTCCACTTTTTAAAAATCAAGCCTTTTTGGTGCCTGGGGAAGAAAACGCCTGACTCCGTGGTCAGGAAAAATACTGCCCAGGAACGAAAATGTTTTTGGAAGCCAAATTTTTTTTTTGAAACCAAATGCAAAAACGGAGACTGGGATGAGTTTCGGGATGAAATTCCATGTCTAAAAATGGTGTTGCTTCCACTTTTTAAAAATCAAGCCTTTTTGGTGCCTGGGGAAGAAAACGCTTGACTCCATGGTCAGGAGAAATGCTGCCCAGGAACCAAAATGTTTTTTGAAGCCAAATTTTTTTTTTTTTTGAAACCAAATGTAAAAACGGAGACTGGGATGAGTTTCGGGATGAAATTCCATGTCTAAAAATGGTGTTGCTTCCACTTTTTAAAAATCAAGCCTTTTTGGTGCCTGGGGAAGAAAACGCCTGACTCCGTGGTCAGGAGAAATGCTGCCCAGGAACGAAAATGTTTTTGGAAGCCAAATTTTTTTTTGAAACCAAATGCAAAAACGGAGACCAGGATGAGTTTGGGGATGAAATTCCATGTCTAAAAATGGTTTTGCTTCCACTTTTTAAAAATCAAGCCTTTTATGCCTGGGGAAGGAAATGCCTGTCTCCGCGGTCAGGAAAAATGCTGCCCAGGAACCAAAATGTTTTTTGAACAACTTTTTTTTTTGAAACCAAATACAAAAATGGACACAAGGATGAGTTTCAGGATTAAATTCCATGTCTAAAAATGGTGTTGCGTCCACTTTTTAAAAATCGAGCCTTTTTGGTGCCTGGGGAAGAAAACGCCTGACTCCGTGGTCAGGAGAAATGCTGCCCAGGAACGAAAATGTTTTTGGAAGCCAAATTTTTTTTTGAAACCAAATGCAAAAACGGAGACCAGGATGAGTTTGGGGATGAAATTCCATGTCTAAAAATGGTGTTGCTTCCACTTTTTAAAAATGAAGCCTTTTCGGTGCCTGGGGAAGAAAACGCTTGACTCCATGGTCAGGAAAAATGCTGCCCAGGAACCAAAATGTTTTTTGAAGCCAAAAAATTTTTTTGAAACCAAGTGCAAAAACAGAGACCAGGATGAGTTTTGGGATGAAATTCTATGTCTAAAAATGGTGTTGCTTCCACTTTTTAAAAATCGAGCCTTTTTGGTGCCTGGGGAAGGAAACGCTTGACTCCATGGTCAGGAAAAATGCTGCCCAGGAACGAAAATGTTTTTGGAAGCCAAATTTTTTTTTGAAACCAAATGCAAAAACGGAGACCAGGATGAGTTTGGGGATGAAATTCCATGTCTAAAAATGGTGTTGCTTCCACTTTTTAAAAATCAAGCCTTTTTGGTGCCTGGGGAAGAAAACGCATCACGCCGTAGTCAGGAAAAATGCTGCCCAGGAACCAAAATGTTTTTTGAAGCCAATTTGTTTTTTTTTTTGAAACCAAATGCAAAAACGGAGACTGGGATGAGTTTCGGGATGAAATTCCATGTCTAAAAATGGTGTTGCTTCCACTTTTTAAAAATCGAGCCTTTTTGGTGCCTGGGGAAGAAAACGCCTGACTCCGTGGTCAGGAAAAATGCTGCCCAGGAACCAAAATGTTTTTGGAAGCCAAATTTTTTTTTTGAAACCAAATGCAAAAACGGAGACTGGGATGAGTTTCGGGATGAAATTCCATGTCTAAAAATGGTGTTGCTTCCACTTTTTAAAAATCAAGCCTTTTTGGTGCCTGGGGAAGAAAACGCTTGACTCCATGGTCAGGAAAAATGCTGCCCAGGAACCAAAATGTTTTTTGAAGCCAAATTTTTTTTTTTTTTGAAACCAAATGTAAAAACGGAGACTGGGATGAGTTTCGGGATGAAATTCCATGTCTAAAAATGGTGTTGCTTCCACTTTTTAAAAATCAAGCCTTTTATGCCTGGGGAAGGAAATGCCTGTCTCCGCGGTCAGGAAAAATGCTGCCCAGGAACCAAAATGTTTTTTGAACAACTTTTTTTTTTGAAACCAAATACAAAAATGGACACAAGGATGAGTTTCAGGATTAAATTCCATGTCTAAAAATGGTGTTGCGTCCACTTTTTAAAAATCGAGCCTTTTTGGTGCCTGGGGAAGGAAACGCTTGACTCCATGGTCAGGAGAAATGCTGCCCAGGAACGAAAATGTTTTTTGAAGCCAAAAAATTTTTTTGAAACCAAGTGCAAAAACAGAGACCAGGATGAGTTTTTGGATGAAATTCTATGTCTAAAAATGGTGTTGCTTCCACTTTTTAAAAATCGAGCCTTTTTGGTGCCTGGGGAAGGAAACGCTTGACTCCATGGTCAGGAAAAATGCTGCCCAGGAACGAAAATGTTTTTGGAAGCCAAATTTTTTTTTGAAACCAAATGCAAAAACGGAGACCAGGATGAGTTTGGGGATGAAATTCCATGTCTAAAAATGGTGTTGCTTCCACTTTTTAAAAATCAAGCCTTTTTGGTGCCTGGGGAAGAAAACGCATCACGCCGTAGTCAGGAAAAATGCTGCCCAGGAACCAAAATGTTTTTTGAAGCCAATTTGTTTTTTTTTTTGAAACCAAATGCAAAAACGGAGACTGGGATGAGTTTCGGGACGAAATTCCATGTCTAAAAATGGTGTTGCTTCCACTTTTTAAAAATCAAGCCTTTTTGATGCCTGGGGAAGAAAACGCTTGACTCCATGGTCAGGAAAACTGCTGCCCAGGAACGAAAATGTTTTTGGAAGCCAAATTTTTTTTTGAAACCAAATGCAAAAACGGAGACCAGGATGAGTTTGGGGATGAAATTCCATGTCTAAAAATGGTGTTGCTTCCACTTTTTAAAAATCGAGCCTTTTTGGTGCCTGGGGAAGAAAACGCCTGACTCCGTGGTCAGGAAAAATGCTGCCCAGGAACCAAAATGTTTTTTGAAGCCAAAAATTTTTTTTGAAACCAAGTGCAAAAACAGAGACCAGGATGAGTTTTGGGATGAAATTCTATGTCTAAAAATGGTGTTGCTTCCACTATTTAAAAATCGAGCCTTTTTGGTGCCTGGGGAAGGAAACGCTTGACTCCATGGTCAGGAATAATGCTGCCCAGGAACGAAAATGTTTTTGGAAGCCAAATTTTTTTTTGAAACCAAATGCAAAAACGGAGACCAGGATGAGTTTGGGGATGAAATTCCATGTCTAAAAATGGTGTTGCTTCCACTTTTTAAAAATCAAGCCTTTTTGGTGCCTGGGGAAGAAAACGCCTGACTCCGTGGTCAGGAAAAATGCTGCCCAGGAACGAAAATGTTTTTGGAAGCCAAATTTTTTTTTGAAACCAAATGCAAAAACGGAGACCAGGATGAGTTTGGGGATGAAATTCCATGTCTAAAAATGGTGTTGCTTCCACTTTTTAAAAATCAAGCCTTTTTGGTGCCTGGGGAAGAAAACGCATCACGCCGTAGTGAGGAAAAATGCTGCCCATGAACCAAAATGTTTTTTGAAGCCAAATTTTTTTTTGAAACCAAATGCAAAAACGGAGACCAGGATGAGTTTGGGGATGAAATTCCATGTCTAAAAATGGTGTTGCTTCCACTTTTTAAAAATCGAGCCTTTTTGGTGCCTGGGGAAGAAAACGCCTGACTCCGTGGTCAGGAAAAATGCTGCCCAGGAACCAAAATGTTTTTTGAAGCCAAAAATTTTTTTTGAAACCAAGTGCAAAAACAGAGACCAGGATGAGTTTTGGGATGAAATTCTATGTCTAAAAATGGTGTTGCTTCCACTATTTAAAAATCGAGCCTTTTTGGTGCCTGGGGAAGGAAACGCTTGACTCCATGGTCAGGAATAATGCTGCCCAGGAACGAAAATGTTTTTGGAAGCCAAATTTTTTTTTGAAACCAAATGCAAAAACGGAGACCAGGATGAGTTTGGGGATGAAATTCCATGTCTAAAAATGGTGTTGCTTCCACTTTTTAAAAATCGAGCCTTTTTGGTGCCTGGGGAAGAAAACGCCTGACTCCGTGGTCAGGAAAAATGCTGCCCAGGAACCAAAATGTTTTTTGAAGCCAAAAATTTTTTTTGAAACCAAGTGCAAAAACAGAGACCAGGATGAGTTTTGGGATGAAATTCTATGTCTAAAAATGGTGTTGCTTCCACTATTTAAAAATCGAGCCTTTTTGGTGCCTGGGGAAGGAAACGCTTGACTCCATGGTCAGGAATAATGCTGCCCAGGAACGAAAATGTTTTTGGAAGCCAAATTTTTTTTTGAAACCAAATGCAAAAACGGAGACCAGGATGAGTTTGGGGATGAAATTCCATGTCTAAAAATGGTGTTGCTTCCACTTTTTAAAAATCAAGCCTTTTTGGTGCCTGGGGAAGAAAACGCCTGACTCCGTGGTCAGGAAAAATGCTGCCCAGGAACGAAAATGTTTTTGGAAGCCAAATTTTTTTTTGAAACCAAATGCAAAAACGGAGACCAGGATGAGTTTGGGGATGAAATTCCATGTCTAAAAATGGTGTTGCTTCCACTTTTTAAAAATCGAGCCTTTTTGGTGCCTGGGGAAGAAAACGCCTGACTCCGTGGTCAGGAAAAATGCTGCCCAGGAACCAAAATGTTTTTTGAAGCCAAAAATTTTTTTTGAAACCAAGTGCAAAAACAGAGACCAGGATGAGTTTTGGGATGAAATTCTATGTCTAAAAATGGTGTTGCTTCCACTATTTAAAAATCGAGCCTTTTTGGTGCCTGGGGAAGGAAACGCTTGACTCCATGGTCAGGAATAATGCTGCCCAGGAACGAAAATGTTTTTGGAAGCCAACTTTTTTTTTGAAACCAAATGCAAAAACGGAGACCAGGATGAGTTTGGGGATGAAATTCCATGTCTAAAAATGGTGTTGCTTCCACTTTTTAAAAATCAAGCCTTTTTGGTGCCTGGGGAAGAAGACGCCTGACTCCGTGGTCAGGAAAAATGCTGCCCAGGAACGAAAATGTTTTTGGAAGCCAAATTTTTTTTTGAAACCAAATGCAAAAACGGAGACCAGGATGAGTTTGGGGATGAAATTCCATGTCTACAAATGGTGTTGCTTCCACTTTTTAAAAATCAAGCCTTTTTGGTGCCTGGGGAAGAAAACGCATCACGCCGTAGTGAGGAAAAATGCTGCCCATGAACCAAAGTGTTTTTTGAAGCCAAATTTTTTTTTTTTTTGAAACCAAATGTAAAAACGGAGACTGGGATGAGTTTCGGGATGAAATTCCATGTCTAAAAATGGTGTTGCTTCCACTTTTTAAAAATCAAGCATTTTTGGTGCCTGGGGAAGAAAACGCCTGACTCCGTGGTCAGGAAAACTGCTGCCCAGGAACGAAAATGTTTTTGGAAGCCAAATTTTTTTTTGAAACCAAATGGAAAAACGGAGACCAGGATGAGTTTGGGGATGAAATTCCATGTCTAAAAATGGTGTTGCTTCCACTTTTTAAAAATCGAGCCTTTTTGGTGCCTGGGGAAGAAAACGCCTGACTCCGTGGTCAGGAAAAATGCTGCCCAGGAACCAAAATGTTTTTTGAAGGAATTTTTTTTTTTTGAAACCAAATGCAAAAACGGACACAAGGATGAGTTTCGGGATGAAATTCCATGTCTAAATATGGTGTTGCTTCCACTTTTTAAAAATCAAGCCTTTTTGGTGCCTGGGGAAGAAAACGCATCACGCCGTAGTCAGGAAAAATGCTGCCCAGGAACCAAAATGTTTTTTGAAGCCAATTTGTTTTTTTTTTTGAAACCAAATGCAAAAACGGAGACCAGGATGAATTTCGGGATGAAATTCCATGTCTAAAAATGTTGTTGCTTCCACTTTTTAAAAATCGAGCCTTTTTTGCCTGGGGAAGGAAATGCCTGTCTCCGCGGTCAGGAAAAATGCTGCCCAGGAACCAAAATGTTTTTTGAACAACTTTTTTTTTTGAAACCAAATACAAAAATGGACACAAGGATGAGTTTCAGAATTAAATTCCATGTCTAAAAATGGTGTTGCGTCCACTTTTTAAAAATCGAGCCTTTTTGGTGGCTGGGGAAGAATACGCCTGACTCCGTGGTCAGGAAAAATGCTGCCCAGGAACGAAAATGTTTTTGGAAGCCAAATTTTTTTTTGAAACCAAATGCAAAAACGGAGACCAGGATGAGTTTGGGGATGAAATTCCATGTCTAAAAATGGTGTTGCTTCCACTTTTTAAAAATGAAGCCTTTTCGGTGCCTGGGGAAGAAAACGCTTGACTCCATGGTCAGGAAAAATGCTGCCCAGGAACCAAAATGTTTTTTGAAGCCAAAAATTTTTTTTGAAACCAAGTGCAAAAACGGAGAGCAGGATGAGTTTCGGGATGAAATTCCATGTCTATAAATGGTGTTGCTTCCACTTTTTAAAAATCAAGCCTTTTTTGCCTGGGGAAGAAAACGCCTGACTCCGTGGTCAGGAAAAATACTGCCCAGGAACGAAAGTGTTTTTGGAAGCCAAATTTTTTTTTTGAAACCAAATGCAAAAACGGAGACTGGGATGAGTTTCGGGATGAAATTCCATGTCTAAAAATGGTGTTGCTTCCACTTTTTAAAAATCAAGCCTTTTTGGTGCCTGGGGAAGAAAACGCTTGACTCCATGGTCAGGAAAACTGCTGCCCAGGAACGAAAATGTTTTTGGAAGCCAAATTTTTTTTTGAAACCAAATGCAAAAACGGAGACCAGGATGAGTTTGGGGATGAAATTCCATGTCTAAAAATGGTGTTGCTTCCACTTTTTAAAAATCAAGCCTTTTTGGTGCCTGGGGAAGAAAACGCATCACGCCGTAGTGAGGAAAAATGCTGCCCATGAACCAAAATGTTTTTTGAAGCCAAATTTTTTTTTGAAACCAAATGCAAAAACGGAGACCAGGATGAGTTTGGGGATGAAATTCCATGTCTAAAAATGGTGTTGCTTCCACTTTTTAAAAATCGAGCCTTTTTGGTGCCTGGGGAAGAAAACGCCTGACTCCGTGGTCAGGAAAAATGCTGCCCAGGAACCAAAATGTTTTTTGAAGCCAAAAATTTTTTTTGAAACCAAGTGCAAAAACAGAGACCAGGATGAGTTTTGGGATGAAATTCTATGTCTAAAAATGGTGTTGCTTCCACTATTTAAAAATCGAGCCTTTTTGGTGCCTGGGGAAGGAAACGCTTGACTCCATGGTCAGGAATAATGCTGCCCAGGAACGAAAATGTTTTTGGAAGCCAAATTTTTTTTTGAAACCAAATGCAAAAACGGAGACCAGGATGAGTTTGGGGATGAAATTCCATGTCTAAAAATGGTGTTGCTTCCACTTTTTAAAAATCAAGCCTTTTTGGTGCCTGGGGAAGAAGACGCCTGACTCCGTGGTCAGGAAAAATGCTGCCCAGGAACGAAAATGTTTTTGGAAGCCAAATTTTTTTTTGAAACCAAATGCAAAAACGGAGACCAGGATGAGTTTGGGGATGAAATTCCATGTCTAAAAATGGTGTTGCTTCCACTTTTTAAAAATCAAGCCTTTTTGGTGCCTGGGGAAGAAAACGCATCACGCCGTAGTGAGGAAAAATGCTGCCCATGAACCAAAATGTTTTTTGAAGCCAAATTTTTTTTTTTTTTTGAAACCAAATGTAAAAACGGAGACTGGGATGAGTTTCGGGATGAAATTCCATGTCTAAAAATGGTGTTGCTTCCACTTTTTAAAAATCAAGCATTTTTGGTGCCTGGGGAAGAAAACGCCTGACTCCGTGGTCAGGAAAACTGCTGCCCACGAACGAAAATGTTTTTGGAAGCCAAATTTTTTTTTGAAACCAAATGCAAAAACGGAGACCAGGATGAGTTTGGGGATGAAATTCCATGTCTAAAAATGGTGTTGCTTCCACTTTTTAAAAATCGAGCCTTTTTGGTGCCTGGGGAAGAAAACGCCTGACTCCGTGGTCAGGAAAAATGCTGCCCAGGAACCAAAATGTTTTTTGAAGGAATTTTTTTTTTTTGAAACCAAATGCAAAAACGGACACAAGGATGAGTTTCGGGATGAAATTCCATGTCTAAATATGGTGTTGCTTCCACTTTTTAAAAATCAAGCCTTTTTGGTGCCTGGGGAAGAAAACGCATCACGCCGTAGTCAGGAAAAATGCTGCCCAGGAACCAAAATGTTTTTTGAAGCCAATTTGTTTTTTTTTTTGAAACCAAATGCAAAAACGGAGACCAGGATGAATTTCGGGATGAAATTCCATGTCTAAAAATGTTGTTGCTTCCACTTTTTAAAAATCGAGCCTTTTTTGCCTGGGGAAGGAAATGCCTGTCTCCGCGGTCAGGAAAAATGCTGCCCAGGAACCAAAATGTTTTTTGAACAACTTTTTTTTTTGAAACCAAATACAAAAATGGACACAAGGATGAGTTTCAGAATTAAATTCCATGTCTAAAAATGGTGTTGCGTCCACTTTTTAAAAATCGAGCCTTTTTGCTGGCTGGGGAAGAATACGCCTGACTCCGTGGTCAGGAAAAATGCTGCCCAGGAACGAAAATGTTTTTGGAAGCCAAATTTTCTTTTGAAACCAAATGCAAAAACGGAGACCAGGATGAGTTTGGGGATGAAATTCCATGTCTAAAAATGGTGTTGCTTCCACTTTTTAAAAATGAAGCCTTTTCGGTGCCTGGGGAAGAAAACGCTTGACTCCATGGTCAGGAAAAATGCTGCCCAGGAACCAAAATGTTTTTTGAAGCCAAAAAATTTTTTTGAAACCAAGTGCAAAAACAGAGACCAGGATGAGTTTTGGGATGAAATTCTATGTCTAAAAATGGTGTTGCTTCCACTTTTTAAAAATCAAGCCTTTTTGGTGCCTGGGGAAGAAAACGCATCACGCCGTAGTCAGGAAAAATGCTGCCCAGGAACCAAAATGTTTTTTGAAGCCAATTTGTTTTTTTTTTTGAAACCAAATGCAAAAACGGAGACTGGGATGAGTTTCGGGATGAAATTCCATGTCTAAAAATGGTGTTGCTTCCACTTTTTAAAAATCGAGCCTTTTTGGTGCCTGGGGAAGAAAACGCCTGACTCCGTGGTCAGGAAAAATGCTGCCCAGGAACCAAAATGTTTTTGGAAGCCAAATTTTTTTTTTGAAACCAAATGCAAAAACGGAGACTGGGATGAGTTTCGGGATGAAATTCCATGTCTAAAAATGGTGTTGCTTCCACTTTTTAAAAATCAAGCCTTTTTGGTGCCTGGGGAAGAAAACGCTTGACTCCATGGTCAGGAAAAATGCTGCCCAGGAACCAAAATGTTTTTTGAAGCCAAATTTTTTTTTTTTTTGAAACCAAATGTAAAAACGGAGACTGGGATGAGTTTCGGGATGAAATTCCATGTCTAAAAATGGTGTTGCTTCCACTTTTTAAAAATCAAGCCTTTTTGGTGCCTGGGGAAGAAAACGCCTGACTCCGTGGTCAGGAAAACTGCTGCCCAGGAACGAAAATGTTTTTGGAAGCCAAATTTTTTTTTGAAACCAAATGCAAAAACGGAGACCAGGATGAGTTTGGGGATGAAATTCCATGTCTAAAAATGGTGTTGCTTCCACTTTTTAAAAATCGAGCCTTTTTGGTGCCTGGGGAAGAAAACGCTTGACTCCGTGGTCAGGAAAAATGCTGCCCAGGAACCAAAACGTTTTTGGAAGCCAAATTTTTTTTTGAAACCAAATGCAAAAACGGAGACCAGGATGAGTTTGGGGATGAAATTCCATGTCTAAAAATGGTGTTGCTTCCACTTTTTAAAAATCAAGCCTTTTATGCCTGGGGAAGGAAATGCCTGTCTCCGCGGTCAGGAAAAATGCTGCCCAGGAACCAAAATGTTTTTTGAACAACTTTTTTTTTTGAAACCAAATACAAAAATGGACACAAGGATGAGTTTCAGGATTAAATTCCATGTCTAAAAATGGTGTTGCGTCCACTTTTTAAAAATCGAGCCTTTTTGGTGCCTGGGGAAGGAAACGCTTGACTCCATGGTCAGGAAAAATGCTGCCCAGGAACGAAAATGTTTTTTGAAGCCAAAAAATTTTTTTGAAACCAAGTGCAAAAACAGAGACCAGGATGAGTTTTTGGATGAAATTCTATGTCTAAAAATGGTGTTGCTTCCACTTTTTAAAAATCGAGCCTTTTTGGTGCCTGGGGAAGGAAACGCTTGACTCCATGGTCAGGAAAAATGCTGCCCAGGAACGAAAATGTTTTTGGAAGCCAAATTTTTTTTTGAAACCAAATGCAAAAACGGAGACCAGGATGAGTTTGGGGATGAAATTCCATGTCTAAAAATGGTGTTGCTTCCACTTTTTAAAAATCAAGCCTTTTTGGTGCCTGGGGAAGAAAACGCATCACGCCGTAGTCAGGAAAAATGCTGCCCAGGAACCAAAATGTTTTTTGAAGCCAATTTGTTTTTTTTTTTGAAACCAAATGCAAAAACGGAGACTGGGATGAGTTTCGGGACGAAATTCCATGTCTAAAAATGGTGTTGCTTCCACTTTTTAAAAATCAAGCCTTTTTGATGCCTGGGGAAGAAAACGCTTGACTCCATGGTCAGGAAAACTGCTGCCCAGGAACGAAAATGTTTTTGGAAGCCAAATTTTTTTTTGAAACCAAATGCAAAAACGGAGACCAGGATGAGTTTGGGGATGAAATTCCATGTCTAAAAATGGTGTTGCTTCCACTTTTTAAAAATCGAGCCTTTTTGGTGCCTGGGGAAGAAAACGCCTGACTCCGTGGTCAGGAAAAATGCTGCCCAGGAACCAAAATGTTTTTTGAAGCCAAAAATTTTTTTTGAAACCAAGTGCAAAAACAGAGACCAGGATGAGTTTTGGGATGAAATTCTATGTCTAAAAATGGTGTTGCTTCCACTATTTAAAAATCGAGCCTTTTTGGTGCCTGGGGAAGGAAACGCTTGACTCCATGGTCAGGAATAATGCTGCCCAGGAACGAAAATGTTTTTGGAAGCCAAATTTTTTTTTGAAACCAAATGCAAAAACGGAGACCAGGATGAGTTTGGGGATGAAATTCCATGTCTAAAAATGGTGTTGCTTCCACTTTTTAAAAATCAAGCCTTTTTGGTGCCTGGGGAAGAAAACGCCTGACTCCGTGGTCAGGAAAAATGCTGCCCAGGAACGAAAATGTTTTTGGAAGCCAAATTTTTTTTTGAAACCAAATGCAAAAACGGAGACCAGGATGAGTTTGGGGATGAAATTCCATGTCTAAAAATGGTGTTGCTTCCACTTTTTAAAAATCAAGCCTTTTTGGTGCCTGGGGAAGAAAACGCATCACGCCGTAGTGAGGAAAAATGCTGCCCATGAACCAAAATGTTTTTTGAAGCCAAATTTTTTTTTGAAACCAAATGCAAAAACGGAGACCAGGATGAGTTTGGGGATGAAATTCCATGTCTAAAAATGGTGTTGCTTCCACTTTTTAAAAATCGAGCCTTTTTGGTGCCTGGGGAAGAAAACGCCTGACTCCGTGGTCAGGAAAAATGCTGCCCAGGAACCAAAATGTTTTTTGAAGCCAAAAATTTTTTTTGAAACCAAGTGCAAAAACAGAGACCAGGATGAGTTTTGGGATGAAATTCTATGTCTAAAAATGGTGTTGCTTCCACTATTTAAAAATCGAGCCTTTTTGGTGCCTGGGGAAGGAAACGCTTGACTCCATGGTCAGGAATAATGCTGCCCAGGAACGAAAATGTTTTTGGAAGCCAAATTTTTTTTTGAAACCAAATGCAAAAACGGAGACCAGGATGAGTTTGGGGATGAAATTCCATGTCTAAAAATGGTGTTGCTTCCACTTTTTAAAAATCGAGCCTTTTTGGTGCCTGGGGAAGAAAACGCCTGACTCCGTGGTCAGGAAAAATGCTGCCCAGGAACCAAAATGTTTTTTGAAGCCAAAAATTTTTTTTGAAACCAAGTGCAAAAACAGAGACCAGGATGAGTTTTGGGATGAAATTCTATGTCTAAAAATGGTGTTGCTTCCACTATTTAAAAATCGAGCCTTTTTGGTGCCTGGGGAAGGAAACGCTTGACTCCATGGTCAGGAATAATGCTGCCCAGGAACGAAAATGTTTTTGGAAGCCAAATTTTTTTTTGAAACCAAATGCAAAAACGGAGACCAGGATGAGTTTGGGGATGAAATTCCATGTCTAAAAATGGTGTTGCTTCCACTTTTTAAAAATCAAGCCTTTTTGGTGCCTGGGGAAGAAAACGCCTGACTCCGTGGTCAGGAAAAATGCTGCCCAGGAACGAAAATGTTTTTGGAAGCCAAATTTTTTTTTGAAACCAAATGCAAAAACGGAGACCAGGATGAGTTTGGGGATGAAATTCCATGTCTAAAAATGGTGTTGCTTCCACTTTTTAAAAATCGAGCCTTTTTGGTGCCTGGGGAAGAAAACGCCTGACTCCGTGGTCAGGAAAAATGCTGCCCAGGAACCAAAATGTTTTTTGAAGCCAAAAATTTTTTTTGAAACCAAGTGCAAAAACAGAGACCAGGATGAGTTTTGGGATGAAATTCTATGTCTAAAAATGGTGTTGCTTCCACTATTTAAAAATCGAGCCTTTTTGGTGCCTGGGGAAGGAAACGCTTGACTCCATGGTCAGGAATAATGCTGCCCAGGAACGAAAATGTTTTTGGAAGCCAACTTTTTTTTTGAAACCAAATGCAAAAACGGAGACCAGGATGAGTTTGGGGATGAAATTCCATGTCTAAAAATGGTGTTGCTTCCACTTTTTAAAAATCAAGCCTTTTTGGTGCCTGGGGAAGAAGACGCCTGACTCCGTGGTCAGGAAAAATGCTGCCCAGGAACGAAAATGTTTTTGGAAGCCAAATTTTTTTTTGAAACCAAATGCAAAAACGGAGACCAGGATGAGTTTGGGGATGAAATTCCATGTCTACAAATGGTGTTGCTTCCACTTTTTAAAAATCAAGCCTTTTTGGTGCCTGGGGAAGAAAACGCATCACGCCGTAGTGAGGAAAAATGCTGCCCATGAACCAAAGTGTTTTTTGAAGCCAAATTTTTTTTTTTTTTGAAACCAAATGTAAAAACGGAGACTGGGATGAGTTTCGGGATGAAATTCCATGTCTAAAAATGGTGTTGCTTCCACTTTTTAAAAATCAAGCATTTTTGGTGCCTGGGGAAGAAAACGCCTGACTCCGTGGTCAGGAAAACTGCTGCCCAGGAACGAAAATGTTTTTGGAAGCCAAATTTTTTTTTGAAACCAAATGGAAAAACGGAGACCAGGATGAGTTTGGGGATGAAATTCCATGTCTAAAAATGGTGTTGCTTCCACTTTTTAAAAATCGAGCCTTTTTGGTGCCTGGGGAAGAAAACGCCTGACTCCGTGGTCAGGAAAAATGCTGCCCAGGAACCAAAATGTTTTTTGAAGGAATTTTTTTTTTTTGAAACCAAATGCAAAAACGGACACAAGGATGAGTTTCGGGATGAAATTCCATGTCTAAATATGGTGTTGCTTCCACTTTTTAAAAATCAAGCCTTTTTGGTGCCTGGGGAAGAAAACGCATCACGCCGTAGTCAGGAAAAATGCTGCCCAGGAACCAAAATGTTTTTTGAAGCCAATTTGTTTTTTTTTTTGAAACCAAATGCAAAAACGGAGACCAGGATGAATTTCGGGATGAAATTCCATGTCTAAAAATGTTGTTGCTTCCACTTTTTAAAAATCGAGCCTTTTTTGCCTGGGGAAGGAAATGCCTGTCTCCGCGGTCAGGAAAAATGCTGCCCAGGAACCAAAATGTTTTTTGAACAACTTTTTTTTTTGAAACCAAATACAAAAATGGACACAAGGATGAGTTTCAGAATTAAATTCCATGTCTAAAAATGGTGTTGCGTCCACTTTTTAAAAATCGAGCCTTTTTGGTGGCTGGGGAAGAATACGCCTGACTCCGTGGTCAGGAAAAATGCTGCCCAGGAACGAAAATGTTTTTGGAAGCCAAATTTTTTTTTGAAACCAAATGCAAAAACGGAGACCAGGATGAGTTTGGGGATGAAATTCCATGTCTAAAAATGGTGTTGCTTCCACTTTTTAAAAATGAAGCCTTTTCGGTGCCTGGGGAAGAAAACGCTTGACTCCATGGTCAGGAAAAATGCTGCCCAGGAACCAAAATGTTTTTTGAAGCCAAAAATTTTTTTTGAAACCAAGTGCAAAAACGGAGAGCAGGATGAGTTTCGGGATGAAATTCCATGTCTATAAATGGTGTTGCTTCCACTTTTTAAAAATCAAGCCTTTTTTGCCTGGGGAAGAAAACGCCTGACTCCGTGGTCAGGAAAAATACTGCCCAGGAACGAAAGTGTTTTTGGAAGCCAAATTTTTTTTTTGAAACCAAATGCAAAAACGGAGACTGGGATGAGTTTCGGGATGAAATTCCATGTCTAAAAATGGTGTTGCTTCCACTTTTTAAAAATCAAGCCTTTTTGGTGCCTGGGGAAGAAAACGCTTGACTCCATGGTCAGGAAAACTGCTGCCCAGGAACGAAAATGTTTTTGGAAGCCAAATTTTTTTTTGAAACCAAATGCAAAAACGGAGACCAGGATGAGTTTGGGGATGAAATTCCATGTCTAAAAATGGTGTTGCTTCCACTTTTTAAAAATCGAGCCTTTTTGGTGCCTGGGGAAGAAAACGCCTGACTCCGTGGTCAGGAAAAATGCTGCCCAGGAACCAAAATGTTTTTTGAAGCCAAAAATTTTTTTTGAAACCAAGTGCAAAAACAGAGACCAGGATGAGTTTGGGGATGAAATTCCATGTCTAAAAATGGTGTTGCTTCCACTTTTTAAAAATCAAGCCTTTTTGGTGCCTGGGGAAGAAAACGCCTGACTCCGTGGTCAGGAAAAATGCTGCCCAGGAACGAAAATGTTTTTGGAAGCCAAATTTTTTTTTGAAACCAAATGCAAAAACGGAGACCAGGATGAGTTTGGGGATGAAATTCCATGTCTAAAAATGGTGTTGCTTCCACTTTTTAAAAATCAAGCCTTTTTGGTGCCTGGGGAAGAAAACGCATCACGCCGTAGTGAGGAAAAATGCTGCCCATGAACCAAAATGTTTTTTGAAGCCAAATTTTTTTTTGAAACCAAATGCAAAAACGGAGACCAGGATGAGTTTGGGGATGAAATTCCATGTCTAAAAATGGTGTTGCTTCCACTTTTTAAAAATCGAGCCTTTTTGGTGCCTGGGGAAGAAAACGCCTGACTCCGTGGTCAGGAAAAATGCTGCCCAGGAACCAAAATGTTTTTTGAAGCCAAAAATTTTTTTTGAAACCAAGTGCAAAAACAGAGACCAGGATGAGTTTTGGGATGAAATTCTATGTCTAAAAATGGTGTTGCTTCCACTATTTAAAAATCGAGCCTTTTTGGTGCCTGGGGAAGGAAACGCTTGACTCCATGGTCAGGAATAATGCTGCCCAGGAACGAAAATGTTTTTGGAAGCCAAATTTTTTTTTGAAACCAAATGCAAAAACGGAGACCAGGATGAGTTTGGGGATGAAATTCCATGTCTAAAAATGGTGTTGCTTCCACTTTTTAAAAATCAAGCCTTTTTGGTGCCTGGGGAAGAAGACGCCTGACTCCGTGGTCAGGAAAAATGCTGCCCAGGAACGAAAATGTTTTTGGAAGCCAAATTTTTTTTTGAAACCAAATGCAAAAACGGAGACCAGGATGAGTTTGGGGATGAAATTCCATGTCTAAAAATGGTGTTGCTTCCACTTTTTAAAAATCAAGCCTTTTTGGTGCCTGGGGAAGAAAACGCATCACACCGTAGTGAGGAAAAATGCTGCCCATGAACCAAAATGTTTTTTGAAGCCAAATTTTTTTTTTTTTTTGAAACCAAATGTAAAAACGGAGACTGGGATGAGTTTCGGGATGAAATTCCATGTCTAAAAATGGTGTTGCTTCCACTTTTTAAAAATCAAGCATTTTTGGTGCCTGGGGAAGAAAACGCCTGACTCCGTGGTCAGGAAAACTGCTGCCCAGGAACGAAAATGTTTTTGGAAGCCAAATTTTTTTTTGAAACCAAATGCAAAAACGGAGACCAGGATGAGTTTGGGGATGAAATTCCATGTCTAAAAATGGTGTTGCTTCCACTTTTTAAAAATCGAGCCTTTTTGGTGCCTGGGGAAGAAAACGCCTGACTCCGTGGTCAGGAAAAATGCTGCCCAGGAACCAAAATGTTTTTTGAAGGAATTTTTTTTTTTTGAAACCAAATGCAAAAACGGACACAAGGATGAGTTTCGGGATGAAATTCCATGTCTAAATATGGTGTTGCTTCCACTTTTTAAAAATCAAGCCTTTTTGGTGCCTGGGGAAGAAAACGCATCACGCCGTAGTCAGGAAAAATGCTGCCCAGGAACCAAAATGTTTTTTGAAGCCAATTTGTTTGTTTTTTTCAAACCAAATGCAAAAACGGAGACCAGGATGAATTTCGGGATGAAATTCCATGTCTAAAAATGTTGTTGCTTCCACTTTTTAAAAATCGAGCCTTTTTTGCCTGGGGAAGGAAATGCCTGTCTCCGCGGTCAGGAAAAATGCTGCCCAGGAACCAAAATGTTTTTTGAACAACTTTTTTTTTTGAAACCAAATACAAAAATGGACACAAGGATGAGTTTCAGAATTAAATTCCATGTCTAAAAATGGTGTTGCGTCCACTTTTTAAAAATCGAGCCTTTTTGGTGGCTGGGGAAGAATACGCCTGACTCCGTGGTCAGGAAAAATGCTGCCCAGGAACGAAAATGTTTTTGGAAGCCAAATTTTTTTTTGAAACCAAATGCAAAAACGGAGACCAGGATGAGTTTGGGGATGAAATTCCATGTCTAAAAATGGTGTTGCTTCCACTTTTTAAAAATGAAGCCTTTTCGGTGCCTGGGGAAGAAAACGCTTGACTCCATGGTCAGGAAAAATGCTGCCCAGGAACCAAAATGTTTTTTGAAGCCAAAAATTTTTTTTGAAACCAAGTGCAAAAACGGAGAGCAGGATGAGTTTCGGGATGAAATTCCATGTCTATAAATGGTGTTGCTTCCACTTTTTAAAAATCAAGCCTTTTTTGCCTGGGGAAGAAAACGCCTGACTCCGTGGTCAGGAAAAATACTGCCCAGGAACGAAAGTGTTTTTGGAAGCCAAATTTTTTTTTTGAAACCAAATGCAAAAACGGAGACTGGGATGAGTTTCGGGATGAAATTCCATGTCTAAAAATGGTGTTGCTTCCACTTTTTAAAAATCAAGCCTTTTTGGTGCCTGGGGAAGAAAACGCTTGACTCCATGGTCAGGAAAACTGCTGCCCAGGAACGAAAATGTTTTTGGAAGCCAAATTTTTTTTTGAAACCAAATGCAAAAACGGAGACCAGGATGAGTTTGGGGATGAAATTCCATGTCTAAAAATGGTGTTGCTTCCACTTTTTAAAAATCGAGCCTTTTTGGTGCCTGGGGAAGAAAACGCCTTACTCCGTGGTCAGGAAAAATGCTGCCCAGGAACCAAAATGTTTTTTGAAGCCAAAAATTTTTTTTGAAACCAAGTGCAAAAACAGAGACCAGGATGAGTTTTGGGATGAAATTCTATGTCTAAAAATGGTGTTGCTTCCACTATTTAAAAATCGAGCCTTTTTGGTGCCTGGGGAAGGAAACGCTTGACTCCATGGTCAGGAATAATGCTGCCCAGGAACGAAAATGTTTTTGGAAGCCAAATTTTTTTTTGAAACCAAATGCAAAAACGGAGACCAGGATGAGTTTGGGGATGAAATTCCATGTCTAAAAATGGTTTTGCTTCCACTTTTTAAAAATCAAGCCTTTTTGGTGCCTGGGGAAGAAAACGCATCACGCCGTAGTGAGGAAAAATGCTGCCCAGGAACCAAAATGTTTTTTGAAGCCAATTTGTTGTTTTTTTTTTGAAACCAAATGCAAAAACGGAGACCAGGATGAATTTTGGGATGAAATAACATGTCTAAAAATGTTGTTGCTTCCACTTTTTAAAAATCGAGCCTTTTTTGCCTGGGGAAGGAAATGCCTGTCTCCGCGGTCAGGAAAAATGCTGCCCAGGAACCAAAATGTTTTTTGAACAACTTTTTTTTTTGAAACCAAATACAAAAATGGACACAAGGATGAGTTTCAGGATTAAATTCCATGTCTAAAAATGGTGTTGCTTCCACTTTTCAAAAATCAAGCCTTTTTTGTGCCTGGGGAAGAAAACGCCTGACTCCGTGGTCAGGAAAAATACTGCCCAGGAACGAAAATGTTTTTGGAAGCCAAATTTTTTTTTTGAAACCAAATGCAAAAACGGAGACTGGGATGAGTTTCGGGATGAAATTCCATGTCTAAAAATGGTGTTGCTTCCACTTTTTAAAAATCAAGCCTTTTTGGTGCCTGGGGAAGAAAACGCCTGACTCTGTGGTCAGGAAAAATGCTGCCCAGGAACGAAAATGTTTTTGGAAGCCAAATTTTTTTTTGAAACCAAATGCAAAAACGGAGACCAGGATGAGTTTGGGGATGAAATTCCATGTCTAAAAATGGTGTTGCTTCCACTTTTTAAAAATCAAGCCTTTTTGGTGCCTGGGGAAGAAAACGCATCACGCCGTAGTGAGGAAAAATGCTGCCCAGGAACCAAAATGTTTTTTGAAGCCAATTTGTTTTTTTTTTTTGAAACCAAATGCAAAAACGGAGACCAGGATGAATTTTGGGATGAAATTCCATGTCTAAAAATGTTGTTGCTTCCACTTTTTAAAAATCGAGCCTTTTTTGCCTGGGGAAGGAAATGCCTGTCTCCGCAGTCAGGAAAAATGCTGCCCAGGAACCAAAATGTTTTTTGAACAACTTTTTTTTTTGAAACCAAATACAAAAATGGACACAAGGATGAGTTTCAGGATTAAATTCCATGTCTAAAAATGGTGTTGCTTCCACTTTTCAAAAATCAAGCCTTTTTTGTGCCTGGGGAAGAAAACGCCTGACTCCGTGGTCAGGAAAAATACTGCCCAGGAACGAAAATGTTTTTGGAAGCCAAATTTTTTTTTTGAAACCAAATGCAAAAACGGAGACTGGGATGAGTTTCGGGATGAAATTCCATGTCTAAAAATGGTGTTGCTTCCACTTTTTAAAAATCAAGCCTTTTTGGTGCCTGGGGAAGAAAACGCTTGACTCCATGGTCAGGAAAAATGCTGCCCATGAACCAAAATGTTTTTTGAGGCCAATTTTTTTTTTTTTTTGAAACCAAATGTAAAAACGGAGACTGGGATGAGTTTCGGGATGAAATTCCATGTCTAAAAATGGTGTTGCTTCCACTTTTTAAAAATCAAGCATTTTTGGTGCCTGGGGAAGAAAACGCCTGACTCCGTGGTCAGGAAAACTGCTGCCCAGGAACGAAAATGTTTTTGGAAGCCAAATTTTTTTTTGAAACCAAATGCAAAAACGGAGACCAGGATGAGTTTGGGGATGAAATTCCATGTCTAAAAATGGTGTTGCTTCCACTTTTTAAAAATCGAGCCTTTTTGGTGCCTGGGGAAGAAAACGCCTGACTCCGTGGTCAGGAAAAATGCTGCCCAGGAACCAAAATGTTTTTTGAAGGAATTTGTTTTTTTTTTTGAAACCAAATGCAAAAACGGAGACCAGGATGAGTTTGGGGATGAAATTCCATGTCTAAAAATGGTGTTGCTTCCACTTTTTAAAAATGAAGCCTTTTCGGTGCCTGGGGAAGAAAACGCTTGACTCCATGGTCAGGAAAAATGCTGCCCAGGAACCAAAATTTTTTTTGAAACCAAGTGCAAAAACGGAGACCAGGATGAGTTTCGGGATGAAATTCCATGTCTATAAATGGTGTTGCTTCCACTTTTTAAAAATCAAGCCTTTTTGGTGCCTGGGGAAGAAAACGCTTGACTCGATGGTCAGGAAAAATGCTGCCCAGGAACCAAAATGTTTTTTGAAGCCAAAAAATTTTTTTGAAACCAAGTGCAAAAACAGAGACCAGGATGAGTTTTGGGATGAAATTCTATGTCTAAAAATGGTGTTGCTTCCACTTTTTAAAAATCGAGCCTTTTTGGTGCCTGGGGAAGAAAACGCCTGACTCCGTGGTCAGGAAAAATGCTGCCCAGGAACGAAAATGTTTTTGGAAGCCAAATTTTTTTTTTTTTTGAAACCAAATGCAAAAACGGAGACCAGGATGAATTTCGGGATGAAATTCCATGTCTAAAAATGTTGTTGCTTCCACTTTTTAAAAATCGAGCCTTTTTTGCCTGGGGAAGGAAATGCCTGTCTCCGCGGTCAGGAAAAATGCTGCCCAGGAACCAAAATGTTTTTTGAACAACTTTTTTTTTTGAAACCAAATACAAAAATGGACACAAGGATGAGTTTCAGGATTAAATTCCATGTTTAAAAATGGTGTTGCTTCCACTTTTCAAAAATCAAGCCTTTTTTGTGCCTGGGGAAGAAAACGCTTGACTCCATGGTCAGGAAAAATGCTGCCCAGGAACCAAAATGTTTTTTGAAGCCAAAAATTTTTTTGAAACCAAGTGTAAAAACGGAGACCAGGATGAGTTTCGGGATGAAATTCCATGTCTAAAAATGGTGTTGCTTCCACTTTTTAAAAATCAAGCCTTTTTGGTGCCTGGGGAAGAAAACGCCTGACTCCGTGGTCAGGAAAAATGCTGCCCAGGAACGAAAATGTTTTTGGAAGCCAAATTTTTTTTTGAAACCAAATGCAAAAACGGAGACCAGGATGAGTTTGGGGATGAAATTCCATGTCTAAAAATGGTGTTGCTTCCACTTTTTAAAAATCAAGCCTTTTTGGTGCCTGGGGAAGAAAACGCCTGACTCCGTGGTCAGGAAAAATACTGCCCAGGAACGAAAATGTTTTTGGAAGCCAAATTTTTTTTTTGAAACCAAATGCAAAAACAGAGACTGGGATGAGTTTCGGGATGAAATTCCATGTCTAAAAATGGTGTTGCTTCCACTTTTTAAAAATCAAGCCTTTTTGGTGCCTGGGGAAGAAAACGCTTGACTCCATGGTCAGGAAAAATGCTGCCCATGAACCAAAATGTTTTTTGAACAACTTTTTTTTTTGAAACCAAATACAAAAATGGACACAAGGATGAGTTTCAGGATTAAATTCCATGTTTAAAAATGGTGTTGCTTCCACTTTTCAAAAATCAAGCCTTTTTTGTGCCTGGGGAAGAAAACGCTTGACTCCATGGTCAGGAAAAATGCTGCCCAGGAACCAAAATGTTTTTTGAAGCCAAAAATTTTTTTGAAACCAAGTGTAAAAACGGAGACCAGGATGAGTTTCGGGATGAAATTCCATGTCTAAAAATGGTGTTGCTTCCACTTTTTAAAAATCAAGCCTTTTTGGTGCCTGGGGAAGAAAACGCCTGACTCCGTGGTCAGGAAAAATGCTGCCCAGGAACGAAAATGTTTTTGGAAGCCAAATTTTTTTTTGAAACCAAATGCAAAAACGGAGACCAGGATGAGTTTGGGGATGAAATTCCATGTCTAAAAATGGTGTTGCTTCCACTTTTTAAAAATCAAGCCTTTTTGGTGCCTGGGGAAGAAAACGCCTGACTCCGTGGTCAGGAAAAATACTGCCCAGGAACGAAAATGTTTTTGGAAGCCAAATTTTTTTTTTGAAACCAAATGCAAAAACAGAGACTGGGATGAGTTTCGGGATGAAATTCCATGTCTAAAAATGGTGTTGCTTCCACTTTTTAAAAATCAAGCCTTTTTGGTGCCTGGGGAAGAAAACGCTTGACTCCATGGTCAGGAAAAATGCTGCCCATGAACCAAAATGTTTTTTGAAGCCAAATTTTTTTTTTTTTTGAAACCAAATGTAAAAACGGAGACCAGGATGAGTTTGGGGATGAAATTCCATGTCTAAAAATGGTGTTGCTTCCACTTTTTAAAAATCAAGCCTTTTTGGTGCCTGGGGAAGAAAACGCCTGACTCCGTGGTCAGGAAAAATGCTGCCCAGGAACGAAAATGTTTTTGGAAGCCAAATTTTTTTTTGAAACCAAATGCAAAAACGGAGACCAGGATGAGTTTGGGGATGAAATTCCATGTCTAAAAATGGTGTTGCTTCCACTTTTTAAAAATCAAGCCTTTTTGGTGCCTGGGGAAGAAAACGCATCACGCCGTAGTGAGGAAAAATGCTGCCCAGGAACCAAAATGTTTTTTGAAGCCAATTTGTTTTTTTTTTTGAAACCAAATGCAAAAACGGAGACCAGGATGAATTTCGGGATGAAATTCCATGTCTAAAAATGGTGTTGCTTCCACTTTTTAAAAATCAAGCCTTTTTGGTGCCTGGGGAAGAAAACGCTTGACTCCATGGTCAGGAAAAATGCTGCCCAGGAACCAAAATGTTTTTTGAACAACTTTTTTTTTTGAAACCAAATACAAAAATGGACACAAGGATGAGTTTCAGGATTAAATTCCATGTCTAAAAATGGTGTTGCTTCCACTTTTCAAAAATCAAGCCTTTTTTGTGCCTGGGGAAGAAAACGCCTGACTCCGTGGTCAGGAAAAATACTGCCCAGGAACGAAAATGTTTTTGGAAGCCAAATTTTTTTTTTTGAAACCAAATGCAAAAACGGAGACTGGGATGAGTTTCGGGATGAAATTCCATGTCTAAAAATGGTGTTGCTTCCACTTTTTAAAAATCAAGCCTTTTTGGTGCCTGGGGAAGAAAACGCTTGACTCCATGGTCAGGAAAAATGCTGCCCATGAACCAAAATGTTTTTTGAAGCCAAATTTTTTTTTTTTTTTGAAACCAAATGTAAAAACGGAGACTGGGATGAGTTTCGGGATGAAATTCCATGTCTAAAAATGGTGTTGCTTCCACTTTTTAAAAATCAAGCATTTTTGGTGCCTGGGGAAGAAAACGCATCACGCCGTAGTCAGGAAAAATGCTGCCCAGGAACCAAAATGTTTTTTGAAGCCAATTTGTTTTTTTTTTTGAAACCAAAT
This sequence comes from Pantherophis vulpinus, assembly GCA_037215915.1. Classification (NCBI taxonomy): domain Eukaryota; kingdom Metazoa; phylum Chordata; class Lepidosauria; order Squamata; family Colubridae; genus Pantherophis; species Pantherophis vulpinus. The sequence continues at coordinate 1,790,878 of JAXLNS010000018.1, read as the reverse complement.
GCAAAAACGGAGACCAGGATGAATTTCGGGATGAAATTCCATGTCTAAAAATGTTGTTGCTTCCACTTTTTAAAAATCGAGCCTTTTTTGCCTGGGGAAGGAAATGCCTGTCTCCGCGGTCAGGAAAAATGCTGCCCAGGAACCAAAATGTTTTTTGAACAACGTTTTTTTTTGAAACCAAATACAAAAATGGACACAAGGATGAGTTTCAGAATTAAATTCCATGTCTAAAAATGGTGTTGCGTCCACTTTTTAAAAATCGAGCCTTTTTGGTGGCTGGGGAAGAATACGCCTGACTCCGTGGTCAGGAAAAATGCTGCCCAGGAACGAAAATGTTTTTGGAAGCCAAATTTTTTTTTGAAACCAAATGCAAAAACGGAGACCAGGATGAGTTTGGGGATGAAATTCCATGTCTAAAAATGGTGTTGCTTCCACTTTTTAAAAATGAAGCCTTTTCGGTGCCTGGGGAAGAAAACGCTTGACTCCATGGTCAGGAAAAATGCTGCCCAGGAACCAAAATGTTTTTTGAAGCCAAAAATTTTTTTTGAAACCAAGTGCAAAAACGGAGACCAGGATGAGTTTCGGGATGAAATTCCATGTCTATAAATGGTGTTGCTTCCACTTTTTAAAAATCAAGCCTTTTTGGTGCCTGGGGAAGAAAACGCTTGACTCGATGGTCAGGAAAAATGCTGCCCAGGAACCAAAATGTTTTTTGAAGCCAAAAAATTTTTTTGAAACCAAGTGCAAAAACAGAGACCAGGATGAGTTTTGGGATGAAATTCTATGTCTAAAAATGGTGTTGCTTCCACTTTTTAAAAATCGAGCCTTTTTGGTGCCTGGGGAAGGAAACGCTTGACTCCATGGTCAGGAAAAATGCTGCCCAGGAACGAAAATGTTTTTGGAAGCCAAATTTTTTTTTGAAACCAAATGCAAAAACGGAGACCAGGATGAGTTTGGGGATGAAATTCCATGTCTAAAAATGGTGTTGCTTCCACTTTTTAAAAATCAAGCCTTTTTGGTGCCTGGGGAAGAAAACGCCTGTCTCCGTGGTCAGGAAAAATGCTGCCCAGGAACGAAAATGTTTTTGGAAGCCAAATTTTTTTTTTTTTTGAAACCAAATGCAAAAACGGAGACCAGGATGAATTTCGGGATGAAATTCCATGTCTAAAAATGTTGTTGCTTCCACTTTTTAAAAATCGAGCCTTTTTTGCCTGGGGAAGGAAATGCCTGTCTCCGCGGTCAGGAAAAATGCTGCCCAGGAACCAAAATGTTTTTTGAAGCCAAATTTTTTTTTTTTTTGAAACCAAATGTAAAAACGGAGACCAGGATGAGTTTCGGGATGAAATTCCATGTCTAAAAATGGTGTTGCTTCCACTTTTTAAAAATCAAGCCTTTTTGGTGCCTGGGGAAGAAAACGCTTGACTCCATGGTCAGGAAAAATGCTGCCCATGAACCAAAATGTTTTTTGAAGCCAAATTTTTTTTTTTTTTGAAACCAAATGTAAAAACGGAGACCAGGATGAGTTTCGGGATGAAATTCCATGTCTAAAAATGGTGTTGCTTCCACTTTTTAAAAATCAAGCCTTTTTGGTGCCTGGGGAAGAAAACGCCTGACTCCGTGGTCAGGAAAACTGCTGCCCAGGAACGAAAATGTTTTTGGAAGCCAAATTTTTTTTTGAAACCAAATGCAAAAACGGAGACCAGGATGAGTTTCGGGATGAAATTCCATGTCTAAATATGGTGTTGCTTCCACTTTCTAAAAATCAAGCCTTTTTGGTGCCTGGGGAAGAAATCCGGTGACTCCGCGATCAGGAAAAATGCTGCCCAGGAATCAAAATGTTTTGGGAAGCCAATTTTTTTTTTTGAAACCAAATGCAAAAATGGAGACTGGGATGAGTTTCAGGATTAAATTCCATGTCTAAAAATGGTGTTGCTTCCACTTTTTAAAAATCAAGCCTTTTTTGTGCCTGGGGAAGAAAACGCTTGACTCCATGGTCAGGAAAAATGCTGCCCAGGAACCAAAATGTTTTTGGAAGCCAAAAATTTTTTTTGAAACCAAGTGCAAAAACGGAGACCAAGATGAGTTTGGGGATGAAATTCCATGTCTAAAAATGGTGTTGCTTCCACTTTTTAAAAATCAAGCCTTTTTTGCCTGGGGAAGGAAATGCCTGTCTCCGCGGTGAGGAAAAATGCTGCCCAGGAACCAAAATGTTTTTTGAAGCCAATTTGTTGGTTTTTTTTGAAACCAAATGCAAAAACAGAGACCAGGATGAATTTCGGGATGAAATTCCATGTCTAAAAATGGTGTTGCTTCCACTTTTTAAAAATCGAGCCTTTTTTCCCTGGGGAAGAAAACGCCTGACTCCGCAGTCAGGAAAAATGCTGCCCAGGAACCAAAAGGTTTTTGGAAGCCAAAATTTTTTTTTTTGAAACCAAATGTAAAAACGGAGACTGTGATGAATTTCAGGATTAAATTCCATGTCTAAAAATGGTGTTGCTTCCACTTTTTAAAAATCAAGCCTTTTTTGTGCCTGGGGAAGAAAACGCTTGACTCCATGGTCAGGAAAAATGCTGCCCAGGAACCAAAATGTTTTTGGAAGCCAAATTTTTTTTTTGAAACCAAGTGCAAAAACGGAGACCAGGATGAGTTTTGGGATGAAATTCAATGTCTAAAAATGGTGTTGCTTCCACTTTTTAAAAATCAAGCCTTTTTGGTGCCTGGGGAAGAAAACGCTTGACTCCATGGTCAGGAAAAATGCTGCCCAGGAACCAAAATGTTTTTTGAAGCCAAAAAATTTTTTTGAAACCAAGTGCAAAAACAGAGACCAGGATGAGTTTTGGGATGAAATTCTATGTCTAAAAATGGTGTTGCTTCCACTTTTTAAAAATCGAGCCTTTTTGGTGCCTGGGGTAGGAAACGCTTGACTCCGCAGTCAGGAAAAATGCTGCCCAGGAACGAAAATGTTTTTGGAAGCCAAATTTTTTTTTGAAACCAAATGCAAAAACGGAGACCAGGATGAGTTTGGGGATGAAATTCCATGTCTAAAAATGGTTTTGCTTCCACTTTTTAAAAATCAAGCCTTTTTGGTGCCTGGGGAAGAAAACGCATCACGCCGTAGTCAGGAAAAATGCTGCCCAGGAACCAAAATGTTTTTTGAAGCCAATTTGTTTTTTTTTTTGAAACCAAATGCAAAAACGGAGACCAGGATGAATTTCGGGATGAAATTCCATGTCTAAAAATGTTGTTGCTTCCACTTTTTAAAAATCGAGCCTTTTTTGCCTGGGGAAGGAAATGCCTGTCTCCGCGGTCAGGAAAAATGCTGCCCAGGAACCAAAATGTTTTTTGAACAACTTTTTTTTTTGAAACCAAATACAAAAATGGACACAAGGATGAGTTTCAGAATTAAATTCCATGTCTAAAAATGGTGTTGCGTCCACTTTTTAAAAATCGAGCCTTTTTGGTGGCTGGGGAAGAATACGCCTGACTCCGTGGTCAGGAAAAATACTGCCCAGGAACGAAAATGTTTTTGGAAACCAATTTTTTTTTTTGAAACCAAATGCAAAAACGGAGACTGGGATGAGTTTCGGGATGAAATTCCATGTCTAAAAATGGTGTTGCTTCCACTTTTTAAAAATCAAGCCTTTTTGGTGCCTGGGGAAGAAAACGCCTGACTCCGTGGTCAGGAAAACTGCTGCCCAGGAACGAAAATGTTTTTGGAAGCCAAATTTTTTTTTTTGAAACCAAATGCAAAAACGGAGACCAGGATGAGTTTGGGGATGAAATTCCATGTCTAAAAATGGTGTTGCTTCCACTTTTTAAAAATCAAGCCTTTTTTCCCTGGGGAAGAAAATGCCTGACTCCATGGTCAGGAAAAATGCTGCCCAGGAACCAAAATGTTTTTTGAAGCCAAAAAATTTTTTTGAAACCAAGTGCAAAAACGGAGACCAGGATGAGTTTGGGGATGAAATTCCATGTCTAAAAATGGTGTTGCTTCCACTTTTTAAAAATCAAGCCTTTTTGGTGCCTGGGGAAGAAAACGCCTGACTCCGTGGTCAGGAAAAATGCTGCCCAGGAACTAAAACGTTTTTGGAAGCCAAATTTTTTTTTGAACCCAAATGCAAAAACGGAGACCAGGATGAGTTTGGGGATGAAATTCCATGTCTAAAAATGGTGTTGCTTCCACTTTTTAAAAATCAAGCCTTTTATGCCTGGGGAAGGAAATGCCTGTCTCCGCGGTCAGGAAAAATGCTGCCCAGGAACCAAAATGTTTTTGGAAGCCAAATTTTTTTTTGAAACCAAATGCAAAAACGGAGACCGGGATGAGTTTGGGGATGAAATTCCATGTCTAAAAATGGTTTTGCTTCCACTTTTTAAAAATCAAGCCTTTTTGGTGCCTGGGGAAGAAAACGCCTGACTCCGTGGTCAGGAAAAATGCTGCCCAGGAACGAAAATGTTTTTGGAAGCCAAATTTTTTTTTGAAACCAAATGCAAAAACGGAGACCAGGATGAGTTTGGGGATGAAATTCCATGTCTAAAAATGGTGTTGCTTCCACTTTTTAAAAATCAAGCCTTTTTGGTGCCTGGGGAAGAAATCCGGTGACTCCGCGGTCAGGAAAAATACTGCCCAGGAACGAAAATGTTTTTGGAAGCCAATTTTTTTTTTTGAAACCAAATGCAAAAACGGAGACTGGGATGAGTTTCGGGATGAAATTCCATGTCTAAAAATGGTGTTGCTTCCACTTTTTAAAAATCAAGCCTTTTTGGTGCCTGAGGAAGAAAACGCCTGACTCCGCAGTGAGGAAAAATGCTGCCCAGGAACCAAAATGTTTTTTTAAGAACTTTTTTTTTTGAAACCAAATGCAAAAACGGAGACCAGGATGAGTTTGGGGATGAAATTCCATGTCTAAAAATGGTGTTGCTTCCACTTTTTAAAAATCAAGCCTTTTATGCCTGGGGAAGGAAATGCCTGTCTCCGCGGTCAGGAAAAATGCTGCCCAGGAACCAAAATGTTTTTGGAAGCCAAATTTTTTTTTGAAACCAAATGCAAAAACGGAGACCGGGATGAGTTTGGGGATGAAATTCCATGTCTAAAAATGGTTTTGCTTCCACTTTTTAAAAATCAAGCCTTTTTGGTGCCTGGGGAAGAAAACGCCTGACTCCGTGGTCAGGAAAAATGCTGCCCAGGAACGAAAATGTTTTTGGAAGCCAAATTTTTTTTTGAAACCAAATGCAAAAACGGAGACCAGGATGAGTTTGGGGATGAAATTCCATGTCTAAAAATGGTGTTGCTTCCACTTTTTAAAAATCAAGCCTTTTTGGTGCCTGGGGAAGAAATCCGGTGACTCCGCGGTCAGGAAAAATACTGCCCAGGAACGAAAATGTTTTTGGAAGCCAATTTTTTTTTTTGAAACCAAATGCAAAAACGGAGACTGGGATGAGTTTCGGGATGAAATTCCATGTCTAAAAATGGTGTTGCTTCCACTTTTTAAAAATCAAGCCTTTTTGGTGCCTGAGGAAGAAAACGCCTGACTCCGCAGTGAGGAAAAATGCTGCCCAGGAACCAAAATGTTTTTTTAAGAACTTTTTTTTTTGAAACCAAATGCAAAAACGGAGACCAGGATGAGTTTGGGGATGAAATTCCATGTCTAAAAATGGTGTTGCTTCCACTTTTTAAAAATCAAGCCTTTTATGCCTGGGGAAGGAAATGCCTGTCTCCGCGGTCAGGAAAAATGCTGCCCAGGAACCAAAATGTTTTTGGAAGCCAAATTTTTTTTTGAACCCAAATGCAAAAACGGAGACCAGGATGAGTTTGGGGATGAAATTCCATGTCTAAAAATGGTTTTGCTTCCACTTTTTAAAAATCAAGCCTTTTTGGTGCCTGGGGAAGAAAACGCCTGACTCCGTGGTCAGGAAAAATGCTGCCCAGGAACGAAAATGTTTTTGGAAGCCAAATTTTTTTTTGAAACCAAATGCAAAAACGGAGACCAGGATGAGTTTGGGGATGAAATTCCATGTCTAAAAATGGTGTTGCTTCCACTTTTTAAAAATCAAGCCTTTTTGGTGCCTGGGGAAGAAATCCGGTGACTCCGCGGTCAGGAAAAATACTGCCCAGGAACGAAAATGTTTTTGGAAGCCAATTTTTTTTTTTGAAACCAAATGCAAAGACGGAGACTGGGATGAGTTTCGGGATGAAATTCCATGTCTAAAAATGGTGTTGCTTCCACTTTTTAAAAATCAAGCCTTTTTGGTGCCTGGGGAAGAAAACGCCTGACTCCGTGGTCAGGAAAACTGCTGCCCAGGAACGAAAATGTTTTTCGAAGCCAAATTTTTTTTTTGAAACCAAATGCAAAAACGGAGACTGGGATGAGTTTCGGGATGAAATTCCATGTCTAAAAATGGTTTTGCTTCCACTTTTTAAAAATCAAGCCTTTTTGGTGCCTGGGGAAGAAAGCGCCTGACTCCGTGGTCAGGAAAAATACTGCCCAGGAACGAAAATGTTTTTGGAAGCCAAATTTTTTTTTTGAAACCAAATGCAAAAACGGAGACTGGGATGAGTTTCGGGATGAAATTCCATGTCTAAAAATGGTGTTGCTTCCACTTTTTAAAAATCAAGCCTTTTTGGTGCCTGGGGAAGAAAACGCTTGACTCCATGGTCAGGAAAACTGCTGCCCAGGAACGAAAATGTTTTTGGAAGCCAAATTTTTTTTTTGAAACCAAATGCAAAAACGGAGACTGGGATGAGTTTCGGGATGAAATTCCATGTCTAAAAATGGTGTTGCTTCCACTTTTTAAAAATCAAGCCTTTTTGGTGCCTGGGGAAGAAAACGCTTGACCCCATGGTCAGGAAAAATGCTGCCCATGAACCAAAATGTTTTTTAAAGCCAAATTTTTTTTTTTTTTTTTGAAACCAAATGTAAAAACGAAGACTGGGATGAGTTTCGGGATGAAATTCCATGTCTAAAAATGGTGTTGCTTCCACTTTTTAAAAATCAAGCCTTTTTGGTGCCTGGGGAAGAAAACGCCTGACTCCGTGGTCAGGAAAAATGCTGCCCAGGAACCAAAATGTTTTTTGAAGGAATTTTTTTTTTTTGAAACCAAATGCAAAAACGGACACAAGGATGAGTTTCGGGATGAAATTCCATGTCTAAATATGGTGTTGCTTCCACTTTCTAAAAATCAAGCCTTTTTGGTGCCTGGGGAAGAAATCCGGTGACTCCGCGATCAGGAAAAATGCTGCCCAGGAATCAAAATGTTTTGGGAAGCCAATTTTTTTTTTTGAAACCAAATGCAAAAATGGAGACTGGGATGAGTTTCAGGATTAAATTCCATGTCTAAAAATGGTGTTGCTTCCACTTTTTAAAAATCAAGCCTTTTTTGTGCCTGGGGAAGAAAACGCTTGACTCCATGGTCAGGAAAAATGCTGCCCAGGAACCAAAATGTTTTTGGAAGCCAAAAATTTTTTTTGAAACCAAATGCAAAAACGGAGACTGGGATGAGTTTCGGGATGAAATTCCATGTCTAAAAATGGTGTTGCTTCCACTTTTTAAAAATCAAGCCTTTTTGGTGCCTGGGGAAGAAAACGCTTGACCCCATGGTCAGGAAAAATGCTGCCCATGAACCAAAATGTTTTTTAAAGCCAAATTTTTTTTTTTTTTTTTGAAACCAAATGTAAAAACGAAGACTGGGATGAGTTTCGGGATGAAATTCCATGTCTAAAAATGGTGTTGCTTCCACTTTTTAAAAATCAAGCCTTTTTGGTGCCTGGGGAAGAAAACGCCTGACTCCGTGGTCAGGAAAAATGCTGCCCAGGAACCAAAATGTTTTTTGAAGGAATTTTTTTTTTTTGAAACCAAATGCAAAAACGGACACAAGGATGAGTTTCGGGATGAAATTCCATGTCTAAATATGGTGTTGCTTCCACTTTCTAAAAATCAAGCCTTTTTGGTGCCTGGGGAAGAAATCCGGTGACTCCGCGATCAGGAAAAATGCTGCCCAGGAATCAAAATGTTTTGGGAAGCCAATTTTTTTTTTTGAAACCAAATGCAAAAATGGAGACTGGGATGAGTTTCAGGATTAAATTCCATGTCTAAAAATGGTGTTGCTTCCACTTTTTAAAAATCAAGCCTTTTTTGTGCCTGGGGAAGAAAACGCTTGACTCCATGGTCAGGAAAAATGCTGCCCAGGAACCAAAATGTTTTTGGAAGCCAAAAATTTTTTTTGAAACCAAGTGCAAAAACGGAGACCAGGATGAGTTTGGGGATGAAATTCCATGTCTAAAAATGGTGTTGCTTCCACTTTTTAAAAATCAAGCCTTTTTTGCCTGGGGAAGGAAATGCCTGTCTCCGCGGTCAGGAAAAATGCTGCCCAGGAACCAAAATGTTTTTTGAACAACTTTTTTTTTTGAAACCAAATGCAAAAATGGAGACTGGGATGAGTTTCAGGATTAAATTCCATGTCTAAAAATGGTGTTGCTTCCACTTTCTAAAAATCAAGCCTTTTTGGTGCCTGGAGAAGAAAACGCGTGACTCAGCGGTTAGGAGAAATCCTGCCCAGGGACCAAAATGTTTTGGGAAGCCAATTTTTTTTTTTGAAACCAAATGCAAAAATGGAGACTGGGATGAGTTTCAGGATTAAATTCCATGTCTAAAAATGGTGTTGCTTCCACTTTTCAAAAATCAAGCCTTTTTTGTGCCTGGGGAAGAAAACGCTTGACTCCATGGTCAGGAAAAATGCTGCCCAGGAACCAAAATGTTTTTTGAAGCCAAAAATTTTTTTTGAAACCAAGTGCAAAAACAGAGACCAGGATGAGTTTTGGGATGAAATTCTATGTCTAAAAATGGTGTTGCTTCCACTTTCTAAAAATCAAGCCTTTTTGGTGCCTGGAGAAGAAAACGGTGACTCAGCGGTTAGGAAAAATGCTGCCCAGGAACGAAAATGTTTTTGGAAGCCAATTTTTTTTTTGAAACCAAATGCAAAAACGGAGACCAGGATGAGTTTGGGGATGAAATTCCATGTCTAAAAATGGTTTTGCTTCCACTTTTTAAAAATCAAGCCTTTTTGGTGCCTGGGGAAGAAAACGCCTGACTCCGTGGTCAGGAAAAATGCTGCCCAGGAACGAAAATGTTTTTGGAAGCCAAATTTTTTTTTGAAACCAAATGCAAAAACGGAGACCAGGATGAGTTTGGGGATGAAATTCCATGTCTAAAAATGGTGTTGCTTCCACTTTTTAAAAATCAAGCCTTTTTGGTGCCTGGGGAAGAAAACGCATCACTCCGTAGTAAGGAAAAATGCTGCCCAGGAACCAAAATGTTTTTTGAAGCCAATTTGTTTTGTTTTTTTGAAACCAAATGCAAAAACAGAGACCAGGATGAATTTCGGGATGAAATTCCATGTCTAAAAATGGTGTTGCTTCCACTTTTTAAAAATCGAGCCTTTTTTCCCTGGGGAAGAAAACGCCTGACTCCGTGGTCAGGAAAAATGCTGCCCAGGAACCGAAAGGTTTTTGGAAGCCAAAATTTTTTTTTTTGAAACCAAATGTAAAAACGAAGACTGTGATGAATTTCAGGATTAAATTCCATGTCTAAAAATGGTGTTGCTTCCACTTTTTAAAAATCAAGCCTTTTTTGTGCCTGGGGAAGAAAACGCTTGACTCCATGGTCAGGAAAAATGCTGCCCAGGAACCAAAATGTTTTTGGAAGCCAAAAATTTTTTTTGAAACCAAGTGCAAAAACGGAGACCAGGATGAGTTTTGGGATGAAATTCAATGTCTAAAAATGGTTTTGCTTCCACTTTTTAAAAATCGAGCCTTTTTGGTGCCTGGGGAAGGAAACGCTTGACTCCGCAATCAGGAAAAATGCTGCCCAGGAACGAAAATGTTTTTGGAAGCCAAATTTTTTTTTGAAACCAAATGCAAAAACGGAGACCAGGATGAGTTTGGGGATGAAATTCCATGTCTAAAAATGGTTTTGCTTCCACTTTTTAAAAATCGAGCCTTTTTGGTGCCTGGGGAAGGAAACGCTTGACTCCGCAGTCAGGAAAAATGCTGCCCAGGAACGAAAATGTTTTTGGAAGCCAAATTTTTTTTTGAAACCAAATGCAAAAACGGAGACCAGGATGAGTTTGGGGATGAAATTCCATGTCTAAAAATGGTTTTGCTTCCACTTTTTAAAAATCAAGCCTTTTTGGTGCCTGGGGAAGAAAACGCCTGACTCCGTGGTCAGGAAAAATGCTGCCCAGGAACGAAAATGTTTTTGGAAGCCAAATTTTTTTTTGAAACCAAATGCAAAAATGGAGACCAGGATGAGTTTGGGGATGAAATTCCATGTCTAAAAATGGTGTTGCTTCCACTTTTTAAAAATCAAGCCTTTTTGGTGCCTGGGGAAGAAAACGCATCACGCCGTAGTCAGGAAAAATGCTGCCCAGGAACCAAAATGTTTTTTGAAGCCAATTTGTTTTTTTTTTTTGAAACCAAATTCAAAAACGGAGACCAGGATGAATTTCGGGATGAAATTCCATGTCTAAAAATGTTGTTGCTTCCACTTTTTAAAAATCGAGCCTTTTTTGCCTGGGGAAGAAAACGCCTGACTCCGTGGTCAGGAAAAATGCTGCCCAGGAACCGAAAGGTTTTTGGAAGCCAAAATTTTTTTTTTTGAAACCAAATGTAAAAACGGAGACTGTGATGAATTTCAGGATTAAATTCCATGTCTAAAAATGGTGTTGCTTCCACTTTTTAAAAATCAAGCCTTTTTTGTGCCTGGGGAAGAAAACGCTTGACTCCATGGTCAGGAAAAATGCTGCCCAGGAACCAAAATGTTTTTGGAAGCCAAAAATTTTTTTTGAAACCAAGTGCAAAAACGGAGACCAGGATGAGTTTTGGGATGAAATTCAATGTCTAAAAATGGTTTTGCTTCCACTTTTTAAAAATCGAGCCTTTTTGGTGCCTGGGGAAGGAAACGCTTGACTCCGCAATCAGGAAAAATGCTGCCCAGGAACGAAAATGTTTTTGGAAGCCAAATTTTTTTTTGAAACCAAATGCAAAAACGGAGACCAGGATGAGTTTGGGGATGAAATTCCATGTCTAAAAATGGTTTTGCTTCCACTTTTTAAAAATCGAGCCTTTTTGGTGCCTGGGGAAGGAAACGCTTGACTCCGCAGTCAGGAAAAATGCTGCCCAGGAACGAAAATGTTTTTGGAAGCCAAATTTTTTTTTGAAACCAAATGCAAAAACGGAGACCAGGATGAGTTTGGGGATGAAATTCCATGTCTAAAAATGGTTTTGCTTCCACTTTTTAAAAATCAAGCCTTTTTGGTGCCTGGGGAAGAAAACGCCTGACTCCGTGGTCAGGAAAAATGCTGCCCAGGAACGAAAATGTTTTTGGAAGCCAAATTTTTTTTTGAAACCAAATGCAAAAATGGAGACCAGGATGAGTTTGGGGATGAAATTCCATGTCTAAAAATGGTGTTGCTTCCACTTTTTAAAAATCAAGCCTTTTTGGTGCCTGGGGAAGAAAACGCATCACGCCGTAGTCAGGAAAAATGCTGCCCAGGAACCAAAATGTTTTTTGAAGCCAATTTGTTTTTTTTTTTGAAACCAAATTCAAAAACGGAGACCAGGATGAATTTCGGGATGAAATTCCATGTCTAAAAATGTTGTTGCTTCCACTTTTTAAAAATCGAGCCTTTTTTGCCTGGGGAAGGAAATGCCTGTCTCCGCGGTCAGGAAAAATGCTGCCCAGGAACCAAAATGTTTTTTGAACAACTTTTTTTTTTGAAACCAAATACAAAAGTGGACACAAGGATGAGTTTCAGAATTAAATTCCATGTCTAAAAATGGTGTTGCGTCCACTTTTTAAGAATCAAGCCTTTTTGGTGGCTGGGGAAGAATACGCCTGACTCCGTGGTCAGGAAAAATGCTGCCCAGGAACGAAAATGTTTTTGTAAGCCAAATTTTTTTTTGAAACCAAATGCAAAAACGGAGACCAGGATGAGTTTCGGGATGAAATTCCATGTCTAAAAATGGTGTTGCTTCCACTTTTTAAAAATCAAGCCTTTTTGGTGCCTCAGGAAGAAAACGCCTGACTCCGCAGTGAGGAAAAATGCTGCCCAGGAACCAAAATGTTTTTTTAAGAACTTTTTTTTTTGAAACCAAATGCAAAAACGGAGACCAGGATGAGTTTGGGGATGGAATTCCATGTCTAAATATGGTGTTGCTTCCACTTTCTAAAAATCAAGCCTTTTTGGTGCCTGGGGAAGAAATCCGGTGACTCCGCGATCAGGAAAAATGCTGCCCAGGAATCAAAATGTTTTGGGAAGCCAATTTTTTTTTTTGAAACCAAATGCAAAAACGGAGACCAGGATGAGTTTGGGGATGAAATTCCATGTCTAAAAATGGTGTTGCTTCCACTTTTTAAAAATCAAGCCTTTTTGGTGCCTGGGGAAGAAAACGCTTGACTCCATGGTCAGGAAAAATGCTGCCCATGAACCAAAATGTTTTTTGAAGCCAAATTTTTTTTTTTTTTGAAACCAAATGTAAAAACGAAGACTGGGATGAGTTTCGGGATGAAATTCCATGTCTAAAAATGGTGTTGCTTCCACTTTTTAAAAATCAAGCCTTTTTGGTGCCTGGGGAAGAAAACGCCTGACTCCGTGGTCAGGAAAACTGCTGCCCAGGAACGAAAATGTTTTTGGAACCCAAATTTTTTTTTTTGAAACCAAATGCAAAAACGGAGACTGGGATGAGTTTCGGGATGAAATTCCATGTCTAAAAATGGTGTTGCTTCCACTTTTTAAAAATCAAGCCTTTTTGGTGCCTGGGGAAGAAAACGCTTGACTCCATGGTCAGGAAAAATGCTGCCCATGAACCAAAATGTTTTTTGAAGCCAAATTTTTTTTTTTTTTTGAAACCAAATGTAAAAACGAAGACTGGGATGAGTTTCGGGATGAAATTCCATGTCTAAAAATGGTGTTGCTTCCACTTTTTAAAAATCAAGCCTTTTTGGTGCCTGGGGAAGAAAACGCCTGACTCCGTGGTCAGGAAAACTGCTGCCCAGGAACGAAAATGTTTTTTGAAGGAATTTTTTTTTTTTGAAACCAAATGCAAAAACGGACACAAGGATGAGTTTCGGGATGAAATTCCATGTCTAAATATGGTGTTGCTTCCACTTTCTAAAAATCAAGCCTTTTTGGTGCCTGGGGAAGAAATCCGGTGACTCCGCGATCAGGAAAAATGCTGCCCAGGAATCAAAATGTTTTGGGAAGCCAATTTTTTTTTTTGAAACCAAATGCAAAAATGGAGACTGGGATGAGTTTCAGGATTAAATTCCATGTCTAAAAATGGTGTTGCTTCCACTTTTTAAAAATCAAGCCTTTTTTGTGCCTGGGGAAGAAATCCGGTGACTCCGCGGTCAGGAAAAATACTGCCCAGGAACCAAAATGTTTTTTTAAGAACTTTTTTTTTTGAAACCAAATGCAAAAACGGAGACCAGGATGAGTTTGGGGATGGAATTCCATGTCTAAAAATGGTGTTGCTTCCACTTTTTAAAAATCAAGCCTTTTTTCCCTAGGGAAGAAAATGCCTGACTCCGCGGTCAGGAAAAATGCTGCCCAGGAAGCAAAAGGTTTTTTGAAGCCAAATTTTTTTTTTTTCAAACCAAATGCAAAAACGGAGACCAGGATGAATTTCGGGATGAAATTCCATGTCTAAAAATGGTGTTGCTTCCACTTTTTAAAAATCAAGCCTTTTTTCCCTGGGGAAGAAAATGCCTGACTCCGCGGTCAGGAAAAATGCTGCCCAGGAAGCAAAAGGTTTTTTGAAGCCAAATTTTTTTTTTTTTTGAAACCAAATGCAAAAACGGAGACCAGGATGAGTTTGGGGATGAAATTCCATGTCTAAAAATGGTGTTGCTTCCACTTTTTAAAAATCGAGCCTTTTCGGTGAATGGGGAAGAAAACGCTTGACTCCATGGTCAGGAAAAATGCTGCCCAGGAACCAAAATGTTTTTTGAAGCCAAAATTTTTTTTTGAAACCAATTGCAAAAACGGAGACCAGGATGAGTTTGGGGATGAAATTCCATGTCTAAAAATGGTGTTGCTTCCACTTTTTAAAAATCAAGCCTTTTTTCCCTGGGGAAGAAAATGCCTGACTCCGCGGTCAGGAAAAATGCTGCCCAGGAAGCAAAAGGTTTTTTGAAGCCAAATTTTTTTTTTTTTTTTGAAACCAAATGCAAAAACGGAGACCAGGATGAATTTCGGGATGAAATTCCATGTCTAAAAATGGTGTTGCTTCCACTTTTTAAAAATCAAGCCTTTTTGGTGCCTGGGGAAGAAAACGCTTGACTCCATGGTCAGGAAAAATGCTGCCCATGAACCAAAATGTTTTTTGAAGCCAAATTTTTTTTTTTTTTGAAACCAAATGTAAAAACGAAGACTGGGATGAGTTTCGGGATGAAATTCCATGTCTAAAAATGGTGTTGCTTCCACTTTTTAAAAATCAAGCCTTTTTGGTGCCTGGGGAAGAAAACGCCTGACTCCGTGGTCAGGAAAACTGCTGCCCAGGAACTTAAATGTTTTTGGAAGCCAAATTTTTTTTTTGAAACCAAATGCAAAAACGGAGACTGGGATGAGTTTCGGGATGAAATTCCATGTCTAAAAATGGTGTTGCTTCCACTTTTTAAAAATCAAGCCTTTTTGGTGCCTGGGGAAGAAAACGCTTGACTCCATGGTCAGGAAAAATGCTGCCCATGAACCAAAATGTTTTTTGAAGCCAAATTTTTTTTTTTTTTTGAAACCAAATGTAAAAACGAAGACTGGGATGAGTTTCGGGATGAAATTCCATGTCTAAAAATGGTGTTGCTTCCACTTTTTAAAAATCAAGCCTTTTTGGTGCCTGGGGAAGAAAACGCCTGACTCCGTGGTCAGGAAAACTGCTGCCCAGGAACGAAAATGTTTTGGAAGCCAAATTTTTTTTTGAAACCAAATGCAAAAACCGAGACCAGGATGAGTTTGGGGATGAAATTCCATGTCTAAAAATGGTGTTGCTTCCACTTTTTAAAAATTGAGCCTTTTTGGTGCCTGGGGAAGAAAACGCCTGACTCCGTGGTCAGGAAAAATGCTGCCCAGGAACCAAAATGTTTTTTGAAGGAATTTTTTTTTTTTGAAACCAAATGCAAAAACGGACACAAGGATGAGTTTCGGGATGAAATTCCATGTCTAAATATGGTGTTGCTTCCACTTTCTAAAAATCAAGCCTTTTTGGTGCCTGGGGAAGAAATCCGGTGACTCCGCGATCAGGAAAAATGCTGCCCAGGAATCAAAATGTTTTGGGAAGCCAATTTTTTTTTTTGAAACCAAATGCAAAAATGGAGACTGGGATGAGTTTCAGGATTAAATTCCATGTCTAAAAATGGTGTTGCTTCCACTTTTTAAAAATCAAGCCTTTTTTGTGCCTGGGGAAGAAAACGCTTGACTCCATGGTCAGGAAAAATGCTGCCCAGGAACCAAAATGTTTTTGGAAGCCAAAAATTTTTTTTGAAACTAAGTGCAAAAACGGAGACCAGGATGAGTTTGGGGATGAAATTCCATGTCTAAAAATGGTGTTGCTTCCACTTTTTAAAAATCAAGCCTTTTTTGCCTGGGGAAGGAAATGCCTGTCTCCGCGGTCAGGAAAAATGCTGCCCAGGAACCAAAATGTTTTTTGAACAACTTTTTTTTTTGAAACCAAATGCAAAAATGGAGACTGGGATGAGTTTCAGGATTAAATTCCATGTCTAAAAATGGTGTTGCTTCCACTTTCTAAAAATCAAGCCTTTTTGGTGCCTGGAGAAGAAAACGCGTGACTCAGCGGTTAGGAGAAATACTGCCCAGGGACCAAAATGTTTTGGGAAGCCAATTTTTTTTTTTGAAACCAAATGCAAAAATGGAGACTGGGATGAGTTTCAGGATTAAATTCCATGTCTAAAAATGGTGTTGCTTCCACTTTTCAAAAATCAAGCCTTTTTTGTGCCTGGGGAAGAAAACGCTTGACTCCATGGTCAGGAAAAATGCTGCCCAGGAACCAAAATGTTTTTTGAAGCCAAAAATTTTTTTTGAAACCAAGTGCAAAAACAGAGACCAGGATGAGTTTTGGGATGAAATTCTATGTCTAAAAATGGTGTTGCTTCCACTTTCTAAAAATCAAGCCTTTTTGGTGCCTGGAGAAGAAAACGCGTGACTCAGCGGTTAGGAAAAATGCTGCCCAGGAACGAAAATGTTTTTGGAAGCCAATTTTTTTTTTGAAACCAAATGCAAAAACGGAGACCAGGATGAGTTTGGGGATGAAATTCCATGTCTAAAAATGGTTTTGCTTCCACTTTTTAAAAATCAAGCCTTTTTGGTGCCTGGGGAAGAAAACGCCTGACTCCGTGGTCAGGAAAAATGCTGCCCAGGAACGAAAATGTTTTTGGAAGCCAAATTTTTTTTTGAAACCAAATGCAAAAACGGAGACCAGGATGAATTTCGGGATGAAATTCCATGTCTAAAAATGGTGTTGCTTCCACTTTTTAAAAATCGAGCCTTTTTTCCCTGGGGAAGAAAACGCCTGACTCCGTGGTCAGGAAAAATGCTGCCCAGGAACCGAAAGGTTTTTGGAAGCCAAAATTTTTTTTTTTGAAACCAAATGTAAAAACGGAGACTGTGATGAATTTCAGGATTAAATTCCATGTCTAAAAATGGTGTTGCTTCCACTTTTTAAAAATCAAGCCTTTTTTGTGCCTGGGGAAGAAAACGCTTGACTCCATGGTCAGGAAAAATGCTGCCCAGGAACCAAAATGTTTTTGGAAGCCAAAAATTTTTTTTGAAACCAAGTGCAAAAACGGAGACCAGGATGAGTTTTGGGATGAAATTCAATGTCTAAAAATGGTTTTGCTTCCACTTTTTAAAAATCGAGCCTTTTTGGTGCCTGGGGAAGGACACGCTTGACTCCGCAGTCAGGAAAAATGCTGCCCAGGAACGAAAATGTTTTTGGAAGCCAAATTTTTTTTTGAAACCAAATGCAAAAACGGAGACCAGGATGAGTTTGGGGATGAAATTCCATGTCTAAAAATGGTTTTGCTTCCACTTTTTAAAAATCGAGCCTTTTTGGTGCCTGGGGAAGGAAACGCTTGACTCCGCAGTCAGGAAAAATGCTGCCCAGGAACGAAAATGTTTTTGGAAGCCAAATTTTTTTTTGAAACCAAATGCAAAAACGGAGACCAGGATGAGTTTGGGGATGAAATTCCATGTCTAAAAATGGTTTTGCTTCCACTTTTTAAAAATCAAGCCTTTTTGGTGCCTGGGGAAGAAAACGCATCACGCCGTAGTCAGGAAAAATGCTGCCCAAGAACCAAAATGTTTTTTGAAGCCAATTTGTTTTTTTTTTTGAAACCAAATGCAAAAACGGAGACCAGGATGAATTTCGGGATGAAATTCCATGTCTAAAAATGTTGTTGCTTCCACTTTTTAAAAATCGAGCCTTTTTTGCCTGGGGAAGAAAATGCCTGACTCCGCGGTCAGGAAAAATGCTGCCCAGGAAGCAAAAGGTTTTTTGAACAACTTTTTTTTTTGAAACCAAATACAAAAATGGACACAAGGATGAGTTTCAGAATTAAATTCCATGTCTAAAAATGGTGTTGCGTCCACTTTTTAAAAATCAAGCCTTTTTGGTGGCTGGGGAAGAATACGCCTGACTCCGTGGTCAGGAAAAATGCTGCCCAGGAACGAAAATGTTTTTTTAAGAACTTTTTTTTTTGAAACCAAATGCAAAAACGGAGACCAGGATGAGTTTGGGGATGGAATTCCATGTCTAAAAATGGTGTTGCTTCCACTTTTTAAAAATCAAGCCTTTTTTCCCTGGGGAAGAAAATGCCTGACTCCGCGGTCAGGAAAAATGCTGCCCAGGAAGCAAAAGGTTTTTGGAAGCCAAATTTTTTTTCTTTTTAAACCAAATGTAAAAACGGAGACTGGGATGAGTTTGGGGATGAAATTCCATGTCTAAAAATGGTGTTGCTTACACTTTTTAAAAATCGAGCCTTTTTGGTGCCTGGGGAAGAAAACGCCTGACTCCGTGGTCAGGAAAAATGCTGCCCAGGAAAGAAAATGTTTTTTGAAGCCAAATTTTTTTTTGAAACCAAATGCAAAAACGGAGACCAGGATGAGTTTCGGGATGAAATTCCATGTCTAAAAATGGTGTTGCTTCCACTTTTTAAAAATCAAGCCTTTTTGGTGCCTGGGGAAGAAAACGCCTGACTCCGTGGTCAGGAAAACTGCTGCCCAGGAACGAAAATGTTTTTGGAAGCCAAATTTTTTTTTTTGAAACCAAATGCAAAAACGGAGACTGGGATGAGTTTCGGGATGAAATTCCATGTCTAAAAATGGTGTTGCTTCCACTTTTTAAAAATCAAGCCTTTTTGGTGCCTGGGGAAGAAAACGCTTGACTCCATGGTCAGGAAAAATGCTGCCCATGAACCAAAATGTTTTTTGAAGCCAAATTTTTTTTTTTTTTTGAAACCAAATGTAAAAACGGAGACCAGGATGAGTTTGGGGATGGAATTCCATGTCTAAAAATGGTGTTGCTTCCACTTTTTAAAAATCAAGCCTTTTTTCCCTGGGGAAGAAAATGCCTGACTCCGCGGTCAGGAAAAATGCTGCCCAGGAAGCAAAAGGTTTTTTGAAGCCAAATTTTTTTTTTTTCAAACCAAATGCAAAAACGGAGACCAGGATGAATTTCGGGATGAAATTCCATGTCTAAAAATGGTGTTGCTTCCACTTTTTAAAAATCAAGCCTTTTTTCCCTGGGGAAGAAAATGCCTGACTCCGCGGTCAGGAAAAATGCTGCCCAGGAAGCAAAAGGTTTTTTGAAGCCAAATTTTTTTTTTTTTTGAAACCAAATGCAAAAACGGAGACCAGGATGAATTTCGGGATGAAATTCCATGTCTAAAAATGGTGTTGCTTACACTTTTTAAAAATCGAGCCTTTTTGGTGCCTGGGGAAGAAAACGCCTGACTCCGTGGTCAGGAAAAATGCTGCCCAGGAACGAAAATGTTTTTGGAAGCCAAATTTTTTTTTGAAACCAAATGCAAAAACGGAGACCAGGATGAGTTTGGGGATGAAATTCCATGTCTAAAAATGGTGTTGCTTCCACTTTTTAAAAATTGAGCCTTTTTGGTGCCTGGGGAAGAAAACGCCTGACTCCGTGGTCAGGAAAAATGCTGCCCAGGAACCAAAATGTTTTTTGAAGGAATTTTTTTTTTTTGAAACCAAATGCAAAAACGGACACAAGGATGAGTTTCGGGATGAAATTCCATGTCTAAATATGGTGTTGCTTCCACTTTCTAAAAATCAAGCCTTTTTGGTGCCTGGGGAAGTAATCCGGTGACTCCGCGATCAGGAAAAATGCTGCCCAGGAATCAAAATGTTTTGGGAAGCCAATTTTTTTTTTTGAAACCAAATGCAAAAATGGAGACTGGGATGAGTTTCAGGATTAAATTCCAAGTCTAAAAATGGTGTTGCTTCCACTTTTTAAAAATCAAGCCTTTTTTGTGCCTGGGGAAGAAATCCGGTGACTCCGCGGTCAGGAAAAATACTGCCCAGGAACGAAAATGTTTTTGGAAGCCAATTTTTTTTTTTGAAACCAAATGCAAAAACGGAGACTGGGATGAGTTTCGGGATTAAATTCCATGTCTAAAAATGGTGTTGCTTCCACTTTTTAAAAATCAAGCCTTTTTGGTGCCTCAGGAAGAAAACGCCTGACTCCGCAGTGAGGAAAAATGCTGCCCAGGAACCAAAATGTTTTTTTAAGAACTTTTTTTTTTGAAACCAAATGCAAAAACGGAGACCAGGATGAGTTTGGGGATGGAATTCCATGTCTAAAAATGGTGTTGCTTCCACTTTTTAAAAATCAAGCCTTTTTTCCCTGGGGAAGAAAATGCCTGACTCCGCGGTCAGGAAAAATGCTGCCCAGGAAGCAAAAGGTTTTTTGAAGCCAAATTTTTTTTTTTTCAAACCAAATGCAAAAACGGAGACCAGGATGAGTTTGGGGATGGAATTCCATGTCTAAAAATGGTGTTGCTTCCACTTTTTAAAAATCAAGCCTTTTTTCCCTGGGGAAGAAAATGCCTGACTCCGCGGTCAGGAAAAATGCTGCCCAGGAAGCAAAAGGTTTTTTGAAGCCAAATTTTTTTTTTTTCAAACCAAATGCAAAAACGGAGACCAGGATGAATTTCGGGATGAAATTCCATGTCTAAAAATGGTGTTGCTTCCACTTTTTAAAAATCAAGCCTTTTTTCCCTGGGGAAGAAAATGCCTGACTCCGAGGTCAGGAAAAATGCTGCCCAGGAACGAAAATGTTTTTGGAAGCCAAATTTTTTTTTGAAACCAAATGCAAAAACGGAGACCAGGATGAGTTTGGGGATGAAATTCCATGTCTAAAAATGGTGTTGCTTCCACTTTTTAAAAATCGAGCCTTTTCGGTGAATGGGGAAGAAAACGCTTGACTCCATGGTCAGGAAAAATGCTGCCCAGGAACCAAAATGTTTTTTGAAGCCAAATTTTTTTTTTTTTTTGAAACCAAATGTAAAAACGAAGACTGGGATGAGTTTCGGGATGAAATTCCATGTCTAAAAATGGTGTTGCTTCCACTTTTTAAAAATCAAGCCTTTTTGGTGCCTGGGGAAGAAAACGCCTGACTCCGTGGTCAGGAAAACTGCTGCCCAGGAACGAAAATGTTTTTGGAAGCCAAATTTTTTTTTTTTGAAACCAAATGCAAAAACGGAGACTGGGATGAGTTTCGGGATGAAATTCCATGTCTAAAAATGGTGTTGCTTCCACTTTTTAAAAATCAAGCCTTTTTGGTGCCTGGGGAAGAAAACGCTTGACTCCATGGTCAGGAAAAATGCTGCCCATGAACCAAAATGTTTTTTGAAGCCAAATTTTTTTTTTTTTTTGAAACCAAATGTAAAAACGAAGACTGGGATGAGTTTCGGGATGAAATTCCATGTCTAAAAATGGTGTTGCTTCCACTTTTTAAAAATCAAGCCTTTTTGGTGCCTGGGGAAGAAAACGCCTGACTCCGTGGTCAGGAAAACTGCTGCCCAGGAACGAAAATGTTTTTGGAAGCCAAATTTTTTTTTGAAACCAAATGCAAAAACGGAGACCAGGATGAGTTTGGGGATGAAATTCCATGTCTAAAAATGGTGTTGCTTCCACTTTTTAAAAATTGAGCCTTTTTGGTGCCTGGGGAAGAAAACGCCTGACTCCGTGGTCAGGAAAAATGCTGCCCAGGAACCAAAATGTTTTTTGAAGGAATTTTTTTTTTTTGAAACCAAATGCAAAAACGGACACAAGGATGAGTTTCGGGATGAAATTCCATGTCTAAATATGGTGTTGCTTCCACTTTCTAAAAATCAAGCCTTTTTGGTGCCTGGGGAAGAAATCCAGTGACTCCGCGATCAGGAAAAATGCTGCCCAGGAATCAAAATGTTTTGGGAAGCCAATTTTTTTTTTTGAAACCAAATGCAAAAATGGAGACTGGGATGAGTTTCAGGATTAAATTCCAAGTCTAAAAATGGTGTTGCTTCCACTTTTTAAAAATCAAGCCTTTTTTGTGCCTGGGGAAGAAATCCGGTGACTCCGCGGTCAGGAAAAATACTGCCCAGGAACGAAAATGTTTTTGGAAGCCAATTTTTTTTTTTGAAACCAAATGCAAAAACGGAGACTGGGATGAGTTTCGGGATGAAATTCCATGTCTAAAAATGGTGTTGCTTCCACTTTTTAAAAATCAAGCCTTTTTGGTGCCTCAGGAAGAAAACGCCTGACTCCGCAGTGAGGAAAAATGCTGCCCAGGAACCAAAATGTTTTTTTAAGAACTTTTTTTTTTGAAACCAAATGCAAAAACGGAGACCAGGATGAGTTTGGGGATGGAATTCCATGTCTAAAAATGGTGTTGCTTCCACTTTTTAAAAATCAAGCCTTTTTTCCCTGGGGAAGAAAATGCCTGACTCCGCGGTCAGGAAAAATGCTGCCCAGGAAGCAAAAGGTTTTTTGAAGCCAAATTTTTTTTTTTTCAAACCAAATGCAAAAACGGAGACCAGGATGAATTTCGGGATGAAATTCCATGTCTAAAAATGGTGTTGCTTCCACTTTTTAAAAATCAAGCCTTTTTTCCCTGGGGAAGAAAATGCCTGACTCCGCGGTCAGGAAAAATGCTGCCCAGGAAGCAAAAGGTTTTTTGAAGCCAAATTTTTTTTTTTTTTTGAAACCAAATGCAAAAACGGAGACCAGGATGAATTTCGGGATGAAATTCCATGTCTAAAAATGGTGTTGCTTACACTTTTTAAAAATCGAGCCTTTTTGGTGCCTGGGGAAGAAAACGCCTGACTCCGTGGTCAGGAAAAATGCTGCCCAGGAACGAAAATGTTTTTGGAAGCCAAATTTTTTTTTGAAACCAAATGCAAAAACGGAGACCAGGATGAGTTTGGGGATGAAATTCCATGTCTAAAAATGGTGTTGCTTCCACTTTTTAAAAATTGAGCCTTTTTGGTGCCTGGGGAAGAAAACGCCTGACTCCGTGGTCAGGAAAAATGCTGCCCAGGAACCAAAATGTTTTTTGAAGGAATTTTTTTTTTTTGAAACCAAATGCAAAAACGGACACAAGGATGAGTTTCGGGATGAAATTCCATGTCTAAATATGGTGTTGCTTCCACTTTCTAAAAATCAAGCCTTTTTGGTGCCTGGGGAAGAAATCCGGTGACTCCGCGATCAGGAAAAATGCTGCCCAGGAATCAAAATGTTTTGGGAAGCCAATTTTTTTTTTTGAAACCAAATGCAAAAATGGAGACTGGGATGAGTTTCAGGATTAAATTCCAAGTCTAAAAATGGTGTTGCTTCCACTTTTTAAAAATCAAGCCTTTTTTGTGCCTGGGGAAGAAATCCGGTGACTCCGCGGTCAGGAAAAATACTGCCCAGGAACGAAAATGTTTTTGGAAGCCAATTTTTTTTTTTGAAACCAAATGCAAAAACGGAGACTGGGATGAGTTTCGGGATGAAATTCCATGTCTAAAAATGGTGTTGCTTCCACTTTTTAAAAATCAAGCCTTTTTGGTGCCTCAGGAAGAAAACGCCTGACTCCGCAGTGAGGAAAAATGCTGCCCAGGAACCAAAATGTTTTTTTAAGAACTTTTTTTTTTGAAACCAAATGCAAAAACGGAGACCAGGATGAGTTTGGGGATGGAATTCCATGTCTAAAAATGGTGTTGCTTCCACTTTTTAAAAATCAAGCCTTTTTTCCCTGGGGAAGAAAATGCCTGACTCCGCGGTCAGGAAAAATGCTGCCCAGGAAGCAAAAGGTTTTTTGAAGCCAAATTTTTTTTTTTTCAAACCAAATGCAAAAACGGAGACCAGGATGAATTTCGGGATGAAATTCCATGTCTAAAAATGGTGTTGCTTCCACTTTTTAAAAATCAAGCCTTTTTTCCCTGGGGAAGAAAATGCCTGACTCCGCGGTCAGGAAAAATGCTGCCCAGGAAGCAAAAGGTTTTTTGAAGCCAAATTTTTTTTTTTTTTCAAACCAAATGCAAAAACGGAGACCAGGATGAATTTCGGGATGAAATTCCATGTCTAAAAATGGTGTTGCTTACACTTTTTAAAAATCGAGCCTTTTTGGTGCCTGGGGAAGAAAACGCCTGACTCCGTGGTCAGGAAAAATGCTGCCCAGGAACGAAAATGTTTTTGGAAGCCAAATTTTTTTTTGAAACCAAATGCAAAAACGGAGACCAGGATGAGTTTGGGGATGAAATTCCATGTCTAAAAATGGTGTTGCTTCCACTTTTTAAAAATCGAGCCTTTTCGGTGAATGGGGAAGAAAACGCTTGACTCCATGGTCAGGAAAAATGCTGCCCAGGAACCAAAATGTTTTTTGAAGCCAAATTTTTTTTTTTTTTTGAAACCAAATGTAAAAACGAAGACTGGGATGAGTTTCGGGATGAAATTCCATGTCTAAAAATGGTGTTGCTTCCACTTTTTAAAAATCAAGCCTTTTTGGTGCCTGGGGAAGAAAACGCCTGACTCCGTGGTCAGGAAAACTGCTGCCCAGGAACGAAAATGTTTTTGGAAGCCAAATTTTTTTTTTTTGAAACCAAATGCAAAAACGGAGACTGGGATGAGTTTCGGGATGAAATTCCATGTCTAAAAATGGTGTTGCTTCCACTTTTTAAAAATCAAGCCTTTTTGGTGCCTCAGGAAGAAAACGCCTGACTCCGCAGTGAGGAAAAATGCTGCCCAGGAACCAAAATGTTTTTTTAAGAACTTTTTTTTTTGAAACCAAATGCAAAAACGGAGACCAGGATGAGTTTGGGGATGGAATTCCATGTCTAAAAATGGTGTTGCTTCCACTTTTTAAAAATCAAGCCTTTTTTCCCTGGGGAAGAAAATGCCTGACTCCGCGGTCAGGAAAAATGCTGCCCAGGAAGCAAAAGGTTTTTTGAAGCCAAATTTTTTTTTTTTCAAACCAAATGCAAAAACGGAGACCAGGATGAATTTCGGGATGAAATTCCATGTCTAAAAATGGTGTTGCTTCCACTTTTTAAAAATCAAGCCTTTTTTCCCTGGGGAAGAAAATGCCTGACTCCGCGGTCAGGAAAAATGCTGCCCAGGAAGCAAAAGGTTTTTTGAAGCCAAATTTTTTTTTGAAACCAAATGCAAAAACGGAGACCAGGATGAGTTTGGGGATGAAATTCCATGTCTAAAAATGGTGTTGCTTCCACTTTTTAAAAATCGAGCCTTTTCGGTGAATGGGGAAGAAAACGCTTGACTCCATGGTCAGGAAAAATGCTGCCCAGGAACCAAAATGTTTTTTGAAGCCAAATTTTTTTTTTTTTTGAAACCAAATGTAAAAACGAAGACTGGGATGAGTTTCGGGATGAAATTCCATGTCTAAAAATGGTGTTGCTTCCACTTTTTAAAAATCAAGCCTTTTTGGTGCCTGGGGAAGAAAACGCCTGACTCCGTGGTCAGGAAAACTGCTGCCCAGGAACGAAAATGTTTTTGGAAGCCAAATTTTTTTTTTTTGAAACCAAATGCAAAAACGGAGACTGGGATGAGTTTCGGGATGAAATTCCATGTCTAAAAATGGTGTTGCTTCCACTTTTTAAAAATCAAGCCTTTTTGGTGCCTGGGGAAGAAAACGCTTGACTCCATGGTCAGGAAAAATGCTGCCCATGAACCAAAATGTTTTTTGAAGCCAAATTTTTTTTTTTTTTTGAAACCAAATGTAAAAACGAAGACTGGGATGAGTTTCGGGATGAAATTCCATGTCTAAAAATGGTGTTGCTTCCACTTTTTAAAAATCAAGCCTTTTTGGTGCCTGGGGAAGAAAACGCCTGACTCCGTGGTCAGGAAAACTGCTGCCCAGGAACGAAAATGTTTTTGGAAGCCAAATTTTTTTTTGAAACCAAATGCAAAAACGGAGACCAGGATGAGTTTGGGGATGAAATTCCATGTCTAAAAATGGTGTTGCTTCCACTTTTTAAAAATTGAGCCTTTTTGGTGCCTGGGGAAGAAAACGCCTGACTCCGTGGTCAGGAAAAATGCTGCCCAGGAACCAAAATGTTTTTTGAAGGAATTTTTTTTTTTTGAAACCAAATGCAAAAACGGACACAAGGATGAGTTTCGGGATGAAATTCCATGTCTAAATATGGTGTTGCTTCCACTTTCTAAAAATCAAGCCTTTTTGGTGCCTGGGGAAGAAATCCAGTGACTCCGCGATCAGGAAAAATGCTGCCCAGGAATCAAAATGTTTTGGGAAGCCAATTTTTTTTTTTGAAACCAAATGCAAAAATGGAGACTGGGATGAGTTTCAGGATTAAATTCCAAGTCTAAAAATGGTGTTGCTTCCACTTTTTAAAAATCAAGCCTTTTTTGTGCCTGGGGAAGAAATCCGGTGACTCCGCGGTCAGGAAAAATACTGCCCAGGAACGAAAATGTTTTTGGAAGCCAATTTTTTTTTTTGAAACCAAATGCAAAAACGGAGACTGGGATGAGTTTCGGGATGAAATTCCATGTCTAAAAATGGTGTTGCTTCCACTTTTTAAAAATCAAGCCTTTTTGGTGCCTCAGGAAGAAAACGCCTGACTCCGCAGTGAGGAAAAATGCTGCCCAGGAACCAAAATGTTTTTTTAAGAACTTTTTTTTTTGAAACCAAATGCAAAAACGGAGACCAGGATGAGTTTGGGGATGGAATTCCATGTCTAAAAATGGTGTTGCTTCCACTTTTTAAAAATCAAGCCTTTTTTCCCTGGGGAAGAAAATGCCTGACTCCGCGGTCAGGAAAAATGCTGCCCAGGAAGCAAAAGGTTTTTTGAAGCCAAATTTTTTTTTTTTCAAACCAAATGCAAAAACGGAGACCAGGATGAATTTCGGGATGAAATTCCATGTCTAAAAATGGTGTTGCTTCCACTTTTTAAAAATCAAGCCTTTTTTCCCTGGGGAAGAAAATGCCTGACTCCGCGGTCAGGAAAAATGCTGCCCAGGAAGCAAAAGGTTTTTTGAAGCCAAATTTTTTTTTTTTTTGAAACCAAATGCAAAAACGGAGACCAGGATGAATTTCGGGATGAAATTCCATGTCTAAAAATGGTGTTGCTTACACTTTTTAAAAATCGAGCCTTTTTGGTGCCTGGGGAAGAAAACGCCTGACTCCGTGGTCAGGAAAAATGCTGCCCAGGAACGAAAATGTTTTTGGAAGCCAAATTTTTTTTTGAAACCAAATGCAAAAACGGAGACCAGGATGAGTTTGGGGATGAAATTCCATGTCTAAAAATGGTGTTGCTTCCACTTTTTAAAAATTGAGCCTTTTTGGTGCCTGGGGAAGAAAACGCCTGACTCCGTGGTCAGGAAAAATGCTGCCCAGGAACCAAAATGTTTTTTGAAGGAATTTTTTTTTTTTGAAACCAAATGCAAAAACGGACACAAGGATGAGTTTCGGGATGAAATTCCATGTCTAAATATGGTGTTGCTTCCACTTTCTAAAAATCAAGCCTTTTTGGTGCCTGGGGAAGAAATCCGGTGACTCCGCGATCAGGAAAAATGCTGCCCAGGAATCAAAATGTTTTGGGAAGCCAATTTTTTTTTTTGAAACCAAATGCAAAAATGGAGACTGGGATGAGTTTCAGGATTAAATTCCAAGTCTAAAAATGGTGTTGCTTCCACTTTTTAAAAATCAAGCCTTTTTTGTGCCTGGGGAAGAAATCCGGTGACTCCGCGGTCAGGAAAAATACTGCCCAGGAACGAAAATGTTTTTGGAAGCCAATTTTTTTTTTTGAAACCAAATGCAAAAACGGAGACTGGGATGAGTTTCGGGATGAAATTCCATGTCTAAAAATGGTGTTGCTTCCACTTTTTAAAAATCAAGCCTTTTTGGTGCCTCAGGAAGAAAACGCCTGACTCCGCAGTGAGGAAAAATGCTGCCCAGGAACCAAAATGTTTTTTTAAGAACTTTTTTTTTTGAAACCAAATGCAAAAACGGAGACCAGGATGAGTTTGGGGATGGAATTCCATGTCTAAAAATGGTGTTGCTTCCACTTTTTAAAAATCAAGCCTTTTTTCCCTGGGGAAGAAAATGCCTGACTCCGCGGTCAGGAAAAATGCTGCCCAGGAAGCAAAAGGTTTTTTGAAGCCAATTTTTTTTTTTTTCAAACCAAATGCAAAAACGGAGACCAGGATGAATTTCGGGATGAAATTCCATGTCTAAAAATGGTGTTGCTTCCACTTTTTAAAAATCAAGCCTTTTTTCCCTGGGGAAGAAAATGCCTGACTCCGCGGTCAGGAAAAATGCTGCCCAGGAAGCAAAAGGTTTTTTGAAGCCAAATTTTTTTTTTTTTTGAAACCAAATGCAAAAACGGAGACCAGGATGAATTTCGGGATGAAATTCCATGTCTAAAAATGGTGTTGCTTACACTTTTTAAAAATCGAGCCTTTTTGGTGCCTGGGGAAGAAAACGCCTGACTCCGTGGTCAGGAAAAATGCTGCCCAGGAACGAAAATGTTTTTGGAAGCCAAATGTTTTTTTGAAACCAAATGAAAAAACGGAGACCAGGATGAGTTTGGGGATGAAATTCCATGTCTAAAAATGGTGTTGCTTCCACTTTTTAAAAATCGAGCCTTTTCGGTGAATGGGGAAGAAAACGCTTGACTCCATGGTCAGGAAAAATGCTGCCCAGGAACCAAAATGTTTTTTGAAGCCAAAATTTTTTTTTGAAACCAATTGCAAAAACGGAGACCAGGATGAGTTTGGGGATGAAATTCCATGTCTAAAAATGGTGTTGCTTCCACTTTTTAAAAATCAAGCCTTTTTTCCCTGGGGAAGAAAATGCCTGACTTCGCGGTCAGGAAAAATGCTGCCCAGGAAGCAAAAGGTTTTTTGAAGCCAAATTTTTTTTTTTTTTGAAACCAAATGTAAAAACGAAGACTGGGATGAGTTTCGGGATGAAATTCCATGTCTAAAAATGGTGTTGCTTCCACTTTTTAAAAATCAAGCCTTTTTGGTGCCTGGGGAAGAAAACGCCTGACTCCGTGGTCAGGAAAACTGCTGCCCAGGAACCAAAATGTTTTTTGAAGCCAAATTTTTTTTTTTTTTTGAAACCAAATGTAAAAACGAAGACTGGGATGAGTTTCGGGATGAAATTCCATGTCTAAAAATGGTGTTGCTTCCACTTTTTAAAAATCAAGCCTTTTTGGTGCCTGGGGAAGAAAACGCCTGACTCCGTGGTCAGGAAAACTGCTGCCCAGGAACGAAAATGTTTTTGGAAGCCAAATTTTTTTTTTTTGAAACCAAATGCAAAAACGGAGACTGGGATGAGTTTCGGGATGAAATTCCATGTCTAAAAATGGTGTTGCTTCCACTTTTTAAAAATCAAGCCTTTTTTCCCTGGGGAAGAAAATGCTTGACTCCATGGTCAGGAAAAATGCTGCCCATGAACCAAAATGTTTTTTGAAGCCAAATTTTTTTTTTTTTTTGAAACCAAATGTAAAAACGAAGACTGGGATGAGTTTCAGGATTAAATTCCAAGTCTAAAAATGGTGTTGCTTCCACTTTTTAAAAATCAAGCCTTTTTTGTGCCTGGGGAAGAAATCCGGTGACTCCGCGGTCAGGAAAAATACTGCCCAGGAACGAAAATGTTTTTGGAAGCCAATTTTTTTTTTTGAAACCAAATGCAAAAACGGAGACTGGGATGAGTTTCGGGATGAAATTCCATGTCTAAAAATGGTGTTGCTTCCACTTTTTAAAAATCAAGCCTTTTTGGTGCCTCAGGAAGAAAACGCCTGACTCCGCAGTGAGGAAAAATGCTGCCCAGGAACCAAAATGTTTTTTTAAGAACTTTTTTTTTTGAAACCAAATGCAAAAACGGAGACCAGGATGAGTTTGGGGATGGAATTCCATGTCTAAAAATGGTGTTGCTTCCACTTTTTAAAAATCAAGCCTTTTTTCCCTGGGGAAGAAAATGCCTGACTCCGCGGTCAGGAAAAATGCTGCCCAGGAAGCAAAAGGTTTTTTGAAGCCAAATTTTTTTTTTTTCAAACCAAATGCAAAAACGGAGACCAGGATGAATTTCGGGATGAAATTCCATGTCTAAAAATGGTGTTGCTTCCACTTTTTAAAAATCAAGCCTTTTTTCCCTGGGGAAGAAAATGCCTGACTCCGCGGTCAGGAAAAATGCTGCCCAGGAACGAAAATGTTTTTGGAAGCCAAATTTTTTTTTGAAACCAAATGCAAAAACGGAGACCAGGATGAGTTTGGGGATGAAATTCCATGTCTAAAAATGGTGTTGCTTCCACTTTTTAAAAATTGAGCCTTTTTGGTGCCTGGGGAAGAAAACGCCAGACTCCGTGGTCAGGAAAAATGCTGCCCAGGAACCAAAATGTTTTTTGAAGGAATTTTTTTTTTTTGAAACCAAATGCAAAAACGGACACAAGGATGAGTTTCGGGATGAAATTCCATGTCTAAATATGGTGTTGCTTCCACTTTCTAAAAATCAAGCCTTTTTGGTGCCTGGGGAAGAAATCCGGTGACTCCGCGATCAGGAAAAATGCTGCCCAGGAATCAAAATGTTTTGGGAAGCCAATTTTTTTTTTTGAAACCAAATGCAAAAATGGAGACTGGGATGAGTTTCAGGATTAAATTCCAAGTCTAAAAATGGTGTTGCTTCCACTTTTTAAAAATCAAGCCTTTTTTGTGCCTGGGGAAGAAAACGCCTGACTCCGTGGTCAGGAAAAATACTGCCCAGGAACGAAAATGTTTTTGGAAGCCAATTTTTTTTTTTGAAACCAAATGCAAAAACGGAGACTGGGATGAGTTTCGGGATGAAATTCCATGTCTAAAAATGGTGTTGCTTCCACTTTTTAAAAATCAAGCCTTTTTGGTGCCTCAGGAAGAAAACGCCTGACTCCGCAGTGAGGAAAAATGCTGCCCAGGAACCAAAATGTTTTTTTAAGAACTTTTTTTTTTGAAACCAAATGCAAAAACGGAGACCAGGATGAGTTTGGGGATGGAATTCCATGTCTAAAAATGGTGTTGCTTCCACTTTTTAAAAATCAAGCCTTTTTTCCCTGGGGAAGAAAATGACTGACTCCGCGGTCAGGAAAAATGCTGCCCAGGAAGCAAAAGGTTTTTTGAAGCCAAATTTTTTTTTTTCAAACCAAATGCAAAAACGGAGACCAGGATGAATTTCGGGATGAAATTCCATGTCTAAAAATGGTGTTGCTTCCACTTTTTAAAAATCAAGCCTTTTTTCCCTGGGGAAGAAAATGCCTGACTCCGCGGTCAGGAAAAATGCTGCCCAGGAAGCAAAAGGTTTTTTGAAGCCAAATTTTTTTTTTTTTTGAAACCAAATGCAAAAACGGAGACCAGGATGAATTTCGGGATGAAATTCCATGTCTAAAAATGGTGTTGCTTACACTTTTTAAAAATCGAGCCTTTTTGGTGCCTGGGGAAGAAAACGCCTGACTCCGTGGTCAGGAAAAATGCTGCCCAGGAACGAAAATGTTTTTGGAAGCCAAATTTTTTTTTGAAACCAAATGAAAAAACGGAGACCAGGATGAGTTTGGGGATGAAATTCCATGTCTAAAAATGGTGTTGCTTCCACTTTTTAAAAATCGAGCCTTTTCGGTGAATGGGGAAGAAAACGCTTGACTCCATGGTCAGGAAAAATGCTGCCCAGGAACCAAAATGTTTTTTGAAGCCAAAATTTTTTTTTGAAACCAATTGCAAAAACGGAGACCAGGATGAGTTTGGGGATGAAATTCCATGTCTAAAAATGGTGTTGCTTCCACTTTTTAAAAATCAAGCCTTTTTTCCCTGGGGAAGAAAATGCCTGACTTCGCGGTCAGGAAAAATGCTGCCCAGGAAGCAAAAGGTTTTTTGAAGCCAAATTTTTTTTTTTTTTGAAACCAAATGTAAAAACGAAGACTGGGATGAGTTTCGGGATGAAATTCCATGTCTAAAAATGGTGTTGCTTCCACTTTTTAAAAATCAAGCCTTTTTGGTGCCTGGGGAAGAAAACGCCTGACTCCGTGGTCAGGAAAACTGCTGCCCAGGAACTTAAATGTTTTTGGAAGCCAAATTTTTTTTTTGAAACCAAATGCAAAAACGGAGACTGGGATGAGTTTCGGGATGAAATTCCATGTCTAAAAATGGTGTTGCTTCCACTTTTTAAAAATCAAGCCTTTTTGGTGCCTGGGGAAGAAAACGCTTGACTCCATGGTCAGGAAAAATGCTGCCCATGAACCAAAATGTTTTTTGAAGCCAAATTTTTTTTTTTTTTTGAAACCAAATGCAAAAACGGAGACCAGGATGAGTTTGGGGATGAAATTCCATGTCTAAAAATGGTGTTGCTTCCACTTTTTAAAAATCGAGCCTTTTCGGTGAATGGGGAAGAAAACGCTTGACTCCATGGTCAGGAAAAATGCTGCCCAGGAACCAAAATGTTTTTTGAAGCCAAAATTTTTTTTTGAAACCAATTGCAAAAACGGAGACCAGGATGAGTTTGGGGATGAAATTCCATGTCTAAAAATGGTGTTGCTTCCACTTTTTAAAAATCAAGCCTTTTTTCCCTGGGGAAGAAAATGCCTGACTTCGCGGTCAGGAAAAATGCTGCCCAGGAAGCAAAAGGTTTTTTGAAGCCAAATTTTTTTTTTTTTTGAAACCAAATGCAAAAACGGAGACCAGGATGAATTTCGGGATGAAATTCCATGTCTAAAAATGGTGTTGCTTCCACTTTTTAAAAATCAAGCCTTTTTGGTGCCTGGGGAAGAAAACGCTTGACTCCATGGTCAGGAAAAATGCTGCCCATGAACCAAAATGTTTTTTGAAGCCAAATTTTTTTTTTTTTTGAAACCAAATGTAAAAACGAAGACTGGGATGAGTTTCGGGATGAAATTCCATGTCTAAAAATGGTGTTGCTTCCACTTTTTAAAAATCAAGCCTTTTTGGTGCCTGGGGAAGAAAACGCCTGACTCCGTGGTCAGGAAAACTGCTGCCCAGGAACTTAAATGTTTTTGGAAGCCAAATTTTTTTTTTGAAACCAAATGCAAAAACGGAGACTGGATTGAGTTTCGGGATGAAATTCCATGTCTAAAAATGGTGTTGCTTCCACTTTTTAAAAATCAAGCCTTTTTGGTGCCTGGGGAAGAAAACGCTTGACTCCATGGTCAGGAAAAATGCTGCCCATGAACCAAAATGTTTTTTGAAGCCAAATTTTTTTTTTTTTTTGAAACCAAATGTAAAAACGAAGACTGGGATGAGTTTCGGGATGAAATTCCATGTCTAAAAATGGTGTTGCTTCCACTTTTTAAAAATCAAGCCTTTTTGGTGCCTGGGGAAGAAAACGCCTGACTCCGTGGTCAGGAAAAATGCTGCCCAGGAACGAAAATGTTTTTGGAAGCCAAATTTTTTTTTGAAACCAAATGCAAAAACGGAGACCAGGATGAGTTTGGGGATGAAATTCCATGTCTAAAAATGGTGTTGCTTCCACTTTTTAAAAATTGAGCCTTTTTGGTGCCTGGGGAAGAAAACGCCTGACTCCGTGGTCAGGAAAAATGCTGCCCAGGAACCAAAATGTTTTTTGAAGGAATTTTTTTTTTTTGAAACCAAATGCAAAAACGGACACAAGGATGAGTTTCGGGATGAAATTCCATGTCTAAATATGGTGTTGCTTCCACTTTCTAAAAATCAAGCCTTTTTGGTGCCTGGGGAAGAAATCCGGTGACTCCGCGATCAGGAAAAATGCTGCCCAGGAATCAAAATGTTTTGGGAAGCCAATTTTTTTTTTTGAAACCAAATGCAAAAATGGAGACTGGGATGAGTTTCAGGATTAAATTCCATGTCTAAAAATGGTGTTGCTTCCACTTTTTAAAAATCAAGCCTTTTTTGTGCCTGGGGAAGAAAACGCTTGACTCCATGGTCAGGAAAAATGCTGCCCAGGAACCAAAATGTTTTTGGAAGCCAAAATTTTTTTTTGAAACTAAGTGCAAAAACGGAGACCAGGATGAGTTTGGGGATGAAATTCCATGTCTAAAAATGGTGTTGCTTACACTTTTTAAAAATCGAGCCTTTTTGGTGCCTGGGGAAGAAAACGCCTGACTCCGTGGTCAGGAAAAATGCTGCCCAGGAAAGAAAATGTTTTTGGAAGCCAAATTTTTTTTTGAAACCAAATGCAAAAACGGAGACCAGGATGAGTTTGGGGATGAAATTCCATGTCTAAAAATGGTGTTGCTTCCACTTTTTAAAAATCAAGCCTTTTTTGCCTGGGGAAGGAAATGCCTGTCTCCGCGGTCAGGAAAAATGCTGCCCAGGAACCAAAATGTTTTTTGAACAACTTTTTTTTTTGAAACCAAATGCAAAAATGGAGACTGGGATGAGTTTCAGGATTAAATTCCATGTCTAAAAATGGTGTTGCTTCCACTTTCTAAAAATCAAGCCTTTTTGGTGCCTGGGGAAGAAAACGCATCACTCCGTAGTAAGGAAAAATGGTGCCCAGGAACCAAAATGTTTTTTGAAGCCAATTTGTTTTTTTTTTTTTAAACCAAATGCAAAAACAGAGACCAGGATGAATTTCGGGATGAAATTCCATGTCTAAAAATGGTGTTGCTTCCACTTTTTAAAAATCGAGCCTTTTTTCCCTGGGGAAGAAAACGCCTGACTCCATGGTCAGGAAAAATGCTGCCCAGGAACCAAAATGTTTTTTGAAGCCAAAAATTTTTTTTGAAACCAAGTGCAAAAACAGAGACCAGGATGAGTTTTGGGATGAAATTCTATGTCTAAAAATGGTGTTGCTTCCACTTTCTAAAAATCAAGCCTTTTTGGTGCCTGGAGAAGAAAACGCGTGACTCAGCGGTTAGGAAAAATGCTGCCCAGGAACGAAAATGTTTTTTGAAGCCAAAAATTTTTTTTGAAACGAAGTGCAAAAACGGAGACCAGGATGAGTTTGGGGATGAAATTCCATGTCTAAAAATGGTTTTGCTTCCACTTTTTAAAAATCAAGCCTTTTTGGTGCCTGGGGAAGAAAACGCGTGACTCCGTGGTCAGGAAAAATGCTGCCCAGGAACGAAAATGTTTTTGGAAGCCAAATTTTTTTTTGAAACCAAATGCAAAAACGGAGACCAGGATGAGTTTGGGGATGAAATTCCATGTCTAAAAATGGTGTTATTTCCACTTTTTAAAAATCGAGCCTTTTCGGTGAATGGGGAAGAAAACGCTTGACTCCATGGTCAGGAAAAATGCTGCCCAGGAACCAAAATGTTTTTTGAAGCCAAAAATTTTTTTTGAAACCAAGTGCAAAAACGGAGACCAGGATGAGTTTGGGGATGAAATTCCATGTCTAAAAATGGTGTTGCTTCCACTTTTTAAAAATCAAGCCTTTTTGGTGCCTGGGGAAGAAAACGCATCACGCCGTAGTCAGGAAAAATGCTGCCCAGGAACCAAAATGTTTTTTGAAGCCAATTTGTTTTTTTTTTTTAAACCAAATGCAAAAACGGAGACCAGGATGAATTTCGGGATGAAATTCCATGTCTAAAAATGTTGTTGCTTCCACTTTTTAAAAATCGAGCCTTTTTTGCCTGGGGAAGGAAATACCTGTCTCCGCGGTAAGGAAAAATGCTGCCCAGGAACCAAAATGTTTTTTGAACAACTTTTTTTTTTGAAACCAAATACAAAAATGGACACAAGGATGAGTTTCAGAATTAAATTCCATGTCTAAAAATGGTGTTGCGTCCACTTTTTAAAAATCGAGCCTTTTTGGTGGCTGGGGAAGAATACGCCTGACTTCGTGGTCAGGAAAAATGCTGCCCAGGAACGAAAATGTTTTTGGAAGCCAAATTTTTTTTTGAAACCAAATGCAAAAACGGAGACCAGGATGAGTTTGGGGATGAAATTCCATGTCTAAAAATGGTGTTGCTTCCACTTTTTAAAAATCAAGCCTTTTTGGTGCCTGGGGAAGAAATCCGGTGACTCCGCGGTCAGGAAAAATACTGCCCAGGAACGAAAATGTTTTTGGAAGCCAATTTTTTTTTTTGAAACCAAATGCAAAAACGGAGACTGGGATGAGTTTCGGGATGAAATTCCATGTCTAAAAATGGTGTTGCTTCCACTTTTTAAAAATCAAGCCTTTTTGGTGCCTCAGGAAGAAAACGCCTGACTCCGCAGTGAGGAAAAATGCTGCCCAGGAACCAAAATGTTTTTTTAAGAACTTTTTTTTTTGAAACCAAATGCAAAAACGGAGACCAGGATGAGTTTGGGGATGGAATTCCATGTCTAAAAATGGTGTTGCTTCCACTTTTTAAAAATCAAGCCTTTTTTCCCTGGGGAAGAAAATGCCTGACTCCGCGGTCAGGAAAAATGCTGCCCAGGAAGCAAAAGGTTTTTGGAAGCCAAATTTTTTTTCTTTTTAAACCAAATGTAAAAACGGAGACTGGGATGAGTTTGGGGATGAAATTCCATGTCTAAAAATGGTGTTGCTTACACTTTTTAAAAATCGAGCCTTTTTGGTGCCTGGGGAAGAAAACGCCTGACTCCGTGGTCAGGAAAAATGCTGCCCAGGAAAGAAAATGTTTTTGGAAGCCAAATTTTTTTTTGAAACCAAATGCAAAAACGGAGACCAGGATGAGTTTGGGGATGAAATTCCATGTCTAAAAATGGTGTTGCTTCCACTTTTTAAAAATCAAGCCTTTTTTGCCTGGGGAAGGAAATGCCTGTCTCCGCGGTCAGGAAAAATGCTGCCCAGGAACCAAAATGTTTTTTGAACAACTTTTTTTTTTGAAACCAAATGCAAAAATGGAGACTGGGATGAGTTTCAGGATTAAATTCCATGTCTAAAAATGGTGTTGCTTCCACTTTCTAAAAATCAAGCCTTTTTGGTGCCTGGGGAAGAAAACGCATCACTCCGTAGTAAGGAAAAATGGTGCCCAGGAACCAAAATGTTTTTTGAAGCCAATTTGTTTTTTTTTTTTTAAACCAAATGCAAAAACAGAGACCAGGATGAATTTCGGGATGAAATTCCATGTCTAAAAATGGTGTTGCTTCCACTTTTTAAAAATCGAGCCTTTTTTCCCTGGGGAAGAAAACGCCTGACTCCATGGTCAGGAAAAATGCTGCCCAGGAACCAAAATGTTTTTTGAAGCCAAAAATTTTTTTTGAAACCAAGTGCAAAAACAGAGACCAGGATGAGTTTTGGGATGAAATTCTATGTCTAAAAATGGTGTTGCTTCCACTTTCTAAAAATCAAGCCTTTTTGGTGCCTGGAGAAGAAAACGCGTGACTCAGCGGTTAGGAAAAATGCTGCCCAGGAACGAAAATGTTTTTTGAAGCCAAAAATTTTTTTTGAAACGAAGTGCAAAAACGGAGACCAGGATGAGTTTGGGGATGAAATTCCATGTCTAAAAATGGTTTTGCTTCCACTTTTTAAAAATCAAGCCTTTTTGGTGCCTGGGGAAGAAAACGCGTGACTCCGTGGTCAGGAAAAATGCTGCCCAGGAACGAAAATGTTTTTGGAAGCCAAATTTTTTTTTGAAACCAAATGCAAAAACGGAGACCAGGATGAGTTTGGGGATGAAATTCCATGTCTAAAAATGGTGTTATTTCCACTTTTTAAAAATCGAGCCTTTTCGGTGAATGGGGAAGAAAACGCTTGACTCCATGGTCAGGAAAAATGCTGCCCAGGAACCAAAATGTTTTTTGAAGCCAAAAATTTTTTTTGAAACCAAGTGCAAAAACGGAGACCAGGATGAGTTTGGGGATGAAATTCCATGTCTAAAAATGGTGTTGCTTCCACTTTTTAAAAATCAAGCCTTTTTGGTGCCTGGGGAAGAAAACGCATCACGCCGTAGTCAGGAAAAATGCTGCCCAGGAACCAAAATGTTTTTTGAAGCCAATTTGTTTTTTTTTTTTAAACCAAATGCAAAAACGGAGACCAGGATGAATTTCGGGATGAAATTCCATGTCTAAAAATGTTGTTGCTTCCACTTTTTAAAAATCGAGCCTTTTTTGCCTGGGGAAGGAAATACCTGTCTCCGCGGTAAGGAAAAATGCTGCCCAGGAACCAAAATGTTTTTTGAACAACTTTTTTTTTTGAAACCAAATACAAAAATGGACACAAGGATGAGTTTCAGAATTAAATTCCATGTCTAAAAATGGTGTTGCGTCCACTTTTTAAAAATCGAGCCTTTTTGGTGGCTGGGGAAGAATACGCCTGACTTCGTGGTCAGGAAAAATGCTGCCCAGGAACGAAAATGTTTTTGGAAGCCAAATTTTTTTTTGAAACCAAATGCAAAAACGGAGACCAGGATGAGTTTGGGGATGAAATTCCATGTCTAAAAATGGTGTTGCTTCCACTTTTTAAAAATCAAGCCTTTTTGGTGCCTGGGGAAGAAATCCGGTGACTCCGCGGTCAGGAAAAATACTGCCCAGGAACGAAAATGTTTTTGGAAGCCAATTTTTTTTTTTGAAACCAAATGCAAAAACGGAGACTGGGATGAGTTTCGGGATGAAATTCCATGTCTAAAAATGGTGTTGCTTCCACTTTTTAAAAATCAAGCCTTTTTGGTGCCTCAGGAAGAAAACGCCTGACTCCGCAGTGAGGAAAAATGCTGCCCAGGAACCAAAATGTTTTTTTAAGAACTTTTTTTTTTGAAACCAAATGCAAAAACGGAGACCAGGATGAGTTTGGGGATGGAATTCCATGTCTAAAAATGTTGTTGCTTCCACTTTTTAAAAATCGAGCCTTTTTTGCCTGGGGAAGGAAATGCCTGTCTCCGCGGTAAGGAAAAATGCTGCCCAGGAACCAAAATGTTTTTTGAACAACTTTTTTTTTTGAAACCAAATACAAAAATGGACACAAGGATGAGTTTCAGAATTAAATTCCATGTCTAAAAATGGTGTTGCGTCCACTTTTTAAAAATCGAGCCTTTTTGGTGGCTGGGGAAGAATACGCCTGACTCCGCGGTCAGGAAAAATGCTGCCCAGGAAGCAAAAGGTTTTTTTAAGAACTTTTTTTTTTGAAACCAAATGCAAAAACGGAGACCAGGATGAGTTTGGGGATGGAATTCCATGTCTAAAAATGGTGTTGCTTCCACTTTTTAAAAATCAAGCCTTTTTTCCCTGGGGAAGAAAATGCCTGACTCCGCGGTCAGGAAAAATGCTGCCCAGGAAGCAAAAGGTTTTTTGAAGCCAAATTTTTTTTTTTTTGAAACCAAATGCAAAAACGGAGACCAGGATGAATTTCGGGATGAAATTCCATGTCTAAAAATGGTGTTGCTTCCACTTTTTAAAAATCAAGCCTTTTTTCCCTGGGGAAGAAAATGCCTGACTCCGCGGTCAGGAAAAATGCTGCCCAGGAAGCAAAAGGTTTTTGGAAGCCAAATTTTTTTTCTTTTTAAACCAAATGTAAAAACGGAGACTGGGATGAGTTTGGGGATGAAATTCCATGTCTAAAAATGGTGTTGCTTACACTTTTTAAAAATCGAGCCTTTTTGGTGCCTGGGGAAGAAAACGCCTGACTCCGTGGTCAGGAAAAATGCTGCCCAGGAACGAAAATGTTTTTCGAAGCCAAATTTTTTTTTGAAACCAAATGCAAAAACGGAGACCAGGATGAGTTTGGGGATGAAATTCCATGTCTAAAAATGGTGTTGCTTCCACTTTTTAAAAATCGAGCCTTTTCGGTGAATGGGGAAGAAAACGCTTGACTCCATGGCCAGGAAAAATGCTGCCCAGGAACCAAAATGTTTTTTGAAGCCAAAAATTTTTTTTGAAACCAATTGCAAAAACGGAGACCAGGATGAGTTTGGGGATGAAATTCCATGTCTAAAAATGGTGTTGCTTCCACTTTTTAAAAATCAAGCCTTTTTGGTGCCTGGGGAAGAAAACGCCTGACTCCGCAGTGAGGAAAAATGCTGCCCAGGAACCAAAATGTTTTTTTAAGAACTTTTTTTTTTGAAACCAAATGCAAAAACGGAGACCAGGATGAGTTTGGGGATGGAATTCCATTGAAACCAAATGCAAAAACGGAGACCAGGATGAGTTTGGGGATGAAATTCCATGTCTAAAAATGGTGTTGCTTCCACTTTTTAAAAATCGAGCATTTTCGGTGAATGGGGAAGAAAACGCTTGACTCCGCGGTCAGGAAAAATACTGCCCAGGAACGAAAATGTTTTTGGAAGCCAATTTTTTTTTTTGAAACCAAATGCAAAAACGGAGACTGGGATGAGTTTCGGGATGAAATTCCATGTCTAAAAATGGTGTTGCTTCCACTTTTTAAAAATCAAGCCTTTTTGGTGCCTCAGGAAGAAAACGCCTGACTCCGCAGTGAGGAAAAATGCTGCCCAGGAACCAAAATGTTTTTTTAAGAACTTTTTTTTTTGAAACCAAATGCAAAAACGGAGACCAGGATGAGTTTGGGGATGGAATTCCATGTCTAAAAATGGTGTTGCTTCCACTTTTTAAAAATCAAGCCTTTTTTCCCTGGGGAAGAAAATGCCTGACTCCGCGGTCAGGAAAAATGCTGCCCAGGAAGCAAAAGGTTTTTGGAAGCCAATTATTTTTCTTTTTAAACCAAATGTAAAAACGGAGACTGGGATGAGTTTGGGGATGAAATTCCATGTCTAAAAATGGTGTTGCTTACACTTTTTAAAAATCGAGCCTTTTTGGTGCCTGGGGAAGAAAACGCCTGACTCCGTGGTCAGGAAAAATGCTGCCCAGGAACGAAAATGTTTTTGGAAGCCAAATTTTTTTTTGAAACCAAATGCAAAAACGGAGACCAGGATGAGTTTGGGGATGAAATTCCAAGTCTAAAAATGGTGTTGCTTCCACTTTTTAAAAATCAAGCCTTTTCGGTGCCTGGGGAAGAAAACGCTTGACTCCATGGTCAGGAAAAATGCTGCCCAGGAACGAAAATGTTTTTTGAAGCCAAAATTTTTTTTTGAAACCAAGTGCAAAAACGGAGACCAGGATGAGTTTCGGGATGAAATTCCATGTCTATAAATGGTTTTGCTTCCACTTTTTAAAAATCAAGCCTTTTGGTGCCTGGGGAAGAAAACGCCTGACTCCGTGGTCAGGAAAAATGCTGCCCAGGAACGAAAATGTTTTTGGAAGCCAAATTTTTTTTTGAAACCAAATGCAAAAACGGAGACCAGGATGAGTTTGGGGATGAAATTCCAAGTCTAAAAATGGTGTTGCTTCCACTTTTTAAAAATCAAGCC
Source organism: Pantherophis vulpinus (assembly GCA_037215915.1). Classification (NCBI taxonomy): domain Eukaryota; kingdom Metazoa; phylum Chordata; class Lepidosauria; order Squamata; family Colubridae; genus Pantherophis; species Pantherophis vulpinus. Next base: position 1,750,136 of record JAXLNS010000018.1, on the reverse strand, counting down.
TTTTCGGTGCCTGGGGAAGAAAACGCTTGACTCCATGATCAGGAAAAATGCTGCCCAGGAACGAAAATGTTTTTTGAAGCCAAAAATTTTTTTTGAAACCAAGTGCAAAAACAGAGACCAGGATGAGTTTTGGGATGAAATTCCATGTCTAAAAATGGTTTTGCTTCCACTTTTTAAAAATCAAGCCTTTTTGGTGCCTGGGGAAGAAAACGCATCACGCCGTAGTCAGGAAAAATGCTGCCCAGGAACCAAAATGTTTTTTGAAGCCAATTTGTTTTTTTTTTTGAAACCAAATGCAAAAACGGAGACCAGGATGAGTTTGGGGATGAAATTCCATGTCTAAAAATGGTGTTGCTTCCACTTTTTAAAAATCGAGCCTTTTTGGTGCCTGGGGAAGAAAACGCTTGACTCCATGGTCAGGAAAAATGCTGCCCAGGAACCAAAATGTTTTTTGAAGCCAAAATTTTTTTTTGAAACCAAGTGCAAAAACAGAGACCAGGATGAGTTTTGGGATGAAATTCTATGTCTAAAAATGGTGTTGCTTCCACTTTTTAAAAATCAAGCCTTTTTGGTGCCTGGGGAAGGAAACGCTTGACTCCGCAGTCAGGAAAAATGCTGCCCAGGAACGAAAATGTTTTTGGAAGCCAAATTTTTTTTTGAAACCAAATGCAAAAACGGAGACCGGGATGAGTTTGGGGATGAAATTCCATGTCTAAAAATGGTTTTGCTTCCACTTTTTAAAAATCAAGCCTTTTTGGTGCCTGGGGGAAGAAAACGCCTGACTCCGTGGTCAGGAAAAATGCTGCCCAGGAACGAAAATGTTTTTGGAAGCCAAATTTTTTTTTGAAACCAAATGCAAAAACGGAGACCAGGATGAGTTTGGGGATGAAATTCCATGTCTAAAAATGGTGTTGCTTCCACTTTTTAAAAATCAAGCCTTTTTGGTGCCTGGGGAAGAAAACGCATCACGCCGTAGTCAGGAAAAATGCTGCCCAGGAACCAAAATGTTTTTTGAAGCCAATTTGTTTTTTTTTTTGAAACAAAATGCAAAAACGGAGACCAGGATGAATTTCGGGATGAAATTCCATGTCTAAAAATGTCGTTGCTTCCACTTTTTAAAAATCGAGCCTTTTTTGCCTGGGGAAGGAAATGCCTGTCTCCGCGGTCAGGAAAAATGCTGCCCAGGAACCAAAATGTTTTTTGAACAACTTTTTTTTTTGAAACCAAATACAAAAATGAACACAAGGATGAGTTTCAGGATTAAATTCCATGTCTAAAAATGGTGTTGCGTCCACTTTTTAAAAATCGAGCCTTTTTGGTGCCTGGGGAAGAATACGCCTGACTCCGTGGTCAGGAAAAATGATGCCCAGGAACCAAAATGTTTTTTGAAGCCAATTTGTTTTTTTTTTTTTGAAACCAAATGCAAAAACGGAGACCAGGATGAATTTCGGGATGAAATTCCATGTCTAAAAATGGTGTTGCTTCCACTTTTTAAAAATCGAGCCTATTTTGCCTGGGGAAGGAAATGCCTGTCTCCGCGGTCAGGAAAAATGCTGCCCAGGAACCAAAATGTTTTTTGAAAAACTTTTTTTTTTGAAACCAAATACAAAAATGGAGACAAGGATGAGTTTCAGGATTAAATTCCATGTCTAAAAATGGTGTTGGGTCCACTTTTTAAAAATCGAGCCTTTTTGGTGCCTGGGGAAGAAAACGCCTGACTCCGTGGTCAGGAAAAATGCTGCCCAGGAACGAAAATGTTTTTGGAAGCCAATTTTTTTTTTGAAACCAAATGCAAAAACGGAAACCAGGATGAGTTTCGGGATGAAATTCCATGTCTAAAAATGGTGTTGCTTCCACTTTTTAAAAATCGAGCCTTTTCGGTGAATGGGGAAGAAAACGCTTGACTCCATGGTCAGGAAAAATGCTGCCCAGGAACGAAAATGTTTTTTGAAGCCAAAAATTTTTTTTGAAACCAAGTGCAAAAACGGAGACCAGGATGAGTTTCGGGATGAAATTCCATGTCTATAAATGGTGTTGCTTCCACTTTTTAAAAATCAAGCCTTTTTGGTGCCTGGGGAAGAAAACGCTTGACTCCATGGTCAGGAAAAATGCTGCCCAGGAACCAAAATGTTTTTTGAAGCCAAAAATTTTTTTTGAAACCAAGTGCAAAAACAGAGACCAGGATGAGTTTTGGGATGAAATTCTATGTCTAAAAATGGTGTTGCTTCCACTTTTTAAAAATCGAGCCTTTTTGGTGCCTGGGGAAGGAAACGCTTGACTCCGCAGTCAGGAAAAATGCTGCCCAGGAACGAAAATGTTTTTGGAAGCCAAATTTTTTTTTGAAACCAAATGCAAAAACGGAGACTGGGATGAGTTTGGGGATGAAATTCCATGTCTAAAAATGGTTTTGCTTCCACTTTTTAAAAATCAAGCCTTTTTGGTGCCTGGGGAAGAAAACGCCTGACTCCGTGGTCAGGAAAAATGCTGCCCAGGAACGAAAATGTTTTTGGAAGCCAAATTTTTTTTTGAAACCAAATGCAAAAACGGAGACCAGGATGAATTTCGGGATGAAATTCCATGTCTAAAAATGTTGTTGCTTCCACTTTTTAAAAATCGAGCCTTTTTTGCCTCGGGAAGGAAATGCCTGTCTCCGCGGTCAGGAAAAATGCTGCCCAGGAACCAAAATGTTTTTTGAACAACTTTTTTTTTTTGAAACCAAAAACAAAAATGGAGACCAGGATGAGTTTGAGGATGAAATTCCATGTCTAAAAATGGTGTTGCTTCCACTTTTTAAAAATCAAGCCTTTTTGGTGCCTGGGGAAGAAAACGCATCACGCCGTAGTCAGGAAAAATGCTGCCCAAGAACCAAAATGTTTTTTGAAGCCAATTTGTTGTTTTTTTTTGAAACCAAATGCAAAAACGGAGACCAGGATGAATTTCGGGATGAAATTCCATGTCTAAAAATGTTGTTGCTTCCACTTTTTAAAAATCGAGCCTTTTTTGCCTGGGGAAGGAAATGCCTGTCTCCGCGGTCAGGAAAAATGCTGCCCAGGAACCAAAATGTTTTTTGAACAACTTTTTTTTTTGAAACCAAATACAAAAATGGACACAAGGATGAGTTTCAGAATTAAATTCCATGTCTAAAAATGGTGTTGCTTCCACTTTTTAAAAATCAAGCCTTTTTGGTGCCTGGGGAAGAATACGCCTGACTCCGTGGTCAGGAAAAATGCTGCCCAGGAACGAAAATGTTTTTGTAAGCCAAATTTTTTTTTGAAACCAAATGCAAAAACGGAGACCAGGATGAGTTTCGGGATGAAATTCCATGTCTAAAAATGGTGTTGCTTCCACTTTTTAAAAATCAAGCCTTTTTGGTGCCTCAGGAAGAAAACGCCTGACTCCGCAGTGAGGAAAAATGCTGCCCAGGAACCAAAATGTTTTTTTAAGAACTTTTTTTTTTGAAACCAAATGCAAAAACGGAGACCAGGATGAGTTTGGGGATGGAATTCCATGTCTAAAAATGGTGTTGCTTCCACTTTTTAAAAATCAAGCCTTTTTTCCCTGGGGAAGAAAATGCCTGACTCCGCGGTCAGGAAAAATGCTGCCCAGGAAGCAAAAGGTTTTTGGAAGCCAAATTTTTTTTCTTTTTAAACCAAATGTAAAAACGGAGACTGGGATGAGTTTGGGGATGAAATTCCATGTCTAAAAATGGTGTTGCTTACACTTTTTAAAAATCGAGCCTTTTTGGTGCCTGGGGAAGAAAACGCATCACGCCGTAGACAGGAAAAATGCTGCCCAAGAACCAAAATGTTTTTTGAAGCCAATTTGTTGTTTTTTTTTGAAACCAAATGCAAAAACGGAGACCAGGATGAATTTCGGGATGAAATTCCATGTCTAAAAATGTTGTTGCTTCCACTTTTTAAAAATCGAGCCTTTTTTGCCTGGGGAAGGAAATGCCTGTCTCCGCGGTCAGGAAAAATGCTGCCCAGGAACCAAAATGTTTTTTGAACAACTTTTTTTTTTGAAACCAAATACAAAAATGGACACAAGGATGAGTTTCAGAATTAAATTCCATGTCTAAAAATGGTGTTGCGTCCACTTTTCAAAAATCAAGCCTTTTTGGTGGCTGGGGAAGAATACGCCTGACTCCGTGGTCAGGAAAAATGCTGCCCAGGAACGAAAATGTTTTTGTAAGCCAAATTTTTTTTTGAAACCAAATGCAAAAACGGAGACCAGGATGAGTTTCGGGATGAAATTCCATGTCTAAAAATGGTGTTGCTTCCACTTTTTAAAAATCAAGCCTTTTTGGTGCCTCAGGAAGAAAACGCCTGACTCCGCAGTGAGGAAAAATGCTGCCCAGGAACCAAAATGTTTTTTTAAGAACTTTTTTTTTTGAAACCAAATGCAAAAACGGAGACCAGGATGAGTTTGGGGATGGAATTCCATGTCTAAAAATGGTGTTGCTTCCACTTTTTAAAAATCAAGCCTTTTTTCCCTGGGGAAGAAAATGCCTGACTCCGCGGTCAGGAAAAATGCTGCCCAGGAAGCAAAAGGTTTTTGGAAGCCAATTTTTTTTTCTTTTTAAACCAAATGTAAAAACGGAGACTGGGATGAGTTTGGGGATGAAATTCCATGTCTAAAAATGGTGTTGCTTACACTTTTTAAAAATCGAGCCTTTTTGGTGCCTGGGGAAGAAAACGCCTGACTCCGTGGTCAGGAAAAATGCTGCCCAGGAAAGAAAATGTTTTTGGAAGCCAAATTTTTTTTTGAAACCAAATGCAAAAACGGAGACCAGGATGAGTTTGGGGATGAAATTCCATGTCTAAAAATGGTGTTGCTTCCACTTTTTAAAAATCGAGCCTTTTCGGTAAATGGGGAAGAAAACGCTTGACTCCATGGTCAGGAAAAATGCTGCCCAGGAACCAAAATGTTTTTTGAAGCCAAAAATTTTTTTTGAAACGAAGTGCAAAAACGGAGACCAGGATGAGTTTTGGGATGAAATTCCATGTCTAAAAATGGTGTTGCTTCCACTTTTTAAAAATCAAGCCTTTTTGGTGCCTGGGGAAGAAAACGCCTGACTCCGTGGTCAGGAAAAATGCTGCCCAGGAACCAAAATGTTTTTTGAAGCCAAAAATTTTTTTTGAAACCAAGTGCAAAAACGGAGACCAGGATGAGTTTCGGGATGAAATTCCATGTCTATAAATGGTGTTGCTTCCACTTTTTAAAAATCAAGCCTTTTTGGTGCCTGGGGAAGAAAACGCTTGACTCCATGGTCAGGAAAAATGCTGCCCAGGAACCAAAATGTTTTTTGAAGCCAAAAATTTTTTTTGAAACCAAGTGCAAAAACAGAGACCAGGATGAGTTTTGGGATGAAATTCTATGTCTAAAAATGGTGTTATTTCCACTTTTTAAAAATCGAGCCTTTTCGGTGAATGGGGAAGAAAACGCTTGACTCCATGGTCAGGAAAAATGCTGCCCAGGAACCAAAATGTTTTTTGAAGCCAAAAATTTTTTTTGAAACCAAGTGCAAAAACGGAGACCAGGATGAGTTTGGGGATGAAATTCCATGTCTAAAAATGGTGTTGCTTCCACTTTTTAAAAATCAAGCCTTTTTGGTGCCTGGGGAAGAAAACGCATCACGCCGTAGTCAGGAAAAATGCTGCCCAGGAACCAAAATGTTTTTTGAAGCCAATTTGTTTTTTTTTTTGAAACCAAATGCAAAAACGGAGACCAGGATGAATTTCGGGATGAAATTCCATGTCTAAAAATGTTGTTGCTTCCACTTTTTAAAAATCGAGCCTTTTTTGCCTGGGGAAGGAAATGCCTGTCTCCGCGGTAAGGAAAAATGCTGCCCAGGAACCAAAATGTTTTTTGAACAACTTTTTTTTTTGAAACCAAATACAAAAATGGACACAAGGATGAGTTTCAGAATTAAATTCCATGTCTAAAAATGGTGTTGCGTCCACTTTTTAAAAATCGAGCCTTTTTGGTGGCTGGGGAAGAATACGCCTGACTCCGTGGTCAGGAAAAATGCTGCCCAGGAACGAAAATGTTTTTGGAAGCCAAATTTTTTTTTGAAACCAAATGCAAAAACGGAGACCAGGATGAGTTTGGGGATGAAATTCCATGTCTAAAAATGGTGTTGCTTCCACTTTTTAAAAATCAAGCCTTTTTGGTGCCTGGGGAAGAAATCCGGTGACTCCGCGGTCAGGAAAAATACTGCCCAGGAACCAAAATGTTTTTGGAAGCCAATTTCTTTTTTTGAAACCAAATGCAAAAACGGAGACTGGGATGAGTTTCGGGATGAAATTCCATGTCTAAAAATGGTGTTGCTTCCACTTTTTAAAAATCAAGCCTTTTTGGTGCCTCAGGAAGAAAACGCCTGACTCCGCAGTGAGGAAAAATGCTGCCCAGGAACCAAAATGTTTTTTTAAGAACTTTTTTTTTTGAAACCAAATGCAAAAACGGAGACCAGGATGAGTTTGGGGATGGAATTCCATGTCTAAAAATGGTGTTGCTTCCACTTTTTAAAAATCAAGCCTTTTTTCCCTGGGGAAGAAAATGCCTGACTCCGCGGTCAGGAAAAATGCTGCCCAGGAAGCAAAAGGTTTTTTGAAGCCAAAATTTTTTTTTGAAACCAAGTGCAAAAACAGAGACCAGGATGAGTTTTGGGATGAAATTCTATGTCTAAAAATGGTGTTATTTCCACTTTTTAAAAATCGAGCCTTTTCGGTGAATGGGGAAGAAAACGCTTGACTCCATGGTCAGGAAAAATGCTGCCCAGGAACCAAAATGTTTTTTGAAGCCAAAAATTTTTTTTGAAACCAAGTGCAAAAACGGAGACTGGGATGAGTTTGGGGATGAAATTCCATGTCTAAAAATGGTGTTGCTTCCACTTTTTAAAAATCAAGCCTTTTTGGTGTCTGGGGAAGAAAACGCATCACGCCGTAGTCAGGAAAAATGCTGCCCAGGAACCAAAATGTTTTTTGAAGCCAATTTGTTTTTTTTTTTTGAAACCAAATGCAAAAACGGAGACCAGGATGAATTTCGGGATGAAATTCCATGTCTAAAAATGTTGTTGCTTCCACTTTTTAAAAATCGAGCCTTTTTTGCCTGGGGAAGGAAATGCCTGTCTCCGCGGTAAGGAAAAATGCTGCCCAGGAACCAAAATGTTTTTTGAACAACTTTTTTTTTTGAAACCAAATGCAAAAACGGAGACCAGGATGAGTTTGGGGATGAAATTCCATGTCTAAAAATGGTGTTGCGTCCACTTTTTAAAAATCGAGCCTTTTTGGTGGCTGGGGAAGAATACGCCTGACTCCGTGGTCAGGAAAAATGCTGCCCAGGAACGAAAATGTTTTTGGAAGCCAAATTTTTTTTTGAAACCAAATGCAAAAACGGAGACCAGGATGAGTTTGGGGATGAAATTCCATGTCTAAAAATGGTGTTGCTTCCACTTTTTAAAAATCAAGCCTTTTTGGTGCCTGGGGAAGAAATCCGGTGACTCCGCGGTCAGGAAAAATACTGCCCAGGAACCAAAATGTTTTTGGAAGCCAATTTTTTTTTTTGAAACCAAATGCAAAAACGGAGACTGGGATGAGTTTCGGGATGAAATTCCATGTCTAAAAATGGTGTTGCTTCCACTTTTTAAAAATCAAGCCTTTTTGGTGCCTCAGGAAGAAAACGCCTGACTCCGCAGTGAGGAAAAATGCTGCCCAGGAACCAAAATGTTTTTTTAAGAACTTTTTTTTTTGAAACCAAATGCAAAAACGGAGACCAGGATGAGTTTGGGGATGGAATTCCATGTCTAAAAATGGTGTTGCTTCCACTTTTTAAAAATCAAGCCTTTTTTCCCTGGGGAAGAAAATGCCTGACTCCGCGGTCAGGAAAAATGCTGCCCAGGAAGCAAAAGGTTTTTTGAAGCCAAAATTTTTTTTTGAAACCAAGTGCAAAAACAGAGACCAGGATGAGTTTTGGGATGAAATTCTATGTCTAAAAATGGTGTTATTTCCACTTTTTAAAAATCGAGCCTTTTCGGTGAATGGGGAAGAAAACGCTTGACTCCATGGTCAGGAAAAATGCTGCCCAGGAACCAAAATGTTTTTTGAAGCCAAAAATTTTTTTTGAAACCAAGTGCAAAAACGGAGACTGGGATGAGTTTGGGGATGAAATTCCATGTCTAAAAATGGTGTTGCTTCCACTTTTTAAAAATCAAGCCTTTTTGGTGCCTGGGGAAGAAAACGCATCACGCCGTAGTCAGGAAAAATGCTGCCCAGGAACGAAAATGTTTTTGGAAGCCAATTTGTTTTTTTTTTTGAAACCAAATGCAAAAACGGAGACCAGGATGAGTTTGGGGATGAAATTCCATGTCTAAAAATGGTGTTGCTTCCACTTTTTAAAAATCAAGCCTTTTTGGTGCCTGGGGAAGAAATCCGGTGACTCCGCGGTCAGGAAAAATTCTGCCCAGGAACCAAAATGTTTTTGGAAGCCAATTTTTTTTTTTGAAACCAAATGCAAAAACGGAGACTGGGATGAGTTTCGGGATGAAATTCCATGTCTAAAAATGGTGTTGCTTCCACTTTTTAAAAATCAAGCCTTTTTGGTGCCTCAGGAAGAAAACGCCTGACTCCGCAGTGAGGAAAAATGCTGCCCAGGAACCAAAATGATTTTTTAAGAACTTTTTTTTTTGAAACCAAATGCAAAAACGGAGACCAGGATGAGTTTGGGGATGGAATTCCATGTCTAAAAATGGTGTTGCTTCCACTTTTTAAAAATCAAGCCTTTTTTCCCTGGGGAAGAAAATGCCTGACTCCGCGGTCAGGAAAAATGCTGCCCAGGAAGCAAAAGGTTTTTTGAAGCCAAATTTTTTTTTTTTTTGAAACCAAATGCAAAAACGGAGACCAGGATGAATTTCGGGATGAAATTCCATGTCTAAAAATGGTGTTGCTTCCACTTTTTAAAAATCAAGCCTTTTTTCCCTGGGGAAGAAAATGCCTGACTCCGCGGTCAGGAAAAATGCTGCCCAGGAAGCAAAAGGTTTTTGGAAGCCAAATTTTTTTTCTTTTTAAACCAAATGTAAAAACGGAGACTGGGATGAGTTTGGGGATGAAATTCCATGTCTAAAAATGGTGTTGCTTACACTTTTTAAAAATCGAGCCTTTTTGGTGCCTGGGGAAGAAAACGCCTGACTCCGTGGTCAGGAAAAATGCTGCCCAGGAACGAAAATGTTTTTGGAAGCCAAATTTTTTTTTGAAACCAAATGCAAAAACGGAGACCAGGATGAGTTTGGGGATGAAATTCCATGTCTAAAAATGGTGTTGCTTCCACTTTTTAAAAATCGAGCCTTTTCGTTGAATGGGGAAGAAAACGCTTGACTCCATGGTCAGGAAAAATGCTGCCCACGAACCAAAATGTTTTTTGAAGCCAAAATTTTTTTTTGAAACCAAGTGCAAAAACGGAGACCAGGATGAGTTTCGGGATGAAATTCCATGTCTAAAAATGGTGTTGCTTCCACTTTTTAAAAATCAAGCCTTTTTGGTGCCTGGGGAAGAAAACGCCTGACTCCGTGGTCAGGAAAAATGCTGCCCAGGAACTAAAACGTTTTTGGAAGCCAAATTTTTTTTTGAAACCAAATGCAAAAACGGAGACCAGGATGAGTTTGGGGATGAAATTCCATGTCTAAAAATGGTGTTGCTTCCACTTTTTAAAAATCAAGCCTTTTATGCCTGGGGAAGGAAATGCCTGTCTCCGCGGTCAGGAAAAATGCTGCCCAGGAACCAAAATGTTTTTGGAAGCCAAATTTTTTTTTGAAACCAAATGCAAAAACGGAGACCGGGATGAGTTTGGGGATGAAATTCCATGTCTAAAAATGGTTTTGCTTCCACTTTTTAAAAATCAAGCCTTTTTGGTGCCTGGGGAAGAAAACGCCTGACTCCGTGGTCAGGAAAAATGCTGCCCAGGAACGAAAATGTTTTTGGAAGCCAAATTTTTTTTTGAAACCAAATGCAAAAACGGAGACCAGGATGAGTTTGGGGATGAAATTCCAAGTCTAAAAATGGTGTTGCTTCCACTTTTTAAAAATCAAGCCTTTTCGGTGCCTGGGGAAGAAAACGCTTGACTCCATGGTCAGGAAAAATGCTGCCCAGGAACCAAAATGTTTTTTTAAGAACTTTTTTTTTTGAAACCAAATGCAAAAACGGAGACCAGGATGAGTTTGGGGATGGAATTCCATGTCTAAAAATGGTGTTGCTTCCACTTTTTAAAAATCAAGCCTTTTTTCCCTGGGGAAGAAAATACCTGACTCCGCGGTCAGGAAAAATGCTGCCCAGGAAGCAAAAGGTTTTTGGAAGCCAAATTTTTTTTTTTTTGAAACCAAATGCAAAAACGGAGACCAGGATGAATTTCGGGATGAAATTCCATGTCTAAAAATGGTGTTGCTTCCACTTTTTAAAAATCAAGCCTTTTTTCCCTGGGGAAGAAAATGCCTGACTCCGCGGTCAGGAAAAATGCTGCCCAGGAAGCAAAAGGTTTTTGGAAGCCAAATTTTTTTTCTTTTTAAACCAAATGTAAAAACGGAGACTGGGATGAGTTTGGGGATGAAATTCCATGTCTAAAAATGGTGTTGCTTACACTTTTTAAAAATCGAGCCTTTTTGGTGCCTGGGGAAGAAAACGCCTGACTCCGTGGTCAGGAAAAATGCTGCCCAGGAACGAAAATGTTTTTGGAAGCCAAATTTTTTTTTGAAACCAAATGCAAAAACGGAGACCAGGATGAGTTTGGGGATGAAATTCCATGTCTAAAAATGGTGTTGCTTCCACTTTTTAAAAATCGAGCCTTTTCGTTGAATGGGGAAGAAAACGCTTGATTCCATGGTCAGGAAAAATGCTGCCCAGGAACCAAAATGTTTTTTGAAGCCAAAAATTTTTTTTGAAACCAAGTGCAAAAACGGAGACCAGGATGAGTTTGGGGATGAAATTCCATGTCTAAAAATGGTGTTGCTTCCACTTTTTAAAAATCAAGCCTTTTTGGTGCCTGGGGAAGAAAACGCCTGACTCCGTGGTCAGGAAAAATGCTGCCCAGGAACTAAAACGTTTTTGGAAGCCAAATTTTTTTTTGAAACCAAATGCAAAAACGGAGAACAGGATGAGTTTGGGGATGAAATTCCATGTCTAAAAATGGTGTTGCTTCCACTTTTTAAAAATCAAGCCTTTTATGCCTGGGGAAGGAAATGCCTGTCTCCGCGGTCAGGAAAAATGCTGCCCAGGAACCAAAATGTTTTTGGAAGCCAAATTTTTTTTTGAAACCAAATGCAAAAACGGAGACCGGGATGAGTTTGAAGATGAAATTCCATGTCTAAAAATGGTTTTGCTTCCACTTTTTAAAAATCAAGCCTTTTCGTTGAATGGGGAAGAAAACGCTTGACTCCATGGTCAGGAAAAATGCTGCCCAGGAACGAAAATGTTTTTTGAAGCCAAAAATTTTTTTTGAAACCAAGTGCAAAAACAGAGACCAGGATGAGTTTCGGGATGAAATTCCATGTCTATAAATGGTGTTGCTTCCACTTTTTAAAAATCAAGCCTTTTTGGTGCCTGGGGAAGAAAACGCTTGACTCCATGGTCAGGAAAAATGCTGCCCAGGAACCAAAATGTTTTTTGAAGCCCAAAATTTTTTTTGAAACGAAGTGCAAAAACAGAGACCAGGATGAGTTTTGGGATGAAATTCTATGTCTAAAAATGGTGTTGCTTCCACTTTTTAAAAATCAAGCCTTTTTGGTGCCTGGGGAAGGAAACGCTTGACTCCGCAGTCAGGAAAAATGCTGCCCAGGAACGAAAATGTTTTTGGAAGCCAAATTTTTTTTTGAAACCAAATGCAAAAACGGAGACCGGGATGAGTTTGGGGATGAAATTCCATTTCTAAAAATGGTTTTGCTTCCACTTTTTAAAAATCAAGCCTTTTTGGTGCCTGGGGGAAGAAAATGCCTGACTCCGTGGTCAGGAAAAATGCTGCCCAGGAACGAAAATGTTTTTGGAAGCCAAATTTTTTTTTGAAACCAAATGCAAAAACGGAGACCAGGATGAGTTTGGGGATGAAATTCCATGTCTAAAAATGGTGTTGCTTCCACTTTTTAAAAATCAAGCCTTTTTGGTGCCTGAGGAAGAAAACGCCTGACTCCGCAGTGAGGAAAAATGCTGCCCAGGAACCAAAATGTTTTTTTAAGAACTTTTTTTTTTGAAACCAAATGCAAAAACGGAGACCAGGATGAGTTTGGGGATGAAATTCCATGTCTAAAAATGGTGTTGCTTCCACTTTTTAAAAATCAAGCCTTTTCGGTGCCTGGGGAAGAAAACGCTTGACTCCATGGTCAGGAAAAATGCTGCCCAGGAACGAAAATGTTTTTTGAAGCCAAAAATTTTTTTTGAAACCAAGTGCAAAAACGGAGACCAGGATGAGTTTCGGGATGAAATTCCATGTCTATAAATGGTGTTGCTTCCACTTTTTAAAAATCAAGCCTTTTTGGTGCCTGGGGAAGAAAACGCTTGACTCCATGGTCAGGAAAAATGCTGCCCAGGAACCAAAATGTTTTTTGAAGCCAAAAATTTTTTTTGAAACCAAGTGCAAAAACAGAGACCAGGATGAGTTTTGGGATGAAATTCCATGTCTAAAAATGGTTTTGCTTCCACTTTTTAAAAATCAAGCCTTTTTGGTGCCTGGGGAAGAAAACGCCTGACTCCGTGGTCAGGAAAAATGCTGCCCAGGAACGAAAATGTTTTTGGAAGCCAAATTTTTTTTTGAAACCAAATGCAAAAACGGAGACCAGGATGAGTTTGGGGATGAAATTCCATGTCTAAAAATGGTGTTGCTTCCACTTTTTAAAAATCAAGCCTTTTTGGTGCCTGGGGAATTAAACGCATCACGCCGTAGTCAGGAAAAATGCTGCCCAGGAACCAAAATGTTTTTTGAAGCCAATTTGTTTTTTTTTTTTGAAACCAAATGCAAAAACGGAGACCAGGATGAATTTCGGGATGAAATTCCATGTCTAAAAATGTTGTTGCTTCCACTTTTTAAAAATCGAGCCTTTTTTGCCTGGGGAAGGAAATGCCTGTCTCCGCGGTCAGGAAAAATGCTGCCCAGGAACCAAAATGTTTTTTGAACAACTTTTTTTTTTGAAACCAAATACAAAAATGGACACAAGGATGAGTTTCAGGATTAAATTCCATGTCTAAAAATGGTGTTGCGTCCACTTTTTAAAAATCGAGCCTTTTTGGTGCCTGGGGAAGAATACGCCTGACTCCGTGGTCAGGAAAAATGCTGCCCAGGAACGAAAATGTTTTTGGAAGCCAAATTTTTTTTTGAAACCAAATGCAAAAACGGAGACCAGGATGAGTTTGGGGATGAAATTCCATGTCTAAAAATGGTTTTGCTTCCACTTTTTAAAAATCAAGCCTTTTTGGTGCCTGGGGAAGAAAACGCCTGACTCCGTAGTCAGGAAAAATGCTGCCCAGGAACCAAAATGTTTTTTGAAGCCAATTTGTTTTTTTTTTTTGAAACCAAATGCAAAAACGGAGACCAGGATGAATTTCGGGATGAAATTCCATGTCTAAAAATGGTGTTGCTTCCACTTTTTAAAAATCAAGCCTTTTTGGTGCCTGGGGAAGAAATCCGGTGACTCCGCGGTCAGGAAAAATACTACCCAGGAACGAAAATGTTTTTGGAAGCCAATTTGTTTTTTTTTTTTTGAAACCAAATGCAAAAACGGAGACCAGGATGAATTTCGGGATGAAATTCCATGTCTAAAAATGTTGTTGCTTCCACTTTTTAAAAATCGAGCCTTTTTTGCCTGGGGAAGGAAATGCCTGTCTCCGCGGTAAGGAAAAATGCTGCCCAGGAACCAAAATGTTTTTTGAACAACTTTTTTTTTTGAAACCAAATACAAAAATGGACACAAGGATGAGTTTCAGAATTAAATTCCATGTCTAAAAATGGTGTTGCGTCCACTTTTTAAAAATCGAGCCTTTTTGGTGGCTGGGGAAGAATACGCCTGACTCCGTGGTCAGGAAAAATGCTGCCCAGGAACGAAAATGTTTTTGGAAGCCAAATTTTTTTTTGAAACCAAATGCAAAAACGGAGACCAGGATGAGTTTGGGGATGAAATTCCATGTCTAAAAATGGTGTTGCTTCCACTTTTTAAAAATCAAGCCTTTTTGGTGCCTGGGGAAGAAATCCGGTGACTCCGCGGTCAGGAAAAATACTGCCCAGGAACCAAAATGTTTTTGGAACCCAATTTTTTTTTTTGAAACCAAATGCAAAAACGGAGACTGGGATGAGTTTCGGGATGAAATTCCATGTCTAAAAATGGTGTTGCTTCCACTTTTTAAAAATCAAGCCTTTTTGGTGCCTCAGGAAGAAAACGCCTGACTCCGCAGTGAGGAAAAATGCTGCCCAGGAACCAAAATGTTTTTTTAAGAACTTTTTTTTTTGAAACCAAATGCAAAAACGGAGACCAGGATGAGTTTGGGGATGGAATTCCATGTCTAAAAATGGTGTTGCTTCCACTTTTTAAAAATCAAGCCTTTTTTCCCTGGGGAAGAAAATGCCTGACTCCGCGGTCAGGAAAAATGCTGCCCAGGAAGCAAAAGGTTTTTTGAAGCCAAATTTTTTTTTTGAAACCAAGTGCAAAAACAGAGACCAGGATGAGTTTTGGGATGAAATTCTATGTCTAAAAATGGTGTTATTTCCACTTTTTAAAAATCGAGCCTTTTCGGTGAATGGGGAAGAAAACGCTTGACTCCATGGTCAGGAAAAATGCTGCCCAGGAACCAAAATGTTTTTTGAAGCCAAAAATTTTTTTTGAAACCAAGTGCAAAAACGGAGACTGGGATGAGTTTGGGGATGAAATTCCATGTCTAAAAATGGTGTTGCTTCCACTTTTTAAAAATCAAGCCTTTTTGGTGCCTGGGGAAGAAAACGCATCACGCCGTAGTCAGGAAAAATGCTGCCCAGGAACCAAAATGTTTTTTGAAGCCAATTTGTTTTTTTTTTTGAAACCAAATGCAAAAACGGAGACCAGGATGAATTTCGGGATGAAATTCCATGTCTAAAAATGTTGTTGCTTCCACTTTTTAAAAATCGAGCCTTTTTTGCCTGGGGAAGGAAATGCCTGTCTCCGCGGTAAGGAAAAATGCTGCCCAGGAACCAAAATGTTTTTTGAACAACTTTTTTTTTTGAAACCAAATACAAAAATGGACACAAGGATGAGTTTCAGAATTAAATTCCATGTCTAAAAATGGTGTTGCGTCCACTTTTTAAAAATCGAGCCTTTTTGGTGGCTGGGGAAGAATACGCCTGACTCCGTGGTCAGGAAAAATGCTGCCCAGGAACGAAAATGTTTTTGGAAGCCAAATTTTTTTTTGAAACCAAATGCAAAAACGGAGACCAGGATGAGTTTGGGGATGAAATTCCATGTCTAAAAATGGTGTTGCTTCCACTTTTTAAAAATCAAGCCTTTTTGGTGCCTGGGGAAGAAATCCGGTGACTCCGCGGTCAGGAAAAATACTGCCCAGGAACCAAAATGTTTTTGGAAGCCAATTTTTTTTTTTGAAACCAAATGCAAAAACGGAGACTGGGATGAGTTTCGGGATGAAATTCCATGTCTAAAAATGGTGTTGCTTCCACTTTTTAAAAATCAAGCCTTTTTGGTGCCTCAGGAAGAAAACGCCTGACTCCGCAGTGAGGAAAAATGCTGCCCAGGAACCAAAATGATTTTTTAAGAACTTTTTTTTTTGAAACCAAATGCAAAAACGGAGACCAGGATGAATTTCGGGATGAAATTCCATGTCTAAAAATGGTGTTGCTTCCACTTTTTAAAAATCAAGCCTTTTTTCCCTGGGGAAGAAAATGCCTGACTCCGCGGTCAGGAAAAATGCTGCCCAGGAAGCAAAATGTTTTTGGAAGCCAAATTTTTTTTCTTTTTAAACCAAATGTAAAAACGGAGACTGGGATGAGTTTGGGGATGAAATTCCATGTCTAAAAATGGTGTTGCTTACACTTTTTAAAAATCGAGCCTTTTTGGTGCCTGGGGAAGAAAACGCCTGACTCCGTGGTCAGGAAAAATGCTGCCCAGGAACGAAAATGTTTTTGGAAGCCAAATTTTTTTTTGAAACCAAATGCAAAAACGGAGACCAGGATGAGTTTGGGGATGAAATTCCATGTCTAAAAATGGTGTTGCTTCCACTTTTTAAAAATCGAGCCTTTTCGTTGAATGGGGAAGAAAACGCTTGACTCCATGGTCAGGAAAAATGCTGCCCAGGAACCAAAATGTTTTTTGAAGCCAAAAATTTTTTTTGAAACCAAGTGCAAAAACGGAGACCAGGATGAGTTTGGGGATGAAATTCCATGTCTAAAAATGGTGTTGCTTCCACTTTTTAAAAATCAAGCCTTTTTGGTGCCTGGGGAAGAAAACGCCTGACTCCGTGGTCAGGAAAAATGCTGCCCAGGAACTAAAACGTTTTTGGAAGCCAAATTTTTTTTTGAAACCAAATGCAAAAACGGAGACCAGGATGAGTTTGGGGATGAAATTCCATGTCTAAAAATGGTGTTGCTTCCACTTTTTAAAAATCAAGCCTTTTATGCCTGGGGAAGGAAATGCCTGTCTCCGCGGTCAGGAAAAATGCTGCCCAGGAACCAAAATGTTTTTGGAAGCCAAATTTTTTTTTGAAACCAAATGCAAAAACGGAGACCGGGATGAGTTTGGGGATGAAATTCCATGTCTAAAAATGGTTTTGCTTCCACTTTTTAAAAATCAAGCCTTTTTGGTGCCTGGGGAAGAAAACGCCTGACTCCGTGGTCAGGAAAAATGCTGCCCAGGAACGAAAATGTTTTTGGAAGCCAAATTTTTTTTTGAAACCAAATGCAAAAACGGAGACCAGGATGAGTTTGGGGATGAAATTCCAAGTCTAAAAATGGTGTTGCTTCCACTTTTTAAAAATCAAGCCTTTTCGGTGCCTGGGGAAGAAAACGCTTGACTCCATGGTCAGGAAAAATGCTGCCCAGGAACCAAAATGTTTTTTTAAGAACGTTTTTTTTGAAACCAAATGCAAAAACGGAGACCAGGATGAGTTTGGGGATGGAATTCCATGTCTAAAAATGGTGTTGCTTCCACTTTTTAAAAATCAAGCCTTTTTTCCCTGGGGAAGAAAATGCCTGACTCCGCGGTCAGGAAAAATGCTGCCCAGGAAGCAAAAGGTTTTTTGAAGCCAAATTTTTTTTTTTTTGAAACCAAATGCAAAAACGGAGACCAGGATGAATTTCGGGATGAAATTCCATGTCTAAAAATGGTGTTACTTCCACTTTTTAAAAATCAAGCCTTTTTTCCCTGGGGAAGAAAATGCCTGACTCCGCGGTCAGGAAAAATGCTGCCCAGGAAGCAAAAGGTTTTTGGAAGCCAAATTTTTTTTCTTTTTAAACCAAATGTAAAAACGGAGACTGGGATGAGTTTGGGGATGAAATTCCATGTCTAAAAATGGTGTTGCTTACACTTTTTAAAATCGAGCCTTTTTGGTGCCTGGGGAAGAAAACGCCTGACTCCGTGGTCAGAAAAAATGCTGCCCAGGAACGAAAATGTTTTTGGAAGCCAAATTTTTTTTTGAAACCAAATGCAAAAACGGAGACCAGGATGAGTTTGGGGATGAAATTCCATGTCTAAAAATGGTGTTGCTTCCACTTTTTAAAAATCGAGCCTTTTCGTTGAATGGGGAAGAAAACGCTTGACTCCATGGTCAGGAAAAATGCTGCCCAGGAACCAAAATGTTTTTTGAAGCCAAAAATTTTTTTTGAAACCAAGTGCAAAAACGGAGACCAGGATGAGTTTGGGGATGAAATTCCATGTCTAAAAATGGTGTTGCTTCCACTTTTTAAAAATCAAGCCTTTTTGGTGCCTGGGGAAGAAAACGCCTGACTCCGTGGTCAGGAAAAATGCTGCCCAGGAACTAAAACGTTTTTGGAAGCCAAATTTTTTTTTGAAACCAAATGCAAAAACGGAGACCAGGATGAGTTTGGGGATGAAATTCCATGTCTAAAAATGGTGTTGCTTCCACTTTTTAAAAATCAAGCCTTTTATGCCTGGGGAAGGAAATGCCTGTCTCCGCGGTCAGGAAAAATGCTGCCCAGGAACCAAAATGTTTTTGGAAGCCAAATTTTTTTTTGAAACCAAATGCAAAAACGGAGACCGGGATGAGTTTGGGGATGAAATTCCATGTCTAAAAATGGTTTTGCTTCCACTTTTTAAAAATCAAGCCTTTTTGGTGCCTGGGGAAGAAAACGCCTGACTCCGTGGTCAGGAAAAATGCTGCCCAGGAACGAAAATGTTTTTGGAAGCCAAATTTTTTTTTGAAACCAAATGCAAAAACGGAGACCAGGATGAGTTTGGGGATGAAATTCCAAGTCTAAAAATGGTGTTGCTTCCACTTTTTAAAAATCAAGCCTTTTCGGTGCCTGGGGAAGAAAACGCTTGACTCCATGGTCAGGAAAAATGCTGCCCAGGAACGAAAATGTTTTTTGAAGCCAAAAATTTTTTTTGAAACCAAGTTCAAAAACAGAGACCAGGATGAGTTTCGGGATGAAATTCCATGTCTATAAATGGTGTTGCTTCCACTTTTTAAAAATCAAGCCTTTTTGGTGCCTGGGGAAGAAAACGCTTGACTCCATTGTCAGGAAAAATGCTGCCCAGGAACCAAAATGTTTTTTGAAGCCAAAAATTTTTTTTGAAACCAAGTGCAAAAACAGAGACCAGGATGAGTTTTGGGATGAAATTCCATGTCTAAAAATGGTTTTGCTTCCACTTTTTAAAAATCAAGCCTTTTTGGTGCCTGGGGAAGAAAACGCATCACGCCGTAGTCAGGAAAAATGCTGCCCAGGAACCAAAATGTTTTTTGAAGCCAATTTGTTGTTTTTTTTTGAAACCAAATGCAAAAACGGAGACCAGGATGAGTTTGGGGATGGAATTCCATGTCTAAAAATGGTGTTGCTTCCACTTTTTAAAAATCAAGCCTTTTTTCCCTGGGGAAGAAAATGCCTGACTCCGCGGTCAGGAAAAATGCTGCCCAGGAAGCAAAAGGTTTTTGGAAGCCAAATTTTTTTTCTTTTTAAACCAAATGTAAAAACGGAGACTGGGATGAGTTTGGGGATGAAATTCCATGTCTAAAAATGGTGTTGCTTACACTTTTTAAAAATCGAGCCTTTTTGGTGCCTGGGGAAGAAAACGCCTGACTCCGTGGTCAGGAAAAATGCTGCCCAGGAACGAAAATGTTTTTGGAAGCCAAATTTTTTTTTGAAACCAAATGCAAAAACGGAGACCAGGATGAGTTTGGGGATGAAATTCCATGTCTAAAAATGGTGTTGCTTCCACTTTTTAAAAATCGAGCCTTTTCGTTGAATGGGGAAGAAAACGCTTGACTCCATGGTCAGGAAAAATGCTGCCCAGGAACCAAAATGTTTTTTGAAGCCAAAAATTTTTTTTGAAACCAAGTGCAAAAACGGAGACCAGGATGAGTTTGGGGATGAAATTCCATGTCTAAAAATGGTGTTGCTTCCACTTTTTAAAAATCAAGCCTTTTTGGTGCCTGGGGAAGAAAACGCCTGACTCCGTGGTCAGGAAAAATGCTGCCCAGGAACTAAAACGTTTTTGGAAGCCAAATTTTTTTTTGAAACCAAATGCAAAAACGGAGACCAGGATGAGTTTGGGGATGAAATTCCATGTCTAAAAATGGTGTTGCTTCCACTTTTTAAAAATCAAGCCTTTTATGCCTGGGGAAGGAAATGCCTGTCTCCGCGGTCAGGAAAAATGCTGCCCAGGAACCAAAATGTTTTTGGAAGCCAAATTTTTTTTTGAAACCAAATGCAAAAACGGAGACCGGGATGAGTTTGGGGATGAAATTCCATGTCTAAAAATGGTTTTGCTTCCACTTTTTAAAAATCAAGCCTTTTTGGTGCCTGGGGAAGAAAACGCCTGACTCCGTGGTCAGGAAAAATGCTGCCCAGGAACGAAAATGTTTTTGGAAGCCAAATTTTTTTTTGAAACCAAATGCAAAAACGGAGACCAGGATGAGTTTGGGGATGAAATTCCAAGTCTAAAAATGGTGTTGCTTCCACTTTTTAAAAATCAAGCCTTTTCGGTGCCTGGGGAAGAAAACGCTTGACTCCATGGTCAGGAAAAATGCTGCCCAGGAACCAAAATGTTTTTTTAAGAACTTTTTTTTTTGAAACCAAATGCAAAAACGGAGACCAGGATGAGTTTGGGGATGGAATTCCATGTCTAAAAATGGTGTTGCTTCCACTTTTTAAAAATCAAGCCTTTTTTCCCTGGGGAAGAAAATGCCTGACTCCGCGGTCAGGAAAAATGCTGCCCAGGAAGCAAAAGGTTTTTTGAAGCCAAATTTTTTTTTTTTTGAAACCAAATGCAAAAACGGAGACCAGGATGAATTTCGGGATGAAATTCCATGTCTAAAAATGGTGTTGCTTCCACTTTTTAAAAATCAAGCCTTTTTTCCCTGGGGAAGAAAATGCCTGACTCCGCGGTCAGGAAAAATGCTGCCCAGGAAGCAAAAGGTTTTTGGAAGCCAAATTTTTTTTCTTTTTAAACCAAATGTAAAAACGGAGACTGGGATGAGTTTGGGGATGAAATTCCATGTCTAAAAATGGTGTTGCTTACACTTTTTAAAAATCGAGCCTTTTTGGTGCCTGGGGAAGAAAACGCCTGACTCCGTGGTCAGAAAAAATGCTGCCCAGGAACGAAAATGTTTTTGGAAGCCAAATTTTTTTTTGAAACCAAATGCAAAAACGGAGACCAGGATGAGTTTGGGGATGAAATTCCATGTCTAAAAATGGTGTTGCTTCCACTTTTTAAAAATCGAGCCTTTTCGTTGAATGGGGAAGAAAACGCTTGACTCCATGGTCAGGAAAAATGCTGCCCAGGAACCAAAATGTTTTTTGAAGCCAAAAATTTTTTTTGAAACCAAGTGCAAAAACGGAGACCAGGATGAGTTTGGGGATGAAATTCCATGTCTAAAAATGGTGTTGCTTCCACTTTTTAAAAATCAAGCCTTTTTGGTGCCTGGGGAAGAAAACGCCTGACTCCGTGGTCAGGAAAAATGCTGCCCAGGAACTAAAACGTTTTTGGAAGCCAAATTTTTTTTTGAAACCAAATGCAAAAACGGAGACCAGGATGAGTTTGGGGATGAAATTCCATGTCTAAAAATGGTGTTGCTTCCACTTTTTAAAAATCAAGCCTTTTATGCCTGGGGAAGGAAATGCCTGTCTCCGCGGTCAGGAAAAATGCTGCCCAGGAACCAAAAAGTTTTTTGAAGCCAAAAATTTTTTTTGAAACCAAGTGCAAAAACAGAGACCAGGATGAGTTTTGGGATGAAATTCCATGTCTAAAAATGGTTTTGCTTCCACTTTTTAAAAATCAAGCCTTTTTGGTGCCTGGGGAAGAAAACGCATCACGCCGTAGTCAGGAAAAATGCTGCCCAGGAACCAAAATGTTTTTTGAAGCCAATTTGTTTTTTTTTTTTTGAAACCAAATGCAAAAACGGAGACCAGGATGAATTTCGGGATGAAATTCCATGTCTAAAAATGTTGTTGCTTCCACTTTTTAAAAATCGAGCCTTTTTTGCCTGGGGAAGGAAATGCCTGTCTCCGCGGTCAGGAAAAATGCTGCCCAGGAACCAAAATGTTTTTTGAACAACTTTTTTTTTTGAAACCAAATACAAAAATGGACACAAGGATGAGTTTCAGGATTAAATTCCATGTCTAAAAATGGTGTTGCGTCCACTTTTTAAAAATCGAGCCTTTTTGGTGGCTGGGGAAGAATACGCCTGACTCCGTGGTCAGGAAAAATGCTGCCCAGGAACGAAAATGTTTTTGGAAGCCAAATTTTTTTTTGAAACCAAATGCAAAAACGGAGACCAGGATGAGTTTGGGGATGAAATTCCATGTCTAAAAATGGTGTTGCTTCCACTTTTTAAAAATCGAGCCTTTTTGGTGCCTGGGGAAGAAAACGCTTGACTCCATGGTCAGGAAAAATGCTGCCCAGGAACCAAAATGTTTTTTGAAGCCCAAAATTTTTTTTGAAACGAAGTGCAAAAACAGAGACCAGGATGAGTTTTGGGATGAAATTCTATGTCTAAAAATGGTGTTGCTTCCACTTTTTAAAAATCAAGCCTTTTTGGTGCCTGGGGAAGGAAACGCTTGACTCCGCAGTCAGGAAAAATGCTGCCCAGGAACGAAAATGTTTTTGGAAGCCAAATTTTTTTTTGAAACCAAATGCAAAAACGGAGACCAGGATGAGTTTGGGGATGAAATTCCATGTCTAAAAATGGTTTTGCTTCCACTTTTTAAAAATCAAGCCTTTTTGGTGCCTGGGGGAAGAAAATGCCTGACTCCGTGGTCAGGAAAAATGCTGCCCAGGAACGAAAATGTTTTTGGAAGCCAAATTTTTTTTTGAAACCAAATGCAAAAACGGAGACCAGGATGAGTTTGGGGATGAAATTCCATGTCTAAAAATGGTGTTGCTTCCACTTTTTAAAAATCAATCCTTTTTGGTGCCTGAGGAAGAAAACGCCTGACTCCGCAGTGAGGAAAAATGCTGCCCAGGAACCAAAATGTTTTTTTAAGAACTTTTTTTTTTGAAACCAAATGCAAAAACGGAGACCAGGATGAGTTTGGGGATGAAATTCCATGTCTAAAAATGGTGTTGCTTCCACTTTTTAAAAATCAAGCCTTTTCGGTGCCTGGGGAAGAAAACGCTTGACTCCATGGTCAGGAAAAATGCTGCCCAGGAACGAAAATGTTTTTTGAAGCCAAAAATTTTTTTTGAAACCAAGTGCAAAAACGGAGACCAGGATGAGTTTTGGGATGAAATTCCATGTCTAAAAATGGTTTTGCTTCCACTTTTTAAAAATCAAGCCTTTTTGGTGCCTGGGGAAGAAAACGCCTGACTCCGTGGTCAGGAAAAATGCTGCCCAGGAACGAAAATGTTTTTGGAAGCCAAATTTTTTTTTGAAACCAAATGCAAAAACGGAGACCAGGATGAGTTTGGGGATGAAATTCCATGTCTAAAAATGGTGTTGCTTCCACTTTTTAAAAATCAAGCCTTTTTGGTGCCTGGGGAAGAAAACGCATCACGCCGTAGTCAGGAAAAATGCTGCCCAGGAACCAAAATGTTTTTTGAAGCCAATTTGTTTTTTTTTTTGAAACCAAATGCAAAAACGGAGACCAGGATGAATTTCGGGATGAAATTCCATGTCTAAAAATGGTGTTGCTTCCACTTTTTAAAAATCAAGCCTTTTTGGTGCCTGAGGAAGAAAACGCCTGACTCCGCAGTGAGGAAAAATGCTGCCCAGGAACCAAAATGTTTTTTTAAGAACTTTTTTTTTTGAAACCAAATGCAAAAACGGAGACCAGGATGAGTTTGGGGATGAAATTCCATGTCTAAAAATGGTGTTGCTTCCACTTTTTAAAAATCAAGCCTTTTCGGTGCCTGGGGAAGAAAACGCTTGACTCCATGGTCAGGAAAAATGCTGCCCAGGAACGAAAATGTTTTTTGAAGCCAAAAAATTTTTTTGAAACCAAGTGCAAAAACGGAGACCAGGATGAGTTTTGGGATGAAATTCCATGTCTAAAAATGGTTTTGCTTCCACTTTTTAAAAATCAAGCCTTTTTGGTGCCTGGGGAAGAAAACGCCTGACTCCGTGGTCAGGAAAAATGCTGCCCAGGAACGAAAATGTTTTTGGAAGCCAAATTTTTTTTTGAAACCAAATGCAAAAACGGAGACCAGGATGAGTTTGGGGATGAAATTCCATGTCTAAAAATGGTGTTGCTTCCACTTTTTAAAAATCAAGCCTTTTTGGTGCCTGGGGAAGAAAACGCATCACGCCGTAGTCAGGAAAAATGCTGCCCAGGAACCAAAATGTTTTTTGAAGCCAATTTGTTTTTTTTTTTGAAACCAAATGCAAAAACGGAGACCAGGATGAATTTCGGGATGAAATTCCATGTCTAAAAATGTTGTTGCTTCCACTTTTTAAAAATCGAGCCTTTTTTGCCTGGGGAAGGAAATGCCTGTCTCCGCGGTCAGGAAAAATGCTGCCCAGGAACCAAAATGTTTTTTGAACAACTTTTTTTTTTGAAACCAAATACAAAAATGGACACAAGGATGAGTTTCAGGATTAAATTCCATGTCTAAAAATGGTGTTGCGTCCACTTTTTAAAAATCGAGCCTTTTTGGTGGCTGGGGAAGAATACGCCTGACTCCGTGGTCAGGAAAAATGCTGCCCAGGAACGAAAATGTTTTTGGAAGCCAAATTTTTTTTTGAAACCAAATGCAAAAACGGAGACCAGGATGAGTTTGGGGATGAAATTCCATGTCTAAAAATGGTGTTGCTTCCACTTTTTAAAAATCGAGCCTTTTTTGCCTGGGGAAGGAAATGCCTGTCTCCGCGGTCAGGAAAAATGCTGCCCAGGAACCAAAATGTTTTTTGAACAACTTTTTTTTTTGAAACCAAATACAAAAATGGACACAAGGATGAGTTTCAGGATTAAATTCCATGTCTAAAAATGGTGTTGCGTCCACTTTTTAAAAATCGAGCCTTTTTGGTGCCTGGGGAAGAATACGCCTGACTCCGTGGTCAGGAAAAATGCTGCCCAGGAACGAAAATGTTTTTGGAAGCCAAATTTTTTTTTGAAACCAAATGCAAAAACGGAGACCAGGATGAGTTTGGGGATGAAATTCCATGTCTAAAAATGGTTTTGCTTCCACTTTTTAAAAATCAAGCCTTTTTGGTGCCTGGGGAAGAAAACGCCTGACTCCGTAGTCAGGAAAAATGCTGCCCAGGAACCAAAATGTTTTTTGAAGCCAATTTGTTTGTTTTTTTTGAAACCAAATGCAAAAACGGAGACCAGGATGAATTTCGGGATGAAATTCCATGTCTAAAAATGGTGTTGCTTCCACTTTTTAAAAATCAAGCCTTTTTGGTGCCTGGGGAAGAAATCCGGTGACTCCGCGGTCAGGAAAAATACTACCCAGGAACGAAAATGTTTTTGGAAGCCAATTTTTTTTTTTGAAACCAAATGCAAAAACGGAGACTGGGATGAGTTTCGGGATGAAATTCCATGTCTAAAAATGGTGTTGCTTCCACTTTTTAAAAATCAAGCCTTTTTGGTGCCTGAGGAAGAAAACGCCTGACTCCGCAGTGAGGAAAAATGCTGCCCAGGAACCAAAATGTTTTTTTAAGAACTTTTTTTTTTGAAACCAAATGCAAAAACGGAGACCAGGATGAGTTTGGGGATGAAATTCCATGTCTAAAAATGGTGTTGCTTCCACTTTTTAAAAATCAAGCCTTTTTTCCCTGGGGAAGAAAATGCCTGACTCTGCGGTCAGGAAAAATGCTGCCCAGGAAGCAAAATGTTTTTTGAAGCCAATTTTTTTTTTTTTTTGAAACCAAATGCAAAAACGGAGACCAGGATGAATTTCGGGATGAAATTCCATGTCTAAAAATGGTGTTGCTTCCACTTTTTAAAAATCAAGCCTTTTTGGAGCCTGGGGAAGAAATCCGGTGAATCCGCGGTCAGGAAAAATACTGCCCAGGAACGAAAATGTTTTTGGAAGCCAATTTTTTTTTTTGAAACCAAATGCAAAAACGGAGACTGGGATGAGTTTCGGGATGAAATTCCATGTCTAAAAATGGTGTTGCTTCCACTTTTTAAAAATCAAGCCTTTTTGGTGCCTGAGGAAGAAAACGCCTGACTCCGCAGTGAGGAAAAATGCTGCCCAGGAACCAAAATGTTTTTTTAAGAAGTTTTTTTTTTGAAACCAAATGCAAAAACGGAGACCAGGATGAGTTTGGGGATGAAATTCCATGTCTAAAAATGGTGTTGCTTCCACTTTTTAAAAATCAAGCCTTTTTTCCCTGGGGAAGAAAATGCCTGACTCTGCGGTCAGGAAAAATGCTGCCCAGGAAGCAAAAGGTTTTTTGAAGCCAATTTTTTTTTTTTTGAAACCAAATGCAAAAACGGAGACCAGGATGAATTTCGGGATGAAATTCCATGTCTAAAAATGGTGTTGCTTCCACTTTTTAAAAATCGAGCCTATTTTGCCTGGGGAAGGAAATGCCTGTCTCCGCGGTCAGGAAAAATGCTGCCCAGGAACCAAAATGTTTTTTGAACAACTTTTTTTTTTGAAACCAAATACAAAAATGGACACAAGGATGAGTTTCAGGATTAAATTCCATGTCTAAAAATGGTGTTGCGTCCACTTTTTAAAAATCGAGCCTTTTTGGTGCCTGGGGAAGAAAACGCCTGACTCCGTGGTCAGGAAAAATGCTGCCCAGGAACGAAAATGTTTTTTGAAGCCAAAAATTTTTTTTGAAACCAAGTGCAAAAACGGAGACCAGGATGAGTTTCGGGATGAAATTCCATGTCTATAAATGGTGTTGCTTCCACTTTTTAAAAATCAAGCCTTTTTGGTGCCTGGGGAAGAAAACGCTTGACTCCATGGTCAGGAAAAATGCTGCCCAGGAACCAAAATGTTTTTTGAAGCCAAAAATTTTTTTTGAAACCAAGTGCAAAAACAGAGACCAGGATGAGTTTTGGGATGAAATTCTATATCTAAAAATGGTGTTGCTTCCACTTTTTAAAAATCGAGCCTTTTTGGTGCCTGGGGAAGAAAACGCCTGACTCCGTGGTCAGGAAAAATGCTGCCCAGGAACGAAAATGTTTTTGGAAGCCGAATTTTTTTTTGAAACCAAATGCAAAAACGGAGACCGGGATGAGTTTGGGGATGAAATTCCATGTCTAAAAATGGTGTTGCTTCCACTTTTTAAAAATCAAGCCTTTTTGGTGCCTGGGGGAAGAAAACGCCTGACTCCATGGTCAGGAAAAATGCTGCCCAGGAACGAAAATGTTTTTGGAAGCCAAATTTTTTTTTGAAACCAAATGCAAAAACGGAGACCAGGATGAGTTTGGGGATGAAATTTCATGTCTAAAAATGGTGTTGCTTCCACTTTTTAAAAATCAAGCCTTTTTGGTGCCTGGGGAAGAAAACGCATCACGCCGTAGTCAGGAAAAATGCTGCCCAGGAACCAAAATGTTTTTTGAAGCCAATTTGTTTTTTTTTTTTTGAAACCAAATGCAAAAACGGAGACCAGGATGAATTTCGGGATGAAATTCCATGTCTAAAAATGTTGTTGCTTCCACTTTTTAAAAATCGAGCCTTTTTTGCCTGGGGAAGGAAATGCCTGTCTCCGCGGTCAGGAAAAATGCTGCCCAGGAACCAAAATGTTTTTTGAACAACTTTTTTTTTTGAAACCAAATACAAAAATGGACACAAGGATGAGTTTCAGGATTAAATTCCATGTCTAAAAATGGTGTTGCGTCCACTTTTTAAAAATCGAGCCTTTTTGGTGGCTGGGGAAGAATACGCCTGACTCCGTGGTCAGGAAAAATGCTGCCCAGGAACGAAAATGTTTTTGGAAGCCAAATTTTTTTTTGAAACCAAATGCAAAAACGGAGACCAGGATGAGTTTGGGGATGAAATTCCATGTCTAAAAATGGTGTTGCTTCCACTTTTTAAAAATCGAGCCTTTTTGGTGCCTGGGGAAGAAAACGCTTGACTCCATGGTCAGGAAAAATGCTGCCCAGGAACCAAAATGTTTTTGGAAGCCAATTTTTTTTTTTTGAAACCAAATGCAAAAACGGAGACTGGGATGAGTTTCGGGATGAAATTCCATGTCTAAAAATGGTGTTGCTTCCACTTTTTAAAAATCAAGCCTTTTTGGTGCCTGAGGAAGAAAACGCCTGACTCCGCAGTGAGGAAAAATGCTGCCCAGGAACCAAAATGTTTTTTTAAGACCTTTTTTTTTTTAAACCAAATGCAAAAACGGAGACCAGGATGAGTTTGGGGATGAAATTCCATGTCTAAAAATGGTGTTGCTTCCACTTTTTAAAAATCAAGCCTTTTTTCCCTGGGGAAGAAAATGCCTGACTCCGCGGTCAGGAAAAATGCTGCCCAGGAAGCAAAAGGTTTTTTGAAGCCAATTTTTTTTTTTTTTGAAACCAAATGCAAAAACGGAGACCAGGATGAATTTCGGGATGAAATTCCATGTCTAAAAATGGTGTTGCTTCCACTTTTTAAAAATCGAGCCTATTTTGCCTGGGGAAGGAAATGCCTGTCTCCGCGGTCAGGAAAAATGCTGCCCAGGAACCAAAATGTTTTTTGAAAAACTTTTTTTTTTGAAACCAAATACAAAAATGGACACAAGGATGAGTTTCAGGATTAAATTCCATGTCTAAAAATGGTGTTGCGTCCACTTTTTAAAAATCGAGCCTTTTTGGTGCCTGGGGAAGAAAACGCCTGACTCCGTGGTCAGGAAAAATGCTGCCCAGGAACGAAAATGTTTTTGGAAGCCAATTTTTTTTTTTGAAACCAAATGCAAAAACGGAGACCAGGATGAGTTTGGGGATGAAATTCCATGTCTAAAAATGGTGTTGCTTCCACTTTTTAAAAATCAAGCCTTTTTTCCCTGGGGAAGAAAACGCATCACGCCGTAGTCAGGAAAAATGCTGCAACCAGGAACCAAAATGTTTTTTGAAGCCAATTTGTTTTTGAAACCAAATGCAAAAACGGAGACCAGGATGAGTTTGGGGATGAAATTCCATGTCTAAAAATGGTGTTGCTTCCACTTTTTAAAAATCAAGCCTTTTTGGTGCCTGGGGAAGAAAACGCATCACGCCGTAGTCAGGAAAAATGCTGCCCAGGAACCAAAATGTTTTTTGAAGCCAATTTGTTTTTTGAAACCAAATGCAAAAACGGAGACTGGGATGAGTTTGGGGATGAAATTCCATGTCTAAAAATGGTGTTGCTTCCACTTTTTAAAAATCGAGCCTTTTTTGCCTGGGGAAGGAAATGCCTGTCTCCGCGGTCAGGAAAAATGCTGCCCAGGAACCAAAATGTTTTTTGAACAACTTTTTTTTTTGAAACCAAATACAAAAATGGACACAAGGATGAGTTTCAGGATTAAATTCCATGTCTAAAAATGGTGTTGCGTCCACTTTTTAAAAATCGAGCCTTTTTAGTGGCTGGGGAAGAATACGCCTGACTCCGTGGTCAGGAAAAATGCTGCCCAGGAATGAAAATGTTTTTGGAAGCCAAATTTTTTTTTGAAACCAAATGCAAAAACGGAGACCAGGATGAGTTTGGGGATGAAATTCCATGTCTAAAAATGGTGTTGCTTCCACTTTTTAAAAATCGAGCCTTTTTGGTGCCTGGGGAAGAAAACGCTTGACTCCATGGTCAGGAAAAATGCTGCCCAGGAACCAAAATGTTTTTTGAAGCCAAAAATTTTTTTTGAAACCAAGTGCAAAAACGGAGACTAGGATGAGTTTGGGGATGAAATTCCATGTCTAAAAATGGTGTTGCTTCCACTTTTTAAAAATCAAGCCTTTTTGGTGCCTGGGGAAGAAATCCGGTGACTCCGCGGTCAGGAAAAATACTGCCCAGGAACGAAAATGTTTTTGGAAGCCAATTTTTTTTTTTGAAACCAAATGCAAAAACGGAGACTGGGATGAGTTTTGGGATGAAATTTCATGTCTAAAAATGGTGTTGCTTCCACTTTTTAAAAATCAAGCCTTTTTTCCCTGGGGAAGAAAATGCCAGACTCCGCGGTCAGGAAAAATGCTGCCCAGGAAGCAAAAGGTTTTTTGAAGCCAATTTTTTTTTTTTTTGAAACCAAATGCAAAAACGGAGACCAGGATGAATTTCGGGATGAAATTCCATGTCTAAAAATGGTGTTGCTTCCACTTTTTAAAAATCGAGCCTATTTTGCCTGGAGAAGGAAATGCCTGTCTCCGCGGTCAGGAAAAATGCTGCCCAGGAACCAAAATGTTTTTTGAAAAACTTTTTTTTTTGAAACCAAATACAAAAATGGACACAAGGATGAGTTTCAGGATTAAATTCCATGTCTAAAAATGGTGTTGCGTCCACTTTTTAAAAATCGAGCCTTTTTGGTGCCTGGGGAAGAAAACGCCTGACTCCGTGGTCAGGAAAAATGCTGCCCAGGAACGAAAATGTTTTTGGAAGCCAAATTTTTTTTTGAAACCAAATGCAAAAACGGAGACCAGGATGAGTTTCGGGATGAAATTCCATGTCTAAAAATGGTGTTGCTTCCACTTTTTAAAAATCGAGCCTTTTCGGTGAATGGGGAAGAAAACGCTTGACTCCATGGTCAGGAAAAATGCTGCCCAGGAATGAAAATGTTTTTTGAAGCCAAAAATTTTTTTTGAAACCAAGTGCAAAAACGGAGACTGGGATGAGTTTCGGGATGAAATTCCATGTCTATAAATGGTGTTGCTTCCACTTTTTAAAAATCAAGCCTTTTTGGTGCCTGGGGAAGAAAACGCTTGACTCCATGGTCAGGAAAAATGCTGCCCAGGAACCAAAATGTTTTTTGAAGCCAAAAATTTTTTTTGAAACCAAGTGCAAAAACAGAGACCAGGATGAGTTTTGGGATGAAATTCTATATCTAAAAATGGTGTTGCTTCCACTTTTTAAAAATCGAGCCTTTTTGGTGCCTGGGGAAGAAAACGCCTGACTCCGTGGTCAGGAAAAATGCTGCCCAGGAACGAAAATGTTTTTGGAAGCCAAATTTTTTTTTGAAACCAAATGCAAAAACGGAGACCAGGATGAGTTTGGGGATGAAATTCCATGTCTAAAAATGGTGTTGCTTCCACTTTTTAAAAATCAAGCCTTTTTGGTGCCTGGGGAAGAAAACGCATCACGCCGTAGTCAGGAAAAATGCTGCCCAGGAACCAAAATGTTTTTTGAAGCCAATTTGTTTTTTTTTTTGAAACCAAATGCAAAAACGGAGACCAGGATGAATTTCGGGATGAAATTCCATGTCTAAAAATGTTGTTGCTTCCACTTTTTAAAAATCAAGCCTTTTTTGCCTGGGGAAGGAAATGCCTGTCTCCGCGGTCAGGAAAAATGCTGCCCAGGAACCAAAATGTTTTTTGAACAACTTTTTTTTTTGAAACCAAATACAAAAATGGACACAAGGATGAGTTTCAGGATTAAGTTCCATGTCTAAAAATGGTGTTGCGTCCACTTTTTAAAAATCGAGCCTTTTTGGTGGCTGGGGAAGAATACGCCTGACTCCGTGGTCAGGAAAAATGCTGCCCAGGAACGAAAATGTTTTTGGAAGCCAAATTTTTTTTTGAAACCAAATGCAAAAACTGAGACCAGGATGAGTTTGGGGATGAAATTCCATGTCTAAAAATGGTGTTGCTTCCACTTTTTAAAAATCGAGCCTTTTTGGTGCCTGGGGAAGAAAACGCTTGACTCTATGGTCAGGAAAAATGCTGCCCAGGAACCAAAATGTTTTTTGAAGCCAAAAATTTTTTTTGAAACCAAGTGCAAAAACAGAGACCAGGATGAGTTTTGGGATGAAATTCTATGTCTAAAAATGGTGTTGCTTCCACTTTTTAAAAATCAAGCCTTTTTGGTGCCTGGGGAAGGAAACGCTTGACTACGCAGTCAGGAAAAATGCTGCCCAGGAACGAAAATGTTTTTGGAAGCCAAATTTTTTTTTGAAACCAAGTGCAAAAACGGAGACCGGGATGAGTTTGGGGATGAAATTCCATGTCTAAAAATGGTTTTGCTTCCACTTTTTAAAAATCAAGCCTTTTTGGTGCCTGGGGGAAGAAAACGCCTGTCTCCGCGGTCAGGAAAAATGCTGCCCAGGAACCAAAATGTTTTTTGAACAACTTTTTTTTTTGAAACCAAATACAAAAATGGACACAAGGATGAGTTTCAGGATTAAGTTCCATGTCTAAAAATGGTGTTGCGTCCACTTTTTAAAAATCGAGCCTTTTTGGTGGCTGGGGAAGAATACGCCTGACTCCGTGGTCAGGAAAAATGCTGCCCAGGAACGAAAATGTTTTTGGAAGCCAAATTTTTTTTTGAAACCAAATGCAAAAACTGAGACCAGGATGAGTTTGGGGATGAAATTCCATGTCTAAAAATGGTGTTGCTTCCACTTTTTAAAAATCGAGCCTTTTTGGTGCCTGGGGAAGAAAACGCTTGACTACGCAGTCAGGAAAAATGCTGCCCAGGAACCAAAATGTTTTTTGAAGCCAAAAATTTTTTTTGAAACCAAGTGCAAAAACAGAGACCAGGATGAGTTTTGGGATGAAATTCTATGTCTAAAAATGGTGTTGCTTCCACTTTTTAAAAATCAAGCCTTTTTGGTGCCTGGGGAAGGAAACGCTTGACTACGCAGTCAGGAAAAATGCTGCCCAGGAACGAAAATGTTTTTGGAAGCCAAATTTTTTTTTGAAACCAAGTGCAAAAACGGAGACCGGGATGAGTTTGGGGATGAAATTCCATGTCTAAAAATGGTTTTGCTTCCACTTTTTAAAAATCAAGCCTTTTTGGTGCCTGGGGGAAGAAAACGCCTGACTCCGTGGTCAGGAAAAATGCTGCCCAGGAACGAAAATGTTTTTGGAAGCCAAATTTTTTTTTGAAACCAAATGCAAAAACGGAGACCAGGATGAGTTTGGGGATGAAATTTCATGTCTAAAAATGGTGTTGCTTCCACTTTTTAAAAATCAAGCCTTTTTGGTGCCTGGGGAAGAAAACGCATCACGCCGTAGTCAGGAAAAATGCTGCCCAGGAACCAAAATGTTTTTTGAAGCCAATTTGTTTGTTTTTTTTGAAACCAAATGCAAAAACGGAGACCAGGATGAATTTCGGGATGAAATTCCATGTCTAAAAATGTTGTTGCTTCCACTTTTTAAAAATCGAGCCTTTTTTGCCTGGGGAAGGAAATGCCTGTCTCCGCGGTCAGTAAAAATGCTGCCCAGGAACCAAAATGTTTTTTGAACAACTTTTTTTTTTGAAACCAAATACAAAAATGGACACAAGGATGAGTTTCAGGATTAAATTCCATGTCTAAAAATGGTGTTGCGTCCACTTTTTAAAAATCGAGCCTTTTTAGTGGCTGGGGAAGAATACGCCTGACTCCGTGGTCAGGAAAAATGCTGCCCAGGAATGAAAATGTTTTTGGAAGCCAAATTTTTTTTTGAAACCAAATGCAAAAACGGAGACCAGGATGAGTTTGGGGATGAAATTCCATGTCTAAAAATGGTGTTGCTTCCACTTTTTAAAAATCGAGCCTTTTTGGTGCCTGGGGAAGAAAACGCTTGACTCCATGGTCAGGAAAAATGCTGCCCAGGAACCAAAATGTTTTTTGAAGGCAAAAATTTTTTTTGAAACCAAGTGCAAAAACGGAGACCAGGATGAGTTTGGGGATGAAATTCCATGTCTAAAAATGGTGTTGCTTCCACTTTTTAAAAATCAAGCCTTTTTGGTGCCTGGGGAAGAAATCCGGTGACTCCGCGGTCAGGAAAAATACTGCCCAGGAACGAAAATGTTTTTGGAAGCCAATTTTTTTTTTTTGAAACCAAATGCAAAAACGGAGACTGGGATGAGTTTTGGGATGAAATTCCATGTCTAAAAATGGTGTTGCTTCCACTTTTTAAAAATCAAGCCTTTTTTCCCTGGGGAAGAAAATGCCTGACTCCGCGGTCAGGAAAAATGCTGCCCAGGAACCAAAAGGTTTTTTGAACAACTTTTTTTTTTGAAACCAAATACAAAAATGGACACAAGGATGAGTTTCAGGATTAAATTCCATGTCTAAAAATGGTGTTGCGTCCACTTTTTAAAAATCGAGCCTTTTTGGTGCCTGGGGAAGAAAACGCCTGACTCCGTGGTCAGGAAAAATGCTGCCCAGGAACGAAAATGTTTTTGGAAGCCAAATTTTTTTTTGAAACCAAATGCAAAAACGGAGACCAGGATGAGTTTGGGGATGAAATTCCATGTCTAAAAATGGTGTTGCTTCCACTTTTTAAAAATCGAGCCTTTTCGGTGAATGGGGAAGAAAACGCTTGACTCCATGGTCAGGAAAAATGCTGCCCAGGAACCAAAATGTTTTTTCAACAACTTTTTTTTTTGAAACCAAATGCAAAAACGGAGACCAGGATGAGTTTGGGGATGAAATTCCATGTCTAAAAATAGTGTTGCTTCCACTTTTTAAAAATCAAGCCTTTTTTCCCTGGGGAAGAAAATGCCTGACTCCGCGGTCAGGAAAAATGCTGCCCAGGAAGCAAAAGGTTTTTTGAAGCCAAATTTTTTTTTTTTTGAAACCAAATGCAAAAACGGAGACCAGGATGAGTTTGGGGATGAAATTCCATGTCTAAAAATGGTGTTGCTTCCACTTTTTAAAAATCGAGCCTTTTTGGTGCCTGGGGAAGAAAACGCTTGACTCCATGGTCAGGAAAAATGCTGCCCAGGAACCAAAATGTTTTTTGAAGGCAAAAATTTTTTTTGAAACCAAGTGCAAAAACGGAGACCAGGATGAGTTTGGGGATGAAATTCCATGTCTAAAAATGGTGTTGCTTCCACTTTTTAAAAATCAAGCCTTTTTGGTGCCTGGGGAAGAAATCCGGTGACTCCGCGGTCAGGAAAAATACTGCCCAGGAACGAAAATGTTTTTGGAAGCCAATTTTTTTTTTTTGAAACCAAATGCAAAAACGGAGACTGGGATGAGTTTTGGGATGAAATTCCATGTCTAAAAATGGTGTTGCTTCCACTTTTTAAAAATCAAGCCTTTTTTCCCTGGGGAAGAAAATGCCTGACTCCGCGGTCAGGAAAAATGCTGCCCAGGAACCAAAAGGTTTTTTGAACAACTTTTTTTTTTGAAACCAAATACAAAAATGGACACAAGGATGAGTTTCAGGATTAAATTCCATGTCTAAAAATGGTGTTGCGTCCACTTTTTAAAAATCGAGCCTTTTTGGTGCCTGGGGAAGAAAACGCCTGACTCCGTGGTCAGGAAAAATGCTGCCCAGGAACGAAAATGTTTTTGGAAGCCAAATTTTTTTTTGAAACCAAATGCAAAAACGGAGACCAGGATGAGTTTGGGGATGAAATTCCATGTCTAAAAATGGTGTTGCTTCCACTTTTTAAAAATCGAGCCTTTTCGGTGAATGGGGAAGAAAACGCTTGACTCCATGGTCAGGAAAAATGCTGCCCAGGAACCAAAATGTTTTTTCAACAACTTTTTTTTTTGAAACCAAATGCAAAAACGGAGACCAGGATGAGTTTGGGGATGAAATTCCATGTCTAAAAATAGTGTTGCTTCCACTTTTTAAAAATCAAGCCTTTTTTCCCTGGGGAAGAAAATGCCTGACTCCGCGGTCAGGAAAAATGCTGCCCAGGAAGCAAAAGGTTTTTTGAAGCCAAATTTTTTTTTTTTTGAAACCAAATGCAAAAACGGAGACCAGGATGAATTTCGGGATGAAATTCCATGTCTAAAAATGGTGTTGCTTCCACTTTTTAAAAATCGAGCCTATTTTGCCTGGGGAAGGAAATGCCTGTCTCCGCGGTCAGGAAAAATGCTGCCCAGGAACCAAAATGTTTTTTGAAAAACTTTTTTTTTTGAAACCAAATACAAAAACGGAGACCAGGATGAGTTTGGGGATGAAATTCCATGTCTAAAAATGGTGTTGCTTCCACTTTTTAAAAATCAAGCCTTTTTGGTGCCTGGGGAAGAAAACGCATCACGCCGTAGTCAGGAAAAATGCTGCCCAGGAACCAAAATGTTTTTCGAAGCCAATTTGTTTTTTTTTTTTTGAAACCAAATGCAAAAACGGAGACCAGGATGAATTTCGGGATGAAATTCCATGTCTAAAAATGTTGTTGCTTCCACTTTTTAAAAATCGAGCCTTTTTTGCCTGGGGAAGGAAATGCCTGTCTCCGCGGTCAGGAAAAATGCTGCCCAGGAACCAAAATGTTTTTTGAACAACTTTTTTTTTTGAAACCAAATACAAAAATGGACACAAGGATGAGTTTCAGGATGAAATTCCATGTCTAAAAATGGTGTTGCTTCCACTTTTTAAAAATCAAGCCTTTTTGGTGCCTGGGGAAGAAAACGCCTGACTCCGTGGTCAGGAAAAATGCTGCCCAGGAACGAAAATGTTTTTGGAAGCCAAATTTTTTTTTGAAACCAAATGCAAAAACGGAGACCAGGATGAGTTTGGGGATGAAATTCCATGTCTAAAAATGGTGTTGCTTCCACTTTTTAAAAATCAAGCCTTTTCGGTGCCTGGGGAAGAAAACGCCTGACTCCGTGGTCAGGAAAAATGCTGCCCAGGAACCAAAATGTTTTTTGAAGCCAAAAATTTTTTTTGAAACCAAGTGCAAAAACAGAGACCAGGATGAGTTTGGGGATGAAATTCCATGTCTAAAAATGGTGTTGCTTCCACTTTTTAAAAATCAAGCCTTTTTGGTGCCTGGGGAAGAAAACGCCTGACTCCACGGTCAGGAAAAATGCTGCCCAGGAACTAAAACTTTTTTGAAGCCAATTTGTTTTTTTTTTTGAAACCAAATGCAAAAACGGAGACCAGGATGAGTTTGGGGATGAAATTCCATGTCTAAAAATGGTGTTGCTTCCACTTTTTAAAAATCAAGCCTTTTTTGCCTGGGGAAGGAAATGCCTGCCTCCGCGGTCAGGAAAAATGCTGCGCAGGAACCAAAATGTTTTTTGAACAACTTTTTTTTTTGAAACCAAATACAAAAATGGACACAAGGATGAGTTTCAGGATTAAATTCCATGTCTAAAAATGGTGTTGCGTCCACTTTTTAAAAATCAAGCCTTTTTGGTGCCTGGGGAAGAAAACGCCTGACTCCGTGGTCAGGAAAAATACTGCCCAGGAACGAAAATGTTTTTGGAAGCCAAATTTTTTTTTTGAAACCAAATGCAAAAACGGAGACTGGGATGAGTTTCGGGATGAAATTCCATGTCTAAAAATGGTGTTGCTTCCACTTTTTAAAAACCGAGCCTTTTTGGTGCCTGGGGAAGACAACGCCTGACTCCGTGGTCAGGAAAAATGCTGCCCAGGAACGAAAATGTTTTTGGAAGCCAATTTTTTTTTTTGAAACCAAATGCAAAAACGGAGACTGGGATGAGTTTCGGGATGAAATTCCATGTCTAAAAATGGTGTTGCTTCCACTTTTTAAAAATCGAGCCTTTTCGGTGAATGGGGAAGAAAACGCTTGACTCCATGGTCAGGAAAAATGCTGCCCAGGAACCAAAATGTTTTTTGAAGCCAAAAATTTTTTTTGAAACCAAGTGCAAAAACGGAGACCAGGATGAGTTTCGGGATGAAATTCCATGTCTATAAATGGTGTTGCTTCCACTTTTTAAAAATCAAGCCTTTTTGGTGCCTGGGGAAGAAAACGCTTGACTCCATGGTCAGGAAAAATGCTGCCCAGGAACCAAAATGTTTTTTGAAGCCAAATTTTTTTTTTGAAACCAAGTGCAAAAACAGAGACCAGGATGAGTTTTGGGATGAAATTCTATGTCTAAAAATGGTGTTGCTTACACTTTTTAAAAATCGAGCCTTTTTGGTGCCTGGGGAAGGAAACGCTTGACTCCGCAGTCAGGAAAAATGCTGCCCAGGAACGAAAATGTTTTTGGAAGCCAAATTTTTTTTTGAAACCAAATGCAAAAACGGAGACCGGGATGAGTTTGGGGATGAAATTCCATGTCTAAAAATGGTGTTGCTTCCACTTTTTAAAAATCAAGCCTTTTTGGTGCCTGGGGAAGAAAACGCATCACGCCGTAGTCAGGAAAAATGCTGCCCAGGAACCAAAATGTTTTTGAAAGCCAATTTGTTTTTGTTTTTTTGAAACCAAATGCAAAAACGGAGACCAGGATGAGTTTCGGGATGAAATTCCATGTCTAAAAATGGTGTTGCTTCCACTTTTTAAAAATCAAGCCTTTTTGGTGCCTGGGGAAGAAAACGCCTGATTCCGTGGTCAGGAAAAATGCTGCCCAGGAACGAAAATGTTTTTGGAAGCCAAATTTTTTTTTGAAACCAAATGCAAAAACGGAGACCGGGATGAGTTTGGGGATGAAATTCCATGTCTAAAAATGGTGTTGCTTCCACTTTTTAAAAATCAAGCCTTTTTGGTGCCTGGGGAAGAAAACGCATCACGCCGTAGTCAGGAAAAATGCTGCCCAGGAACCAAAATGTTTTTGAAAGCCAATTTGTTTTTGTTTTTTTGAAACCAAATGCAAAAACGGAGACCAGGATGAGTTTCGGGATGAAATTCCATGTCTAAAAATGGTGTTGCTTCCACTTTTTAAAAATCAAGCCTTTTTGGTGCCTGGGGAAGAAAACGCCTGATTCCGTGGTCAGGAAAAATACTGCCCAGGAACGAAAATGTTTTTGGAAGCCAAATTTTTTTTTGAAACCAAATGCAAAAACGGAGACCGGGATGAGTTTGGGGATGAAATTCCATGTCTAAAAATGGTGTTGCTTCCACTTTTTAAAAATCAAGCCTTTTTGGTGCCTGGGGAAGAAAACGCATCACGCCGTAGTCAGGAAAAATGCTGCCCAGGAACCAAAATGTTTTTGAAAGCCAATTTGTTTTTGTTTTTTTGAAACCAAATGCAAAAACGGAGACCAGGATGAGTTTCGGGATGAAATTCCATGTCTAAAAATGGTGTTGCTTCCACTTTTTAAAAATCAAGCCTTTTTGGTGCCTGGGGAAGAAAACGCCTGATTCCGTGGTCAGGAAAAATACTGCCCAGGAACGAAAATGTTTTTGGAAGCCAAATTTTTTTTTTGAAACCAAATGCAAAAACGGAGACTGGGATGAGTTTCGGGATGAAATTCCATGTCTAAAAATGGTGTTGCTTCCACTTTTTAAAAATCAAGCCTTTTTTGTGCCTGGGGAAGAAAACGCCTGACTCCGTGGTCAGGAAAAATACTGCCCAGGAACGAAAATGTTTTTGGAAGCCAAATTTTTTTTTTGAAACCAAATGCAAAAACGGAGACTGGGATGAGTTTCGGGATGAAATTCCATGTCTAAAAATGGTGTTGCTTCCACTTTTTAAAAACCGAGCCTTTTTGGTGCCTGGGGAAGACAACGCCTGACTCCGCGGTCAGGAAAAATGCTGCCCAGGAACGAAAATGTTTTTGGAAGCCAATTTTTTTTTTTGAAACCAAATGCAAAAACGGAGACTGGGATGAGTTTCGGGATGAAATTCCATGTCTAAAAATGGTGTTGCTTCCACTTTTTAAAAATCAAGCCTTTTTGGTGCCTGAGGAAGAAAACGCCAGACTCCGCGGTCAGGAAAAATGCTGCCCAGGAACCAAAATGTTTTTTTAAGAACTTTTTTTTTTGAAACCAAATGCAAAAACGGAGACCAGGATGAGTTTGGGGATGAAATTCCATGTTTAAAAATGGTGTTGCTTCCACTTTTTAAAAATCGAGCCTTTTCGGTGAATGGGGAAGAAAACGCTTGACTCCATGGTCAGGAAAAATGCTGCCCAGGAACCAAAATGTTTTTTGAAGCCAAAAATTTTTTTTGAAACCAAGTGCAAAAACGGAGACCAGGATGAGTTTCGGGATGAAATTCCATGTCTATAAATGGTGTTGCTTCCACTTTTTAAAAATCAAGCCTTTTTGGTGCCTGGGGAAGAAAACGCTTGACTCCATGGTCAGGAAAAATGCTGCCCAGGAACCAAAATGTTTTTTGAAGCCAAAATTTTTTTTTGAAACCAAGTGCAAAAACAGAGACCAGGATGAGTTTTGGGATGAAATTCTATGTCTAAAAATGGTGTTGCTTACACTTTTTAAAAATCGAGCCTTTTTGGTGCCTGGGGAAGGAAACGCTTGACTCCGCAGTCAGGAAAAATGCTGCCCAGGAACGAAAATGTTTTTGGAAGCCAAATTTTTTTTTGAAACCAAATGCAAAAACGGAGACCGGGATGAGTTTGGGGATGAAATTCCATGTCTAAAAATGGTGTTGCTTCCACTTTTTAAAAATCAAGCCTTTTTGGTGCCTGGGGAAGAAAACGCATCACGCCGTAGTCAGGAAAAATGGTGCCCAGGAACCAAAATGTTTTTTTAAGAACTTTTTTTTTTGAAACCAAATGCAAAAACGGAGACCAGGATGAGTTTGGGGATGAAATTCCATGTCTAAAAATGGTGTTGCTTCCACTTTTTAAAAATCGAGCCTTTTCGGTGAATGGGGAAGAAAACGCTTGACTCCATGGTCAGGAAAAATGCTGCCCAGGAACCAAAATGTTTTTGAAAGCCAATTTGTTTTTGTTTTTTTGAAACCAAATGCAAAAACGGAGACCAGGATGAGTTTGGGGATGAAATTCCATGTCTAAAAATGGTGTTGCTTCCACTTTTTAAAAATCAAGCCTTTTCGGTGAATGGGGAAGAAAACGCTTGACTCCATGGTCAGGAAAAATGCTGCCCAGGAACCAAAATGTTTTTTGAAGCCAAAAATTTTTTTTGAAACCAAGTGCAAAAACGGAGACCAGGATGAGTTTCGGGATGAAATTCCATGTCTATAAATGGTGTTGCTTCCACTTTTTAAAAATCAAGCCTTTTTGGTGCCTGGGGAAGAAAACGCTTGACTCCATGGTCAGGAAAAATGCTGCCCAGGAACCAAAATGTTTTTTGAAGCCAAATTTTTTTTTTGAAACCAAGTGCAAAAACAGAGACCGGGATGAGTTTGGGGATGAAATTCCATGTCTAAAAATGGTGTTGCTTCCACTTTTTAAAAATCAAGCCTTTTTGGTGCCTGGGGAAGAAAACGCATCACGCCGTAGTCAGGAAAAATGCTGCCCAGGAACCAAAATGTTTTTGAAAGCCAATTTGTTTTTTTTTTTTTTGAAACCAAATGCAAAAACGGAGACCAGGATGAGTTTCGGGATGAAATTCCATGTCTAAAAATGGTGTTGCTTCCACTTTTTAAAAATCAAGCCTTTTTGGTGCCTGGGGAAGAAAACGCCTGACTCCGTGGTCAGGAAAAATACTGCCCAGGAACGAAAATGTTTTTGGAAGCCAAATTTTTTTTTTGAAACCAAATGCAAAAACGGAGACTGGGATGAGTTTCGGGATGAAATTCCATGTCTAAAAATGGTGTTGCTTCCACTTTTTAAAAATCAAGCCTTTTTTGTGCCTGGGGAAGAAAACGCTTGACTCCATGGTCAGGAAAAATGCTGCCCAGGAACCAAAATGTTTTTGGAAGCCAATTTTTTTTTTTTTTTGAAACCAAATGCAAAAACGGAGACTGGGATGAGTTTCGGGATGAAATTCCATGTCTAAAAATGGTGTTGCTTCCACTTTTTAAAAATCAAGCCTTTTTGGTGCCTGAGGAAGAAAACGCCTGACTCCGTGGTCAGGAAAAATGCTGCCCAGGAACGAAAATGTTTTTGGAAGCCAATTTTTTTTTTTGAAACCAAATGCAAAAACGGAGACTGGGATGAGTTTCGGGATGAAATTCCATGTCTAAAAATGGTGTTGCTTCCACTTTTTAAAAATCAAGCCTTTTTGGTGCCTGAGGAAGAAAACGCCTGACTCCGCAGTGAGGAAAAATGCTGCCCAGGAACCAAAATGTTTTTTTAAGAACTTTTTTTTTTGAAACCAAATGCAAAAACGGAGACCAGGATGAGTTTGGGGATGAAATTCCATGTCTAAAAATGGTGTTGCTTCCACTTTTTAAAAATCGAGCCTTTTCGGTGAATGGGGAAGAAAACGCTTGACTCCATGGTCAGGAAAAATGCTGCCCAGGAACCAAAATGTTTTTTGAAGCCAAAAAATTTTTTTTAAACCAAGTGCAAAAACGGAGACCAGGATGAGTTTCGGGATGAAATTCCATGTCTATAAATGGTGTTGCTTCCACTTTTTAAAAATCAAGCCTTTTTGGTGCCTGGGGAAGAAAACGCTTGACTCCATGGTCAGGAAAAATGCTGCCCAGGAACCAAAATGTTTTTTGAAGCCAAAAATTTTTTTTGAAACCAAATGCAAAAACAGAGACCAGGATGAGTTTTGGGATGAAATTCTATGTCTAAAAATGGTGTTGCTTCCACTTTTTAAAAATGAAGCCTTTTTGGTGCCTGGGGAAGAAAACGCATCACGCCGTAGTCAGGAAAAATGCTGCCCAGGAACCAAAATGTTTTTGAAAGCCAATTTGTTTTTGTTTTTTTGAAACCAAATGCAAAAACGGAGACCAGGATGAGTTTCGGGATGAAATTCCATGTCTAAAAATGGTGTTGCTTCCACTTTTTAAAAATCAAGCCTTTTTGGTGCCTGGGGAAGAAAACGCCTGATTCCGTGGTCAGGAAAAATACTGCCCAGGAACGAAAATGTTTTTGGAAGCCAAATTTTTTTTTGAAACCAAATGCAAAAACGGAGACCGGGATGAGTTTGGGGATGAAATTCCATGTCTAAAAATGGTGTTGCTTCCACTTTTTAAAAATCAAGCCTTTTTGGTGCCTGGGGAAGAAAACGCATCACGCCGTAGTCAGGAAAAATGCTGCCCAGGAACCAAAATGTTT
This sequence comes from Pantherophis vulpinus, assembly GCA_037215915.1. Lineage (NCBI taxonomy): Eukaryota > Metazoa > Chordata > Lepidosauria > Squamata > Colubridae > Pantherophis > Pantherophis vulpinus. Next base: position 1,707,671 of record JAXLNS010000018.1, on the reverse strand, counting down.
TTGAAAGCCAATTTGTTTTTGTTTTTTTGAAACCAAATGCAAAAACGGAGACCAGGATGAGTTTCGGGATGAAATTCCATGTCTAAAAATGGTGTTGCTTCCACTTTTTAAAAATCAAGCCTTTTTGGTGCCTGGGGAAGAAAACGCCTGATTCCGTGGTCAGGAAAAATACTGCCCAGGAACGAAAATGTTTTTGGAAGCCAAATTTTTTTTTTGAAACCAAATGCAAAAACGGAGACTGGGATGAGTTTCGGGATGAAATTCCATGTCTAAAAATGGTGTTGCTTCCACTTTTTAAAAATCAAGCCTTTTTTGTGCCTGGGGAAGAAAACGCCTGACTCCGTGGTCAGGAAAAATACTGCCCAGGAACGAAAATGTTTTTGGAAGCCAAATTTTTTTTTTGAAACCAAATGCAAAAACGGAGACTGGGATGAGTTTCGGGATGAAATTCCATGTCTAAAAATGGTGTTGCTTCCACTTTTTAAAAACCGAGCCTTTTTGGTGCCTGGGGAAGACAACGCCTGACTCCGCGGTCAGGAAAAATGCTGCCCAGGAACGAAAATGTTTTTGGAAGCCAATTTTTTTTTTTGAAACCAAATGCAAAAACGGAGACTGGGATGAGTTTCGGGATGAAATTCCATGTCTAAAAATGGTGTTGCTTCCACTTTTTAAAAATCAAGCCTTTTTGGTGCCTGAGGAAGAAAACGCCAGACTCCGCGGTCAGGAAAAATGCTGCCCAGGAACCAAAATGTTTTTTTAAGAACTTTTTTTTTTGAAACCAAATGCAAAAACGGAGACCAGGATGAGTTTGGGGATGAAATTCCATGTTTAAAAATGGTGTTGCTTCCACTTTTTAAAAATCGAGCCTTTTCGGTGAATGGGGAAGAAAACGCTTGACTCCATGGTCAGGAAAAATGCTGCCCAGGAACCAAAATGTTTTTTGAAGCCAAAAATTTTTTTTGAAACCAAGTGCAAAAACGGAGACCAGGATGAGTTTCGGGATGAAATTCCATGTCTATAAATGGTGTTGCTTCCACTTTTTAAAAATCAAGCCTTTTTGGTGCCTGGGGAAGAAAACGCTTGACTCCATGGTCAGGAAAAATGCTGCCCAGGAACCAAAATGTTTTTTGAAGCCAAAATTTTTTTTTGAAACCAAGTGCAAAAACAGAGACCAGGATGAGTTTTGGGATGAAATTCTATGTCTAAAAATGGTGTTGCTTACACTTTTTAAAAATCGAGCCTTTTTGGTGCCTGGGGAAGGAAACGCTTGACTCCGCAGTCAGGAAAAATGCTGCCCAGGAACGAAAATGTTTTTGGAAGCCAAATTTTTTTTTGAAACCAAATGCAAAAACGGAGACCGGGATGAGTTTGGGGATGAAATTCCATGTCTAAAAATGGTGTTGCTTCCACTTTTTAAAAATCAAGCCTTTTTGGTGCCTGGGGAAGAAAACGCATCACGCCGTAGTCAGGAAAAATGGTGCCCAGGAACCAAAATGTTTTTTTAAGAACTTTTTTTTTTGAAACCAAATGCAAAAACGGAGACCAGGATGAGTTTGGGGATGAAATTCCATGTCTAAAAATGGTGTTGCTTCCACTTTTTAAAAATCGAGCCTTTTCGGTGAATGGGGAAGAAAACGCTTGACTCCATGGTCAGGAAAAATGCTGCCCAGGAACCAAAATGTTTTTGAAAGCCAATTTGTTTTTGTTTTTTTGAAACCAAATGCAAAAACGGAGACCAGGATGAGTTTGGGGATGAAATTCCATGTCTAAAAATGGTGTTGCTTCCACTTTTTAAAAATCAAGCCTTTTCGGTGAATGGGGAAGAAAACGCTTGACTCCATGGTCAGGAAAAATGCTGCCCAGGAACCAAAATGTTTTTTGAAGCCAAAAATTTTTTTTGAAACCAAGTGCAAAAACGGAGACCAGGATGAGTTTCGGGATGAAATTCCATGTCTATAAATGGTGTTGCTTCCACTTTTTAAAAATCAAGCCTTTTTGGTGCCTGGGGAAGAAAACGCTTGACTCCATGGTCAGGAAAAATGCTGCCCAGGAACCAAAATGTTTTTTGAAGCCAAATTTTTTTTTTGAAACCAAGTGCAAAAACAGAGACCGGGATGAGTTTGGGGATGAAATTCCATGTCTAAAAATGGTGTTGCTTCCACTTTTTAAAAATCAAGCCTTTTTGGTGCCTGGGGAAGAAAACGCATCACGCCGTAGTCAGGAAAAATGCTGCCCAGGAACCAAAATGTTTTTGAAAGCCAATTTGTTTTTTTTTTTTTTGAAACCAAATGCAAAAACGGAGACCAGGATGAGTTTCGGGATGAAATTCCATGTCTAAAAATGGTGTTGCTTCCACTTTTTAAAAATCAAGCCTTTTTGGTGCCTGGGGAAGAAAACGCCTGACTCCGTGGTCAGGAAAAATACTGCCCAGGAACGAAAATGTTTTTGGAAGCCAAATTTTTTTTTTGAAACCAAATGCAAAAACGGAGACTGGGATGAGTTTCGGGATGAAATTCCATGTCTAAAAATGGTGTTGCTTCCACTTTTTAAAAATCAAGCCTTTTTTGTGCCTGGGGAAGAAAACGCTTGACTCCATGGTCAGGAAAAATGCTGCCCAGGAACCAAAATGTTTTTGGAAGCCAATTTTTTTTTTTTTTTGAAACCAAATGCAAAAACGGAGACTGGGATGAGTTTCGGGATGAAATTCCATGTCTAAAAATGGTGTTGCTTCCACTTTTTAAAAATCAAGCCTTTTTGGTGCCTGAGGAAGAAAACGCCTGACTCCGTGGTCAGGAAAAATGCTGCCCAGGAACGAAAATGTTTTTGGAAGCCAATTTTTTTTTTTGAAACCAAATGCAAAAACGGAGACTGGGATGAGTTTCGGGATGAAATTCCATGTCTAAAAATGGTGTTGCTTCCACTTTTTAAAAATCAAGCCTTTTTGGTGCCTGAGGAAGAAAACGCCTGACTCCGCAGTGAGGAAAAATGCTGCCCAGGAACCAAAATGTTTTTTTAAGAACTTTTTTTTTTGAAACCAAATGCAAAAACGGAGACCAGGATGAGTTTGGGGATGAAATTCCATGTCTAAAAATGGTGTTGCTTCCACTTTTTAAAAATCGAGCCTTTTCGGTGAATGGGGAAGAAAACGCTTGACTCCATGGTCAGGAAAAATGCTGCCCAGGAACCAAAATGTTTTTTGAAGCCAAAAAATTTTTTTTAAACCAAGTGCAAAAACGGAGACCAGGATGAGTTTCGGGATGAAATTCCATGTCTATAAATGGTGTTGCTTCCACTTTTTAAAAATCAAGCCTTTTTGGTGCCTGGGGAAGAAAACGCTTGACTCCATGGTCAGGAAAAATGCTGCCCAGGAACCAAAATGTTTTTTGAAGCCAAAAATTTTTTTTGAAACCAAATGCAAAAACAGAGACCAGGATGAGTTTTGGGATGAAATTCTATGTCTAAAAATGGTGTTGCTTCCACTTTTTAAAAATGAAGCCTTTTTGGTGCCTGGGGAAGAAAACGCATCACGCCGTAGTCAGGAAAAATGCTGCCCAGGAACCAAAATGTTTTTGAAAGCCAATTTGTTTTTGTTTTTTTTGAAACCAAAGGCAAAAACGGAGACCAGGATGAATTTCGGGATGAAATTCCATGTCTAAAAATGTTGTTGCTTCCACTTTTTAAAAATCGAGCCTTTTTTGCCTGGGGAAGGAAATGCCTGTCTCCGCGGTCAGGAAAAATGCTGCCCAGGAACCAAAATGTTTTTTGAAGCCAAAAATTTTTTTTGAAACCAAGTGCAAAAACGGTGACCAGGATGAGTTTGGGGATGAAATTCCATGTCTAAAAATGGTGTTGCTTCCACTTTTTAAAAATCAAGCCTTTTTGGTGCCTGGGGAAGAAATCCGGTGACTCCGCGGTCAGGAAAAATACTGCCCAGGAACGAAAATGTTTTTGGAAGCCAATTTTTTTTTTTTGAAACCAAATGCAAAAACGGAGACTGGGATGAGTTTTGGGATGAAATTCCATGTCTAAAAATGGTGTTGCTTCCACTTTTTAAAAATCAAGCCTTTTTGGTGCCTGAGGAAGAAAACGCCTGACTCCGCAGTGAGGAAAAATGCTGCCCAGGAACCAAAAGGTTTTTTGAACAACTTTTTTTTTTGAAACCAAATACAAAAATGGACACAAGGATGAGTTTCAGGATTAAATTCCATGTCTAAAAATGGTGTTGCGTCCACTTTTTAAAAATCGAGCCTTTTTGGTGCCTGGGGAAGAAAACGCCTGACTCCATCGTCAGGAAAAATGCTGCCCAGGAACCAAAATGTTTTTTGAACAACTTTTTTTTTTGAAACCAAATACAAAAATGGACACAAGGATGAGTTTCAGGATTAAATTCCATGTCTAAAAATGGTGTTGCGTCCACTTTTTAAAAATCGAGCCTTTTTGGTGCCTGTGGAAGAAAACGCTTGACTCCATGGTCAGGAAAAATGCTGCCCAGGAACCAAAATGTTTTTTGAAGCCAAAAAATTTTTTTGAAACCAAGTGCAAAAACGGAGACCAGGATGAGTTTGGGGATGAAATTCCATGTCTAAAAATGGTGTTGCTTCCACTTTTTAAAAATCAAGCCTTTTTGGTGCCTGGGGAAGAAAAGGCCTGACTCCGTGGTCAGGAAAAATACTGCCCAGGAACGAAAATGTTTTTGGAAGCCAAATTTTTTTTTGAAACCAAATGCAAAAACTGAGACCAGGATGAGTTTGGGGATGAAATTCCATGTCTAAAAATGGTGTTGCTTCCACTTTTTAAAAATCAAGCCTTTTTGGTGCCTGAGGAAGAAAACGCCAGACTCCGCGGTCAGGAAAAATGCTGCCCAGGAACCAAAATGTTTTTTGAAAAACTTTTTTTTTTGAAACCAAATACAAAAATGGACACAAGGATGAGTTTCAGGATTAAATTCCATGTCTAAAAATGGTGTTGCGTCCACTTTTTAAAAATCGAGCCTTTTTGGTGCCTGGGGAAGAAAACGCCTGACTCCGTGGTCAGGAAAAATGCTGCCCAGGAACGAAAATGTTTTTGGAAGCCAAAAAATTTTTTTGAAACCAAATGCAAAAACGGAGACCAGGATGAGTTTCGGGATGAAATTCCATGTCTATAAATGGTGTTGCTTCCACTTTTTAAAAATCAAGCCTTTTTGGTGCCTGGGGAAGAAAACGCCTGACTCCGTAGTCAGGAAAAATGCTGCCCAGGAACCAAAATGTTTTTTAAAGCCAATTTTTTTTTTTTTTTGAAACCAAATGCAAAAACGGAGACCAGGATGAATTTCGGGATGAAATTCCATGTCTAAAAATGGTGTTGCTTCCACTTTTTAAAAATCAAGCCTTTTTGGAGCCTGGGGAAGAAATCCGGTGACTCCGCGGTCAGGAAAAATACTGCCCAGGAACGAAAATGTTTTTGGAAGCCAATTTTTTTTTTTGAAACCAAATGCAAAAACGGAGACTGGGATGAGTTTCGGGATGAAATTCCATGTCTAAAAATGGTGTTGCTTCCACTTTTTAAAAATCAAGCCTTTTTGGTGCCTGAGGAAGAAAACGCCTGACTCCGCAGTGAGGAAAAATGCTGCCCAGGAACCAAAATGTTTTTTTAAGAAGTTTTTTTTTTGAAACCAAATGCAAAAACGGAGACCAGGATGAGTTTGGGGATGAAATTCCATGTCTAAAAATGGTGTTGCTTCCACTTTTTAAAAATCAAGCCTTTTTTCCCTGGGGAAGAAAATGCCTGACTCTGCGGTCAGGAAAAATGCTGCCCAGGAAGCAAAAGGTTTTTTGAAGCCAATTTTTTTTTTTTTTTGAAACCAAATGCAAAAACGGAGACCAGGATGAATTTCGGGATGAAATTCCATGTCTAAAAATGGTGTTGCTTCCACTTTTTAAAAATCGAGCCTATTTTGCCTGGGGAAGGAAATGCCTGTCTCCGCGGTCAGGAAAAATGCTGCCCAGGAACCAAAATGTTTTTTGAAAAACTTTTTTTTTTGAAACCAAATACAAAAATGGACACAAGGATGAGTTTCAGGATTAAATTCCATGTCTAAAAATGGTGTTGCGTCCACTTTTTAAAAATCGAGCCTTTTTGGTGCCTGGGGAAGAAAACGCCTGACTCCGTGGTCAGGAAAAATGCTGCCCAGGAACGAAAATGTTTTTGGAAGCCAAATTTTTTTTTGAAACCAAATGCAAAAACGGAGACCAGGATGAGTTTCGGGATGAAATTCCATGTCTAAAAATGGTGTTGCTTCCACTTTTTAAAAATCGAGCCTTTTCGGTGAATGGGGAAGAAAACGCTTGACTCCATGGTCAGGAAAAATGCTGCCCAGGAACGAAAATGTTTTTTGAAGCCAAAAATTTTTTTTGAAACCAAGTGCAAAAACGGAGACCAGGATGAGTTTCGGGATGAAATTCCATGTCTATAAATGGTGTTGCTTCCACTTTTTAAAAATCAAGCCTTTTTGGTGCCTGGGGAAGAAAACGCTTGACTCCATGGTCAGGAAAAATGCTGCCCAGGAACCAAAATGTTTTTTGAAGCCAAAAATTTTTTTTGAAACCAAGTGCAAAAACAGAGACCAGGATGAGTTTTGGGATGAAATTCTATATCTAAAAATGGTGTTGCTTCCACTTTTTAAAAATCGAGCCTTTTTGGTGCCTGGGGAAGAAAACGCCTGACTCCGTGGTCAGGAAAAATGCTGCCCAGGAACGAAAATGTTTTGGGAAGCCAAATTTTTTTTTGAAACCAAATGCAAAAACGGAGACCGGGATGAGTTTGGGGATGAAATTCCATGTCTAAAAATGGTTTTGCTTCCACTTTTTAAAAATCAAGCCTTTTTGGTGCCTGGGGGAAGAAAACGCCTGACTCCATGGTCAGGAAAAATGCTGCCCAGGAACGAAAATGTTTTTGGAAGCCAAATTTTTTTTTGAAACCAAATGCAAAAACGGAGACCAGGATGAGTTTGGGGATGAAATTTCATGTCTAAAAATGGTGTTGCTTCCACTTTTTAAAAATCAAGCCTTTTTGGTGCCTGGGGAAGAAAACGCATCACGCCGTAGTCAGGAAAAATGCTGCCCAGGAACCAAAATGTTTTTTGAAGCCAATTTGTTTTTTTTTTTTTTGAAACCAAATGCAAAAACGGAGACCAGGATGAATTTCGGGATGAAATTCCATGTCTAAAAATGTTGTTGCTTCCACTTTTTAAAAATCGAGCCTTTTTTGCCTGGGGAAGGAAATGCCTGTCTCCGCGGTCAGGAAAAATGCTGCCCAGGAACCAAAATGTTTTTTGAACAACTTTTTTTTTTGAAACCAAATACAAAAATGGACACAAGGATGAGTTTCAGGATTAAATTCCATGTCTAAAAATGGTGTTGCGTCCACTTTTTAAAAATCGAGCCTTTTTGGTGGCTGGGGAAGAATACGCCTGACTCCGTGGTCAGGAAAAATGCTGCCCAGGAACGAAAATGTTTTTGGAAGCCAAATTTTTTTTTGAAACCAAATGCAAAAACGGAGACCAGGATGAGTTTGGGGATGAAATTCCATGTCTAAAAATGGTGTTGCTTCCACTTTTTAAAAATCGAGCCTTTTTGGTGCCTGGGGAAGAAAACGCTTGACTCCATGGTCAGGAAAAATGCTGCCCAGGAACCAAAATGTTTTTGGAAGCCAATTTTTTTTTTTTTGAAACCAAATGCAAAAACGGAGACTGGGATGAGTTTCGGGATGAAATTCCATGTCTAAAAATGGTGTTGCTTCCACTTTTTAAAAACCGAGCCTTTTTGGTGCCTGGGGAAGACAACGCCTGACTCCGTGGTCAGGAAAAATGCTGCCCAGGAACGAAAATGTTTTTGGAAGCCAATTTTTTTTTTTGAAACCAAATGCAAAAACGGAGACTGGGATGAGTTTCGGGATGAAATTCCATGTCTAAAAATGGTGTTGCTTCCACTTTTTAAAAATCAAGCCTTTTTGGTGCCTGAGGAAGAAAACGCCAGACTCCGCGGTCAGGAAAAATGCTGCCCAGGAACCAAAATGTTTTTTTAAGAACTTTTTTTTTTGAAACCAAATGCAAAAACGGAGACCAGGATGAGTTTGGGGATGAAATTCCATGTTTAAAAATGGTGTTGCTTCCACTTTTTAAAAATCGAGCCTTTTCGGTGAATGGGGAAGAAAACGCTTGACTCCATGGTCAGGAAAAATGCTGCCCAGGAACCAAAATGTTTTTTGAAGCCAAAAATTTTTTTTGAAACCAAGTGCAAAAACGGAGACCAGGATGAGTTTCGGGATGAAATTCCATGTCTATAAATGGTGTTGCTTCCACTTTTTAAAAATCAAGCCTTTTTGGTGCCTGGGGAAGAAAACGCTTGACTCCATGGTCAGGAAAAATGCTGCCCAGGAACCAAAATGTTTTTTGAAGCCAAAATTTTTTTTTGAAACCAAGTGCAAAAACAGAGACCAGGATGAGTTTTGGGATGAAATTCTATGTCTAAAAATGGTGTTGCTTACACTTTTTAAAAATCGAGCCTTTTTGGTGCCTGGGGAAGGAAACGCTTGACTCCGCAGTCAGGAAAAATGCTGCCCAGGAACGAAAATGTTTTTGGAAGCCAAATTTTTTTTTGAAACCAAATGCAAAAACGGAGACCGGGATGAGTTTGGGGATGAAATTCCATGTCTAAAAATGGTGTTGCTTCCACTTTTTAAAAATCAAGCCTTTTTGGTGCCTGGGGAAGAAAACGCATCACGCCGTAGTCAGGAAAAATGGTGCCCAGGAACCAAAATGTTTTTTTAAGAACTTTTTTTTTTGAAACCAAATGCAAAAACGGAGACCAGGATGAGTTTGGGGATGAAATTCCATGTCTAAAAATGGTGTTGCTTCCACTTTTTAAAAATCGAGCCTTTTCGGTGAATGGGGAAGAAAACGCTTGACTCCATGGTCAGGAAAAATGCTGCCCAGGAACCAAAATGTTTTTGAAAGCCAATTTGTTTTTGTTTTTTTGAAACCAAATGCAAAAACGGAGACCAGGATGAGTTTGGGGATGAAATTCCATGTCTAAAAATGGTGTTGCTTCCACTTTTTAAAAATCAAGCCTTTTCGGTGAATGGGGAAGAAAACGCTTGACTCCATGGTCAGGAAAAATGCTGCCCAGGAACCAAAATGTTTTTTGAAGCCAAAAATTTTTTTTGAAACCAAGTGCAAAAACGGAGACCAGGATGAGTTTCGGGATGAAATTCCATGTCTATAAATGGTGTTGCTTCCACTTTTTAAAAATCAAGCCTTTTTGGTGCCTGGGGAAGAAAACGCTTGACTCCATGGTCAGGAAAAATGCTGCCCAGGAACCAAAATGTTTTTTGAAGCCAAATTTTTTTTTTGAAACCAAGTGCAAAAACAGAGACCGGGATGAGTTTGGGGATGAAATTCCATGTCTAAAAATGGTGTTGCTTCCACTTTTTAAAAATCAAGCCTTTTTGGTGCCTGGGGAAGAAAACGCATCACGCCGTAGTCAGGAAAAATGCTGCCCAGGAACCAAAATGTTTTTGAAAGCCAATTTGTTTTTTTTTTTTTTGAAACCAAATGCAAAAACGGAGACCAGGATGAGTTTCGGGATGAAATTCCATGTCTAAAAATGGTGTTGCTTCCACTTTTTAAAAATCAAGCCTTTTTGGTGCCTGGGGAAGAAAACGTCTGACTCCGTGGTCAGGAAAAATACTGCCCAGGAACGAAAATGTTTTTGGAAGCCAAATTTTTTTTTTGAAACCAAATGCAAAAACGGAGACTGGGATGAGTTTCGGGATGAAATTCCATGTCTAAAAATGGTGTTGCTTCCACTTTTTAAAAATCAAGCCTTTTTTGTGCCTGGGGAAGAAAACGCTTGACTCCATGGTCAGGAAAAATGCTGCCCAGGAACCAAAATGTTTTTGGAAGCCAATTTTTTTTTTTTTTTTTAAACCAAATGCAAAAACGGAGACTGGGATGAGTTTCGGGATGAAATTCCATGTCTAAAAATGGTGTTGCTTCCACTTTTTAAAAATCAAGCCTTTTTGGTGCCTGAGGAAGAAAACGCCTGACTCCGTGGTCAGGAAAAATGCTGCCCAGGAACGAAAATGTTTTTGGAAGCCAATTTTTTTTTTTGAAACCAAATGCAAAAACGGAGACTGGGATGAGTTTCGGGATGAAATTCCATGTCTAAAAATGGTGTTGCTTCCACTTTTTAAAAATCAAGCCTTTTTGGTGCCTGAGGAAGAAAACGCCTGACTCCGCAGTGAGGAAAAATGCTGCCCAGGAACCAAAATGTTTTTTTAAGAACTTTTTTTTTTGAAACCAAATGCAAAAACGGAGACCAGGATGAGTTTGGGGATGAAATTCCATGTCTAAAAATGGTGTTGCTTCCACTTTTTAAAAATCGAGCCTTTTCGGTGAATGGGGAAGAAAACGCTTGACTCCATGGTCAGGAAAAATGCTGCCCAGGAACCAAAATGTTTTTTGAAGCCAAAAAATTTTTTTTAAACCAAGTGCAAAAACGGAGACCAGGATGAGTTTCGGGATGAAATTCCATGTCTATAAATGGTGTTGCTTCCACTTTTTAAAAATCAAGCCTTTTTGGTGCCTGGGGAAGAAAACGCTTGACTCCATGGTCAGGAAAAATGCTGCCCAGGAACCAAAATGTTTTTTGAAGCCAAAAATTTTTTTTGAAACCAAATGCAAAAATAGAGACCAGGATGAGTTTTGGGATGAAATTCTATGTCTAAAAATGGTGTTGCTTCCACTTTTTAAAAATGAAGCCTTTTTGGTGCCTGGGGAAGAAAACGCATCACGCCGTAGTCAGGAAAAATGCTGCCCAGGAACCAAAATGTTTTTGAAAGCCAATTTGTTTTTGTTTTTTTTGAAACCAAAGGCAAAAACGGAGACCAGGATGAATTTCGGGATGAAATTCCATGTCTAAAAATGTTGTTGCTTCCACTTTTTAAAAATCGAGCCTTTTTTGCCTGGGGAAGGAAATGCCTGTCTCCGCGGTCAGGAAAAATGCTGCCCAGGAACCAAAATGTTTTTTGAAGCCAAAAATTTTTTTTGAAACCAAGTGCAAAAACGGTGACCAGGATGAGTTTGGGGATGAAATTCCATGTCTAAAAATGGTGTTGCTTCCACTTTTTAAAAATCAAGCCTTTTTGGTGCCTGGGGAAGAAATCCGGTGACTCCGCGGTCAGGAAAAATACTGCCCAGGAACGAAAATGTTTTTGGAAGCCAATTTTTTTTTTTTGAAACCAAATGCAAAAACGGAGACTGGGATGAGTTTTGGGATGAAATTCCATGTCTAAAAATGGTGTTGCTTCCACTTTTTAAAAATCAAGCCTTTTTGGTGCCTGAGGAAGAAAACGCCTGACTCCGCAGTGAGGAAAAATGCTGCCCAGGAACCAAAAGGTTTTTTGAACAACTTTTTTTTTTGAAACCAAATACAAAAATGGACACAAGGATGAGTTTCAGGATTAAATTCCATGTCTAAAAATGGTGTTGCGTCCACTTTTTAAAAATCGAGCCTTTTTGGTGCCTGGGGAAGAAAACGCCTGACTCCATCGTCAGGAAAAATGCTGCCCAGGAACCAAAATGTTTTTTGAACAACTTTTTTTTTTGAAACCAAATACAAAAATGGACACAAGGATGAGTTTCAGGATTAAATTCCATGTCTAAAAATGGTGTTGCGTCCACTTTTTAAAAATCGAGCCTTTTTGGTGCCTGTGGAAGAAAACGCTTGACTCCATGGTCAGGAAAAATGCTGCCCAGGAACCAAAATGTTTTTTGAAGCCAAAAAATTTTTTTGAAACCAAGTGCAAAAACGGAGACCAGGATGAGTTTGGGGATGAAATTCCATGTCTAAAAATGGTGTTGCTTCCACTTTTTAAAAATCAAGCCTTTTTGGTGCCTGGGGAAGAAAAGGCCTGACTCCGTGGTCAGGAAAAATACTGCCCAGGAACGAAAATGTTTTTGGAAGCCAAATTTTTTTTTGAAACCAAATGCAAAAACTGAGACCAGGATGAGTTTGGGGATGAAATTCCATGTCTAAAAATGGTGTTGCTTCCACTTTTTAAAAATCAAGCCTTTTTGGTGCCTGAGGAAGAAAACGCCAGACTCCGCGGTCAGGAAAAATGCTGCCCAGGAACCAAAATGTTTTTTGAAAAACTTTTTTTTTTGAAACCAAATACAAAAATGGACACAAGGATGAGTTTCAGGATTAAATTCCATGTCTAAAAATGGTGTTGCGTCCACTTTTTAAAAATCGAGCCTTTTTGGTGCCTGGGGAAGAAAACGCCTGACTCCGTGGTCAGGAAAAATGCTGCCCAGGAACGAAAATGTTTTTGGAAGCCAAAAAATTTTTTTGAAACCAAATGCAAAAACGGAGACCAGGATGAGTTTCGGGATGAAATTCCATGTCTATAAATGGTGTTGCTTCCACTTTTTAAAAATCAAGCCTTTTTGGTGCCTGGGGAAGAAAACGCCTGACTCCGTAGTCAGGAAAAATGCTGCCCAGGAACCAAAATGTTTTTTAAAGCCAATTTTTTTTTTTTTTTGAAACCAAATGCAAAAACGGAGACCAGGATGAATTTCGGGATGAAATTCCATGTCTAAAAATGGTGTTGCTTCCACTTTTTAAAAATCAAGCCTTTTTGGAGCCTGGGGAAGAAATCCGGTGACTCCGCGGTCAGGAAAAATACTGCCCAGGAACGAAAATGTTTTTGGAAGCCAATTTTTTTTTTTGAAACCAAATGCAAAAACGGAGACTGGGATGAGTTTCGGGATGAAATTCCATGTCTAAAAATGGTGTTGCTTCCACTTTTTAAAAATCAAGCCTTTTTGGTGCCTGAGGAAGAAAACGCCTGACTCCGCAGTGAGGAAAAATGCTGCCCAGGAACCAAAATGTTTTTTTAAGAAGTTTTTTTTTTGAAACCAAATGCAAAAACGGAGACCAGGATGAGTTTGGGGATGAAATTCCATGTCTAAAAATGGTGTTGCTTCCACTTTTTAAAAATCAAGCCTTTTTTCCCTGGGGAAGAAAATGCCTGACTCTGCGGTCAGGAAAAATGCTGCCCAGGAAGCAAAAGGTTTTTTGAAGCCAATTTTTTTTTTTTTTTGAAACCAAATGCAAAAACGGAGACCAGGATGAATTTCGGGATGAAATTCCATGTCTAAAAATGGTGTTGCTTCCACTTTTTAAAAATCGAGCCTATTTTGCCTGGGGAAGGAAATGCCTGTCTCCGCGGTCAGGAAAAATGCTGCCCAGGAACCAAAATGTTTTTTGAAAAACTTTTTTTTTTGAAACCAAATACAAAAATGGACACAAGGATGAGTTTCAGGATTAAATTCCATGTCTAAAAATGGTGTTGCGTCCACTTTTTAAAAATCGAGCCTTTTTGGTGCCTGGGGAAGAAAACGCCTGACTCCGTGGTCAGGAAAAATGCTGCCCAGGAACGAAAATGTTTTTGGAAGCCAAATTTTTTTTTGAAACCAAATGCAAAAACGGAGACCAGGATGAGTTTCGGGATGAAATTCCATGTCTAAAAATGGTGTTGCTTCCACTTTTTAAAAATCGAGCCTTTTCGGTGAATGGGGAAGAAAACGCTTGACTCCATGGTCAGGAAAAATGCTGCCCAGGAACGAAAATGTTTTTTGAAGCCAAAAATTTTTTTTGAAACCAAGTGCAAAAACGGAGACCAGGATGAGTTTCGGGATGAAATTCCATGTCTATAAATGGTGTTGCTTCCACTTTTTAAAAATCAAGCCTTTTTGGTGCCTGGGGAAGAAAACGCTTGACTCCATGGTCAGGAAAAATGCTGCCCAGGAACCAAAATGTTTTTTGAAGCCAAAAATTTTTTTTGAAACCAAGTGCAAAAACAGAGACCAGGATGAGTTTTGGGATGAAATTCTATATCTAAAAATGGTGTTGCTTCCACTTTTTAAAAATCGAGCCTTTTTGGTGCCTGGGGAAGAAAACGCCTGACTCCGTGGTCAGGAAAAATGCTGCCCAGGAACGAAAATGTTTTGGGAAGCCAAATTTTTTTTTGAAACCAAATGCAAAAACGGAGACCAGGATGAGTTTGGGGATGAAATTTCATGTCTAAAAATGGTGTTGCTTCCACTTTTTAAAAATCAAGCCTTTTTGGTGCCTGGGGAAGAAAACGCATCACGCCGTAGTCAGGAAAAATGCTGCCCAGGAACCAAAATGTTTTTTGAAGCCAATTTGTTTTTTTTTTTTTTGAAACCAAATGCAAAAACGGAGACCAGGATGAATTTCGGGATGAAATTCCATGTCTAAAAATGTTGTTGCTTCCACTTTTTAAAAATCGAGCCTTTTTTGCCTGGGGAAGGAAATGCCTGTCTCCGCGGTCAGGAAAAATGCTGCCCAGGAACCAAAATGTTTTTTGAACAACTTTTTTTTTTGAAACCAAATACAAAAATGGACACAAGGATGAGTTTCAGGATTAAATTCCATGTCTAAAAATGGTGTTGCGTCCACTTTTTAAAAATCGAGCCTTTTTGGTGGCTGGGGAAGAATACGCCTGACTCCGTGGTCAGGAAAAATGCTGCCCAGGAACGAAAATGTTTTTGGAAGCCAAATTTTTTTTTGAAACCAAATGCAAAAACGGAGACCAGGATGAGTTTGGGGATGAAATTCCATGTCTAAAAATGGTGTTGCTTCCACTTTTTAAAAATCGAGCCTTTTTGGTGCCTGGGGAAGAAAACGCTTGACTCCATGGTCAGGAAAAATGCTGCCCAGGAACCAAAATGTTTTTGGAAGCCAATTTTTTTTTTTTTGAAACCAAATGCAAAAACGGAGACTGGGATGAGTTTCGGGATGAAATTCCATGTCTAAAAATGGTGTTGCTTCCACTTTTTAAAAATCAAGCCTTTTTGGTGCCTGAGGAAGAAAACGCCTGACTCCGTGGTCAGGAAAAATGCTGCCCAGGAAGCAAAAGGTTTTTTGAAGCCAATTTTTTTTTTTTTTGAAACCAAATGCAAAAACGGAGACCAGGATGAATTTCGGGATGAAATTCCATGTCTAAAAATGGTGTTGCTTCCACTTTTTAAAAATCGAGCCTATTTTGCCTGGGGAAGGAAATGCCTGTCTCCGCGGTCAGGAAAAATGCTGCCCAGGAACCAAAATGTTTTTTGAAAAACTTTTTTTTTTGAAACCAAATACAAAAATGGACACAAGGATGAGTTTCAGGATTAAATTCCATGTCTAAAAATGGTGTTGCGTCCACTTTTTAAAAATCGAGCCTTTTTGGTGCCTGGGGAAGAAAACGCCTGACTCCGTGGTCAGGAAAAATGCTGCCCAGGAACGAAAATGTTTTTGGAAGCCAATTTTTTTTTTTGAAACCAAATGCAAAAACGGAGACCAGGATGAGTTTGGGGATGAAATTCCATGTCTAAAAATGGTGTTGCTTCCACTTTTTAAAAATCAAGCCTTTTTTCCCTGGGGAAGAAAATGCCTGACTCCGCAGTCAGGAAAAATGCTGCCCAGGAAGCAAAAGGTTTTTTGAAGCCAATTTTTTTTTTTTTTTTGAAACCAAATGCAAAAACGGAGACCAGGATGAATTTCGGGATGAAATTCCATGTCTAAAAATGGTGTTGCTTCCACTTTTTAAAAATCGAGCCTATTTTGCCTGGGGAAGGAAATGCCTGTCTCCGCGGTCAGGAAAAATGCTGCCCAGGAACCAAAATGTTTTTTGAAAAACTTTTTTTTTTGAAACCAAATACAAAAATGGACACAAGGATGAGTTTCAGGATGAAATTCCATGTCTAAAAATGGTGTTGCGTCCACTTTTTAAAAATCGAGCCTTTTTGGTGCCTGGGGAAGAAAACGCCTGACTCCGTGGTCAGGAAAAATGCTGCCCAGGAACGAAAATGTTTTTGGAAGCCAATTTTTTTTTTTTGAAACCAAATGCAAAAACGGAGACTGGGATGAGTTTCGGGATGAAATTCCATGTCTAAAAATGGTGTTGCTTCCACTTTTTAAAAATCAAGCCTTTTTGGTGCCTGAGGAAGAAAACGCCTGACTCCGCAGTGAGGAAAAATGCTGCCCAGGAACCAAAATGTTTTTTTAAGAAGTTTTTTTTTTGAGACCAAATGCAAAAACGGAGACCAGGATGAGTTTGGGGATGAAATTCCATGTCTAAAAATGGTGTTGCTTCCACTTTTTAAAAATCAAGCCTTTTTTCCCTGGGGAAGAAAATGCCTGACTCCGCGGTCAGGAAAAATGCTGCCCAGGAAGCAAAAGGTTTTTTGAAGCCAAATTTTTTTTTTTTTGAAACCAAATGCAAAAACGGAGACCAGGATGAATTTCGGGATGAAATTCCATGTCTAAAAATGGTGTTGCTTCCACTTTTTAAAAATCGAGCCTATTTTGCCTGGGGAAGGAAATGCCTGTCTCCGCGGTCAGGAAAAATGCTGCCCAGGAACCAAAATGTTTTTTGAAAAACTTTTTTTTTTGAAACCAAATACAAAAATGGACACAAGGATGAGTTTCAGGATTAAATTCCATGTCTAAAAATGGTGTTGCGTCCACTTTTTAAAAATCGAGCCTTTTTGGTGCCTGGGGAAGAAAACGCCTGACTCCGTGGTCAGGAAAAATGCTGCCCAGGAACGAAAATGTTTTTGGAAGCCAAATTTTTTTTTGAAACCAAATGCAAAAACGGAGACCAGGATGAGTTTTGGGATGAAATTCCATGTCTAAAAATGGTGTTGCTTCCACTTTTTAAAAATCAAGCCTTTTTGGTGCCTGGGGAAGAAAACGCATCACGCCGTAGTCAGGAAAAATGCTGCAACCAGGAACCAAAATGTTTTTTGAAGCCAATTTGTTTTTGAAACCAAATGCAAAAACGGAGACCAGGATGAGTTTGGGGATGAAATTCCATGTCTAAAAATGGTGTTGCTTCCACTTTTTAAAAATCAAGCCTTTTTGGTGCCTGGGGAAGAAAACGCATCACGCCGTAGTCAGGAAAAATGCTGCCCAGGAACCAAAATGTTTTTTGAAGCCAATTTGTTTTTTGAAACCAAATGCAAAAACGGAGACTGGGATGAGTTTGGGGATGAAATTCCATGTCTAAAAATGGTGTTGCTTCCACTTTTTAAAAATCGAGCCTTTTTTGCCTGGGGAAGGAAATGCCTGTCTCCGCGGTCAGGAAAAATGCTGCCCAGGAACCAAAATGTTTTTTGAACAACTTTTTTTTTTGAAACCAAATACAAAAATGGACACAAGGATGAGTTTCAGGATTAAATTCCATGTCTAAAAATGGTGTTGCGTCCACTTTTTAAAAATCGAGCCTTTTTAGTGGCTGGGGAAGAATACGCCTGACTCCGTGGTCAGGAAAAATGCTGCCCAGGAATGAAAATGTTTTTGGAAGCCAAATTTTTTTTTGAAACCAAATGCAAAAACGGAGACCAGGATGAGTTTGGGGATGAAATTCCATGTCTAAAAATGGTGTTGCTTCCACTTTTTAAAAATCGAGCCTTTTTGGTGCCTGGGGAAGAAAACGCTTGACTCCATGGTCAGGAAAAATGCTGCCCAGGAACCAAAATGTTTTTTGAAGCCAAAAATTTTTTTTGAAACCAAGTGCAAAAACGGAGACCAGGATGAGTTTGGGGATGAAATTCCATGTCTAAAAATGGTGTTGCTTCCACTTTTTAAAAATCAAGCCTTTTTGGTGCCTGGGGAAGAAATCCGGTGACTCCGCGGTCAGGAAAAATACTGCCCAGGAACGAAAATGTTTTTGGAAGCCAATTTTTTTTTTTGAAACCAAATGCAAAAACGGAGACTGGGATGAGTTTTGGGATGAAATTTCATGTCTAAAAATGGTGTTGCTTCCACTTTTTAAAAATCAAGCCTTTTTTCCCTGGGGAAGAAAATGCCAGACTCCGCGGTCAGGAAAAATGCTGCCCAGGAAGCAAAAGGTTTTTTGAAGCCAATTTTTTTTTTTTTTGAAACCAAATGCAAAAACGGAGACCAGGATGAATTTCGGGATGAAATTCCATGTCTAAAAATGGTGTTGCTTCCACTTTTTAAAAATCGAGCCTATTTTGCCTGGGGAAGGAAATGCCTGTCTCCGCGGTCAGGAAAAATGCTGCCCAGGAACCAAAATGTTTTTTGAAAAACTTTTTTTTTTGAAACCAAATACAAAAATGGACACAAGGATGAGTTTCAGGATTAAATTCCATGTCTAAAAATGGTGTTGCGTCCACTTTTTAAAAATCGAGCCTTTTTGGTGCCTGGGGAAGAAAACGCCTGACTCCGTGGTCAGGAAAAATGCTGCCCAGGAACGAAAATGTTTTTGGAAGCCAAATTTTTTTTTGAAACCAAATGCAAAAACGGAGAGCAGGATGAGTTTCGGGATGAAATTCCATGTCTAAAAATGGTGTTGCTTCCACTTTTTAAAAATCGAGCCTTTTCGGTGAATGGGGAAGAAAACGCTTGACTCCATGGTCAGGAAAAATGCTGCCCAGGAACGAAAATGTTTTTTGAAGCCAAAAATTTTTTTTGAAACCAAGTGCAAAAACGGAGACTGGGATGAGTTTCGGGATGAAATTCCATGTCTATAAATGGTGTTGCTTCCACTTTTTAAAAATCAAGCCTTTTTGGTGCCTGGGGAAGAAAACGCTTGACTCCATGGTCAGGAAAAATGCTGCCCAGGAACCAAAATGTTTTTTGAAGCCAAAAATTTTTTTTGAAACCAAGTGCAAAAACAGAGACCAGGATGAGTTTTGGGATGAAATTCTATATCTAAAAATGGTGTTGCTTCCACTTTTTAAAAATCGAGCCTTTTTGGTGCCTGGGGAAGAAAACGCCTGACTCCGTGGTCAGGAAAAATGCTGCCCAGGAACGAAAATGTTTTTGGAAGCCAAATTTTTTTTTGAAACCAAATGCAAAAACGGAGACCAGGATGAGTTTGGGGATGAAATTCCATGTCTAAAAATGGTGTTGCTTCCACTTTTTAAAAATCAAGCCTTTTTGGTGCCTGGGGGAAGAAAACGCCTGACTCCGTGGTCAGGAAAAATGCTGCCCAGGAACGAAAATGTTTTTGGAAGCCAAATTTTTTTTTGAAACCAAATGCAAAAACGGAGACCAGGATGAGTTTGGGGATGAAATTTCATGTCTAAAAATGGTGTTGCTTCCACTTTTTAAAAATCAAGCCTTTTTGGTGCCTGGGGAAGAAAACGCATCACGCCGTAGTCAGGAAAAATGCTGCCCAGGAACCAAAATGTTTTTTGAAGCCAATTTGTTTGTTTTTTTTGAAACCAAATGCAAAAACGGAGACCAGGATGAATTTCGGGATGAAATTCCATGTCTAAAAATGGTGTTGCGTCCACTTTTTAAAAATCGAGCCTTTTTAGTGGCTGGGGAAGAATACGCCTGACTCCGTGGTCAGGAAAAATGCTGCCCAGGAATGAAAATGTTTTTGGAAGCCAAATTTTTTTTTGAAACCAAATGCAAAAACGGAGACCAGGATGAGTTTGGGGATGAAATTCCATGTCTAAAAATGGTGTTGCTTCCACTTTTTAAAAATCGAGCCTTTTTGGTGCCTGGGGAAGAAAACGCTTGATTCCATGGTCAGGAAAAATGCTGCCCAGGAACCAAAATGTTTTTTGAAGCCAAAAATTTTTTTTGAAACCAAGTGCAAAAACGGAGACCAGGATGAGTTTGGGGATGAAATTCCATGTCTAAAAATGGTGTTGCTTCCACTTTTTAAAAATCAAGCCTTTTTGGTGCCTGGGGAAGAAATCCGGTGACTCCGCGGTCAGGAAAAATACTGCCCAGGAACGAAAATGTTTTTGGAAGCCAATTTTTTTTTTTGAAACCAAATGCAAAAACGGAGACTGGGATGAGTTTTGGGATGAAATTCCATGTCTAAAAATGGTGTTGCTTCCACTTTTTAAAAATCAAGCCTTTTTTCCCTGGGGAAGAAAATGCCTGACTCCGCGGTCAGGAAAAATGCTGCCCAGGAACCAAAAGGTTTTTTGAACAACTTTTTTTTTTGAAACCAAATACAAAAATGGACACAAGGATGAGTTTCAGGATTAAATTCCATGTCTAAAAATGGTGTTGCGTCCACTTTTTAAAAATCGAGCCTTTTTGGTGCCTGGGGAAGAAAACGCCTGACTCCGTGGTCAGGAAAAATGCTGCCCAGGAACGAAAATGTTTTTGGAAGCCAAATTTTTTTTTGAAACCAAATGCAAAAACGGAGACCAGGATGAGTTTGGGGATGAAATTCCATGTCTAAAAATGGTGTTGCTTCCACTTTTTAAAAATCGAGCCTTTTCGGTGAATGGGGAAGAAAACGCTTGACTCCATGGTCAGGAAAAATGCTGCCCAGGAACCAAAATGTTTTTTCAACAACTTTTTTTTTTGAAACCAAATGCAAAAACGGAGACCAGGATGAGTTTGGGGATGAAATTCCATGTCTAAAAATAGTGTTGCTTCCACTTTTTAAAAATCAAGCCTTTTTTCCCTGGGGAAGAAAATGCCTGACTCCGCGGTCAGGAAAAATGCTGCCCAGGAAGCAAAAGGTTTTTTGAAGCCAAATTTTTTTTTTTTTTGAAACCAAATGCAAAAACGGAGACCAGGATGAATTTCGGGATGAAATTCCATGTCTAAAAATGGTGTTGCTTCCACTTTTTAAAAATCGAGCCTATTTTGCCTGGGGAAGGAAATGCCTGTCTCCGCGGTCAGGAAAAATGCTGCCCAGGAACCAAAATGTTTTTTGAAAAACTTTTTTTTTTGAAACCAAATACAAAAACGGAGACCAGGATGAGTTTGGGGATGAAATTCCATGTCTAAAAATGGTGTTGCTTCCACTTTTTAAAAATCAAGCCTTTTTGGTGCCTGGGGAAGAAAACGCATCACGCCGTAGTCAGGAAAAATGCTGCCCAGGAACCAAAATGTTTTTCGAAGCCAATTTGTTTTTTTTTTTTTGAAACCAAATGCAAAAACGGAGACCAGGATGAATTTCGGGATGAAATTCCATGTCTAAAAATGTTGTTGCTTCCACTTTTTAAAAATCGAGCCTTTTTTGCCTGGGGAAGGAAATGCCTGTCTCCGCGGTCAGGAAAAATGC
The DNA here is from genome assembly GCA_037215915.1 of Pantherophis vulpinus. Lineage (NCBI taxonomy): Eukaryota > Metazoa > Chordata > Lepidosauria > Squamata > Colubridae > Pantherophis > Pantherophis vulpinus. The sequence continues at coordinate 1,686,551 of JAXLNS010000018.1, read as the reverse complement.
TGCCCAGGAACCAAAATGTTTTTTGAACAACTTTTTTTTTTGAAACCAAATACAAAAATGGACACAAGGATGAGTTTCAGGATGAAATTCCATGTCTAAAAATGGTGTTGCTTCCACTTTTTAAAAATCAAGCCTTTTTGGTGCCTGGGGAAGAAAACGCCTGACTCCGTGGTCAGGAAAAATGCTGCCCAGGAACGAAAATGTTTTTGGAAGCCAAATTTTTTTTTGAAACCAAATGCAAAAACGGAGACCAGGATGAGTTTGGGGATGAAATTCCATGTCTAAAAATGGTGTTGCTTCCACTTTTTAAAAATCAAGCCTTTTCGGTGCCTGGGGAAGAAAACGCCTGACTCCGTGGTCAGGAAAAATGCTGCCCAGGAACCAAAATGTTTTTTGAAGCCAAAAATTTTTTTTGAAACCAAGTGCAAAAACAGAGACCAGGATGAGTTTTGGGATGAAATTCTATGTCTAAAAATGGTGTTGCTTACACTTTTTAAAAATCGAGCCTTTTTGGTGCCTGGGGAAGAAAACGCTTGACTCCGCAGTCAGGAAAAATGCTGCCCAGGAACGAAAATGTTTTTGGAAGCCAAATTTTTTTTTGAAACCAAATGCAAAAACGGAGACCGGGATGAGTTTGGGGATGAAATTCCATGTCTAAAAATGGTGTTGCTTCCACTTTTTAAAAATCAAGCCTTTTTGGTGCCTGGGGAAGAAAACGCATCACGCCGTAGTCAGGGAAAATGCTGCCCAGGAACCAAAATGTTTTTGGAAGCCAATTTGTTTTTTTTTTTTTGAAACCAAATGCAAAAACGGAGACCAGGATGAATTTCGGGATGAAATTCCATGTCTAAAAATGTTGTTGCTTCCACTTTTTAAAAATCGAGCCTTTTTTGCCTGGGGAAGGAAATGCCTGTCTCCGCGGTCAGGAAAAATGCTGCCCAGGAACCAAAATGTTTTTTGAACAACTTTTTTTTTTGAAACCAAATACAAAAATGGACACAAGGATGAGTTTCAGGATGAAATTCCATGTCTAAAAATGGTGTTGCTTCCACTTTTTAAAAATCGAGCCTTTTTGGTGCCTGGGGAAGAAAACGCTTGACTCCATGGTCAGGAAAAATGCTGCCCAAGAACCAAAATGTTTTTTGAAGCCAAAATTTTTTTTTGAAACCAAGTGCAAAAACGGAGACCAGGATGAGTTTGGGGATGAAATTCCATGTCTAAAAATGGTGTTGCTTCCACTTTTTAAAAATCAAGCCTTTTTGGTGCCTGGGGAAGAAATCCGGTGACTCCGCGGTCAGGAAAAATACTGCCCAGGAACGAAAATGTTTTTGGAAGCCAATTTTTTTTTTTTGAAACCAAGTGCAAAAACGGAGACCAGGATGAGTTTGGGGATGAAATTCCATGTCTAAAAATGGTGTTGCTTCCACTTTTTAAAAATCGAGCCTTTTTGGTGCCTGGGGAAGGAAATGCCTGCCTCCGCGGTCAGGAAAAATGCTGCCCAGGAACCAAAATGTTTTTTGAACAACTTTTTTTTTTGAAACCAAATACAAAAATGGACACAAGGATGAGTTTCAGGATTAAATTCCATGTCTAAAAATGGTGTTGCGTCCACTTTTTAAAAATCGAGCCTTTTTGGTGCCTGGGGAAGAAAACGCCTGACTCCGTGGTCAGGAAAAATGCTGCCCAGGAACGAAAATGTTTTTGGAAGCCAAATTTTTTTTTGAAACCAAATGCAAAAACGGAGACCAGGATGAGTTTGGGGATGAAATTCCATGTCTAAAAATGGTGTTGCTTCCACTTTTTAAAAATCAAGCCTTTTCGGTGCCTGGGGAAGAAAACGCTTGACTCCATGGTCAGGAAAAATGCTGCCCAGGAACCAAAATGTTTTTGGAAGCCAAATTTTTTTTTGAAACCAAGTGCAAAAACGGAGACCAGGATGAGTTTCGGGATGAAATTCCATGTCTAAAAATGGTGTTGCTTCCACTTTTTAAAAATCAAGCCTTTTTGGTGCCTGGGGAAGAAAACGCCTGACTCCGTGGTCAGGAAAAATACTGCCCAGGAACGAAAATGTTTTTGGAAGCCAAATTTTTTTTTTGAAACCAAATGCAAAAACGGAGACTGGGATGAGTTTCGGGATGAAATTCCATGTCTAAAAATGGTGTTGCTTCAACTTTTTAAAAATCAAGCCTTTTTGGTGCCTGGGGAAGAAAACGCTTGACTCCATGGTCAGGAAAAATGCTGCCCAGGAACCAAAATGTTTTTGGAAGCCAAATTTTTTTTTTTTTTTGAAACCAAGTGCAAAAACGGAGACTGGGATGGGTTTCGGGATGAAATTCCATGTCTAAAAATGGTGTTGCTTCCACTTTTTAAAAATCAAGCCTTTTTGGTGCCTGGGGAAGGAAATGCCTGACTCCGTGGTCAGGAAAAATGCTGCCCAGGAACGAAAATGTTTTTGGAAGCCAAATTTTTTTTTTGAAACCAAATGCAAAAACGGAGACTGGGATGAGTTTCAGGATTAAATTCCATGTCTAAAAATGGTGTTGCGTCCACTTTTTAAAAATCGAGCCTTTTTGGTGCCTGGGGAAGAAAACGCCTGACTCCGTGGTCAGGAAAAATGCTGCCCAGGAACGAAAATGTTTTTGGAAGCCAATTTTTTTTTTTTGAAACCAAATGCAAAAACGGAGACCAGGATGAGTTTTGGGATGAAATTCCATGTCTAAAAATGGTGTTGCTTCCACTTTTTAAAAATCAAGCCTTTTTTCCCTGGGGAAGAAAATGCCTGACTCCGCGGTCAGGAAAAATGCTGCCCAGGAAGCAAAAGGTTTTTTGAAGCCAAATTTTTTTTTTTTTGAAACCAAATGCAAAAACGGAGACCAGGATGAATTTCGGGATGAAATTCCATGTCTAAAAATGGTGTTGCTTCCACTTTTTAAAAATCGAGCCTTTTTTGCCTGGGGAAGGAAATGCCTGTCTCCGCGGTCAGGAAAAATGCTGCCCAGGAACCAAAATGTTTTTTGAACAACTTTTTTTTTTGAAACCAAATACAAAAATGGACACAAGGATGAGTTTCAGGATGAAATTCCATGTCTAAAAATGGTGTTGCTTCCACTTTTTAAAAATCGAGCCTTTTTGGTGCCTGGGGAAGAAAACGCTTGACTCCATGGTCAGGAAAAATGCTGCCCAGGAACCAAAAAGTTTTTTGAAGCCAAAATTTTTTTTTGAAACCAAGTGCAAAAACGGAGACCAGGATGAGTTTGGGGATGAAATTCCATGTCTAAAAATGGTGTTGCTTCCACTTTTTAAAAATCAAGCCTTTTTGGTGCCTGGGGAAGAAATCCGGTGACTCCGCGGTCAGGAAAAATACTGCCCAGGAACGAAAATGTTTTTGGAAGCCAATTTTTTTTTTTTTGAAACCAAGTGCAAAAACGGAGACCAGGATGAGTTTGGGGATGAAATTCCATGTCTAAAAATGGTGTTGCTTCCACTTTTTAAAAATCAAGCCTTTTTGGTGCCTGGGGAAGAAAACGCCTGACTCCGTGGTCAGGAAAAATGCTGCCCAGGAACTAAAACTTTTTTGAAGCCAATTTGTTTTTTTTTTTGAAACCAAATGCAAAAACGGAGACCAGGATGAATTTCGGGATGAAATTCCATGTCTAAAAATGGTGTTGCTTCCACTTTTTAAAAATCGAGCCTTTTTTGCCTGGGGAAGGAAATGCCTGTCTCCGCGGTCAGGAAAAATGCTGCCCAGGAACCAAAATGTTTTTTGAACAACTTTTTTTTTTGAAACCAAATACAAAAATGGACACAAGGATGAGTTTCAGGATGAAATTCCATGTCTAAAAATGGTGTTGCTTCCACTTTTTAAAAATCGAGCCTTTTTGGTGCCTGGGGAAGAAAACGCTTGACTCCATGGTCAGGAAAAATGCTGCCCAGGAACCAAAAAGTTTTTTGAAGCCAAAATTTTTTTTTGAAACCAAGTGCAAAAACGGAGACCAGGATGAGTTTGGGGATGAAATTCCATGTCTAAAAATGGTGTTGCTTCCACTTTTTAAAAATCAAGCCTTTTTGGTGCCTGGGGAAGAAATCCGGTGACTCCGCGGTCAGGAAAAATACTGCCCAGGAACGAAAATGTTTTTGGAAGCCAATTTTTTTTTTTTTGAAACCAAGTGCAAAAACGGAGACCAGGATGAGTTTGGGGATGAAATTCCATGTCTAAAAATGGTGTTGCTTCCACTTTTTAAAAATCAAGCCTTTTTGGTGCCTGGGGAAGAAAACGCCTGACTCCGTGGTCAGGAAAAATGCTGCCCAGGAACTAAAACTTTTTTGAAGCCAATTTGTTTTTTTTTTTGAAACCAAATGCAAAAACGGAGACCAGGATGAATTTCGGGATGAAATTCCATGTCTAAAAATGGTGTTGCTTCCACTTTTTAAAAATCGAGCCTATTTTGCCTGGGGAAGGAAATGCCTGTCTCCGCGGTCAGGAAAAATGCTGCCCAGGAACCAAAATGTTTTTTGAAAAACTTTTTTTTTTGAAACCAAATACAAAAATGGACACAAGGATGAGTTTCAGGATTAAATTCCATGTCTAAAAATGGTGTTGCGTCCACTTTTTAAAAATCGAGCCTTTTTGGTGCCTGGGGAAGAAAACGCCTGACTCCGTGGTCAGGAAAAATGCTGCCCAGGAACGAAAATGTTTTTGGAAGCCAAATTTTTTTTTGAAACCAAATGCAAAAACGGAGACCAGGATGAGTTTGGGGATGAAATTCCATGTCTAAAAATGGTGTTGCTTCCACTTTTTAAAAATCGAGCCTTTTCGGTGAATGGGGAAGAAAACGCTTGACTCCATGGTAAGGAAAAATGCTGCCCAGGAACCAAAATGTTTTTTGAAGCCAAAAATTTTTTTTGAAACCAAGTGCAAAAACGGAGACCAGGATGAGTTTGGGGATGAAATTCCATGTCTAAAAATGGTGTTGCTTCCACTTTTTAAAAATCAAGCCTTTTTGGTGCCTGGGGAAGAAAACGCCTGACTCCACGGTCAGGAAAAATGCTGCCCAGGAACTAAAACTTTTTTGAAGCCAATTTGTTTTTTTTTTTGAAACCAAATGCAAAAACGGAGACCAGGATGAGTTTGGGGATGAAATTCCATGTCTAAAAATGGTGTTGCTTCCACTTTTTAAAAATCAAGCCTTTTTTGCCTGGGGAAGGAAATGCCTGCCTCCGCGGTCAGGAAAAATGCTGCGCAGGAACCAAAATGTTTTTTGAACAACTTTTTTTTTTGAAACCAAATACAAAAATGGACACAAGGATGAGTTTCAGGATTAAATTCCATGTCTAAAAATGGTGTTGCGTCCACTTTTTAAAAATCAAGCCTTTTTGGTGCCTGGGGAAGAAAACGCCTGACTCCGTGGTCAGGAAAAATACTGCCCAGGAACGAAAATGTTTTTGGAAGCCAAATTTTTTTTTTGAAACCAAATGCAAAAACGGAGACTGGGATGAGTTTCGGGATGAAATTCCATGTCTAAAAATGGTGTTGCTTCCACTTTTTAAAAACCGAGCCTTTTTGGTGCCTGGGGAAGACAACGCCTGACTCCGTGGTCAGGAAAAATGCTGCCCAGGAACGAAAATGTTTTTGGAAGCCAATTTTTTTTTTTGAAACCAAATGCAAAAACGGAGACTGGGATGAGTTTCGGGATGAAATTCCATGTCTAAAAATGGTGTTGCTTCCACTTTTTAAAAATCGAGCCTTTTCGGTGAATGGGGAAGAAAACGCTTGACTCCATGGTCAGGAAAAATGCTGCCCAGGAACCAAAATGTTTTTTGAAGCCAAAAATTTTTTTTGAAACCAAGTGCAAAAACGGAGACCAGGATGAGTTTCGGGATGAAATTCCATGTCTATAAATGGTGTTGCTTCCACTTTTTAAAAATCAAGCCTTTTTGGTGCCTGGGGAAGAAAACGCTTGACTCCATGGTCAGGAAAAATGCTGCCCAGGAACCAAAATGTTTTTTGAAGCCAAATTTTTTTTTTGAAACCAAGTGCAAAAACAGAGACCAGGATGAGTTTTGGGATGAAATTCTATGTCTAAAAATGGTGTTGCTTACACTTTTTAAAAATCGAGCCTTTTTGGTGCCTGGGGAAGGAAACGCTTGACTCCGCAGTCAGGAAAAATGCTGCCCAGGAACGAAAATGTTTTTGGAAGCCAAATTTTTTTTTGAAACCAAATGCAAAAACGGAGACCGGGATGAGTTTGGGGATGAAATTCCATGTCTAAAAATGGTGTTGCTTCCACTTTTTAAAAATCAAGCCTTTTTGGTGCCTGGGGAAGAAAACGCATCACGCCGTAGTCAGGAAAAATGCTGCCCAGGAACCAAAATGTTTTTGAAAGCCAATTTGTTTTTGTTTTTTTGAAACCAAATGCAAAAACGGAGACCAAGATGAGTTTCGGGATGAAATTCCATGTCTAAAAATGGTGTTGCTTCCACTTTTTAAAAATCAAGCCTTTTTGGTGCCTGGGGAAGAAAACGCCTGACTCCGTGGTCAGGAAAAATACTGCCCAGGAACGAAAATGTTTTTGGAAGCCAAATTTTTTTTTTGAAACCAAATGCAAAAACGGAGACTGGGATGAGTTTCGGGATGAAATTCCATGTCTAAAAATGGTGTTGCTTCCACTTTTTAAAAATCAAGCCTTTTTTGTGCCTGGGGAAGAAAACGCCTGACTCCGTGGTCAGGAAAAATACTGCCCAGGAACGAAAATGTTTTTGGAAGCCAAATTTTTTTTTTGAAACCAAATGCAAAAACGGAGACTGGGATGAGTTTCGGGATGAAATTCCATGTCTAAAAATGGTGTTGCTTCCACTTTTTAAAAACCGAGCCTTTTTGGTGCCTGGGGAAGACAACGCCTGACTCCGTGGTCAAAAAAAATGCTGCCCAGGAACGAAAATGTTTTTGGAAGCCAATTTTTTTTTTTGAAACCAAATGCAAAAACGGAGACTGGGATGAGTTTCGGGATGAAATTCCATGTCTAAAAATGGTGTTGCTTCCACTTTTTAAAAATCAAGCCTTTTTGGTGCCTGAGGAAGAAAACGCCTGACTCCGCAGTGAGGAAAAATGCTGCCCAGGAACCAAAATGTTTTTTTAAGAACTTTTTTTTTTGAAACCAAATGCAAAAACGGAGACCAGGATGAGTTTGGGGATGAAATTCCATGTTTAAAAATGGTGTTGCTTCCACTTTTTAAAAATCGAGCCTTTTCGGTGAATGGGGAAGAAAACGCTTGACTCCATGGTCAGGAAAAATGCTGCCCAGGAACCAAAATGTTTTTTGAAGCCAAAAATTTTTTTTGAAACCAAGTGCAAAAACGGAGACCAGGATGAGTTTCGGGATGAAATTCCATGTCTATAAATGGTGTTGCTTCCACTTTTTAAAAATCAAGCCTTTTTGGTGCCTGGGGAAGAAAACGCTTGACTCCATGGTCAGGAAAAATGCTGCCCAGGAACCAAAATGTTTTTTGAAGCCAAAATTTTTTTTTGAAACCAAGTGCAAAAACAGAGACCAGGATGAGTTTTGGGATGAAATTCTATGCCTAAAAATGGTGTTGCTTACACTTTTTAAAAATCGAGCCTTTTTGGTGCCTGGGGAAGGAAACGCTTGACTCCGCAGTCAGGAAAAATGCTGCCCAGGAACGAAAATGTTTTTGGAAGCCAAATTTTTTTTTGAAACCAAATGCAAAAACGGAGACCGGGATGAGTTTGGGGATGAAATTCCATGTCTAAAAATGGTGTTGCTTCCACTTTTTAAAAATCAAGCCTTTTTGGTGCCTGGGGAAGAAAACGCATCACGCCGTAGTCAGGAAAAATGGTGCCCAGGAACCAAAATGTTTTTTTAAGAACTTTTTTTTTTGAAACCAAATGCAAAAACGGAGACCAGGATGAGTTTGGGGATGAAATTCCATGTTTAAAAATGGTGTTGCTTCCACTTTTTAAAAATCGAGCCTTTTCGGTGAATGGGGAAGAAAACGCTTGACTCCATGGTCAGGAAAAATGCTGCCCAGGAACCAAAATGTTTTTTGAAGCCAAAAATTTTTTTTGAAACCAAGTGCAAAAACGGAGACCAGGATGAGTTTCGGGATGAAATTCCATGTCTATAAATGGTGTTGCTTCCACTTTTTAAAAATCAAGCCTTTTTGGTGCCTGGGGAAGAAAACGCTTGACTCCATGGTCAGGAAAAATGCTGCCCAGGAACCAAAATGTTTTTTGAAGCCAAATTTTTTTTTTGAAACCAAGTGCAAAAACAGAGACCAGGATGAGTTTTGGGATGAAATTCTATGTCTAAAAATGGTGTTGCTTACACTTTTTAAAAATCGAGCCTTTTTGGTGCCTGGGGAAGGAAACGCTTGACTCCGCAGTCAGGAAAAATGCTGCCCAGGAACGAAAATGTTTTTGGAAGCCAAATTTTTTTTTGAAACCAAATGCAAAAACGGAGACCGGGATGAGTTTGGGGATGAAATTCCATGTCTAAAAATGGTGTTGCTTCCACTTTTTAAAAATCAAGCCTTTTTGGTGCCTGGGGAAGAAAACGCATCACGCCGTAGTCAGGAAAAATGCTGCCCAGGAACCAAAATGTTTTTGAAAGCCAATTTGTTTTTGTTTTTTTGAAACCAAATGCAAAAACGGAGACCAGGATGAGTTTCGGGATGAAATTCCATGTCTAAAAATGGTGTTGCTTCCACTTTTTAAAAATCAAGCCTTTTTGGTGCCTGGGGAAGAAAACGCCTGACTCCGTGGTCAGGAAAAATACTGCCCAGGAACGAAAATGTTTTTGGAAGCCAAATTTTTTTTTTGAAACCAAATGCAAAAACGGAGACTGGGATGAGTTTCGGGATGAAATTCCATGTCTAAAAATGGTGTTGCTTCCACTTTTTAAAAACCGAGCCTTTTTGGTGCCTGGGGAAGACAACGCCTGACTCCGTGGTCAAAAAAAATGCTGCCCAGGAACGAAAATGTTTTTGGAAGCCAATTTTTTTTTTTGAAACCAAATGCAAAAACGGAGACTGGGATGAGTTTCGGGATGAAATTCCATGTCTAAAAATGGTGTTGCTTCCACTTTTTAAAAATCAAGCCTTTTTGGTGCCTGAGGAAGAAAACGCCTGACTCCGCAGTGAGGAAAAATGCTGCCCAGGAACCAAAATGTTTTTTTAAGAACTTTTTTTTTTGAAACCAAATGCAAAAACGGAGACCAGGATGAGTTTGGGGATGAAATTCCATGTTTAAAAATGGTGTTGCTTCCACTTTTTAAAAATCGAGCCTTTTCGGTGAATGGGGAAGAAAACGCTTGACTCCATGGTCAGGAAAAATGCTGCCCAGGAACCAAAATGTTTTTTGAAGCCAAAAATTTTTTTTGAAACCAAGTGCAAAAACGGAGACCAGGATGAGTTTCGGGATGAAATTCCATGTCTATAAATGGTGTTGCTTCCACTTTTTAAAAATCAAGCCTTTTTGGTGCCTGGGGAAGAAAACGCTTGACTCCATGGTCAGGAAAAATGCTGCCCAGGAACCAAAATGTTTTTTGAAGCCAAAATTTTTTTTTGAAACCAAGTGCAAAAACAGAGACCAGGATGAGTTTTGGGATGAAATTCTATGCCTAAAAATGGTGTTGCTTACACTTTTTAAAAATCGAGCCTTTTTGGTGCCTGGGGAAGGAAACGCTTGACTCCGCAGTCAGGAAAAATGCTGCCCAGGAACGAAAATGTTTTTGGAAGCCAAATTTTTTTTTGAAACCAAATGCAAAAACGGAGACCGGGATGAGTTTGGGGATGAAATTCCATGTCTAAAAATGGTGTTGCTTCCACTTTTTAAAAATCAAGCCTTTTTGGTGCCTGGGGAAGAAAACGCATCACGCCGTAGTCAGGAAAAATGCTGCCCAGGAACCAAAAAGTTTTTTGAAGCCAAAATTTTTTTTTGAAACCAAGTGCAAAAACGGAGACCAGGATGAGTTTGGGGATGAAATTCCATGTCTAAAAATGGTGTTGCTTCCACTTTTTAAAAATCAAGCCTTTTTGGTGCCTGGGGAAGAAATCCGGTGACTCCGCGGTCAGGAAAAATACTGCACAGGAACGAAAATGTTTTTGGAAGCCAATTTTTTTTTTTTGGAAACCAAGTGCAAAAACGGAGACCAGGATGAGTTTGGGGATGAAATTCCATGTCTAAAAATGGTGTTGCTTCCACTTTTTAAAAATCAAGCCTTTTTGGTGCCTGGGGAAGAAAACGCCTGACTCCGTGGTCAGGAAAAATGCTGCCCAGGAACTAAAACTTTTTTGAAGCCAATTTGTTTTTTTTTTTGAAACCAAATGCAAAAACGGAGACCAGGATGAATTTCGGGATGAAATTCCATGTCTAAAAATGGTGTTGCTTCCACTTTTTAAAAATCGAGCCTATTTTGCCTGGGGAAGGAAATGCCTGTCTCCGCGGTCAGGAAAAATGCTGCCCAGGAACCAAAATGTTTTTTGAAAAACTTTTTTTTTTGAAACCAAATACAAAAATGGACACAAGGATGAGTTTCAGGATTAAATTCCATGTCTAAAAATGGTGTTGCGTCCACTTTTTAAAAATCGAGCCTTTTTGGTGCCTGGGGAAGAAAACGCCTGACTCCGTGGTCAGGAAAAATGCTGCCCAGGAACGAAAATGTTTTTGGAAGCCAAATTTTTTTTTGAAACCAAATGCAAAAACGGAGACCAGGATGAGTTTGGGGATGAAATTCCATGTCTAAAAATGGTGTTGCTTCCACTTTTTAAAAATCGAGCCTTTTCGGTGAATGGGGAAGAAAACGCTTGACTCCATGGTAAGGAAAAATGCTGCCCAGGAACCAAAATGTTTTTTGAAGCCAAAAATTTTTTTTGAAACCAAGTGCAAAAACGGAGACCAGGATGAGTTTCGGGATGAAATTCCATGTCTAAAAATGGTGTTGCTTCCACTTTTTAAAAATCAAGCCTTTTTGGTGCCTGGGGAAGAAAACGCCTGACTCCACGGTCAGGAAAAATGCTGCCCAGGAACTAAAACTTTTTTGAAGCCAATTTGTTTTTTTTTTTGAAACCAAATGCAAAAACGGAGACCAGGATGAGTTTGGGGATGAAATTCCATGTCTAAAAATGGTGTTGCTTCCACTTTTTAAAAATCAAGCCTTTTTTGCCTGGGGAAGGAAATGCCTGCCTCCGCGGTCAGGAAAAATGCTGCGCAGGAACCAAAATGTTTTTTGAACAACTTTTTTTTTTGAAACCAAATACAAAAATGGACACAAGGATGAGTTTCAGGATTAAATTCCATGTCTAAAAATGGTGTTGCGTCCACTTTTTAAAAATCAAGCCTTTTTGGTGCCTGGGGAAGAAAACGCCTGACTCCGTGGTCAGGAAAAATACTGCCCAGGAACGAAAATGTTTTTGGAAGCCAAATTTTTTTTTTGAAACCAAATGCAAAAACGGAGACTGGGATGAGTTTCGGGATGAAATTCCATGTCTAAAAATGGTGTTGCTTCCACTTTTTAAAAACCGAGCCTTTTTGGTGCCTGGGGAAGACAACGCCTGACTCCGTGGTCAGGAAAAATGCTGCCCAGGAACGAAAATGTTTTTGGAAGCCAATTTTTTTTTTTGAAACCAAATGCAAAAACGGAGACTGGGATGAGTTTCGGGATGAAATTCCATGTCTAAAAATGGTGTTGCTTCCACTTTTTAAAAATCGAGCCTTTTCGGTGAATGGGGAAGAAAACGCTTGACTCCATGGTCAGGAAAAATGCTGCCCAGGAACCAAAATGTTTTTTGAAGCCAAAAATTTTTTTTGAAACCAAGTGCAAAAACGGAGACCAGGATGAGTTTCGGGATGAAATTCCATGTCTATAAATGGTGTTGCTTCCACTTTTTAAAAATCAAGCCTTTTTGGTGCCTGGGGAAGAAAACGCTTGACTCCATGGTCAGGAAAAATGCTGCCCAGGAACCAAAATGTTTTTTGAAGCCAAATTTTTTTTTTGAAACCAAGTGCAAAAACAGAGACCAGGATGAGTTTTGAGATGAAATTCTATGTCTAAAAATGGTGTTGCTTACACTTTTTAAAAATCGAGCCTTTTTGGTGCCTGGGGAAGGAAACGCTTGACTCCGCAGTCAGGAAAAATGCTGCCCAGGAACGAAAATGTTTTTGGAAGCCAAATTTTTTTTTGAAACCAAATGCAAAAACGGAGACCGGGATGAGTTTGGGGATGAAATTCCATGTCTAAAAATGGTGTTGCTTCCACTTTTTAAAAATCAAGCCTTTTTGGTGCCTGGGGAAGAAAACGCATCACGCCGTAGTCAGGAAAAATGCTGCCCAGGAACCAAAATGTTTTTGAAAGCCAATTTGTTTTTGTTTTTTTGAAACCAAATGCAAAAACGGAGACCAGGATGAGTTTCGGGATGAAATTCCATGTCTAAAAATGGTGTTGCTTCCACTTTTTAAAAATCAAGCCTTTTTGGTGCCTGGGGAAGAAAACGCCTGACTCCGTGGTCAGGAAAAATACTGCCCAGGAACGAAAATGTTTTTGGAAGCCAAATTTTTTTTTTGAAACCAAATGCAAAAACGGAGACTGGGATGAGTTTCGGGATGAAATTCCATGTCTAAAAATGGTGTTGCTTCCACTTTTTAAAAATCAAGCCTTTTTTGTGCCTGGGGAAGAAAACGCCTGACTCCGTGGTCAGGAAAAATACTGCCCAGGAACGAAAATGTTTTTGGAAGCCAAATTTTTTTTTTGAAACCAAATGCAAAAACGGAGACTGGGATGAGTTTCGGGATGAAATTCCATGTCTAAAAATGGTGTTGCTTCCACTTTTTAAAAACCGAGCCTTTTTGGTGCCTGGGGAAGACAACGCCTGACTCCGTGGTCAAAAAAAATGCTGCCCAGGAACGAAAATGTTTTTGGAAGCCAATTTTTTTTTTTGAAACCAAATGCAAAAACGGAGACTGGGATGAGTTTCGGGATGAAATTCCATGTCTAAAAATGGTGTTGCTTCCACTTTTTAAAAATCAAGCCTTTTTGGTGCCTGAGGAAGAAAACGCCTGACTCCGCAGTGAGGAAAAATGCTGCCCAGGAACCAAAATGTTTTTTTAAGAACTTTTTTTTTTGAAACCAAATGCAAAAACGGAGACCAGGATGAGTTTGGGGATGAAATTCCATGTTTAAAAATGGTGTTGCTTCCACTTTTTAAAAATCGAGCCTTTTCGGTGAATGGGGAAGAAAACGCTTGACTCCATGGTCAGGAAAAATGCTGCCCAGGAACCAAAATGTTTTTTGAAGCCAAAAATTTTTTTTGAAACCAAGTGCAAAAACGGAGACCAGGATGAGTTTCGGGATGAAATTCCATGTCTATAAATGGTGTTGCTTCCACTTTTTAAAAATCAAGCCTTTTTGGTGCCTGGGGAAGAAAACGCTTGACTCCATGGTCAGGAAAAATGCTGCCCAGGAACCAAAATGTTTTTTGAAGCCAAAATTTTTTTTTGAAACCAAGTGCAAAAACAGAGACCAGGATGAGTTTTGGGATGAAATTCTATGCCTAAAAATGGTGTTGCTTACACTTTTTAAAAATCGAGCCTTTTTGGTGCCTGGGGAAGGAAACGCTTGACTCCGCAGTCAGGAAAAATGCTGCCCAGGAACGAAAATGTTTTTGGAAGCCAAATTTTTTTTTGAAACCAAATGCAAAAACGGAGACCGGGATGAGTTTGGGGATGAAACTCCATGTCTAAAAATGGTGTTGCTTCCACTTTTTAAAAATCAAGCCTTTTTGGTGCCTGGGGAAGAAAACGCATCACGCCGTAGTCAGGAAAAATGGTGCCCAGGAACCAAAATGTTTTTTTAAGAACTTTTTTTTTTGAAACCAAATGCAAAAACGGAGACCAGGATGAGTTTGGGGATGAAATTCCATGTCTAAAAATGGTGTTGCTTCCACTTTTTAAAAATCGAGCCTTTTCGGTGAATGGGGAAGAAAACGCTTGACTCCATGGTCAGGAAAAATGCTGCCCAGGAACCAAAATGTTTTTTGAAGCCAAAAATTTTTTTTGAAACCAAGTGCAAAAACGGAGACCAGGATGAGTTTCGGGATGAAATTCCATGTCTATAAATGGTGTTGCTTCCACTTTTTAAAAATCAAGCCTTTTTGGTGCCTGGGGAAGAAAACGCTTGACTCCATGGTCAGGAAAAATGCTGCCCAGGAACCAAAATGTTTTTTGAAGCCAAATTTTTTTTTTGAAACCAAGTGCAAAAACAGAGACCAGGATGAGTTTTGGGATGAAATTCTATGTCTAAAAATGGTGTTGCTTACACTTTTTAAAAATCGAGCCTTTTTGGTGCCTGGGGAAGGAAACGCTTGACTCCGCAGTCAGGAAAAATGCTGCCCAGGAACGAAAATGTTTTTGGAAGCCAAATTTTTTTTTGAAACCAAATGCAAAAACAGAGACCGGGATGAGTTTGGGGATGAAATTCCATGTCTAAAAATGGTGTTGCTTCCACTTTTTAAAAATCAAGCCTTTTTGGTGCCTGGGGAAGAAAACGCATCACGCCGTAGTCAGGAAAAATGCTGCCCAGGAACCAAAATGTTTTTGAAAGCCAATTTGTTTTTTTTTTTTTTGAAACCAAATGCAAAAACGGAGACCAGGATGAGTTTCGGGATGAAATTCCATGTCTAAAAATGGTGTTGCTTCCACTTTTTAAAAATCAAGCCTTTTTGGTGCCTGGGGAAGAAAACGCCTGACTCCGTGGTCAGGAAAAATGCTGCCCAGGAACCAAAATGTTTTTGGAAGCCAATTTTTTTTTTTTTTTGAAACCAAATGCAAAAACGGAGACTGGGATGAGTTTCGGGATGAAATTCCATGTCTAAAAATGGTGTTGCTTCCACTTTTTAAAAATCAAGCCTTTTTGGTGCCTGAGGAAGAAAACGCCAGACTCCGCGGTCAGGAAAAATGCTGCCCAGGAACCAAAATGTTTTTTGAAAAACTTTTTTTTTTGAAACCAAATACAAAAATGGACACAAGGATGAGTTTCAGGATTAAATTCCATGTCTAAAAATGGTGTTGCGTCCACTTTTTAAAAATCGAGCCTTTTTGGTGCCTGGGGAAGAAAACGCCTGACTCCGTGGTCAGGAAAAATGCTGCCCAGGAACGAAAATGTTTTTGGAAGCCAATTTTTTTTTTTGAAACCAAATGCAAAAACGGAGACTGGGATGAGTTTCGGGATGAAATTCCATGTCTAAAAATGGTGTTGCTTCCACTTTTTAAAAATCAAGCCTTTTTGGTGCCTGAGGAAGAAAACGCCTGACTCCGCAGTGAGGAAAAATGCTGCCCAGGAACCAAAATGTTTTTTTAAGAACTTTTTTTTTTGAAACCAAATGCAAAAACGGAGACCAGGATGAGTTTGGGGATGAAATTCCATGTCTAAAAATGGTGTTGCTTCCACTTTTTAAAAATCGAGCCTTTTCGGTGAATGGGGAAGAAAACGCTTGACTCCATGGTCAGGAAAAATGCTGCCCAGGAACCAAAATGTTTTTTGAAGCCAAAAAATTTTTTTGAAACCAAGTGCAAAAACGGAGACCAGGATGAGTTTCGGGATGAAATTCCATGTCTATAAATGGTGTTGCTTCCACTTTTTAAAAATCAAGCCTTTTTGGTGCCTGGGGAAGAAAACGCTTGACTCCATGGTCAGGAAAAATGCTGCCCAGGAACCAAAATGTTTTTTGAAGCCAAAAATTTTTTTTGAAACCAAATGCAAAAACAGAGACCAGGATGAGTTTTGGGATGAAATTCTATGTCTAAAAATGGTGTTGCTTACACTTTTTAAAAATCGAGCCTTTTTGGTGCCTGGGGAAGGAAACGCTTGACTCCGCAGTCAGGAAAAATGCTGCCCAGGAACGAAAATGTTTTTGGAAGCCAAATTTTTTTTTGAAACCAAATGCAAAAACGGAGACCGGGATGAGTTTGCGGATGAAATTCCATGTCTAAAAATGGTGTTGCTTCCACTTTTTAAAAATGAAGCCTTTTTGGTGCCTGGGGAAGAAAACGCATCACGCCGTAGTCAGGAAAAATGCTGCCCAGGAACCAAAATGTTTTTGAAAGCCAATTTGTTTTTGTTTTTTTTGAAACCAAAGGCAAAAACGGAGACCAGGATGAATTTCGGGATGAAATTCCATGTCTAAAAATGTTGTTGCTTCCACTTTTTAAAAATCGAGCCTTTTTTGCCTGTGGAAGGAAATGCCTGTCTCCGCGGTCAGGAAAAATGCTGCCCAGGAACCAAAATGTTTTTTGAAGCCAAAAATTTTTTTTGAAACCAAGTGCAAAAACGGTGACCAGGATGAGTTTGGGGATGAAATTCCATGTCTAAAAATGGTGTTGCTTCCACTTTTTAAAAATCAAGCCTTTTTGGTGCCTGGGGAAGAAATCCGGTGACTCCGCGGTCAGGAAAAATACTGCCCAGGAACGAAAATGTTTTTGGAAGCCAATTTTTTTTTTTTGAAACCAAATGCAAAAACGGAGACTGGGATGAGTTTTGGGATGAAATTCCATGTCTAAAAATGGTGTTGCTTCCACTTTTTAAAAATCAAGCCTTTTTGCTGCCTGAGGAAGAAAACGCCTGACTCCGCAGTGAGGAAAAATGCTGCCCAGGAACCAAAATGTTTTTTGAACAACTTTTTTTTTTGAAACCAAATACAAAAATGGACACAAGGATGAGTTTCAGGATTAAATTCCATGTCTAAAAATGGTGTTGCGTCCACTTTTTAAAAATCGAGCCTTTTTGGTGCCTGGGGAAGAAAACGCCTGACTCCATGGTCAGGAAAAATGCTGCCCAGGAACCAAAATGTTTTTTGAACAACTTTTTTTTTTGAAACCAAATACAAAAATGGACACAAGGCTGAGTTTCAGGATTAAATTCCATGTCTAAAAATGGTGTTGCGTCCACTTTTTAAAAATCGAGCCTTTTTGGTGCCTGTGGAAGAAAACGCTTGACTCCATGGTCAGGAAAAATGCTGCCCAGGAACCAAAATGTTTTTTGAAGCCAAAAAATTTTTTTGAAACCAAGTGCAAAAACGGAGACCAGGATGAGTTTCGGGATGAAATTCCATGTCTAAAAATGGTGTTGCTTCCACTTTTTAAAAATCAAGCCTTTTTGGTGCCTGGGGAAGAAAAGGCCTGACTCCGTGGTCAGGAAAAATACTGCCCAGGAACGAAAATGTTTTTGGAAGCCAAATTTTTTTTTGAAACCAAATGCAAAAACTGAGACCAGGATGAGTTTGGGGATGAAATTCCATGTCTAAAAATGGTGTTGCTTCCACTTTTTAAAAATCAAGCCTTTTTGGTGCCTGAGGAAGAAAACGCCAGACTCCGCGGTCAGGAAAAATGCTGCCCAGGAACCAAAATGTTTTTTGAAAAACTTTTTTTTTTGAAACCAAATACAAAAATGGACACAAGGATGAGTTTCAGGATTAAATTCCATGTCTAAAAATGGTGTTGCGTCCACTTTTTAAAAATCGAGCCTTTTTGGTGCCTGGGGAAGAAAACGCCTGACTCCGTGGTCAGGAAAAATGCTGCCCAGGAACGAAAATGTTTTTGGAAGCCAATTTTTTTTTTTGAAACCAAATGCAAAAACGGAGACTGGGATGAGTTTCGGGATGAAATTCCATGTCTAAAAATGGTGTTGCTTCCACTTTTTAAAAATCAAGCCTTTTTGGTGCCTGAGGAAGAAAACGCCTGACTCCGCAGTGAGGAAAAATGCTGCCCAGGAACCAAAATGTTTTTTTAAGAACTTTTTTTTTTGAAACCAAATGCAAAAACGGAGACCAGGATGAGTTTGGGGATGAAATTCCATGTCTAAAAATGGTGTTGCTTCCACTTTTTAAAAATCGAGCCTTTTCGGTGAATGGGGAAGAAAACGCTTGACTCCATGGTCAGGAAAAATGCTGCCCAGGAACCAAAATGTTTTTGGAAGCCAAATTTTTTTTTGAAACCAAATGCAAAAACGGAGACCAGGATGAGTTTGGGGATGAAATTCCATGTCTAAAAATGGTGTTGCTTCCACTTTTTAAAAATTGAGCCTTTTTGGTGCCTGGGGAAGAAAACGCCTGACTCCGTGGTCAGGAAAAATGCTGCCCAGGAACGAAAATGTTTTTGGAAGCCAAATTTTTTTTTGAAACCAAATGCAAAAACGGAGACCCGGATGAGTTTGGAGATGAAATTCCATGTCTAAAAATGGTGTTGCTTCCACTTTTTAAAAATCGAGCCTTTTTGGTGCCTCAGGAAGAAAACGCATCACGCCGTAGTGAGGAAAAATGCTGCCCAGGAACCAAAATGTTTTTTGAAGCCAATTTGTTTTTTTTTTTTGAAACCAAATGCAAAAACGGAGACCAGGATGAATTTTGGGATGAAATTCCATGTCTAAAAATGTTGTTGCTTCCACTTTTTAAAAATCGAGCCTTTTTTGCCTGGGGAAGGAAATGCCTGTCTCCGCAGTCAGGAAAAATGCTGCCCAGGAACCAAAATGTTTTTTGAACAACTTTTTTTTTTTGAAACCAAATACAAAAATGGACACAAGGATGAGTTTCAGGATTAAATTCCATGTCTAAAAATGGTGTTGCTTCCACTTTTCAAAAATCAAGCCTTTTTTGTGCCTGGGGAAGAAAACGCCTGACTCCGTGGTCAGGAAAAATACTGCCCAGGAACGAAAATGTTTTTGGAAGCCAAATTTTTTTTTTGAAACCAAATGCAAAAACGGAGACTGGGATGAGTTTCGGGATGAAATTCCATGTCTAAAAATGGTGTTGCTTCCACTTTTTAAAAATCAAGCCTTTTTGGTGCCTGGGGAAGAAAACGCTTGACTCCATGGTCAGGAAAAATGCTGCCCATGAACCAAAATGTTTTTTGAAGCCAAATTTTTTTTTTTTTTTGAAACCAAATGTAAAAACGGAGACTGGGATGAGTTTCGGGATGAAATTCCATGTCTAAAAATGGTGTTGCTTCCACTTTTTAAAAATCAAGCATTTTTGGTGCCTGGGGAAGAAAACGCCTGACTCCGTGGTCAGGAAAACTGCTGCCCAGGAACGAAAATGTTTTTGGAAGCCAAATTTTTTTTTGAAACCAAATGCAAAAACGGAGACCAGGATGAGTTTGGGGATGAAATTCCATGTCTAAAAATGGTGTTGCTTCCACTTTTTAAAAATCGAGCCTTTTTGGTGCCTGGGGAAGAAAACGCCTGACTCCGTGGTCAGGAAAAATGCTGCCCAGGAACCAAAATGTTTTTTGAAGGAATTTTTTTTTTTTGAAACCAAATGCAAAAACGGACACAAGGATGAGTTTCGGGATGAAATTCCATGTCTATATATGGTGTTGCTTCCACTTTTTAAAAATCAAGCCTTTTTGGTGCCTGGGGAAGAAAACGCATCACGCCGTAGTCAGGAAAAATGCTGCCCAGGAACCAAAATGTTTTTTGAAGCCAATTTGTTTTTTTTTTTGAAACCAAATGCAAAAACGGAGACCAGGATGAATTTCGGGATGAAATTCCATGTCTAAAAATGTTGTTGCTTCCACTTTTTAAAAATCGAGCCTTTTTTGCCTGGGGAAGGAAATGCCTGTCTCCGCGGTCAGGAAAAATGCTGCCCAGGAACCAAAATGTTTTTTGAACAACGTTTTTTTTTGAAACCAAAGACAAAAATGGACACAAGGATGAGTTTCAGAATTAAATTCCATGTCTAAAAATGGTGTTGCGTCCACTTTTTAAAAATCGAGCCTTTTTGGTGCCTGGGGAAGACATCCGGTGACTCCGCGATCAGGAAAAATGCTGCCCAGGAATCAAAATGTTTTGGGAAGCCAATTTTTTTTTTTGAAACCAAATGCAAAAATGGAGACTGGGATGAGTTTCAGGATTAAATTCCATGTCTAAAAATGGTGTTGCTTCCACTTTTTAAAAATCAAGCCTTTTTTGCCTGGGGAAGGAAATGCCTGTCTCCGCGGTGAGGAAAAATGCTGCCCAGGAACCAAAATGTTTTTTGAAGCCAATTTGTTGGTTTTTTTTGAAACCAAATGCAAAAACAGAGACCAGGATGAATTTCGGGATGAAATTCCATGTCTAAAAATGGTGTTGCTTCCACTTTTTAAAAATCGAGCCTTTTTTCCCTGGGGAAGAAAACGCCTGACTCCGCGGTCAGGAAAAATGCTGCCCAGGAACCAAAAGGTTTTTGGAAGCCAAATTTTTTTTTTTGAAACCAAATGTAAAAACGGAGACTGTGATGAATTTCAGGATTAAATTCCATGTCTAAAAATGGTGTTGCTTCCACTTTTTAAAAATCAAGCCTTTTTTGTGCCTGGGGAAGAAAACGCTTGACTCCATGGTCAGGAAAAATGCTGCCCAGGAACCAAAATGTTTTTGGAAGCCAAAATTTTTTTTTGAAACCAAGTGCAAAAACGGAGACCAGGATGAGTTTTGGGATGAAATTCAATGTCTAAAAATGGTGTTGCTTCCACTTTTTAAAAATCAAGCCTTTTTGGTGCCTGGGGAAGAAAACGCTTGACTCCATGGTCAGGAAAAATGCTGCCCAGGAACCAAAATGTTTTTTGAAGCCAAAAAATTTTTTTGAAACCAAGTGCAAAAACAGAGACCAGGATGAGTTTTGGGATGAAATTCTATGTCTAAAAATGGTGTTGCTTCCACTTTTTAAAAATCGAGCCTTTTTGTTGCCTGGGGAAGGAAACGCTTGACTCCGCAGTCAGGAAAAATGCTGCCCAGGAACGAAAATGTTTTTGGAAGCCAAATTTTTTTTTGAAACCAAATGCAAAAACGGAGACCAGGATGAGTTTGGGGATGAAATTCCATGTCTAAAAATGGTTTTGCTTCCACTTTTTAAAAATCAAGCCTTTTTGGTGCCTGGGGAAGAAAACGCCTGACTCCGTGGTCAGGAAAAATGCTGCCCAGGAACGAAAATGTTTTTGGAAGCCAAATTTTTTTTTGAAACCAAATGCAAAAATGGAGACCAGGATGAGTTTGGGGATGAAATTCCATGTCTAAAAATGGTGTTGCTTCCACTTTTTAAAAATCAAGCGTTTTTGGTGCCTGGGGAAGAAAACGCATCACGCCGTAGTCAGGAAAAATGCTGCCCAGGAACCAAAATGTTTTTTGAAGCCAATTTGTTTTTTTTTTTGAAACCAAATGCAAAAACGGAGACCAGGATGAATTTCGGGATGAAATTCCATGTCTAAAAATGTTGTTGCTTCCACTTTTTAAAAATCGAGCCTTTTTTGCCTGGGCAAGGAAATGCCTGTCTCCGCGGTCAGGAAAAATGCTGCCCAGGAACCAAAATGTTTTTTGAAGCCAAATTTTTTTTTGAAACCAAATGCAAAAACGGAGACCAGGATGAGTTTGGGGATGAAATTCCATGTCTAAAAATGGTGTTGCGTCCACTTTTTAAAAATCGAGCCTTTTTGGTGGCTGGGGAAGAATACGCCTGACTCCGTGGTCAGGAAAAATACTGCCCAGGAACGAAAATGTTTTTGGAAGCCAATTTTTTTTTTTGAAACCAAATGCAAAAACGGAGACTGGGATGAGTTTCGGGATGAAATTCCATGTCTAAAAATGGTGTTGCTTCCACTTTTTAAAAATCAAGCCTTTTTGGTGCCTGAGGAAGAAAACGCCTGACTCCGCAGTGAGGAAAAATGCTACCCAGGAACCAAAATGTTTTTTTAAGAACTTTTTTTTTTGAAACCAAATGCAAAAACGGAGACCAGGATGAGTTTGGGGATGAAATTCCATGTCTAAAAATGGTGTTGCTTCCACTTTTTAAAAATCAAGCCTTTTTTCCCTGGGGAAGAAAATGCCTGACTCCATGGTCAGGAAAAATGCTGCCCAGGAACCAAAATGTTTTTTGAAGCCAAAAAATTTTTTTGAAACCAAGTGCAAAAACGGAGACCAGGATGAGTTTGGGGATGAAATTCCATGTCTAAAAATGGTGTTGCTTCCACTTTTTAAAAATCAAGCCTTTTTGGTGCCTGGGGAAGAAAACGCCTGACTCCGTGGTCAGGAAAAATGCTGCCCAGGAACTAAAACGTTTTTGGAAGCCAAATTTTTTTTTGAACCCAAATGCAAAAACGGAGACCAGGATGAGTTTGGGGATGAAATTCCATGTCTAAAAATGGTGTTGCTTCCACTTTTTAAAAATCAAGCCTTTTATGCCTGGGGAAGGAAATGCCTGTCTCCGCGGTCAGGAAAAATGCTGCCCAGGAACCAAAATGTTTTTGGAAGCCAAATTTTTTTTTGAAACCAAATGCAAAAACGGAGACCGGGATGAGTTTGGGGATGAAATTCCATGTCTAAAAATGGTTTTGCTTCCACTTTTTAAAAATCAAGCCTTTTTGGTGCCTGGGGAAGAAAACGCCTGACTCCGTGGTCAGGAAAAATGCTGCCCAGGAACGAAAATGTTTTTGGAAGCCAAATTTTTTTTTGAAACCAAATGCAAAAACGGAGACCAGGATGAGTTTGGGGATGAAATTCCATGTCTAAAAATGGTGTTGCTTCCACTTTTTAAAAATCAAGCCTTTTTGGTGCCTGGGGAAGAAATCCGGTGACTCCGCGGTCAGGAAAAATACTGCCCAGGAACGAAAATGTTTTTGGAAGCCAATTTTTTTTTTTGAAACCAAATGCAAAAACGGAGACTGGGATGAGTTTCGGGATGAAATTCCATGTCTAAAAATGGTGTTGCTTCCACTTTTTAAAAATCAAGCCTTTTTGGTGCCTGAGGAAGAAAACGCCTGACTCCGCAGTGAGGAAAAATGCTCCCCAGGAACCAAAATGTTTTTTTAAGAACTTCTTTTTTTGAAACCAAATGCAAAAACGGAGACCAGGATGAGTTTGGGGATGAAATTCCATGTCTAAAAATGTTGTTGCTTCCACTTTTTAAAAATCGAGCCTTTTTTGCCTGGGGAAGGAAATGCCTGTCTCCGCGGTCAGGAAAAATGCTGCCCAGGAACCAAAATGTTTTTTGAACAACTTTTTTTTTTGAAACCAAATACAAAAATGGACACAAGGATGAGTTTCAGGATTAAATTCCATGTCTAAAAATGGTGTTGCTTCCACTTTTCAAAAATCAAGCCTTTTTTGTGCCTGGGGAAGAAAACGCTTGACTCCATGGTCAGGAAAAATGCTGCCCAGGAACCAAAATGTTTTTTGAAGCCAAAATTTTTTTTTGAAACCAAATGCAAAAACGGAGACCAGGATGAGTTTGGGGATGAAATTCCATGTCTAAAAATGGTGTTGCTTCCACTTTTAAAAAATGAAGCCTTTTTTCCCTGGGGAAGAAAATGCCTGACTCCGCGGTCAGGAAAAATGGTGCCCAGGAACCAAAATGTTTTTTGAAAAACTTTTTTTTTTGAAACCAAATACAAAAATGGACACAAGGATGAGTTTCAGGATTAAATTCCATGTCTAAAAATGGTGTTCCGTCCACTTTTTAAAAATCGAGCCTTTTTGGTGCCTGGGGAAGAAAACGCCTGACTCCGTGGTCAGGAAAAATGCTGCCCAGGAACGAAAATGTTTTTGGAAGCCAATTTTTTTTTTTGAAACCAAATGCAAAAACGGAGACTGGGATGAGTTTGGGGATGAAATTCCATGTCTAAAAATGGTGTTGCTTCCACTTTTTTAAAATCGAGCCTTTTCGGTGAATGGGGAAGAAAACGCTTGACTCCATGGTCAGGAAAAATGCTGCCCAGGAACCAAAATGTTTTTTGAAGCCAAAATTTTTTTTTGAAACCAAGTGCAAAAACGGAGACCAGGATGTGTTTGGGGATGAAATTCCATGTCTAAAAATGGTGTTGCTTCCACTTTTTAAAAATCAAGCCTTTTTG
Organism: Pantherophis vulpinus; assembly: GCA_037215915.1. Classification (NCBI taxonomy): domain Eukaryota; kingdom Metazoa; phylum Chordata; class Lepidosauria; order Squamata; family Colubridae; genus Pantherophis; species Pantherophis vulpinus. The sequence goes on along the minus strand of JAXLNS010000018.1, from coordinate 1,662,673 downwards.
GTGCCTGGGGAAGAAAACGCCTGACTCCGTGGTCAGGAAAAATGCTGCCCAGGAACTAAAACGTTTTTGGAAGCCAAATTTTTTTTTGAACCCAAATGCAAAAACGGAGACCAGGATGAGTTTGGGGATGAAATTCCATGTCTAAAAATGGTGTTGCTTCCACTTTTTAAAAATCAAGCCTTTTATGCCTGGGGAAGGAAATGCCTGTCTCCGCGGTCAGGAAAAATGCTGCCCAGGAACCAAAATGTTTTTGGAAGCCAAATTTTTTTTTGAAACCAAATGCAAAAACGGAGACCGGGATGAGTTTGGGGATGAAATTCCATGTCTAAAAATGGTTTTGCTTCCACTTTTTAAAAATCAAGCCTTTTCGGTGAATGGGGAAGAAAACGCTTGACTCCATGGTCAGGAAAAATGCTGCCCAGGAACCAAAATGTTTTTTGAAGCCAAAAATTTTTTTTGAAACCAAGTGCAAAAACGGAGACCAGGATGAGTTTGGGGATGAAATTCCATGTCTAAAAATGGTGTTGCTTCCACTTTTTAAAAATCAAGCCTTTTTGGTGCCTGGGGAAGAAAACGCCTGACTCCGTGGTCAGGAAAAATGCTGCCCAGGAACTAAAACGTTTTTGGAAGCCAAATTTTTTTTTGAACCCAAATGCAAAAACGGAGACCAGGATGAGTTTGGGGATGAAATTCCATGTCTAAAAATGGTGTTGCTTCCACTTTTTAAAAATCAAGCCTTTTATGCCTGGGGAAGGAAATGCCTGTCTCCGCGGTCAGGAAAAATGCTGCCCAGGAACCAAAATGTTTTTGGAAGCCAAATTTTTTTTTGAAACCAAATGCAAAAACGGAGACCGGGATGAGTTTGGGGATGAAATTCCATGTCTAAAAATGGTTTTGCTTCCACTTTTTAAAAATCAAGCCTTTTTGGTGCCTGGGGAAGAAAACGCCTGACTCCGTGGTCAGGAAAAATGCTGCCCAGGAACGAAAATGTTTTTGGAAGCCAATTTTTTTTTTGAAACCAAATGCAAAAACGGAGACCAGGATGAGTTTGGGGATGAAATTCCATGTCTAAAAATGGTGTTGCTTCCACTTTTTAAAAATCGAGCCTTTTCGGTGAATGGGGAAGAAAACGCTTGACTCCATGGTCAGGAAAAATGCTGCCCAGGAACCAAAATGTTTTTTGAAGCCAAAATTTTTTTTTGAAACCAAGTGCAAAAACGGAGACCAGGATGTGTTTGGGGATGAAATTCCATGTCTAAAAATGGTGTTGCTTCCACTTTTTAAAAATCAAGCCTTTTTGGTGCCTGGGGAAGAAAACGCCTGACTCCGTGGTCAGGAAAAATGCTGCCCAGGAACTAAAACGTTTTTGGAAGCCAAATTTTTTTTTGAACCCAAATGCAAAAACGGAGACCAGGATGAGTTTGGGGATGAAATTCCATGTCTAAAAATGGTGTTGCTTCCACTTTTTAAAAATCAAGCCTTTTATGCCTGGGGAAGGAAATGCCTGTCTCCGCGGTCAGGAAAAATGCTGCCCAGGAACCAAAATGTTTTTGGAAGCCAAATTTTTTTTTGAAACCAAATGCAAAAACGGAGACCGGGATGAGTTTGGGGATGAAATTCCATGTCTAAAAATGGTTTTGCTTCCACTTTTTAAAAATCAAGCCTTTTCGGTGAATGGGGAAGAAAACGTTTGACTCCATGGTCAGGAAAAATGCTGCCCAGGAACCAAAATGTTTTTTGAAGCCAAAAATTTTTTTTGAAACCAAGTGCAAAAACGGAGACCAGGATGAGTTTGGGGATGAAATTCCATGTCTAAAAATGGTGTTGCTTCCACTTTTTAAAAATCAAGCCTTTTTGGTGCCTGGGGAAGAAAACGCCTGACTCCGTGGTCAGGAAAAATGCTGCCCAGGAACTAAAACGTTTTTGGAAGCCAAATTTTTTTTTGAACCCAAATGCAAAAACGGAGACCAGGATGAGTTTGGGGATGAAATTCCATGTCTAAAAATGGTGTTGCTTCCACTTTTTAAAAATCAAGCCTTTTATGCCTGGGGAAGGAAATGCCTGTCTCCGCGGTCAGGAAAAATGCTGCCCAGGAACCAAAATGTTTTTGGAAGCCAAATTTTTTTTTGAAACCAAATGCAAAAACGGAGACCGGGATGAGTTTGGGGATGAAATTCCATGTCTAAAAATGGTTTTGCTTCCACTTTTTAAAAATCAAGCCTTTTTGGTGCCTGGGGAAGAAAACGCCTGACTCCGTGGTCAGGAAAAATGCTGCCCAGGAACGAAAATGTTTTTGGAAGCCAATTTTTTTTTTGAAACCAAATGCAAAAACGGAGACCAGGATGAGTTTGGGGATGAAATTCCATGTCTAAAAATGGTGTTGCTTCCACTTTTTAAAAATCAAGCCTTTTTGGTGCCTGGGGAAGAAAACGCCTGACTCCGTGGTCAGGAAAAATACTGCCCAGGAACGAAAATGTTTTTGGAAGCCAAATTTTTTTTTTGAAACCAAATGCAAAAACGGAGACTGGGATGAGTTTGGGGATGAAATTCCATGTCTAAAAATGGTGTTGCTTCCACTTTTTAAAAATCAAGCCTTTTTGGTGCCTGGGGAAGAAAACGCCTGACTCCGTGGTCAGGAAAAATACTGCCCAGGAACGAAAATGTTTTTGGAAGCCAAATTTTTTTTTTGAAACCAAATGCAAAAACGGAGACCAGGATGAGTTTGGGGATGAAATTCCATGTCTAAAAATGGTGTTGCTTCCACTTTTTAAAAATCAAGCCTTTTTGGTGCCTGGGGAAGAAAACGCTTGACTCCATGGTCAGGAAAAATGCTGCCCATGAACCAAAATGTTTTTTGAAGCCAAATTTTTTTTTTTTTTTGAAACCAAATGTAAAAACGAAGACTGGGATGAGTTTCGGGATGAAATTCCATGTCTAAAAATGGTGTTGCTTCCACTTTTTAAAAATCAAGCCTTTTTGGTGCCTGGGGAAGAAAACGCCTGACTCCGTGGTCAGGAAAACTGCTGCCCAGGAACGAAAATGTTTTTGGAAGCCAAATTTTTTTTTTGAAACCAAATGCAAAAACGGAGACTGGGATGAGTTTCGGGATGAAATTCCATGTCTAAAAATGGTGTTGCTTCCACTTTTTAAAAATCAAGCCTTTTTGGTGCCTGGGGAAGAAAACGCTTGACTCCATGGTCAGGAAAAATGCTGCCCATGAACCAAAATGTTTTTTGAAGCCAAATTTTTTTTTTTTTTTTGAAACCAAATGTAAAAACGAAGACTGGGATGAGTTTGGGGATGAAATTCCATGTCTAAAAATGGTGTTGCTTCCACTTTTTAAAAATCAAGCCTTTTTGGTGCCTGGGGAAGAAAACGCCTGACTCCGTGGTCAGGAAAAATGCTGCCCAGGAACTAAAACGTTTTTGGAAGCCAAATTTTTTTTTGAACCCAAATGCAAAAACGGAGACCAGGATGAGTTTGGGGATGAAATTCCATGTCTAAAAATGGTGTTGCTTCCACTTTTTAAAAATCAAGCCTTTTATGCCTGGGGAAGGAAATGCCTGTCTCCGCGGTCAGGAAAAATGCTGCCCAGGAACCAAAATGTTTTTGGAAGCCAAATTTTTTTTTGAAACCAAATGCAAAAACGGAGACCGGGATGAGTTTGGGGATGAAATTCCATGTCTAAAAATGGTTTTGCTTCCACTTTTTAAAAATCAAGCCTTTTTGGTGCCTGGGGAAGAAAACGCCTGACTCCGTGGTCAGGAAAAATGCTGCCCAGGAACGAAAATGTTTTTGGAAGCCAATTTTTTTTTGAAACCAAATGCAAAAACGGAGACCAGGATGAGTTTGGGGATGAAATTCCATGTCTAAAAATGGTGTTGCTTCCACTTTTTAAAAATCAAGCCTTTTTGGTGCCTGGGGAAGAAAACGCCTGACTCCGTGGTCAGGAAAAATACTGCCCAGGAACGAAAATGTTTTTGGAAGCCAAATTTTTTTTTTGAAACCAAATGCAAAAACGGAGACTGGGATGAGTTTGGGGATGAAATTCCATGTCTAAAAATGGTGTTGCTTCCACTTTTTAAAAATCAAGCCTTTTTGGTGCCTGGGGAAGAAAACGCCTGACTCCGTGGTCAGGAAAAATACTGCCCAGGAACGAAAATGTTTTTGGAAGCCAAATTTTTTTTTTGAAACCAAATGCAAAAACGGAGACCAGGATGAGTTTGGGGATGAAATTCCATGTCTAAAAATGGTGTTGCTTCCACTTTTTAAAAATCAAGCCTTTTTGGTGCCTGGGGAAGAAAACGCTTGACTCCATGGTCAGGAAAAATGCTGCCCATGAACCAAAATGTTTTTTGAAGCCAAATTTTTTTTTTTTTTGAAACCAAATGTAAAAACGAAGACTGGGATGAGTTTCGGGATGAAATTCCATGTCTAAAAATGGTGTTGCTTCCACTTTTTAAAAATCAAGCCTTTTTGGTGCCTGGGGAAGAAAACGCCTGACTCCGTGGTCAGGAAAACTGCTGCCCAGGAACGAAAATGTTTTTGGAAGCCAAATTTTTTTTTTGAAACCAAATGCAAAAACGGAGACTGGGATGAGTTTCGGGATGAAATTCCATGTCTAAAAATGGTGTTGCTTCCACTTTTTAAAAATCAAGCCTTTTTGGTGCCTGGGGAAGAAAACGCTTGACTCCATGGTCAGGAAAAATGCTGCCCATGAACCAAAATGTTTTTTGAAGCCAAATTTTTTTTTTTTTTTTGAAACCAAATGTAAAAACGAAGACTGGGATGAGTTTCGGGATGAAATTCCATGTCTAAAAATGGTGTTGCTTCCACTTTTTAAAAATCAAGCCTTTTTGGTGCCTGGGGAAGAAAACGCCTGACTCCGTGGTCAGGAAAACTGCTGCCCAGGAACGAAAATGTTTTTGGAAGCCAAATTTTTTTTTTGAAACCAAATGCAAAAACGGAGACTGGGATGAGTTTCGGGATGAAATTCCATGTCTAAAAATGGTGTTGCTTCCACTTTTTAAAAATCAAGCCTTTTTGGTGCCTGGGGAAGAAAACGCTTGACTCCATGGTCAGGAAAAATGCTGCCCATGAACCAAAATGTTTTTTGAAGCCAAATTTTTTTTTTTTTTGAAACCAAATGTAAAAACGAAGACTGGGATGAGTTTCGGGATGAAATTCCATGTCTAAAAATGGTGTTGCTTCCACTTTTTAAAAATCAAGCCTTTTTGGTGCCTGGGGAAGAAAACGCCTGACTCCGTGGTCAGGAAAAATGCTGCCCAGGAACCAAAATGTTTTTTGAAGGAATTTTTTTTTTTTGAAACCAAATGCAAAAACGGACACAAGGATGAGTTTCGGGATGAAATTCCATGTCTAAATATGGTGTTGCTTCCACTTTCTAAAAATCAAGCCTTTTTGGTGCCTGGGGAAGAAATCCGGTGACTCCGCGATCAGGAAAAATGCTGCCCAGGAATCAAAATGTTTTGGGAAGCCAATTTTTTTTTTTGAAACCAAATGCAAAAATGGAGACTGGGATGAGTTTCAGGATTAAATTCCATGTCTAAAAATGGTGTTGCTTCCACTTTTTAAAAATCAAGCCTTTTTTGTGCCTGGGGAAGAAAACGCTTGACTCCATGGTCAGGAAAAATGCTGCCCAGGAACCAAAATGTTTTTGGAAGCCAAAAATTTTTTTTGAAACCAAGTGCAAAAACGGAGACCAGGATGAGTTTGGGGATGAAATTCCATGTCTAAAAATGGTGTTGCTTCCACTTTTTAAAAATCAAGCCTTTTTTGCCTGGGGAAGGAAATGTCTGTCTCCGCGGTCAGGAAAAATGCTGCCCAGGAACCAAAATGTTTTTTGAACAACTTTTTTTTTTGAAACCAAATGCAAAAATGGAGACTGGGATGAGTTTCAGGATTAAATTCCATGTCTAAAAATGGTGTTGCTTCCACTTTCTAAAAATCAAGCCTTTTTGGTGCCTGGAGAAGAAAACGCGTGACTCAGCGGTTAGGAAAAATGCTGCCCAGGAACGAAAATGTTTTTGGAAGCCAATTTTTTTTTTGAAACCAAATGCAAAAACGGAGACCAGGATGAGTTTGGGGATGAAATTCCATGTCTAAAAATGGTTTTGCTTCCACTTTTTAAAAATCAAGCCTTTTTGGTGCCTGGGGAAGAAAACGCCTGACTCCGTGGTCAGGAAAAATGCTGCCCAGGAACGAAAATGTTTTTGGAAGCCAAATTTTTTTTTGAAACCAAATGCAAAAACGGAGACCAGGATGAGTTTGGGGATGAAATTCCATGTCTAAAAATGGTGTTGCTTCCACTTTTTAAAAATCAAGCCTTTTTGGTGCCTGGGGAAGAAAACGCATCACTCCGTAGTAAGGAAAAATGCTGCCCAGGAACCAAAATGTTTTTTGAAGCCAATTTGTTTTGTTTTTTTGAAACCAAATGCAAAAACAGAGACCAGGATGAATTTCGGGATGAAATTCCATGTCTAAAAATGGTGTTGCTTCCACTTTTTAAAAATCGAGCCTTTTTTCCCTGGGGAAGAAAACGCCTGACTCCGTGGTCAGGAAAAATGCTGCCCAGGAACCGAAAGGTTTTTGGAAGCCAAAATTTTTTTTTTTGAAACCAAATGTAAAAACGGAGACTGTGATGAATTTCAGGATTAAATTCCATGTCTAAAAATGGTGTTGCTTCCACTTTTTAAAAATCAAGCCTTTTTTGTGCCTGGGGAAGAAAACGCTTGACTCCATGGTCAGGAAAAATGCTGCCCAGGAACCAAAATGTTTTTGGAAGCCAAAAATTTTTTTTGAAACCAAGTGCAAAAACGGAGACAAGGATGAGTTTTGGGATGAAATTCAATGTCTAAAAATGGTTTTGCTTCCACTTTTAAAAAATCGAGCCTTTTTGGTGCCTGGGGAAGGAAACGCTTGACTCCGCAATCAGGAAAAATGCTGCCCAGGAACGAAAATGTTTTTGGAAGCCAAATTTTTTTTTGAAACCAAATGCAAAAACGGAGACCAGGATGAGTTTGGGGATGAAATTCCATGTCTAAAAATGGTTTTGCTTCCACTTTTTAAAAATCAAGCCTTTTTGGTGCCTGGGGAAGAAAACGCCTGACTCCGTGGTCAGGAAAAATGCTGCCCAGGAACGAAAATGTTTTTGGAAGCCAAATTTTTTTTTGAAACCAAATGCAAAAATGGAGACCAGGATGAGTTTGGGGATGAAATTCCATGTCTAAAAATGGTGTTGCTTCCACTTTTTAAAAATCAAGCCTTTTTGGTGCCTGGGGAAGAAAACGCATCACGCCGTAGTCAGGAAAAATGCTGCCCAGGAACCAAAATGTTTTTTGAAGCCAATTTGTTTTTTTTTTTGAAACCAAATTCAAAAACGGAGACCAGGATGAATTTCGGGATGAAATTCCATGTCTAAAAATGTTGTTGCTTCCACTTTTTAAAAATCGAGCCTTTTTTGCCTGGGGAAGGAAATGCCTGTCTCCGCGGTCAGGAAAAATGCTGCCCAGGAACCAAAATGTTTTTTGAACAACTTTTTTTTTTGAAACCAAATACAAAAGTGGACACAAGGATGAGTTTCAGAATTAAATTCCATGTCTAAAAATGGTGTTGCGTCCACTTTTTAAAAATCAAGCCTTTTTGGTGGCTGGGGAAGAATACGCCTGACTCCGTGGTCAGGAAAAATGCTGCCCAGGAACGAAAATGTTTTTGTAAGCCAAATTTTTTTTTGAAACCAAATGCAAAAACGGAGACCAGGATGAGTTTCGGGATGAAATTCCATGTCTAAAAATGGTGTTGCTTCCACTTTTTAAAAATCAAGCCTTTTTTCCCTGGGGAAGAAAATGCCTGACTCCGCGGTCAGGAAAAATGCTGCCCAGGAAGCAAAAGGTTTTTTGAAGCCAAATTTTTTTTTTTTTTGAAACCAAATGCAAAAACGGAGACCAGGATGAATTTCGGGATGAAATTCCATGTCTAAAAATGGTGTTGCTTCCACTTTTTAAAAATCAAGCCTTTTTGGTGCCTGGGGAAGAAAACGCTTGACTCCATGGTCAGGAAAAATGCTGCCCATGAACCAAAATGTTTTTTGAAGCCAAATTTTTTTTTTTTTTTTGAAACCAAATGTAAAAACGAAGACTGGGATGAGTTTCGGGATGAAATTCCATGTCTAAAAATGGTGTTGCTTCCACTTTTTAAAAATCAAGCCTTTTTGGTGCCTGGGGAAGAAAACGCTTGACTCCATGGTCAGGAAAAATGCTGCCCATGAACCAAAATGTTTTTTGAAGCCAAATTTTTTTTTTTTTTTTGAAACCAAATGTAAAAACGAAGACTGGGATGAGTTTCGGGATGAAATTCCATGTCTAAAAATGGTGTTGCTTCCACTTTTTAAAAATCAAGCCTTTTTGGTGCCTGGGGAAGAAAACGCTTGACTCCATGGTCAGGAAAAATGCTGCCCATGAACCAAAATGTTTTTTGAAGCCAAATTTTTTTTTTTTTTTTGAAACCAAATGTAAAAACGAAGACTGGGATGAGTTTCGGGATGAAATTCCATGTCTAAAAATGGTGTTGCTTCCACTTTTTAAAAATCAAGCCTTTTTGGTGCCTGGGGAAGAAAACGCCTGACTCCGTGGTCAGGAAAACTGCTGCCCAGGAACGAAAATGTTTTTGGAAGCCAAATTTTTTTTTTTGAAACCAAATGCAAAAACGGAGACTGGGATGAGTTTCGGGATGAAATTCCATGTCTAAAAATGGTGTTGCTTCCACTTTTTAAAAATCAAGCCTTTTTGGTGCCTGGGGAAGAAAACGCTTGACTCCATGGTCAGGAAAAATGCTGCCCATGAACCAAAATGTTTTTTGAAGCCAAATTTTTTTTTTTTTTTTTGAAACCAAATGTAAAAACGAAGACTGGGATGAGTTTCGGGATGAAATTCCATGTCTAAAAATGGTGTTGCTTCCACTTTTTAAAAATCAAGCCTTTTTGGTGCCTGGGGAAGAAAACGCCTGACTCCGTGGTCAGGAAAACTGCTGCCCAGGAACGAAAATGTTTTGGGAAGCCAAATTTTTTTTTGAAACCAAATGCAAAAACGGAGACCAGGATGAGTTTGGGGATGAAATTCCATGTCTAAAAATGGTGTTGCTTCCACTTTTTAAAAATTGAGCCTTTTTGGTGCCTGGGGAAGAAAACGACTGACTCCGTGGTCAGGAAAAATGCTGCCCAGGAACCAAAATGTTTTTTGAAGGAATTTTTTTTTTTTGAAACCAAATGCAAAAACGGACACAAGGATGAGTTTCGGGATGAAATTCCATGTCTAAATATGGTGTTGCTTCCACTTTCTAAAAATCAAGCCTTTTTGGTGCCTGGGGAAGAAATCCGCGATCAGGAAAAATGCTGCCCAGGAATCAAAATGTTTTGGGAAGCCAATTTTTTTTTTTGAAACCAAATGCAAAAATGGAGACTGGGATGAGTTTCAGGATTAAATTCCATGTCTAAAAATGGTGTTGCTTCCACTTTTTAAAAATCAAGCCTTTTTTGTGCCTGGGGAAGAAAACGCTTGACTCCATGGTCAGGAAAAATGCTGCCCAGGAACCAAAATGTTTTTGGAAGCCAAAAATTTTTTTTGAAACCAAGTGCAAAAACGGAGACCAGGATGAGTTTGGGGATGAAATTCCATGTCTAAAAATGGTGTTGCTTCCACTTTTTAAAAATCAAGCCTTTTTTGCCTGGGGAAGGAAATGCCTGTGTCCGCGGTCAGGAAAAATGCTGCCCAGGAACCAAAATGTTTTTTGAACAACTTTTTTTTTTGAAACCAAATGCAAAAATGGAGACTGGGATGAGTTTCAGGATTAAATTCCATGTCTAAAAATGGTGTTGCTTCCACTTTCTAAAAATCAAGCCTTTTTGGTGCCTGGAGAAGAAAACGCGTGACTCAGCGGTTAGGAGAAATACTGCCCAGGGACCAAAATGTTTTGGGAAGCCAATTTTTTTTTTTGAAACCAAATGCAAAAATGGAGACTGGGATGAGTTTCAGGATTAAATTCCATGTCTAAAAATGGTGTTGCTTCCACTTTTCAAAAATCAAGCCTTTTTTGTGCCTGGGGAAGAAAACGCTTGACTCCATGGTCAGGAAAAATGCTGCCCAGGAACCAAAATGTTTTTTGAAGCCAAAAATTTTTTTTGAAACCAAGTGCAAAAACAGAGACCAGGATGAGTTTTGGGATGAAATTCTATGTCTAAAAATGGTGTTGCTTCCACTTTCTAAAAATCAAGCCTTTTTGGTGCCTGGAGAAGAAAACGCGTGACTCAGCGGTTAGGAAAAATGCTGCCCAGGAACGAAAATGTTTTTGGAAGCCAATTTTTTTTTTGAAACCAAATGCAAAAACGGAGACCAGGATGAGTTTGGGGATGAAATTCCATGTCTAAAAATGGTTTTGCTTCCACTTTTTAAAAATCAAGCCTTTTTGGTGCCTGGGGAAGAAAACGCCTGACTCCGTGGTCAGGAAAAATGCTGCCCAGGAACGAAAATGTTTTTGGAAGCCAAATTTTTTTTTGAAACCAAATGCAAAAACGGAGACCAGGATGAGTTTGGGGATGAAATTCCATGTCTAAAAATGGTGTTGCTTCCACTTTTTAAAAATCAAGCCTTTTTGGTGCCTGGGGAAGAAAACGCATCACTCCGTAGTAAGGAAAAATGCTGCCCAGGAACCAAAATGTTTTTTGAAACCAATTTGTTTTTTTTTTTTGAAACCAAATGCAAAAACAGAGACCAGGATGAATTTCGGGATGAAATTCCATGTCTAAAAATGGTGTTGCTTCCACTTTTTAAAAATCGAGCCTTTTTTCCCTGGGGAAGAAAACGCCTGACTCCGTGGTCAGGAAAAATGCTGCCCAGGAACCGAAAGGTTTTTGGAAGCCAAAATTTTTTTTTTTGAAACCAAATGTAAAAACGGAGACTGTGATGAATTTCAGGATTAAATTCCATGTCTAAAAATGGTGTTGCTTCCACTTTTTAAAAATCAAGCCTTTTTTGTGCCTGGGGAAGAAAACGCTTGACTCCATGGTCAGGAAAAATGCTGCCCAGGAACCAAAATGTTTTTGGAAGCCAAAAAATTTTTTTGAAACCAAGTGCAAAAACGGAGACCAGGATGAGTTTTGGGATGAAATTCAATGTCTAAAAATGGTTTTGCTTCCACTTTTTAAAAATCGAGCCTTTTTGGTGCCTGGGGAAGGAAACGCTTGACTCCATAGTCAGGAAAAATGCTGCCCAGGAACGAAAATGTTTTTGGAAGCCAAATTTTTTTTTGAAACCAAATGCAAAAACGGAGACCAGGATGAGTTTGGGGATGAAATTCCATGTCTAAAAATGGTTTTGCTTCCACTTTTTAAAAATCAAGCCTTTTTGGTGCCTGGGGAAGAAAACGCATCACGCCGTAGTCAGGAAAAATGCTGCCCAAGAACCAAAATGTTTTTTGAAGCCAATTTGTTTTTTTTTTTGAAACCAAATGCAAAAACGGAGACCAGGATGAATTTCGGGATGAAATTCCATGTCTAAAAATGTTGTTGCTTCCACTTTTTAAAAATCGAGCCTTTTTTGCCTGGGGAAGGAAATGCCTGTCTCCGCGGTCAAGAAAAATGCTGCCCAGGAACCAAAATGTTTTTTGAACAACTTTTTTTTTTGAAACCAAATACAAAAATGGACACAAGGATGAGTTTCAGAATTAAATTCCATGTCTAAAAATGGTGTTGCGTCCACTTTTTAAAAATCAAGCCTTTTTGGTGGCTGGGGAAGAATACGCCTGACTCCGTGGTCAGGAAAAATGCTGCCCAGGAACGAAAATGTTTTTTTAAGAACTTTTTTTTTTGAAACCAAATGCAAAAACGGAGACCAGGATGAGTTTGGGGATGGAATTCCATGTCTAAAAATGGTGTTGCTTCCACTTTTTAAAAATCAAGCCTTTTTTCCCTGGGGAAGAAAATGCCTGACTCCGCGGTCAGGAAAAATGCTGCCCAGGAAGCAAAAGGTTTTTGGAAGCCAAATTTTTTTTCTTTTTAAACCAAATGTAAAAACGGAGACTGGGATGAGTTTGGGGATGAAATTCCATGTCTAAAAATGGTGTTGCTTACACTTTTTAAAAATCGAGCCTTTTTGGTGCCTGGGGAAGAAAACGCCTGACTCCGTGGTCAGGAAAAATGCTGCCCAGGAAAGAAAATGTTTTTGGAAGCCAAATTTTTTTTTGAAACCAAATGCAAAAACGGAGACCAGGATGAGTTTGGGGATGAAATTCCATGTCTAAAAATGGTGTTGCTTCCACTTTTTAAAAATCGAGCCTTTTCAGTGAATGGGGAAGAAAACGCCTGACTCCGTGGTCAGGAAAAGTGCTGCCCAGGAACGAAAATGTTTTTGGAAGCCAAATTTTTTTTTGAAACCAAATGCAAAAATGGAGACCAGGATGAGTTTGGGGATGAAATTCCATGTCTAAAAATGGTGTTGCTTCCACTTTTTAAAAATCAAGCCTTTTTGGTGCCTGGGGAAGAAAACGCATCACGCCGTAGTCAGGAAAAATGCTGCCCAAGAACCAAAATGTTTTTTGAAGCCAATTTGGTTTTTTTTTTGAAACCAAATGCAAAAACGGAGACCAGGATGAATTTCGGGATGAAATTCCATGTCTAAAAATATTGTTGCTTCCACTTTTTAAAAATCGAGCCTTTTTTGCCTGGGGAAGGAAATGCCTGTCTCCGCGGTCAGGAAAAATGCTGCCCAGGAACCAAAATGTTTTTTGAACAACTTTTTTTTTTGAAACCAAATACAAAAGTGGACACAAGGATGAGTTTCAGAATTAAATTCCATGTCTAAAAATGGTGTTGCGTCCACTTTTTAAAAATCAAGCCTTTTTGGTGGCTGGGGAAGAATACGCCTGACTCCGTGGTCAGGAAAAATGCTGCCCAGGAACGAAAATGTTTTTGTAAGCCAAATTTTTTTTTGAAACCAAATGCAAAAACGGAGACCAGGATGAGTTTCGGGATGAAATTCCATGTCTAAAAATGGTGTTGCTTCCACTTTTTAAAAATCAAGCCTTTTTGGTGCCTCAGGAAGAAAACGCCTGACTCCGCAGTGAGGAAAAATGCTGCCCAGGAACCAAAATGTTTTTTTAAGAACTTTTTTTTTTGAAACCAAATGCAAAAACGGAGACCAGGATGAGTTTGGGGATGGAATTCCATGTCTAAAAATGGTGTTGCTTCCACTTTTTAAAAATCAAGCCTTTTTTCCCTGGGGAAGAAAACGCTTGACTCCATGGTCAGGAAAAATGCTGCCCATGAACCAAAATGTTTTTTGAAGCCAAATTTTTTTTTTTTTTGAAACCAAATGTAAAAACGAAGACTGGGATGAGTTTCGGGATGAAATTCCATGTCTAAAAATGGTGTTGCTTCCACTTTTTAAAAATCAAGCCTTTTTGGTGCCTGGCTAAGAAAACGCCTGACTCCGTGGTCAGGAAAACTGCTGCCCAGGAACGAAAATGTTTTTGGAAGCCAAATTTTTTTTTTTGAAACCAAATGCAAAAACGGAGACTGGGATGAGTTTCGGGATGAAATTCCATGTCTAAAAATGGTGTTGCTTCCACTTTTTAAAAATCAAGCCTTTTTGGTGCCTGGGGAAGAAAACGCTTGACTCCATGGTCAGGAAAAATGCTGCCCATGAACCAAAATGTTTTTTGAAGCCAAATTTTTTTTTTTTTTTGAAACCAAATGTAAAAACGAAGACTGGGATGAGTTTCGGGATGAAATTCCATGTCTAAAAATGGTGTTGCTTCCACTTTTTAAAAATCAAGCCTTTTTGGTGCCTGGGGAAGAAAACGCCTGACTCCGTGGTCAGGAAAACTGCTGCCCAGGAACGAAAATGTTTTTGGAAGCCAAATTTTTTTTTGAAACCAAATGCAAAAACGGAGACCAGGATGAGTTTGGGGATGAAATTCCATGTCTAAAAATGGTGTTGCTTCCACTTTTTAAAAATTGAGCCTTTTTGGTGCCTGGGGAAGAAAACGCCTGACTCCGTGGTCAGGAAAAATGCTGCCCAGGAACCAAAATGTTTTTTGAAGGAATTTTTTTTTTTTGAAACCAAATGCAAAAACGGACACAAGGATGAGTTTCGGGATGAAATTCCATGTCTAAATATGGTGTTGCTTCCACTTTCTAAAAATCAAGCCTTTTTGGTGCCTGGGGAAGAAATCCGGTGACTCCGCGATCAGGAAAAATGCTGCCCAGGAATCAAAATGTTTTGGGAAGCCAATTTTTTTTTTTTGAAACCAAATGCAAAAATGGAGACTGGGATGAGTTTCAGGATTAAATTCCATGTCTAAAAATGGTGTTGCTTCCACTTTTTAAAAATCAAGCCTTTTTTGTGCCTGGGGAAGAAATCCGGTGACTCCGTGGTCAGGAAAACTGCTGCCCAGGAACGAAAATGTTTTTGGAAGCCAAATTCTTTTTTTGAAACCAAATGCAAAAAGGGAGACCAGGATGAGTTTGGGGATGAAATTCCATGTCTAAAAATGGTGTTGCTTCCACTTTTTAAAAATTGAGCCTTTTTGGTGCCTCAGGAAGAAAACGCCTGACTCCGCAGTGAGGAAAAATGCTGCCCAGGAACCAAAATGTTTTTTTAAGAACTTTTTTTTTTGAAACCAAATGCAAAAACGGAGACCAGGATGAGTTTGGGGATGGAATTCCATGTCTAAAAATGGTGTTGCTTCCACTTTTTAAAAATCAAGCCTTTTTTCCCTGGGGAAGAAAACGCCTGACTCCGTGGTCAGGAAAAATGCTGCCCAGGAACGAAAATGTTTTTGGAAGCCAAATTTTTTTTTGAAACCAAATGCAAAAACGGAGACCAGGATGAGTTTGGGGATGAAATTCCATGTCTAAAAATGGTGTTGCTTCCACTTTTTAAAAATCGAGCCTTTTCGGTGAATGGGGAAGAAAACGCTTGACTCCATGGCCAGGAAAAATGCTGCCCAGGAACCAAAATGTTTTTTGAAGCCAAAATTTTTTTTTGAAACCAATTGCAAAAACGAAGACTGGGATGAGTTTCGGGATGAAATTCCATGTCTAAAAATGGTGTTGCTTCCACTTTTTAAAAATCAAGCCTTTTTGGTGCCTGGGGAAGAAAACGCCTGACTCCGTGGTCAGGAAAACTGCTGCCCAGGAACGAAAATGTTTTTGGAAGCCAAATTTTTTTTTTTTTTTTTTGAAACCAAATGTAAAAACGAAGACTGGGATGGGTTTCGGGATGAAATTCCATGTCTAAATATGGTGTTGCTTCCACTTTCTAAAAATCAAGCCTTTTTGGTGCCTGGGGAAGAAATCCGGTGACTCCGCGATCAGGAAAAATGCTGCCCAGGAATCAAAATGTTTTGGGAAGCCAATTTTTTTTTTTGAAACCAAATGCAAAAATGGAGACTGGGATGAGTTTCAGGATTAAATTCCATGTCTAAAAATGGTGTTGCTTCCACTTTTTAAAAATCAAGCCTTTTTTGTGCCTGGGGAAGAAATCCGGTGACTCCGTGGTCAGGAAAACTGCTGCCCAGGAACGAAAATGTTTTTGGAAGCCAAATTTTTTTTTGAAACCAAATGCAAAAACGGAGACCAGGATGAGTTTCGGGATGAAATTCCATGTCTAAAAATGGTGTTGCTTCCACTTTCTAAAAATCAAGCCTTTTTGGTGCCTGGGGAAGAAATCCGGTGACTCCGCGATCAGGAAAAATGCTGCCCAGGAATCAAAATGTTTTGGGAAGCCAATTTTTTTTTTTGAAACCAAATGCAAAAATGGAGACTGGGATGAGTTTCAGGATTAAATTCCATGTCTAAAAATGGTGTTGCTTCCACTTTTTAAAAATCAAGCCTTTTTTGTGCCTGGGGAAGAAATCCGGTGACTCCGCGGTCAGGAAAAATACTGCCCAGGAACGAAAATGTTTTTGGAAGCCAATTTTTTTTTTTGAAACCAAATGGAAAAACGGAGACTGGGATGAGTTTCGGGATGAAATTCCATGTCTAAAAATGGTGTTGCTTCCACTTTTTAAAAATCAAGCCTTTTTGGTGCCTCAGGAAGAAAACGCCTGACTCCGCAGTGAGGAAAAATGCTGCCCAGGAACCAAAATGTTTTTTTAAGAACTTTTTTTTTTGAAACCAAATGCAAAAACGGAGACCAGGATGAGTTTGGGGATGAAATTCCATGTCTAAAAATGGTGTTGCTTCCACTTTTTAAAAATCGAGCCTTTTCGGTGAATGGGGAAGAAAACGCTTGAGTCCATGGCCAGGAAAAATGCTGCCCAGGAACCAAAATGTTTTTTGAAGCCAAAATTTTTTTTTGAAACCAATTGCAAAAACGAAGCCTGGGATGAGTTTCGGGATGAAATTCCATGTCTAAAAATGGTGTTGCTTCCACTTTTTAAAAATCAAGCCTTTTTGGTGCCTGGGGAAGAAAACGCCTGACTCCGTGGTCAGGAAAACTGCTGCCCAGGAACGAAAATGTTTTTGGAAGCCAAATTTTTTTTTTGAAACCAAATGCAAAAACGGAGACTGGGATGAGTTTCGGGATGAAATTCCTTGTCTAAAAATGGTGTTGCTTCCACTTTTTAAAAATCAAGCCTTTTTGGTGCCTGGGGAAGAAAACGCTTGACTCCATGGTCAGGAAAAATGCTGCCCAGGAACCAAAATGTTTTTTGAAGGAATTTTTTTTTTTTGAAACCAAATGCAAAAACGGACACAAGGATGAGTTTCGGGATGAAATTCCATGTCTAAATATGGTGTTGCTTCCACTTTCTAAAAATCAAGCCTTTTTGGTGCCTGGGGAAGAAATCCGGTGACTCCGCGATCAGGAAAAATGCTGCCCAGGAATCAAAATGTTTTGGGAAGCCAATTTTTTTTTTTGAAACCAAATGCAAAAATGGAGACTGGGATGAGTTTCAGGATTAAATTCCATGTCTAAAAATGGTGTTGCTTCCACTTTTTAAAAATCAAGCCTTTTTTGTGCCTGGGGAAGAAAACGCTTGACTCCATGGTCAGGAAAAATGCTGCCCAGGAACCAAAATGTTTTTGGAAGCCAAAAATTTTTTTTGAAACTAAGTGCAAAAACGGAGACCAGGATGAGTTTCGGGATGAAATTCCATGTCTAAAAATGGTGTTGCTTCCACTTTTTAAAAATCAAGCCTTTTTGGTGCCTGGGGAAGAAAACGCTTGACTCCGTGGTCAGGAAAAATGCTGCCCAGGAACCAAAATGTTTTTTGAAGGAATTTTTTTTTTTTGAAACCAAATGCAAAAACGGACACAAGGATGAGTTTCGGGATGAAATTCCATGTCTAAATATGGTGTTGCTTCCACTTTCTAAAAATCAAGCCTTTTTGGTGCCTGGGGAAGAAATCCGGTGACTCCGCGATCAGGAAAAATGCTGCCCAGGAATCAAAATGTTTTGGGAAGCCAATTTTTTTTTTTGAAACCAAATGCAAAAATGGAGACTGGGATGAGTTTCAGGATTAAATTCCATGTCTAAAAATGGTGTTGCTTCCACTTTTTAAAAATCAAGCCTTTTTTGTGCCTGGGGAAGAAAACGCTTGACTCCATGGTCAGGAAAAATGCTGCCCAGGAACCAAAATGTTTTTGGAAGCCAAAAATTTTTTTTGAAACTAAGTGCAAAAACGGAGACCAGGATGAGTTTGGGGATGAAATTCCATGTCTAAAAATGGTGTTGCTTCCACTTTTTAAAAATCAAGCCTTTTTTGCCTGGGGAAGGAAATGCCTGTCTCCGCGGTCAGGAAAAATGCTGCCCAGGAACCAAAATGTTTTTTGAACAACTTTTTTTTTTGAAACCAAATGCAAAAATGGAGACTGGGATGAGTTTCAGGATTAAATTCCATGTCTAAAAATTGTGTTGCTTCCACTTTCTAAAAATCAAGCCTTTTTGGTGCCTGGAGAAGAAAACGCGTGACTCAGCGGTTAGGAGAAATACTGCCCAGGGACCAAAATGTTTTGGGAAGCCAATTTTTTTTTTTGAAACCAAATGCAAAAATGGAGACTGGGATGAGTTTCAGGATTAAATTCCATGTCTAAAAATGGTGTTGCTTCCACTTTTCAAAAATCAAGCCTTTTTTGTGCCTGGGGAAGAAAACGCTTGACTCCATGGTCAGGAAAAATGCTGCCCAGGAACCAAAATGTTTTTTGAAGCCAAAAATTTTTTTTGAAACCAAGTGCAAAAACAGAGACCAGGATGAGTTTTGGGATGAAATTCTATGTCTAAAAATGGTGTTGCTTCCACTTTCTAAAAATCAAGCCTTTTTGGTGCCTGGAGAAGAAAACGCGTGACTCAGCGGTTAGGAAAAATGCTGCCCAGGAACGAAAATGTTTTTGGAAGCCAATTTTTTTTTTGAAACCAAATGCAAAAATGGAGATCAGGATGAGTTTGGGGATGAAATTCCATGTCTAAAAATGGTTTTGCTTCCACTTTTTAAAAATCAAGCCTTTTTGGTGCCTGGGGAAGAAAACGCCTGACTCCGTGGTCAGGAAAAATGCTGCCCAGGAACGAAAATGTTTTTGGAAGCCAAATTTTTTTTTGAAACCAAATGCAAAAACGGAGACCAGGATGAGTTTGGGGATGAAATTCCATGTCTAAAAATGGTGTTGCTTCCACTTTTTAAAAATCAAGCCTTTTTGGTGCCTGGGGAAGAAAACGCATCACTCCGTAGTAAGGAAAAATGGTGCCCAGGAACCAAAATGTTTTTTGAAGCCAATTTGTTTTTTTTTTTTAAACCAAATGCAAAAACAGAGACCAGGATGAATTTCGGGATGAAATTCCATGTCTAAAAATGGTGTTGCTTCCACTTTTTAAAAATCAAGCCTTTTTTGTGCCTGGGGAAGAAAACGCTTGACTCCATGGTCAGGAAAAATGCTGCCCAGGAACCAAAATGTTTTTGGAAGCCAAAAATTTTTTTTGAAACCAAGTGCAAAAACGGAGACCAGGATGAGTTTTGGGATGAAATTCAATGTCTAAAAATGGTTTTGCTTCCACTTTTTAAAAATCGAGCCTTTTTGGTGCCTGGGGAAGGAAACGCTTGACTCCGCAGTCAGGAAAAATGCTGCCCAGGAACGAAAATGTTTTTGGAAGCCAAATTTTTTTTTGAAACCAAATGCAAAAACGGAGACCAGGATGAGTTTGGGGATGAAATTCCATGTCTAAAAATGGTTTTGCTTCCACTTTTTAAAAATCGAGCCTTTTTGGTGCCTGGGGAAGGAAACGCTTGACTCCGCAGTCAGGAAAAATGCTGCCCAGGAACGAAAATGTTTTTGGAAGCCAAATTTTTTTTTGAAACCAAATGCAAAAACGGAGACCAGGATGAGTTTGGGGATGAAATTCCATGTCTAAAAATGGTTTTGCTTCCACTTTTTAAAAATCAAGCCTTTTTGGTGCCTGGGAAAGAAAACGCATCACGCCGTAGTCAGGAAAAATGCTGCCCAAGAACCAAAATGTTTTTTGAAGCCAATTTGTTTTTTTTTTTGAAACCAAATGCAAAAACGGAGACCAGGATGAATTTCGGGATGAAATTCCATGTCTAAAAATGTTGTTGCTTCCACTTTTTAAAAATCGAGCCTTTTTTGCCTGGGGAAGGAAATGCCTGTCTCCGCGGTCAGGAAAAATGCTGCCCAGGAACCAAAATGTTTTTTGAACAACTTTTTTTTTTGAAACCAAATACAAAAATGGACACAAGGATGAGTTTCAGAATTAAATTCCATGTCTAAAAATGGTGTTGCGTCCACTTTTTAAAAATCAAGCCTTTTTGGTGGCTGGGGAAGAATACGCCTGACTCCGTGGTCAGGAAAAATGCTGCCCAGGAACGAAAATGTTTTTTTAAGAACTTTTTTTTTTGAAACCAAATCCAAAAACGGAGACCAGGATGAGTTTGGGGATGGAATTCCATGTCTAAAAATGGTGTTGCTTCCACTTTTTAAAAATCAAGCCTTTTTTCCCTGGGGAAGAAAATGCCTGACTCCGCGGTCAGGAAAAATGCTGCCCAGGAAGCAAAAGGTTTTTGGAAGCCAAATTTTTTTTCTTTTTAAACCAAATGTAAAAACGGAGACTGGGATGAGTTTGGGGATGAAATTCCATGTCTAAAAATGGTGTTGCTTACACTTTTTAAAAATCGAGCCTTTTTGGTGCCTGGGGAAGAAAACGCCTGACTCCGTGGTCAGGAAAAATGCTGCCCAGGAAAGAAAATGTTTTTGGAAGCCAAATTTTTTTTTGAAACCAAATGCAAAAACGGAGACCAGGATGAGTTTGGGGATGAAATTCCATGTCTAAAAATGGTGTTGCTTCCACTTTTTAAAAATCGAGCCTTTTCGTTGAATGGGGAAGAAAACGCTTGACTCCATGGTCAGGAAAAATGCTGCCCAGGAACCAAAATGTTTTTTGAAGCCAAAAATTTTTTTTGAAACGAAGTGCAAAAACGGAGACCAGGATGAGTTTGGGGATGAAATTCCATGTCTAAAAATGGTTTTGCTTCCACTTTTTAAAAATCAAGCCTTTTTGGTGCCTGGGGAAGAAAACGCCTGACTCCGTGGTCAGGAAAAATGCTGCCCAGGAACGAAAATGTTTTTGGAAGCCAAATTTTTTTTTGAAACCAAATGCAAAAACGGAGACCAGGATGAGTTTGGGGATGAAATTCCATGTCTAAAAATGGTGTTGCTTCCACTTTTTAAAAATCAAGCCTTTTCGTTGCCTGGGGAAGAAAACACTTGACTCCATGGTCAGGAAAAATGCTGCCCAGGAACCAAAATATTTTTTGAAGCCAAAAATTTTTTTTGAAACCAAGTGCAAAAACGGAGACCAGGATGAGTTTCGGGATGAAATTCCATGTCTATAAATGGTGTTGCTTCCACTTTTTAAAAATCAAGCCTTTTTGGTGCCTGGGGAAGAAAACGCTTGACTCCATGGTCAGGAAAAATGCTGCCCAGGAACCAAAATGTTTTTTGAAGCCAAAAATTTTTTTTGAAACCAAGTGCAAAAACAGAGACCAGGATGAGTTTTGGGATGAAATTCTATGTCTAAAAATGGTGTTATTTCCACTTTTTAAAAATCGAGCCTTTTCGGTGAATGGGGAAGAAAACGCTTGACTCCATGGTCAGGAAAAATGCTGCCCAGGAACCAAAATGTTTTTTGAAGCCAAAAATTTTTTTTGAAACCAAGTGCAAAAACGGAGACCAGGATGAGTTTGGGGATGAAATTCCATGTCTAAAAATGGTGTTGCTTCCACTTTTTAAAAATCAAGCCTTTTTGGTGCCTGGGGAAGAAAACGCATCACGCCGTAGTCAGGAAAAATGCTGCCCAGGAACCAAAATGTTTTTTGAAGCCAATTTGTTTTTTTTTTTGAAACCAAATGCAAAAACGGAGACCAGGATGAATTTCGGGATGAAATTCCATGTCTAAAAATGTTGTTGCTTCCACTTTTTAAAAATCGAGCCTTTTTTGCCTGGGGAAGGAAATGCCTGTCTCCGCGGTAAGGAAAAATGCTGCCCAGGAACCAAAATGTTTTTTGAACAACTTTTTTTTTTGAAACCAAATACAAAAATGGACACAAGGATGAGTTTCAGAATTAAATTCCATGTCTAAAAATGGTGTTGCGTCCACTTTTTAAAAATCGAGCCTTTTTGGTGGCTGGGGAAGAATACGCCTGACTCCGTGGTCAGGAAAAATGCTGCCCAGGAACGAAAATGTTTTTGGAAGCCAATTTTTTTTTTTGAAACCAAATGCAAAAACGGAGACTGGGATGAGTTTCGGGATCAAATTCCATGTCTAAAAATGGTGTTGCTTCCACTTTTTAAAAATCAAGCCTTTTTGGTGCCTCAGGAAGAAAACGCCTGACTCCGCAGTGAGGAAAAATGCTGCCCAGGAACCAAAATGTTTTTTTAAGAACTTTTTTTTTTGAAACCAAATGCAAAAACGGAGACCAGGATGAGTTTGGGGATGGAATTCCATGTCTAAAAATGGTGTTGCTTCCACTTTTTAAAAATCAAGCCTTTTTTCCCTGGGGAAGAAAATGCCTGACTCCGCGGTCAGGAAAAATGCTGCCCAGGAAGCAAAAGGTATTTTGAAGCCAAAAATTTTTTTTGAAACCAAGTGCAAAAACAGAGACCAGGATGAGTTTTGGGATGAAATTCTATGTCTAAAAATGGTGTTATTTCCACTTTTTAAAAATCGAGCCTTTTCGGTGAATGGGGAAGAAAACGCTTGACTCCATGGTCAGGAAAAATGCTGCCCAGGAACCAAAATGTTTTTTGAAGCCAAAAATTTTTTTTGAAACCAAGTGCAAAAACGGAGACCAGGATGAGTTTGGGGATGAAATTCCATGTCTAAAAATGGTGTTGCTTCCACTTTTTAAAAATCAAGCCTTTTTGGTGCCTGGGGAAGAAAACGCATCACGCCGTAGTCAGGAAAAATGCTGCCCAGGAACCAAAATGTTTTTTGAAGCCAATTTGTTTTTTTTTTTTTAAACCAAATGCAAAAACAGAGACCAGGATGAATTTCGGGATGAAATTCCATGTCTAAAAATGGTGTTGCTTCCACTTTTTAAAAATCAAGCCTTTTTTGTGCCTGGGGAAGAAAACGCTTGACTCCATGGTCAGGAAAAATGCTGCCCAGGAACCAAAATGTTTTTGGAAGCCAAAAATTTTTTTTGAAACCAAGTGCAAAAACGGAGACCAGGATGAGTTTTGGGATGAAATTCAATGTCTAAAAATGGTTTTGCTTCCACTTTTTAAAAATCGAGCCTTTTTGGTGCCTGGGGAAGGAAACGCTTGACTCCGCAGTCAGGAAAAATGCTGCCCAGGAACGAAAATGTTTTTGGAAGCCAAATTTTTTTTTGAAACCAAATGCAAAAACGGAGACCAGGATGAGTTTGGGGATGAAATTCCATGTCTAAAAATGGTTTTGCTTCCACTTTTTAAAAATCGAGCCTTTTTGGTGCCTGGGGAAGGAAACGCTTGACTCCGCAGTCAGGAAAAATGCTGCCCAGGAACGAAAATGTTTTTGGAAGCCAAATTTTTTTTTGAAACCAAATGCAAAAACGGAGACCAGGATGAGTTTGGGGATGAAATTCCATGTCTAAAAATGGTTTTGCTTCCACTTTTTAAAAATCAAGCCTTTTTGGTGCCTGGGAAAGAAAACGCATCACGCCGTAGTCAGGAAAAATGCTGCCCAAGAACCAAAATGTTTTTTGAAGCCAATTTGTTTTTTTTTTTGAAACCAAATGCAAAAACGGAGACCAGGATGAATTTCGGGATGAAATTCCATGTCTAAAAATGTTGTTGCTTCCACTTTTTAAAAATCGAGCCTTTTTTGCCTGGGGAAGGAAATGCCTGTCTCCGCGGTCAGGAAAAATGCTGCCCAGGAACCAAAATGTTTTTTGAACAACTTTTTTTTTTGAAACCAAATACAAAAATGGACACAAGGATGAGTTTCAGAATTAAATTCCATGTCTAAAAATGGTGTTGCGTCCACTTTTTAAAAATCAAGCCTTTTTGGTGGCTGGGGAAGAATACGCCTGACTCCGTGGTCAGGAAAAATGCTGCCCAGGAACGAAAATGTTTTTTTAAGAACTTTTTTTTTTGAAACCAAATGCAAAAACGGAGACCAGGATGAGTTTGGGGATGGAATTCCATGTCTAAAAATGGTGTTGCTTCCACTTTTTAAAAATCAAGCCTTTTTTCCCTGGGGAAGAAAATGCCTGACTCCGCGGTCAGGAAAAATGCTGCCCAGGAAGCAAAAGGTTTTTGGAAGCCAAATTTTTTTTCTTTTTAAACCAAATGTAAAAACGGAGACTGGGATGAGTTTGGGGATGAAATTCCATGTCTAAAAATGGTGTTGCTTACACTTTTTAAAAATCGAGCCTTTTTGGTGCCTGGGGAAGAAAACGCCTGACTCCGTGGTCAGGAAAAATGCTGCCCAGGAAAGAAAATGTTTTTGGAAGCCAAATTTTTTTTTGAAACCAAATGCAAAAACGGAGACCAGGATGAGTTTGGGGATGAAATTCCATGTCTAAAAATGGTGTTGCTTCCACTTTTTAAAAATCGAGCCTTTTCGTTGAATGGGGAAGAAAACGCTTGACTCCATGGTCAGGAAAAATGCTGCCCAGGAACCAAAATGTTTTTTGAAGCCAAAAATTTTTTTTGAAACGAAGTGCAAAAACGGAGACCAGGATGAGTTTGGGGATGAAATTCCATGTCTAAAAATGGTTTTGCTTCCACTTTTTAAAAATCAAGCCTTTTTGGTGCCTGGGGAAGAAAACGCCTGACTCCGTGGTCAGGAAAAATGCTGCCCAGGAACGAAAATGTTTTTGGAAGCCAAATTTTTTTTTGAAACCAAATGCAAAAACGGAGACCAGGATGAGTTTGGGGATGAAATTCCATGTCTAAAAATGGTGTTGCTTCCACTTTTTAAAAATCAAGCCTTTTCGTTGCCTGGGGAAGAAAACACTTGACTCCATGGTCAGGAAAAATGCTGCCCAGGAACCAAAATATTTTTTGAAGCCAAAAATTTTTTTTGAAACCAAGTGCAAAAACGGAGACCAGGATGAGTTTCGGGATGAAATTCCATGTCTATAAATGGTGTTGCTTCCACTTTTTAAAAATCAAGCCTTTTTGGTGCCTGGGGAAGAAAACGCTTGACTCCATGGTCAGGAAAAATGCTGCCCAGGAACCAAAATGTTTTTTGAAGCCAAAAATTTTTTTTGAAACCAAGTGCAAAAACAGAGACCAGGATGAGTTTTGGGATGAAATTCTATGTCTAAAAATGGTGTTATTTCCACTTTTTAAAAATCGAGCCTTTTCGGTGAATGGGGAAGAAAACGCTTGACTCCATGGTCAGGAAAAATGCTGCCCAGGAACCAAAATGTTTTTTGAAGCCAAAAATTTTTTTTGAAACCAAGTGCAAAAACGGAGACCAGGATGAGTTTGGGGATGAAATTCCATGTCTAAAAATGGTGTTGCTTCCACTTTTTAAAAATCAAGCCTTTTTGGTGCCTGGGGAAGAAAACGCATCACGCCGTAGTCAGGAAAAATGCTGCCCAGGAACCAAAATGTTTTTTGAAGCCAATTTGTTTTTTTTTTTGAAACCAAATGCAAAAACGGAGACCAGGATGAATTTCGGGATGAAATTCCATGTCTAAAAATGTTGTTGCTTCCACTTTTTAAAAATCGAGCCTTTTTTGCCTGGGGAAGGAAATGCCTGTCTCCGCGGTAAGGAAAAATGCTGCCCAGGAACCAAAATGTTTTTTGAACAACTTTTTTTTTTGAAACCAAATACAAAAATGGACACAAGGATGAGTTTCAGAATTAAATTCCATGTCTAAAAATGGTGTTGCGTCCACTTTTTAAAAATCGAGCCTTTTTGGTGGCTGGGGAAGAATACGCCTGACTCCGTGGTCAGGAAAAATGCTGCCCAGGAACGAAAATGTTTTTGGAAGCCAATTTTTTTTTTTGAAACCAAATGCAAAAACGGAGACTGGGATGAGTTTCGGGATCAAATTCCATGTCTAAAAATGGTGTTGCTTCCACTTTTTAAAAATCAAGCCTTTTTGGTGCCTCAGGAAGAAAACGCCTGACTCCGCAGTGAGGAAAAATGCTGCCCAGGAACCAAAATGTTTTTTTAAGAACTTTTTTTTTTGAAACCAAATGCAAAAACGGAGACCAGGATGAGTTTGGGGATGGAATTCCATGTCTAAAAATGGTGTTGCTTCCACTTTTTAAAAATCAAGCCTTTTTTCCCTGGGGAAGAAAATGCCTGACTCCGCGGTCAGGAAAAATGCTGCCCAGGAAGCAAAAGGTATTTTGAAGCCAAAAATTTTTTTTGAAACCAAGTGCAAAAACAGAGACCAGGATGAGTTTTGGGATGAAATTCTATGTCTAAAAATGGTGTTATTTCCACTTTTTAAAAATCGAGCCTTTTCGGTGAATGGGGAAGAAAACGCTTGACTCCATGGTCAGGAAAAATGCTGCCCAGGAACCAAAATGTTTTTTGAAGCCAAAAATTTTTTTTGAAACCAAGTGCAAAAACGGAGACCAGGATGAGTTTGGGGATGAAATTCCATGTCTAAAAATGGTGTTGCTTCCACTTTTTAAAAATCAAGCCTTTTTGGTGCCTGGGGAAGAAAACGCATCACGCCGTAGTCAGGAAAAATGCTGCCCAGGAACCAAAATGTTTTTTGAAGCCAATTTGTTTTTTTTTTTGAAACCAAATGCAAAAACGGAGACCAGGATGAATTTCGGGATGAAATTCCATGTCTAAAAATGTTGTTGCTTCCACTTTTTAAAAATCGAGCCTTTTTTGCCTGGGGAAGGAAATGCCTGTCTCCGCGGTAAGGAAAAATGCTGCCCAGGAACCAAAATGTTTTTTGAACAACTTTTTTTTTTGAAACCAAATACAAAAATGGACACAAGGATGAGTTTCAGAATTAAATTCCATGTCTAAAAATGGTGTTGCGTCCACTTTTTAAAAATCGAGCCTTTTTGGTGGCTGGGGAAGAATACGCCTGACTCCGCGGTCAGGAAAAATGCTGCCCAGGAAGCAAAAGGTTTTTTTAAGAACTTTTTTTTTTGAAACCAAATGCAAAAACGGAGACCAGGATGAGTTTGGGGATGGAATTCCATGTCTAAAAATGGTGTTGCTTCCACTTTTTAAAAATCAAGCCTTTTTTCCCTGGGGAAGAAAATGCCTGACTCCGCGGTCAGGAAAAATGCTGCCCAGGAAGCAAAAGGTTTTTTGAAGCCAAATTTTTTTTTTTTTGAAACCAAATGCAAAAACGGAGACCAGGATGAATTTCGGGATGAAATTCCATGTCTAAAAATGGTGTTGCTTCCACTTTTTAAAAATCAAGCCTTTTTTCCCTGGGGAAGAAAATGCCTGACTCCGCGGTCAGGAAAAATGCTGCCCAGGAAGCAAAAGGTTTTTGGAAGCCAATTTTTTTTTCTTTTTAAACCAAATGTAAAAACGGAGACTGGGATGAGTTTGGGGATGAAATTCCATGTCTAAAAATGGTGTTGCTTACACTTTTTAAAAATCGAGCCTTTTTGGTGCCTGGGGAAGAAAACGCCTGACTCCGTGGTCAGGAAAAATGCTGCCCAGGAACGAAAATGTTTTTGGAAGCCAAATTTTTTTTTGAAACCAAATGCAAAAACGGAGACCAGGATGAGTTTGGGGATGAAATTCCATGTCTAAAAATGGTGTTGCTTCCACTTTTTAAAAATCGAGCCTTTTCGGTGAATGGGGAAGAAAACGCTTGACTCCATGGCCAGGAAAAATGCTGCCCAGGAACCAAAATGTTTTTTGAAGCCAAAAATTTTTTTTGAAACCAATTGCAAAAACGGAGACCAGGATGAGTTTGGGGATGAAATTCCATGTCTAAAAATGGTGTTGCTTCCACTTTTTAAAAATCAAGCCTTTTTGGTGCCTGGGGAAGAAAACGCCTGACTCCGCAGTGAGGAAAAATGCTGCCCAGGAACCAAAATGTTTTTTTAAGAACTTTTTTTTTTGAAACCAAATGCAAAAACGGAGACCAGGATGAGTTTGGGGATGGAATTCCATTGAAACCAAATGCAAAAACGGAGACCAGGATGAGTTTGGGGATGAAATTCCATGTCTAAAAATGGTGTTGCTTCCACTTTTTAAAAATCGAGCCTTTTCGGTGAATGGGGAAGAAATCCGGTGACTCCGCGGTCAGGAAAAATACTGCCCAGGAACGAAAATGTTTTTGGAAGCCAATTTTTTTTTTTGAAACCAAATGCAAAAACGGAGACTGGGATGAGTTTGGGGATGAAATTCCATGTCTAAAAATGGTGTTGCTTCCACTTTTTAAAAATCAAGCCTTTTTGGTGCCTCAGGAAGAAAACGCCTGACTCCGCAGTGAGGAAAAATGCTGCCCAGGAACCAAAATGTTTTTTTAAGAACTTTTTTTTTTGAAACCAAATGCAAAAACGGAGACCAGGATGAGTTTGGGGATGGAATTCCATGTCTAAAAATGGTGTTGCTTCCACTTTTTAAAAATCAAGCCTTTTTTCCCTGGGGAAGAAAATGCCTGACTCCGCGGTCAGGAAAAATGCTGCCCAGGAAGCAAAAGGTTTTTTGAAGCCAAATTTTTTTTTTTTTGAAACCAAATGCAAAAACGGAGACCAGGATGAATTTCGGGATGAAATTCCATGTCTAAAAATGGTGTTGCTTCCACTTTTTAAAAATCAAGCCTTTTTTCCCTGGGGAAGAAAATGCCTGACTCCGCGGTCAGGAAAAATGCTGCCCAGGAAGCAAAAGGTTTTTTGAAGCCAAATTTTTTTTTTTTGAAACCAAATGCAAAAACGGAGACCAGGATGAATTTCGGGATGAAATTCCATGTCTAAAAATGGTGTTGCTTCCACTTTTTAAAAATCAAGCCTTTTTTCCCTGGGGAAGAAAATGCCTGACTCCGCGGTCAGGAAAAATGCTGCCCAGGAAGCAAAAGGTTTTTGGAAGCCAATTTTTTTTTCTTTTTAAACCAAATGTAAAAACGGAGACTGGGATGAGTTTGGGGATGAAATTCCATGTCTAAAAATGGTGTTGCTTACACTTTTTAAAAATCGAGCCTTTTTGGTGCCTGGGGAAGAAAACGCCTGACTCCGTGGTCAGGAAAAATGCTGCCCAGGAACGAAAATGTTTTTGGAAGCCAAATTTTTTTTTGAAACCAAATGCAAAAACGGAGACCAGGATGAGTTTGGGGATGAAATTCCAAGTCTAAAAATGGTGTTGCTTCCACTTTTTAAAAATCAAGCCTTTTCGGTGCCTGGGGAAGAAAACGCTTGACTCCATGGTCAGGAAAAATGCTGCCCAGGAACGAAAATGTTTTTTGAAGCCAAAATTTTTTTTTGAAACCAAGTGCAAAAACGGAGACCAGGATGAGTTTCAGGATGAAATTCCATGTCTATAAATGGTTTTGCTTCCACTTTTTAAAAATCGAGCCTTTTTGGTGCCTGGGGAAGAAAACGCCTGACTCCGTGGTCAGGAAAAATGCTGCCCAGGAACGAAAATGTTTTTGGAAGCCAAATTTTTTTTTGAAACCAAATGCAAAAACGGAGACCAGGATGAGTTTGGGGATGAAATTCCAAGTCTAAAAATGGTGTTGCTTCCACTTTTTAAAAATCAAGCCTTTTCGGTGCCTGGGGAAGAAAACGCTTGACTCCATGGTCAGGAAAAATGCTGCCCAGGAACGAAAATGTTTTTTGAAGCCAAAATTTTTTTTTAAAACCAAGTGCAAAAACGGAGACCAGGATGAGTTTGGGGATGAAATTCCATGTCTAAAAATGGTGTTGCTTCCACTTTTTAAAAATCAAGCCTTTTTGGTGCCTGGGGAAGAAAACGCCTGACTCCGCAGTGAGGAAAAATGCTGCCCAGGAACCAAAATGTTTTTTTAAGAACTTTTTTTTTTGAAACCAAATGCAAAAACGGAGACCAGGATGAGTTTGGGGATGGAATTCCATTGAAACCAAATGCAAAAACGGAGACCAGGATGAGTTTGGGGATGAAATTCCATGTCTAAAAATGGTGTTGCTTCCACTTTTTAAAAATCGAGCCTTTTCGGTGAATGGGGAAGAAAACGCTTGACTCCGCGGTCAGGAAAAATACTGCCCAGGAACGAAAATGTTTTTGGAAGCCAATTTTTTTTTTTTGAAACCAAATGCAAAAACGGAGACTGGGATGAGTTTCGGGATGAAATTCCATGTCTAAAAATGGTGTTGCTTCCACTTTTTAAAAATCAAGCCTTTTTGGTGCCTCAGGAAGAAAACGCCTGACTCCGCAGTGAGGAAAAATGCTGCCCAGGAACCAAAATGTTTTTTTAAGAACTTTTTTTTTGAAACCAAATGCAAAAACGGAGACCAGGATGAGTTTGGGGATGGAATTCCATGTCTAAAAATGGTGTTGCTTCCACTTTTTAAAAATCAAGCCTTTTTTCCCTGGGGAAGAAAATGCCTGACTCCGCGGTCAGGAAAAATGCTGCCCAGGAAGCAAAAGGTTTTTTGAAGCCAAATTTTTTTTTTTTTTGAAACCAAATGCAAAAACGGAGACCAGGATGAATTTCGGGATGAAATTCCATGTCTAAAAATGGTGTTGCTTCCACTTTTTAAAAATCAAGCCTTTTTTCCCTGGGGAAGAAAATGCCTGACTCCGCGGTCAGGAAAAATGCTGCCCAGGAACCAAAAGGTTTTTGGAAGCCAAATTTTTTTTTTTTTTTTGAAACCAAATGCAAAAACGGAGACCAGGATGAATTTCGGGATGAAATTCCATGTCTAAAAATGGTGTTGCTTCCACTTTTTAAAAATCAAGCCTTTTTTCCCTGGGGAAGAAAATGCCTGACTCCGCGGTCAGGAAAAATGCTGCCCAGGAAGCAAAAGGTTTTTGGAAGCCAATTTTTTTTTCTTTTTAAACCAAATGTAAAAACGGAGACTGGGATGAGTTTGGGGATGAAATTCCATGTCTAAAAATGGTGTTGCTTACACTTTTTAAAAATCGAGCCTTTTTGGTGCCTGGGGAAGAAAACGCCTGACTCCGTGGTCAGGAAAAATGCTGCCCAGGAACGAAAATGTTTTTGGAAGCCAAATTTTTTTTTGAAACCAAATGCAAAAACGGAGACCAGGATGAGTTTGGGGATGAAATTCCAAGTCTAAAAATGGTGTTGCTTCCACTTTTTAAAAATCAAGCCTTTTCGGTGCCTGGGGAAGAAAACGCTTGACTCCATGGTCAGGAAAAATGCTGCCCAGGAACGAAAATGTTTTTTGAAGCCAAAATTTTTTTTTGAAACCAAGTGCAAAAACGGAGACCAGGATGAGTTTCAGGATGAAATTCCATGTCTATAAATGGTTTTGCTTCCACTTTTTAAAAATCGAGCCTTTTTGGTGCCTGGGGAAGAAAACGCCTGACTCCGTGGTCAGGAAAAATGCTGCCCAGGAACGAAAATGTTTTTGGAAGCCAAATTTTTTTTTGAAACCAAATGCAAAAACGGAGACCAGGATGAGTTTGGGGATGAAATTCCAAGTCTAAAAATGGTGTTGCTTCCACTTTTTAAAAATCAAGCCTTTTCGGTGCCTGGGGAAGAAAACGCTTGACTCCATGGTCAGGAAAAATGCTGCCCAGGAACGAAAATGTTTTTTGAAGCCAAAATTTTTTTTTAAAACCAAGTGCAAAAACGGAGACCAGGATGAGTTTGGGGATGAAATTCCATGTCTAAAAATGGTGTTGCTTCCACTTTTTAAAAATCAAGCCTTTTTGGTGCCTGGGGAAGAAAACGCCTGACTCCGCAGTGAGGAAAAATGCTGCCCAGGAACCAAAATGTTTTTTTAAGAACTTTTTTTTTTGAAACCAAATGCAAAAACGGAGACCAGGATGAGTTTGGGGATGGAATTCCATTGAAACCAAATGTAAAAACGGAGACTGGGATGAGTTTGGGGATGAAATTCCATGTCTAAAAATGGTGTTGCTTACACTTTTTAAAAATCGAGCCTTTTTGGTGCCTGGGGAAGAAAACGCCTGACTCCGTGGTCAGGAAAAATGCTGCCCAGGAACGAAAATGTTTTTGGAAGCCAAATTTTTTTTTGAAACCAAATGCAAAAACGGAGACCAGGATGAGTTTGGGGATGAAATTCCAAGTCTAAAAATGGTGTTGCTTCCACTTTTTAAAAATCAAGCCTTTTCGGTGCCTGGGGAAGAAAACGCTTGACTCCATGGTCAGGAAAAATGCTGCCCAGGAACGAAAATGTTTTTTGAAGCCAAAATTTTTTTTTGAAACCAAGTGCAAAAACGGAGACCAGGATGAGTTTCAGGATGAAATTCCATGTCTATAAATGGTTTTGCTTCCACTTTTTAAAAATCGAGCCTTTTTGGTGCCTGGGGAAGAAAACGCCTGACTCCGTGGTCAGGAAAAATGCTGCCCAGGAACGAAAATGTTTTTGGAAGCCAAATTTTTTTTTGAAACCAAATGCAAAAACGGAGACCAGGATGAGTTTGGGGATGAAATTCCAAGTCTAAAAATGGTGTTGCTTCCACTTTTTAAAAATCAAGCCTTTTCGGTGCCTGGGGAAGAAAACGCTTGACTCCATGGTCAGGAAAAATGCTGCCCAGGAACGAAAATGTTTTTTGAAGCCAAAATTT
The DNA here is from genome assembly GCA_037215915.1 of Pantherophis vulpinus. Taxonomy (NCBI): domain Eukaryota; kingdom Metazoa; phylum Chordata; class Lepidosauria; order Squamata; family Colubridae; genus Pantherophis; species Pantherophis vulpinus. The sequence continues at coordinate 1,630,463 of JAXLNS010000018.1, read as the reverse complement.
TTTTTTAAAACCAAGTGCAAAAACGGAGACCAGGATGAGTTTGGGGATGAAATTCCATGTCTAAAAATGGTGTTGCTTCCACTTTTTAAAAATCAAGCCTTTTTGGTGCCTGGGGAAGAAAACGCCTGACTCCGCAGTGAGGAAAAATGCTGCCCAGGAACCAAAATGTTTTTTTAAGAACTTTTTTTTTTGAAACCAAATGCAAAAACGGAGACCAGGATGAGTTTGGGGATGGAATTCCATTGAAACCAAATGCAAAAACGGAGACCAGGATGAGTTTGGGGATGAAATTCCATGTCTAAAAATGGTGTTGCTTCCACTTTTTAAAAATCGAGCCTTTTCGGTGAATGGGGAAGAAAACGCTTGACTCCGCGGTCAGGAAAAATACTGCCCAGGAACGAAAATGTTTTTGGAAGCCAATTTTTTTTTTTGAAACCAAATGCAAAAACGGAGACTGGGATGAGTTTCGGGATGAAATTCCATGTCTAAAAATGGTGTTGCTTCCACTTTTTAAAAATCAAGCCTTTTTGGTGCCTCAGGAAGAAAACGCCTGACTCCGCAGTGAGGAAAAATGCTGCCCAGGAACCAAAATGTTTTTTTAAGAACTTTTTTTTTGAAACCAAATGCAAAAACGGAGACCAGGATGAGTTTGGGGATGGAATTCCATGTCTAAAAATGGTGTTGCTTCCACTTTTTAAAAATCAAGCCTTTTTTCCCTGGGGAAGAAAATGCCTGACTCCGCGGTCAGGAAAAATGCTGCCCAGGAAGCAAAAGGTTTTTTGAAGCCAAATTTTTTTTTTTTTTGAAACCAAATGCAAAAACGGAGACCAGGATGAATTTCGGGATGAAATTCCATGTCTAAAAATGGTGTTGCTTCCACTTTTTAAAAATCAAGCCTTTTTTCCCTGGGGAAGAAAATGCCTGACTCCGCGGTCAGGAAAAATGCTGCCCAGGAACCAAAAGGTTTTTGGAAGCCAATTTTTTTTTCTTTTTAAACCAAATGTAAAAACGGAGACTGGGATGAGTTTGGGGATGAAATTCCATGTCTAAAAATGGTGTTGCTTACACTTTTTAAAAATCGAGCCTTTTTGGTGCCTGGGGAAGAAAACGCCTGACTCCGTGGTCAGGAAAAATGCTGCCCAGGAACGAAAATGTTTTTGGAAGCCAAATTTTTTTTTGAAACCAAATGCAAAAACGGAGACCAGGATGAGTTTGGGGATGAAATTCCAAGTCTAAAAATGGTGTTGCTTCCACTTTTTAAAAATCAAGCCTTTTCGGTGCCTGGGGAAGAAAACGCTTGACTCCATGGTCAGGAAAAATGCTGCCCAGGAACGAAAATGTTTTTTGAAGCCAAAATTTTTTTTTGAAACCAAGTGCAAAAACGGAGACCAGGATGAGTTTCGGGATGAAATTCCATGTCTATAAATGGTTTTGCTTCCACTTTTTAAAAATCAAGCCTTTTGGTGCCTGGGGAAGAAAACGCCTGACTCCGTGGTCAGGAAAAATGCTGCCCAGGAACGAAAATGTTTTTGGAAGCCAAATTTTTTTTTGAAACCAAATGCAAAAACGGAGACCAGGATGAGTTTGGGGATGAAATTCCAAGTCTAAAAATGGTGTTGCTTCCACTTTTTAAAAATCAAGCCTTTTCGGTGCCTGGGGAAGAAAACGCTTGACTCCATGGTCAGGAAAAATGCTGCCCAGGAACGAAAATGTTTTTTGAAGCCAACATTTTTTTTTAAAACCAAGTGCAAAAACGGAGACCAGGATGAGTTTGGGGATGAAATTCCATGTCTAAAAATGGTGTTGCTTCCACTTTTTAAAAATCAAGCCTTTTTGGTGCCTGGGGAAGAAAACGCCTGACTCCGCAGTGAGGAAAAATGCTGCCCAGGAACCAAAATGTTTTTTTAAGAACTTTTTTTTTTGAAACCAAATGCAAAAACGGAGACCAGGATGAGTTTGGGGATGGAATTCCATTGAAACCAAATGCAAAAACGGAGACCAGGATGAGTTTGGGGATGAAATTCCATGTCTAAAAATGGTGTTGCTTCCACTTTTTAAAAATCGAGCCTTTTCGGTGAATGGGGAAGAAAACGCTTGACTCCGCGGTCAGGAAAAATACTGCCCAGGAACGAAAATGTTTTTGGAAGCCAATTTTTTTTTTTGAAACCAAATGCAAAAACGGAGACTGGGATGAGTTTCGGGATGAAATTCCATGTCTAAAAATGGTGTTGCTTCCACTTTTTAAAAATCAAGCCTTTTTGGTGCCTCAGGAAGAAAACGCCTGACTCCGCAGTGAGGAAAAATGCTGCCCAGGAACCAAAATGTTTTTTTAAGAACTTTTTTTTTGAAACCAAATGCAAAAACGGAGACCAGGATGAGTTTGGGGATGGAATTCCATGTCTAAAAATGGTGTTGCTTCCACTTTTTAAAAATCAAGCCTTTTTTCCCTGGGGAAGAAAATGCCTGACTCCGCGGTCAGGAAAAATGCTGCCCAGGAAGCAAAAGGTTTTTTGAAGCCAAATTTTTTTTTTTTTTGAAACCAAATGCAAAAACGGAGACCAGGATGAATTTCGGGATGAAATTCCATGTCTAAAAATGGTGTTGCTTCCACTTTTTAAAAATCAAGCCTTTTTTCCCTGGGGAAGAAAATGCCTGACTCCGCGGTCAGGAAAAATGCTGCCCAGGAACCAAAAGGTTTTTGGAAGCCAATTTTTTTTTCTTTTTAAACCAAATGTAAAAACGGAGACTGGGATGAGTTTGGGGATGAAATTCCATGTCTAAAAATGGTGTTGCTTACACTTTTTAAAAATCGAGCCTTTTTGGTGCCTGGGGAAGAAAACGCCTGACTCCGTGGTCAGGAAAAATGCTGCCCAGGAACGAAAATGTTTTTGGAAGCCAAATTTTTTTTTGAAACCAAATGCAAAAACGGAGACCAGGATGAGTTTGGGGATGAAATTCCAAGTCTAAAAATGGTGTTGCTTCCACTTTTTAAAAATCAAGCCTTTTCGGTGCCTGGGGAAGAAAACGCTTGACTCCATGGTCAGGAAAAATGCTGCCCAGGAACGAAAATGTTTTTTGAAGCCAAAATTTTTTTTTGAAACCAAGTGCAAAAACGGAGACCAGGATGAGTTTCGGGATGAAATTCCATGTCTATAAATGGTTTTGCTTCCACTTTTTAAAAATCAAGCCTTTTGGTGCCTGGGGAAGAAAACGCCTGACTCCGTGGTCAGGAAAAATGCTGCCCAGGAACGAAAATGTTTTTGGAAGCCAAATTTTTTTTTGAAACCAAATGCAAAAACGGAGACCAGGATGAGTTTGGGGATGAAATTCCAAGTCTAAAAATGGTGTTGCTTCCACTTTTTAAAAATCAAGCCTTTTCGGTGCCTGGGGAAGAAAACGCTTGACTCCATGGTCAGGAAAAATGCTGCCCAGGAACGAAAATGTTTTTTGAAGCCAAAATTTTTTTTTTAAACCAAGTGCAAAAACGGAGACCAGGATGAGTTTCGGGATGAAATTCCATGTCTATAAATGGTGTTGCTTCCACTTTTTAAAAATCAAGCCTTTTTGGTGCCTGGGGAAGAAAACGCTTGACTCCATGGTCAGGAAAAATGCTGCCCAGGAACCAAAATGTTTTTTTAAGCCAAAAATTTTTTTTGAAACCAAGTGCAAAAACAGAGACCAGGATGAGTTTTGGGATGAAATTCCATGTCTAAAAATGGTTTTGCTTCCACTTTTTAAAAATCAAGCCTTTTTGGTGCCTGGGGAAGAAAACGCCTGACTCCGTGGTCAGGAAAAATGCTGCCCAGGAACGAAAATGTTTTTGGAAGCCAAATTTTTTTTTGAAACCAAATGCAAAAACGGAGACCAGGATGAGTTTGGGGATGAAATTCCATGTCTAAAAATGGTGTTGCTTCCACTTTTTAAAAATCAAGCCTTTTTGGTGCCTGGGGAAGAAAACGCATCACGCCGTAGTCAGGAAAAATGCTGCCCAGGAACCAAAATGTTTTTTGAAGCCAATTTGTTTTTTTTTTTGAAACCAAATGCAAAAACGGAGACCAGGATGAATTTCGGGATGAAATTCCATGTCTAAAAATGTTGTTGCTTCCACTTTTTAAAAATCGAGCCTTTTTTGCCTGGGGAAGGAAATGCCTGACTCCGTGGTCAGGAAAAATGCTGCCCAGGAACCAAAATGTTTTTGGAAGCCAAATTTTTTTTTGAAACCAAATGCAAAAACGGAGACCAGGATGAGTTTGGGGATGAAATTCCATGTCTAAAAATGGTGTTGCTTCCACTTTTTAAAAATCGAGCCTTTTTGGTGCCTGGGGAAGAAAACGCTTGACTCCATGGTCAGGAAAAATGCTGCCCAGGAACCAAAATGTTTTTTGAAGCCAAAATTTTTTTTTGAAACCAAGTGCAAAAACAGAGACCAGGATGAGTTTTGGGATGAAATTCTATGTCTAAAAATGGTGTTGCTTCCACTTTTTAAAAATCAAGCCTTTTTGGTGCCTGGGGGAAGAAAACGCCTGACTCCGTGGTCAGGAAAAATGCTGCCCAGGAACGAAAATGTTTTTGGAAGCCAAATTTTTTTTTGAAACCAAATGCAAAAACGGAGACCAGGATGAGTTTCGGGATGAAATTCCATGTCTAAAAATGGTGTTGCTTCCACTTTTTAAAAATCAAGCCTTTTTGGTGCCTGGGGAAGAAAACGCATCACGCCGTAGTCAGGAAAAATGCTGCCCAGGAACCAAAATGTTTTTTGAAGCCAATTTGTTTTTTTTTTTGAAACAAAATGCAAAAACGGAGACAAGGATGAATTTCGGGATGAAATTCCATGTCTAAAAATGTCGTTGCTTCCACTTTTTAAAAATCGAGCCTTTTTTGCCTGGGGAAGGAAATGCCTGTCTCCGCGGTCAGGAAAAATGCTGCCCAGGAACCAAAATGTTTTTTGAACAACTTTTTTTTTTGAAACCAAATACAAAAATGGACACAAGGATGAGTTTCAGGATTAAATTCCATGTCTAAAAATGCTGTTGCGTCCACTTTTTAAAAATCGAGCCTTTTTGGTGCCTGGGGAAGAATACGCCTGACTCCGTGGTCAGGAAAAATGCTGCCCAGGAACGAAAATGTTTTTGGAAGCCAAATTTTTTTTTGAAACCAAATGCAAAAACGGAGACCAGGATGAGTTTGGGGATGAAATTCCATGTCTAAAAATGGTGTTGCTTCCACTTTTTAAAAATTGAGCCTTTTTGGTGCCTGGGGAAGAAAACGCCTGACTCCGTGGTCAGGAAAAATGCTGCCCAGGAACGAAAATGTTTTTGGAAGCCAAATTTTTTTTTGAAACCAAGTGCAAAAACAGAGACCAGGATGAGTTTGGGGATGAAATTCCATGTCTAAAAATGGTTTTGCTTCCACTTTTTAAAAATCAAGCCTTTTTGGTGCCTGGGGAAGAAAACGCCTGACTCCGTAGTCAGGAAAAATGCTGCCCAGGAACCAAAATGTTTTTTGAAGCCAATTTGTTTTTTTTTTTTTGAAACCAAATGCAAAAACGGAGACCAGGATGAATTTCGGGATGAAATTCCATGTCTAAAAATGGTGTTGCTTCCACTTTTTAAAAATCAAACCTTTTTGGTGCCTGGGGAAGAAATCCGGTGACTCCGCGGTCAGGAAAAATACTGCCCAGGAACGAAAATGTTTTTGGAAGCCAATTTTTTTTTTTGAAACCAAATGCAAAAACGGAGACTGGGATGAGTTTCGGGATGAAATTCCATGTCTAAAAATGGTGTTGCGTCCACTTTTTAAAAATCAAGCCTTTTTGGTGCCTGAGGAAGAAAACGCCTGACTCCGCAGTGAGGAAAAATGCTGCCCAGGAACCAAAATGTTTTTTTAAGAACTTTTTTTTTTGAAACCAAATGCAAAAACGGAGACCAGGATGAGTTTGGGGATGAAATTCCATGTCTAAAAATGGTGTTGCTTCCACTTTTTAAAAATCAAGCCTTTTTTCCCTGGGGAAGAAAATGCCTGACTCTGCGGTCAGGAAAAATGCTGCCCAGGAAGCAAAAGGTTTTTTGAAGCCAATTTTTTTTTTTTTTGAAACCAAATGCAAAAACGGAGACCAGGATGAATTTCGGGATGAAATTCCATGTCTAAAAATGGTGTTGCTTCCACTTTTTAAAAATCGAGCCTATTTTGCCTGGGGAAGGAAATGCCTGTCTCCGCGGTCAGGAAAAATGCTGCCCAGGAACCAAAATGTTTTTTGAAAAACTTTTTTTTTTGAAACCAAATACAAAAATGGAGACAAGGATGAGTTTCAGGATTAAATTCCATGTCTAAAAATGGTGTTGGGTCCACTTTTTAAAAATCGAGCCTTTTTGGTGCCTGGGGAAGAAAACGCCTGACTCCGTGGTCAGGAAAAATGCTGCCCAGGAACGAAAATGTTTTTGGAAGCCAATTTTTTTTTGAAACCAAATGCAAAAACGGAGACCAGGATGAGTTTCGGGATGAAATTCCATGTCTAAAAATGGTGTTGCTTCCACTTTTTAAAAATCGAGCCTTTTCGGTGAATGGGGAAGAAAACGCTTGACTCCATGGTCAGGAAAAATGCTGCCCAGGAACGAAAATGTTTTTTGAAGCCAAAAATTTTTTTTGAAACCAAGTGCAAAAACGGAGACCAGGATGAGTTGCGGGATGAAATTCCATGTCTATAAATGGTGTTGCTTCCACTTTTTAAAAATCAAGCCTTTTTGGTGCCTGGGGAAGAAAACGCTTGACTCCATGGTCAGGAAAAATGCTGCCCAGGAACCAAAATGTTTTTTGAAGCCAAAAATTTTTTTTGAAACCAAGTGCAAAAACAGAGACCAGGATGAGTTTTGGGATGAAATTCTATGTCTAAAAATGGTGTTGCTTCCACTTTTTAAAAATCGAGCCTTTTTGGTGCCTGGGGAAGGAAACGCTTGACTCCGCAGTCAGGAAAAATGCTGCCCAGGAACGAAAATGTTTTTGTAAGCCAAATTTTTTTTTGAAACCAAATGCAAAAACGGAGACTGGGATGAGTTTGGGGATGAAATTCCATGTCTAAAAATGGTGTTGCTTCCACTTTTTAAAAATCAAGCCTTTTTGGTGCCTCAGGAAGAAAACGCCTGACTCCGCAGTGAGGAAAAATGCTGCCCAGGAACCAAAATGTTTTTTTAAGAACTTTTTTTTTTGAAACCAAATGCAAAAACGGAGACCAGGATGAGTTTGGGGATGGAATTCCATGTCTAAAAATGGTGTTGCTTCCACTTTTTAAAAATCAAGCCTTTTTTCCCTGGGGAAGAAAATGCCTGACTCCGCGGTCAGGAAAAATGCTGCCCAGGAAGCAAAAGGTTTTTGGAAGCCAAATTTTTTTTCTTTTTAAACCAAATGTAAAAACGGAGACTGGGATGAGTTTGGGGATGAAATTCCATGTCTAAAAATGGTGTTGCTTACACTTTTTAAAAATCGAGCCTTTTTGGTGCCTGGGGAAGAAAACGCCTGACTCCGTGGTCAGGAAAAATGCTGCCCAGGAAAGAAAATGTTTTTGGAAGCCAAATTTTTTTTTGAAACCAAATGCAAAAACGGAGACCAGGATGAGTTTGGGGATGAAATTCCATGTCTAAAAATGGTGTTGCTTCCACTTTTTAAAAATCGAGCCTTTTCGGTGAATGGGGAAGAAAACGCTTGACTCCATGGTCAGGAAAAATGCTGCCCAGGAACCAAAATGTTTTTTGAAGCCAAAAATTTTTTTTGAAACGAAGTGCAAAAACGGAGACCAGGATGAGTTTTGGGATGAAATTCCATGTCTAAAAATGGTGTTGCTTCCACTTTTTAAAAATCAAGCCTTTTTGGTGCCTGGGGAAGAAAACGCCTGTCTCCGCGGTCAGGAAAAATGCTGCCCAGGAACCAAAATGTTTTTGGAAGCCAAATTTTTTTTTGAAACCAAATGCAAAAACGGAGACCGGGATGAGTTTGGGGATGAAATTCCATGTCTAAAAATGGTTTTGCTTCCACTTTTTAAAAATCAAGCCTTTTTGGTGCCTGGGGAAGAAAACGCCTGACTCCGTGGTCAGGAAAAATGCGGCCCAGGAACCAAAATGTTTTTTGAAGCCAAAAATTTTTTTTGAAACCAAGTGCAAAAACGGAGACCAGTATGAGTTTCGGGATGAAATTCCATGTCTATAAATGGTGTTGCTTCCACTTTTTAAAAATCAAGCCTTTTTGGTGCCTGGGGAAGAAAACGCTTGACTCCATGGTCAGGAAAAATGCTGCCCAGGAACCAAAATGTTTTTTGAAGCCAAAAATTTTTTTTGAAACCAAGTGCAAAAACAGAGACCAGGATGAGTTTTGGGATGAAATTCTATGTCTAAAAATGGTGTTATTTCCACTTTTTGAAAATCGAGCCTTTTCGGTGAATGGGGAAGAAAACGCTTGACTCCATGGTCAGGAAAAATGCTGCCCAGGAACCAAAATGTTTTTTGAAGCCAAAAATTTTTTTTGAAACCAAGTGCAAAAACGGAGACCAGGATGAGTTTGGGGATGGAATTCCATGTCTAAAAATGGTGTTGCTTCCACTTTTTAAAAATCAAGCCTTTTTTCCCTGGGGAAGAAAATGCCTGACTCCGCGGTCAGGAAAAATGCTGCCCAGGAAGCAAAAGGTTTTTTGAAGCCAAAATTTTTTTTTGAAACCAAGTGCAAAAACAGAGACCAGGATGAGTTTTGGGATGAAATTCTATGTCTAAAAATGGTGTTATTTCCACTTTTTAAAAATCGAGCCTTTTCGGTGAATGGGGAAGAAAACGCTTGACTCCATGGTCAGGAAAAATGCTGCCCAGGAACCAAAATGTTTTTTGAAGCCAAAAATTTTTTTTGAAACCAAGTGCAAAAACGGAGACCAGGATGAGTTTGGGGATGAAATTCCATGTCTAAAAATGGTGTTGCTTCCACTTTTTAAAAATCAAGCCTTTTTGGTGCCTGGGGAAGAAAACGCATCACGCCGTAGTCAGGAAAAATGCTGCCCAGGAACCAAAATGTTTTTTGAAGCCAATTTGTTTTTTTTTTTGAAACCAAATGCAAAAACGGAGACCAGGATGAATTTCGGGATGAAATTCCATGTCTAAAAATGTTGTTGCTTCCACTTTTTAAAAATCGAGCCTTTTTTGCCTGGGGAAGGAAATGCCTGTCTCCGCGGTAAGGAAAAATGCTGCCCAGGAACCAAAATGTTTTTTGAACAACTTTTTTTTTTGAAACCAAATACAAAAATGGACACAAGGATGAGTTTCAGAATTAAATTCCATGTCTAAAAATGGTGTTGCGTCCACTTTTTAAAAATCGAGCCTTTTTGGTGGCTGGGGAAGAATACGCCTGACTCCGTGGTCAGGAAAAATGCTGCCCAGGAACGAAAATGTTTTTGGAAGCCAAATTTTTTTTTGAAACCAAATGCAAAAACGGAGACCAGGATGAGTTTGGGGATGAAATTCCATGTCTAAAAATGGTGTTGCTTCCACTTTTTAAAAATCAAGCCTTTTTGGTGCCTGGGGAAGAAATCCGGTGACTCCGCGGTCAGGAAAAATACTGCCCTGGAACCAAAATGTTTTTGGAAGCCAATTTTTTTTTTTTGAAACCAAATGCAAAAACGGAGACTGGGATGAGTTTCGGGATGAAATTCCATGTCTAAAAATGGTGTTGCTTCCACTTTTTAAAAATCAAGCCTTTTTGGTTCCTCAGGAAGAAAACGCCTGACTCCGCAGTGAGGAAAAATGCTGCCCAGGAACCAAAATGATTTTTTAAGAACTTTTTTTTTTGAAACCAAATGCAAAAACGGAGACCAGGATGAGTTTGGGGATGGAATTCCATGTCTAAAAATGGTGTTGCTTCCACTTTTTAAAAATCAAGCCTTTTTTCCCTGGGGAAGAAAATGCCTGACTCCGCGGTCAGGAAAAATGCTGCCCAGGAAGCAAAAGGTTTTTTGAAGCCAAATTTTTTTTTTTTTTTTGAAACCAAATGCAAAAACGGAGACCAGGATGAATTTCGGGATGAAATTCCATGTCTAAAAATGGTGTTGCTTCCACTTTTTAAAAATCAAGCCTTTTTTCCCTGGGGAAGAAAATGCCTGACTCCGCGGTCAGGAAAAATGCTGCCCAGGAAGCAAAAGGTTTTTGGAAGCCAAATTTTTTTTCTTTTTAAACCAAATGTAAAAACGGAGACTGGGATGAGTTTGGGGATGAAATTCCATGTCTAAAAATGGTGTTGCTTACACTTTTTAAAAATCGAGCCTTTTTGGTGCCTGGGGAAGAAAACGCCTGACTCCGTGGTCAGGAAAAATGCTGCCCAGGAACGAAAATGTTTTTGGAAGCCAAATTTTTTTTTGAAACCAAATGCAAAAACGGAGACCAGGATGAGTTTGGGGATGAAATTCCATGTCTAAAAATGGTGTTGCTTCCACTTTTTAAAAATCGAGCCTTTTCGTTGAATGGGGAAGAAAACGCTTGACTCCATGGTCAGGAAAAATGCTGCCCAGGAACCAAAATGTTTTTTGAAGCCAAAAATTTTTTTTGAAACCAAGTGCAAAAACGGAGACCAGGATGAGTTTGGGGATGAAATTCCATGTCTAAAAATGGTGTTGCTTCCACTTTTTAAAAATCAAGCCTTTTTGGTGCCTGGGGAAGAAAACGCCTGACTCCGTGGTCAGGAAAAATGCTGCCCAGGAACTAAAATGTTTTTGGAAGCCAAATTTTTTTTTGAAACCAAATGCAAAAACGGAGACCAGGATGAGTTTGGGGATGAAATTCCATGTCTAAAAATGGTGTTGCTTCCACTTTTTAAAAATCAAGCCTTTTATGCCTGGGGAAGGAAATGCCTGTCTCCGCGGTCAGGAAAAATGCTGCCCAGGAACCAAAATGTTTTTGGAAGCCAAATTTTTTTTTGAAACCAAATGCAAAAACGGAGACCGGGATGAGTTTGGGGATGAAATTCCATGTCTAAAAATGGTTTTGCTTCCACTTTTTAAAAATCAAGCCTTTTTGGTGCCTGGGGAAGAAAACGCCTGACTCCGTGGTCAGGAAAAATGCTGCCCAGGAACGAAAATGTTTTTGGAAGCCAAATTTTTTTTTGAAACCAAATGCAAAAACGGAGACCAGGATGAGTTTGGGGATGAAATTCCAAGTCTAAAAATGGTGTTGCTTCCACTTTTTAAAAATCAAGCCTTTTCGGTGCCTGGGGAAGAAAACGCTTGACTCCATGGTCAGGAAAAATGCTGCCCAGGAACCAAAATGTTTTTTTAAGAACTTTTTTTTTTGAAACCAAATGCAAAAACGGAGACCAGGATGAGTTTGGGGATGGAATTCCATGTCTAAAAATGGTGTTGCTTCCACTTTTTAAAAATCAAGCCTTTTTTCCCTGGGGAAGAAAATGCCTGACTCCGCGGTCAGGAAAAATGCTGCCCAGGAACGAAAATGTTTTTGGAAGCCAAATTTTTTTTTGAAACGAAATGCAAAAACGGAGACCAGGATGAGTTTGGGGATGAAATTCCATGTCTAAAAATGGTGTTGCTTCCACTTTTTAAAAATCGAGCCTTTTCGTTGAATGGGGAAGAAAACGCTTGACTCCATGGTCAGGAAAAATGCTGCCCAGGAACCAAAATGTTTTTTGAAGCCAAAAATTTTTTTTGAAACCAAGTGCAAAAACGGAGACCAGGATGAGTTTGGGGCTGAAATTCCATGTCTAAAAATGGTGTTGCTTCCACTTTTTAAAAATCAAGCCTTTTTGGTGCCTGGGGAAGAAAACGCCTGACTCCGTGGTCAGGAAAAATGCTGCCCAGGAACTAAAACGTTTTTGGAAGCCAAATTTTTTTTTGAAACCAAATGCAAAAACGGAGACCAGGATGAGTTTGGGGATGAAATTCCATGTCTAAAAATGGTGTTGCTTACACTTTTTAAAAATCGAGCCTTTTTGGTGCCTGGGGAAGAAAACGCCTGACTCCGTGGTCAGGAAAAATGCTGCCCAGGAACGAAAATGTTTTTGGAAGCCAAATTTTTTTTTGAAACCAAATGCAAAAACGGAGACCAGGATGAGTTTGGGGATGAAATTCCATGTCTAAAAATGGTGTTGCTTCCACTTTTTAAAAATCGAGCCTTTTCGTTGAATGGGGAAGAAAACGCCTGACTCCGTGGTCAGGAAAAATGCTGCCCAGGAACCAAAATGTTTTTTTAAGAACTTTTTTTTTTGAAACCAAATGCAAAAACGGAGACCAGGATGAGTTTGGGGATGGAATTCCATGTCTAAAAATGGTGTTGCTTCCACTTTTTAAAAATCAAGCCTTTTTGGTGCCTGGGGAAGAAAACGCTTGACTCCATGGTCAGGAAAAATGCTGCCCAGGAACGAAAATGTTTTTTGAAGACAAAAATTTTTTTTGAAACCAAGTGCAAAAACAGAGACCAGGATGAGTTTCGGGATGAAATTCCATGTCTATAAATGGTGTTGCTTCCACTTTTTAAAAATCAAGCCTTTTTGGTGCCTGGGGAAGAAAACGCTTGACTCCATGGTCAGGAAAAATGCTGCCCAGGAACGAAAATGTTTTTGGAAGCCAAATTTTTTTTTGAAACCAAATGCAAAAACGGAGACCAGGATGAGTTTGGGGATGAAATTCCATGTCTAAAAATGGTGTTGCTTCCACTTTTTAAAAATCAAGCCTTTTTGGTGCCTGGGGAAGAAAACGCATCACGCCGTAGTCAGGAAAAATGCTGCCCAGGAACCAAAATGTTTTTTGAAGCCAATTTGTTTTTTTTTTTTTTGAAACCAAATGCAAAAACGGAGACCAGGATGAATTTCGGGATGAAATTCCATGTCTAAAAATGTTGTTGCTTCCACTTTTTAAAAATCGAGCCTTTTTTGCCTGGGGAAGGAAATGCCTGTCTCCGCGGTCAGGAAAAATGCTGCCCAGGAACCAAAATGTTTTTTGAACAACTTTTTTTTTTGAAACCAAATACAAAAATGGACACAAGGATGAGTTTCAGGATTAAATTCCATGTCTAAAAATGGTGTTGCGTCCACTTTTTAAAAATCGAGCCTTTTTGGTGGCTGGGGAAGAATACGCCTGACTCCGTGGTCAGGAAAAATGCTGCCCAGGAACGAAAATGTTTTTGGAAGCCAAATTTTTTTTTGAAACCAAATGCAAAAACGGAGACCAGGATGAGTTTGGGGATGAAATTCCATGTCTAAAAATGGTGTTGCTTCCACTTTTTAAAAATCGAGCCTTTTTGGTGCCTGGGGAAGAAAACGCTTGACTCCATGGTCAGGAAAAATGCTGCCCAGGAACCAAAATGTTTTTTGAAGCCCAAAATTTTTTTTGAAACGAAGTGCAAAAACAGAGACCAGGATGAGTTTTGGGATGAAATTCTATGTCTAAAAATGGTGTTGCTTCCACTTTTTAAAAATCAAGCCTTTTTGGTGCCTGGGGAAGGAAACGCTTGACTCCATTGTCAGGAAAAATGCTGCCCAGGAACCAAAATGTTTTTTGAAGCCAAAAATTTTTTTTGAAACCAAGTGCAAAAACAGAGACCAGGATGAGTTTGGGGATGAAATTCCATGTCTAAAAATGGTGTTGCTTCCACTTTTTAAAAATCAAGCCTTTTTGGTGCCTGGGGAAGAAAACGCCTGACTCCGTGGTCAGGAAAAATGCTGCCCAGGAACGAAAATGTTTTTGGAAGCCAAATTTTTTTTTGAAACCAAATGCAAAAACGGAGACCAGGATGAGTTTGGGGATGAAATTCCATGTCTAAAAATGGTGTTGCTTCCACTTTTTAAAAATCAAGCCTTTTTGGTGCCTGGGGAAGAAAACGCATCACGCCGTAGTCAGGAAAAATGCTGCCCAGGAACCAAAATGTTTTTTGAAGCCAATTTGTTTTTTTTTTTTGAAACCAAATGCAAAAACGGAGACCAGGATGAATTTCGGGATGAAATTCCATGTCTAAAAATGTTGTTGCTTCCACTTTTTAAAAATCGAGCCTTTTTTGCCTGGGGAAGGAAATGCCTGTCTCCGCGGTCAGGAAAAATGCTGCCCAGGAACCAAAATGTTTTTTGAACAACTTTTTTTTTTGAAACCAAATACAAAAATGGACACAAGGATGAGTTTCAGGATTAAATTCCATGTCTAAAAATAGTGTTGCGTCCACTTTTTAAAAATCGAGCCTTTTTGGTGGCTGGGGAAGAATACGCCTGACTCCGTGGTCAGGAAAAATGCTGCCCAGGAACGAAAATGTTTTTGGAAGCCAAATTTTTTTTTGAAACCAAATGCAAAAACGGAGACCAGGATGAGTTTGGGGATGAAATTCCATGTCTAAAAATGGTGTTGCTTCCACTTTTTAAAAATCGAGCCTTTTTGGTGCCTGGGGAAGAAAACGCTTGACTCCATGGTCAGGAAAAATGCTGCCCAGGAACCAAAATGTTTTTTGAAGCCCAAAATTTTTTTTGAAACGAAGTGCAAAAACAGAGACCAGGATGAGTTTTGGGATGAAATTCTATGTCTAAAAATGGTGTTGCTTCCACTTTTTAAAAATCAAGCCTTTTTGGTGCCTGGGGAAGGAAACGCTTGACTCCGCAGTCAGGAAAAATGCTGCCCAGGAACGAAAATGTTTTTGGAAGCCAAATTTTTTTTTGAAACCAAATGCAAAAACGGAGACCGGGATGAGTTTGGGGATGAAATTCCATTTCTAAAAATGGTTTTGCTTCCACTTTTTAAAAATCAAGCCTTTTTGGTGCCTGAGGAAGAAAACGCCTGACTCCGCAGTGAGGAAAAATGCTGCCCAGGAACCAAAATGTTTTTTTAAGAACTTTTTTTTTTGAAACCAAATGCAAAAACGGAGACCATGATGAGTTTGGGGATGAAATTCCATGTCTAAAAATGGTGTTGCTTCCACTTTTTAAAAATCAAGCCTTTTCGGTGCCTGGGGAAGAAAACGCTTGACTCCATGGTCAGGAAAAATGCTGCCCAGGAACGAAAATGTTTTTTGAAGCCAAAAATTTTTTTTGAAACCAAGTGCAAAAACGGAGACCAGGATGAGTTTCGGGATGAAATTCCATGTCTATAAATGGTGTTGCTTCCACTTTTTAAAAATCAAGCCTTTTTGGTGCCTGGGGAAGAAAACGCTTGACTCCATGGTCAGGAAAAATGCTGCCCAGGAACCAAAATGTTTTTTGAAGCCAAAAATTTTTTTTGAAACCAAGTGCAAAAACAGAGACCAGGATGAGTTTTGGGATGAAATTCCATGTCTAAAAATGGTTTTGCTTCCACTTTTTAAAAATCAAGCCTTTTTGGTGCCTGGGGAAGAAAACGCCTGACTCCGTGGTCAGGAAAAATGCTGCCCAGGAACGAAAATGTTTTTGGAAGCCAAATTTTTTTTTGAAACCAAATGCAAAAACGGAGACCAGGATGAGTTTGGGGATGAAATTCCATGTCTAAAAATGGTGTTGCTTCCACTTTTTAAAAATCAAGCCTTTTTGGTGCCTGGGGAATTAAACGCATCACGCCGTAGTCAGGAAAAATGCTGCCCAGGAACCAAAATGTTTTTTGAAGCCAATTTGTTTTTTTTTTTGAAACCAAATGCAAAAACGGAGACCAGGATGAATTTCGGGATGAAATTCCATGTCTAAAAATGTTGTTGCTTCCACTTTTTAAAAATCGAGCCTTTTTTGCCTGGGGAAGGAAATGCCTGTCTCCGCGGTCAGGAAAAATGCTGCCCAGGAACCAAAATGTTTTTTGAACAACTTTTTTTTTTGAAACCAAATACAAAAATGGACACAAGGATGAGTTTCAGGATTAAATTCCATGTCTAAAAATGGTGTTGCGTCCACTTTTTAAAAATCGAGCCTTTTTGGTGCCTGGGGAAGAATACGCCTGACTCCGTGGTCAGGAAAAATGCTGCCCAGGAACGAAAATGTTTTTGGAAGCCAAATTTTTTTTTGAAACCAAATGCAAAAACGGAGACCAGGATGAGTTTGGGGATGAAATTCCATGTCTAAAAATGGTTTTGCTTCCACTTTTTAAAAATCAAGCCTTTTTGGTGCCTGGGGAAGAAAACGCCTGACTCCGTAGTCAGGAAAAATGCTGCCCAGGAACGAAAATGTTTTTGGAAGCCAATTTGTTTTTTTTTTTTTGAAACCAAATGCAAAAACGGAGACCAGGATGAATTTCGGGATGAAATTCCATGTCTAAAAATGGTGTTGCTTCCACTTTTTAAAAATCAAGCCTTTTTGGTGCCTGAGGAAGAAAACGCCTGACTCCGCAGTGAGGAAAAATGCTGCCCAGGAACCAAAATGTTTTTTTAAGAACTTTTTTTTTTGAAACCAAATGCAAAAACGGAGACCAGGATGAGTTTGGGGATGAAATTCCATGTCTAAAAATGGTGTTGCTTCCACTTTTTAAAAATTGAGCCTTTTTGGTGCCTGGGGAAGAAAACGCCTGACTCCGTGGTCAGGAAAAATGCTGCCCAGGAACGAAAATGTTTTTGGAAGCCAAATTTTTTTTTGAAACCAAGTGCAAAAACAGAGACCAGGATGAGTTTGGGGATGAAATTCCATGTCTAAAAATGGTTTTGCTTCCACTTTTTAAAAATCAAGCCTTTTTGGTGCCTGGGGAAGAAAACGCCTGACTCTGCGGTCAGGAAAAATGCTGCCCAGGAACCAAAATGTTTTTTGAAGCCAATTTTTTTTTTTTTTTGAAACCAAATGCAAAAACGGAGACCAGGATGAATTTCGGGATGAAATTCCATGTCTAAAAATGGTGTTGCTTCCACTTTTTAAAAATCAAGCCTTTTTGGAGCCTGGGGAAGAAATCCGGTGACTCCGCGGTCAGGAAAAATACTGCCCAGGAACGAAAATGTTTTTGGAAGCCAATTTTTTTTTTTGAAACCAAATGCAAAAACGGAGACTGGGATGAGTTTCGGGATGAAATTCCATGTCTAAAAATGGTGTTGCTTCCACTTTTTAAAAATCAAGCCTTTTTGGTGCCTGAGGAAGAAAACGCCTGACTCCGCAGTGAGGAAAAATGCTGCCCATGATCCAAAATGTTTTTTTAAGAAGTTTTTTTTTTGAAACCAAATGCAAAAACGGAGACCAGGATGAGTTTGGGGATGAAATTCCATGTCTAAAAATGGTGTTGCTTCCACTTTTTAAAAATCAAGCCTTTTTTCCCTGGGGAAGAAAATGCCTGACTCTGCGGTCAGGAAAAATGCTGCCCAGGAAGCAAAAGGTTTTTTGAAGCCAATTTTTTTTTTTTTGAAACCAAATGCAAAAACGGAGACCAGGATGAATTTCGGGATGAAATTCCATGTCTAAAAATGGTGTTGCTTCCACTTTTTAAAAATCGAGCCTATTTTGCCTGGGGAAGGAAATGCCTGTCTCCGCGGTCAGGAAAAATGCTGCCCAGGAACCAAAATGTTTTTTGAAAAACTTTTTTTTTTGAAACCAAATACAAAAATGGACACAAGGATGAGTTTCAGGATTAAATTCCATGTCTAAAAATGGTGTTGCGTCCACTTTTTAAAAATCGAGCCTTTTTGGTGCCTGGGGAAGAAAACGCCTGACTCCGTGGTCAGGAAAAATGCTGCCCAGGAACGAAAATGTTTTTGGAAGCCAAATTTTTTTTTGAAACCAAATGCAAAAACGGAGACCAGGATGAGTTTCGGGATGAAATTCCATGTCTAAAAATGGTGTTGCTTCCACTTTTTAAAAATCGAGCCTTTTCAGTGAATGGGGAAGAAAACGCTTGACTCCATGGTCAGGAAAAATGCTGCCCAGGAACGAAAATGTTTTTTGAAGCCAAAAATTTTTTTTGAAACCAAGTGCAAAAACGGAGACCAGGATGAGTTTCGGGATGAAATTCCATGTCTATAAATGGTGTTGCTTCCACTTTTTAAAAATCAAGCCTTTTTGGTGCCTGGGGAAGAAAACGCTTGACTCCATGGTCAGGAAAAATGCTGCCCAGGAACCAAAATGTTTTTTGAAGCCAAAAATTTTTTTTGAAACCAAGTGCAAAAACAGAGACCAGGATGAGTTTTGGGATGAAATTCTATATCTAAAAATGGTGTTGCTTCCACTTTTTAAAAATCGAGCCTTTTTGGTGCCTGGGGAAGAAAACGCCTGACTCCGTGGTCAGGAAAAATGCTGCCCAGGAACGAAAATGTTTTTGGAAGCCAAATTTTTTTTTGAAACCAAATGCAAAAACGGAGACCAGGATGAATTTCGGGATGAAATTCCATATCTAAAAATGTTGTTGCTTCCACTTTTTAAAAATCGAGCCTATTTTGCCTGGGGAAGGAAATGCCTGTCTCCGCGGTCAGGAAAAATGCTGCCCAGGAACCAAAATGTTTTTTGAACAACTTTTTTTTTTGAAACCAAATACAAAAATGGACACAAGGATGAGTTTCAGGATTAAGTTCCATGTCTAAAAATGGTGTTGCGTCCACTTTTTAAAAATCGAGCCTTTTTGGTGGCTGGGGAAGAATACGCCTGACTCCGTGGTCAGGAAAAATGCTGCCCTGGAACGAAAATGTTTTTGGAAGCCAAATTTTTTTTTGAAACCAAATGCAAAAACTGAGACCAGGATGAGTTTGGGGATGAAATTCCATGTCTAAAAATGGTGTTGCTTCCACTTTTTAAAAATCGAGCCTTTTTGGTGCCTGGGGAAGGAAACGCTTGACTACGCAGTCAGGAAAAATGCTGCCCAGGAACGAAAATGTTTTTGGAAGCCAAATTTTTTTTTGAAACCAAATGCAAAAACGGAGACCGGGATGAGTTTGGGGATGAAATTCCATGTCTAAAAATGGTTTTGCTTCCACTTTTTAAAAATCAAGCCTTTTTGGTGCCTGGGGGAAGAAAACGCCTGACTCCGTGGTCAGGAAAAATGCTGCCCAGGAACGAAAATGTTTTTGGAAGCCAAATTTTTTTTTGAAACCAAATGCAAAAACGGAGACCAGGATGAGTTTGGGGATGAAATTTCATGTCTAAAAATGGTGTTGCTTCCACTTTTTAAAAATCAAGCCTTTTTGGTGCCTGGGGAAGAAAACGCATCACGCCGTAGTCAGGAAAAATGCTGCCCAGGAACCAAAATGTTTTTTGAAGCCAATTTGTTTTTTTTTTTTTTGAAACCAAATGCAAAAACGGAGACCAGGATGAATTTCGGGATGAAATTCCATGTCTAAAAATGTTGTTGCTTCCACTTTTTAAAAATCGAGCCTTTTTTGCCTGGGGAAGGAAATGCCTGTCTCCGCGGTCAGGAAAAATGCTGCCCAGGAACCAAAATGTTTTTTGAACAACTTTTTTTTTTGAAACCAAATACAAAAATGGACACAAGGATGAGTTTCAGGATTAAATTCCATGTCTAAAAATGGTGTTGCGTCCACTTTTTAAAAATCGAGCCTTTTTGGTGCCTGGGGAAGAAAACGCCTGACTCCGTGGTCAGGAAAAATGCTGCCCAGGAACGAAAATGTTTTTGGAAGCCAAATTTTTTTTTGAAACCAAATGCAAAAACGGAGACCAGGATGAGTTTCGGGATGAAATTCCATGTCTAAAAATGGTGTTGCTTCCACTTTTTAAAAATCGAGCCTTTTCAGTGAATGGGGAAGAAAACGCTTGACTCCATGGTCAGGAAAAATGCTGCCCAGGAACGAAAATGTTTTTTGAAGCCAAAAATTTTTTTTGAAACCAAGTGCAAAAACGGAGACCAGGATGAGTTTCGGGATGAAATTCCATGTCTATAAATGGTGTTGCTTCCACTTTTTAAAAATCAAGCCTTTTTGGTGCCTGGGGAAGAAAACGCTTGACTCCATGGTCAGGAAAAATGCTGCCCAGGAACCAAAATGTTTTTTGAAGCCAAAAATTTTTTTTGAAACCAAGTGCAAAAACAGAGACCAGGATGAGTTTTGGGATGAAATTCTATATCTAAAAATGGTGTTGCTTCCACTTTTTAAAAATCGAGCCTTTTTGGTGCCTGGGGAAGAAAACGCTTGACTCTATGGTCAGGAAAAATGCTGCCCAGGAACCAAAATGTTTTTTGAAGCCAAAAATTTTTTTTGAAACCAAGTGCAAAAACAGAGACCAGGATGAGTTTTGGGATGAAATTCTATGTCTAAAAATGGTGTTGCTTCCACTTTTTAAAAATCAAGCCTTTTTGGTGCCTGGGGAAGGAAACGCTTGAGTACGCAGTCAGGAAAAATGCTGCCCAGGAACGAAAATGTTTTTGGAAGCCAAATTTTTTTTTGAAACCAAATGCAAAAACGGAGACCGGGATGAGTTTGGGGATGAAATTCCATGTCTAAAAATGGTTTTGCTTCCACTTTTTAAAAATCAAGCCTTTTTGGTGCCTGGGGGAAGAAAACGCTTGACTCCGTGGTCAGGAAAAATGCTGCCCAGGAACGAAAATGTTTTTGGAAGCCAAATTTTTTTTTGAAACCAAATGCAAAAACGGAGACCAGGATGAGTTTGGGGATGAAATTTCATGTCTAAAAATGGTGTTGCTTCCACTTTTTAAAAATCAAGCCTTTTTGGTGCCTGGGGAAGAAAACGCATCACGCCGTAGTCAGGAAAAATGCTGCCCAGGAACCAAAATGTTTTTTGAAGCCAATTTGTTTTTTTTTTTTTTGAAACCAAATGCAAAAACGGAGACCAGGATGAATTTCGGGATGAAATTCCATGTCTAAAAATGTTGTTGCTTCCACTTTTTAAAAATCGAGCCTTTTTTGCCTGGGGAAGGAAATGCCTGTCTCCGCGGTCAGGAAAAATGCTGCCCAGGAACCAAAATGTTTTTTGAACAACTTTTTTTTTTGAAACCAAATCCAAAAATGGACACAAGGATGAGTTTCAGGATTAAATTCCATGTCTAAAAATGGTGTTGCGTCCACTTTTTAAAAATCGAGCCTTTTTGGTGGCTGGGGAAGAATACGCCTGACTCCGTGGTCAGGAAAAATGCTGCCCAGGAACGAAAATGTTTTTGGAAGCCAAATTTTTTTTTGAAACCAAATGCAAAAACGGAGACCAGGATGAGTTTGGGGATGAAATTCCATGTCTAAAAATGGTGTTGCTTCCACTTTTTAAAAATCAAGCCTTTTCGTTGCCTGGGGAAGAAAACACTTGACTCCATGGTCAGGAAAAATGCTGCCCAGGAACCAAAATGTTTTTTGAAGCCAAAAATTTTTTTTGAAACCAAGTGCAAAAACGGAGACCAGGATGAGTTTCGGGATGAAATTCCATGTCTATAAATGGTGTTGCTTCCACTTTTTAAAAATCAAGCCTTTTTGGTGCCTGGGGAAGAAAACGCTTGACTCCATGGTCAGGAAAAATGCTGCCCAGGAACCAAAATGTTTTTTGAAGCCAAAAATTTTTTTTGAAACCAAGTGCAAAAACAGAGACCAGGATGAGTTTTGGGATGAAATTCTATGTCTAAAAATGGTGTTATTTCCACTTTTTAAAAATCGAGCCTTTTCGGTGAATGGGGAAGAAAACGCTTGACTCCATGGTCAGGAAAAATGCTGCCCAGGAACCAAAATGTTTTTTGAAGCCAAAAATTTTTTTTGAAACCAAGTGCAAAAACGGAGACCAGGATGAGTTTGGGGATGAAATTCCATGTCTAAAAATGGTGTTGCTTCCACTTTTTAAAAATCAAGCCTTTTTGGTGCCTGGGGGAAGAAAACGCATCACGCCGTAGTCAGGAAAAATGCTGCCCAGGAACCAAAATGTTTTTTGAAGCCAATTTGTTTTTTTTTTTGAAACCAAATGCAAAAACGGAGACCAGGATGAATTTCGGGATGAAATTCCATGTCTAAAAATGGTGTTGCTTCCACTTTTTAAAAATCGAGCCTTTTTTGCCTGGGGAAGGAAATGCCTGTCTCCGCGGTAAGGAAAAATGCTGCCCAGGAACCAAAATGTTTTTTGAAGCCAATTTGTTTTTTTTTTTTGAAACCAAATGCAAAAACGGAGACCAGGATGAATTTCGGGATGAAATTCCATGTCTAAAAATGTTGTTGCTTCCACTTTTTAAAAATCGAGCCTTTTTTGCCTGGGGAAGGAAATGCCTGTCTCCGCGGTCAGGAAAAATGCTGCCCAGGAACCAAAATGTTTTTTGAAAAACTTTTTTTTTTGAAACCAAATACAAAAATGGACACAAGGATGAGTTTCAGGATTAAATTCCATGTCTAAAAATGGTGTTGCGTCCACTTTTTAAAAATCGAGCCTTTTTGGTGCCTGGGGAAGAAAACGCCTGACTCCGTGGTCAGGAAAAATGCTGCCCAGGAACCAAAATGTTTTTGGAAGCCAATTTTTTTTTTTGAAACCAAATGCAAAAACGGAGACCAGGATGAGTTTGGGGATGAAATTCCATGTCTAAAAATGGTGTTGCTTCCACTTTTTAAAAATCAAGCCTTTTTTCCCTGGGGAAGAAAATGCCTGACTCCGCGGTCAGGAAAAATGCTGCCCAGGAACCAAAATGTTTTTTGAAAAACTTTTTTTTTTGAAACCAAATACAAAAATGGACACAAGGATGAGTTTCAGGATGAAATTCCATGTCTAAAAATGGTGTTGCGTCCACTTTTTAAAAATCGAGCCTTTTTGGTGCCTGGGGAAGAAAACGCCTGACTCCGTGGTCAGGAAAAATGCTGCCCAGGAACGAAAATGTTTTTGGAAGCCAATTTTTTTTTTTGAAACCAAATGCAAAAACGGAGACTGGGATGAGTTTCGGGATGAAATTCCATGTCTAAAAATGGTGTTGCTTCCACTTTTTAAAAATCAAGCCTTTTTGGTGCCTGAGGAAGAAAACGCCTGACTCCGCAGTGAGGAAAAATGCTGCCCAGGAACCAAAATGTTTTTTTAAGAAGTTTTTTTTTTGAGACCAAATGCAAAAACGGAGACCAGGATGAGTTTGGGGATGAAATTCCATGTCTAAAAATGGTGTTGCTTCCACTTTTTAAAAATCAAGCCTTTTTTCCCTGGGGAAGAAAATGCCTGACTCCGCGGTCAGGAAAAATGCTGCCCAGGAAGCAAAAGGTTTTTTGAAGCCAAATTTTTTTTTTTTTTGAAACCAAATGCAAAAACGGAGACCAGGATGAATTTCGGGATGAAATTCCATGTCTAAAAATGGTGTTGCTTCCACTTTTTAAAAATCGAGCCTATTTTGCCTGGGGAAGGAAATGCCTGTCTCCGCGGTCAGGAAAAATGCTGCCCAGGAACCAAAATGTTTTTTGAAAAACTTTTTTTTTTGAAACCAAATACAAAAATGGACACAAGGATGAGTTTCAGGATGAAATTCCATGTCTAAAAATGGTGTTGCGTCCACTTTTTAAAAATCGAGCCTTTTTGGTGCCTGGGGAAGAAAACGCCTGACTCCGTGGTCAGGAAAAATGCTGCCCAGGAACGAAAATGTTTTTGGAAGCCAATTTTTTTTTTTGAAACCAAATGCAAAAACGGAGACTGGGATGAGTTTCGGGATGAAATTCCATGTCTAAAAATGGTGTTGCTTCCACTTTTTAAAAATCAAGCCTTTTTGGTGCCTGAGGAAGAAAACGCCTGACTCCGCAGTGAGGAAAAATGCTGCCCAGGAACCAAAATGTTTTTTTAAGAAGTTTTTTTTTTGAGACCAAATGCAAAAACGGAGACCAGGATGAGTTTGGGGATGAAATTCCATGTCTAAAAATGGTGTTGCTTCCACTTTTTAAAAATCAAGCCTTTTTTCCCTGGGGAAGAAAATGCCTGACTCCGCGGTCAGGAAAAATGCTGCCCAGGAAGCAAAAGGTTTTTTGAAGCCAAATTTTTTTTTTTTTGAAACCAAATGCAAAAACGGAGACCAGGATGAATTTCGGGATGAAATTCCATGTCTAAAAATGGTGTTGCTTCCACTTTTTAAAAATCGAGCCTATTTTGCCTGGGGAAGGAAATGCCTGTCTCCGCGGTCAGGAAAAATGCTGCCCAGGAACCAAAATGTTTTTTGAAAAACTTTTTTTTTTGAAACCAAATACAAAAATGGACACAAGGATGAGTTTCAGGATTAAATTCCATGTCTAAAAATGGTGTTGCGTCCACTTTTTAAAAATCGAGCCTTTTTGGTGCCTGGGGAAGAAAACGCCTGACTCCGTGGTCAGGAAAAATGCTGCCCAGGAACGAAAATGTTTTTGGAAGCCAAATTTTTTTTTGAAACCAAATGCAAAAACGGAGACCAGGATGAGTTTGGGGATGAAATTCCATGTCTAAAAATGGTGTTGCTTCCACTTTTTAAAAATCGAGCCTTTTTGGTGCCTGGGGAAGAAAACGCATCACGCCGTAGTCAGGAAAAATGCTGCAACCAGGAACCAAAATGTTTTTTGAAGCCAATTTGTTTTTGAAACCAAATGCAAAAACGGAGACCAGGATGAGTTTGGGGATGAAATTCCATGTCTAAAAATGGTGTTGCTTCCACTTTTTAAAAATCAAGCCTTTTTGGTGCCTGGGGAAGAAAACGCATCACGCCGTAGTCAGGAAAAATGCTGCCCAGGAACCAAAATGTTTTTTGAAGCCAATTTGTTTTTTGAAACCAAATGCAAAAACGGAGACTGGGATGAGTTTGGGGATGAAATTCCATGTCTAAAAATGGTGTTGCTTCCACTTTTTAAAAATCGAGCCTTTTTTGCCTGGGGAAGGAAATGCCTGTCTCCGCGGTCAGGAAAAATGCTGCCCAGGAACCAAAATGTTTTTTGAACAACTTTTTTTTTTGAAACCAAATACAAAAATGGACACAAGGATGAGTTTCAGGATTAAATTCCATGTCTAAAAATGGTGTTGCGTCCACTTTTTAAAAATCGAGCCTTTTTAGTGGCTGGGGAAGAATACGCCTGACTCCGTGGTCAGGAAAAATGCTGCCCAGGAATGAAAATGTTTTTGGAAGCCAAATTTTTTTTTGAAACCAAATGCAAAAACGGAGACCAGGATGAGTTTGGGGATGAAATTCCATGTCTAAAAATGGTGTTGCTTCCACTTTTTAAAAATCGAGCCTTTTTGGTGCCTGGGGAAGAAAACGCTTGACTCCATGGTCAGGAAAAATGCTGCCCAGGAACCAAAATGTTTTTTGAAGCCAAAAATTTTTTTTGAAACCAAGTGCAAAAACGGAGACCAGGATGAGTTTGGGGATGAAATTCCATGTCTAAAAATGGTGTTGCTTCCACTTTTTAAAAATCAAGCCTTTTTGGTGCCTGGGGAAGAAATCCGGTGACTCCGCGGTCAGGAAAAATACTGCCCAGGAACGAAAATGTTTTTGGAAGCCAATTTTTTTTTTTGAAACCAAATGCAAAAACGGAGACTGGGATGAGTTTTGGGATGAAATTTCATGTCTAAAAATGGTGTTGCTTCCACTTTTTAAAAATCAAACCTTTTTTCCCTGGGGAAGAAAATGCCTGACTCCGCGGTCAGGAAAAATGCTGCCCAGGAAGCAAAAGGTTTTTTGAAGCCAATTTTTTTTTTTTTTGAAACCAAATGCAAAAACGGAGACCAGGATGAATTTCGGGATGAAATTCCATGTCTAAAAATGGTGTTGCTTCCACTTTTTAAAAATCGAGCCTATTTTGCCTGGGGAAGGAAATGCCTGTCTCCGCGGTCAGGAAAAATGCTGCCCAGGAACCAAAATGTTTTTTGAAAAACTTTTTTTTTTGAAACCAAATACAAAAATGGACACAAGGATGAGTTTCAGGATTAAATTCCATGTCTAAAAATGGTGTTGCGTCCACTTTTTAAAAATCGAGCCTTTTTGGTGCCTGGGGAAGAAAACGCCTGACTCCGTGGTCAGGAAAAATGCTGCCCAGGAACGAAAATGTTTTTGGAAGCCAAATTTTTTTTTGAAACCAAATGCAAAAACGGAGACCAGGATGAGTTTCGGGATGAAATTCCATGTCTAAAAATGGTGTTGCTTCCACTTTTTAAAAATCGAGCCTTTTCGGTGAATGGGGAAGAAAACGCTTGACTCCATGGTCAGGAAAAATGCTGCCCAGGAACGAAAATGTTTTTTGAAGCCAAAAATTTTTTTTGAAACCAAGTGCAAAAACGGAGACCAGGATGAGTTTGGGGATGAAATTCCATGTCTAAAAATGGTGTTGCTTCCACTTTTTAAAAATCAAGCCTTTTTGGTGCCTTGGGAAGAAAACGCATCACGCCGTAGTCAGGAAAAATGCTGCCCAGGAACCAAAATGTTTTTTGAAGCCAATTTGTTTTTTTTTTTGAAACCAAATGCAAAAACGGAGACCAGGATGAATTTCGGGATGAAATTCCATGTCTAAAAATGTTGTTGCTTCCACTTTTTAAAAATCGAGCCTTTTTTGCCTGGGGAAGGAAATGCCTGTCTCCGCGGTAAGGAAAAATGCTGCCCAGGAACCAAAATGTTTTTTAAAGCCAATTTGTTTTTTTTTTTGAAACCAAATGCAAAAACGGAGACCAGGATGAATTTCGGGATGAAATTCCATGTCTAAAAATGTTGTTGCTTCCACTTTTTAAAAATCGAGCCTTTTTTGCCTGGGGAAGGAAATGCCTGTCTCCGCGGTAAGGAAAAATGCTGCCCAGGAACCAAAATGTTTTTTGAACAACTTTTTTTTTTGAAACCAAATACAAAAATGGACACAAGGATGAGTTTCAGAATTAAATTCCATGTCTAAAAATGGTGTTGCGTCCACTTTTTAAAAATCGAGCCTTTTTGGTGGCTGGGGAAGAATACGCCTGACTCCGTGGTCAGGAAAAATGCTTCCCAGGAACGAAAATGTTTTTGGAAGCCAAATTTTTTTTTGAAACCAAATGCAAAAACGGAGACCAGGATGAGTTTGGGGATGAAATTCCATGTCTAAAAATGGTGTTGCTTCCACTTTTTAAAAATCAAGCCTTTTTTCCCTGGGGAAGAAAATGCCTGACTCCGCGGTCAGGAAAAATGCTGCCCAGGAAGCAAAAGGTTTTTTGAAGCCAATTTTTTTTTTTTTTTGAAACCAAATGCAAAAACGGAGACCAGGATGAATTTCGGGATGAAATTCCATGTCTAAAAATGGTGTTGCTTCCACTTTTTAAAAATCGAGCCTATTTTGCCTGGGGAAGGAAATGCCTGTCTCCGCGGTCAGGAAAAATGCTGCCCAGGAACCAAAATGTTTTTTGAAAAACTTTTTTTTTTGAAACCAAATACAAAAATGGACACAAGGATGAGTTTCAGGATTAAATTCCATGTCTAAAAATGGTGTTGCGTCCACTTTTTAAAAATCGAGCCTTTTTGGTGCCTGGGGAAGAAAACGCCTGACTCCGTGGTCAGGAAAAATGCTGCCCAGGAACCAAAATGTTTTTGGAAGCCAATTTTTTTTTTTGAAACCAAATGCAAAAACGGAGACCAGGATGAGTTTGGGGATGAAATTCCATGTCTAAAAATGGTGTTGCTTCCACTTTTTAAAAATCAAGCCTTTTTTCCCTGGGGAAGAAAATGCCTGACTCCGCGGTCAGGAAAAATGCTGCCCAGGAAGCAAAAGGTTTTTTGAAGCCAATTTTTTTTTTTTTTTTGAAACCAAATGCAAAAACGGAGACCAGGATGAATTTCGGGATGAAATTCCATGTCTAAAAATGGTGTTGCTTCCACTTTTTAAAAATCGAGCCTATTTTGCCTGGGGAAGGAAATGCCTGTCTCCGCGGTCAGGAAAAATGCTGCCCAGGAACCAAAATGTTTTTTGAAAAACTTTTTTTTTTGAAACCAAATACAAAAATGGACACAAGGATGAGTTTCAGGATGAAATTCCATGTCTAAAAATGGTGTTGCGTCCACTTTTTAAAAATCGAGCCTTTTTGGTGCCTGGGGAAGAAAACGCCTGACTCCGTGGTCAGGAAAAATGCTGCCCAGGAACGAAAATGTTTTTGGAAGCCAATTTTTTTTTTTGAAACCAAATGCAAAAACGGAGACTGGGATGAGTTTCGGGATGAAATTCCATGTCTAAAAATGGTGTTGCTTCCACTTTTTAAAAATCAAGCCTTTTTGGTGCCTGAGGAAGAAAACGCCTGACTCCGCAGTGAGGAAAAATGCTGCCCAGGAACCAAAATGTTTTTTTAAGAAGTTTTTTTTTTGAGACCAAATGCAAAAACGGAGACCAGGATGAGTTTGGGGATGAAATTCCATGTCTAAAAATGGTGTTGCTTCCACTTTTTAAAAATCAAGCCTTTTTTCCCTGGGGAAGAAAATGCCTGACTCCGCGGTCAGGAAAAATGCTGCCCAGGAAGCAAAAGGTTTTTTGAAGCCAAATTTTTTTTTTTTTGAAACCAAATGCAAAAACGGAGACCAGGATGAATTTCGGGATGAAATTCCATGTCTAAAAATGGTGTTGCTTCCACTTTTTAAAAATCGAGCCTATTTTGCCTGGGGAAGGAAATGCCTGTCTCCGCGGTCAGGAAAAATGCTGCCCAGGAACCAAAATGTTTTTTGAAAAACTTTTTTTTTTGAAACCAAATACAAAAATGGACACAAGGATGAGTTTCAGGATTAAATTCCATGTCTAAAAATGGTGTTGCGTCCACTTTTTAAAAATCGAGCCTTTTTGGTGCCTGGGGAAGAAAACGCCTGACTCCGTGGTCAGGAAAAATGCTGCCCAGGAACGAAAATGTTTTTGGAAGCCAAATTTTTTTTTGAAACCAAATGCAAAAACGGAGACCAGGATGAGTTTGGGGATGAAATTCCATGTCTAAAAATGGTGTTGCTTCCACTTTTTAAAAATCGAGCCTTTTTGGTGCCTGGGGAAGAAAACGCATCACGCCGTAGTCAGGAAAAATGCTGCAACCAGGAACCAAAATGTTTTTTGAAGCCAATTTGTTTTTGAAACCAAATGCAAAAACGGAGACCAGGATGAGTTTGGGGATGAAATTCCATGTCTAAAAATGGTGTTGCTTCCACTTTTTAAAAATCAAGCCTTTTTGGTGCCTGGGGAAGAAAACGCATCACGCCGTAGTCAGGAAAAATGCTGCCCAGGAACCAAAATGTTTTTTGAAGCCAATTTGTTTTTTGAAACCAAATGCAAAAACGGAGACTGGGATGAGTTTGGGGATGAAATTCCATGTCTAAAAATGGTGTTGCTTCCACTTTTTAAAAATCGAGCCTTTTTTGCCTGGGGAAGGAAATGCCTGTCTCCGCGGTCAGGAAAAATGCTGCCCAGGAACCAAAATGTTTTTTGAACAACTTTTTTTTTTGAAACCAAATACAAAAATGGACACAAGGATGAGTTTCAGGATTAAATTCCATGTCTAAAAATGGTGTTGCGTCCACTTTTTAAAAATCGAGCCTTTTTAGTGGCTGGGGAAGAATACGCCTGACTCCGTGGTCAGGAAAAATGCTGCCCAGGAATGAAAATGTTTTTGGAAGCCAAATTTTTTTTTGAAACCAAATGCAAAAACGGAGACCAGGATGAGTTTGGGGATGAAATTCCATGTCTAAAAATGGTGTTGCTTCCACTTTTTAAAAATCGAGCCTTTTTGGTGCCTGGGGAAGAAAACGCTTGACTCCATGGTCAGGAAAAATGCTGCCCAGGAACCAAAATGTTTTTTGAAGCCAAAAATTTTTTTTGAAACCAAGTGCAAAAACGGAGACCAGGATGAGTTTGGGGATGAAATTCCATGTCTAAAAATGGTGTTGCTTCCACTTTTTAAAAATCAAGCCTTTTTGGTGCCTGGGGAAGAAATCCGGTGACTCCGCGGTCAGGAAAAATACTGCCCAGGAACGAAAATGTTTTTGGAAGCCAATTTTTTTTTTTGAAACCAAATGCAAAAACGGAGACTGGGATGAGTTTTGGGATGAAATTTCATGTCTAAAAATGGTGTTGCTTCCACTTTTTAAAAATCAAGCCTTTTTTCCCTGGGGAAGAAAATGCCTGACTCCGCGGTCAGGAAAAATGCTGCCCACGAAGCAAAAGGTTTTTTGAAGCCAATTTTTTTTTTTTTTTGAAACCAAATGCAAAAACGGAGACCAGGATGAATTTCGGGATGAAATTCCATGTCTAAAAATGGTGTTGCTTCCACTTTTTAAAAATCGAGCCTATTTTGCCTGGGGAAGGAAATGCCTGTCTCCGCGGTCAGGAAAAATGCTGCCCAGGAACCAAAATGTTTTTTGAAAAACTTTTTTTTTTTGAAACCAAATACAAAAATGGACACAAGGATGAGTTTCAGGATTAAATTCCATGTCTAAAAATGGTGTTGCGTCCACTTTTTAAAAATCGAGCCTTTTTGGTGCCTGGGGAAGAAAACGCCTGACTCCGTGGTCAGGAAAAATGCTGCCCAGGAACGAAAATGTTTTTGGAAGCCAAATTTTTTTTTGAAACCAAATGCAAAAACGGAGACCAGGATGAGTTTCGGGATGAAATTCCATGTCTAAAAATGGTGTTGCTTCCACTTTTTAAAAATCGAGCCTTTTCGGTGAATGGGGAAGAAAACGCTTGACTCCATGGTCAGGAAAAATGCTGCCCAGGAACGAAAATGTTTTTTGAAGCCAAAATTTTTTTTTGAAACCAAGTGCAAAAACGGAGACCAGGATGAGTTTCGGGATGAAATTCCATGTCTATAAATGGTGTTGCTTCCACTTTTTAAAAATCAAGCCTTTTTGGTGCCTGGGGAAGAAAACGCTTGACTCCATGGTCAGGAAAAATGCTGCCCAGGAACCAAAATGTTTTTTGAAGCCAAAAATTTTTTTTGAAACCAAGTGCAAAAACAGAGACCAGGATGAGTTTTGGGATGAAATTCTATATCTAAAAATGGTGTTGCTTCCACTTTTTAAAAATCGAGCCTTTTTGGTGCCTGGGGAAGAAAACGCCTGACTCCGTGGTCAGGAAAAATGCTGCCCAGGAACGAAAATGTTTTTGGAAGCCAAATTTTTTTTTGAAACCAAATGCAAAAACGGAGACCAGGATGAGTTTGGGGATGAAATTCCATGTCTAAAAATGGTGTTGCTTCCACTTTTTAAAAATCAAGCCTTTTTGGTGCCTGGGGAAGAAAACGCATCACGCCGTAGTCAGGAAAAATGCTGCCCAGGAACCAAAATGTTTTTTGAAGCCAATTTGTTTTTTTTTTTGAAACCAAATGCAAAAACGGAGACCAGGATGAATTTCGGGATGAAATTCCATGTCTAAAAATGTTGTTGCTTCCACTTTTTAAAAATCGAGCCTTTTTTGCCTGGGGAAGGAAACGCTTGACTACGCAGTCAGGAAAAATGCTGCCCAGGAACGAAAATGTTTTTGGAAGCCAAATTTTTTTTTGAAACCAAATGCAAAAACAGAGACCGGGATGAGTTTGGGGATGAAATTCCATGTCTAAAAATGGTTTTGCTTCCACTTTTTAAAAATCAAGCCTTTTTGGTGCCTGGGGGAAGAAAACGCCTGACTCCGTGGTCAGGAAAAATGCTGCCCAGGAACGAAAATGTTTTTGGAAGCCAAATTTTTTTTTGAAACCAAATGCAAAAACGGAGACCAGGATGAGTTTGGGGATGAAATTTCATGTCTAAAAATGGTGTTGCTTCCACTTTTTAAAAATCAAGCCTTTTTGGTGCCTGGGGAAGAAAACGCATCACGCCGTAGTCAGGAAAAATGCTGCCCAGGAACCAAAATGTTTTTTGAAGCCAATTTGTTTTTTTTTTTTGAAACCAAATGCAAAAACGGAGACCAGGATGAATTTCGGGATGAAATTCCATGTCTAAAAATGTTGTTGCTTCCACTTTTTAAAAATCGAGCCTTTTTTGCCTGGGGAAGGAAATGCCTGTCTCCGCGGTCAGGAAAAATGCTGCCCAGGAACCAAAATGTTTTTTGAACAACTTTTTTTTTTGAAACCAAATACAAAAATGGACACAAGGATGAGTTTCAGGATTAAATTCCATGTCTAAAAATGGTGTTGCGTCCACTTTTTAAAAATCGAGCCTTTTTAGTGGCTGGGGAAGAATACGCCTGACTCCGTGGTCAGGAAAAATGCTGCCCAGGAATGAAAATGTTTTTGGAAGCCAAATTTTTTTTTGAAACCAAATGCAAAAACGGAGACCAGGATGAGTTTGGGGATGAAATTCCATGTCTAAAAATGGTGTTGCTTCCACTTTTTAAAAATCGAGCCTTTTTGGTGCCTGGGGAAGAAAACGCTTGACTCCATGGTCAGGAAAAATGCTGCCCAGGAACCAAAATGTTTTTTGAAGCCAAAAATTTTTTTAGAAACCAAGTGCAAAAACGGAGACCAGGATGAGTTTGGGGATGAAATTCCATGTCTAAAAATGGTGTTGCTTCCACTTTTTAAAAATCAAGCCTTTTTGGTGCCTGGGGAAGAAATCCGGTGACTCCGCGGTCAGGAAAAATACTGCCCAGGAACGAAAATGTTTTTGGAAGCCAATTTTTTTTTTTGAAACCAAATGCAAAAACGGAGACTGGGATGAGTTTTGGGATGAAATTCCATGTCTAAAAATGGTGTTGCTTCCACTTTTTAAAAATCAAGCCTTTTTTCCCTGGGGAAGAAAATGCCTGACTCCGCGGTCAGGAAAAATGCTGCCCAGGAACCAAAAGGTTTTTTGAACAACTTTTTTTTTTGAAACCAAATACAAAAATGGACACAAGGATGAGTTTCAGGATTAAATTCCATGTCTAAAAATGGTGTTGCTTCCACTTTTTAAAAATCGAGCCTTTTCGGTGAATGGGGAAGAAAACGCTTGACTCCATGGTCAGGAAAAATGCTGCCCAGGAACCAAAATGTTTTTTCAACAACTTTTTTTTTTGAAACCAAATGCAAAAACGGAGACCAGGATGAGTTTGGGGATGAAATTCCATGTCTAAAAATAGTGTTGCTTCCACTTTTTAAAAATCAAGCCTTTTTTCCCTGGGGAAGAAAATGCCTGACTCCGCGGTCAGGAAAAATGCTGCCCAGGAAGCAAAAGGTTTTTTGAAGCCAAATTTTTTTTTTTTTGAAACCAAATGCAAAAACGGAGACCAGGATGAATTTCGGGATGAAATTCCATGTCTAAAAATGGTGTTGCTTCCACTTTTTAAAAATCGAGCCTATTTTGCCTGGGGAAGGAAATGCCTGTCTCCGCGGTCAGGAAAAATGCTGCCCAGGAAGCAAAATGTTTTTTGAAAAACTTTTTTTTTTGAAACCAAATACAAAAACAGAGACCAGGATGAGTTTGGGGATGAAATTCCATGTCTAAAAATGGTGTTGCTTCCACTTTTTAAAAATCAAGCCTTTTTGGTGCCTGGGGAAGAAAACGCTTGACTCCATGGTCAGGAAAAATGCTGCCCAGGAACCAAAATGTTTTTTGAAGCCAAAATTTTTTTTTGAAACCAAGTGCAAAAACGGAGACCAGGATGAGTTTGGGGATGAAATTCCATGTCTAAAAATGGTGTTGCTTCCACTTTTTAAAAATCGAGCCTATTTTGCCTGGGGAAGGAAATGCCTGTCTCCGCGGTCAGGAAAAATGCTGCCCAGGAACCAAAATGTTTTTTGAAAAACTTTTTTTTTTGAAACCAAATACAAAAATGGACACAAGGATGAGTTTCAGGATTAAATTCCATGTCTAAAAATGGTGTTGCGTCCACTTTTTAAAAATCGAGCCTTTTTGGTGCCTGGGGAAGAAAACGCCTGACTCCGTGGTCAGGAAAAATGCTGCCCAGGAACGAAAATGTTTTTGGAAGCCAATTTTTTTTTTTGAAACCAAATGCAAAAACGGAGACTGGGATGAGTTTCGGGATGAAATTCCATGTCTAAAAATGGTGTTGCTTCCACTTTTTAAAAATCAAGCCTTTTTGGTGCCTGGGGAAGAAAACGCATCACGCCGTAGTCAGGAAAAATGCTGCCCAGGAACCAAAATGTTTTTTGAAGCCAATTTGTTTTTGAAACCAAATGCAAAAACGGAGACCAGGATGAGTTTCGGGATGAAATTCCATGTCTAAAAATGGTGTTGCTTCCACTTTTTAAAAATCAAGCCTTTTTGGTGCCTGGGGAAGAAAACGCATCACGCCGTAGTCAGGAAAAATGCTGCCCAGGAACCAAAATGTTTTTTGAAGCCAAATTTTTTTTTGAAACCAAATGCAAAAACAGAGACCGGGATGAGTTTGGGGATGAAATTCCATGTCTAAAAATGGTTTTGCTTCCACTTTTTAAAAATCAAGCCTTTTTGGTGCCTGGGGGAAGAAAACGCCTGACTCCGTGGTCAGGAAAAATGCTGCCCAGGAACGAAAATGTTTTTGGAAGCCAAATTTTTTTTTGAAACCAAATGCAAAAACGGAGACCAGGATGAGTTTGGGGATGAAATTTCATGTCTAAAAATGGTGTTGCTTCCACTTTTTAAAAATCGAGCCTTTTTGGTGCCTGGGGAAGAAAACGCTTGACTCCATGGTCAGGAAAAATGCTGCCCAGGAACCAAAATGTTTTTTGAAGCCAAAAATTTTTTTTGAAACCAAGTGCAAAAACGGAGACCAGGATGAGTTTGGGGATGAAATTCCATGTCTAAAAATGGTGTTGCTTCCACTTTTTAAAAATCAAGCCTTTTTGGTGCCTGGGGAAGAAATCCGGTGACTCCGCGGTCAGGAAAAATACTGCCCAGGAACGAAAATGTTTTTGGAAGCCAATTTTTTTTTTTGAAACCAAATGCAAAAACGGAGACTGGGATGAGTTTTGGGATGAAATTCCATGTCTAAAAATGGTGTTGCTTCCACTTTTTAAAAATCAAGCCTTTTTTCCCTGGGGAAGAAAATGCCTGACTCCGCGGTCAGGAAAAATGCTGCCCAGGAACCAAAAGGTTTTTTGAAGCCAAATTTTTTTTTTTTTGAAACCAAATGCAAAAACGGAGACCAGGATGAATTTCGGGATGAAATTCCATGTCTAAAAATGGTGTTGCTTCCACTTTTTAAAAATCGAGCCTATTTTGCCTGGGGAAGGAAATGCCTGTCTCCGCGGTCAGGAAAAATGCTTGCCCAGGAAGCAAAATGTTTTTTGAAAAACTTTTTTTTTTGAAACCAAATACAAAAACAGAGACCAGGA
Source organism: Pantherophis vulpinus (assembly GCA_037215915.1). NCBI lineage: Eukaryota > Metazoa > Chordata > Lepidosauria > Squamata > Colubridae > Pantherophis > Pantherophis vulpinus. The sequence goes on along the minus strand of JAXLNS010000018.1, from coordinate 1,595,447 downwards.
TGAGTTTGGGGATGAAATTCCATGTCTAAAAATGGTGTTGCTTCCACTTTTTAAAAATCAAGCCTTTTTGGTGCCTGGGGAAGAAAACGCTTGACTCCATGGTCAGGAAAAATGCTGCCCAGGAACCAAAATGTTTTTTGAAGCCAAAATTTTTTTTTGAAACCAAGTGCAAAAACGGAGACCAGGATGAGTTTGGGGATGAAATTCCATGTCTAAAAATGGTGTTGCTTCCACTTTTTAAAAATCGAGCCTATTTTGCCTGGGGAAGGAAATGCCTGTCTCCGCGGTCAGGAAAAATGCTGCCCAGGAACCAAAATGTTTTTTGAAAAACTTTTTTTTTTGAAACCAAATACAAAAATGGACACAAGGATGAGTTTCAGGATTAAATTCCATGTCTAAAAATGGTGTTGCGTCCACTTTTTAAAAATCGAGCCTTTTTGGTGCCTGGGGAAGAAAACGCCTGACTCCGTGGTCAGGAAAAATGCTGCCCAGGAACGAAAATGTTTTTGGAAGCCAATTTTTTTTTTTGAAACCAAATGCAAAAACGGAGACTGGGATGAGTTTCGGGATGAAATTCCATGTCTAAAAATGGTGTTGCTTCCACTTTTTAAAAATCAAGCCTTTTTGGTGCCTGGGGAAGAAAACGCATCACGCCGTAGTCAGGAAAAATGCTGCCCAGGAACCAAAATGTTTTTTGAAGCCAATTTGTTTTTGAAACCAAATGCAAAAACGGAGACCAGGATGAGTTTCGGGATGAAATTCCATGTCTAAAAATGGTGTTGCTTCCACTTTTTAAAAATCAAGCCTTTTTGGTGCCTGGGGAAGAAAACGCATCACGCCGTAGTCAGGAAAAATGCTGCCCAGGAACCAAAATGTTTTTTGAAGCCAAATTTTTTTTTGAAACCAAATGCAAAAACAGAGACCGGGATGAGTTTGGGGATGAAATTCCATGTCTAAAAATGGTTTTGCTTCCACTTTTTAAAAATCAAGCCTTTTTGGTGCCTGGGGGAAGAAAACGCCTGACTCCGTGGTCAGGAAAAATGCTGCCCAGGAACGAAAATGTTTTTGGAAGCCAAATTTTTTTTTGAAACCAAATGCAAAAACGGAGACCAGGATGAGTTTGGGGATGAAATTTCATGTCTAAAAATGGTGTTGCTTCCACTTTTTAAAAATCGAGCCTTTTTGGTGCCTGGGGAAGAAAACGCTTGACTCCATGGTCAGGAAAAATGCTGCCCAGGAACCAAAATGTTTTTTGAAGCCAAAAATTTTTTTTGAAACCAAGTGCAAAAACGGAGACCAGGATGAGTTTGGGGATGAAATTCCATGTCTAAAAATGGTGTTGCTTCCACTTTTTAAAAATCAAGCCTTTTTGGTGCCTGGGGAAGAAATCCGGTGACTCCGCGGTCAGGAAAAATACTGCCCAGGAACGAAAATGTTTTTGGAAGCCAATTTTTTTTTTTGAAACCAAATGCAAAAACGGAGACTGGGATGAGTTTTGGGATGAAATTCCATGTCTAAAAATGGTGTTGCTTCCACTTTTTAAAAATCAAGCCTTTTTTCCCTGGGGAAGAAAATGCCTGACTCCGCGGTCAGGAAAAATGCTGCCCAGGAACCAAAAGGTTTTTTGAACAACTTTTTTTTTTGAAACCAAATACAAAAATGGACACAAGGATGAGTTTCAGGATTAAATTCCATGTCTAAAAATGGTGTTGCGTCCACTTTTTAAAAATCGAGCCTTTTTGGTGCCTGGGGAAGAAAACGCCTGACTCCGTGGTCAGGAAAAATGCTGCCCAGGAACGAAAATGTTTTTGGAAGCCAAATTTTTTTTTGAAACCAAATGCAAAAACGGAGACCAGGATGAGTTTGGGGATGAAATTCCATGTCTAAAAATGGTGTTGCTTCCACTTTTTAAAAATCGAGCCTTTTCGGTGAATGGGGAAGAAAACGCTTGACTCCATGGTCAGGAAAAATGCTGCCCAGGAACCAAAATGTTTTTTCAACAACTTTTTTTTTTGAAACCAAATGCAAAAACGGAGACCAGGATGAGTTTGGGGATGAAATTCCATGTCTAAAAATAGTGTTGCTTCCACTTTTTAAAAATCAAGCCTTTTTTCCCTGGGGAAGAAAATGCCTGACTCCGCGGTCAGGAAAAATGCTGCCCAGGAAGCAAAAGGTTTTTTGAAGCCAAATTTTTTTTTTTTTGAAACCAAATGCAAAAACGGAGACCAGGATGAATTTCGGGATGAAATTCCATGTCTAAAAATGGTGTTGCTTCCACTTTTTAAAAATCGAGCCTATTTTGCCTGGGGAAGGAAATGCCTGTCTCCGCGGTCAGGAAAAATGCTGCCCAGGAAGCAAAATGTTTTTTGAAAAACTTTTTTTTTTGAAACCAAATACAAAAACGGAGACCAGGATGAGTTTGGGGATGAAATTCCATGTCTAAAAATGGTGTTGCTTCCACTTTTTAAAAATCAAGCCTTTTTGGTGCCTGGGGAAGAAAACGCTTGACTCCATGGTCAGGAAAAATGCTGCCCAGGAACCAAAATGTTTTTTGAAGCCAAAATTTTTTTTTGAAACCAAGTGCAAAAACGGAGACCAGGATGAGTTTGGGGATGAAATTCCATGTCTAAAAATGGTGTTGCTTCCACTTTTTAAAAATCGAGCCTATTTTGCCTGGGGAAGGAAATGCCTGTCTCCGCGGTCAGGAAAAATGCTGCCCAGGAACCAAAATGTTTTTTGAAAAACTTTTTTTTTTGAAACCAAATACAAAAATGGACACAAGGATGAGTTTCAGGATTAAATTCCATGTCTAAAAATGGTGTTGCGTCCACTTTTTAAAAATCGAGCCTTTTTGGTGCCTGGGGAAGAAAACGCCTGACTCCGTGGTCAGGAAAAATGCTGCCCAGGAACGAAAATGTTTTTGGAAGCCAATTTTTTTTTTTGAAACCAAATGCAAAAACGGAGACTGGGATGAGTTTCGGGATGAAATTCCATGTCTAAAAATGGTGTTGCTTCCACTTTTTAAAAATCAAGCCTTTTTGGTGCCTGGGGAAGAAAACGCATCACGCCGTAGTCAGGAAAAATGCTGCCCAGGAACCAAAATGTTTTTTGAAGCCAATTTGTTTTTTTTTTTTGAAAACAAATGCAAAAACGGAGACCAGGATGAATTTCGGGATGAAATTCCATGTCTAAAAATGTTGTTGCTTCCACTTTTTAAAAATCGAGCCTTTTTTGCCTGGGGAAGGAAATGCCTGTCTCCGCGGTCAGGAAAAATGCTGCCCAGGAACCAAAATGTTTTTTGAACAACTTTTTTTTTTGAAACCAAATACAAAAATGGACACAAGGATGAGTTTCAGGATTAAATTCCATGTCTAAAAATGGTGTTGCGTCCACTTTTTAAAAATCGAGCCTTTTTGGTACCTGGGGAAGAAAACGCCTGACTCCGTGGTCAGGAAAAATGCTGCCCAGGATCGAAAATGTTTTTGGAAGCCAAATTTTTTTTTGAAACCAAATGCAAAAACGGAGACCAGGATGAGTTTGGGGATGAAATTCCATGTCTAAAAATGGTGTTGCTTCCACTTTTAAAAATCGAGCCTTTTCGGTGAATGGGGAAGAAAACGCTTGACTCCATGGTCAGGAAAAATGCTGCCCAGGAACCAAAATGTTTTTTGAAGCCAAAACTTTTTTTTGAAACCAAGTGCAAAAACGGAGACCAGGATGAGTTTCGGGATGAAATTCCATGTCTATAAATGGTGTTGCTTCCACTTTTTAAAAATCAAGCCTTTTTGGTGCCTGGGGAAGAAAACGCTTGACTCCATGGTCAGGAAAAATGCTGCCCAGGAACGAAAATGTTTTTGGAAGCCAAATTTTTTTTTGAAACCAAATGCAAAAACGGAGACCGGGATGAGTTTGGGGATGAAATTCCATGTCTAAAAATGGTGTTGCTTCCACTTTTTAAAAATCAAGCCTTTTTGGTGCCTGGGGAAGAAAACGCATCACGCCGTAGTCAGGGAAAATGCTGCCCAGGAACCAAAATGTTTTTGGAAGCCAATTTGTTTTGTTTTTTTTGAAACCAAATGCAAAAACGGAGACCAGGATGAATTTCGGGATGAAATTCCATGTCTAAAAATGGTGTTGCTTCCACTTTTTAAAAATCAAGCCTTTTTGGTGCCTGGGGAAGAAAACGCATCACGCCGTAGTCAGGAAAAATGCTGCCCAGGAACCAAAATGTTTTTTGAAGCCAATTTGTTTTTTTTTTTGAAAACAAATGCAAAAACGGAGACCAGGATGAATTTCGGGATGAAATTCCATGTCTAAAAATGTTGTTGCTTCCACTTTTTAAAAATCGAGCCTTTTTTGCATGGGGAAGGAAATGCCTGTCTCCGCGGTCAGGAAAAATGCTGCCCAGGAACCAAAATGTTTTTTGAACAACTTTTTTTTTTGAAACCAAATACAAAAATGGACACAAGGATGAGTTTCAGGATTAAATTCCATGTCTAAAAATGGTGTTGCGTCCACTTTTTAAAAATCGAGCCTTTTTGGTGCCTGGGGAAGAAAACGCCTGACTCCGTGGTCAGGAAAAATGCTGCCGAGGAACGAAAATGTTTTTGGAAGCCAAATTTTTTTTTGAAACCAAATGCAAAAACGGAGACCAGGATGAGTTTGGGGATGAAATTCCATGTCTAAAAATGGTGTTGCTTCCACTTTTTAAAAATCGAGATTTTTCGGTGAATGGGGAAGAAAACGCTTGACTCCATGGTCAGGAAAAATGCTGCCCAGGAACCAAAATGTTTTTTGAAGCCAAAAATTTTTTTTGAAACCAAGTGCAAAAACGGAGACCAGGATGAGTTTGGGGATGAAATTCCATGTCTAAAAATGGTGTTGCTTCCACTTTTTAAAAATCAAGCCTTTTTTCCCTGGGGAAGAAAATGCCTGACTCCGCGGTCAGGAAAAATGCTGCCCAGGAAGCAAAAGGTTTTTTGAAGCCAAATTTTTTTTTTTTTGAAACCAAATGCAAAAACGGAGACCAGGATGAATTTCGGGATGAAATTCCATGTCTAAAAATGGTGTTGCTTCCACTTTTTAAAAATCGAGCCTATTTTGCCTGGGGAAGGAAATGCCTGTCTCCGCGGTCAGGAAAAATGCTGCCCAGGAACCAAAATGTTTTTTGAAAAACTTTTTTTTTTGAAACCAAATACAAAAATGGACACAAGGATGAGTTTCAGGATTAAATTCCATGTCTAAAAATGGTGTTGCGTCCACTTTTTAAAAATCGAGCCTTTTTGGTGCCTGGGGAAGAAAACGCCTGACTCCGTGGTCAGGAAAAATGCTGCCCAGGATCGAAAATGTTTTTGGAAGCCAAATTTTTTTTTGAAACCAAATGCAAAAACGGAGACCAGGATGAGTTTGGGGGTGAAATTCCATGTCTAAAAATGGTGTTGCTTCCACTTTTTAAAAATCGAGCCTTTTCGGTGAATGGGGAAGAAAACGCTTGACTCCATGGTCAGGAAAAATGCTGCCCAGGAACCAAAATGTTTTTTGAAGCCAAAACTTTTTTTTGAAACCAAGTGCAAAAACGGAGACCAGGATGAGTTTCGGGATGAAATTCCATGTCTATAAATGGTGTTGCTTCCACTTTTTAAAAATCAAGCCTTTTTGGTGCCTGGGGAAGAAAACGCTTGACTCCATGGTCAGGAAAAATGCTGCCCAGGAACCAAAATGTTTTTGGAAGCCAAAAATTTTTTTTGAAACCAAGTGCAAAAACAGAGACCAGGATGAGTTTTGGGATGAAATTCTATGTCTAAAAATGGTGTTGCTTACACTTTTTAAAAATCGAGCCTTTTTGGTGCCTGGGGAAGAAAACGCTTGACTCCGCAGTCAGGAAAAATGCTGCCCAGGAACGAAAATGTTTTTGGAAGCCAAATTTTTTTTTGAAACCAAATGCAAAAACGGAGACCGGGATGAGTTTGGGGATGAAATTCCATGTCTAAAAATGGTGTTGCTTCCACTTTTTAAAAATCAAGCCTTTTTGGTGCCTGGGGAAGAAAACGCATCACGCCGTAGTCAGGGAAAATGCTGCCCAGGAACCAAAATGTTTTTGGAAGCCAATTTGTTGTTTTTTTTTTTGAAACCAAATGCAAAAACGGAGACCAGGATGAATTTCGGGATGAAATTCCATGTCTAAAAATGTTTTTGCTTCCACTTTTTAAAAATCGAGCCTTTTTTGCCTGGGGAAGGAAATGCCTGTCTCCGCGGTCAGGAAAAATGCTGCCCAGGAACCAAAATGTTTTTTGAACAACTTTTTTTTTTGAAACCAAATACAAAAATGGACACAAGGATGAGTTTCAGGATGAAATTCCATGTCTAAAAATAGTGTTGCTTCCACTTTTTAAAAATCGAGCCTTTTTGGTGCCTGGGGAAGAAAAGGCTTGACTCCATGGTCAGGAAAAATGCTGCCCAAGAACCAAAATGTTTTTTGAAGCCAAAATTTTTTTTTGAAACCAAGTGCAAAAACGGAGACCAGGATGAGTTTGGGGATGAAATTCCATGTCTAAAAATGGTGTTGCTTCCACTTTTTAAAAATCAAGCCTTTTTGGTGCCTGGGGAAGAAATCCGGTGACTCCGCGGTCAGGAAAAATACTGCCCAGGAACGAAAATGTTTTTGGAAGCCAATTTTTTTTTTTTGAAACCAAGTGCAAAAACGGAGACCAGGATGAGTTTGGGGATGAAATTCCATGTCTAAAAATGGTGTTGCTTCCACTTTTTAAAAATCGAGCCTTTTTGGTGCCTGGGGAAGAAAACGCCTGACTCCGTGGTCAGGAAAAATGCTGCCCAGGAACTAAAACTTTTTTGAAGCCAATTTGTTTTTTTTTTTTGAAACCAAATGCAAAAACGGAGACCAGGATGAGTTTGGGGATGAAATTCCATGTCTAAAAATGGTGTTGCTTCCACTTTTTAAAAATCAAGCCTTTTTTGCCTGGGGAAGGAAATGCCTGCCTCCGCGGTCAGGAAAAATGCTGCCCAGGAACCAAAATGTTTTTTGAACAACTTTTTTTTTTGAAACCAAATACAAAAATGGACACAAGGATGAGTTTCAGGATTAAATTCCATGTCTAAAAATGGTGTTGCGTCCACTTTTTAAAAATCAAGCCTTTTTGGTGCCTGGGGAAGAAAACGCTTGACTCCATGGTCAGGAAAAATGCTGCCCAGGAACCAAAATGTTTTTGGAAGCCAAATTTTTTTTTGAAACCAAGTGCAAAAACGGAGACCAGGATGAGTTTCGGGATGAAATTCCATGTCTAAAAATGGTGTTGCTTCCACTTTTTAAAAATCAAGCCTTTTTGGTGCCTGGGGAAGAAAACGCCTGACTCCGTGGTCAGGAAAAATACTGCCCAGGAACGAAAATGTTTTTGGAAGCCAAATTTTTTTTTTGAAACCAAATGCAAAAACGGAGACTGGGATGAGTTTCGGGATGAAATTCCATGTCTAAAAATGGTGTTGCTTCCACATTTTAAAAATCAAGCCTTTTTGGTGCCTGGGGAAGAAAACGCTTGACTCCATGGTCAGGAAAAATGCTGCCCAGGAACCAAAATGTTTTTGGAAGCCAAATTTTTTTTTTTTTTTGAAACCAAATGCAAAAACGGAGACTGGGATGAGTTTTGGGATGAAATTCCATGTCTAAAAATGGTGTTGCTTCCACTTTTTAAAAATCAAGCCTTTTTTCCCTGGGGAAGAAAATGCCTGACTCCGCGGTCAGGAAAAATGCTGCCCAGGAAGCAAAAGGTTTTTTGAAGCCAAATTTTTTTTTTTTTGAAACCAAATGCAAAAACGGAGACCAGGATGAATTTCGGGATGAAATTCCATGTCTAAAAATGGTGTTGCTTCCACTTTTTAAAAATCGAGCCTTTTTTGCCTGGGGAAGGAAATGCCTGTCTCCGCGGTCAGGAAAAATGCTGCCCAGGAACCAAAATGTTTTTTGAACAACTTTTTTTTTTGAAACCAAATACAAAAATGGACACAAGGATGAGTTTCAGGATGAAATTCCATGTCTAAAAATGGTGTTGCTTCCACTTTTTAAAAATCGAGCCTTTTTGGTGCCTGGGGAAGAAAACGCTTGACTCCATGGTCAGGAAAAATGCTGCCCAGGAACCAAAAAGTTTTTTGAAGCCAAAATTTTTTTTTGAAACCAAGTGCAAAAACGGAGACCAGGATGAGTTTGGGGATGAAATTCCATGTCTAAAAATGGTGTTGCTTCCACTTTTTAAAAATCAAGCCTTTTTGGTGCCTGGGGAAGAAATCCGGTGACTCCGTGGTCAGGAAAAATGCTGCCCAGGATCGAAAATGTTTTTGGAAGCCAAATTTTTTTTTGAAACCAAATGCAAAAACGGAGACCAGGATGAGTTTGGGGGTGAAATTCCATGTCTAAAAATGGTGTTGCTTCCACTTTTTAAAAATCGAGCCTTTTCGGTGAATGGGGAAGAAAACGCTTGACTCCATGGTCAGGAAAAATGCTGCCCAGGAACCAAAATGTTTTTTGAAGCCAAAATTTTTTTTTGAAACCAAGTGCAAAAACGGAGACCAGGATGAGTTTGGGGATGAAATTCCATGTCTAAAAATGGTGTTGCTTCCACTTTTTAAAAATCAAGCCTTTTTGGTGCCTGGGGAAGAAATCCGGTGACTCCGCGGTCAGGAAAAATACTGCCCAGGAACGAAAATGTTTTTGGAAGCCAATTTTTTTTTTTTGAAACCAAGTGCAAAAACGGAGACCAGGATGAGTTTGGGGATGAAATTCCATGTCTAAAAATGGTGTTGCTTCCACTTTTTAAAAATCGAGCCTTTTTGGTGCCTGGGGAAGAAAACGCCTGACTCCGTGGTCAGGAAAAATGCTGCCCAGGAACTAAAACTTTTTTGAAGCCAATTTGTTTTTTTTTTTTGAAACCAAATGCAAAAACGGAGACCAGGATGAGTTTGGGGATGAAATTCCATGTCTAAAAATGGTGTTGCTTCCACTTTTTAAAAATCAAGCCTTTTTTGCCTGGGGAAGGAAATGCCTGCCTCCGCGGTCAGGAAAAATGCTGCCCAGGAACCAAAATGTTTTTTGAACAACTTTTTTTTTTGAAACCAAATACAAAAATGGACACAAGGATGAGTTTCAGGATTAAATTCCATGTCTAAAAATGGTGTTGCGTCCACTTTTTAAAAATCAAGCCTTTTCGGTGCCTGGGGAAGAAAACGCTTGACTCCATGGTCAGGAAAAATGCTGCCCAGGAACCAAAATGTTTTTGGAAGCCAAATTTTTTTTTGAAACCAAGTGCAAAAACGGAGACCAGGATGAGTTTCGGGATGAAATTCCATGTCTAAAAATGGTGTTGCTTCCACTTTTTAAAAATCAAGCCTTTTTGGTGCCTGGGGAAGAAAACGCCTGACTCCGTGGTCAGGAAAAATACTGCCCAGGAACGAAAATGTTTTTGGAAGCCAAATTTTTTTTTTGAAACCAAATGCAAAAACGGAGACTGGGATGAGTTTCGGGATGAAATTCCATGTCTAAAAATGGTGTTGCTTCCACTTTTTAAAAATCAAGCCTTTTTGGTGCCTGGGGAAGAAAACGCTTGACTCCATGGTCAGGAAAAATGCTGCCCAGGAACCAAAATGTTTTTGGAAGCCAAATTTTTTTTTTTTTTTGAAACCAAATGCAAAAACGGAGACTGGGATGAGTTTTGGGATGAAATTCCATGTCTAAAAATGGTGTTGCTTCCACTTTTTAAAAATCAAGCCTTTTTTCCCTGGGGAAGAAAATGCCTGACTCCGCGGTCAGGAAAAATGCTGCCCAGGAAGCAAAAGGTTTTTTGAAGCCAAATTTTTTTTTTTTTGAAACCAAATGCAAAAACGGAGACCAGGATGAATTTCGGGATGAAATTCCATGTCTAAAAATGGTGTTGCTTCCACTTTTTAAAAATCGAGCCTTTTTTGCCTGGGGAAGGAAATGCCTGTCTCCGCGGTCAGGAAAAATGCTGCCCAGGAACCAAAATGTTTTTTGAACAACTTTTTTTTTTGAAACCAAATACAAAAATGGACACAAGGATGAGTTTCAGGATGAAATTCCATGTCTAAAAATGGTGTTGCTTCCACTTTTTAAAAATCGAGCCTTTTTGGTGCCTGGGGAAGAAAACGCTTGACTCCATGGTCAGGAAAAATGCTGCCCAGGAACCAAAAAGTTTTTTGAAGCCAAAATTTTTTTTTGAAACCAAGTGCAAAAACGGAGACCAGGATGAGTTTGGGGATGAAATTCCATGTCTAAAAATGGTGTTGCTTCCACTTTTTAAAAATCAAGCCTTTTTGGTGCCTGGGGAAGAAATCCGGTGACTCCGTGGTCAGGAAAAATGCTGCCCAGGATCGAAAATGTTTTTGGAAGCCAAATTTTTTTTTGAAACCAAATGCAAAAACGGAGACCAGGATGAGTTTGGGGGTGAAATTCCATGTCTAAAAATGGTGTTGCTTCCACTTTTTAAAAATCGAGCCTTTTCGGTGAATGGGGAAGAAAACGCTTGACTCCATGGTCAGGAAAAATGCTGCCCAGGAACCAAAATGTTTTTTGAAGCCAAAACTTTTTTTTGAAACCAAGTGCAAAAACGGAGACCAGGATGAGTTTCGGGATGAAATTCCATGTCTATAAATGGTGTTGCTTCCACTTTTTAAAAATCAAGCCTTTTTGGTGCCTGGGGAAGAAAACGCTTGACTCCATGGTCAGGAAAAATGCTGCCCAGGAACCAAAATGTTTTTTGAAGCCAAAAATTTTTTTTGAAACCAAGTGCAAAAACAGAGACCAGGATGAGTTTTGGGATGAAATTCTATGTCTAAAAATGGTGTTGCTTACACTTTTTAAAAATCGAGCCTTTTTGGTGCCTGGGGAAGAAAACGCTTGACTCCGCAGTCAGGAAAAATGCTGCCCAGGAACGAAAATGTTTTTGGAAGCCAAATTTTTTTTTGAAACCAAATGCAAAAACGGAGACCGGGATGAGTTTGGGGATGAAATTCCATGTCTAAAAATGGTGTTGCTTCCACTTTTTAAAAATCAAGCCTTTTTGGTGCCTGGGGAAGAAAACGCATCACGCCGTAGTCAGGAAAAATGCTGCCCAGGAACCAAAATGTTTTTTGAACAACTTTTTTTTTTGAAACCAAATACAAAAATGGACACAAGGATGAGTTTCAGGATTAAATTCCATGTCTAAAAATGGTGTTGCGTCCACTTTTTAAAAATCAAGCCTTTTCGGTGCCTGGGGAAGAAAACGCTTGACTCCATGGTCAGGAAAAATGCTGCCCAGGAACCAAAATGTTTTTGGAAGCCAAATTTTTTTGGAAACCAAGTGCAAAAACGGAGACCAGGATGAGTTTCGGGATGAAATTCCATGTCTAAAAATGGTGTTGCTTCCACTTTTTAAAAATCAAGCCTTTTTGGTGCCTGGGGAAGAAAACGCCTGACTCCGTGGTCAGGAAAAATACTGCCCAGGAACGAAAATGTTTTTGGAAGCCAAATTTTTTTTTTGAAACCAAATGCAAAAACGGAGACTGGGATGAGTTTCGGGATGAAATTCCATGTCTAAAAATGGTGTTGCTTCCACTTTTTAAAAATCAAGCCTTTTTGGTGCCTGGGGAAGAAAACGCTTGACTCCATGGTCAGGAAAAATGCTGCCCAGGAAGCAAAAGGTTTTTTGAAGCCAAATTTTTTTTTTTTTGAAACCAAATGCAAAAACGGAGACCAGGATGAATTTCGGGATGAAATTCCATGTCTAAAAATGGTGTTGCTTCCACTTTTTAAAAATCGAGCCTTTTTTGCCTGGGGAAGGAAATGCCTGTCTCCGCGGTCAGGAAAAATGCTGCCCAGGAACCAAAATGTTTTTTGAACAACTTTTTTTTTTGAAACCAAATACAAAAATGGACACAAGGATGAGTTTCAGGATGAAATTCCATGTCTAAAAATGGTGTTGCTTCCACTTTTTAAAAATCGAGCCTTTTTGGTGCCTGGGGAAGAAAACGCTTGACTCCATGGTCAGGAAAAATGCTGCCCAGGAACCAAAAAGTTTTTTGAAGCCAAAATTTTTTTTTGAAACCAAGTGCAAAAACGGAGACCAGGATGAGTTTGGGGATGAAATTCCATGTCTAAAAATGGTGTTGCTTCCACTTTTTAAAAATCAAGCCTTTTTGGTGCCTGGGGAAGAAATCCGGTGACTCCGTGGTCAGGAAAAATGCTGCCCAGGATCGAAAACGTTTTTGGAAGCCAAATTTTTTTTTGAAACCAAATGCAAAAACGGATACCAGGATGAGTTTGGGGGTGAAATTCCATGTCTAAAAATGGTGTTGCTTCCACTTTTTAAAAATCGAGCCTTTTTGGTGCCTGGGGAAGAAAACGCTTGACTCCATGGTCAGGAAAAATGCTGCCCAGGAACCAAAAAGTTTTTTGAAGCCAAAATTTTTTTTTGAAACCAAGTGCAAAAACGGAGACCAGGATGAGTTTGGGGATGAAATTCCATGTCTAAAAATGGTGTTGCTTCCACTTTTTAAAAATCAAGCCTTTTTGGTGCCTGGGGAAGAAATCCGGTGACTCCGTGGTCAGGAAAAATGCTGCCCAGGAACCAAAATGTTTTTTGAAGCCAAAACTTTTTTTTGAAACCAAGTGCAAAAACGGAGACCAGGATGAGTTTCGGGATGAAATTCCATGTCTATAAATGGTGTTGCTTCCACTTTTTAAAAATCAAGCCTTTTTGGTGCCTGGGGAAGAAAACGCTTGACTCCATGGTCAGGAAAAATGCTGCCCAGGAACCAAAATGTTTTTTGAAGCCAAAAATTTTTTTTGAAACCAAGTGCAAAAACAGAGACCAGGATGAGTTTTGGGATGAAATTCTATGTCTAAAAATGGTGTTGCTTACACTTTTTAAAAATCGAGCCTTTTTGGTGCCTGGGGAAGAAAACGCTTGACTCCGCAGTCAGGAAAAATGCTGCCCAGGAACGAAAATGTTTTTGGAAGCCAAATTTTTTTTTGAAACCAAATGCAAAAACGGAGACCGGGATGAGTTTGGGGATGAAATTCCATGTCTAAAAATGGTGTTGCTTCCACTTTTTAAAAATCAAGCCTTTTTGGTGCCTGGGGAAGAAAACGCATCACGCCGTAGTCAGGGAAAATGCTGCCCAGGAACCAAAATGTTTTTGGAAGCCAATTTGTTTTTTTTTTTTTGAAACCAAATGCAAAAACGGAGACCAGGATGAATTTCGGGATGAAATTCCATGTCTAAAAATGTTGTTGCTTCCACTTTTTAAAAATCGAGCCTTTTTTGCCTGGGGAAGGAAATGCCTGTCTCCGCGGTCAGGAAAAATGCTGCCCAGGAACCAAAATGTTTTTTGAACAACTTTTTTTTTTGAAACCAAATACAAAAATGGACACAAGGATGAGTTTCAGGATTAAATTCCATGTCTAAAAATAGTGTTGCTTCCACTTTTTAAAAATCGAGCCTTTTTGGTGCCTGGGGAAGAAAAGGCTTGACTCCATGGTCAGGAAAAATGCTGCCCAAGAACCAAAATGTTTTTTGAAGCCAAAATTTTTTTTTGAAACCAAGTGCAAAAACGGAGACCAGGATGAGTTTGGGGATGAAATTCCATGTCTAAAAATGGTGTTGCTTCCACTTTTTAAAAATCAAGCCTTTTTGGTGCCTGGGGAAGAAATCCGGTGACTCCGCGGTCAGGAAAAATACTGCCCAGGAACGAAAATGTTTTTGGAAGCCAATTTTTTTTTTTTTGAAACCAAGTGCAAAAACGGAGACCAGGATGAGTTTGGGGATGAAATTCCATGTCTAAAAATGGTGTTGCTTCCACTTTTTAAAAATCGAGCCTTTTTGGTGCCTGGGGAAGAAAACGCCTGACTCCGTGGTCAGGAAAAATGCTGCCCAGGAACTAAAACTTTTTTGAAGCCAATTTGTTTTTTTTTTTTGAAACCAAATGCAAAAACGGAGACCAGGATGAGTTTGGGGATGAAATTCCATGTCTAAAAATGGTGTTGCTTCCACTTTTTAAAAATCAAGCCTTTTTTGCCTGGGGAAGGAAATGCCTGCCTCCGCGGTCAGGAAAAATGCTGCCCAGGAACCAAAATGTTTTTTGAACAACTTTTTTTTTTGAAACCAAATACAAAAATGGACACAAGGATGAGTTTCAGGATTAAATTCCATGTCTAAAAATGGTGTTGCGTCCACATTTTAAAAATCAAGCCTTTTCGGTGCCTGGGGAAGAAAACGCTTGACTCCATGGTCAGGAAAAATGCTGCCCAGGAACCAAAATGTTTTTGGAAGCCAAATTTTTTTTTGAAACCAAGTGCAAAAACGGAGACCAGGATGAGTTTCGGGATGAAATTCCATGTCTAAAAATGGTGTTGCTTCCACTTTTTAAAAATCAAGCCTTTTTGGTGCCTGGGGAAGAAAACGCCTGACTCCGTGGTCAGGAAAAATACTGCCCAGGAACGAAAATGTTTTTGGAAGCCAAATTTTTTTTTTGAAACCAAATGCAAAAACGGAGACTGGGATGAGTTTCGGGATGAAATTCCATGTCTAAAAATGGTGTTGCTTCCACTTTTTAAAAATCAAGCCTTTTTGGTGCCTGGGGAAGAAAACGCTTGACTCCATGGTCAGGAAAAATGCTGCCCAGGAACCAAAATGTTTTTGGAAGCCAAATTTATTTTTTTTTTTGAAACCAAATGCAAAAACGGAGACTGGGATGAGTTTTGGGATGAAATTCCATGTCTAAAAATGGTGTTGCTTCCACTTTTTAAAAATCAAGCCTTTTTTCCCTGGGGAAGAAAATGCCTGACTCCGCGGTCAGGAAAAATGCTGCCCAGGAAGCAAAAGGTTTTTTGAAGCCAAATTTTTTTTTTTTTGAAACCAAATGCAAAAACGGAGACCAGGATGAATTTCGGGATGAAATTCCATGTCTAAAAATGGTGTTGCTTCCACTTTTTAAAAATCGAGCCTTTTTTGCCTGGGGAAGGAAATGCCTGTCTCCGCGGTCAGGAAAAATGCTGCCCAGGAACCAAAATGTTTTTTGAACAACTTTTTTTTTTGAAACCAAATACAAAAATGGACACAAGGATGAGTTTCAGGATTAAATTCCATGTCTAAAAATGGTGTTGCGTCCACATTTTAAAAATCAAGCCTTTTCGGTGCCTGGGGAAGAAAACGCTTGACTCCATGGTCAGGAAAAATGCTGCCCAGGAACCAAAATGTTTTTGGAAGCCAAATTTTTTTTTGAAACCAAGTGCAAAAACGGAGACCAGGATGAGTTTCGGGATGAAATTCCATGTCTAAAAATGGTGTTGCTTCCACTTTTTAAAAATCAAGCCTTTTTGGTGCCTGGGGAAGAAAACGCTTGACTCCATGGTCAGGAAAAATGCTGCCCAGGAACCAAAATGTTTTTGGAAGCCAAATTTTTTTTTTTTTTTGAAACCAAATGCAAAAACGGAGACTGGGATGAGTTTTGGGATGAAATTCCATGTCTAAAAATGGTGTTGCTTCCACTTTTTAAAAATCAAGCCTTTTTTCCCTGGGGAAGAAAATGCCTGACTCCGCGGTCAGGAAAAATGCTGCCCAGGAAGCAAAAGGTTTTTTGAAGCCAAATTTTTTTTTTTTTGAAACCAAATGCAAAAACGGAGACCAGGATGAATTTCGGGATGAAATTCCATGTCTAAAAATGGTGTTGCTTCCACTTTTTAAAAATCGAGCCTTTTTTGCCTGGGGAAGGAAATGCCTGTCTCCGCGGTCAGGAAAAATGCTGCCCAGGAACCAAAATGTTTTTTGAACAACTTTTTTTTTTGAAACCAAATACAAAAATGGACACAAGGATGAGTTTCAGGA
Source organism: Pantherophis vulpinus (assembly GCA_037215915.1). Classification (NCBI taxonomy): domain Eukaryota; kingdom Metazoa; phylum Chordata; class Lepidosauria; order Squamata; family Colubridae; genus Pantherophis; species Pantherophis vulpinus. The sequence continues at coordinate 1,579,560 of JAXLNS010000018.1, read as the reverse complement.
TGAAATTCCATGTCTAAAAATGGTGTTGCTTCCACTTTTTAAAAATCGAGCCTTTTTGGTGCCTGGGGAAGAAAACGCTTGACTCCATGGTCAGGAAAAATGCTGCCCAGGAACCAAAAAGTTTTTTGAAGCCAAAAATTTTTTTTGAAACCAAGTGCAAAAACGGAGACCAGGATGAGTTTGGGGATGAAATTCCATGTCTAAAAATGGTGTTGCTTCCACTTTTTAAAAATCAAGCCTTTTTGGTGCCTGGGGAAGAAATCCGGTGACTCCGCGGTCAGGAAAAATACTGCCCAGGAACGAAAATGTTTTTGGAAGCCAATTTTTTTTTTTTTGAAACCAAGTGCAAAAACGGAGACCAGGATGAGTTTGGGGATGAAATTCCATGTCTAAAAATGGTGTTGCTTCCACTTTTTAAAAATCAAGCCTTTTTGGTGCCTGGGGAAGAAAACGCCTGACTCCGTGGTCAGGAAAAATACTGCCCAGGAACGAAAATGTTTTTGGAAGCCAAATTTTTTTTTTGAAACCAAATGCAAAAACGGAGACTGGGATGAGTTTCGGGATGAAATTCCATGTCTAAAAATGGTGTTGCTTCCACTTTTTAAAAATCAAGCCTTTTTGGTGCCTGGGGAAGAAAACGCTTGACTCCATGGTCAGGAAAAATGCTGCCCAGGAACCAAAATGTTTTTGGAAGCCAAATTTTTTTTTTTTTTTGAAACCAAATGCAAAAACGGAGACTGGGATGAGTTTTGGGATGAAATTCCATGTCTAAAAATGGTGTTGCTTCCACTTTTTAAAAATCAAGCCTTTTTTCCCTGGGGAAGAAAATGCCTGACTCCGCGGTCAGGAAAAATGCTGCCCAGGAAGCAAAAGGTTTTTTGAAGCCAAATTTTTTTTTTTTTGAAACCAAATGCAAAAACGGAGACCAGGATGAATTTCGGGATGAAATTCCATGTCTAAAAATGGTGTTGCTTCCACTTTTTAAAAATCGAGCCTTTTTTGCCTGGGGAAGGAAATGCCTGTCTCCGCGGTCAGGAAAAATGCTGCCCAGGAACCAAAATGTTTTTTGAACAACTTTTTTTTTTGAAACCAAATACAAAAATGGACACAAGGATGAGTTTCAGGATGAAATTCCATGTCTAAAAATGGTGTTGCTTCCACTTTTTAAAAATCGAGCCTTTTTGGTGCCTGGGGAAGAAAACGCTTGACTCCATGGTCAGGAAAAATGCTGCCCAGGAACCAAAAAGTTTTTTGAAGCCAAAATTTTTTTTTGAAACCAAGTGCAAAAACGGAGACCAGGATGAGTTTGGGGATGAAATTCCATGTCTAAAAATGGTGTTGCTTCCACTTTTTAAAAATCAAGCCTTTTTGGTGCCTGGGGAAGAAATCCGGTGACTCCGCGGTCAGGAAAAATACTGCCCAGGAACGAAAATGTTTTTGGAAGCCAATTTTTTTTTTTTTGAAACCAAGTGCAAAAACGGAGACCAGGATGAGTTTGGGGATGAAATTCCATGTCTAAAAATGGTGTTGCTTCCACTTTTTAAAAATCAAGCCTTTTTGGTGCCTGGGGAAGAAAACGCCTGACTCCGTGGTCAGGAAAAATGCTGCCCAGGAACTAAAACTTTTTTGAAGCCAATTTGTTTTTTTTTTTGAAACCAAATGCAAAAACGGAGACCAGGATGAATTTCGGGATGAAATTCCATGTCTAAAAATGGTGTTGCTTCCACTTTTTAAAAATCGAGCCTATTTTGCCTGGGGAAGGAAATGCCTGTCTCCGCGGTCAGGAAAAATGCTGCCCAGGAACCAAAATGTTTTTTGAAAAACTTTTTTTTTTGAAACCAAATACAAAAATGGACACAAGGATGAGTTTCAGGATTAAATTCCATGTCTAAAAATGGTGTTGCGTCCACTTTTTAAAAATCGTGCCTTTTTGGTGCCTGGGGAAGAAAACGCCTGACTCCGTGGTCAGGAAAAATGCTGCCCAGGAACGAAAATGTTTTTGGAAGCCAAATTTTTTTTTGAAACCAAATGCAAAAACGGAGACCAGGATGAGTTTGGGGATGAAATTCCATGTCTAAAAATGGTGTTGCTTCCACTTTTTAAAAATCGAGCCTTTTCGGTGAATGGGGAAGAAAACGCTTGACTCCATGGTCAGGAAAAATGCTGCCCAGGAACCAAAATGTTTTTTGAAGCCAAAAATTTTTTTTGAAACCAAGTGCAAAAACGGAGACCAGGATGAGTTTGGGGATGAAATTCCATGTCTAAAAATGGTGTTGCTTCCACTTTTTAAAAATCAAGCCTTTTTGGTGCCTGGGGAAGAAAACGCCTGACTCCGTGGTCAGGAAAAATGCTGCCCAGGAACTAAAACTTTTTTGAAGCCAATTTGTTTTTTTTTTTGAAACCAAATGCAAAAACGGAGACCAGGATGAGTTTGGGGATGAAATTCCATGTCTAAAAATGGTGTTGCTTCCACTTTTTAAAAATCAAGCCTTTTTTGCCTGGGGAAGGAAATGCCTGCCTCCGCGGTCAGGAAAAATGCTGCCCAGGAACCAAAATGTTTTTGGAAGCCAAATTTTTTTTTTGAAACCAAATGCAAAAACGGAGACTGGGATGAGTTTCGGGATGAAATTCCATGTCTAAAAATGGTGTTGCTTCCACTTTTCAAAAACCGAGCCTTTTTGGTGCCTGGGGAAGACAACGCCTGACTCCGTGGTCAGGAAAAATGCTGCCCAGGAACGAAAATGTTTTTGGAAGCCAATTTTTTTTTTTGAAACCAAATGCAAAAACGGAGACTGGGATGAGTTTCGGGATGAAATTCCATGTCTAAAAATGGTGTTGCTTCCACTTTTTAAAAATCGAGCCTTTTCGGTGAATGGGGAAGAAAACGCTTGACTCCATGGTCAGGAAAAATGCTGCCCAGGAACCAAAATGTTTTTTGAAGCCAAAAATTTTTTTTGAAACCAAGTGCAAAAACGGAGACCAGGATGAGTTTCGGGATGAAATTCCATGTCTATAAATGGTGTTGCTTCCACTTTTTAAAAATCAAGCCTTTTTGGTGCCTGGGGAAGAAAACGCTTGACTCCATGGTCAGGAAAAATGCTGCCCAGGAACCAAAATGTTTTTTGAAGCCAAATTTTTTTTTTGAAACCAAGTGCAAAAACAGAGACCAGGATGAGTTTTGGGATGAAATTCTATGTCTAAAAATGGTGTTGCTTACACTTTTTAAAAATCGAGCCTTTTTGGTGCCTGGGGAAGGAAACGCTTGACTCCGCAGTCAGGAAAAATGCTGCCCAGGAACGAAAATGTTTTTGGAAGCCAAATTTTTTTTTGAAACCAAATGCAAAAACGGAGACCGGGATGAGTTTGGGGATGAAATTCCATGTCTAAAAATGGTGTTGCTTCCACTTTTTAAAAATCAAGCCTTTTTGGTGCCTGGGGAAGAAAACGCATCACGCCGTAGTCAGGAAAAATGCTGCCCAGGAACCAAAATGTTTTTGAAAGCCAATTTGTTTTTGTTTTTTTGAAACCAAATGCAAAAACGGAGACCAGGATGAGTTTCGGGATGAAATTCCATGTCTAAAAATGGTGTTGCTTCCACTTTTTAAAAATCAAGCCTTTTTGGTGCCTGGGGAAGAAAACGCCTGACTCCGTGGTCAGGAAAAATACTGCCCAGGAACGAAAATGTTTTTGGAAGCCAAATTTTTTTTTTGAAACCAAATGCAAAAACGGAGACTGGGATGAGTTTCGGGATGAAATTCCATGTCTAAAAATGGTGTTGCTTCCACTTTTTAAAAATCAAGCCTTTTTTGTGCCTGGGGAAGAAAACGCTTGACTCCATGGTCAGGAAAAATGCTGCCCAGGAACCAAAATGTTTTTGGAAGCCAATTTTTTTTTTTTTGAAACCAAATGCAAAAACGGAGACTGGGATGAGTTTCGGGATGAAATTCCATGTCTAAAAATGGTGTTGCTTCCACTTTTTAAAAATCAAGCCTTTTTGGTGCCTGAGGAAGAAAACGCCTGCCTCCGCGGTCAGGAAAAATGCTGCCCAGGAACCAAAATGTTTTTTGAACAACTTTTTTTTTTGAAACCAAATACAAAAATGGACACAAGGATGAGTTTCAGGATTAAATTCCATGTCTAAAAATGGTGTTGCGTCCACTTTTTAAAAATCGAGCCTTTTTGGTGCCTGGGGAAGAAAACGCTTGACTCCATGGTCAGGAAAAATGCTGCCCAGGAACCAAAATGTTTTTTGAAGCCAAAAATTTTTTTTGAAACCAAGTGCAAAAACGGAGACCAGGATGAGTTTCGGGATGAAATTCCATGTCTATAAATGGTGTTGCTTCCACTTTTTAAAAATCAAGCCTTTTTGGTGCCTGGGGAAGAAAACGCTTGACTCCATGGTCAGGAAAAATGCTGCCCAGGAACCAAAATGTTTTTTGAAGCCAAATTTTTTTTTTGAAACCAAGTGCAAAAACAGAGACCAGGATGAGTTTTGGGATGAAATTCTATGTCTAAAAATGGTGTTGCTTACACTTTTTAAAAATCGAGCCTTTTTGGTGCCTGGGGAAGGAAACGCTTGACTCCGCAGTCAGGAAAAATGCTGCCCAGGAACGAAAATGTTTTTGGAAGCCAAATTTTTTTTTGAAACCAAATGCAAAAACGGAGACCGGGATGAGTTTGGGGATGAAATTCCATGTCTAAAAATGGTGTTGCTTCCACTTTTTAAAAATCAAGCCTTTTTGGTGCCTGGGGAAGAAAACGCATCACGCCGTAGTCAGGAAAAATGCTGCCCAGGAACCAAAATGTTTTTGAAAGCCAATTTGTTTTTGTTTTTTTGAAACCAAATGCAAAAACGGAGACCAGGATGAGTTTCGGGATGAAATTCCATGTCTAAAAATGGTGTTGCTTCCACTTTTTAAAAATCAAGCCTTTTTGGTGCCTGGGGAAGAAAACGCCTGACTCCGTGGTCAGGAAAAATACTGCCCAGGAACGAAAATGTTTTTGGAAGCCAAATTTTTTTTTTGAAACCAAATGCAAAAACGGAGACTGGGATGAGTTTCGGGATGAAATTCCATGTCTAAAAATGGTGTTGCTTCCACTTTTTAAAAATCAAGCCTTTTTTGTGCCTGGGGAAGAAAACGCTTGACTCCATGGTCAGGAAAAATGCTGCCCAGGAACCAAAATGTTTTTGGAAGCCAATTTTTTTTTTTTTGAAACCAAATGCAAAAACGGAGACTGGGATGAGTTTCGGGATGAAATTCCATGTCTAAAAATGGTGTTGCTTCCACTTTTTAAAAATCAAGCCTTTTTGGTGCCTGAGGAAGAAAACGCCTGCCTCCGCGGTCAGGAAAAATGCTGCCCAGGAACCAAAATGTTTTTTGAACAACTTTTTTTTTTGAAACCAAATACAAAAATGGACACAAGGATGAGTTTCAGGATTAAATTCCATGTCTAAAAATGGTGTTGCGTCCACTTTTTAAAAATCGAGCCTTTTTGGTGCCTGGGGAAGAAAACGCCTGACTCCGTGGTCAGGAAAAATGCTGCCCAGGAACGAAAATGTTTTTGGAAGCCAAATTTTTTTTTGAAACCAAATGCAAAAACGGAGACCAGGATGAGTTTGGGGATGAAATTCCATGTCTAAAAATGGTGTTGCTTCCACTTTTTAAAAATCAAGCCTTTTCGGTGCCTGGGGAAGAAAACGCTTGACTCCATGGTCAGGAAAAATGCTGCCCAGGAACCAAAATGTTTTTTGAAGCCAAAAATTTTTTTTGAAACCAAGTGCAAAAACAGAGACCAGGATTAGTTTCGGGATGAAATTCCATGTCTAAAAATGCTGTTGCTTCCACTTTTTAAAAATCAAGCCTTTTTGGTGCCTGGGGAAGAAAACGCCTGACTCCGTGGTCAGGAAAAATACTGCCCAGGAACGAAAATGTTTTTGGAAGCCAAAGTTTTTTTTTTGAAACCAAATGCAAAAACGGAGACTGGGATGAGTTTCGGGATGAAATTCCATGTCTAAAAATGGTGTTGCTTCCATTTTTTAAAAACCGAGCCTTTTTGGTGCCTGGGGAAGACAACGCCTGACTCCGTGGTCAGGAAAAATGCTGCCCAGGAACGAAAATGTTTTTGGAAGCCAATTTTTTTTTTTGAAACCAAATGCAAAAACGGAGACTGGGATGAGTTTCGGGATGAAATTCCATGTCTAAAAATGGTGTTGCTTCCACTTTTTAAAAATCAAGCCTTTTTGGTGCCTGAGGAAGAAAACGCCTGACTCCGCAGTGAGGAAAAATGCTGCCCAGGAACCAAAATGTTTTTTTAAGAACTTTTTTTTTTGAAACCAAATGCAAAAACGGAGACCAGGATGAGTTTGGGGATGAAATTCCATGTTTAAAAATGGTGTTGCTTCCACTTTTTAAAAATCGAGCCTTTTCGGTGAATGGGGAAGAAAACGCTTGACTCCATGGTCAGGAAAAATGCTGCCCAGGAACCAAAATGTTTTTTGAAGCCAAAAATTTTTTTTGAAACCAAGTGCAAAAACGGAGACCAGGATGAGTTTCGGGATGAAATTCCATGTCTATAAATGGTGTTGCTTCCACTTTTTAAAAATCAAGCCTTTTTGGTGCCTGGGGAAGAAAACGCTTGACTCCATGGTCAGGAAAAATGCTGCCCAGGAACCAAAATGTTTTTTGAAGCCAAAATTTTTTTTTGAAACCAAGTGCAAAAACAGAGACCAGGATGAGTTTTGGGATGAAATTCTATGTCTAAAAATGGTGTTGCTTACAATTTTTAAAAATCGAGCCTTTTTGGTGCCTGGGGAAGGAAACGCTTGACTCCGCAGTCAGGAAAAATGCTGCCCAGGAACGAAAATGTTTTTGGAAGCCAAATTTTTTTTTGAAACCAAATGCAAAAACGGAGACCGGGATGAGTTTGGGGATGAAATTCCATGTCTAAAAATGGTGTTGCTTCCACTTTTTAAAAATCAAGCCTTTTTGGTGCCTGGGGAAGAAAACGCATCACGCCGTAGTCAGGAAAAATGGTGCCCAGGAACCAAAATGTTTTTTTAAGAACTTTTTTTTTTGAAACCAAATGCAAAAACGGAGACCAGGATGAGTTTGGGGATGAAATTCCATGTCTAAAAATGGTGTTGCTTCCACTTTTTAAAAATCGAGCCTTTTCGGTGAATGGGGAAGAAAACGCTTGACTCCATGGTCAGGAAAAATGCTGCCCAGGAACCAAAATGTTTTTTGAAGCCAAAAATTTTTTTTGAAACCAAGTGCAAAAACGGAGACCAGGATGAGTTTCGGGATGAAATTCCATGTCTATAAATGGTGTTGCTTCCACTTTTTAAAAATCAAGCCTTTTTGGTGCCTGGGGAAGAAAACGCTTGACTCCATGGTCAGGAAAAATGCTGCCCAGGAACCAAAATGTTTTTTGAAGCCAAATTTTTTTTTTGAAACCAAGTGCAAAAACAGAGACCAGGATGAGTTTTGGGATGAAATTCTATGTCTAAAAATGGTGTTGCTTACACTTTTTAAAAATCGAGCCTTTTTGGTGCCTGGGGAAGGAAACGCTTGACTCCGCAGTCAGGAAAAATGCTGCCCAGGAACGAAAATGTTTTTGGAAGCCAAATTTTTTTTTGAAACCAAATGCAAAAACGGAGACCGGGATGAGTTTGGGGATGAAATTCCATGTCTAAAAATGGTGTTGCTTCCACTTTTTAAAAATCAAGCCTTTTTGGTGCCTGGGGAAGAAAACGCATCACGCCGTAGTCAGGAAAAATGCTGCCCAGGAACCAAAATGTTTTTGAAAGCCAATTTGTTTTTTTTTTTTTTGAAACCAAATGCAAAAACGGAGACCAGGATGAGTTTCGGGATGAAATTCCATGTCTAAAAATGGTGTTGCTTCCACTTTTTAAAAATCAAGCCTTTTTGGTGCCTGGGGAAGAAAACGCCTGACTCCGTGGTCAGGAAAAATACTGCCCAGGAACGAAAATGTTTTTGGAAGCCAAATTTTTTTTTTGAAACCAAATGCAAAAACGGAGACTGGGATGAGTTTCGGGATGAAATTCCATGTCTAAAAATGGTGTTGCTTCCACTTTTTAAAAATCAAGCCTTTTTTGTGCCTGGGGAAGAAAACGCTTGACTCCATGGTCAGGAAAAATGCTGCCCAGGAACCAAAATGTTTTTGGAAGCCAATTTTTTTTTTTTTTGAAACCAAATGCAAAAACGGAGACTGGGATGAGTTTCGGGATGAAATTCCATGTCTAAAAATGGTGTTGCTTCCACTTTTTAAAAATCAAGCCTTTTTGGTGCCTGAGGAAGAAAACGCCTGACTCCGCGGTCAGGAAAAATGCTGCCCAGGAACCAAAATGTTTTTTGAAAAACTTTTTTTTTTGAAACCAAATACAAAAATGGACACAAGGATGAGTTTCAGGATTAAATTCCATGTCTAAAAATGGTGTTGCGTCCACTTTTTAAAAATCGAGCCTTTTTGGTGCCTGGGGAAGAAAACGCCTGACTCCGTGGTCAGGAAAAATGCTGCCCAGGAACGAAAATGTTTTTGGAAGCCAATTTTTTTTTTTGAAACCAAATGCAAAAACGGAGACTGGGATGAGTTTCGGGATGAAATTCCATGTCTAAAAATGGTGTTGCTTCCACTTTTTAAAAATCAAGCCTTTTTGGTGCCTGAGGAAGAAAACGCCTGACTCCGCAGTGAGGAAAAATGCTGCCCAGGAACCAAAATGTTTTTTTAAGAACTTTTTTTTTTGAAACCAAATGCAAAAACGGAGACCAGGATGAGTTTGGGGATGAAATTCCATGTCTAAAAATGGTGTTGCTTCCACTTTTTAAAAATCGAGCCTTTTCGGTGAATGGGGAAGAAAACGCTTGACTCCATGGTCAGGAAAAATGCTGCCCAGGAACCAAAATGTTTTTTGAAGCCAAAAATTTTTTTTGAAACCAAGTGCAAAAACGGAGACCAGGATGAGTTTCGGGATGAAATTCCATGTCTATAAATGGTGTTGCTTCCACTTTTTAAAAATCAAGCCTTTTTGGTGCCTGGGGAAGAAAACGCTTGACTCCATGGTCAGGAAAAATGCTGCCCAGGAACCAAAATGTTTTTTGAAGCCAAAATTTTTTTTTGAAACCAAATGCAAAAACAGAGACCAGGATGAGTTTTGGGATGAAATTCTATGTCTAAAAATGGTGTTGCTTACACTTTTTAAAAATCGAGCCTTTTTGGTGCCTGGGGAAGGAAACGCTTGACTCCGCAGTCAGGAAAAATGCTGCCCAGGAACGAAAATGTTTTTGGAAGCCAAATTTTTTTTTGAAACCAAATGCAAAAACGGAGACCGGGATGAGTTTGCGGATGAAATTCCATGTCTAAAAATGGTGTTGCTTCCACTTTTTAAAAATGAAGCCTTTTTGGTGCCTGGGGAAGAAAACGCATCACGCCGTAGTCAGGAAAAATGCTGCCCAGGAACCAAAATGTTTTTGAAAGCCAATTTGTTTTTGTTTTTTTTGAAACCAAAGGCAAAAACGGAGACCAGGATGAATTTCGGGATGAAATTCCATGTCTAAAAATGTTGTTGCTTCCACTTTTTAAAAATCGAGCCTTTTTTGCCTGGGGAAGGAAATGCCTGTCTCCGCGGTCAGGAAAAACGCTGCCCAGGAACCAAAATGTTTTTTGAAGCCAAAAATTTTTTTTGAAACCAAGTGCAAAAACGGTGACCAGGATGAGTTTGGGGATGAAATTCCATGTCTAAAAATGGTGTTGCTTCCACTTTTTAAAAATCAAGCCTTTTTGGTGCCTGGGGAAGAAATCCGGTGACTCCGCGGTCAGGAAAAATACTGCCCAGGAACGAAAATGTTTTTGGAAGCCAATTTTTTTTTTTTGAAACCAAATGCAAAAACGGAGACTGGGATGAGTTTTGGGATGAAATTCCATGTCTAAAAATGGTGTTGCTTCCACTTTTTAAAAATCAAGCCTTTTTGGTGCCTGAGGAAGAAAACGCCTGACTCCGCAGTGAGGAAAAATGCTGCCCAGGAACCAAAATGTTTTTTTAAGAACTTTTTTTTTTGAAACCAAATGCAAAAACGGAGACTGGGATGAGTTTGGGGATGAAATTCCATGTCTAAAAATGGTGTTGCGTCCACTTTTTAAAAATCGAGCCTTTTTGGTGCCTGTGGAAGAAAACGCTTGACTCCATGGTCAGGAAAAATGCTGCCCAGGAACCAAAATGTTTTTTGAAGCCAAAAAATTTTTTTGAAACCAAGTGCAAAAACGGAGACCAGGATGAGTTTCGGGATGAAATTCCATGTCTAAAAATGGTGTTGCTTCCACTTTTTAAAAATCAAGCCTTTTTGGTGCCTGGGGAAGAAAAGGCCTGACTCCGTGGTCAGGAAAAATACTGCCCAGGAACGAAAATGTTTTTGGAAGCCAAATTTTTTTTTGAAACCAAATGCAAAAACTGAGACCAGGATGAGTTTGGGGATGAAATTCCATGTCTAAAAATGGTGTTGCTTCCACTTTTTAAAAATCAAGCATTTTCGGTGCCTGGGGAAGAAAACGCTTGACTCCATGGTCAGGAAAAATGCTGCCCAGGAACCAAAATGTTTTTTGAAGCCAAAAATTTTTTTTGAAACCAAGTGCAAAAACGGAGACCAGGATGAGTTTCGGGATGAAATTCCATGTCTAAAAATGGTGTTGCTTCCACTTTTTACAAATCAAGCCTTTTTGGTGCCTGGGGAAGAAAACGCCTGACTCCGTGGTCAGGAAAAATACTGCCCAGGAACGAAAATGTTTTTTGAACAACTTTTTTTTTTGAAACCAAATACAAAAATGGACACAAGGATGAGTTTCAGGATTAAATTCCATGTCTAAAAATGGTGTTGCGTCCACTTTTTAAAAATCGAGCCTTTTTGGTGCCTGGGGAAGAATACGCCTGACTCCGTGGTCAGGAAAAATGCTGCCCAGGAACGAAAATGTTTTTGGAAGCCAAATTTTTTTTTGAAACCAAATGCAAAAACGGAGACCAGGATGAGTTTGGGGATGAAATTCCATGTCTAAAAATGGTGTTGCTTCCACTTTTTAAAAATTGAGCCTTTTTGGTGCCTGGGGAAGAAAACGCCTGACTCCGTGGTCAGGAAAAATGCTGCCCAGGAACCAAAATGTTTTTTGAAGCCAAAAATTTTTTTTGAAACCAAGTGCAAAAACGGAGACCCGGATGAGTTTGGAGATGAAATTCCATGTCTAAAAATGGTGTTGCTTCCACTTTTTAAAAATCGAGCCTTTTTGGTGAATGGGGAAGAATACGCCTGACTCCGTGGTCAGGAAAAATGCTGCCCAGGAACGAAAATGTTTTTGGAAGCCAAATTTTTTTTTGAAACCAAATGCAAAAACGGAGACCAGGATGAGTTTGGGGATGAAATTCCATGTCTAAAAATGGTGTTGCTTCCACTTTTTAAAAATTGAGCCTTTTTGGTGCCTGGGGAAGAAAACGCCTGACTCCGTGGTCAGGAAAAATGCTGCCCAGGAACGAAAATGTTTTTGGAAGCCAAATTTTTTTTTGAAACCAAATGCAAAAACGGAGACCAGGATGAGTTTGGAGATGAAATTCCATGTCTAAAAATGGTGTTGCTTCCACTTTTTAAAAATCAAGCCTTTTTCGTGCCTGGGGAAGAAAACGCCTGACTCCGTGGTCAGGAAAACTGCTGCCCAGGAACCAAAATGTTTTTTGAAGCCAAAATTTTTTTTTGAAACCAAGTGCAAAAACGGAGACCAGGATGAGTTTGGGGATGAAATTCCATGTCTAAAAATGGTGTTGCTTCCACTTTTTAAAAATCAAGCCTTTTTGGTGCCTGGGGAAGAAATCCGGTGACGCCGCGGTCAGGAAAAATACTGCCCAGGAACGAAAATGTTTTTGGAAGCCAATTTTTTTTTTTGAAACCAAATGCAAAAACGGAGACTGGGATGAGTTTCAGGATGAAATTCCATGTCTAAAAATGGTGTTGCTTCCACTTTTTAAAAATCGAGCCTTTTTGGTGCCTGGGGAAGAAAACGCCTGACTCCGTGGTCAGGAAAAATGCTGCCCAGGAACGAAAATGTTTTTGGAAGCCAAATTTTTTTTTGAAACCAAATGCAAAAACGGAGACCAGGATGAGTTTGGGGATGAAATTCCATGTCTAAAAATGGTGTTGCTTCCACTTTTTAAAAATCAAGCCTTTTCGGTGCCTGGGGAAGAAAACGCTTGACTCCGCGGTCAGGAAAAATACTGCCCAGGAACCAAAATGTTTTTGGAAGCCAAATTTTTTTTTGAAACCAAATGCAGAAACGGAGACCAGGATGAGTTTGGGGATGAAATTCCATGTCTAAAAATGGTGTTGCTTCCACTTTTTAAAAATTGAGCCTTTTTGGTGCCTGGGGAAGAAAACGCCTGACTCCGTGGTCAGGAAAAATGCTGCCCAGGAACGAAAATGTTTTTGGAAGCCAAATTTTTTTTTGAAACCAAATGCAAAAACGGAGACCAGGATGAGTTTGGAGATGAAATTCCATGTCTAAAAATGGTGTTGCTTCCACTTTTTAAAAATCGAGCCTTTTTGGTGCCTGGGGAAGAAAACGCTTGACTCCATGGTCAGGAAAAATGCTGCCCAGGAACCAAAATGTTTTTTGAAGCCAAAAATTTTTTTTGAAACCAAGTGCAAAAACAGAGACCAGGATGAGTTTGGGGATGAAATTCCATGTCTAAAAATGGTTTTGCTTCCACTTTTTAAAAATCAAGCCTTTTTGGTGCCTGGGGAAGAAAACGCCTGACTCCGTAGTCAGGAAAAATGCTGCCCAGGAACCAAAATGTTTTTTGAAGCCAATTTTTTTTTTTTTTTTTGAAACCAAATGCAAAAACGGAGACCAGGATGAATTTCGGGATGAAATTCCATGTCTAAAAATGTTGTTGCTTCCACTTTTTAAAAATCGAGCCTTTTTTGCCTGGGGAAGGAAATGCCTGTCTCCGCGGTCAGGAAAAATGCTGCCCAGGAACCAAAATGTTTTTTGAACAAATTTTTTTTTTGAAACCAAATACAAAAATGGACACAAGGATGAGTTTCAGGATTAAATTCCATGTCTAAAAATGGTGTTGCGTCCACTTTTTAAAAATCAAGCCTTTTTGGTGCCTGGGGAAGAAAACGCTTGACTCCATGGTCAGGAAAAATGCTGCCCAGGAACCAAAATGTTTTTTGAACAACTTTTTTTTTTGAAACCAAATACAAAAATGGACACAAGGATGAGTTTCAGGATGAAATTCCATGTCTAAAAATGGGGTTGCTTCCACTTTTTAAAAATCAAGCCTTTTTGGTGCCTGGGGAAGAATACGCCTGACTCCGTGGTCAGGAAAAATGCTGCCCAGGAACGAAAATGTTTTTGGAAGCCAAATTTTTTTTTGAAACCAAATGCAAAAACGGAGACCAGGATGAGTTTCAGGATTAAATTCCATGTCTAAAAATGGTGTTGCTTCCACTTTTTAAAAATTGAGCCTTTTTGGTGCCTGGGGAAGAAAACGCCTGACTCCGTAGTCAGGAAAAATGCTGCCCAGGAACCAAAATGTTTTTTGAAGCCAATTTTTTTTTTTTTTTTGAAACCAAATGCAAAAACGGAGACCAGGATGAATTTCGGGATGAAATTCCATGTCTAAAAATGTTGTTGCTTCCACTTTTTAAAAATCGAGCCTTTTTTGCCTGGGGAAGGAAATGCCTGTCTCCGCGGTCAGGAAAAATGCTGCCCAGGAACCAAAATGTTTTTTGAACAAATTTTTTTTTTGAAACCAAATACAAAAATGGACACAAGGATGAGTTTCAGGATTAAATTCCATGTCTAAAAATGGTGTTGCGTCCACTTTTTAAAAATCAAGCCTTTTTGGTGCCTGGGGAAGAAAACGCTTGACTCCATGGTCAGGAAAAATGCTGCCCAGGAACCAAAATGTTTTTTGAAGCCAAAATTCTTTTTTGAAACCAAGTGCAAAAACAGAGATCAGGATGAGTTTGGGGATGAAATTCCATGTCTAAAAATGGTGTTGCTTCAACTTTTTAAAAATCAAGCCTTTTCGGTGCCTGGGGAAGAAAACGCTTGACTCCATGGTCAGGAAAAATGCTGCCCAGGAACCAAAATGTTTTTTGAACAACTTTTTTTTTTGAAACCAAATACAAAAATGGACACAAGGATGAGTTTCAGGATTAAATTCCATGTCTAAAAATGGTGTTGCTTCCACTTTTTAAAAATCAAGCCTTTTTGGTGCCTGGGGAAGAATACGCCTGACTCCGTGGTCAGGAAAAATGCTGCCCAGGAACGAAAATGTTTTTGGAAGCCAAATTTTTTTTTGAAACCAAATGCAAAAACGGAGACCAGGATGAGTTTCAGGATTAAATTCCATGTCTAAAAATGGTGTTGCTTCCACTTTTTAAAAATTGAGCCTTTTTGGTGCCTGGGGAAGAAAACGCCTGACTCCGCGGTCAGGAAAAATGCTGCCCAGGAACGAAAATGTTTTTGGAAGCCAAATTTTTTTTTGAAACCAAATGCAAAAACGGAGACCAGGATGAGTTTGGAGATGAAATTCCATGTCTAAAAATGGTGTTGCTTCCAATTTTTAAAAATCGAGCCTTTTTTGCCTGGGGAAGGAAATGCCTGTCTCCGCGGTCAGGAAAAATGCTGCCCAGGAACCAAAATGTTTTTTGAACAACTTTTTTTTTTGAAACCAAATACAAAAATGGTCACAAGGATGAGTTTCAGGATTAAATTCCATGTCTAAAAATGGTGTTGCGTCCACTTTTTAAAAATCGAGCCTTTTTGGTGCCTGGGGAAGAATACGCCTGACTCCGTGGTCAGGAAAAATGCTGCCCAGGAACGAAAATGTTTTTGGAAGCCAAATTTTTTTTTGAAACCAAATGCAAAAACGGAGACCAGGATGAGTTTGGGGATGAAATTCCATGTCTAAAAATGGTGTTGCTTCCACTTTTTAAAAATTGAGCCTTTTTGGTGCCTGGGGAAGAAAACGCCTGACTCCGTGGTCAGGAAAAATGCTGCCCAGGAACGAAAATGTTTTTGGAAGCCAATTTTTTTTTTGAAACCAAATGCAAAAACGGAGACCAGGATGAGTTTGGAGATGAAATTCCATGTCTAAAAATGGTGTTGCTTCCACTTTTGAAAAATCGAGCCTTTTTGGTGCCTGGGGAAGAAAACGCTTGACTCCATGGTCAGGAAAAATGCTGCCCAGGAACCAAAATGTTTTTTTGAAGCCAAAAATTTTTTTTGAAACCAAGTGCAAAAACGGAGACCAGGATGAGTTTGGGGATGAAATTCCATGTCTAAAAATGGTGTTGCTTCCACTTTTTAAAAATCAAGCCTTTTTGGTGCCTGGGGAAGAAATCCGGTGACGCCGCGGTCAGGAAAAATACTGCCCAGGAACGAAAAAGTTTTTGGAAGCCAATTTTTTTTTTTGAAACCAAATGCAAAAACGGAGACTGGGATGAGTTTCGGGATGAAATTCCATGTCTAAAAATGGTGTTGCTTCCACTTTTTAAAAATCAAGCCTTTTTTGCCTGGGGAAGGAAATGCCTGTCTCCGCGGTCAGGAAAAATGCTGCCCAGGAACCAAAATGTTTTTTGAACAACTTTTTTTTTTGAAACCAAATACAAAAATGGACACAAGGATGAGTTTCAGGATTAAATTCCATGTCTAAAAATGGTGTTGCGTCCACTTTTTAAAAATCGAGCCTTTTTGGTGCCTGGGGAAGAAAACGCCTGACTCCGTGGTCAGGAAAAATGCTGCCCAGGAACGAAAATGTTTTTGGAAGCCAAATTTTTTTTTGAAACCAAATGCAAAAACGGAGACCAGGATGAGTTTGGGGATGAAATTCCATGTCTAAAAATGGTGTTGCTTCCACTTTTTAAAAATCGAGCCTTTTTGGTGCCTGGGGAAGAAAACGCTTGACTCCATGGTCAGGAAAAATGCTGCCCAGGAACCAAAATGTTTTTTGAAGCCAAAAATTTTTTTTGAAACCAAGTGCAAAAACGGAGACCAGGATGAGTTTCGGGATGAAATTCCATGTCTAAAAATGGTGTTGCTTCCACTTTTTAAAAATCAAGCCTTTTTGGTGCCTGGGGAAGAAAACGCTTGACTCCATGGTCAGGAAAAATGCTGCCCATGAACCAAAATGTTTTTTGAAGCCAATTTTTTTTTTTTTTTTTGAAACCAAATGTAAAAACGGAGACTGGGATGAGTTTCGGGATGAAATTCCATGTCTAAAAATGGTGTTGCTTCCACTTTTTAAAAATCGAGCCTTTTTGGTGCCTGGGGAAGGAAACGCTTGACTCCGCAGTCAGGAAAAATGCTGCCCAGGAACGAAAATGTTTTTGGAAGCCAAATTTTTTTTTGAAACCAAATGCAAAAACGGAGACCAGGATGAGTTTGGGGATGAAATTCCATGTCTAAAAATGGTTTTGCTTCCACTTTTTAAAAATCAAGCCTTTTTTGCCTGGGGAAGGAAATGCCTGTCTCCGCGGTCGGGAAAAATGCTGCCCAGGAACGAAAATGTTTTTTGAACAACTTTTTTTTTTGAAACCAAATACAAAAATGGACACAAGGATGAGTTTCAGGATTAAATTCCATGTCTAAAAATGGTGTTGCGTCCACTTTTTAAAAATCGAGCCTTTTTGGTGCCTGGGGAAGAATACGCCTGACTCCGTGGTCAGGAAAAATGCTGCCCAGGAACGAAAATGTTTTTGGAAGCCAAATTTTTTTTTGAAACCAAATGCAAAAACGGAGACCAGGATGAGTTTGGGGATGAAATTCCATGTCTAAAAATGGTGTTGCTTCCACTTTTTAAAAATCGAGCCTTTTTGGTGCCTGGGGAAGAAAACGCTTGACTCCATGGTCAGGAAAAATGCTGCCCAGGAACCAAAATGTTTTTTGAAGCCAAAAATTTTTTTGGAAACCAAGTGCAAAAACGGAGACCAGGATGAGTTTCGGGATGAAATTCCATGTCTAAAAATGGTGTTGCTTCCACTTTTTAAAAATCAAGCCTTTTTGGTGCCTGGGGAAGAAATCCGGTGACTCCGCGGTCAGGAAAAATACTGCCCAGGAACGAAAATGTTTTTGGAAGCCAAATTTTTTTTTGAATCCAAATGCAAAAACGGAGACCAGGATGAGTTTGGGGATGAAATTCCATGTCTAAAAATGGTGTTGCGTCCACTTTTTAAAAATCAAGCCTTTTTTGCCTGGGGAAGAAAACGCCTGTCTCCACGGTCAGGAAAAATGCTGCCCAGGAACCAAAATGTTTTTTGAACAACTTTTTTTTTTGAAACCAAATACAAAAATGGACACAAGGATGAGTTTCAGGATTAAATTCCATGTCTAAAAATGGTGTTGCGTCCACTTTTTAAAAATCGAGCCTTTTTGGTGCCTGGGGAAGAAAACGCCTGACTCCGTGGTCAGGAAAAATGCTGCCCAGGAACGAAAATGTTTTTGGAAGCCAAATTTTTTTTTGAAACCAAATGCAAAAACGGAGACCAGGATGAGTTTGGGGATGAAATTCCATGTCTAAAAATGGTGTTGCTTCCACTTTTTAAAAATCGAGCCTTTTTGGTGCCTGGGGAAGAAAACGCTTGACTCCATGGTCAGGAAAAATGCTGCCCAGGAACCAAAATGTTTTTTGAAGCCAAAAATTTTTTTTGAAACCAAGTGCAAAAACGGAGACCAGGATGAGTTTCGGGATGAAATTCCATGTCTAAAAATGGTGTTGCTTCCACTTTTTAAAAATCAAGCCTTTTTGGTGCCTGGGGAAGAAATCCGGTGACTCCGCGGTCAGAAAAAATACTGCCCAGGAAGGAAAATGTTTTTGGAAGCCAATTTGTTTTTTTTTTTTGAAACCAAATGCAAAAACGGAGACTGGGATGAGTTTCGAGATGAAATTCCATGTCTAAAAATGGTGTTGCTTCCACTTTTTAAAAATCAAGCCTTTTTGGTGCCTGGGGAAGAAAACGCTTGACTCCATGGTCAGGAAAAATGCTGCCCATGAACCAAAATGTTTTTTGAAGCCAATTTTTTTTTTTTTTTTTTGAAACCAAATGTAAAAACGGAGACTGGGATGAGTTTCGGGATGAAATTCCATGTCTAAAAATGGTGTTGCTTCCACTTTTTAAAAATCAAGCCTTTTTGGTGCCTGGGGAAGAAAACGCCTGACTCCGTGGTCAGGAAAACTGCTGCCCAGGAACGAAAATGTTTTTGGAAGCCAAATTTTTTTTTGAAACCAAATGCAAAAACGGAGACCAGGATGAGTTTGGGGATGAAATTCCATGTCTAAAAATGGTGTTGCTTCCACTTTTTAAAAATTGAGCCTTTTTGGTGCCTGGGGAAGAAAACGCCTGACTCCGTGGTCAGGAAAAATGCTGCCCAGGAACGAAAATGTTTTTGGAAGCCAAATTTTTTTTTGAAACCAAATGCAAAAACGGAGACCAGGATGAGTTTGGAGATGAAATTCCATGTCTAAAAATGGTGTTGCTTCCACTTTTTAAAAATCAAGCCTTTTTGGTGCCTGGGGAAGAAAACGCTTGACTCCATGGTCAGGAAAAATGCTGCCCAGGAACCAAAATGTTTTTTGAAGCCAAAAATTTTTTTTGAAACCAAGTGCAAAAACGGAGACCAGGATGAGTTTGGGGATGAAATTCCATGTCTAAAAATGGTTTTGCTTCCACTTTTTAAAAATCAAGCCTTTTTTGCCTGGGGAAGGAAATGCCTGACTCCGTGGTCAGGAAAAATGCTGCCCAGGAACGAAAATGTTTTTGGAAGCCAATTTTTTTTTTGAAACCAAATGCAAAAACGGAGACCAGGATGAGTTTGGGGATGAAATTCCATGTCTAAAAATGGTGTTGCTTCCACTTTTTAAAAATCGAGCCTTTTTGGTGCCTGGGGAAGAAAACGCTTGACTCCATGATCAGGAAAAATGCTGCCCAGGAACCAAAATGTTTTTTGAAGCCAAAAATTTTTTTTGAAACCAAGTGCAAAAACGGAGACCAGGATGAGTTTCGGGATGAAATTCCATGTCTAAAAATGGTGTTGCTTCCACTTTTTAAAAATCAAGCCTTTTTGGTGCCTGGGGAAGAAATCCGGTGACTCCATGGTCAGGAAAAATGCTGCCCAGGAACCAAAATGTTTTTTGAAGCCAAAAATTTTTTTTGAAACCAAGTGCAAAAACGGAGACCAGGATGAGTTTGGGGATGAAATTCCATGTCTAAAAATGGTGTTGCTTCCACTTTTTAGAAATCAAGCCTTTTTGGTGGCTGGGGAAGAAATCCGGTGACTCCGCGGTCAGGAAAAATGCTGCCCAGGAACCAAAATGTTTTTTGATCAACTTTTTTTTTTGAAACCAAATACAAAAATGGACACAAGGATGAGTTTCAGGATTAAATTCCATGTCTAAAAATGGTGTTGCGTCCACTTTTTAAAAATCGAGCCTTTTTGGTGCCTGGGGAAGAAAACCGGTGACTCCGCGGTCAGGAAAAATGCTGCCCAGGAACGAAAATGTTTTTGGAAGCCAAATTTTTTTTTGAAACCAAATGCAAAAACGGAGACCAGGATGAGTTTGGGGATGAAATTCCATGTCTAAAAATGGTGTTGCTTCCACTTTTTAAAAATCGAGCCTTTTTGGTGCCTGGGGAAGAAAACGCTTGACTCCATGGTCAGGAAAAATGCTGCCCAGGAACCAAAATGTTTTTTGAAGCCAAAAATTTTTTTTGAAACCAAGTGCAAAAACGGAGACCAGGATGAGTTTGGGGATGAAATTCCATGTCTAAAAATGGTGTTGCTTCCACTTTTTAAAAATCAAGCCTTTTTGGTGGCTGGGGAAGAAATCCGGTGACTCCGCGGTCAGGAAAAATGCTGCCCAGGAACCAAAATGTTTTTTGAACAACTTTTTTTTTTGAAACCAAATACAAAAATGGACACAAGGATGAGTTTCAGGATTAAATTCCATGTCTAAAAATGGTGTTGCGTCCACTTTTTAAAAATCGAGCCTTTTTGGTGCCTGGGGAAGAAAACGCCTGACTCCGTGGTCACGAAAAATGCTGCCCAGGAACGAAAATGTTTTTGGAAGCCACTTTTTTTTTTTGAAACCAAATGCAAAAACGGAGACCAGGATGAGTTTGGGGATGAAATTCCATGTCTAAAAATGGTGTTGCTTCCACTTTTTAAAAATCAAGCCTTTTCGGTGCCTGGGGAAGAAAAGGCTTGAGTCCATGGTCAGGAAAAATGCTGCCCAGGAACGAAAATGTTTTTGGAAGCCAAATTTTTTTTTGAAACCAAATGCAAAAACGGAGACCAGGATGAGTTTGGGAATGAAATTCCATGTCTACAAATGGTGTTGCTTCCACTTTTTAAAAATCGAGCCTTTTTGGTGCCTGGGGAAGAAAACGCCTGACTCCGTGGTCAGGAAAAATGCTGCCCAGGAACCAAAATGTTTTTTGAACAACTTTTTTTTTTGAAACCAAATACAAAAATGGACACAAGGATGAGTTTCAGGATGAAATTCCATGTCTAAAAATGGTGTTGCTTCCACTTTTTAAAAATCGAGCCTTTTTGGTGCCTGGGGAAGAAAACGCCTGACTCCGTGGTCAGGAAAAATGCTGCCCAGGAACCAAAATGTTTTTTGAAGGAATTTTTTTTTTTTTGAAACCAAATGCAAAAACGGACACAAGGATGAGTTTCGGGATGAAATTCCATGTCTAAAAATGGTGTTGCGTCCACTTTTTAAAAATCGAGCCTTTTTGGTGCCTGGGTAAGAATACTCCTGACTCCGTGGTCAGGAAAAATGCTGCCCAGGAACGAAAATGTTTTTGGAAGCCAAATTTTTTTTTGAAACCAAATGCAAAAACGGAGACCAGGATGAGTTTGGGGATGAAATTCCATGTCTAAAAATGGTTTTGCTTCCACTTTTTAAAAATCAAGCCTTTTTGGTGCCTGGGGAAGAAAACGCCTGACTCCGTAGTCAGGAAAAATGCTGCCCAGGAACCAAAATGTTTTTTGAAGCCAATTTGTTTTTTTTTTTTGAAACCAAATGCAAAAACGGAGACCAGGATGAGTTTGGGGATGAAATTCCATGTCTAAAAATGTTGTTGCTTCCACTTTTTAAAAATCGAGCCTTTTTTGCCTGGGGAAGGAAATGCCTGTCTCCGCGGTCAGGAAAAATGCTGCCCAGGAACCAAAATGTTTTTTGAACAACTTTTTTTTTTGAAACCAAATACAAAAATGGACACAAGGATGAGTTTCAGGATTAAATTCCATGTCTAAAAATGGTGTTGCGTCCACTTTTTAAAAATCGAGCCTTTTTGGTGCCTGGGGAAGAAAACGCTTGACTCCATGGTCAGGAAAAATGCTGCCCAGGAACGAAAATGTTTTTGGAAGCCAAATTTTTTTTTGAAACCAAATGCAAAAACGGAGACCAGGATGAGTTTGGGGATGAAATTCCATGTCTAAAAATGGTTTTGCTTCCACTTTTTAAAAATTGAGCCTTTTTGGTGCCTGGGGAAGAATACGCCTGACTCCGTGGTCAGGAAAAATGCTGCCCAGGAACGAAAATGTTTTTGGATGCCAAATTTTTTTTTGAAACCAAATGCAAAAACGGAGACCAGGATGAGTTTGGAGATGAAATTCCATGTCTAAAAATGGTGTTGCTTCCACTTTTTAAAAATCAAGCCTTTTTGGTGCCTGGGGAAGAAAACGCTTGACTCCATGGTCAGGAAAAATGCTGCCCAGGAACCAAAATGTTTTTTGAAGCCAAAAATTTTTTTTGAAACCAAGTGCAAAAACGGAGACCAGGATGAGTTTGGGGATGAAATTCCATGTCTAAAAATGGTTTTGCTTCCACTTTTTAAAAATCAAGCCTTTTTTGCCTGGGGAAGGAAATGCCTGACTCCGTGGTCAGGAAAAATGCTGCCCAGGAACGAAAATGTTTTTGGAAGCCAATTTTTTTTTTGAAACCAAATGCAAAAACGGAGACCAGGATGAGTTTGGGGATGAAATTCCATGTCTAAAAATGGTGTTGCTTCCACTTTTTAAAAATCGAGCCTTTTTGGTGCCTGGGGAAGAAAACGCTTGACTCCATGATCAGGAAAAATGCTGCCCAGGAACCAAAATGTTTTTTGAAGCCAAAAATTTTTTTTGAAACCAAGTGCAAAAACGGAGACCAGGATGAGTTTCGGGATGAAATTCCATGTCTAAAAATGGTGTTGCTTCCACTTTTTAAAAATCAAGCCTTTTTGGTGCCTGGGGAAGAAATCCGGTGACTCCATGGTCAGGAAAAATTCTGCCCAGGAACCAAAATGTTTTTTGAAGCCAAAAATTTTTTTTGAAACCAAGTGCAAAAACGGAGACCAGGATGAGTTTGGGGATGAAATTCCATGTCTAAAAATGGTGTTGCTTCCACTTTTTAGAAATCAAGCCTTTTTGGTGGCTGGGGAAGAAATCCGGTGACTCCGCGGTCAGGAAAAATGCTGCCCAGGAACCAAAATATTTTTTGATCAACTTTTTTTTTTGAAACCAAATACAAAAATGGACACAAGGATGAGTTTCAGGATTAAATTCCATGTCTAAAAATGGTGTTGCGTCCACTTTTTAAAAATCGAGCCTTTTTGGTGCCTGGGGAAGAAAACCGGTGACTCCGCGGTCAGGAAAAATGCTGCCCAGGAACGAAAATGTTTTTGGAAGCCAAATTTTTTTTTGAAACCAAATGCAAAAACGGAGACCAGGATGAGTTTGGGGATGAAATTCCATGTCTAAAAATGGTGTTGCTTCCACTTTTTAAAAATCGAGCCTTTTTGGTGCCTGGGGAAGAAAACGCTTGACTCCATGGTCAGGAAAAATGCTGCCCAGGAACCAAAATGTTTTTTGAAGCCAAAAATTTTTTTTGAAACCAAGTGCAAAAACGGAGACCAGGATGAGTTTGGGGATGAAATTCCATGTCTAAAAATGGTGTTGCTTCCACTTTTTAAAAATCAAGCCTTTTTGGTGGCTGGGGAAGAAATCCGGTGACTCCGCGGTCAGGAAAAATGCTGCCCAGGAACCAAAATGTTTTTTGAACAACTTTTTTTTTTGAAACCAAATACAAAAATGGACACAAGGATGAGTTTCAGGATTAAATTCCATGTCTAAAAATGGTGTTGCGTCCACTTTTTAAAAATCGAGCCTTTTTGGTGCCTGGGGAAGAAAACGCCTGACTCCGTGGTCACGAAAAATGCTGCCCAGGAACGAAAATGTTTTTGGAAGCCACTTTTTTTTTTGAAACCAAATGCAAAAACGGAGACCAGGATGAGTTTGGGGATGAAATTCCATGTCTAAAAATGGTGTTGCTTCCACTTTTTAAAAATCAAGCCTTTTCGGTGCCTGGGGAAGAAAAGGCTTGAGTCCATGGTCAGGAAAAATGCTGCCCAGGAACGAAAATGTTTTTGGAAGCCAAATTTTTTTTTGAAACCAAATGCAAAAACGGAGACCAGGATGAGTTTGGGAATGAAATTCCATGTCTACAAATGGTGTTGCTTCCACTTTTTAAAAATCGAGCCTTTTTGGTGCCTGGGGAAGAAAACGCCTGACTCCGTGGTCAGGAAAAATGCTGCCCAGGAACCAAAATGTTTTTTGAACAACTTTTTTTTTTGAAACCAAATACAAAAATGGACACAAGGATGAGTTTCAGGATGAAATTCCATGTCTAAAAATGGTGTTGCGTCCACTTTTTAAAAATCGAGCCTTTTTGGTGCCTGGGGAAGAAAACGCCTGACTCCGTGGTCACGAAAAATGCTGCCCAGGAACGAAAATGTTTTTGGAAGCCAAATTTTTTTTTGAAACCAAATGCAAAAACGGAGACCAGGATGAGTTTGGGGATGAAATTCCATGTCTAAAAATGGTGTTGCTTGCACTTTTTAAAAATCAAGCCTTTTCGGTGCCTGGGGAAGAAAACGCTTGACTCCATGGTCAGGAAAAATGCTGCCCAGGAACGAAAATGTTTTTGGAAGCCAAATTTTTTTTTGAAACCAAATGCAAAAACGGAGACCAGGATGAGTTTGGGGATGAAATTCCATGTCTAAAAATGGTGTTGCTTCCACTTTTTAAAAATCGAGCCTTTTTGGTGCCTGGGGAAGAAAACGCCTGACTCCGTGGTCAGGAAAAATGCTGCCCAGGAACCAAAATGTTTTTTGAAGGAATTTTTTTTTTTTTGAAACCAAATGCAAAAACGGACACAAGGATGAGTTTCGGGATGAAATTCCATGTCTAAAAATGGTGTTGCGTCCACTTTTTAAAAATCGAGCCTTTTTGGTGCCTGGGTAAGAATACTCCTGACTCCGTGGTCAGGAAAAATGCTGCCCAGGAACGAAAATGTTTTTGGAAGCCAAATTTTTTTTTGAAACCAAATGCAAAAACGGAGACCAGGATGAGTTTGGGGATGAAATTCCATGTCTAAAAATGGTGTTGCTTCCACTTTTTAAAAATTGAGCCTTTTTGGTGCCTGGGGAAGAAAACGCCTGTCTCCGTGGTCAGGAAAAATGCTGCCCAGGAACGAAAATGTTTTTGGAAGCCAAATTTTTTTTTGAAACCAAATGCAAAAACGGAGACCAGGATGAGTTTGGGGATGAAATTCCATGTCTAAAAATGGTTTTGCTTCCACTTTTTAAAAATCAAGCCTTTTTGGTGCCTGGGGAAGAAAACGCCTGACTCCGTAGTCAGGAAAAATGCTGCCCAGGAACCAAAATGTTTTTTGAAGCCAATTTGTTTTTTTTTTTTGAAACCAAATGCAAAAACGGAGACCAGGATGAATTTCGGGATGAAGTTCCATGTCTAAAAATGTTGTTGCTTCCACTTTTTAAAAATCGAGCCTTTTTTGCCTGGGGAAGGAAATGCCTGTCTCCGCGGTCAGGAAAAATGCTGCCCAGGAACCAAAATGTTTTTTGAACAACTTTTTTTTTTGAAACCAAATACAAAAATGGACACAAGGATGAGTTTCAGGATTAAATTCCATGTCTAAAAATGGTGTTGCGTCCACTTTTTAAAAATCGAGCCTTTTTGGTGCCTGGGGAAGAAAACGCTTGACTCCATGGTCAGGAAAAATGCTGCCCAGGAACGAAAATGTTTTTGGAAGCCAAATTTTTTTTTGAAACCAAATGCAAAAACGGAGACCAGGATGAGTTTGGGGATGAAATTCCATGTCTAAAAATGGTTTTGCTTCCACTTTTTAAAAATTGAGCCTTTTTGGTGCCTGGGGAAGAATACGCCTGACTCCGTGGTCAGGAAAAATGCTGCCCAGGAACGAAAATGTTTTTGGATGCCAAATTTTTTTTTGAAACCAAATGCAAAAACGGAGACCAGGATGAGTTTGGAGATGAAATTCCATGTCTAAAAATGGTGTTGCTTCCACTTTTTAAAAATCGAGCCTTTTTGGTGCCTGGGGAAGAAAACGCTTGACTCCATGGTCAGGAAAAATGCTGCCCAGGAACCAAAATGTTTTTTGAAGCCAAAAATTTTTTTTGAAACCAAGTGCAAAGACGGAGACCAGGATGAGTTTCGGGATGAAATTCCATGTCTAAAAATGGTGTTGCTTCCACTTTTTAAAAATCAAGACTTTTTGGTGCCTGGGGAAGAAATCCGGTGACTCCGCGGTCAGGAAAAATACTGCCCAGGAACGAAAATGTTTTTGGAAGCCAAATTTTTTTTTTGAAACCAAATGCAAAAACGGAGACTGGGATGAGTTTCGGGATGAAATTCCATGTCTAAAAATGGTGTTGCTTCCACTTTTTAAAAATCAAGCCTTTTTGGTGCCTGGGGAAGAAAACGCTTGACTCCATGGTCAGGAAAAATGCTGCCCATGAACCAAAATGTTTTTTGAAGACAATTTTTTTTTTTTTTGAAACCAAATGTAAAAACGGAGACTGGGATGAGTTTGGGGATGAAATTCCATGTCTAAAAATGGTTTTGCTTCCACTTTTTAAAAATCAAACCTTTTTGGTGCCTGGGGAAGGAAATGCCTGTCTCCGCGGTCAGGAAAAATGCTGCCCAGGAACCAAAATGTTTTTTGAACAACTTTTTTTTTTGAAACCAAATACAAAAATGGACACAAGGATGAGTTTCAGGATTAAATTCCATGTCTAAAAATGGTGTTGCGTCCTCTTTTTAAAAATCGAGCCTTTTTGGTGCCTGGGGAACAAAACGCTTGACTCCATGGTCAGGAAAAATGCTGCCCAGGAACGAAAATGTTTTTGGAAGCCAAATTTTTTTTTGAAACCAAATGCAAAAACGGAGACCAGGATGAGTTTGGGGATGAAATTCCATGTCTAAAAATGGTTTTGCTTCCACTTTTTAAAAATTGAGCCTTTTTGGTGCCTGGGGAAGAATACGCCTGACTCCGTGGTCAGGAAAAATGCTGCCCAGGAACCAAAATGTTTTTGGAAGCCAAATTTTTTTTTGAAACCAAATGCAAAAACGGAGACCAGGATGAGTTTGGGGATGAAATTCCATGTCTAAAAATGGTGTTGCTTCCACTTTTTAAAAATTGAGCCTTTTTGGTGCCTGGGGAAGAAAACGCCTGTCTCCGTGGTCAGGAAAAATGCTGCCCAGGAACGAAAATGTTTTTGGAAGCCAAATTTTTTTTTGAAACCAAATGCAAAAACGGAGACCAGGATGAGTTTGGGGATGAAATTCCATGTCTAAAAATGGTGTTGCTTCCACTTTTTAAAAATCAAGCCTTTTTTCCCTGGGGAAGAAAATGCCTGACTCCGCGGTCAGGAAAAATGCTGCCCAGGAACCAAAATGTTTTTTGAAAAACTTTTTTTTTTGAAACCAAATACAAAAATGGACACAAGGATGAGTTTCAGGATTAAATTCCATGTCTAAAAATGGTGTTGCGTCCACTTTTTAAAAATCGAGCCTTTTTGGTGCCTGGGGAAGAAAACGCCTGACTCCGTGGTCAGGAAAAATGCTGCCCAGGAACCAAAATGTTTTTGGAAGCCAATTTTTTTTTTTGAAACCAAATGCAAAAACGGAGACCAGGATGACTTTGGGGATGAAATTCCATGTCTAAAAATGGTGTTGCTTCCACTTTTTAAAAATCAAGCCTTTTTTCCCTGGGGAAGAAAATGCCTGACTCCGCGGTCAGGAAAAATGCTCCCCAGGAAGCAAAAGGTTTTTTGAAGCCAATTTTTTTTTTTTTTTTTGAAACCAAATGCAAAAACGGAGACCAGGATGAATTTCGGGATGAAATTCCATGTCTAAAAATGGTGTTGCTTCCACTTTTTAAAAATCGAGCCTATTTTGCCTGGGGAAGGAAATGCCTGTCTCCGCGGTCAGGAAAAATGCTGCCCAGGAACCAAAATGTTTTTTGAAAAACTTTTTTTTTTGAAACCAAATACAAAAATGGACACAAGGATGAGTTTCAGGATGAAATTCCATGTCTAAAAATGGTGTTGCGTCCACTTTTTAAAAATCGAGCCTTTTTGGTGCCTGGGGAAGAAAACGCCTGACTCCGTGGTCAGGAAAAATGCTGCCCAGGAACGAAAATGTTTTTGGAAGCCAATTTTTTTTTTTGAAACCAAATGCAAAAACGGAGACTGGGATGAGTTTCGGGATGAAATTCCATGTCTAAAAATGGTGTTGCTTCCACTTTTTAAAAATCAAGCCTTTTTGGTGCCTGAGGAAGAAAACGCCTGACTCCGCAGTGAGGAAAAATGCTGCCCAGGAACCAAAATGTTTTTTTAAGAAGTTTTTTTTTTGAGACCAAATGCAAAAACGGAGACCAGGATGAGTTTGGGGATGAAATTCCATGTCTAAAAATGGTGTTGCTTCCACTTTTTAAAAATCAAGCCTTTTTTCCCTGGGGAAGAAAATGCCTGACTCCGCGGTCAGGAAAAATGCTGCCCAGGAAGCAAAAGGTTTTTTGAAGCCAAATTTTTTTTTTTTTGAAACCAAATGCAAAAACGGAGACCAGGATGAATTTCGGGATTAAATTCCATGTCTAAAAATGGTGTTGCTTCCACTTTTTAAAAATCGAGCCTATTTTGCCTGGGGAAGGAAATGCCTGTCTCCGCGGTCAGGAAAAATGCTGCCCAGGAACCAAAATGTTTTTTGAAAAACTTTTTTTTTTGAAACCAAATACAAAAATGGACACAAGGATGAGTTTCAGGATTAAATTCCATGTCTAAAAATGGTGTTGCGTCCACTTTTTAAAAATCGAGCCTTTTTGGTGCCTGGGGAAGAAAACGCCTGACTCCGTGGTCAGGAAAAATGCTGCCCAGGAACGAAAATGTTTTTGGAAGCCAAATTTTTTTTTGAAACCAAATGCAAAAACGGAGACCAGGATGAGTTTGGGGATGAAATTCCATGTCTAAAAATGGTGTTGCTTCCACTTTTTAAAAATCGAGCCTTTTTGGTGCCTGGGGAAGAAAACGCATCACGCCGTAGTCAGGAAAAATGCTGCAACCAGGAACCAAAATGTTTTTTGAAGCCAATTTGTTTTTGAAACCAAATGCAAAAACGGAGACCAGGATGAGTTTGGGGATGAAATTCCATGTCTAAAAATGGTGTTGCTTCCACTTTTTAAAAATCAAGCCTTTTTGGTGCCTGGGGAAGAAAACGCATCACGCCGTAGTCAGGAAAAATGCTGCCCAGGAACCAAAATGTTTTTTGAAGCCAATTTGTTTTTTGAAACCAAATGCAAAAACGGAGACTGGGATGAGTTTGGGGATGAAATTCCATGTCTAAAAATGGTGTTGCTTCCACTTTTTAAAAATCGAGCCTTTTTTGCCTGGGGAAGGAAATGCCTGTCTCCGCGGTCAGGAAAAATGCTGCCCAGGAACCAAAATGTTTTTTGAACAACTTTTTTTTTTGAAACCAAATACAAAAATGGACACAAGGATGAGTTTCAGGATTAAATTCCATGTCTAAAAATGGTGTTGCGTCCACTTTTTAAAAATCGAGCCTTTTTAGTGGCTGGGGAAGAATACGCCTGACTCCGTGGTCAGGAAAAATGCTGCCCAGGAATGAAAATGTTTTTGGAAGCCAAATTTTTTTTTGAAACCAAATGCAAAAACGGAGACCAGGATGAGTTTGGGGATGAAATTCCATGTCTAAAAATGGTGTTGCTTCCACTTTTTAAAAATCGAGCCTTTTTGGTGCCTGGGGAAGAAAACGCTTGACTCCATGGTCAGGAAAAATGCTGCCCAGGAACCAAAATGTTTTTTGAAGCCAAAAATTTTTTTTGAAACCAAGTGCAAAAACGGAGACCAGGATGAGTTTGGGGATGAAATTCCATTTCTAAAAATGGTGTTGCTTCCACTTTTTAAAAATCGAGCCTATTTTGCCTGGGGAAGGAAATGCCTGTATCCGCGGTCAGGAAAAATGCTGCCCAGGAACCAAAATGTTTTTTGAAGCCAAATTTTTTTTTTTTGAAACCAAATGCAAAAACGGAGACCAGGATGAATTTCGGGATGAAATTCCATGTCTAAAAATGGTGTTGCTTCCACTTTTTAAAAGTCAAGCCTTTTTTCCCTGGGGAAGAAAATGCCTGACTCCGCGGTCAGGAAAAATGCTCCCCAGGAAGCAAAAGGATTTTGGAAGCCAAATTTTTTTTTTTTGAAAGCAAATGTAAAAACAGAGACAGGGATGAGTTTGGGGATGAAATTCCATGTCTAAAAATGGTGTTGCTTCCACTTTTTAAAAATCGAGCCTATTTTGCCTGGGGAAGGAAACGCTTGACTCCATGGTCAAGAAAAATGCTGCCCAGGAACGAAAATGTTTTTGGAAGCCAAATTTTTTTTTGAATCCAAATGCAAAAACGGAGACCAGGATGAGTTTGGGGATGAAATTCCATGTCTAAAAATGGTGTTGCTTCCACTTTTTAAAAATCGAGCCTTTTCGGTGCCTGGGGAAGAAAACGCTTGACTCCATGGTCAGGAAAAATGCTGCTCAGGAACCAAAATGTTTTTTGAAGCCAAAAATTTTTTTTGAAACCAAGTGCAAAAACGGAGACCAGGATGAGTTTGGGGATGAAATTCCATGTCTAAAAATGGTGTTGCTTCCACTTTTTAAAAATCAAGCCTTTTTGGTGCCTGGGGAAGAAAACGCCTGACTCCGCAGTGAGGAAAAATGCTGCCCAGGAACTAAAACGTTTTTGGAAGCCAAATTTTTTTTTGAAACCAAATGCAAAAACGGAGACCAGGATGAGTTTGGGGATGAAATTCCATGTCTAAAAATGGTGTTGCTTCCACTTTTTAAAAATCAAGCCTTTTTTGCCTGGGGAAGGAAATGCCTGTCTCCGCGGTCAGGAAAAATGCTGCCCAGGAACCAAAATGTTTTTTGAACAACTTTTTTTTTTGAAACCAAATGCAAAAACGGAGACCAGGATGAGTTTGGGGATGAAATTCCATGTCTAAAAATGGTGTTGCTTCCACTTTTTAAAAATCAAGCCTTTTCGGTGCCTGGGGAAGAAAATGCTTGACTCCATGGTCAGGAAAAATGCTGCCCAGGAACCAAAATGTTTTTTGAAGCCAAATTTTTTTTTTGAAACCAAATGCAAAAACGGAGACTGGGATGAGTTTCGGGATGAAATTCCATGTCTAAAAATGGTGTTGCTTCCACTTTTTAAAAATCAAGCCTTTTTGGTGCCTGAGGAAGTAAACGCCTGACTCCGCAGTGAGGAAAAATGCAGCCCAGGAACGAAAATATTTTTTGAAGCCAAATTTTTTTTTTGAAACCAAATGCAAAAACGGAGACCAGGATGAGTTTGGGGATGAAATTCCATGTCTAAAAATGGTGTTGCTTCCACTTTTTAAAAATCGAGCCTTTTTTGCCTGGGGAAGGAAACGCCTGACTCTGCGGTCAGGAAAAATGCTGTCCAGGAACCAAAATGTTTTTTGAAGGATTTTTTTTTTATGAAACCAAATGCAAAAACGGACACAAGGATGAGTTTCGGGATGAAATTCCATGTCTAAAAATGGTGTTGCTTCCACTTTTTAAAAATTAAGCCTTTTTTGCCTGGGGAAGAAAACACATCACTCCGTAGTCAGGAAAAATGCTGCCCAGGAACCAAAATGTTTTTTTAAGAACTTTTTTTTTTGAAACCAAATGCAAAAATGGAGACCAGGATGAGTTTCGGGATGAAATTCCATGTCTAAAAATGGTGTTGCTTCCACTTTTTAAAAATTAAGCCTTTTTTGTCTGGGGAAGAAAACGCATCACTCCGTAGTCAGGAAAAATGCTGCCCAGGAACCAAAATGTTTTTTTAAGAACTTTTTTTTTTGAAACCAAATGCAAAAATGGAGACCAGGATGAGTTTCGGGATGAAATTCCATGTCTAAAAATGGTGTTGCTTCCACTTTTTAAAAATCAAGCCTTTTTGGTGCCTGGGGAAGAAAACGCATCACTCCGTAGTCAGGAAAAATGCTGCCCAGGAACCAAAATGTTTTTTGAAGGAATTTTTTTTTTTGAAACCAAATACAAAAACAGAGACCAGTATGAGTTTCGGGATGAAATTCCATGTCTAAAAATGGTGTTGCTTCCACTTTTTAAAAATTAAGCCTTTTTTGTCTGGGGAAGAAAACGCATCACTCCGTAGTCAGGAAAAATGCTGCCCAGGAACCAAAATGTTTTTTGAACAACTTTTTTTTTTGAAACCAAATACAAAAATGGACACAAGGATGAATTTCAGGATTAAATTCCATGTCTAAAAATGGTGTTGCGTCCACTTTTTAAAAATCGAGCCTTTTTGGTGCCTGGGGAAGAAAACGCCTGACTCCGCTGTCAGGAAAAATGCTGTCCAGGAACCAAAATGTTTTTTGAAGCCAAATTTTTTTTTTGAAACCAAATGTAAAAACGGAGACCAGGATGACTTTCGGGATAAAATTCCATGTCTAAAAATGGTGTTGCTTCCACTTTTTAAAAATCGAGCCTTTTTTGCCTGTGGAAGGAAATGCCTGACTCCGCGGTCAGGAAAAATGCTGCCCAGGAACCAAAATGTTTTTGGAAGCCAATTTTTTTTTTTGAAACCAAATGCAAAAACGGAGAACAGGATGACTTTCGGGATGAAATTCCATGTCTAAAAATGGTGTTGCTTTCACTTTTTAAAAATCGAGCCTTTTTTGCCTGGGGAAGGAAACGCCTGACTCCGCGGTCAGGAAAAATGCTGCCCAGCAACGAAAATGTTTTTGAATGCCAAAATTTTTTTTTGAAACAAAATGCAAAAACGGAGACCAGGATGAGTTTCGGGATGAAATTCCATGTCTAAAAATGGTGTTGCTTCCACTTTTTAAAAATCAAGCCTTTTTTGCCTCGGGAGGGAAACTGATCACTCCGTAGTCAGGAAAAATGCTGCCCAGGAACCAAAATGTTTTTTGAAGAACTTTTTTTTTTGAAACCAAATACAAAAATGGACACAAGGATGAGTTTCAGGATTAAATTCCATGTCTAAAAATGGTGTTGCTTCGACTTTTTAAAAATTGAGCCTTTTTGGTGCCTGGGGAAGAAAACGCCTGACTCCGTGGTCAGGAAAAATGCTGCCCAGGAATGAAAACGTTTTTGGAAGCCAAATTTTTGTTTGAAACCAAATGCAAAAACGGAGACCAGGATGAGTTTGGGGATGAAATTCGATGTCTAAAAATGGTGTTGCTTCCACTTTTTAAAAATCAAGCCTTTTTGGTGCCTGGGGAAGAAAACGCCTGACTCCGTGGTCAGGAAAAATGCTGCCCAGGGACCAAAATATTTTGGAAAGCCAATTTTTTTTTTTTGAAACCAAATGCAAAAATGGAGACTGGGATGAGTTTCAGGATTAAATTCCATGTCTAAAAATGGTGTTGCTTCCACTTTTTAAAAATTGAGCCTTTTTTGCCTGGGGAAGGAGACGCCTGACTCCGCGGTCAGGAAAAATGCTGTCCAGGAACCAAAAATGTTTTTTGAAGGAATTTTTTTTTTTTTGAAACCAAATGCAAAAACAGACACAAGGATGAGTTTCGGGATTAAATTCCATGTCTAAAAATGGTGTTGCTTCCACTTTTTAAAAATCAAGCCTTTTTTCCCTGTGGAAGGAAACGCCTGACTCCGCGGTCAGGAAAAATGCTGCCCAGGAACCAAAATGTTTTTGGAAGCCAAATTTTTTTTTTTGAAACCAAGTGCAAAAACGGAGACCAGGATGAGTTTTGGGATGAAATTCCATGTCTAAAAATGGTGTTGCTTCCACTTTTTAAAAATCAAGCCTTTTTGGTGCCTGGGGAAGAAAACGCATCACTCCGTAGTCAGGAAAAATGCTGCCCAGAAATCAAAATGTTTTTTGAAGCCAAATTTTTTTTTTTTTGAAACCAAATGCAAAAACGGAGACCAGGATGAGTTTGGGGATGAAATTCCATGTCTAAAAATGGTTTTGCTTCCACTTTTTAAAAATTGAGCCTTTTTGGTGCCTGGGGAAGAATACGCCTGACTCCGTGGTCAGGAAAAATGCTGGCCAGGAACGAAAATGTTTTTGAATGCCAAATTTTTTTTTGAAACCAAATGCAAAAACGGAGACCAGGATGAGTTTGGAGATGAAATTCCATGTCTAAAAATGGTGTTGCTTCCACTTTTTAAAAATTGAGCCTTTTTGGTGCCTGGGGAAGAAAACGCTTGACTCAATGGTCAGGAAAATGCTGCCCAGGAACCAAAATGTTTTTTGAAGCCAAATTTTTTTTTTTTTTTGAAACCAAATACAAAAATGGACACAAGGATGAGTTTCAGGATTAAATTCCATGTCTAAAAATGGTGTTGCTTCCACTTTTTAAAAATCAAGCCTTTTTGGTGCCTGAGGAAGAAAACGCCTGACTCCGCAGTGAGGAAAAATGCTGCCCAGGAACGAAAATGTTTTTTGAAGCCAAATTTTTTTTTTGAAACCAAATGCAAAAACGGAGACCAGGATGAGTTTGGGGATGGAATTCCATGTCTAAAAATGGTGTTGCTTCCACTTTTTAAAAATCGAGCCTTTTTTCCCTGGGAAGAAAACGCCTGACTCCGCGGTCAGGAAAAATGCTGCCCAGGAACCAAAAGGTTTTTGGAAGCCAAAAATTTTTTTTTGGAAACCAAATGTAAAAACGGAGACTGGGATGAGTTTGGGGATGAAATTCCATGTCTAAAAATGGTGTTGCTTCCACTTTTTAAAAATCGAGCCTTTTTTGCCTGGGGAAGGAAATGCCTGTCTCCGCGGTCAGGAAAAATGCTGCCCAGGAACCAAAATGTTTTTTGAACAACTTTTTTTTTTGAAACCAAATACAAAAATGGACACAAGGATGAATTTCAGGATTAAATTCCATGTCTAAAAATGGTGTTGCTTTCACTTTTTAAAAATCGAGCCTTTTTTGCCTGGGAAAGGAAACGCCTGACTCCGCGGTCAGGAAAAATGCTGCCCAGCAACGAAAATGTTTTTGAATGCCAAAATTTTTTTTTGAAACAAAATGCAAAAACGGAGACCAGGATGAGTTTCGGGATGAAATTCCATGTCTAAAAATGGTGTTGCTTCCACTTTTTAAAAATCAAGCCTTTTTTGCCTCGGGAGGGAAACTGATCACTCCGTAGTCAGGAAAAATGCTGCCCAGAAATCAAAATGTTTTTTGAAGCCAAATTTTTTTTTTTTTTGAAACCAAATGCAAAAACGGAGACCAGGATGAGTTTGGGGATGAAATTCCATGTCTAAAAATGGTTTTGCTTCCACTTTTTAAAAATTGAGCCTTTTTGGTGCCTGGGGAAGAATACGCCTGACTCCGTGGTCAGGAAAAATGCTGCCCAGGAACGAAAATGTTTTTGGATGCCAAATTTTTTTTTGAAACCAAATGCAAAAACGGAGACCAGGATGAGTTTGGAGATGAAATTCCATGTCTAAAAATGGTGTTGCTTCCACTTTTTAAAAATTGAGCCTTTTTGGTGCCTGGGGAAGAAAACGCTTGACTCAATGGTCAGGAAAATGCTGCCCAGGAACCAAAATGTTTTTTGAACAACTTTTTTTTTTGAAACCAAATACAAAAATGGACACAAGGATGAGTTTCAGGATTAAATTCCATGTCTAAAAATGGTGTTGCTTCCACTTTTTAAAAATCAAGCCTTTTTGGTGCCTGAGGAAGAAAACGCCTGACTCCGCAGTGAGGAAAAATGCTGCCCAGGAACGAAAATGTTTTTTGAAGCCAAATTTTTTTTTTGAAACCAAATGCAAAAACGGAGACCAGGATGAGTTTGGGGATGGAATTCCATGTCTAAAAATGGTGTTGCTTCCACTTTTTAAAAATCGAGCCTTTTTTCCCTGGGAAGAAAACGCCTGACTCCGCGGTCAGGAAAAATGCTGCCCAGGAACCAAAAGGTTTTTGGAAGCCAAAAATTTTTTTTTGGAAACCAAATGTAAAAACGGAGACTGGGATGAGTTTGGGGATGAAATTCCATGTCTAAAAATGGTGTTGCTTCCACTTTTTAAAAATCGAGCCTTTTTTGCCTGGGGAAGGAAATGCCTGTCTCCGCGGTCAGGAAAAATGCTGCCCGGGAACCAAAATGTTTTTTGAACAACTTTTTTTTTTGAAACCAAATACAAAAATGGACACAAGGATGAATTTCAGGATTAAATTCCATGTCTAAAAATGGTGTTGCGTCCACTTTTTAAAAATCGAGCCTTTTTGGTGCCTGGGGAAGAAAACGCCTGACTCCGCTGTCAGGAAAAATGCTGTCCAGGAACCAAAATGTTTTTTGAAGCCAAATTTTTTTTTTGAAACCAAATGTAAAAACGGAGACCAGGATGACTTTCGGGATAAAATTCCATGTCTAAAAATGGTGTTGCTTCCACTTTTTAAAAATCGAGCCTTTTTTGCCTGTGGAAGGAAATGCCTGACTCCGCGGTCAGGAAAAATGCTGCCCAGGAACCAAAATGTTTTTGGAAGCCAAATTTTTTTTTTGAAACCAAATGCAAAAACGGAGAACAGGATGACTTTCGGGATGAAATTCCATGTCTAAAAATGGTGTTGCTTTCACTTTTTAAAAATCGAGCCTTTTTTGTCTGGGGAAGGAAACGCCTGACTCCGCGGTCAGGAAAAATGCTGCCCAGCAACGAAAATGTTTTTGAATGCCAAAATTTTTTTTTGAAACAAAATGCAAAAACGGAGACCAGGATGAGTTTCGGGATGAAATTCCATGTCTAAAAATGGTGTTGCTTCCACTTTTTAAAAATCAAGCCTTTTTTGCCTCGGGAGGGAAACTGATCACTCCGTAGTCAGGAAAAATGCTGCCCAGGAACCAAAATGTTTTTTGAAGAACTTTTTTTTTTGAAACCAAATACAAAAATGGACACAAGGATGAGTTTCAGGATTAAATTCCATGTCTAAAAATGGTGTTGCTTCGACTTTTTAAAAATTGAGCGTTTTTGGTGCCTGGGGAAGAAAACGCCTGACTCCGTGGTCAGGAAAAATGCTGCCCAGGAATGAAAACGTTTTTGGAAGCCAAATTTTTGTTTGAAACCAAATGCAAAAACGGAGACCAGGATGAGTTTGGGGATGAAATTCGATGTCTAAAAATGGTGTTGCTTCCACTTTTTAAAAATCAAGCCTTTTTGGTGCCTGGGGAAGAAAACGCCTGACTCCGTGGTCAGGAAAAATGCTGCCCAGGGACCAAAATATTTTGGAAAGCCAATTTTTTTTTTTTTGAAACCAAATGCAAAAATGGAGACTGGGATGAGTTTCAGGATTAAATTCCATGTCTAAAAATGGTGTTGCTTCCACTTTTTAAAAATTGAGCCTTTTTTGCCTGGGGAAGGAGACGCCTGACTCCGCGGTCAGGAAAAATGCTGTCCAGGAACCAAAAATGTTTTTTGAAGGAATTTTTTTTTTTTTTGAAACCAAATGCAAAAACAGACACAAGGATGAGTTTCGGGATTAAATTCCATGTCTAAAAATGGTGTTGCTTCCACTTTTTAAAAATCAAGCCTTTTTTCCCTGGGGAAGGAAACGCCTGACTCCGCGGTCAGGAAAAATGCTGCCCAGGAACCAAAATGTTTTTGGATGCCAAATTTTTTTTTGAAACCAAATGCAAAAACGGAGACCAGGATGAGTTTGGGGATGAAATTCCATGTCTAAAAATGGTTTTGCTTCCACTTTTTAAAAATTGAGCCTTTTTGGTGCCTGGGGAAGAATACGCCTGACTCCGTGGTCAGGAAAAATGCTGCCCAGGAACGAAAATGTTTTTGGATGCCAAATTTTTTTTTGAAACCAAATGCAAAAACGGAGACCAGGATGAGTTTGGAGATGAAATTCCATGTCTAAAAATGGTGTTGCTTCCACTTTTTAAAAATTGAGCCTTTTTGGTGCCTGGGGAAGAAAACGCTTGACTCAATGGTCAGGAAAATGCTGCCCAGGAACCAAAATGTTTTTTGAACAACTTTTTTTTTTGAAACCAAATACAAAAATGGACACAAGGATGAGTTTCAGGATTAAATTCCATGTCTAAAAATGGTGTTGCTTCCACTTTTTAAAAATCAAGCCTTTTTGGTGCCTGAGGAAGAAAACGCCTGACTCCGCAGTGAGGAAAAATGCTGCCCAGGAACGAAAATGTTTTTTGAAGCCAAATTTTTTTTTTGAAACCAAATGCAAAAACGGAGACCAGGATGAGTTTGGGGATGGAATTCCATGTCTAAAAATGGTGTTGCTTCCACTTTTTAAAAATCGAGCCTTTTTTCCCTGGGAAGAAAACGCCTGACTCCGCGGTCAGGAAAAATGCTGCCCAGGAACCAAAAGGTTTTTGGAAGCCAAAAATTTTTTTTTGGAAACCAAATGTAAAAACGGAGACTGGGATGAGTTTGGGGATGAAATTCCATGTCTAAAAATGGTGTTGCTTCCACTTTTTAAAAATCGAGCCTTTTTTGCCTGGGGAAGGAAATGCCTGTCTCCGCGGTCAGGAAAAATGCTGCCCGGGAACCAAAATGTTTTTTGAACAACTTTTTTTTTTGAAACCAAATACAAAAATGGACACAAGGATGAATTTCAGGATTAAATTCCATGTCTAAAAATGGTGTTGCGTCCACTTTTTAAAAATCGAGCCTTTTTGGTGCCTGGGGAAGAAAACGCCTGACTCCGCTGTCAGGAAAAATGCTGTCCAGGAACCAAAATGTTTTTTGAAGCCAAATTTTTTTTTTGAAACCAAATGTAAAAACGGAGACCAGGATGACTTTCGGGATAAAATTCCATGTCTAAAAATGGTGTTGCTTCCACTTTTTAAAAATCGAGCCTTTTTTGCCTGTGGAAGGAAATGCCTGACTCCGCGGTCAGGAAAAATGCTGCCCAGGAACCAAAATGTTTTTGGAAGCCAAATTTTTTTTTTGAAACCAAATGCAAAAACGGAGAACAGGATGACTTTCGGGATGAAATTCCATGTCTAAAAATGGTGTTGCTTTCACTTTTTAAAAATCGAGCCTTTTTTGCCTGGGGAAGGAAACGCCTGACTCCGCGGTCAGGAAAAATGCTGCCCAGCAACGAAAATGTTTTTGAATGCCAAAATTTTTTTTTGAAACAAAATGCAAAAACGGAGACCAGGATGAGTTTCGGGATGAAATTCCATGTCTAAAAATGGTGTTGCTTCCACTTTTTAAAAATCAAGCCTTTTTTGCCTCGGGAGGGAAACTGATCACTCCGTAGTCAGGAAAAATGCTGCCCAGGAACCAAAATGTTTTTTGAAGAACTTTTTTTTTTGAAACCAAATACAAAAATGGACACAAGGATGAGTTTCAGGATTAAATTCCATGTCTAAAAATGGTGTTGCTTCGACTTTTTAAAAATTGAGCGTTTTTGGTGCCTGGGGAAGAAAACGCCTGACTCCGTGGTCAGGAAAAATGCTGCCCAGGAATGAAAACGTTTTTGGAAGCCAAATTTTTGTTTGAAACCAAATGCAAAAACGGAGACCAGGATGAGTTTGGGGATGAAATTCGATGTCTAAAAATGGTGTTGCTTCCACTTTTTAAAAATCAAGCCTTTTTGGTGCCTGGGGAAGAAAACGCCTGACTCCGTGGTCAGGAAAAATGCTGCCCAGGGACCAAAATATTTTGGAAAGCCAATTTTTTTTTTTTTGAAACCAAATGCAAAAATGGAGACTGGGATGAGTTTCAGGATTAAATTCCATGTCTAAAAATGGTGTTGCTTCCACTTTTTAAAAATTGAGCCTTTTTTGCCTGGGGAAGGAGACGCCTGACTCCGCGGTCAGGAAAAATGCTGTCCAGGAACCAAAAATGTTTTTTGAAGGAATTTTTTTTTTTTTTGAAACCAAATGCAAAAACAGACACAAGGATGAGTTTCGGGATTAAATTCCATGTCTAAAAATGGTGTTGCTTCCACTTTTTAAAAATCAAGCCTTTTTTCCCTGGGGAAGGAAACGCCTGACTCCGCGGTCAGGAAAAATGCTGCCCAGGAACCAAAATGTTTTTGGATGCCAAATTTTTTTTTGAAACCAAATGCAAAAACGGAGACCAGGATGAGTTTGGGGATGAAATTCCATGTCTAAAAATGGTTTTGCTTCCACTTTTTAAAAATTGAGCCTTTTTGGTGCCTGGGGAAGAATACGCCTGACTCCGTGGTCAGGAAAAATGCTGCCCAGGAACGAAAATGTTTTTGGATGCCAAATTTTTTTTTGAAACCAAATGCAAAAACGGAGACCAGGATGAGTTTGGAGATGAAATTCCATGTCTAAAAATGGTGTTGCTTCCACTTTTTAAAAATTGAGCCTTTTTGGTGCCTGGGGAAGAAAACGCTTGACTCAATGGTCAGGAAAATGCTGCCCAGGAACCAAAATGTTTTTTGAACAACTTTTTTTTTTGAAACCAAATACAAAAATGGACACAAGGATGAGTTTCAGGATTAAATTCCATGTCTAAAAATGGTGTTGCTTCCACTTTTTAAAAATCAAGCCTTTTTGGTGCCTGAGGAAGAAAACGCCTGACTCCGCAGTGAGGAAAAATGCTGCCCAGGAACGAAAATGTTTTTTGAAGCCAAATTTTTTTTTTGAAACCAAATGCAAAAACGGAGACCAGGATGAGTTTGGGGATGGAATTCCATGTCTAAAAATGGTGTTGCTTCCACTTTTTAAAAATCGAGCCTTTTTTCCCTGGGAAGAAAACGCCTGACTCCGCGGTCAGGAAAAATGCTGCCCAGGAACCAAAAGGTTTTTGGAAGCCAAAAATTTTTTTTTGGAAACCAAATGTAAAAACGGAGACTGGGATGAGTTTGGGGATGAAATTCCATGTCTAAAAATGGTGTTGCTTCCACTTTTTAAAAATCGAGCCTTTTTTGCCTGGGGAAGGAAATGCCTGTCTCCGCGGTCAGGAAAAATGCTGCCCAGGAACCAAAATGTTTTTTGAACAACTTTTTTTTTTGAAACCAAATACAAAAATGGACACAAGGATGAATTTCAGGATTAAATTCCATGTCTAAAAATGGTGTTGCGTCCACTTTTTAAAAATCGAGCCTTTTTGGTGCCTGGGGAAGAAAACGCCTGACTCCGCTGTCAGGAAAAATGCTGTCCAGGAACCAAAATGTTTTTTGAAGCCAAATTTTTTTTTTGAAACCAAATGTAAAAACGGAGACCAGGATGACTTTCGGGATAAAATTCCATGTCTAAAAATGGTGTTGCTTCCACTTTTTAAAAATCGAGCCTTTTTTGCCTGTGGAAGGAAATGCCTGACTCCGCGGTCAGGAAAAATGCTGCCCAGGAACCAAAATGTTTTTGGAAGCCAAATTTTTTTTTTGAAACCAAATGCAAAAACGGAGAACAGGATGACTTTCGGGATGAAATTCCATGTCTAAAAATGGTGTTGCTTTCACTTTTTAAAAATCGAGCCTTTTTTGCCTGGGGAAGGAAACGCCTGACTCCGCGGTCAGGAAAAATGCTGCCCAGCAACGAAAATGTTTTTGAATGCCAAAATTTTTTTTTGAAACAAAATGCAAAAACGGAGACCAGGATGAGTTTCGGGATGAAATTCCATGTCTAAAAATGGTGTTGCTTCCACTTTTTAAAAATCAAGCCTTTTTTGCCTCGGGAGGGAAACTGATCACTCCGTAGTCAGGAAAAATGCTGCCCAGGAACCAAAATGTTTTTTGAAGAACTTTTTTTTTTGAAACCAAATACAAAAATGGACACAAGGATGAGTTTCAGGATTAAATTCCATGTCTAAAAATGGTGTTGCTTCGACTTTTTAAAAATTGAGCGTTTTTGGTGCCTGGGGAAGAAAACGCCTGACTCCGTGGTCAGGAAAAATGCTGCCCAGGAATGAAAACGTTTTTGGAAGCCAAATTTTTGTTTGAAACCAAATGCAAAAACGGAGACCAGGATGAGTTTGGGGATGAAATTCGATGTCTAAAAATGGTGTTGCTTCCACTTTTTAAAAATCAAGCCTTTTTGGTGCCTGGGGAAGAAAACGCCTGACTCCGTGGTCAGGAAAAATGCTGCCCAGGGACCAAAATATTTTGGAAAGCCAATTTTTTTTTTTTTGAAACCAAATGCAAAAATGGAGACTGGGATGAGTTTCAGGATTAAATTCCATGTCTAAAAATGGTGTTGCTTCCACTTTTTAAAAATTGAGCCTTTTTTGCCTGGGGAAGGAGACGCCTGACTCCGCGGTCAGGAAAAATGCTGTCCAGGAACCAAAAATGTTTTTTGAAGGAATTTTTTTTTTTTTGAAACCAAATGCAAAAACAGACACAAGGATGAGTTTCGGGATTAAATTCCATGTCTAAAAATGGTGTTGCTTCCACTTTTTAAAAATCAAGCCTTTTTTCCCTGGGGAAGGAAACGCCTGACTCCGCGGTCAGGAAAAATGCTGCCCAGGAACCAAAATGTTTTTTGAAGCCAAAAATTTTTTTTGAAACCAAGTGCAAAAACGGAGACCAGGATGAGTTTGGGGATGAAATTCCATGTCTTAAAATGGTGTTGCTTCCACTTTTTAAAAATCAAGCCTTTTTGGTGCCTGGGGAAGAAAACGCCTGACTCCGTGGTCAGGAAAAATGCTGCCCAGGAACCAAAATGTTTTTGGAAGCCAAAAATTTTTTTTTTGAAACCAAATGTAAAAACAGAGACAGGGATGAGTTTGGGGATGAAATTCCATGTCTAAAAATGGTGTTGCTTCCACTTTTTAAAAATCGAGCCTATTTTGCCTGGGGAAGGAAATGCCTGTCTCCGCGGTCAGGAAAAATGCTGCCCAGGAACCAAAATGTTTTTTGAAAAACTTTTTTTTTTGAAACCAAATGCAAAAACGGAGACCAGGATGAGTTTCAGGATTAAATTCCATGTCTAAAAATGGTGTTGCTTCCACTTTTTAAAAATCGAGCCTTTTCGGTGTCTGGGGAAGAAAACGCTTGACTCCATGGTCAGGAAAAATGCTGCTCAGGAACCAAAATGTTTTTTGAAGCCAAAAATTTTTTTTGAAACCAAGTGCAAAAACGGAGACCAGGATGAGTTTGGGGATGAAATTCCATGTCTTAAAATGGTGTTGCTTCCACTTTTTAAAAATCAAGCCTTTTTGGTGCCTGGGGAAGAAAACGCCTGACTCCGTGGTCAGGAAAAATGCTGCCCAGGAACTAAAACGTTTTTGGAAGCCAAATTTTTTTTTGAAACCAAATGCAAAAATGGAGACCAGGATGAGTTTGGGGATGAAATTCCATGTCTAAAAATGGTGTTGCTTCCACTTTTTAAAAATCAAGCCTTTTTTGCCTGGGGAAGGAAATGCCTGTCTCCGCGGTCAGGAAAAATGCTGCCCAGGAACCAAAATGTTTTTTGAACAACTTTTTTTTTTGAAACCAAATACAAAAATGGACACAAGGATGAGTTTCGGGATTAAATTCCATGTCTAAAAATGGTGTTGCTTCCACTTTTTAAAAATCAAGCCTTTTTTCCCTGGGGAAGGAGACGCCTGACTCCGCGGTCAGGAAAAATGCTGTCCAGGAACCAAAAATGTTTTTTGAAGGAATTTTTTTTTTTTTGAAACCAAATGCAAAAACAGACACAAGGATGAGTTTCGGGATTAAATTCCATGTCTAAAAATGGTGTTGCTTCCACTTTTTAAAAATCAAGCCTTTTTTCCCTGGGGAAGGAAACGCCTGACTCCGCGGTCAGGAAAAATGCTGCCCAGGAACCAAAATGTTTTTTGAAGCCAAAAATTTTTTTTGAAACCAAGTGCAAAAACGGAGACCAGGATGAGTTTGGGGATGAAATTCCATGTCTTAAAATGGTGTTGCTTCCACTTTTTAAAAATCAAGCCTTTTTGGTGCCTGGGGAAGAAAACGCCTGACTCCGTGGTCAGGAAAAATGCTGCCCAGGAACCAAAATGTTTTTGGAAGCCAAAAATTTTTTTTTTGAAACCAAATGTAAAAACAGAGACAGGGATGAGTTTGGGGATGAAATTCCATGTCTAAAAATGGTGTT
Source organism: Pantherophis vulpinus (assembly GCA_037215915.1). Taxonomy (NCBI): domain Eukaryota; kingdom Metazoa; phylum Chordata; class Lepidosauria; order Squamata; family Colubridae; genus Pantherophis; species Pantherophis vulpinus. Next base: position 1,536,102 of record JAXLNS010000018.1, on the reverse strand, counting down.
GCTTCCACTTTTTAAAAATCGAGCCTATTTTGCCTGGGGAAGGAAATGCCTGTCTCCGCGGTCAGGAAAAATGCTGCCCAGGAACCAAAATGTTTTTTGAAAAACTTTTTTTTTTGAAACCAAATGCAAAAACGGAGACCAGGATGAGTTTCAGGATTAAATTCCATGTCTAAAAATGGTGTTGCTTCCACTTTTTAAAAATCGAGCCTTTTCGGTGTCTGGGGAAGAAAACGCTTGACTCCATGGTCAGGAAAAATGCTGCTCAGGAACCAAAATGTTTTTTGAAGCCAAAAATTTTTTTTGAAACCAAGTGCAAAAACGGAGACCAGGATGAGTTTGGGGATGAAATTCCATGTCTTAAAATGGTGTTGCTTCCACTTTTTAAAAATCAAGCCTTTTTGGTGCCTGGGGAAGAAAACGCCTGACTCCGTGGTCAGGAAAAATGCTGCCCAGGAACTAAAACGTTTTTGGAAGCCAAATTTTTTTTTGAAACCAAATGCAAAAATGGAGACCAGGATGAGTTTGGGGATGAAATTCCATGTCTAAAAATGGTGTTGCTTCCACTTTTTAAAAATCAAGCCTTTTTTGCCTGGGGAAGGAAATGCCTGTCTCCGCGGTCAGGAAAAATGCTGCCCAGGAACCAAAATGTTTTTTGAACAACTTTTTTTTTTGAAACCAAATACAAAAATGGACACAAGGATGAGTTTCGGGATTAAATTCCATGTCTAAAAATGGTGTTGCTTCCACTTTTTAAAAATCAAGCCTTTTTTCCCTGGGGAAGGAGACGCCTGACTCCGCGGTCAGGAAAAATGCTGTCCAGGAACCAAAAATGTTTTTTGAAGGAATTTTTTTTTTTTTGAAACCAAATGCAAAAACAGACACAAGGATGAGTTTCGGGATTAAATTCCATGTCTAAAAATGGTGTTGCTTCCACTTTTTAAAAATCAAGCCTTTTTTCCCTGGGGAAGGAAACGCCTGACTCCGCGGTCAGGAAAAATGCTGCCCAGGAACCAAAATGTTTTTTGAAGCCAAAAATTTTTTTTGAAACCAAGTGCAAAAACGGAGACCAGGATGAGTTTGGGGATGAAATTCCATGTCTAAAAATGGTGTTGCTTCCACTTTTTAAAAATCAAGCCTTTTCGGTGCCTGGGGAAGAAAATGCTTGACTCCATGGTCAGGAAAAATGCTGCCCAGGAACCAAAATGTTTTTTGAAGCCAAATTTTTTTTTTGAAACCAAATGCAAAAACGGAGACTGGGATGAGTTTCGGGATGAAATTCCATGTCTAAAAATGGTGTTGCTTCCACTTTTTAAAAATCAAGCCTTTTTGGTGCCTGAGGAAGAAAACGCCTGACTCTGCGGTCAGGAAAAATGCTGTCCAGGAACCAAAATGTTTTTTGAAGGATTTTTTTTTTATGAAACCAAATGCTAAAACGGACACAAGGATGAGTTTCGGGATGAAATTCCATGTCTAAAAATAGTGTTGCTTCCACTTTTTAAAAATTAAGCCTTTTTTGCCTGGGGAAGAAAACACATCACTCCGTAGTCAGGAAAAATGCTGCCCAGGAACCAAAATGTTTTTTTAAGAACTTTTTTTTTTGAAACCAAATGCAAAAATGGAGACCAGGATGAGTTTCGGGATGAAATTCCATGTCTAAAAATGGTGTTGCTTCCACTTTTTAAAAATTAAGCCTTTTTTGTCTGGGGAAGAAAACGCATCACTCCGTAGTCAGGAAAAATGCTGCCCAGGAACCAAAATGTTTTTTTAAGAACTTTTTTTTTTGAAACCAAATGCAAAAATGGAGACCAGGATGAGTTTCGAAATGAAATTCCATGTCTAAAAATGGTGTTGCTTCCACTTTTTAAAAATTAAGCCTTTTTGGTGCCTGGGGAAGAAAACGCATCACTCCGTAGTCAGGAAAAATGCTGCCCAGAAATCAAAATGTTTTTTGAAGCCAAATTTTTTTTTTTTGGAAACCAAATGCAAAAACGGAGACCAGGATGAATTTCGGGATGAAATTCCATGTCTAAAAATGGTGTTGCTTCCACTTTTTAAAAATCGAGCCTTTTTTCCCTGGGAAGAAAACGCCTGACTCCGCGGTCAGGAAAAATGCTGCCCAGGAACCAAAAGGTTTTTGGAAGCCAAAAATTTTTTTTGGGAAACCAAATGTAAAAACGGAGACTGGGATGAGTTTGGGGATGAAATTCCATGTCTAAAAATGGTGTTGCTTCCACTTTTTAAAAATCGAGCCTTTTTTGCCTGGGGAAGGAAATGCCTGACTCCGCGGTCAGGAAAAATGCTGCCCAGGAACCAAAATGTTTTTTGAACAACTTTTTTTTTTGAAACCAAATACAAAAATGGACACAAGGATGAATTTCAGGATTAAATTCCATGTCTAAAAATGGTGTTGCGTCCACTTTTTAAAAATCGAGCCTTTTTGGTGCCTGGGGAAGAAAACGCCTGACTCCGCTGTCAGGAAAAATGCTGTCCAGGAACCAAAATGTTTTTTGAAGCCAAATTTTTTTTTTGAAACCAAATGTAAAAACGGAGACCAGGATGACTTTCGGGATAAAATTCCATGTCTAAAAATGGTGTTGCTTCCACTTTTTAAAAATCGAGCCTTTTTTGCCTGTGGAAGGAAATGCCTGACTCCGCGGTCAGGAAAAATGCTGCCCAGGAACCAAAATGTTTTTGGAAGCCAAATTTTTTTTTTGAAACCAAATGCAAAAACGGAGAACAGGATGACTTTCGGGATGAAATTCCATGTCTAAAAATGGTGTTGCTTTCACTTTTTAAAAATCGAGCCTTTTTTGCCTGGGGAAGGAAACGCCTGACTCCGCGGTCAGGAAAAATGCTGCCCAGGAACGAAAATGTTTTTTGAAGCCAAATTTTTTTTTTGAAACCAAATGTAAAAACGGACACAAGGATGAGTTTCGGGATGAAATTCCATGTCTAAAAATGGTGTTGCTTCCACTTTTTAAAAATCAAGCCTTTTTGGTGCCTGGGGAAGAAAATGCCTGACTCCGCGGTCAGGAAAAATGCTCCCCAGGAAGCAAAAGGTTTTTGGAAGCCAAATTTTTTTTTTTTGAAAGCAAATGTAAAAACGGAGACTGGGATGAGTTTGGGGATGAAATTCCATGTCTAAAAATGGTGTTGCTTCCACTTTTTCAAAATCGAGCCTATTTTGCCTGGGGAAGGAAACGCTTGACTCCATGGTCAAGAAAAATGCTGCCCAGGAACGAAAATGTTTTTGGAAGCCAAATTTTTTTTTGAATCCAAATGCAAAAACGGAGACCAGGATGAGTTTGGGGATGAAATTCCATGTCTAAAAATGGTGTTGCTTCCACTTTTTAAAAATCGAGCCTTTTCGGTGCCTGGGGAAGAAAACGCTTGACTCCATGGTCAGGAAAAATGCTGCTCAGGAACCAAAATGTTTTTTGAAGCCAAAAATTTTTTTTGAAACCAAGTGCAAAAACGGAGACCAGGATGAGTTTGGGGATGAAATTCCATGTCTTAAAATGGTGTTGCTTCCACTTTTTAAAAATCAAGCCTTTTTGGTGCCTGGGGAAGAAAACGCCTGACTCCGTGGTCAGGAAAAATGCTGCCCGGGAACTAAAACGTTTTTGGAAGCCAAATTTTTTTTTGAAACCAAATGCAAAAATGGAGACCAGGATGAGTTTGGGGATGAAATTCCATGTCTAAAAATGGTGTTGCTTCCACTTTTTAAAAATCAAGCCTTTTTTGCCTGGGGAAGGAAATGCCTGTCTCCGCGGTCAGGAAAAATGCTGCCCAGGAACCAAAATGTTTTTTGAACAACTTTTTTTTTTGAAACCAAATACAAAAATGGACACAAGGATGAGTTTCAGGATTAAATTCCATGTCTAAAAATGGTGTTGCGTCCACTTTTTAAAAATCGAGCCTTTTTGGTGCCTGGGGAAGAAAACGCCTGACTCCGTGGTCAGGAAAAATGCTGCCCAGGAACGAAAATCTTTTTGGAAGCCAAATTTTTTTTTGAAACCAAATGCAAAAACGGAGACCAGGATGAGTTTGGGGATGAAATTCCATGTCTAAAAATGGTGTTGCTTCCACTTTTTAAAAATCAAGCCTTTTCGGTGCCTGGGGAAGAAAATGCTTGACTCCATGGTCAGGAAAAATGCTGCCCAGGAACCAAAATATTTTTTGAAGCCAAATTTTTTTTTTGAAACCAAATGCAAAAACGGAGACTGGGATGAGTTTCGGGATGAAATTCCATGTCTAAAAATGGTGTTGCTTCCACTTTTTAAAAATCAAGCCTTTTTGGTGCCTGAGGAAGAAAACGCCTGACTCCGCAGTGAGGAAAAATGCTGCCCAGGAACGAAAATGTTTTTTGAAGCCAAATTTTTTTTTTGAAACCAAATGCAAAAACGGAGACCAGGATGAGTTTGGGGATGAAATTCCATGTCTAAAAATGGTGTTGCTTCCACTTTTTAAAAATCGAGCCTTTTTTGCCTGGGGAAGGAAACGCCTGACTCTGCGGTCAGGAAAAATGCTGTCCAGGAACCAAAATGTTTTTTGAAGGATTTTTTTTTTATGAAACCAAATGCAAAAACGGACACAAGGATGAGTTTCGGGATGAAATTCCATGTCTAAAAATAGTGTTGCTTCCACTTTTTAAAAATTAAGCCTTTTTTGCCTGGGGAAGAAAACACATCACTCCGTAGTCAGGAAAAATGCTGCCCAGGAACCAAAATGTTTTTTTAAGAACTTTTTTTTTTGAAACCAAATGCAAAAATGGAGACCAGGATGAGTTTCGGGATGAAATTCCATGTCTAAAAATGGTGTTGCTTCCACTTTTTAAAAATTAAGCCTTTTTTGTCTGGGGATGAAAACGCATCACTCCGTAGTCAGGAAAAATGCTGCCCAGGAACCAAAATGTTTTTTTAAGAACTTTTTTTTTTTGAAACCAAATGCAAAAATGGAGACCAGGATGAGTTTCGGGATGAAATTCCATGTCTAAAAATGGTGTTGCTTCCACTTTTTAAAAATCAAGCCTTTTTGGTGCCTGGGGAAGAAAACGCATCACTCCGTAGTCAGGAAAAATGCTGCCCAGGAACCAAAATGTTTTTTGAAGGAATTTTTTTTTTTGAAACCAAATACAAAAACAGAGACCAGTATGAGTTTCGGGATGAAATTCCATGTCTAAAAATGGTGTTGCTTCCACTTTTTAAAAATTAAGCCTTTTTTGTCTGGGGAAGAAAACGCATCACTCCGTAGTCAGGAAAAATATTGCCCAGGAACCAAAATGTTTTTTTAAGAACTTTTTTTTTTGAAACCAAATGCAAAAATGGAGACCAGTATGAGTTTCGAAATGAAATTCCATGTCTAAAAATGGTGTTGCTTCCACTTTTTAAAAATTAAGCCTTTTTGGTGCCTGGGGAAGAAAACGCATCACTCCGTAGTCAGGAAAAATGCTGCCCGGAAATCAAAATGTTTTTTGAAGCCAAATTTTTTTTTTTTTTGAAACCAAATGCAAAAACGGAGACCAGGATGAATTTCGGGATGAAATTCCATGTCTAAAAATGGTGTTGCTTCCACTTTTTAAAAATCGAGCCTTTTTTCCCTGGGAAGAAAACGCCTGACTCCGCGGTCAGGAAAAATGCTGCCCAGGAACCAAAAGGTTTTTGGAAGCCAAAAATTTTTTTTTGGAAACCAAATGTAAAAACGGAGACTGGGATGAGTTTGGGGATGAAATTCCATGTCTAAAAATGGTGTTGCTTCCACTTTTTAAAAATCGAGCCTTTTTTGCCTGGGGAAGGAAATGCCTGTCTCCGCGGTCAGGAAAAATGCTGCCCAGGAACCAAAATGTTTTTTGAACAACTTTTTTTTTTGAAACCAAATACAAAAATGGACACAAGGATGAATTTCAGGATTAAATTCCATGTCTAAAAATGGTGTTGCTTCCACTTTTTAAAAATCGAGCCTTTTTTGCCTGTGGAAGGAAATGCCTGACTCCGCGGTCAGGAAAAATGCTGCCCAGGAACCAAAATGTTTTTGGAAGCCAAATTTTTTTTTTGAAACCAAATGCAAAAACGGAGAACAGGATGACTTTCGGGATGAAATTCCATGTCTAAAAATGGTATTGCTTTCACTTTTTAAAAATCGAGCCTTTTTTGCCTGGGGAAGGAAACGCCTGACTCCGCGGTCAGGAAAAATGCTGCCCAGGAACGAAAATGTTTTTTGAAGCCAAATTTTTTTTTTGAAACCAAATGTAAAAAGGGACACAAGGATGAGTTTCGGGATGAAATTCCATGTCTAAAAATGGTGTTGCTTCCACTTTTTAAAAATCAAGCCTTTTTGGTGCCTGGGGAAGAAAACGCCTGACTCCGCACTCAGGAAAAATGCTGCCCAGCAACGAAAATGTTTTTGAATGCCAAAATTTTTTTTTGAAACAAAATGCAAAAACGGAGACGAGGATGAGTTTCGGGATGAAATTCCATGTCTAAAAATGGTGTTGCTTCCACTTTTTAAAAATCAAGCCTTTTTTGCCTCGGGAGGGAAACTGATCACTCCGTAGTCAGGAAAAATGCTGCCCAGGAACCAAAATGTTTTTTGAAGAACTTTTTTTTTTGAAACCAAATACAAAAATGGACACAAGGATGAGTTTCAGGATTAAATTCCATGTCTAAAAATGGTGTTGCTTCGACTTTTTAAAAATTGAGCCTTTTTGGTGCCTGGGGAAGAAAACGCCTGACTCCGTGGTCAGGAAAAATGCTGCCCAGGAATGAAAACGTTTTTGGAAGCCAAATTTTTGTTTGAAACCAAATGCAAAAAGGGAGACCAGGATGAGTTTCGGGATTAAATTCCATGTCTAAAAATGGTGTTGCTTCCACTTTTTAAAAATCAAGCCTTTTTGGTGCCTGGGGAAGAAAACGCATCACTCCGTAGTCAGGAAAAATGCTGCCCAGAAATCAAAATGTTTTTTGAAGCCAAATTTTTTTTTTTTTTTTAAACCAAATGCAAAAACGGAGACCAGGATGAATTTCGGGATGAAATTCCATGTCTAAAAATGGTGTTGCTTCCACTTTTTAAAAATCGAGCCTTTTTTCCCTGGGAAGAAAACGCCTGACTCCGCGGTCAGGAAAAATGCTGCCCAGGAACCAAAAGGTTTTTGGAAGCCAAAAATTTTTTTTTTGAAACCAAATGTAAAAACGGAGACTGGGATGAGTTTGGGGATGAAATTCCATGTCTAAAAATTGTGTTGCTTCCACTTTTTAAAAATCGAGCCTTTTTTGCCTGGGAAAGGAAATGCCTGTCTCCGCGGTCAGGAAAAACGCTGCCCAGGAACCAAAATGTTTTTTGAACAACTTTTTTTTTTTGAAACCAAATACAAAAATGGACACAAGGATGAATTTCAGGATTAAATTCCATGTCTAAAAATGTTGTTGCGTCCACTTTTTAAAAATCGAGCCTTTTTGGTGCCTGGGGAAGAAAACGCCTGACTCCGCTGTCAGGAAAAATGCTGTCCAGGAACCAAAATGTTTTTGGAAGCCAAATTTTTTTTTTGAAACCAAATGTAAAAACGGAGACCAGGATGACTTTCGGGATAAAATTCCATGTCTAAAAATGGTGTTGCTTCCACTTTTTAAAAATCGAGCCTTTTTTGCCTGTGGAAGGAAATGCCTGACTCCGCGGTCAGGAAAAATGCTGCCCAGGAACCAAAATGTTTTTGGAAGCCAAATTTTTTTTTTGAAACCAAATGCAAAAACGGAGAACAGGATGAGTTTCGGGATGAAATTCCATGTCTAAAAATGGTGTTGCTTCCACTTTTTAAAAATCAAGCCTTTTTGGTGCCTGGGGAAGAAAACGCCTGACTCCGCACTCAGGAAAAATGCTGCCCAGCAACGAAAATGTTTTTGGATGCCAAAATTTTTTTTTGAAACAAAATGCAAAAACGGAGACCAGGATGAGTTTCGGGATGAAATTCCATGTCTAAAAATGGTGTTGCTTCCACTTTTTAAAAATTAAGCCTTTTTTGTATGGGGAAGAAAACGCATCACTCCGTAGTCAGGAAAAATGCTGCCCAGGAACCAAAATGTTTTTTTAAAAACTTTTTTTTTTGAAACCAAATGCAAAAATGGAGACCAGGATGAGTTTCGGGATGAAATTCCATGTCTAAAAATGGTGTTGCTTCCACTTTTTAAAAATTAAGCCTTTTTGGTGCCTGGGGAAGAAAACGCATCACTCCGTAGTCAGGAAAAATGCTGCCCAGAAATCAAAATGTTTTTTGAAGGAATTTTTTTTTTTTGAAACCAAATACAAAAACAGAGACCAGTATGAGTTTCGGGATGAAATTCCATGTCTAAAAATGGTGTTGCTTCCACTTTTTAAAAATTAAGCCTTTTTTGTATGGGGAAGAAAACGCATCACTCCGTAGTCAGGAAAAATGCTGCCCAGGAACCAAAATGTTTTTTTAAAAACTTTTTTTTTTGAAACCAAATGCAAAAATGGACACCAGGATGAGTTTCGGGATGAAATTCCATGTCTAAAAATGGTGTTGCTTCCACTTTTTAAAAATTAAGCCTTTTTGGTGCCTGGGGAAGAAAACGCATCACTCCGTAGTCAGGAAAAATGCTGCCCAGAAATCAAAATGTTTTTTGAAGCCAAATTTTTTTTTTTTTGAAACCAAATACAAAAATGGACACAAGGATGAGTTTCAGGATTAAATTCCATGTCTAAAAATGGTGTTGCGTCCACTTTTTAAAAATCGAGCCTTTTTGGTGCCTGGGGAAGAAAACGCCTGACTCCGCTGTCAGGAAAAATGCTGTCCAGGAACCAAAATGTTTTTTGAAGCCAAATTTTTTTTTTGAAACCAAATGTAAAAATGGAGACCAGGATGACTTTCGGGATAAAATTCCATGTCTAAAAATGGTGTTGCTTCCACTTTTTAAAAATCGAGCCTTTTTTGCCTGTGGAAGGAAATGCCTGACTCCGCGGTCAGGAAAAATGCTGCCCAGGAACCAAAATGTTTTTGGAAGCCAAATTTTTTTTTTGAAACCAAATGCAAAAACGGAGAACAGGAAGACTTTCGGGATGAAATTCCATGTCTAAAAATGGTGTTGCTTTCACTTTTTAAAAATCGAGCCTTTTTTGCCTGGGGAAGGAAACGCCTGACTCCGCGGTCAGGAAAAATGCTGCCCAGGAACGAAAATGTTTTTTGAAGCCAAATTTTTTTTTTGAAACCAAATGTAAAAACGGACACAAGGATGAGTTTCGGGATGAAATTCCATGTCTAAAAATGGTGTTGCTTCCACTTTTTAAAAATCAAGCCTTTTTGGTGCCTGGGGAAGGAAACGCCTGACTCCGTGGTCAGGAAAAATGCTGCCCAGGGACCAAAATATTTTGGGAAGCCAATTTTTTTTTTTGAAACCAAATGCAAAAATGGAGACTGGGATGAGTTTCAGGATTAAATTCCATGTCTAAAAAGGGTGTTGCTTCCACTTTTTAAAAATTGAGCCTTTTTTGCCTGGGGAAGGAGACGCCTGACTCCGTGGTCAGGAAAAATGCTGCCCAGGAACCAAAAGGTTTTTGGAAGCCAAAAATTTTTTTTTGGAAACCAAATGTAAAAACGGAGACTGGGATGAGTTTGGGGATGAAATTCCATGTCTAAAAATGGTGTTGCTTCCACTTTTTAAAAATCGAGCCTTTTTTGCCTGGGGAAGGAAATGCCTGTCTCCGCGGTCAGGAAAAATGCTGCCCAGGAACCAAAATGTTTTTTGAACAACTTTTTTTTTTGAAACCAAATACAAAAATGGACACAAGGATGAATTTCAGGATTAAACTCCATGTCTAAAAATGGTGTTGCGTCCACTTTTTAAAAATCGAGCCTTTTTGGTGCCTGGGGAAGAAAACGCCTGACTCCGCTGTCAGGAAAAATGCTGTCCAGGAACCAAAATGTTTTTTGAAGCCAAATTTTTTTTTTGAAACCAAATGTAAAAACGGAGACCAGGATGACTTTCGGGATAAAATTCCATGTCTAAAAATGGTGTTGCTTCCACTTTTTAAAAATCGAGCCTTTTTTGCCTGTGGAAGGAAATGCCTGACTCCGCGGTCAGGAAAAATGCTGCCCAGGAACCAAAAAGTTTTTGGAAGCCAAATTTTTTTTTTGAAACCAAATGCAAAAACGGAGAACAGGATGACTTTCGGGATGAAATTCCATGTCTAAAAATGGTGTTGCTTTCACTTTTTAAAAATCGAGCCTTTTTTGCCTGGGGAAGGAAACGCCTGACTCCGCGGTCAGGAAAAATGCTGCCCAGGACCGAAAATGTTTTTTGAAGCCAAATTTTTTTTTTGAAACCAAATGTAAAAACGGACACAAGGATGAGTTTCGGGATGAAATTCCATGTCTAAAAATGGTGTTGCTTCCACTTTTTAAAAATCAAGCCTTTTTGGTGCCTGGGGAAGAAAACGCCTGACTCCGCACTCAGGAAAAATGCTGCCCAGCAACGAAAATGTTTTTGAATGCCAAAATTTTTTTTTGAAACAAAATGCAAAAACGGAGACCAGGATGAGTTTCGGGATGAAATTCCATGTCTAAAAATGGTGTTGCTTCCACTTTTTAAAAATCAAGCCTTTTTTGCCTCGGGAGGGAAACTGATCACTCCGTAGTCAGGAAAAATGCTGCCCAGGAACCAAAATGTTTTTTGAAGAACTTTTTTTTTTGAAACCAAATACAAAAATGGACACAAGGATGAGTTTCAGGATTAAATTCCATGTCTAAAAATGGTGTTGCTTCGACTTTTTAAAAATTGAGCCTTTTTGGTGCCTGGGGAAGAAAACGCCTGACTCCGTGGTCAGGAAAAATGCTGCCCAGGAATGAAAACGTTTTTGGAAGCCAAATTTTTGTTTGAAACCAAATGCAAAAACGGAGACCAGGATGAGTTTGGGGATGAAATTCGATGTCTAAAAATGGTGTTGCTTCCACTTTTTAAAAATCAAGCCTTTTTGGTGCCTGGGGAAGAAAACGCCTGACTCCGTGGTCAGGAAAAATGCTGCCCAGGGACCAAAATATTTTGGAAAGCCAATTTTTTTTTTTTGAAACCAAATGCAAAAATGGAGACTGGGATGAGTTTCAGGATTAAATTCCATGTCTAAAAATGGTGTTGCTTCCACTTTTTAAAAATTGAGCCTTTTTTGCCTGGGGAAGGAGACGCCTGACTCCGCGGTCAGGAAAAATGCTGTCCAGGAACCAAAAATGTTTTTTGAAGGAATTTTTTTTTTTTTGAAACCAAATGCAAAAACAGACACAAGGATGAGTTTCGGGATTAAATTCCATGTCTAAAAATGGTGTTGCTTCCACTTTTTAAAAATCAAGCCTTTTTGGTGCCTGGGGAAGAAAACGCATCACTCCGTAGTCAGGAAAAATGCTGCCCAGAAATCAAAATGTTTTTTGAAGCCAAATTTTTTTTTTTTTTGAAACCAAATGCAAAAACGGAGACCAGGATGAGTTTCGGGATGAAATTCCATGTCTAAAAATGGTGTTGCTTCCACTTTTTAAAAATCGAGCCTTTTTGGTGCCTGGGGAAGAAAACGCCTGTCAGGAAAAATGCTGTCCAGGAACCAAAATGTTTTTTGAAGCCAAATTTTTTTTTTGAAACCAAATGTAAAAACGGAGACCAGGATGACTTTCGGGATAAAATTCCATGTCTAAAAATGGTGTTGCTTCCACTTTTTAAAAATCGAGCCTTTTTTGCCTGTGGAAGGAAATGCCTGACTCCGCGGTCAGGAAAAATGCTGCCCAGGAACCAAAATGTTTTTTGAAGGAATTTTTTTTTTTTGAAACCAAATACAAAAACAGAGACCAGTATGAGTTTCGGGATGAAATTCCATGTCTAAAAATGGTGTTGCTTCCACTTTTTAAAAATTAAGCCTTTTTTGTATGGGGAAGAAAACGCATCACTCCGTAGTCAGGAAAAATGCTGCCCAGGAACCAAAATGTTTTTTTAAAAACTTTTTTTTTTGAAACCAAATGCAAAAATGGAGACCAGGATGAGTTTCGGGATGAAATTCCATGTCTAAAAATGGTGTTGCTTCCACTTTTTAAAAATCGAGCCTTTTTTGCCTGTGGAAGGAAATGCCTGACTCCGCGGTCAGGAAAAATGCTGCCCAGGAACCAAAATGTTTTTGGAAGCCAAATTTTTTTTTTGAAACCAAATGCAAAAACGGAGAACAGGAAGACTTTCGGGATGAAATTCCATGTCTAAAAATGGTGTTGCTTTCACTTTTTAAAAATCGAGCCTTTTTTGCCTGGGGAAGGAAACGCCTGACTCCGCGGTCAGGAAAAATGCTGCCCAGGAACGAAAATGTTTTTTGAACCCAAATTTTTTTTTTGAAACCAAATGTAAAAACGGACACAAGGATGAGTTTCGGGATGAAATTCCATGTCTAAAAATGGTGTTGCTTCCACTTTTTAAAAATCAAGCCTTTTTGGTGCCTGGGGAAGGAAACGCCTGACTCCGTGGTCAGGAAAAATGCTGCCCAGGGACCAAAATATTTTGGGAAGCCAATTTTTTTTTTTGAAACCAAATGCAAAAATGGAGACTGGGATGAGTTTCAGGATTAAATTCCATGTCTAAAAAGGGTGTTGCTTCCACTTTTTAAAAATTGAGCCTTTTTTGCCTGGGGAAGGAGACGCCTGACTCCGCGGTCAGGAAAAATGCTGTCCAGGAACCAAAATGTTTTTTTAAAAACTTTTTTTTTTGAAACCAAATGTAAAAACGGACACAAGGATGAGTTTCGGGATGAAATTCCATGTCTAAAAATGGTGTTGCTTCCACTTTTTAAAAATCAAGCCTTTTTGGTGCCTGGGGAAGAAAACGCCTGACTCCGCACTCAGGAAAAATGCTGCCCAGCAACGAAAATGTTTTTGGATGCCAAAATTTTTTTTTGAAACAAAATGCAAAAACGGAGACCAGGATGAGTTTCGGGATGAAATTCCATGTCTAAAAATGGTGTTGCTTCCACTTTCTAAAAATCGAGCCTTTTTTGCCTGTGGAAGGAAATGCCTGACTCCGCGGTCAGGAAAAATGCTGCCCAGGAACCAAAATGTTTTTTGAAGGAATTTTTTTTTTTTGAAACCAAATACAAAAACAGAGACCAGTATGAGTTTCGGGATGAAATTCCATGTCTAAAAATGGTGTTGCTTCCACTTTTTAAAAATTAAGCCTTTTTTGTATGGGGAAGAAAACGCATCACTCCGTAGTCAGGAAAAATGCTGCCCAGGAACCAAAATGTTTTTTTAAAAACTTTTTTTTTTGAAACCAAATGCAAAAATGGAGACCAGGATGAGTTTCGGGATGAAATTCCATGTCTAAAAATGGTGTTGCTTCCACTTTTTAAAAATCGAGCATTTTTTGCCTGTGGAAGGAAATGCCTGACTCCGCGGTCAGGAAAAATGCTGCCCAGGAACCAAAATGTTTTTGGAAGCCAAATTTTTTTTTTGAAACCAAATGCAAAAACGGAGAACAGGAAGACTTTCGGGATGAAATTCCATGTCTAAAAATGGTGTTGCTTTCACTTTTTAAAAATCGAGCCTTTTTTGCCTGGGGAAGGAAACGCCTGACTCCGCGGTCAGGAAAAATGCTGCCCAGGAACGAAAATGTTTTTCGAACCCAAATTTTTTTTTTGAAACCAAATGTAAAAACGGACACAAGGATGAGTTTCGGGATGAAATTCCATGTCTAAAAATGGTGTTGCTTCCACTTTTTAAAAATCAAGCCTTTTTGGTGCCTGGGGAAGGAAACGCCTGACTCCGTGGTCAGGAAAAATGCTGCCCAGGGACCAAAATATTTTGGGAAGCCAATTTTTTTTTTTGAAACCAAATGCAAAAATGGAGACTGGGATGAGTTTCAGGATTAAATTCCATGTCTAAAAAGGGTGTTGCTTCCACTTTTTAAAAATTGAGCCTTTTTTGCCTGGGGAAGGAGACGCCTGACTCCGCGGTCAGGAAAAATGCTGTCCAGGAACCAAAATGTTTTTTTAAAAACTTTTTTTTTTGAAACCAAATGTAAAAACGGACACAAGGATGAGTTTCGGGATGAAATTCCATGTCTAAAAATGGTGTTGCTTCCACTTTTTAAAAATCAAGCCTTTTTGGTGCCTGGGGAAGAAAACGCCTGACTCCGCACTCAGGAAAAATGCTGCCCAGCAACGAAAATGTTTTTGGATGCCAAAATTTTTTTTTGAAACAAAATGCAAAAACGGAGACCAGGATGAGTTTCGGGATGAAATTCCATGTCTAAAAATGGTGTTGCTTCCACTTTCTAAAAATCGAGCCTTTTTTGCCTGTGGAAGGAAATGCCTGACTCCGCGGTCAGGAAAAATGCTGCCCAGGAACCAAAATGTTTTTTGAAGGAATTTTTTTTTTTTGAAACCAAATACAAAAACAGAGACCAGTATGAGTTTCGGGATGAAATTCCATGTCTAAAAATGGTGTTGCTTCCACTTTTTAAAAATTAAGCCTTTTTTGTATGGGGAAGAAAACGCATCACTCCGTAGTCAGGAAAAATGCTGCCCAGGAACCAAAATGTTTTTTTAAAAACTTTTTTTTTTGAAACCAAATGCAAAAATGGAGACCAGGATGAGTTTCGGGATGAAATTCCATGTCTAAAAATGGTGTTGCTTCCACTTTTTAAAAATCGAGCATTTTTTGCCTGTGGAAGGAAATGCCTGACTCCGCGGTCAGGAAAAATGCTGCCCAGGAACCAAAATGTTTTTGGAAGCCAAATTTTTTTTTTGAAACCAAATGCAAAAACGGAGAACAGGAAGACTTTCGGGATGAAATTCCATGTCTAAAAATGGTGTTGCTTTCACTTTTTAAAAATCGAGCCTTTTTTGCCTGGGGAAGGAAACGCCTGACTCCGCGGTCAGGAAAAATGCTGCCCAGGAACGAAAATGTTTTTCGAACCCAAATTTTTTTTTTGAAACCAAATGTAAAAACGGACACAAGGATGAGTTTCGGGATGAAATTCCATGTCTAAAAATGGTGTTGCTTCCACTTTTTAAAAATCAAGCCTTTTTGGTGCCTGGGGAAGGAAACGCCTGACTCCGTGGTCAGGAAAAATGCTGCCCAGGGACCAAAATATTTTGGGAAGCCAATTTTTTTTTTTGAAACCAAATGCAAAAATGGAGACTGGGATGAGTTTCAGGATTAAATTCCATGTCTAAAAAGGGTGTTGCTTCCACTTTTTAAAAATTGAGCCTTTTTTGCCTGGGGAAGGAGACGCCTGACTCCGCGGTCAGGAAAAATGCTGTCCAGGAACCAAAATGTTTTTTTAAAAACTTTTTTTTTTGAAACCAAATGTAAAAACGGACACAAGGATGAGTTTCGGGATGAAATTCCATGTCTAAAAATGGTGTTGCTTCCACTTTTTAAAAATCAAGCCTTTTTGGTGCCTGGGGAAGAAAACGCCTGACTCCGCACTCAGGAAAAATGCTGCCCAGCAACGAAAATGTTTTTGGATGCCAAAATTTTTTTTTGAAACAAAATGCAAAAACGGAGACCAGGATGAGTTTCGGGATGAAATTCCATGTCTAAAAATGGTGTTGCTTCCACTTTCTAAAAATCGAGCCTTTTTTGCCTGTGGAAGGAAATGCCTGACTCCGCGGTCAGGAAAAATGCTGCCCAGGAACCAAAATGTTTTTTGAAGGAATTTTTTTTTTTTGAAACCAAATACAAAAACAGAGACCAGTATGAGTTTCGGGATGAAATTCCATATCTAAAAATGGTGTTGCTTCCACTTTTTAAAAATTAAGCCTTTTTTGTATGGGGAAGAAAACGCATCACTCCGTAGTCAGGAAAAATGCTGCCCAGGAACCAAAATGTTTTTTTAAAAACTTTTTTTTTTGAAACCAAATGCAAAAATGGAGACCAGGATGAGTTTCGGGATGAAATTCCATGTCTAAAAATGGTGTTGCTTCCACTTTTTAAAAATTGAGCCTTTTTTGCCTGGGGAAGGAGACGCCTGACTCCGCGGTCAGGAAAAATGCTGCCCAGGAACGAAAATGTTTTTCGAACCCAAATTTTTTTTTTGAAACCAAATGTAAAAACGGACACAAGGATGAGTTTCGGGATGAAATTCCATGTCTAAAAATGGTGTTGCTTCCACATTTTAAAAATCGAGCCTTTTTTGCCTGTGGAAGGAAATGCCTGACTCCGCGGTCAGGAAAAATGCTGCCCAGGAACGAAAATGTTTTTGGAAGCCAAATTTTTTTTTTTTGAAACCAAATACAAAAATGGACACAAGGATGAGTTTCAGGATTAAATTCCATGTCTAAAAATGGTGTTGCTTCCACTTTTAAAAAATCAAGCCTTTTTGGTGCCTGGGGAAGAAAACGAGTCACTCCGCGGTCAGGAAAAATGCTGCCCAGGAACGAAAATATTTTTGGAAGCCAAATTTTTTTTTTGAAACCAAATGCAAAAACGGAGTCCAGGATGAGTTTGGGGATGAAATTCCATGTCTAAAAATGGTGTTGCTTCCACTTTTTAAAAATCAAGCCTTTTTTGCCTGGGGAAGGAAACGCCTGACTCCGCGGTCAGGAAAAATGCTGCCCAGGAACCAAAATGTTTTTGGAAGCCACTTTTTTTTTTGAAACCAAATACAAAAATGGACACAAGGATGAGTTTCAGGATTAAATTCCATGTCTAAAAATGGTGTTGCTTCCACTTTTTCAAAATCGAGCCTTTTTGGTGCCTGGGGAAGAAAACGCCTGACTCCATGGTTAGGAAAAATGCTGCCCAGGAACGAAAATGTTTTTGGAAGCCAAATTTTTTTTTGAAACCAAATGCAAAAACGGAGACCAGGATGAGTTTCGGGATGAAATTCCATGTCTAAAAATGGTGTTGCTTCCACTTTTTAAAAATCAAGCCTTTTTGGTGCCTGGGGAAGAAAACGCATCACTCCGTAGTCAGGAAAAATGCTGCCCAAGAACCAAAATGTTTTTTGAAGCCAAATTTTTTTTTTTTGAAACCAAATGTAAAAACGGAGACTGGGATGAGTTTCGGGATGAAATTCCATGTCTAAAAATGGTGTTGCTTCCACTTTTTAAAAATCAAGCCTTTTTGGTGCCTGAGGAAGAAAACGCATCACTCCGTAGTCAGGAAAAATGCTGCCCAGGAATGAAAATGTTTTTGGAAGCCAAATTTTTTTTTTGAAACCAAATGCAAAAAAAGAGACCAGGATGAGTTTGGGGATGAAATTCCATGTCTAAAAATGGTGTTGCTTCCACTTTTTAAAAATCAAGCCTTTTTGGTGCCTGAGGAAGAAAACGCATCACTCCGTAGTGAGGAAAAATACTGCCCAGGAATGAAAATGTTTTTGGAAGCCAAATTTTTTTTTGAAACCAAATGCAAAAACGGAGACCAGGATGAGTTTGGGGATGAAATTCCATGTCTAAAAATGGTGTTGCTTCCACTTTTTAAAAATCAAGCCTTTTTGGTGCCTGAGGAAGAAAACGCATCACTCCGTAGTCAGGAAAAATGCTGCCCAGGAATGAAAATGTTTTTGGAAGCCAAATTTTTTTTTTAAACCAAATGCAAAAACGGAGACCAGGATGAGTTTCGGGATGAAATTCCATGTCTAAAAATGGTGTTGCTTCCACTTTTTAAAAATCAAGCCTTTTTGGTGCCTTGGGAAGGAAACGCCTGAGTCCGCGGTCAGGAAAAATGCTGCCCAGGAACCAAAATGTTTTTTGAAGCCAAATTTTTTTTTTTTGAAACCAAATGTAAAAACGGAGACTGGGATGAGTTTCGGGATGAAATTCCATGTCTAAAAATGGTGTTGCTTCCACTTTTTAAAAATCAAGCCTTTTTGGTGCCTGAGGAAGAAAACGCATCACTCCGTAGTCAGGAAAAATGCTGCCCAGGAATGAAAATGTTTTTGGAAGCCAAATTTTTTTTTTGAAACCAAATGCAAAAAAAGAGACCAGGATGAGTTTGGGGATGAAATTCCATGTCTAAAAATGGTGTTGCTTCCACTTTTTAAAAATCAAGCCTTTTTGGTGCCTGAGGAAGAAAACGCATCACTCCGTAGTGAGGAAAAATACTGCCCAGGAATGAAAATGTTTTTGGAAGCCAAATTTTTTTTTTAAACCAAATGCAAAAACGGAGACCAGGATGAGTTTCGGGATGAAATTCCATGTCTAAAAATGGTGTTGCTTTCACTTTTTAAAAATCAAGCCTTTTTTGCCTGGGGAGGGAAACTGATCACTCCGTAGTCAGGAAAAATGCTGCCCAGGAATGAAAATGTTTTTGGAAGCCAAATTTTTTTTTTGAAACCAAATGCAAAAACGGAGACCAGGATGAGTTTGGGGATGAAATTCCATGTCTAAAAATGGTGTTGCTTCCACTTTTTAATAATCAAGCCTTTTTGGTGCCTGAGGAAGAAAACGCCTGACACCGCAGTGAGGAAAAATGCTTCCCAGGAACGAAAATGTTTTTTTAAGAACTTTTTTTTTTGAAACCAAATGCAAAAACGGAGACCAGGATGAGTTTCGGGATGAAATTCCATGTCTAAAAATGGTGTTGCTTCCACTTTTTAAAAATCAAGCCTTTTTGGTGTCTGGGGAAGAAAACGCATCACTCCGTAGTGAGGAAAAATGCTGCCCAGGAACCAAAATGTTTTTTGAAGCCAAATTTTTTTTTTTGAAACCAAATGTAAAAACGGAGACTGGGATGAGTTTCGGGATGAAATTCCATGTCTAAAAATGGTGTTGCTTCCACTTTTTAAAAATCAAGCCTTTTTTGCCTGGGGAAGGAGACGCCTGAAAAATGCTGCCCAGGAACCAAAATGTTTTTTGAAGGATTTTTTTTTTTTTTTAAACCAAATGCAAAAACAGACACAAGGATGAGTTTCCGGATTAAATTCCATGTCTAAAAATGGTGTTGCTTCCACTTTTTAAAAATCAAGCCTTTTTGGTGCCTGGGGAAGGAAACGCCTGACTCCGTGGTCAGGAAAAATGCTGCCCAGGAACCAAAATGTTTTTGGAAGCCAAATTTTTTTTTTGAAACCAAATGCAAAAATGGAGACTGGGATGAGTTTCAGGATTAAATTCCATGTCTAAAAAGGGTGTTGCTTCCACTTTTTAAAAATCAAGCCTTTTTGGTGCCTGAGGAAGAAAACGCATCACTCCGTAGTCAGGAAAAATGCTGCCCAGGAATGAAAATGTTTTTGGAAGCCAAATTTTTTTTTTGAAACCAAATGCAAAAAAAGAGACCAGGATGAGTTTGGGGATGAAATTCCATGTCTAAAAATGGTGTTGCTTCCACTTTTTAAAAATCAAGCCTTTTTGGTGCCTGAGGAAGAAAACGCATCACTCCGTAGTGAGGAAAAATACTGCCCAGGAATGAAAATGTTTTTGGAAGCCAAATTTTTTTTTGAAACCAAATGCAAAAACGGAGACCAGGATGAGTTTGGGGATGAAATTCCATGTCTAAAAATGGTGTTGCTTCCACTTTTTAAAAATCAAGCCTTTTTGGTGCCTGAGGAAGAAAACGCATCACTCCGTAGTCAGGAAAAATGCTGCCCAGGAATGAAAATGTTTTTGGAAGCCAAATTTTTTTTTTAAACCAAATGCAAAAACGGAGACCAGGATGAGTTTCGGGATGAAATTCCATGTCTAAAAATGGTGTTGCTTCCACTTTTTAAAAATCAAGCCTTTTTGGTGCCTTGGGAAGGAAACGCCTGAGTCCGCGGTCAGGAAAAATGCTGCCCAGGAACCAAAATGTTTTTTGAAGCCAAATTTTTTTTTTTTGAAACCAAATGTAAAAACGGAGACTGGGATGAGTTTCGGGATGAAATTCCATGTCTAAAAATGGTGTTGCTTCCACTTTTTAAAAATCAAGCCTTTTTGGTGCCTGAGGAAGAAAACGCATCACTCCGTAGTCAGGAAAAATGCTGCACAGGAATGAAAATGTTTTTGGAAGCCAAATTTTTTTTTTGAAACCAAATGCAAAAAAAGAGACCAGGATGAGTTTGGGGATGAAATTCCATGTCTAAAAATGGTGTTGCTTCCACTTTTTAAAAATCAAGCCTTTTTGGTGCCTGAGGAAGAAAACGCATCACTCCGTAGTGAGGAAAAATACTGCCCAGGAATGAAAATGTTTTTGGAAGCCAAATTTTTTTTTTAAACCAAATGCAAAAACGGAGACCAGGATGAGTTTCGGGATGAAATTCCATGTCTAAAAATGGTGTTGCTTTCACTTTTTAAAAATCAAGCCTTTTTTGCCTGGGGAGGGAAACTGATCACTCCGTAGTGAGGAAAAATGCTGCCCAGGAATGAAAATGTTTTTGGAAGCCAAATTTTTTTTTTGAAACCAAATGCAAAAACGGAGACCAGGATGAGTTTGGGGATGAAATTCCATGTCTAAAAATGGTGTTGCTTCCACTTTTTAATAATCAAGCCTTTTTGGTGCCTGAGGAAGAAAACGCCTGACACCGCAGTGAGGAAAAATGCTTCCCAGGAACGAAAATGTTTTTTTAAGAACTTTTTTTTTTGAAACCAAATGCAAAAACGGAGACCAGGATGAGTTTCGGGATGAAATTCCATGTCTAAAAATGGTGTTGCTTCCACTTTTTAAAAATCAAGCCTTTTTGGTGTCTGGGGAAGAAAACGCATCACTCCGTAGTGAGGAAAAATGCTGCCCAGGAACCAAAATGTTTTTTGAAGCCAAATTTTTTTTTTTGAAACCAAATGTAAAAACGGAGACTGGGATGAGTTTCGGGATGAAATTCCATGTCTAAAAATGGTGTTGCTTCCACTTTTTAAAAATCAAGCCTTTTTTGCCTGGGGAAGGAGACGCCTGAAAAATGCTGCCCAGGAACCAAAATGTTTTTTGAAGGATTTTTTTTTTTTTTTAAACCAAATGCAAAAACAGACACAAGGATGAGTTTCCGGATTAAATTCCATGTCTAAAAATGGTGTTGCTTCCACTTTTTAAAAATCAAGCCTTTTTGGTGCCTGGGGAAGGAAACGCCTGACTCCGTGGTCAGGAAAAATGCTGCCCAGGAACCAAAATGTTTTTGGAAGCCAAATTTTTTTTTTGAAACCAAATGCAAAAATGGAGACTGGGATGAGTTTCAGGATTAAATTCCATGTCTAAAAAGGGTGTTGCTTCCACTTTTTAAAAATTGAGCCTTTTTTGCCTGGGGAAGGAGACGCCTGACTCCGCGGTCAGGAAAAATGCTGTCCAGGAACCAAAATGTTTTTTGAAGGAATTTTTTTTTTTTGAAACCAAATGCAAAAACAGACACAAGGATGAGTTTCGGGATTAAATTCCATGTCTAAAAATGGTGTTGCTTCCACTTTTTAAAAATCAAGCCTTTTTTGCCTGGGGAAGGAAACGCCTGACTCCGCGGTCAGGAAAAATGCTGCCCAGGAACCAAAATGTTTTTGGAAGCCAAATTTTTTTTTTGAAACCAAGTGCAAAAATGGAGACCAGGATGAGTTTTGGGATGAAATTCAATGTCTAAAAATGGTGTTGCTTCCACATTTTAAAAATCGAGCCTTTTTTGCCTGTGGAAGGAAATGCCTGACTCCGCGGTCAGGAAAAATGCTGCCCAGGAACGAAAATGTTTTTTGAAGCCAAATTTTTTTTTTGAAACCAAATCTAAAAATGGACACAAGGATGAGTTTCGGGATGAAATTCCATGTCTAAAAATGGTGTTGCTTCCACTTTTTAAAAATTGAGCCTTTTTTGCCTGGGGAAGGAGACGCCTGAAAAATGCTGCCCAGGAACCAAAATGTTTTTTGAAGGATTTTTTTTTTTTTTGAAACCAAATGCAAAAACAGACACAAGGATGAGTTTCGGGATGAAATTCCATGTCTAAAAATGGTGTTGCTTCCACTTTTTAAAAATCAAGGCTTTTTTGCCTGGGGAAGGAAACGCCTGACTCCGCGGTCAGGAAAAATGCTGCCCAGGAACCAAAATGTTTTTGGAAGGAATTTTTTTTTTTGAAACCAAAAGAAAAATGGACACAAGGATCAGTTTCGGGATGAAATTCTATGTCTAAAAATGGTGTTGCTTCCACTTTTTAAAAATCGAGCCTTTTTGGTGCCTGGGGAAGGAAAAGCCTGACTCCGCGGTCAGGAAAAATGCTGCCCAGGAACGAAAATGTTTTTTGAAGCCAAATTGTTTTTTTGAAACCAAATGTAAAAACGGACACAAGGATGAATTTCGGGATGAAATTCCATGTCTAAAAATGGTGTTGCTTCCACTTTTTAAAAATCGAGCCTTTTTGGTGCCTGGGGAAGAAATCCGGTGACTCCGCGGTCAGGAAAAATGCTGCCCAGGAACGAAAATGTTTTTGGATGCCAAAATTTTTTTTTGAAACAAAATGCAAAAACGGAGACCAGGATGAGTTTTGGGATGAAATTCCATGTCTAAAAATGGTGTTGCTTCCACTTTTTAAAAATCAAGCCTTTTTTGCCTGGGGAAGGAAATGCCTGTCTCCGCGGTCAGGAAAAATGCTGCCCAGGAACCAAAATGTTTTTTGAACAACTTTCTTTTTTGAAACCAAATACAAAAATGGACACAAGGATGAGTTTCAGGATTAAATTCCATGTCTAAAAATGGTGTTGCTTCCACTTTTTAAAAATCAAGCCTTTTTGGTGCCTGGGAAAGAAAACGCATCACTCCGTAGTCAGGAAAAATGCTGCCCAGGAACCAAAATGTTTTTTGAAGCCAAATTTTTTTTTTTTGAAACCAAATGCAAAAACGGAGACCAGGATGAATTTCGGGATGAAATTCCATGTCTAAAAATGGTGTTGCTTCCACTTTTTAAAAATCAAGCCTTTTTTCCCTGGGGAAGAAAATGCCTGACTCCGCGGTCAGGAAAAATGCTGCCCAGGAAGCAAAAGGTTTTTGGAAGCCAAAATTTTTTTTTTTGAAACCAAATGTAAAAACGGAGACTGGGATGAGTTTGGGGATGAAATTCCATGTCTAAAAATGGTGTTGCTTCCACTTTTTAAAAATCGAGCCTATTTTGCCTGGGGAAGGAAATGCCTGACTCCGCGTTCAGGAAAAATGCTGCCCAGGAACGAAAATGTTTTTTGAAGCCAAATTTTTTTTTTTTGAAACCAAATGTAAAAAAGGAGACTGGGATGAGTTTCGGGATGAAATTCCATGTCTAAAAATGGTGTTGCTTCCACTTTTTAAAAATCAAGCCTTTTTGGTGCCTGAGGAAGAAAACGCATCACTCCGTAGTCAGGAAAAATGCTGCCCAGGAATGAAAATGTTTTTGGAAGCCAAATTTTTTTTTGAAACCCAATGCAAAAACGGAGACCAGGATGAGTTTGGGGATGAAATTCCATGTCTAAAAATGGTGTTGCTTCCACTTTTTAAAAATCAAGCCTTTTTGGTGCCTGAGGAAGAAAACGCCTGACACCGCAGTGAGGAAAAATGCTTCCCAGGAACGAAAATGTTTTTTTAAGAACTTTTTTTTTTAAACCAAATGCAAAAACGGAGACCAGGATGAGTTTCGGGATGAAATTCCATGTCTAAAAATGGTGTTGCTTCCACTTTTTAAAAATCAAGCCTTTTTGGTGCCTTGGGAAGGAAACGCCTGAGTCCGCGGTCAGGAAAAATGCTGCCCAGGAACCAAAATGTTTTTTGAAGCCAAATTTTTTTTTTGAAACAAAATGCAAAAACGGAGACCAGGATGAGTTTCGGGATGAAATTCCATGTCTAAAAATGGTGTTGCTTTCACTTTTTAAAAATCAAGCCTTTTTTGCCTGGGGAGGGAAACTGATCACTCCGTAGTCAGGAAAAATGCTGCCCAGGAATGAAAATGTTTTTGGAAGCCAAATTTTTTTTTTGAAACCAAATGCAAAAACGGAGACCAGGATGAGTTTGGGGATGAAATTCCATGTCTAAAAATGGTGTTGCTTCCACTTTTTAATAATCAAGCCTTTTTGGTGCCTGAGGAAGAAAACGCCTGACTCCGTAGTCAGGAAAAATGCTGCCCAGGAACGAAAATGTTTTTTTAAGAACTTTTTTTTTTGAAACCAAATGCAAAAACGGAGACCAGGATGAGTTTCGGGATGAAATTCCATGTCTAAAAATGGTGTTGCTTCCACTTTTTAAAAATCAAGCCTTTTTGGTGCCTGGGGAAGAAAACGCATCACTCCGTAGTGAGGAAAAATGCTGCCCAGGAACCAAAATGTTTTTTGAAGCCAAATTTTTTTTTTTGAAACCAAATGTAAAAACGGAGACTGGGATGAGTTTCGGGATGAAATTCCATGTCTAAAAATGGTGTTGCTTCCACTTTTTAAAAATCAAGCCTTTTTTGCCTGGGGAAGGAGACGCCTGAAAAATGCTGCCCAGGAACCAAAATGTTTTTTGAAGGATTTTTTTTTTTTTTGAAACCAAATGCAAAAACAGACACAAGGATGAGTTTCGGGATGAAATTCCATGTCTAAAAATGGTGTTGCTTCCACTTTTTAAAAATCAAGCCTTTTTTGCCTGGGGAAGGAAACGCCTGACTCCGCGGTCAGGAAAAATGCTGCCCAGGAACCAAAATGTTTTTGGATGCCAAATTTTTTTTTTGAAACCAAGTGCAAAAACGGAGACCAGGATGAGTTTTGGGATGAAATTCAATGTCTAAAAATGGTGTTGCTTCCACATTTTAAAAATCGAGCCTTTTTTGCCTGTGGAAGGAAATGCCTGACTCCGCGGTCAGGAAAAATGCTGCCCAGGAACCAAAATGTTTTTGGAAGGAATTTTTTTTTTTTGAAACCAAAAGAAAAATGGACACAAGGATCAGTTTCGGGATGAAATTCTATGTCTAAAAATGGTGTTGCTTCCACTTTTTAAAAATCAAGCCTTTTTGGTGCCTGGGGAAGGAAACGCCTGACTCCGTGGTCAGGAAAAATGCTGCCCAGGAACCAAAATGTTTTTGGAAGCCAAATTTTTTTTTTGAAACCAAATGCAAAAATGGAGACTGGGATGAGTTTCAGGATTAAATTCCATGTCTAAAAAGGGTGTTGCTTCCACTTTTTAAAAATCGAGCCTTTTTTGCCTGGGGAAGGAAACGCCTGACTCCGCGGTCAGGAAAAATGCTGCCCAGGAACCAAAATGTTTTTTGAAGGATTTTTTTTTTTTTTAAACCAAATGCAAAAACAGACACAAGGATGAGTTTCGGGATGAAATTCCATGTCTAAAAATGGTGTTGCTTCCACTTTTTAAAAATCAAGGCTTTTTTGCCTGGGGAAGGAAACGCCTGACTCCGCGGTCAGGAAAAATGCTGCCCAGGAACCAAAATGTTTTTGGAAGGAATTTTTTTTTTTTGAAACCAAAAGAAAAATGGACACAAGGATCAGTTTCGGGATGAAATTCTATGTCTAAAAATGGTGTTGCTTCCACTTTTTAAAAATCAAGCCTTTTTGGTGCCTGGGGAAGGAAACGCCTGACTCCGCGGTCAGGAAAAATGCTGCCCAGGAACGAAAATGTTTTTTGAAGCCAAATTGTTTTTTTGAAACCAAATGTAAAAACGGACACAAGGATGAGTTTCGGGATGAAATTCCATGTCTAAAAATGGTGTTGCTTCCACTTTTTAAAAATCGAGCCTTTTTGGTGCCTGGGGAAGAAATCCGGTGACTCCGCGGTCAGGAAAAATGCTGCCCAGGAACGAAAATGTTTTTGGATGCCAAAATTTTTTTTTGAAACAAAATGCAAAAACGGAGACCAGGATGAGTTTCGGGATGAAATTCCATGTCTAAAAATGGTGTTGCTTCCACTTTTTAAAAATCAAGCCTTTTTTGCCTAGGGAAGGAAATGCCTGTCTCCGCGGTCAGGAAAAATGCTGCCCAGGAACCAAAATGTTTTTTGAACAACTTTCTTTTTTGAAACCAAATACAAAAATGGACACAAGGATGAGTTTCAGGATTAAATTCCATGTCTAAAAATGGTGTTGCTTCCACTTTTTAAAAATCAAGCCTTTTTGGTGCCTGGGAAAGAAAACGCATCACTCCGTAGTCAGGAAAAATGCTGCCCAGGAACCAAAATGTTTTTTGAAGCCAAATTTTTTTTTTTGAAACCAAATGCAAAAACGGAGACCAGGATGAATTTCGGGATGAAATTCCATGTCTAAAAATGGTGTTGCTTCCACTTTTTAAAAATCAAGCCTTTTTTCCCTGGGGAAGAAAATGCCTGACTCCGCGGTCAGGAAAAATGCTGCCCAGGAAGCAAAAGGTTTTTGGAAGCCAAATTTTTTTTTTTTGAAACCAAATGTAAAAACGGAGACTGGGATGAGTTTCGGGATGAAATTCCATGTCTAAAAATGGTGTTGCTTCCACTTTTTAAAAATCAAGCCTTTTTGGTGCCTGAGGAAGAAAACGCATCACTCCGCAGTCAGGAAAAATGCTGCCCAGGAATGAAAATGTTTTTGGAAGCCAAATTTTTTTTTGAAACCCAATGCAAAAACGGAGACCAGGATGAGTTTGGGGATGAAATTCCATGTCTAAAAATGCTGTTGCTTCCACTTTTTAATAATCAAGCCTTTTTGGTGCCTGAGGAAGAAAACGCCTGACACCGCAGTGAGGAAAAATGCTTCCCAGGAACGAAAATGTTTTTTTAAGAACTTTTTTTTTTGAAACCAAATGCAAAAACGGAGACCAGGATGAGTTTCAGGATGAAATTCAATGTCTAAAAATGGTGTTGCTTCCACATTTTAAAAATCGAGCCTTTTTTGCCTGTGGAAGGAAATGCCTGACTCCGCGGTCAGGAAAAATGCTGCCCAGGAACCAAAATGTTTTTGGAAGGAATTTTTTTTTTTTGAAACCAAAAGAAAAATGGACACAAGGATCAGTTTCGGGATGAAATTCTATGTCTAAAAATGGTGTTGCTTCCACTTTTTAAAAATCGAGCCTTTTTGGTGCCTGGGGAAGGAAACGCCTGACTCCGCGGTCAGGAAAAATGCTGCCCAGGAACGAAAATGTTTTTTGAAGCCAAATTGTTTTTTTGAAACCAAATGTAAAAACGGACACAAGGATGAGTTTCGGGATGAAATTCCATGTCTAAAAATGGTGTTGCTTCCACTTTTTAAAAATCAAGCCTTTTTGGTGCCTGGGGAAGAAATCCGGTGACTCCGCGGTCAGGAAAAATGCTGCCCAGGAACGAAAATGTTTTTGGATGCCAAAATTTTTTTTTGAAACAAAATGCAAAAACGGAGACCAGGATGAGTTTGGGGATGAAATTCCATGTCTAAAAATGGTGTTGCTTCCACTTTTTAAAAATCAAGCCTTTTTTGCCTGGGGAAGGAAATGCCTGTCTCCGCGGTCAGGAAAAATGCTG
The DNA here is from genome assembly GCA_037215915.1 of Pantherophis vulpinus. Taxonomy (NCBI): domain Eukaryota; kingdom Metazoa; phylum Chordata; class Lepidosauria; order Squamata; family Colubridae; genus Pantherophis; species Pantherophis vulpinus. Next base: position 1,508,780 of record JAXLNS010000018.1, on the reverse strand, counting down.
CCCAGGAACCAAAATGTTTTTTGAACAACTTTCTTTTTTGAAACCAAATACAAAAATGGACACAAGGATGAGTTTCAGGATTAAATTCCATGTCTAAAAATGGTGTTGCTTCCACTTTTTAAAAATCAAGCCTTTTTGGTGCCTGGGAAAGAAAACGCATCACTCCGTAGTCAGGAAAAATGCTGCCCAGGAACCAAAATGTTTTTTGAAGCCAAATTTTTTTTTTTTGAAACCAAATGCAAAAACGGAGACCAGGATGAATTTCGGGATGAAATTCCATGTCTAAAAATGGTGTTGCTTCCACTTTTTAAAAATCAAGCCTTTTTTCCCTGGGGAAGAAAATGCCTGACTCCGCGGTCAGGAAAAATGCTGCCCAGGAAGCAAAAGGTTTTTGGAAGCCAAAATTTTTTTTTTTGAAACCAAATGTAAAAACGGAGACTGGGATGAGTTTGGGGATGAAATTCCATGTCTAAAAATGGTGTTGCTTCCACTTTTTAAAAATCGAGCCTATTTTGCCTGGGGAAGGAAATGCCTGACTCCGCGTTCAGGAAAAATGCTGCCCAGGAACGAAAATGTTTTTTGAAGCCAAATTTTTTTTTTTTGAAACCAAATGTAAAAAAGGAGACTGGGATGAGTTTCGGGATGAAATTCCATGTCTAAAAATGGTGTTGCTTCCACTTTTTAAAAATCAAGCCTTTTTGGTGCCTGAGGAAGAAAACGCATCACTCCGTAGTCAGGAAAAATGCTGCCCAGGAATGAAAATGTTTTTGGAAGCCAAATTTTTTTTTGAAACCCAATGCAAAAACGGAGACCAGGATGAGTTTGGGGATGAAATTCCATGTCTAAAAATGCTGTTGCTTCCACTTTTTAATAATCAAGCCTTTTTGGTGCCTGAGGAAGAAAACGCCTGACACCGCAGTGAGGAAAAATGCTTCCCAGGAACGAAAATGTTTTTTTAAGAACTTTTTTTTTTGAAACCAAATGCAAAAACGGAGACCAGGATGAGTTTCAGGATGAAATTCAATGTCTAAAAATGGTGTTGCTTCCACATTTTAAAAATCGAGCCTTTTTTGCCTGTGGAAGGAAATGCCTGACTCCGCGGTCAAGAAAAATGCTGCCCAGGAACGAAAATGTTTTTTGAAGCCAAATTTTTTTTTTGAAACCAAATGTAAAAATGGACACAAGGATGAGTTTCGGGATGAAATTCCATGTCTAAAAATGGTGTTGCTTCCACTTTTTAAAAATTGAGCCTTTTTTGCCTGGGGAAGGAGACGCCTGAAAAATGCTGCCCAGGAACCAAAATGTTTTTTGAAGGATTTTTTTTTTTTTTGAAACCAAATGCAAAAACAGACACAAGGATGAGTTTCGGGATGAAATTCCATGTCTAAAAATGGTGTTGCTTCCACTTTTTAAAAATCAAGGCTTTTTGGCCTGGGGAAGGAAACGCCTGACTCCGCGGTCAGGAAAAATGCTGCCCAGGAACCAAAATGTTTTTGGAAGGAATTTTTTTTTTTTGAAACCAAAAGAAAAATGGACACAAGGATGAGTTTCGGGATGAAATTCTATGTCTAAAAATGGTGTTGCTTCCACTTTTTAAAAATCGAGCCTTTTTGGTGCCTGGGGAAGGAAACGCCTGACTCCGCGGTCAGGAAAAATGCTGCCCAGGAACGAAAATGTTTTTGGAAGCCAAATTTTTTTTTGAAACCCAATGCAAAAACGGAGACCAGGATGAGTTTGGGGATGAAATTCCATGTCTAAAAATGCTGTTGCTTCCACTTTTTAATAATCAAGCCTTTTTGGTGCCTGAGGAAGAAAACGCCTGACACCGCAGTGAGGAAAAATGCTTCCCAGGAACGAAAATGTTTTTTTAAGAACTTTTTTTTTTGAAACCAAATGCAAAAATGGAGACCAGGATGAGTTTCAGGATGAAATTCAATGTCTAAAAATGGTGTTGCTTCCACATTTTAAAAATCGAGCCTTTTTTGCCTGTGGAAGGAAATGCCTGACTCCGCGGTCAGGAAAAATGCTGCCCAGGAACGAAAATGTTTTTTGAAGCCAAATTTTTTTTTTGAAACCAAATGTAAAAATGGACACAAGGATGAGTTTCGGGATGAAATTCCATGTCTAAAAATGGTGTTGCTTCCACTTTTTAAAAATTGAGCCTTTTTTGCCTGGGGAAGGAGACGCCTGAAAAATGCTGCCCAGGAACCAAAATGTTTTTTGAAGGATTTTTTTTTTTTTTGAAACCAAATGCAAAAACAGACACAAGGATGAGTTTCGGGATGAAATTCCATGTCTAAAAATGGTGTTGCTTCCACTTTTTAAAAATCAAGGCTTTTTGGCCTGGGGAAGGAAACGCCTGACTCCGCGGTCAGGAAAAATGCTGCCCAGGAACCAAAATGTTTTTGGAAGGAATTTTTTTTTTTTGAAACCAAAAGAAAAATGGACACAAGGATGAGTTTCGGGATGAAATTCTATGTCTAAAAATGGTGTTGCTTCCACTTTTTAAAAATCGAGCCTTTTTGGTGCCTGGGGAAGGAAACGCCTGACTCCGCGGTCAGGAAAAATGCTGCCCAGGAACGAAAATGTTTTTTGAAGCCAAATTGTTTTTTTGAAACCAAATGTAAAAACGGACACAAGGATGAGTTTCGGGATGAAATTCCATGTCTAAAAATGGTGTTGCTTCCACTTTTTAAAAATCAAGCCTTTTTTGCCTCGGGAGGGAAACTGATCACTCCGTAGTCAGGAAAAATGCTGCCCAGGAACCAAAATGTTTTTGGAAGCCAATTTTTTTTTTTTGAAAGCAAATGTAAAAACGGAGACCAGGATGAGTTTGGGGATGAAATTCCATGTCTAAAAATGGTGTTGCTTCCACTTTTTAAAAATCAAGCCTTTTTTGCCTGGGGAAGGAAATGCCTGTCTCCGCGGTCAGGAAAAATGCTGCCCAGGAACCAAAATGTTTTTGGAAGGAATTTTTTTTTTTTGAAACCAAAAGAAAAATGGACACAAGGATCAGTTTCGGGATGAAATTCTATGTCTAAAAATGGTGTTGCTTCCACTTTTTAAAAATCGAGCCTTTTTGGTGCCTGGGGAAGGAAACGCCTGACTCCGCGGTCAGGAAAAATGCTGCCCAGGAACGAAAATGTTTTTTGAAGCCAAATTGTTTTTTTGAAACCAAATGTAAAAACGGACACAAGGATGAGTTTCGGGATGAAATTCCATGTCTAAAAATGGTGTTGCTTCCACTTTTTAAAAATCAAGCCTTTTTGGTGCCTGGGGAAGAAATCCGGTGACTCCGCGGTCAGGAAAAATGCTGCCCAGGAACGAAAATGTTTTTGGATGCCAAAATTTTTTTTTGAAACAAAATGCAAAAACGGAGACCAGGATGAGTTTGGGGATGAAATTCCATGTCTAAAAATGGTGTTGCTTCCACTTTTTAAAAATCAAGCCTTTTTTGCCTGGGGAAGGAAATGCCTGTCTCCGCGGTCAGGAAAAATGCTGCCCAGGAACCAAAATGTTTTTTGAACAACTTTCTTTTTTGAAACCAAATACAAAAATGGACACAAGGATGAGTTTCAGGATTAAATTCCATGTCTAAAAATGGTGTTGCTTCCACTTTTTAAAAATCAAGCCTTTTTGGTGCCTGGGAAAGAAAACGCATCACTCCGTAGTCAGGAAAAATGCTGCCCAGGAACCAAAATGTTTTTTGAAGCCAAATTTTTTTTTTTTGAAACCAAATGCAAAAACGGAGACCAGGATGAATTTCGGGATGAAATTCCATGTCTAAAAATGGTGTTGCTTCCACTTTTTAAAAATCAAGCCTTTTTTCCCTGGGGAAGAAAATGCCTGACTCCGCGGTCAGGAAAAATGCTGCCCTGGAAGCAAAAGGTTTTTGGAAGCCAAAATTTTTTTTTTTGAAACCAAATGTAAAAACGGAGACTGGGATGAGTTTGGGGATGAAATTCCATGTCTAAAAATGGTGTTGCTTCCACTTTTTAAAAATCGAGCCTATTTTGCCTGGGGAAGGAAATGCCTGACTCCGCGTTCAGGAAAAATGCTGCCCAGGAACGAAAATGTTTTTTGAAGCCAAATTTTTTTTTTTTGAAACCAAATGTAAAAAAGGAGACTGGGATGAGTTTCGGGATGAAATTCCATGTCTAAAAATGGTGTTGCTTCCACTTTTTAATAATCAAGCCTTTTTGGTGCCTGAGGAAGAAAACGCCTGACACCGCAGTGAGGAAAAATGCTTCCCAGGAACGAAAATGTTTTTTTAAGAACTTTTTTTTTTGAAACCAAATGCAAAAACGGAGACCAGGATGAGTTTCAGGATGAAATTCAATGTCTAAAAATGGTGTTGCTTCCACATTTTAAAAATCGAGCCTTTTTTGCCTGTGGAAGGAAATGCCTGACTCCGCGGTCAGGAAAAATGCTGCCCAGGAACGAAAATGTTTTTGGAAGCCAAATTTTTTTTTTGAAACCAAATGTAAAAATGGACACAAGGATGAGTTTCGGGATGAAATTCCATGTCTAAAAATGGTGTTGCTTCCACTTTTTAAAAATTGAGCCTTTTTTGCCTGGGGAAGGAGACGCCTGAAAAATGCTGCCCAGGAACCAAAATGTTTTTGGAAGGAATTTTTTTTTTTTGAAACCAAAAGAAAAATGGACACAAGGATCAGTTTCGGGATGAAATTCTATGTCTAAAAATGGTGTTGCTTCCACTTTTTAAAAATCGAGCCTTTTTGGTGCCTGGGGAAGGAAACGCCTGACTCCGCGGTCAGGAAAAATGCTGCCCAGGAACGAAAATGTTTTTTGAAGCCAAATTGTTTTTTTGAAACCAAATGTAAAAACGGACACAAGGATGAGTTTCGGGATGAAATTCCATGTCTAAAAATGGTGTTGCTTCCACTTTTTAAAAATCAAGCCTTTTTGGTGCCTGGGGAAGAAATCCGGTGACTCCGCGGTCAGGAAAAATGCTGCCCAGGAACGAAAATGTTTTTGGATGCCAAAATTTTTTTTTGAAACAAAATGCAAAAACGGAGACCAGGATGAGTTTGGGGATGAAATTCCATGTCTAAAAATGGTGTTGCTTCCACTTTTTAAAAATCAAGCCTTTTTTGCCTGGGGAAGGAAATGCCTGTCTCCGCGGTCAGGAAAAATGCTGCCCAGGAACCAAAATGTTTTTTGAACAACTTTCTTTTTTGAAACCAAATACAAAAATGGACACAAGGATGAGTTTCAGGATTAAATTCCATGTCTAAAAATGGTGTTGCTTCCACTTTTTAAAAATCAAGCCTTTTTGGTGCCTGGGAAAGAAAACGCATCACTCCGTAGTCAGGAAAAATGCTGCCCAGGAACCAAAATGTTTTTTGAAGCCAAATTTTTTTTTTTTGAAACCAAATGCAAAAACGGAGACCAGGATGAATTTCGGGATGAAATTCCATGTCTAAAAATGGTGTTGCTTCCACTTTTTAAAAATCAAGCCTTTTTTCCCTGGGGAAGAAAATGCCTGACTCCGCGGTCAGGAAAAATGCTGCCCTGGAAGCAAAAGGTTTTTGGAAGCCAAAATTTTTTTTTTTGAAACCAAATGTAAAAACGGAGACTGGGATGAGTTTGGGGATGAAATTCCATGTCTAAAAATGGTGTTGCTTCCACTTTTTAAAAATCGAGCCTATTTTGCCTGGGGAAGGAAATGCCTGACTCCGCGTTCAGGAAAAATGCTGCCCAGGAACGAAAATGTTTTTTGAAGCCAAATTTTTTTTTTTTGAAACCAAATGTAAAAAAGGAGACTGGGATGAGTTTCGGGATGAAATTCCATGTCTAAAAATGGTGTTGCTTCCACTTTTTAATAATCAAGCCTTTTTGGTGCCTGAGGAAGAAAACGCCTGACACCGCAGTGAGGAAAAATGCTTCCCAGGAACGAAAATGTTTTTTTAAGAACTTTTTTTTTTGAAACCAAATGCAAAAACGGAGACCAGGATGAGTTTCAGGATGAAATTCAATGTCTAAAAATGGTGTTGCTTCCACATTTTAAAAATCGAGCCTTTTTTGCCTGTGGAAGGAAATGCCTGACTCCGCGGTCAGGAAAAATGCTGCCCAGGAACGAAAATGTTTTTGGAAGCCAAATTTTTTTTTTGAAACCAAATGTAAAAATGGACACAAGGATGAGTTTCGGGATGAAATTCCATGTCTAAAAATGGTGTTGCTTCCACTTTTTAAAAATTGAGCCTTTTTTGCCTGGGGAAGGAGACGCCTGAAAAATGCTGCCCAGGAACCAAAATGTTTTTTGAAGGATTTTTTTTTTTTTTTGAAACCAAATGCAAAAACAGACACAAGGATGAGTTTCGGGATGAAATTCCATGTCTAAAAATGGTGTTGCTTCCACTTTTTAAAAATCAAGGCTTTTTTGCCTGGGGAAGGAAACGCCTGACTCCGCGGTCAGGAAAAATGCTGCCCAGGAACCAAAATGTTTTTGGAAGGAATTTTTTTTTTTTGAAACCAAAAGAAAAATGGACACAAGGATGAGTTTCGGGATGAAATTCTATGTCTAAAAATGGTGTTGCTTCCACTTTTTAAAAATCGAGCCTTTTTGGTGCCTGGGGAAGGAAACGCCTGACTCCGCGGTCAGGAAAAATGCTGCCCAGGAACGAAAATGTTTTTTGAAGCCAAATTGTTTTTTTGAAACCAAATGTAAAAACGGACACAAGGATGAGTTTCGGGATGAAATTCCATGTCTAAAAATGGTGTTGCTTCCACTTTTTAAAAATCAAGCCTTTTTTGCCTCGGGAGGGAAACTGATCACTCCGTAGTCAGGAAAAATGCTGCCCAGGAACCAAAATGTTTTTGGAAGCCAATTTTTTTTTTTTGAAAGCAAATGTAAAAACGGAGACCAGGATGAGTTTGGGGATGAAATTCCATGTCTAAAAATGGTGTTGCTTCCACTTTTTAAAAATCAAGCCTTTTTTGCCTGGGGAAGGAAATGCCTGTCTCCGCGGTCAGGAAAAATGCTGCCCAGGAACCAAAATGTTTTTTGAACAACTTTCTTTTTTGAAACCAAATACAAAAATGGACACAAGGATGAGTTTCAGGATTAAATTCCATGTCTAAAAATGGTGTTGCTTCCACTTTTTAAAAATCAAGCCTTTTTGGTGCCTGGGAAAGAAAACGCATCACTCCGTAGTCAGGAAAAATGCTGCCCAGGAACCAAAATGTTTTTTGAAGCCAAATTTTTTTTTTTTGAAACCAAATGCAAAAACGGAGACCAGGATGAATTTCGGGATGAAATTCCATGTCTAAAAATGGTGTTGCTTCCACTTTTTAAAAATCAAGCCTTTTTTCCCTGGGGAAGAAAATGCCTGACTCCGCGGTCAGGAAAAATGCTGCCCAGGAAGCAAAAGGTTTTTGGAAGCCAAAATTTTTTTTTTTGAAACCAAATGTAAAAACGGAGACTGGGATGAGTTTGGGGATGAAATTCCATGTCTAAAAATGGTGTTGCTTCCACTTTTTAAAAATCGAGCCTATTTTGCCTGGGGAAGGAAATGCCTGACTCCGCGTTCAGGAAAAATGCTGCCCAGGAACGAAAATGTTTTTTGACGCCAAATTTTTTTTTTTGAAACCAAATGTAAAAACGGAGACTGGGATGAGTTTCGGGATGAAATTCCATGTCTAAAAATGGTGTTGCTTCCACTTTTTAAAAATCAAGCCTTTTTGGTGCCTGAGGAAGAAAACGCATCACTCCGTAGTCAGGAAAAATGCTGCCCAGGAATGAAAATGTTTTTGGAAGCCAAATTTTTTTTTTGAAACCAAATGCAAAAACGGAGACCAGGATGAGTTTGGGGATGGAATTCCATGTCTAAAAATGGTGTTGCTTCCACTTTTTAAAAATCAAGCCTTTTTGGTGCCTGAGGAAGAAAACGCATCACTCCGTAGTCAGGAAAAATGCTGCCCAGGAATGAAAATGTTTTTGGAAGCCAAATTTTTTTTTGAAACCAAATGCAAAAACGGAGACCAGGATGAGTTTGGGGATGAAATTCCATGTCTAAAAATGGTGTTGCTTCCACTTTTTAATAATCAACCCTTTTTGGTGCCTGAGGAAGAAAACGCCTGACACCGCAGTGAGGAAAAATGCTTCCCAGGAACGAAAATGTTTTTTTAAGAACTTTTTTTTTTGAAACCAAATGCAAAAACGGAGACCAGGATGAGTTTCGGGATGAAATTCCATGTCTAAAAATGGTGTTGCTTCCACTTTTTAAAAATCAAGCCTTTTTGGTGCCTGAGGAAGAAAACGCATCACTCCGTAGTCAGGAAAAATGCTGCCCAGGAATGAAAATGTTTTTGGAAGCCAAATTTTTTTTTTGAAACCAAATGCAAAAACGGAGACAAGGATGACTTTCAGGATGAAATTCCATGTCTAAAAATGGTGTTGCTTTCACTTTTTAAAAATCAAGCCTTTTTTTCCCTGGGGAAGGAAATGCCTGACTCCGCGTTCAGGAAAAATGCTGCCCAGGAACGAAAATGTTTTTGGAAGCCAAATTTTTTTTTTGAAACCAAATGCAAAACCGGAGACCAGGATGAGTTTGGGGATGAAATTCCATGTCTAAAAATGCTGTTGCTTCCACTTTTTCAAAATCGAGCCTTTTTTGCCTGGGGAAGGAAACGCCTGACTCCGCGGTCAGGAAAAATGCTGCCCAGGAACGAAAATGTTTTTTGAAGCCAAATTTTTTTTTTGAAACCAAATGTAAAAACGGACACAAGGATGAGTTTCGGGATGAAATTCCATGTCTAAAAATGGTGTTGCTTCCACTTTTTAAAAATCAAGCCTTTTTTGCCTCGGGAGGGAAACTGATCACTCCGTAGTCAGGAAAAATGCTGCCCAGGAACCAAAATGTTTTTGGAAGCCAAATTTTTTTTTTTTGAAACCAAATACAAAAATGGACACAAGGATGAGTTTCAGGATTAAATTCCATGTCTAAAAATGGTGTTGCTTCCACTTTTTAAAAATCAAGCCTTTTTGGTGCCTGGGGAAGAAAATGAGTCACTCCGCGGTCAGGAAAAATGCTGCCCAGGAACGAAAATATTTTTGGAAGCCAAGTTTTTTTTTTGAAACCAAATGCAAAAACGGAGTCCAGGATGAGTTTGGGGATGAAATTCCATGTCTAAAAATGGTGTTGCTTCCACTTTTTAAAAATCAAGCCTTTTTTGCCTGGGGAAGGAAACGCCTGACTCCGCGGTCAGGAAAAATGCTGCCCAGGAACCAAAATGTTTTTGGAAGCCAAATTTTTTTTTTGAAACCAAATGTAAAAACGGACACAAGGATGAGTTTCGGGATGAAATTCCATGTCTAAAAATGGTGTTGCTTCCACTTTTTAAAAATCAAGCCTTTTTGGTGCCTGAGGAAGAAAACGCATCACTCCGTAGTCAGGAAAAATGCTGCCCAGGAATGAAAATGTTTTTGGAAGCCAAATTTTTTTTTGAAACCAAATGCAAAAACGGAGACCAGGATGAGTTTGGGGATGAAATTCCATGTCTAAAAATGGTGTTGCTTCCACTTTTTAATAATCAAGCCTTTTTGGTGCCTGAGGAAGAAAACGCCTGACACCGCAGTGAGGAAAAATGCTTCCCAGGAAGAAAATGTTTTTTTAAGAACTTTTTTTTTTGAAACCAAATGCAAAAACGGAGACCAGGATGAGTTTCGGGATGAAATTCCATGTCTAAAAATGGTGTTGCTTCCACTTTTTAAAAATCAAGCCTTTTTGGTGCCTGAGGAAGAAAACGCATCACTCCATAGTCAGGAAAAATGCTGCCCAGGAATGAAAATGTTTTTGGAAGCCAAATTTTTTTTTTGAAACCAAATGCAAAAACGGAGACAAGGATGACTTTCAGGATGAAATTCCATGTCTAAAAATGGTGTTGCTTTCACTTTTTAAAAATCAAGCCTTTTTTTCCCTGGGGAAGGAAATGCCTGACTCCGCGTTCAGGAAAAATGCTGCCCAGGAATGAAAATGTTTTTGGAAGCCAAATTTTTTTTTTGAAACCAAATGCAAAACCGGAGACCAGGATGAGTTTGGGGATGAAATTCCATGTCTAAAAATGCTGTTGCTTCCACTTTTTCAAAATCGAGCCTTTTTTGCCTGGGGAAGGAAACGCCTGACTCCGCGGTCAGGAAAAATGCTGCCCAGGAACCAAAATGTTTTTGGAAGCCAAATTTTTTTTTTGAAACCAAGTGCAAAAACGGAGACCAGGATGAGTGTTGGGATGAAATTCAATGTCTAAAAATGGTGTTGCTTCCACATTTTAAAAATCAAGCCTTTTTGGTGCCTGAGGAAGAAAACGCATCACTCCGTAGTCAGGAAAAATGCTGCCCAGGAATGAAAATGTTTTTGGAAGCCAAATTTTTTTTTTGAAACCAAATGCAAAAACGGAGACCAGGATGAGTTTGGGGATGGAATTCCATGTCTAAAAATGGTGTTGCTTCCACTTTTTAAAAATCAAGCCTTTTTGGTGCCTGAGGAAGAAAACGCATCACTCCGTAGTCAGGAAAAATGCTGCCCAGGAATGAAAATGTTTTTGGAAGCCAAATTTTTTTTTGAAACCAAATGCAAAAACGGAGACCAGGATGAGTTTGGGGATGAAATTCCATGTCTAAAAATGGTGTTGCTTCCACTTTTTAATAATCAAGCCTTTTTGGTGCCTGAGGAAGAAAACGCCTGACACCGCAGTGAGGAAAAATGCTTCCCAGGAACGAAAATGTTTTTTTAAGAACTTTTTTTTTTGAAACCAAATGCAAAAACGGAGACCAGGATGAGTTTCGGGATGAAATTCCATGTCTAAAAATGGTGTTGCTTCCACTTTTTAAAAATCAAGCCTTTTTGGTGCCTGAGGAAGAAAACGCATCACTCCGTAGTCAGGAAAAATGCTGCCCAGGAATGAAAATGTTTTTGGAAGCCAAATTTTTTTTTTGAAACCAAATGCAAAAACGGAGACAAGGATGACTTTCAGGATGAAATTCCATGTCTAAAAATGGTGTTGCTTTCACTTTTTAAAAATCAAGCCTTTTTTTCCCTGGGGAAGGAAATGCCTGACTCCGCGTTCAGGAAAAATGCTGCCCAGGAACGAAAATGTTTTTGGAAGCCAAATTTTTTTTTTGAAACCAAATGCAAAACCGGAGACCAGGATGAGTTTGGGGATGAAATTCCATGTCTAAAAATGCTGTTGCTTCCACTTTTTCAAAATCGAGCCTTTTTTGCCTGGGGAAGGAAACGCCTGACTCCGCGGTCAGGAAAAATGCTGCCCAGGAACGAAAATGTTTTTTGAAGCCAAATTTTTTTTTTGAAACCAAATGTAAAAACGGACACAAGGATGAGTTTCGGGATGAAATTCCATGTCTAAAAATGGTGTTGCTTCCACTTTTTAAAAATCAAGCCTTTTTTGCCTCGGGAGGGAAACTGATCACTCCGTAGTCAGGAAAAATGCTGCCCAGGAACCAAAATGTTTTTGGAAGCCAAATTTTTTTTTTTTGAAACCAAATACAAAAATGGACACAAGGATGAGTTTCAGGATTAAATTCCATGTCTAAAAATGGTGTTGCTTCCACTTTTTAAAAATCAAGCCTTTTTGGTGCCTGGGGAAGAAAATGAGTCACTCCGCGGTCAGGAAAAATGCTGCCCAGGAACGAAAATATTTTTGGAAGCCAAGTTTTTTTTTTGAAACCAAATGCAAAAACGGAGTCCAGGATGAGTTTGGGGATGAAATTCCATGTCTAAAAATGGTGTTGCTTCCACTTTTTAAAAATCAAGCCTTTTTTGCCTGGGGAAGGAAACGCCTGACTCCGCGGTCAGGAAAAATGCTGCCCAGGAACCAAAATGTTTTTGGAAGCCAAATTTTTTTTTTGAAACCAAATGTAAAAACGGACACAAGGATGAGTTTCGGGATGAAATTCCATGTCTAAAAATGGTGTTGCTTCCACTTTTTAAAAATCAAGCCTTTTTGGTGCCTGAGGAAGAAAACGCATCACTCCGTAGTCAGGAAAAATGCTGCCCAGGAATGAAAATGTTTTTGGAAGCCAAATTTTTTTTTGAAACCAAATGCAAAAACGGAGACCAGGATGAGTTTGGGGATGAAATTCCATGTCTAAAAATGGTGTTGCTTCCACTTTTTAATAATCAAGCCTTTTTGGTGCCTGAGGAAGAAAACGCCTGACACCGCAGTGAGGAAAAATGCTTCCCAGGAAGAAAATGTTTTTTTAAGAACTTTTTTTTTTGAAACCAAATGCAAAAACGGAGACCAGGATGAGTTTCGGGATGAAATTCCATGTCTAAAAATGGTGTTGCTTCCACTTTTTAAAAATCAAGCCTTTTTGGTGCCTGAGGAAGAAAACGCATCACTCCATAGTCAGGAAAAATGCTGCCCAGGAATGAAAATGTTTTTGGAAGCCAAATTTTTTTTTTGAAACCAAATGCAAAAACGGAGACAAGGATGACTTTCAGGATGAAATTCCATGTCTAAAAATGGTGTTGCTTTCACTTTTTAAAAATCAAGCCTTTTTTTCCCTGGGGAAGGAAATGCCTGACTCCGCGTTCAGGAAAAATGCTGCCCAGGAACCAAAATGTTTTTGGAAGCCAAATTTTTTTTTTGAAACCAAGTGCAAAAACGGAGACCAGGATGAGTGTTGGGATGAAATTCAATGTCTAAAAATGGTGTTGCTTCCACATTTTAAAAATCGAGTCTTTTTTGCCTGTGGAAGGAAATGCCTGACTCCGCGGTCAGGAAAAATGCTGCCCAGGAACCAAAATGTTTTTTGAAGCCAAATTTTTTTTTTGAAACCAAATGTAAAAACGGACACAAGGATGAGTTTCGGGATGAAATTCCATGTCTAAAAATGGTGTTGCTTCCACTTTTTAAAAATCAAGCCTTTTTTGCCTCGGGAGGGAAACTGATCACTCCGTAGTCAGGAAAAATGCTGCCCAGGAACCAAAATGTTTTTGGAAGCCACTTTTTTTTTTGAAACCAAATACAAAAATGGACACAAGGATGAGTTTGGGGATGAAATTCCATGTCTAAAAATGGTGTTGCTTCCACTTTTTAAAAATCAAGCCTTTTTGGTGCCTGAGGAAGAAAACGCCTGACACCGCAGTGAGGAAAAATGCTTCCCAGGAACGAAAATGTTTTTTTAAGAACTTTTTTTTTTGAAACCAAATGCAAAAACGGAGACCAGGATGAGTTTCAGGATGAAATTCAATGTCTAAAAATGGTGTTGCTTCCACATTTTAAAAATCGAGCCTTTTTTGCCTGTGGAAGGAAATGCCTGACTCCACGGTCAGGAAAAATGCTGCCCAGGAACGAAAAAGTTTTTTGAAGCCAAATTTTTTTTTTGAAACCAAATGTAAAAATGGACACAAGGATGAGTTTCGGGATGAAATTCCATGTCTAAAAATGGTGTTGCTTCCAGTTTTTAAAAATTGAGCCTTTTTTGCCTGGGGAAGGAGACGCCTGAAAAATGCTGCCCAGGAACCAAAATGTTTTTTGAAGGATTTTTTTTTTTTTTGAAACCAAATGCAAAAACAGACACAAGGATGAGTTTCGGGATGAAATTCCATGTCTAAAAATGGTGTTGCTTCCACTTTTTAAAAATCAAGGCTTTTGTGCCTGGGGAAGGAAACGCCTGACTCCGCGGTCAGGAAAAATGCTGCCCAGGAACCAAAATGTTTTTGGAAGGAATTTTTTTTTTTTGAAACCAAAAGAAAAATGGACACAAGGATGAGTTTCGGGATGAAATTCTATGTCTAAAAATGGTGTTGCTTCCACTTTTTAAAAATCGAGCCTTTTTGGTGCCTTGGGAAGGAAACGCCTGAGTCCGCGGTCAGGAAAAATGCTGCCCAGGAACCAAAATGTTTTTTGAAGCCAAATTTTTTTTTTGAAACCAAATGCAAAAACGGAGACCAGGATGAGTTTCGGGATGAAATTCCATGTCTAAAAATGGTGTTGCTTTCACTTTTTAAAAATCAAGCCTTTTTTGCCTGGGGAGGGAAACTGATCACTCCGTAGTCAGGAAAAATGCTGCCCAGGAATGAAAATGTTTTTGGAAGCCAAATTTTTTTTTTGAAACCAAATGCAAAAACGGAAACCAGGATGAGTTTGGGGATGAAATTCCATATCTAAAAATGGTGTTGCTTCCACTTTTTAAAAATCAAGCCTTTTTGGTGCCTGGGGAAGAAAACGCCTGACTCCGTGGTCAGGAAAAATGCTGCCCAGGAACGAAAATGTTTTTGGAAGCCAAATTTTTTTTTGAAACCAAATGCAAAAACGGAGACCAGGATGAGTTTGGGGATGAAATTCCATGTCTAAAAATGGTGTTGCTTCCACTTTTTAAAAATCGAGCCTTTTTGGTGCCTGAAGGAGAAAACGCATCACTCCGTAGTCAGGAAAAATGCTGCCCAGGAACGAAAATGTTTTTGGAAGCCAAATTTTTTTTTGAAACCAAATGCAAAAACGGAGACCAGGATGAGTTTGGGGATGAAATTCCATGTCTAAAAATGGTGTTGCTTCCACTTTTTCAAAATCGAGCCTTTTTTGCCTGGGGAAGGAAACGCCTGACTCCGCGGTCAGGAAAAATGCTGCCCAGGAACCAAAATGTTTTTGGAAGCCACTTTTTTTTTTGAAACCAAATGCAAAAACGGAGACCAGGATGAGTTTCAGGATTAAATTCCATGTCTAAAAATGGTGTTGCTTCGACTTTTTAAAAATCGAGCCTTTTTGGTGCCTGGGGAAGAAAACGCCTGACTCCGCGGTCAGGAAAAATGCTGCCCAGGAACGAAAATGTTTTTGGAAGCCAAATTTTTTTTTGAAACCAAATGCAAAAACGGAGACCAGGATGAGTTTCGGGATGAAATTCCATGTCTAAAAATGCTGTTGCTTCCACTTTTTCAAAATCGAGCCTTTTTGGTGCCTGGGGAAGAAAACGCCTGACTCCATGGTTAGGAAAAATGCTGCCCAGGAACGAAAATGTTTTTGGAAGCCAAATTTTTTTTTGAAACCAAATGCAAAAACGGAAACCAGGATGAGTTTGGGGATGAAATTCCATGTCTAAAAATGGTGTTGCTTCCACTTTTTAAAAATCAAGCCTTTTTGGTGCCAGGGGAAGAAAACGCCTGACTCCGTAGTCAGGAAAAATGCTGCCCAGGAACGAAAATGTTTTTTTAAGAACTTTTTTTTTTGAAACCAAATGCAAAAACGGAGACCAGGATGAGTTTCGGGATGAAATTCCATGTCTAAAAATGGTGTTGCTTCCACTTTTTAAAAATCAAGCCTTTTTTGCCTGGGGAGGGAAACTGATCACTCCGTAGTCAGGAAAAATGCTGCCCAGGAACGAAAATGTTTTTGGAAGCCAAATTTTTTTTTGAAACCAAATGTAAAAACGGAGACTGGGATGAGTTTCGGGATGAAATTCCATGTCTAAAAATGGTGTTGCTTCCACTTTTTAAAAATCAAGCCTTTTTGGTGCCTGAGGAAGAAAACGCATCACTCCGTAGTCAGGAAAAATGCTGCCCCGGAATGAAAATGTTTTTGGAAGCCAAATTTTTTTTTTGAAACCAAATGCAAAAAAAGAGACCAGGATGAGTTTGGGGATGAAATTCCATGTCTAAAAATGGTGTTGCTTCCACTTTTTAAAAATCAAGCCTTTTTGGTGCCTGAGGAAGAAAACGCATCACTCCGTAGTGAGGAAAAATACTGCCCAGGAATGAAAATGTTTTTGGAAGCCAAATTTTTTTTTGAAACCAAATGCAAAAACGTAGACCAGGATGAGTTTGGGGATGAAATTCCATGTCTAAAAATGGTGTTGCTTCCACTTTTTAAAAATCAAGCCTTTTTGGTGCCTGAGGAAGAAAACGCATCACTCCGTAGTCAGGAAAAATGCTGCCCAGGAATGAAAATGTTTTTGGAAGCCAAATTTTTTTTTGAAACCAAATGCAAAAACGGAGACCAGGATGAGTTTGGGGATGAAATTCCATGTCTAAAAATGGTGTTGCTTCCACTTTTTAAAAATCAAGCCTGTTTGGTGCCTGGGGAAGAAAACGCCTGACTCCGTGGTCAGGAAAAATGCTGCCCAGGAACGAAAATGTTTTTGGAAGCCAAATTTTTTTTTTGAAACAAAATGCAAAAACAGAGACCAGGATGAGTTTCGGGATGAAATTCCATGTCTAAAAATGGTGTTGCTTCCACTTTTTAAAAATCAAGCCTTTTTTGCCTGGGGAGGGAAACTGATCACTCCGTAGTCAGGAAAAATGCTGCCCAGGAACGAAAATGTTTTTGGAAGCCAAATTTTTTTTTGAAACCAAATGCAAAAACGGAGACCAGGATGAGTTTGGGGATGAAATTCCATGTCTAAAAATGGTGTTGCTTCCACTTTTTAAAAATCGAGCCTTTTTGGTGCCTGAAGAAGAAAACGCATCACTCCGTAGTCAGGAAAAATGCTGCCCAGGAACGAAAATGTTTTTGGAAGCCAAATTTTTTTTTGAAACCAAATGCAAAAACGGAGACGAGGATGAGTTTGGGGATGAAATTCCATGTCTAAAAATGGTGTTGCTTCCACTTTTTAAAAATCAAGCCTTTTTGGTGCCTGAGGAAGAAAACGCATCACTCCGTAGTCAGGAAAAAGGCTGCCCAGGAACGAAAATGTTTTTGGAAGCCAAATTTTTTTTTGAAACCAAATGCAAAAACTGAGACCAGGATGAGTTTCGGGATGAAATTCCATGTCTAAAAATGGTGTTGCTTCCACTTTTTCAAAATCGAGCCTTTTTTGCCTGGGGAAGGAAACGCCTGAGTCCGCGGTCAGGAAAAATGCTGCCCAGGAACCAAAATGTTTTTTGAAGCCAAATTTTTTTTTTGAAACAAAATGCAAAAACGGAGACCAGGATGAGTTTCGGGATGAAATTCCATGTCTAAAAATGGTGTTGCTTCCACTTTTTAAAAATCAAGCCTTTTTTGCCTGGGGAGGGAAACTGATCACTCCGTATTCAGGAAAAATGCTGCCCAGGAATGAAAATGTTTTTGGAAGCCAAATTTTTTTTTTGAAACCAAATGCAAAAACGGAGACCAGGATGAGTTTCGGGATGAAATTCCATGTCTAAAAATGGTGTTGCTTCCACTTTTTAAAAATCAAGCCTTTTTGGTGCCTGGGGAAGAAAACGCATCAGTCCGTGGTCAGGAAAAATGCTGCCCAAGAACCAAAATGTTTTTTGAAGCCAAATTTTTTTTTTTTGAAACCAAATGTAAAAACGGAGACCAGGATGAGTTTCGGGATGAAATTCCATGTCTAAAAATGGTGTTGCTTCCACTTTTTAAAAATCAAGCCTTTTTGGTGCCTGGGGAAGAAAACGCATCACTCCGTAGTGAGGAAAAATGCTGCCCAGGAATGAAAATGTTTTTGGAAGCCAAATTTTTTTTTGAAACCAAATGCAAAAACGGAGACCAGGATGAGTTTGGGGATGAAATTCCATGTCTAAAAATGGTGTTGCTTCCACTTTTTAAAAATCAAGCCTTTTTGGTGCCTGAGGAAGAAAACGCATCACTCCGTAGTCAGGAAAAATGCTGCCCAGGAATGAAAATGTTTTTGGAAGCCAAATTTTTTTTTGAAACCAAATGCAAAAACGGAGACCAGGATGAGTTTGGGGATGAAATTCCATGTCTAAAAATGGTGTTGCTTCCACTTTTTAAAAATCAAGACTTTTTGGTGCCTGAGGAAGAAAACGCCTGACACCGCAGTGAGGAAAAATGCTTCCCACGAACGAAAATGTTTTTTTAAGAACTTTTTTTTTTGAAACCAAATGCAAAAACGGAGACCAGGATGAGTTTCGGGATGAAATTCCATGTCTAAAAATGGTGTTGCTTCCACTTTTTAAAAATCAAGCCTTTTTGGTGCCTGAGGAAGAAAACGCATCACTCCGTAGTGAGGAAAAATGCTGCCCAGGAATGAAAATGTTTTTGGAAGCCAAATTTTTTTTTGAAACCAAATGCAAAAACGGAGACCAGGATGAGTTTGGGGATGAAATTCCATGTATAAAAATGGTGTTGCTTCCACTTTTTAAAAATCAAGCCTTTTTGGTGCCTGGGGAAGAAATCCGGTGACTCCGCGGTCAGGAAAAATACTGCCCAGGAACCAAAATGTTTTTTGAAGCCAAATTTTTTTTTTGAAACAAAATGCAAAAACGGAGACCAGGATGAGTTTCGGGATGAAATTCCATGTCTAAAAATGGTGTTGCTTCCACTTTTTAAAAATCAAGCCTTTTTTGCCTGGGGAGGGAAACTGATCACTCCGTAGTCAGGAAAAATGCTGCCCAGGAACGAAAATGTTTTTGGAAGCCAAATTTTTTTTTGAAACCAAATGCAAAAACTGAGACCAGGATGAGTTTCGGGATGAAATTCCATGTCTAAAAATGGTGTTGCTTCCACTTTTTCAAAATCGAGCCTTTTTTGCCTGGGGAAGGAAACGCCTGACTCCGTGGTCAGGAAAACTGCTGCCCAGGAACCAAAATGTTTTTTGGAGCCAAAATTTTTTTTTGAAACCAAGTGCAAAAACGGAGACCAGGATGATTTTGGGGATGAAATTCCATGTCTAAAAATGGTGTTGCTTCCACTTTTTAAAAATCAAGCCTTTTTGGTGCCTGGGGAGGGAAACTGATCACTCCGTATTCAGGAAAAATGCTGCCCAGGAATGAAAATGTTTTTGGAAGCCAAATTTTTTTTTTGAAACCAAATGCAAAAACGGAGACCAGGATGAGTTTCGGGATGAAATTCCATGTCTAAAAATGGTGTTGCTTCCACTTTTTAAAAATCAAGCCTTTTTGGTGCCTGGGGAAGAAAACGCATCAGTCCGTGGTCAGGAAAAATGCTGCCCAAGAACCAAAATGTTTTTTGAAGCCAAATTTTTTTTTTTTGAAACCAAATGTAAAAACGGAGACCAGGATGAGTTTGGGGATGAAATTCCATGTCTAAAAATGGTGTTGCTTCCACTTTTTAAAAATCGAGCCTTTTTGGTGCCTGAGGAAGAAAACGCATCACTCCGTAGTGAGGAAAAATGCTGCCCAGGAATGAAAATGTTTTTGGAAGCCAAATTTTTTTTTGAAACCAAATGCAAAAACGGAGACCAGGATGAGTTTGGGGATGAAATTCCATGTATAAAAATGGTGTTGCTTCCACTTTTTAAAAATCAAGCCTTTTTGGTGCCTGAGGAAGAAAACGCCTGACACCGCAGTGAGGAAAAATGCTTCCCAGGAACGAAAATGTTTTTTTAAGAACTTTTTTTTTTGAAACCAAATGCAAAAACGGAGACCAGGATGAGTTTCGGGATGAAATTCCATGTCTAAAAATGGTGTTGCTTCCACTTTTTAAAAATCAAGCCTTTTTGGTGCCTGGGGAAGAAAACGCATCACTCCGTAGTCAGGAAAAATGCTGCCCAAGAACCAAAATGTTTTTTGAAGCCAAATTTTTTTTTTTTTGAAACCAAATGTAAAAACGGAGACTGGGATGAATTTCGGGATGAAATTCCATGTCTAAAAATGGTGTTGCTTCCACTTTTTAAAAATCAAGCCTTTTTGGTGCCTGAGGAAGAAAACGCATCACTCCGTAGTCAGGAAAAATGCTGCCCAGGAACGAAAATGTTTTTGGAAGCCAAATTTTTTTTTGAAACCAAATGCAAAAACGGAGACCAGGATGAGTTTCGGGATGAAATTCCATGTCTAAAAATGGTGTTGCTTCCACTTTTTCAAAATCGAGCCTTTTTTGCCTGGGGAGGGAAACTGATCACTCCGTAGTCAGGAAAAATGCTGCCCAGGAATGAAAATGTTTTTGGAAGCCAATTTTTTTTTTTGAAACCAAATGCAAAAACGGAAACCAGGATGAGTTTCGGGATGAAATTCCATGTCTAAAAATGGTGTTGCTTCCACTTTTTAAAAATCAAGCCTTTTTGGTGCCTGGGGAAGAAAACGCATCAGTCCGTGGTCAGGAAAAATTCTGCCCAAGAACCAAAATGTTTTTTGAAGCCAAATTTTTTTTTTTTGAAACCAAATGTAAAAACGGAGACCAGGATGAGTTTCGGGATGAAATTCCATGTCTAAAAATGGTGTTGCTTCCACTTTTTAAAAATCAAGCCTTTTTGGTGCCTGGGGAAGAAAACGCATCACTCCGTAGTGAGGAAAAATGCTGCCCAGGAATGAAAATGTTTTTGGAAGCCAAATTTTTTTTTGAAACCAAATGCAAAAACGGAGACCAGGATGAGTTTGGGGATGAAATTCCATGTCTAAAAATGGTGTTGCTTCCACTTTTTAAAAATCAAGCCTTTTTGGTGCCTGAGGAAGAAAACGCATCACTCCGTAGTCAGGAAAAATGCTTCCCACGAACGAAAATGTTTTTTTAAGAACTTTTTTTTTTGAAACCAAATGCAAAAACGGAGACCAGGATGAGTTTCGGGATGAAATTCCATGTCTAAAAATGGTGTTGCTTCCACTTTTTAAAAATCAAGCCTTTTTGGTGCCTGGGGAAGGAAACGCCTGAGTCCGCGGTCAGGAAAAATGCTGCCCAGGAACCAAAATGTTTTTTGAAGCCAAATTTTTTTTTTGAAACAAAATGCAAAAACGGAGACCAGGATGAGTTTCGGGATGAAATTCCATGTCTAAAAATGGTGTTGCTTCCACTTTTTAAAAATCAAGCCTTTTTTGCCTGGGGAGGGAAACTGATCACTCCGTAGTCAGGAAAAATGCTGCCCAGGAACGAAAATGTTTTTGGAAGCCAAATTTTTTTTTGAAACCAAATGCAAAAACGGAGACCAGGATGAGTTTGGGGATGAAATTCCATGTCTAAAAATGGTGTTGCTTCCACTTTTTAAAAATCGAGCCTTTTTGGTGCCTGGGGAAGAAAACGCATCAGTCCGTGGTCAGGAAAAATGCTGCCCAAGAACCAAAATGTTTTTTGAAGCCAAATTTTTTTTTTTTGAAACCAAATGTAAAAACGGAGACCAGGATGAGTTTGGGGATGAAATTCCATGTCTAAAAATGGTGTTGCTTCCACTTTTTAAAAATCGAGCCTTTTTGGTGCCTGAGGAAGAAAACGCATCACTCCGTAGTGAGGAAAAATGCTGCCCAGGAATGAAAATGTTTTTGGAAGCCAAATTTTTTTTTCAAACCAAATGCAAAAACGGAGACCAGGATGAGTTTGGGGATGAAATTCCATGTATAAAAATGGTGTTGCTTCCACTTTTTAAAAATCAAGCCTTTTTGGTGCCTGAGGAAGAAAACGCCTGACACCGCAGTGAGGAAAAATGCTTCCCAGGAACGAAAATGTTTTTTTAAGAACTTTTTTTTTTGAAACCAAATGCAAAAACGGAGACCAGGATGAGTTTCGGGATGAAATTCCATGTCTAAAAATGGTGTTGCTTCCACTTTTTAAAAATCAAGCCTTTTTGGTGCCTGGGGAAGAAAACGCATCACTCCGTAGTCAGGAAAAATGCTGCCCAAGAACCAAAAGGTTTTTTGAAGCCAAATTTTTTTTTTTTTGAAACCAAATGTAAAAACGGAGACTGGGATGAATTTCGGGATGAAATTCCATGTCTAAAAATGGTGTTGCTTCCACTTTTTAAAAATCAAGCCTTTTTGGTGCCTGAGGAAGAAAACGCATCACTCCGTAGTCAGGAAAAATGCTGCCCAGGAACGAAAATGTTTTTGGAAGCCAAATTTTTTTTTGAAACCAAATGCAAAAACGGAGACCAGGATGAGTTTCGGGATGAAATTCCATGTCTAAAAATGGTGTTGCTTCCACTTTTTAAAAATCAAGCCTTTTTTGCCTGGGGAGGGAAACTGATCACTCCGTAGTCAGGAAAAATGCTGCCCAGGAATGAAAATGTTTTTGGAAGCCAATTTTTTTTTTGAAACCAAATGCAAAAACGGAAACCAGGATGAGTTTCGGGATGAAATTCCATGTCTAAAAATGGTGTTGCTTCCACTTTTTAAAAATCAAGCCTTTTTGGTGCCTGGGGAAGAAAACGCATCAGTCCGTGGTCAGGAAAAATTCTGCCCAAGAACCAAAATGTTTTTTGAAGCCAAATTTTTTTTTTTGAAACCAAATGTAAAAACGGAGACCAGGATGAGTTTCGGGATGAAATTCCATGTCTAAAAATGGTGTTGCTTCCACTTTTTAAAAATCAAGCCTTTTTGGTGCCTGGGGAAGAAAACGCATCACTCCGTAGTCAGGAAAAATGCTGCCCAGGAATGAAAATGTTTTTGGAAGCCAAATTTTTTTTTGAAACCAAATGCAAAAACGGAGACCAGGATGAGTTTGGGGATGAAATTCCATGTCTAAAAATGGTGTTGCTTCCACTTTTTAAAAATCAAGCCTTTTTGGTGCCTGAGGAAGAAAACGCATCACTCCGTAGTCAGGAAAAATGCTGCCCAGGAATGAAAATGTTTTTGGAAGCCAAATTTTTTTTTGAAACCAAATGCAAAAACGGAGACCAGGATGAGTTTGGGGATGAAATTCCATGTCTAAAAATGGTGTTGCTTCCACTTTTTAAAAATCAAGCCTTTTTGGTGCCTGGGGAAGGAAACGCCTGAGTCCGCGGTCAGGAAAAATGCTGCCCAGGAACCAAAATGTTTTTTGAAGCCAAATTTTTTTTTTGAAACAAAATGCAAAAACGGAGACCAGGATGAGTTTCGGGATGAAATTCCATGTCTAAAAATGGTGTTGCTTCCACTTTTTAAAAATCAAGCCTTTTTGGTGCCTGGGGAAGGAAACGCCTGAGTCCGCGGTCAGGAAAAATGCTGCCCAGGAACCAAAATGTTTTTTGAAGCCAATTTTTTTTTTTGAAACAAAATGCAAAAACGGAGACCAGGATGAGTTTCGGGATGAAATTCCATGTCTAAAAATGGTGTTGCTTCCACTTTTTAAAAATCAAGCCTTTTTTGCCTGGGGAGGGAAACTGATCACTCCGTAGTCAGGAAAAATGCTGCCCAGGAACGAAAATGTTTTTGGAAGCCAAATTTTTTTTTGAAACCAAATGCAAAAACGGAGACCAGGATGAGTTTGGGGATGAAATTCCATGTCTAAAAATGGTGTTGCTTCCACTTTTTAAAAATCGAGCCTTTTTGGTGCCTGAAGAAGAAAACGCATCACTCCGTAGTCAGGAAAAATGCTGCCCAGGAACGAAAATGTTTTTGGAAGCCAAATTTTTTTTTGAAACCAAATGCAAAAACGGAGACCAGGATGAGTTTGGGGATGAAATTCCATGTCTAAAAATGGTGTTGCTTCCACTTTTTAAAAATCAAGCCTTTTTGGTGCCTGGGGAAGGAAACGCCTGAGTCCGCGGTCAGGAAAAATGCTGCCCAGGAACCAAAATGTTTTTTGAAGCCAAATTTTTTTTTTGAAACAAAATGCAAAAACGGAGACCAGGATGAGTTTCGGGATGAAATTCCATGTCTAAAAATGGTGTTGCTTCCACTTTTTAAAAATCAAGCCTTTTTTGCCTGGGGAGGGAAACTGATCACTCCGTAGTCAGGAAAAATGCTGCCCAGGAACGAAAATGTTTTTGGAAGCCAAATTTTTTTTTGAAACCAAATGCAAAAACGGAGACCAGGATGAGTTTGGGGATGAAATTCCATGTCTAAAAATGGTGTTGCTTCCACTTTTTAAAAATCGAGCCTTTTTGGTGCCTGAAGAAGAAAACGCATCACTCCGTAGTCAGGAAAAATGCTGCCCAGGAACGAAAATGTTTTTGGAAGCCAAATTTTTTTTTGAAACCAAATGCAAAAACGGAGACCAGGATGAGTTTGGGGATGAAATTCCATGTCTAAAAATGGTGTTGCTTCCACTTTTTAAAAATCAAGCCTTTTTGGTGCCTGAGGAAGAAAACGCATCACTCCGTAGTCAGGAAAAATGCTGCCCAGGAACGAAAATGTTTTTGGAAGCCAAATTTTTTTTTGAAACCAAATGCAAAAACTGAGACCAGGATGAGTTTCGGGATGAAATTCCATGTCTAAAAATGGTGTTGCTTCCACTTTTTCAAAATCGAGCCTTTTTTGCCTGGGGAAGGAAACGCCTGACTCCGTGGTCAGGAAAACTGCTGCCCAGGAACCAAAATGTTTTTTGAAGCCAAAATTTTTTTTTGAAACCAAGTGCAAAAACGGAGACCAGGATGAGTTTGGGGATGAAATTCCATGTCTAAAAATGGTGTTGCTTCCACTTTTTAAAAATCAAGCCTTTTTGGTGCCTGGGGAAGAAATCCGGTGACGCCGCGGTCAGGAAAAATACTGCCCAGGAATGAAAATGTTTTTGGAAGCCAATTTTTTTTTTTGAAACCAAATGCAAAAACGGAGACTGGGATGAGTTTCAGGATGAAATTCCATGTCTAAAAATGGTGTTGCTTCCACTTTTTAAAAATCGAGCCTTTTTGGTGCCTGGGGAAGAAAACGCCTGACTCCGTGGTCAGGAAAAATGCTGCCCAGGAACCAAAATGTTTTTTGAAGCCAAATTTTTTTTTTGAAACAAAATGCAAAAACGGAGACCAGGATGAGTTTCGGGATGAAATTCCATGTCTAAAAATGGTGTTGCTTCCACTTTTTAAAAATCAAGCCTTTTTTGCCTGGGGAGGGAAACTGATCACTCCGTATTCAGGAAAAATGCTGCCCAGGAATGAAAATGTTTTTGGAAGCCAAATTTTTTTTTTGAAACCAAATGCAAAAACGGAGACCAGGATGAGTTTCGGGATGAAATTCCATGTCTAAAAATGGTGTTGCTTCCACTTTTTAAAAATCAAGCCTTTTTGGTGCCTGGGGAAGAAAACGCATCAGTCCGTGGTCAGGAAAAATGCTGCCCAAGAACCAAAATGTTTTTTGAAGCCAAATTTTTTTTTTTTGAAACCAAATGTAAAAACGGAGACTGGGATGAATTTCGGGATGAAATTCCATGTCTAAAAATGGTGTTGCTTCCACTTTTTAAAAATCAAGCCTTTTTGGTGCCTGAGGAAGAAAACGCATCACTCCGTAGTGAGGAAAAATGCTGCCCAGGAACGAAAATGTTTTTGGAAGCCAAATTTTTTTTTGAAACCAAATGCAAAAACGGAGACCAGGATGAGTTTCGGGATGAAATTCCATGTCTAAAAATGGTGTTGCTTCCACTTTTTAAAAATCAAGCCTTTTTTGCCTGGGGAGGGAAACTGATCACTCCGTAGTCAGGAAAAATGCTGCCCAGGAATGAAAATGTTTTTGGAAGCCAATTTTTTTTTTTGAAACCAAATGCAAAAACGGAAACCAGGATGAGTTTGGGGATGAAATTCCATGTCTAAAAATGGTGTTGCTTCCACTTTTTAAAAATCAAGCCTTTTTTGCCTGGGGAGGGAAACTGATCACTCCGTATTCAGGAAAAATGCTGCCCAGGAATGAAAATGTTTTTGGAAGCCAAATTTTTTTTTTGAAACCAAATGCAAAAACGGAGACCAGGATGAGTTTCGGGATGAAATTCCATGTCTAAAAATGGTGTTGCTTCCACTTTTTAAAAATCAAGCCTTTTTGGTGCCTGGGGAAGAAAACGCATCAGTCCGTGGTCAGGAAAAATGCTGCCCAAGAACCAAAATGTTTTTTGAAGCCAAATTTTTTTTTTTTGAAACCAAATGTAAAAACGGAGACCAGGATGAGTTTGGGGATGAAATTCCATGTCTAAAAATGGTGTTGCTTCCACTTTTTAAAAATCGAGCCTTTTTGGTGCCTGAAGAAGAAAACGCATCACTCCGTAGTCAGGAAAAATGCTGCCCAGGAACGAAAATGTTTTTGGAAGCCAAATTTTTTTTTGAAACCAAATGCAAAAACGGAGACCAGGATGAGTTTGGGGATGAAATTCCATGTCTAAAAATGGTGTTGCTTCCACTTTTTAAAAATCAAGCCTTTTTGGTGCCTGAGGAAGAAAACGCATCACTCCGTAGTCAGGAAAAATGCTGCCCAGGAACGAAAATGTTTTTGGAAGCCAAATTTTTTTTTGAAACCAAATGCAAAAACTGAGACCAGGATGAGTTTCGGGATGAAATTCCATGTCTAAAAATGGTGTTGCTTCCACTTTTTCAAAATCGAGCCTTTTTTGCCTGGGGAAGGAAACGCCTGACTCCGTGGTCAGGAAAACTGCTGCCCAGGAACCAAAATGTTTTTTGAAGCCAAAATTTTTTTTTGAAACCAAGTGCAAAAACGGAGACCAGGATGAGTTTGGGGATGAAATTCCATGTCTAAAAATGGTGTTGCTTCCACTTTTTAAAAATCAAGCCTTTTTGGTGCCTGGGGAAGAAATCCGGTGACGCCGCGGTCAGGAAAAATACTGCCCAGGAATGAAAATGTTTTTGGAAGCCAATTTTTTTTTTTGAAACCAAATGCAAAAACGGAGACTGGGATGAGTTTCAGGATGAAATTCCATGTCTAAAAATGGTGTTGCTTCCACTTTTTAAAAATCGAGCCTTTTTGGTGCCTGGGGAAGAAAACGCCTGACTCCGTGGTCAGGAAAAATGCTGCCCAGGAACCAAAATGTTTTTTGAAGCCAAATTTTTTTTTTGAAACAAAATGCAAAAACGGAGACCAGGATGAGTTTCGGGATGAAATTCCATGTCTAAAAATGGTGTTGCTTCCACTTTTTAAAAATCAAGCCTTTTTTGCCTGGGGAGGGAAACTGATCACTCCGTATTCAGGAAAAATGCTGCCCAGGAATGAAAATGTTTTTGGAAGCCAAATTTTTTTTTTGAAACCAAATGCAAAAACGGAGACCAGGATGAGTTTCGGGATGAAATTCCATGTCTAAAAATGGTGTTGCTTCCACTTTTTAAAAATCAAGCCTTTTTGGTGCCTGGGGAAGAAAACGCATCAGTCCGTGGTCAGGAAAAATGCTGCCCAAGAACCAAAATGTTTTTTGAAGCCAAATTTTTTTTTTTTGAAACCAAATGTAAAAACGGAGACTGGGATGAATTTCGGGATGAAATTCCATGTCTAAAAATGGTGTTGCTTCCACTTTTTAAAAATCAAGCCTTTTTGGTGCCTGAGGAAGAAAACGCATCACTCCGTAGTGAGGAAAAATGCTGCCCAGGAACGAAAATGTTTTTGGAAGCCAAATTTTTTTTTGAAACCAAATGCAAAAACGGAGACCAGGATGAGTTTCGGGATGAAATTCCATGTCTAAAAATGGTGTTGCTTCCACTTTTTAAAAATCAAGCCTTTTTTGCCTGGGGAGGGAAACTGATCACTCCGTAGTCAGGAAAAATGCTGCCCAGGAATGAAAATGTTTTTGGAAGCCAATTTTTTTTTTTGAAACCAAATGCAAAAACGGAAACCAGGATGAGTTTGGGGATGAAATTCCATGTCTAAAAATGGTGTTGCTTCCACTTTTTAAAAATCAAGCCTTTTTTGCCTGGGGAGGGAAACTGATCACTCCGTATTCAGGAAAAATGCTGCCCAGGAATGAAAATGTTTTTGGAAGCCAAATTTTTTTTTTGAAACCAAATGCAAAAACGGAGACCAGGATGAGTTTCGGGATGAAATTCCATGTCTAAAAATGGTGTTGCTTCCACTTTTTAAAAATCAAGCCTTTTTGGTGCCTGGGGAAGAAAACGCATCAGTCCGTGGTCAGGAAAAATGCTGCCCAAGAACCAAAATGTTTTTTGAAGCCAAATTTTTTTTTTTTGAAACCAAATGTAAAAACGGAGACCAGGATGAGTTTGGGGATGAAATTCCATGTCTAAAAATGGTGTTGCTTCCACTTTTTAAAAATCGAGCCTTTTTGGTGCCTGAGGAAGAAAACGCATCACTCCGTAGTGAGGAAAAATGCTGCCCAGGAATGAAAATGTTTTTGGAAGCCAAATTTTTTTTTGAAACCAAATGCAAAAACGGAGACCAGGATGAGTTTGGGGATGAAATTCCATGTATAAAAATGGTGTTGCTTCCACTTTTTAAAAATCAAGCCTTTTTGGTGCCTGAGGAAGAAAACGCCTGACACCGCAGTGAGGAAAAATGCTTCCCAGGAACGAAAATGTTTTTTTAAGAACTTTTTTTTTTGAAACCAAATGCAAAAACGGAGACCAGGATGAGTTTCGGGATGAAATTCCATGTCTAAAAATGGTGTTGCTTCCACTTTTTAAAAATCAAGCCTTTTTGGTGCCTGAGGAAGAAAACGCATCACTCCGTAGTCAGGAAAAATGCTGCCCAGGAACGAAAATGTTTTTGGAAGCCAAATTTTTTTTTTTTGAAACCAAATGTAAAAACGGAGACCAGGATGAGTTTGGGGATGAAATTCCATGTCTAAAAATGGTGTTGCTTCCACTTTTTAAAAATCGAGCCTTTTTGGTGCCTGAGGAAGAAAACGCATCACTCCGTAGTGAGGAAAAATGCTGCCCAGGAATGAAAATGTTTTTGGAAGCCAAATTTTTTTTTGAAACCAAATGCAAAAACGGAGACCAGGATGAGTTTGGGGATGAAATTCCATGTATAAAAATGGTGTTGCTTCCACTTTTTAAAAATCAAGCCTTTTTGGTGCCTGAGGAAGAAAACGCCTGACACCGCAGTGAGGAAAAATGCTTCCCAGGAACGAAAATGTTTTTTTAAGAACTTTTTTTTTTGAAACCAAATGCAAAAACGGAGACCAGGATGAGTTTCGGGATGAAATTCCATGTCTAAAAATGGTGTTGCTTCCACTTTTTAAAAATCAAGCCTTTTTGGTGCCTGAGGAAGAAAACGCATCACTCCGTAGTCAGGAAAAATGCTGCCCAGGAACGAAAATGTTTTTGGAAGCCAAATTTTTTTTTGAAACCAAATGCAAAAACGGAGACCAGGATGAGTTTCGGGATGAAATTCCATGTCTAAAAATGGTGTTGCTTCCACTTTTTAAAAATCAAGCCTTTTTTGCCTGGGGAGGGAAACTGATCACTCCGTAGTCAGGAAAAATGCTGCCCAGGAATGAAAATGTTTTTGGAAGCCAATTTTTTTTTTTGAAACCAAATGCAAAAACGGAAACCAGGATGAGTTTCGGGATGAAATTCCATGTCTAAAAATGGTGTTGCTTCCACTTTTTAAAAATCAAGCCTTTTTGGTGCCTGGGGAAGAAAACGCATCACTCCGTAGTGAGGAAAAATGCTGCCCAGGAATGAAAATGTTTTTGGAAGCCAAATTTTTTTTTGAAACCAAATGCAAAAACGGAGACCAGGATGAGTTTGGGGATGAAATTCCATGTCTAAAAATGGTGTTGCTTCCACTTTTTAAAAATCAAGCCTTTTTGGTGCCTGAGGAAGAAAACGCATCACTCCGTAGTCAGGAAAAATGCTGCCCAGGAATGAAAATGTTTTTGGAAGCCAAATTTTTTTTTGAAACCAAATGCAAAAACGGAGACCAGGATGAGTTTGGGGATGAAATTCCATGTCTAAAAATGGTGTTGCTTCCACTTTTTAAAAATCAAGCCTTTTTGGTGCCTGAGGAAGAAAACGCATCACTCCGTAGTCAGGAAAAATGCTGCCCAGGAACCAAAATGTTTTTTGAAGCCAAATTTTTTTTTTTTTGAAACCAAATGTAAAAACGGAGACTGGGATGAATTTCGGGATGAAATTCCATGTCTAAAAATGGTGTTGCTTCCACTTTTTAAAAATCAAGCCTTTTTGGTGCCTGAGGAAGAAAACGCATCACTCCGTAGTCAGGAAAAATGCTGCCCAGGAACGAAAATGTTTTTGGAAGCCAAATTTTTTTTTGAAACCAAATGCAAAAACGGAGACCAGGATGAGTTTCGGGATGAAATTCCATGTCTAAAAATGGTGTTGCTTCCACTTTTTAAAAATCAAGCCTTTTTTGCCTGGGGAGGGAAACTGATCACTCCGTAGTCAGGAAAAATGCTGCCCAGGAATGAAAATGTTTTTGGAAGCCAATTTTTTTTTTTGAAACCAAATGCAAAAACGGAAACCAGGATGAGTTTCGGGATGAAATTCCATGTCTAAAAATGGTGTTGCTTCCACTTTTTAAAAATCAAGCCTTTTTGGTGCCTGAGGAAGAAAACGCATCACTCCGTAGTCAGGAAAAATGCTGCCCAGGAATGAAAATGTTTTTGGAAGCCAAATTTTTTTTTGAAACCAAATGCAAAAACGGAGACCAGGATGAGTTTGGGGATGAAATTCCATGTCTAAAAATGGTGTTGCTTCCACTTTTTAAAAATCAAGCCTTTTTGGTGCCTGAGGAAGAAAACGCCTGACACCGCAGTGAGGAAAAATGCTTCCCACGAACGAAAATGTTTTTTTAAGAACTTTTTTTTTTGAAACCAAATGCAAAAACGGAGACCAGGATGAGTTTCGGGATGAAATTCCATGTCTAAAAATGGTGTTGCTTCCACTTTTTAAAAATCAAGCCTTTTTGGTGCCTGGGGAAGGAAACGCCTGAGTCCGCGGTCAGGAAAAATGCTGCCCAGGAACCAAAATGTTTTTTGAAGCCAAATTTTTTTTTTGAAACAAAATGCAAAAACGGAGACCAGGATGAGTTTCGGGATGAAATTCCATGTCTAAAAATGGTGTTGCTTCCACTTTTTAAAAATCAAGCCTTTTTTGCCTGGGGAGGGAAACTGATCACTCCGTAGTCAGGAAAAATGCTGCCCAGGAACGAAAATGTTTTTGGAAGCCAAATTTTTTTTTGAAACCAAATGCAAAAACGGAGACCAGGATGAGTTTGGGGATGAAATTCCATGTCTAAAAATGGTGTTGCTTCCACTTTTTAAAAATCAAGCCTTTTTGGTGCCTGAGGAAGAAAACGCATCACTCCGTAGTCAGGAAAAATGCTGCCCAGGAATGAAAATGTTTTTGGAAGCCAAATTTTTTTTTGAAACCAAATGCAAAAACGGAGACCAGGATGAGTTTGGGGATGAAATTCCATGTCTAAAAATGGTGTTGCTTCCACTTTTTAAAAATCAAGCCTTTTTGGTGCCTGAGGAAGAAAACGCATCACTCCGTAGTCAGGAAAAATGCTGCCCAGGAACGAAAATGTTTTTGGAAGCCAAATTTTTTTTTGAAACCAAATGCAAAAACTGAGACCAGGATGAGTTTCGGGATGAAATTCCATGTCTAAAAATGGTGTTGCTTCCACTTTTTCAAAATCGAGCCTTTTTTGCCTGGGGAAGGAAACGCCTGACTCCGTGGTCAGGAAAACTGCTGCCCAGGAACCAAAATGTTTTTTGAAGCCAAAAATTTTTTTTGAAACCAAGTGCAAAAACGGAGACCAGGATGAGTTTGGGGATGAAATTCCATGTCTAAAAATGGTGTTGCTTCCACTTTTTAAAAATCAAGCCTTTTTGGTGCCTGGGGAAGAAATCCGGTGACGCCGCGGTCAGGAAAAATACTGCACAGGAACGAAAATGTTTTTGGAAGCCAATTTTTTTTTTTGAAACCAAATGCAAAAACGGAGACTGGGATGAGTTTCAGGATGAAATTCCATGTCTAAAAATGGTGTTGCTTCCACTTTTTAAAAATCGAGCCTTTTTGGTGCCTGGGGAAGAAAACGCCTGACTCCGTGGTCAGGAAAAATGCTGCCCAGGAACCAAAATGTTTTTTGAAGCCAAATTTTTTTTTTGAAACAAAATGCAAAAACGGAGACCAGGATGAGTTTCGGGATGAAATTCCATGTCTAAAAATGGTGTTGCTTCCACTTTTTAAAAATCAAGCCTTTTTTGCCTGGGGAGGGAAACTGATCACTCCGTATTCAGGAAAAATGCTGCCCAGGAATGAAAATGTTTTTGGAAGCCAAATTTTTTTTTGAAACCAAATGCAAAAACGGAGACCAGGATGAGTTTGGGGATGAAATTCCATGTATAAAAATGGTGTTGCTTCCACTTTTTAAAAATCAAGCCTTTTTGGTGCCTGAGGAAGAAAACGCCTGACACCGCAGTGAGGAAAAATGCTTCCCAGGAACGAAAATTTTTTTTTAAGAACTTTTTTTTTTGAAACCAAATGCAAAAACGGAGACCAGGATGAGTTTCGGGATGAAATTCCATGTCTAAAAATGGTGTTGCTTCCACTTTTTAAAAATCAAGCCTTTTTGGTGCCTGAGGAAGAAAACGCATCACTCCGTAGTCAGGAAAAATGCTGCCCAGGAACCAAAATGTTTTTTGAAGCCAAATTTTTTTTTTTTTGAAACCAAATGTAAAAACGGAGACTGGGATGAATTTCGGGATGAAATTCCATGTCTAAAAATGGTGTTGCTTCCACTTTTTAAAAATCAAGCCTTTTTGGTGCCTGAGGAAGAAAACGCATCACTCCGTAGTCAGGAAAAATGCTGCCCAGGAACGAAAATGTTTTTGGAAGCCAAATTTTTTTTTGAAACCAAATGCAAAAACGGAGACCAGGATGAGTTTCGGGATGAAATTCCATGTCTAAAAATGGTGTTGCTTCCACTTTTTAAAAATCAAGCCTTTTTTGCCTGGGGAGGGAAACTGATCACTCCGTAGTCAGGAAAAATGCTGCCCAGGAATGAAAATGTTTTTGGAAGCCAATTTTTTTTTTTGAAACCAAATGCAAAAACGGAAACCAGGATGAGTTTCGGGATGAAATTCCATGTCTAAAAATGGTGTTGCTTCCACTTTTTAAAAATCAAGCCTTTTTGGTGCCTGAGGAAGAAAACGCATCACTCCGTAGTCAGGAAAAATGCTGCCCAGGAATGAAAATGTTTTTGGAAGCCAAATTTTTTTTTGAAACCAAATGCAAAAACGGAGACCAGGATGAGTTTGGGGATGAAATTCCATGTCTAAAAATGGTGTTGCTTCCACTTTTTAAAAATCAAGCCTTTTTGGTGCCTGAGGAAGAAAACGCCTGACACCGCAGTGAGGAAAAATGCTTCCCACGAACGAAAATGTTTTTTTAAGAACTTTTTTTTTTGAAACCAAATGCAAAAACGGAGACCAGGATGAGTTTCGGGATGAAATTCCATGTCTAAAAATGGTGTTGCTTCCACTTTTTAAAAATCAAGCCTTTTTGGTGCCTGGGGAAGGAAACGCCTGAGTCCGCGGTCAGGAAAAATGCTGCCCAGGAACCAAAATGTTTTTTGAAGCCAAATTTTTTTTTTGAAACAAAATGCAAAAACGGAGACCAGGATGAGTTTCGGGATGAAATTCCATGTCTAAAAATGGTGTTGCTTCCACTTTTTAAAAATCAAGCCTTTTTTGCCTGGGGAGGGAAACTGATCACTCCGTAGTCAGGAAAAATGCTGCCCAGGAACGAAAATGTTTTTGGAAGCCAAATTTTTTTTTGAAACCAAATGCAAAAACGGAGACCAGGATGAGTTTGGGGATGAAATTCCATGTCTAAAAATGGTGTTGCTTCCACTTTTTAAAAATCGAGCCTTTTTGGTGCCTGAAGAAGAAAACGCATCACTCCGTAGTCAGGAAAAATGCTGCCCAGGAACGAAAATGTTTTTGGAAGCCAAATTTTTTTTTGAAACCAAATGCAAAAACGGAGACCAGGATGAGTTTGGGGATGAAATTCCATGTCTAAAAATGGTGTTGCTTCCACTTTTTAAAAATCAAGCCTTTTTGGTGCCTGAGGAAGAAAACGCATCACTCCGTAGTCAGGAAAAATGCTGCCCAGGAACGAAAATGTTTTTGGAAGCCAAATTTTTTTTTGAAACCAAATGCAAAAACTGAGACCAGGATGAGTTTCGGGATGAAATTCCATGTCTAAAAATGGTGTTGCTTCCACTTTTTCAAAATCGAGCCTTTTTTGCCTGGGGAAGGAAACGCCTGACTCCGTGGTCAGGAAAACTGCTGCCCAGGAACCAAAATGTTTTTTGAAGCCAAAAATTTTTTTTGAAACCAAGTGCAAAAACGGAGACCAGGATGAGTTTGGGGATGAAATTCCATGTCTAAAAATGGTGTTGCTTCCACTTTTTAAAAATCAAGCCTTTTTGGTGCCTGGGGAAGAAATCCGGTGACGCCGCGGTCAGGAAAAATACTGCACAGGAACGAAAATGTTTTTGGAAGCCAATTTTTTTTTTTGAAACCAAATGCAAAAACGGAGACTGGGATGAGTTTCAGGATGAAATTCCATGTCTAAAAATGGTGTTGCTTCCACTTTTTAAAAATCG
Organism: Pantherophis vulpinus; assembly: GCA_037215915.1. Lineage (NCBI taxonomy): Eukaryota > Metazoa > Chordata > Lepidosauria > Squamata > Colubridae > Pantherophis > Pantherophis vulpinus. Next base: position 1,474,680 of record JAXLNS010000018.1, on the reverse strand, counting down.
AGCCTTTTTGGTGCCTGGGGAAGAAAACGCCTGACTCCGTGGTCAGGAAAAATGCTGCCCAGGAACCAAAATGTTTTTTGAAGCCAAATTTTTTTTTTGAAACAAAATGCAAAAACGGAGACCAGGATGAGTTTCGGGATGAAATTCCATGTCTAAAAATGGTGTTGCTTCCACTTTTTAAAAATCAAGCCTTTTTTGCCTGGGGAGGGAAACTGATCACTCCGTATTCAGGAAAAATGCTGCCCAGGAATGAAAATGTTTTTGGAAGCCAAATTTTTTTTTGAAACCAAATGCAAAAACGGAGACCAGGATGAGTTTGGGGATGAAATTCCATGTATAAAAATGGTGTTGCTTCCACTTTTTAAAAATCAAGCCTTTTTGGTGCCTGAGGAAGAAAACGCCTGACACCGCAGTGAGGAAAAATGCTTCCCAGGAACGAAAATTTTTTTTTAAGAACTTTTTTTTTTGAAACCAAATGCAAAAACGGAGACCAGGATGAGTTTCGGGATGAAATTCCATGTCTAAAAATGGTGTTGCTTCCACTTTTTAAAAATCAAGCCTTTTTGGTGCCTGGGGAAGAAAACGCATCACTCCGTAGTCAGGAAAAATGCTGCCCAAGAACCAAAATGTTTTTTGAAGCCAAATTTTTTTTTTTTGAAACCAAATGTAAAAACGGAGACTGGGATGAATTTCGGGATGAAATTCCATGTCTAAAAATGGTGTTGCTTCCACTTTTTAAAAATCAAGCCTTTTTGGTGCCTGAGGAAGAAAACGCATCACTCCGTAGTCAGGAAAAATGCTGCCCAGGAACAAAAATGTTTTTGGAAGCCAAATTTTTTTTTGAAACCAAATGCAAAAACGGAGACCAGGATGAGTTTCGGGATGAAATTCCATGTCTAAAAATGGTGTTGCTTCCACTTTTTAAAAATCAAGCCTTTTTTGCCTGGGGAGGGAAACTGATCACTCCGTAGTCAGGAAAAATGCTGCCCAAGAACCAAAATGTTTTTTGAAGCCAATTTTTTTTTTTGAAACCAAATGCAAAAACGGAAACCAGGATGAGTTTGGGGATGAAATTCCATGTCTAAAAATGGTGTTGCTTCCACTTTTTAAAAATCAAGCCTTTTTGGTGCCTGGGGAAGAAAACGCCTGACTCCGTGGTCAGGAAAAATGCTGCCCAGGAACGAAAATGTTTTTGGAAGCCAAATTTTTTTTTGAAACCAAATGCAAAAACGGAGACCAGGATGAGTTTGGGGATGAAATTCCATGTCTAAAAATGGTGTTGCTTCCACTTTTTAAAAATCGAGCCTTTTTGGTGCCTGAAGAAGAAAACGCATCACTCCGTAGTCAGGAAAAATGCTGCCCAGGAACGAAAATGTTTTTGGAAGCCAAATTTTTTTTTGAAACCAAATGCAAAAACGGAGACCAGGATGAGTTTCGGGATGAAATTCCATGTCTAAAAATGGTGTTGCTTCCACTTTTTAAAAATCAAGCCTTTTTGGTGCCTGAGGAAGAAAACGCATCACTCCGTAGTCAGGAAAAATGCTGCCCAGGAACGAAAATGTTTTTGGAAGCCAAATTTTTTTTTGAAACCAAATGCAAAAACTGAGACCAGGATGAGTTTCGGGATGAAATTCCATGTCTAAAAATGGTGTTGCTTCCACTTTTTCAAAATCGAGCCTTTTTTGCCTGGGGAAGGAAACGCCTGAGTCCGCGGTCAGGAAAAATGCTGCCCAGGAACCAAAATGTTTTTTGAAGCCAAATTTTTTTTTTGAAACAAAATGCAAAAACGGAGACCAGGATGAGTTTCGGGATGAAATTCCATGTCTAAAAATGGTGTTGCTTCCACTTTTTAAAAATCAAGCCTTTTTTGCCTGGGGAGGGAAACTGATCACTCCGTAGTCAGGAAAAATGCTGCCCAGGAATGAAAATGTTTTTGGAAGCCAAATTTTTTTTTTGAAACCAAATGCAAAAACGGAGACCAGGATGAGTTTCGGGATGAAATTCCATGTCTAAAAATGGTGTTGCTTCCACTTTTTAAAAATCAAGCCTTTTTGGTGCCTGGGGAAGAAAACGCATCACTCCGTAGTGAGGAAAAATGCTGCCCAGGAATGAAAATGTTTTTGGAAGCCAAATTTTTTTTTGAAACCAAATGCAAAAACGGAGACCAGGATGAGTTTGGGGATGAAATTCCATGTCTAAAAATGGTGTTGCTTCCACTTTTTAAAAATCAAGCCTTTTTGGTGCCTGGGGAAGGAAACGCCTGAGTCCGCGGTCAGGAAAAATGCTGCCCAGGAACCAAAATGTTTTTTGAAGCCAAATTTTTTTTTTGAAACAAAATGCAAAAACGGAGACCAGGATGAGTTTCGGGATGAAATTCCATGTCTAAAAATGGTGTTGCTTCCACTTTTTAAAAATCAAGCCTTTTTTCCCTGGGGAGGGAAACTGATCACTCCGTAGTCAGGAAAAATGCTGCCCAGGAACGAAAATGTTTTTGGAAGCCAAATTTTTTTTTGAAACCAAATGCAAAAACGGAGACCAGGATGAGTTTGGGGATGAAATTCCATGTCTAAAAATGGTGTTGCTTCCACTTTTTAAAAATCGAGCCTTTTTGGTGCCTGAAGAAGAAAACGCATCACTCCGTAGTCAGGAAAAATGCTGCCCAGGAACGAAAATGTTTTTGGAAGCAAATTTTTTTTTGAAACCAAATGCAAAAACGGAGACCAGGATGAGTTTGGGGATGAAATTCCATGTCTAAAAATGGTGTTGCTTCCACTTTTTAAAAATCAAGCCTTTTTGGTGCCTGAGGAAGAAAACGCATCACTCCGTAGTCAGGAAAAATGCTGCCCAGGAACGAAAATGTTTTTGGAAGCCAAATTTTTTTTTGAAACCAAATGCAAAAACTGAGACCAGGATGAGTTTCGGGATGAAATTCCATGTCTAAAAATGGTGTTGCTTCCACTTTTTCAAAATCGAGCCTTTTTTGCCTGGGGAAGGAAACGCCTGACTCCGTGGTCAGGAAAACTACTGCCCAGGAACCAAAATGTTTTTTGAAGCCAAAATTTTTTTTTGAAACCAAGTGCAAAAACGGAGACCAGGATGAGTTTGGGGATGAAATTCCATGTCTAAAAATGGTGTTGCTTCCACTTTTTAAAAATCAAGCCTTTTTGGTGCCTGGGGAAGAAATCCGGTGACGCCGCGGTCATGAAAAATACTGCCCAGGAACGAAAATGTTTTTGGAAGCCAATTTTTTTTTTTGAAACCAAATGCAAAAACGGAGACTGGGATGAGTTTCAGGATGAAATTCCATGTCTAAAAATGGTGTTGCTTCCACTTTTTAAAAATCGAGCCTTTTTGGTGCCTGGGGAAGAAAACGCCTGACTCCGTGGTCAGGAAAAATGCTGCCCAGGAACCAAAATGTTTTTTGAAGCCAAATTTTTTTTTTGAAACCAAATGCAAAAACGGAGACCAGGATGAGTTTCGGGATGAAATTCCATGTCTAAAAATGGTGTTGCTTCCACTTTTTAAAAATCAAGCCTTTTTTCCCTGGGGAGGGAAACTGATCACTCCGTAGTCAGGAAAAATGCTGCCCAGGAACGAAAATGTTTTTGGAAGCCAAATTTTTTTTTGAAACCAAATGCAAAAACGGAGACCAGGATGAGTTTGGGGATGAAATTCCATGTCTAAAAATGGTGTTGCTTCCACTTTTTAAAAATCGAGCCTTTTTGGTGCCTGAAGAAGAAAACGCATCACTCCGTAGTCAGGAAAAATGCTGCCCAGGAACGAAAATGTTTTTGGAAGCCAAATTTTTTTTTGAAACCAAATGCAAAAACGGAGACCAGGATGAGTTTGGGGATGAAATTCCATGTCTAAAAATGGTGTTGCTTCCACTTTTTAAAAATCAAGCCTTTTTGGTGCCTGAGGAAGAAAACGCATCACTCCGTAGTCAGGAAAAATGCTGCCCAGGAACGAAAATGTTTTTGGAAGCCAAATTTTTTTTTGAAACCAAATGCAAAAACTGAGACCAGGATGAGTTTCGGGATGAAATTCCATGTCTAAAAATGGTGTTGCTTCCACTTTTTCAAAATCGAGCCTTTTTTGCCTGGGGAAGGAAACGCCTGACTCCGTGGTCAGGAAAACTACTGCCCAGGAACCAAAATGTTTTTTGAAGCCAAAATTTTTTTTTGAAACCAAGTGCAAAAACGGAGACCAGGATGAGTTTGGGGATGAAATTCCATGTCTAAAAATGGTGTTGCTTCCACTTTTTAAAAATCAAGCCTTTTTGGTGCCTGGGGAAGAAATCCGGTGACGCCGCGGTCATGAAAAATACTGCCCAGGAACGAAAATGTTTTTGGAAGCCAATTTTTTTTTTTGAAACCAAATGCAAAAACGGAGACTGGGATGAGTTTCAGGATGAAATTCCATGTCTAAAAATGGTGTTGCTTCCACTTTTTAAAAATCGAGCCTTTTTGGTGCCTGGGGAAGAAAACGCCTGACTCCGTGGTCAGGAAAAATGCTGCCCAGGAACCAAAATGTTTTTTGAAGCCAAATTTTTTTTTTGAAACAAAATGCAAAAACGGAGACCAGGATGAGTTTCGGGATGAAATTCCATGTCTAAAAATGGTGTTGCTTCCACTTTTTAAAAATCAAGCCTTTTTTGCCTGGGGAGGGAAACTGATCACTCCGTATTCAGGAAAAATGCTGCCCAGGAATGAAAATGTTTTTGGAAGCCAAATTTTTTTTTTGAAACCAAATGCAAAAACGGAGACCAGGATGAGTTTCGGGATGAAATTCCATGTCTAAAAATCGTGTTGCTTCCACTTTTTAAAAATCAAGCCTTTTTGGTGCCTGGGGAAGAAAACGCATCAGTCCGTGGTCAGGAAAAATGCTGCCCAAGAACCAAAATGTTTTTTGAAGCCAAATTTTTTTTTTTTGAAACCAAATGTAAAAACGGAGACCAGGATGAGTTTGGGGATGAAATTCCATGTCTAAAAATGGTGTTGCTTCCACTTTTTAAAAATCGAGCCTTTTTGGTGCCTGAGGAAGAAAACGCATCACTCCGTAGTGAGGAAAAATGCTGCCCAGGAATGAAAATGTTTTTGGAAGCCAAATTTTTTTTTGAAACCAAGTGCAAAAACGGAGACCAGGATGAGTTTGGGGATGAAATTCCATGTATAAAAATGGTGTTGCTTCCACTTTTTAAAAATCAAGCCTTTTTGGTGCCTGAGGAAGAAAACGCCTGACACCGCAGTGAGGAAAAATGCTTCCCAGGAACGAAAATGTTTTTTTAAGAACTTTTTTTTTTGAAACCAAATGCAAAAACGGAGACCAGGATGAGTTTCGGGATGAAATTCCATGTCTAAAAATGGTGTTGCTTCCACTTTTTAAAAATCAAGCCTTTTTGGTGCCTGGGGAAGAAAACGCATCACTCCGTAGTCAGGAAAAATGCTGCCCAAGAACCAAAATGTTTTTTGAAGCCAAATTTTTTTTTTTTGAAACCAAATGTAAAAACGGAGACTGGGATGAATTTCGGGATGAAATTCCATGTCTAAAAATGGTGTTGCTTCCAGTTTTTAAAAATCAAGCCTTTTTGGTGCCTGAGGAAGAAAACGCATCACTCCGTAGTCAGGAAAAATGCTGCCCAGGAACGAAAATGTTTTTGGAAGCCAAATTTTTTTTTGAAACCAAATGCAAAAACGGAGACCAGGATGAGTTTCGGGATGAAATTCCATGTCTAAAAATGGTGTTGCTTCCACTTTTTAAAAATCAAGCCTTTTTTGCCTGGGGAGGGAAACTGATCACTCCGTAGTCAGGAAAAATGCTGCCCAGGAATGAAAATGTTTTTGGAAGCCAATTTTTTTTTTTGAAACCAAATGCAAAAACGGAAACCAGGATGAGTTTGGGGATGAAATTCCATGTCTAAAAATGGTGTTGCTTCCACTTTTTAAAAATCAAGCCTTTTTGGTGCCTGGGGAAGAAAACGCCTGACTCCGTGGTCAGGAAAAATGCTACCCAGGAACGAAAATGTTTTTGGAAGCCAAATTTTTTTTTGAAACCAAATGCAAAAACGGAGACCAGGATGAGTTTGGGGATGAAATTCCATGTCTAAAAATGGTGTTGCTTCCACTTTTTAAAAATCGAGCCTTTGTGGTGCCTGAAGAAGAAAACGCATCACTCCGTAGTCAGGAAAAATGCTGCCCAGGAACGAAAATGTTTTTGGAAGCCAAATTTTTTTTTGAAACCAAATGCAAAAACGGAGACCAGGATGAGTTTCGGGATGAAATTCCATGTCTAAAAATGGTGTTGCTTCCACTTTTTAAAAATCAAGCCTTTTTGGTGCCTGAGGAAGAAAACGCATCACTCCGTAGTCAGGAAAAATGCTGCCCAGGAACGAAAATGTTTTTGGAAGCCAAATTTTTTTTTGAAACCAAATGCAAAAACTGAGACCAGGATGAGTTTCGGGATGAAATTCCATGTCTAAAAATGGTGTTGCTTCCACTTTTTCAAAATCGAGCCTTTTTTGCCTGGGGAAGGAAACGCCTGAGTCCGCGGTCAGGAAAAATGCTGCCCAGGAACCAAAATGTTTTTTGAAGCCAAATTTTTTTTTTGAAACAAAATGCAAAAACGGAGACCAGGATGAGTTTCGGGATGAAATTCCATGTCTAAAAATGGTGTTGCTTCCACTTTTTAAAAATCAAGCCTTTTTTGCCTGGGGAGGGAAACTGATCACTCCGTATTCAGGAAAAATGCTGCCCAGGAATGAAAATGTTTTTGGAAGCCAAATTTTTTTTTTGAAACCAAATGCAAAAACGGAGACCAGGATGAGTTTCGGGATGAAATTCCATGTCTAAAAATGGTGTTGCTTCCACTTTTTAAAAATCAAGCCTTTTTGGTGCCTGGGGAAGAAAACGCATCACTCCGTAGTGAGGAAAAATGCTGCCCAGGAATGAAAATGTTTTTGGAAGCCAAATTTTTTTTTGAAACCAAATGCAAAAACGGAGACCAGGATGAGTTTGGGGATGAAATTCCATGTCTAAAAATGGTGTTGCTTCCACTTTTTAAAAATCAAGCCTTTTTGGTGCCTGAGGAAGAAAACACATCACTCCGTAGTCAGGAAAAATGCTGCCCAGGAATGAAAATGTTTTTGGAAGCCAAATTTTTTTTTGAAACCAAATGCAAAAACGGAGACCAGGATGAGTTTGGGGATGAAATTCCATGTATAAAAATGGTGTTGCTTCCACTTTTTAAAAATCAAGCCTTTTTGGTGCCTGAGGAAGAAAACGCCTGACACCGCAGTGCGGAAAAATGCTTCCCAGGAACGAAAATTTTTTTTTAAGAACTTTTTTTTTTTAAACCAAATGCAAAAACGGAGACCAGGATGAGTTTCGGGATGAAATTCCATGTCTAAAAATGGTGTTGCTTCCACTTTTTAAAAATCAAGCCTTTTTGGTGCCTGGGGAAGAAAACGCATCACTCCGTAGTCAGGAAAAATGCTGCCCAAGAACCAAAATGTTTTTTGAAGCCAAATTTTTTTTTTTTGAAACCAAATGTAAAAACGGAGACTGGGATGAATTTCGGGATGAAATTCCATGTCTAAAAATGGTGTTGCTTCCACTTTTTAAAAATCAAGCCTTTTTGGTGCCTGAGGAAGAAAACGCATCACTCCGTAGTCAGGAAAAATGCTGCCCAGGAACGAAAATGTTTTTGGAAGCCAAATTTTTTTTTGAAACCAAATGCAAAAACGGAGACCAGGATGAGTTTGGGGATGGAATTCCATGTCTAAAAATGGTGTTGCTTCCACTTTTTAAAAATCAAGCCTTTTTGGTGCCTGAGGAAGAAAACGCATCACTCCGTAGTCAGGAAAAATGCTGCCCAGGAACGAAAATGTTTTTGGAAGCCAAATTTTTTTTTGAAACCAAATGCAAAAACTGAGACCAGGATGAGTTTCGGGATGAAATTCCATGTCTAAAAATGGTGTTGCTTCCACTTTTTCAAAATCGAGCCTTTTTTGCCTGGGGAAGGAAACGCCTGAGTCCGCGGTCAGGAAAAATGCTGCCCAGGAACCAAAATGTTTTTTGAAGCCAAATTTTTTTTTTGAAACAAAATGCAAAAACGGAGACCAGGATGAGTTTCGGGATGAAATTCCATGTCTAAAAATGGTGTTGCTTCCACTTTTTAAAAATCAAGCCTTTTTTGCCTGGGGAGGGAAACTGATCACTCCGTATTCAGGAAAAATGCTGCCCAGGAATGAAAATGTTTTTGGAAGCCAAATTTTTTTTTTGAAACCAAATGCAAAAACGGAGACCAGGATGAGTTTGGGGGTGAAATTCCATGTCTAAAAATGGTGTTGCTTCCACTTTTTAAAAATCAAGCCTTTTTGGTGCCTGGGGAAGAAAACGCATCACTCCGTAGTGAGGAAAAATGCTGCCCAGGAATGAAAATGTTTTTGGAAGCCAAATTTTTTTTTGAAACCAAATGCAAAAACGGAGACCAGGATGAGTTTGGGGATGAAATTCCATGTCTAAAAATGGTGTTGCTTCCACTTTTTAAAAATCAAGCCTTTTTGGTGCCTGAGGAAGAAAACACATCACTCCGTAGTCAGGAAAAATGCTGCCCAGGAATGAAAATGTTTTTGGAAGCCAAATTTTTTTTTGAAACCAAATGCAAAAACGGAGACCAGGATGAGTTTGGGGATGAAATTCCATGTATAAAAATGGTGTTGCTTCCACTTTTTAAAAATCAAGCCTTTTTGGTGCCTGAGGAAGAAAACGCATCACTCCGTAGTCAGGAAAAATGCTGCCCAGGAACGAAAATGTTTTTGGAAGCCAAATTTTTTTTTGAAACCAAATGCAAAAACTGAGACCAGGATGAGTTTCGGGATGAAATTCCATGTCTAAAAATGGTGTTGCTTCCACTTTTTCAAAATCGAGCCTTTTTTGCCTGGGGAAGGAAACGCCTGAGTCCGCGGTCAGGAAAAATGCTGCCCAGGAACCAAAATGTTTTTTGAAGCCAAATTTTTTTTTTGAAACAAAATGCAAAAACGGAGACCAGGATGAGTTTCGGGATGAAATTCCATGTCTAAAAATGGTGTTGCTTCCACTTTTTAAAAATCAAGCCTTTTTTGCCTGGGGAGGGAAACTGATCACTCCGTATTCAGGAAAAATGCTGCCCAGGAATGAAAATGTTTTTGGAAGCCAAATTTTTTTTTTGAAACCAAATGCAAAAACGGAGACCAGGATGAGTTTGGGGGTGAAATTCCATGTCTAAAAATGGTGTTGCTTCCACTTTTTAAAAATCAAGCCTTTTTGGTGCCTGGGGAAGAAAACGCATCACTCCGTAGTGAGGAAAAATGCTGCCCAGGAATGAAAATGTTTTTGGAAGCCAAATTTTTTTTTGAAACCAAATGCAAAAACGGAGACCAGGATGAGTTTGGGGATGAAATTCCATGTCTAAAAATGGTGTTGCTTCCACTTTTTAAAAATCAAGCCTTTTTGGTGCCTGAGGAAGAAAACACATCACTCCGTAGTCAGGAAAAATGCTGCCCAGGAATGAAAATGTTTTTGGAAGCCAAATTTTTTTTTGAAACCAAATGCAAAAACGGAGACCAGGATGAGTTTGGGGATGAAATTCCATGTATAAAAATGGTGTTGCTTCCACTTTTTAAAAATCAAGCCTTTTTGGTGCCTGAGGAAGAAAACGCCTGACACCGCAGTGAGGAAAAATGCTTCCCAGGAACGAAAATTTTTTTTTAAGAACTTTTTTTTTTTAAACCAAATGCAAAAACGGAGACCAGGATGAGTTTCGGGATGAAATTCCATGTCTAAAAATGGTGTTGCTTCCACTTTTTAAAAATCAAGCCTTTTTGGTGCCTGGGGAAGAAAACGTATCACTCCGTAGTCAGGAAAAATGCTGCCCAAGAACCAAAATGTTTTTTGAAGCCAAATTTTTTTTTTTTGAAACCAAATGTAAAAACGGAGACTGGGATGAATTTCGGGATGAAATTCCATGTCTAAAAATGGTGTTGCTTCCACTTTTTAAAAATCAAGCCTTTTTGGTGCCTGAGGAAGAAAACGCATCACTCCGTAGTCAGGAAAAATGCTGCCCAGGAACGAAAATGTTTTTGGAAGCCAAATTTTTTTTTGAAACCAAATGCAAAAACGGAGACCAGGATGAGTTTGGGGATGGAATTCCATGTCTAAAAATGGTGTTGCTTCCACTTTTTAAAAATCAAGCCTTTTTGGTGCCTGAGGAAGAAAACGCATCACTCCGTAGTCAGGAAAAATGCTGCCCAGGAATGAAAATGTTTTTGGAAGCCAAATTTTTTTTTGAAACCAAATGCAAAAACGGAGACCAGGATGAGTTTGGGGATGAAATTCCATGTATAAAAATGGTGTTGCTTCCACTTTTTAAAAATCAAGCCTTTTTGGTGCCTGAGGAAGAAAACGCCTGACACCGCAGTGAGGAAAAATGCTTCCCAGGAACGAAAATGTTTTTTTAAGAACTTTTTTTTTTGAAACCAAATGCAAAAACGGAGACCAGGATGAGTTTCGGGATGAAATTCCATGTCTAAAAATGGTGTTGCTTCCACTTTTTAAAAATCAAGCCTTTTTTGCCTGGGGAGGGAAACTGATCACTCCGTAGTCAGGAAAAATGCTGCCCAGGAATGAAAATGTTTTTGGAAGCCAATTTTTTTTTTTGAAACCAAATGCAAAAACGGAAACCAGGATGAGTTTGGGGATGAAATTCCATGTCTAAAAATGGTGTTGCTTCCACTTTTTAAAAATCAAGCCTTTTTGGTGCCTGGGGAAGAAAACGCCTGACTCCGTGGTCAGGAAAAATGCTGCCCAGGAACGAAAATGTTTTTGGAAGCCAAATTTTTTTTTGAAACCAAATGCAAAAACGGAGACCAGGATGAGTTTGGGGATGAAATTCCATGTCTAAAAATGGTGTTGCTTCCACTTTTTAAAAATCGAGCCTTTTTGGTGCCTGAAGAAGAAAACGCATCACTCCGTAGTAAGGAAAAATGCTGCCCAGGAACGAAAATGTTTTTGGAAGCCAAATTTTTTTTTGAAACCAAATGCAAAAACGGAGACCAGGATGAGTTTGGGGATGAAATTCCATGTCTAAAAATGGTGTTGCTTCCACTTTTTAAAAATCAAGCCTTTTTGGTGCCTGAGGAAGAAAACGCCTGACACCGCAGTGAGGAAAAATGCTTCCCAGGAACGAAAATGTTTTTTTAAGAACTTTTTTTTTTGAAACCAAATGCAAAAACGGAGACCAGGATGAGTTTGGGGATTAAATTCCATGTCTAAAAATGGTGTTGCTTCCACTTTTTAAAAATCAAGCCTTTTTTGCCTGGGGAGGGAAACTGATCACTCCGTAGTCAGGAAAAATGCTGCCCAGGAATGAAAATGTTTTTGGAAGCCAAATTTTTTTTTTGAAACCAAATGCAAAAACGGAGACCAGGATGACTTTCAGGATGAAATTCCATGACTAAAAATGGTGTTGCTTTCACTTTTTAAAAATCAAGCCTTTTTTGCCTGGGGAAGGAAATGCCTGACTCCGCGTTCAGGAAAAATGCTGCCCAGGAACGAAAATGTTTTTGGAAGCCAAATTTTTTTTTTGAAACCAAATGCAAAAACGGAGACCAGGATGAGTTTGGGGATTAAATTCCATGTCTAAAAATGGTGTTGCTTCCACTTTTTAAAAATCGAGCCTTTTTTGCCTGGGGAAGGAAACGCCTGAGTCCGCGGTCAGGAAAAATGCTGCCCAGGAACCAAAATGTTTTTGGAAGCCAAATTTTTTTTTTGAAACAAAATGCAAAAACGGAGACCAGGATGAGTTTCGGGATGAAATTCCATGTCTAAAAATGGTGTTGCTTCCACTTTTTAAAAATCAAGCCTTTTTTGCCTGGGGAGGGAAACTGATCACTCCGTAGTCAGGAAAAATGCTGCCCAGGAATGAAAATGTTTTTGGAAGCCAAATTTTTTTTTTGAAACCAAATGCAAAAACGGAGACGAGGATGACTTTCAGGATGAAATTCCATGTCTAAAAATGGTCTTGCTTTCACTTTTTAAAAATCAAGCCTTTTTTGCCTGGGGAAAAAAATGCCTGACTCCGCGTTCAGGAAAAATGCTGCCCAGGAACGAAAAAGTTTTTGGAAGCCAAATTTTTTTTTTGAAACCAAATGCAAAAACGGAGACCAGGATGAGTTTGGGGATGAAATTCCATGTCTAAAAATGCTGTTGCTTCCACTTTTTCAAAATCGAGCCTTTTTTGCCTGGGGAAGGAAACGCCTGAGTCCGCGGTCAGGAAAAATGCTGCCCAGGAACCAAAATGTTTTTGGAAGCCAAATTTTTTTTTTGAAACCAAATGCAAAAACGGAGACCAGGATGAGTTTGGGGATTAAATTCCATGTCTAAAAATGGTGTTGCTTCCACTTTTTAAAAATCGAGCCTTTTTTGCCTGGGGAAGGAAACGCCTGAGTCCGCGGTCAGGAAAAATGCTGCCCAGGAACCAAAATGTTTTTGGAAGCCAAATTTTTTTTTTGAAACAAAATGCAAAAACGGAGACCAGGATGAGTTTCGGGATGAAATTCCATGTCTAAAAATGGTGTTGCTTCCACTTTTTAAAAATCAAGCCTTTTTTGCCTTGGGAGGGAAACTGATCACTCCGTAGTCAGGAAAAATGCTGCCCAGGAATGAAAATGTTTTTGGAAGCCAAATTTTTTTTTTGAAACCAAATGCAAAAACGGAGACGAGGATGACTTTCAGGATGAAATTCCATGTCTAAAAATGGTCTTGCTTTCACTTTTTAAAAATCAAGCCTTTTTTGCCTGGGGAAAAAAATGCCTGACTCCGCGTTCAGGAAAAATGCTGCCCAGGAACGAAAAAGTTTTTGGAAGCCAAATTTTTTTTTTGAAACCAAATGCAAAAACGGAGACCAGGATGACTTTCAGGATGAAATTCCATGTCTAAAAATGGTGTTGCTTTCACTTTTTAAAAATCGAGCCTTTTTTGCCTGGGGAAGGAAACGCCTGAGTCCGCGGTCAGGAAAAATGCTGCCCAGGAACCAAAATGTTTTTGGAAGCCAAATTTTTTTTTTGAAACCAAATGCAAAAACGGAGACCAGGATGAGTTTCGGGATGAAATTCCATGTCTAAAAATGGTGTTGCTTCCACTTTTTAAAAATCAAGCCTTTTTGGTGCCTGGGGAAGAAAACGCATCACTCCGTAGTCAGGAAAAATGCTGCCCAAGAACCAAAATGTTTTTTGAAGCCAAATTTTTTTTTTTTGAAACCAAATGTAAAAACGGAGACCAGGATGAGCTTGGGGATGAAATTCCATGTCTAAAAATGGTGTTGCTTCCACTTTTTAAAAATCAAGCCTTTTTGGTGCCTGAGGAAGAAAACGCATCACTCCGTAGTCAGGAAAAATGCTGCCCAGGAACGAAAATGTTTTTGGAAGCCAAATTTTTTTTTGAAACCAAATGCAAAAACGGAGACCAGGATGACTTTCAGGATGAAATTCCATGTCTAAAAATGGTGTTGCTTTCACTTTTTAAAAATCAAGCCTTTTTTGCCTGGGGAAGGAAATGCCTGACTCCGCGTTCAGGAAAAATGCTGCCCAGGAACGAAAATGTTTTTGGAAGCCAAATTTTTTTTTTGAAACCAAATGCAAAAACGGAGACCAGGATGAGTTTGGGGATGAAATTCCATGTCTAAAAATGGTGTTGCTTCCACTTTTTAAAAATCGAGCCTTTTTTGCCTGGGGAAGGAAACGCCTGAGTCCGCGGTCAGGAAAAATGCTTCCCAGGAACGAAAATGTTTTTTTAAGAACTTTTTTTTTTGAAACCAAATGCAAAAACGGAGACCAGGATGAGTTTCGGGATGAAATTCCATGTCTAAAAATGGTGTTGCTTCCACTTTTTAAAAATCAAGCCTTTTTGGTGCCTGGGGAAGAAAACGCATCACTCCGTAGTCAGGAAAAATGCTGCCCAAGAACCAAAATGTTTTTTGAAGCCAAATTTTTTTTTTTTGAAACCAAATGTAAAAACGGAGACTGGGATGAATTTCGGGATGAAATTCCATGTCTAAAAATGGTGTTGCTTCCACTTTTTAAAAATCAAGCCTTTTTGGTGCCTGGGGAAGAAAACGCATCACTCCGTAGTCAGGAAAAATGCTGCCCAAGAACCAAAATGTTTTTTGAAGCCAAATTTTTTTTTTTTGAAACCAAATGTAAAAACGGAGACCAGGATGAGTTTCGGGATGAAATTCCATGTCTAAAAATGGTGTTGCTTCCACTTTTTAAAAATCAAGCCTTTTTGGTGCCTGAGGAAGAAAACGCATCACTCCGTAGTCAGGAAAAATGCTGCCCAGGAACGAAAATGTTTTTGGAAGCCAAATTTTTTTTTGAAACCAAATGCAAAAACGGAGACCAGGATGAGTTTCGGGATGAAATTCCATGTCTAAAAATGGTGTTGCTTCCACTTTTTCAAAATCGAGCCTTTTTTGCCTGGGGAAGGAAACGCCTGAGTCCGCGGTCAGGAAAAATGCTGCCCAGGAACCAAAATGTTTTTGGAAGCCAAATTTTTTTTTTGAAACCAAATGCAAAAACGGAGACCAGGATGAGTTTCGGGATGAAATTCCATGTCTAAAAATGGTGTTGCTTCCACTTTTTAAAAATCAAGCCTTTTTGGTGCCTGGGGAAGAAAACGCATCACTCCATAGTCAGGAAAAATGCTGCCCAGGAACGAAAATGTTTTTGGAAGCCAAATTTTTTTTTGAAACCAAATGCAAAAACGGAGACCAGGATGAGTTTCGGGATGAAATTCCATGTCTAAAAATGGTGTTGCTTCCACTTTTTCAAAATCGAGCCTTTTTTGCCTGGGGAAGGAAACGCCTGAGTCCGCGGTCAGGAAAAATGCTGCCCAAGAACCAAAATGTTTTTTGAAGCCAAATTTTTTTTTTTTGAAACCAAATGTAAAAACGGAGACTGGGATGAGTTTCGGGATGAAATTCCATGTCTAAAAATGGTGTTGCTTCCACTTTTTAAAAATCAAGCCTTTTTTGCCTGGGGAGGGAAACTGATCACTCCGTAGTCAGGAAAAATGCTGCCCAGGAATGAAAATGTTTTTGGAAGCCAAATTTTTTTTTTGAAACCAAATGCAAAAACGGAGACCAGGATGACTTTCAGGATGAAATTCCATGTCTAAAAATGGTGTTGCTTCCACTTTTTAAAAATCAAGCCTTTTTTGCCTGGGGAAGGAAATGCCTGACTCCGCGTTCAGGAAAAATGCTGCCCAGGAACGAAAATGTTTTTGGAAGCCAAATTTTTTTTTTGAAACCAAATGCAAAAACGGAGACCAGGATGAGTTTGGGGATTAAATTCCATGTCTAAAAATGGTGTTGCTTCCACTTTTTAAAAATCGAGCCTTTTTTGCCTGGGGAAGGAAACGCCTGAGTCCGCGGTCAGGAAAAATGCTGCCCAGGAACCAAAATGTTTTTGGAAGCCAAATTTTTTTTTTGAAACAAAATGCAAAAACGGAGACCAGGATGAGTTTCGGGATGAAATTCCATGTCTAAAAATGGTGTTGCTTCCACTTTTTAAAAATCAAGCCTTTTTTGCCTGGGGAGGGAAACTGATCACTCCGTAGTCAGGAAAAATGCTGCCCAGGAATGAAAATGTTTTTGGAAGCCAAATTTTTTTTTTGAAACCAAATGCAAAAACGGAGACGAGGATGACTTTCTGGATGAAATTCCATGTCTAAAAATGGTCTTGCTTTCACTTTTTAAAAATCAAGCCTTTTTTGCCTGGGGAAAAAAATGCCTGACTCCGCGTTCAGGAAAAATGCTGCCCAGGAACGAAAAAGTTTTTGGAAGCCAAATTTTTTTTTTGAAACCAAATGCAAAAACGGAGACCAGGATGAGTTTGGGGATGAAATTCCATGTCTAAAAATGCTGTTGCTTCCACTTTTTCAAAATCGAGCCTTTTTTGCCTGGGGAAGGAAATGCCTGAGTCCGCGGTCAGGAAAAATGCTGCCCAGGAACCAAAATGTTTTTGGAAGCCAAATTTTTTTTTTGAAACCAAATGCAAAAACGGAGACCAGGATGAGTTTCGGGATGAAATTCCATGTCTAAAAATGGTGTTGCTTCCACTTTTTAAAAATCAAGCCTTTTTGGTGCCTGAGGAAGAAAACGCATCACTCCGTAGTCAGGAAAAATGCTGCCCAGGAACGAAAATGTTTTTGGAAGCCAAATTTTTTTTTGAAGCCAAATGCAAAAACGGAGACCAGGATGACTTTCAGGATGAAATTCCATGTCTAAAAATGGTGTTGCTTTCACTTTTTAAAAATCAAGCCTTTTTTGCCTGGGGAAGGAAATGCCTGACTCCGCGTTCAGGAAAAATGCTGCCCAGGAACGAAAATGTTTTTGGAAGCCAAATTTTTTTTTTGAAACCAAATGCAAAAACGGAGACCAGGATGAGTTTGGGGATGAAATTCCATGTCTAAAAATGGTGTTGCTTCCACTTTTTAAAAATCGAGCCTTTTTTGCCTGGGGAAGGAAACGCCTGAGTCCGCGGTCAGGAAAAATGCTGCCCAGGAACCAAAATGTTTTTGGAAGCCAAATTTTTTTTTTGAAACAAAATGCAAAAACGGAGACCAGGATGAGTTTCGGGATGAAATTCCATGTCTAAAAATGGTGTTGCTTCCACTTTTTAAAAATCAAGCCTTTTTTGCCTGGGGAGGGAAACTGATCACTCCGTAGTCAGGAAAAATGCTGCCCAGGAATGAAAATGTTTTTGGAAGCCAAATTTTTTTTTTGAAACCAAATGCAAAAACGGATACGAGGATGACTTTCAGGATGAAATTCCATGTCTAAAAATGGTGTTGCTTTCACTTTTTAAAAATCAAGCCTTTTTTGCCTGGGGAAGGAAATGCCTGACTCCGCGTTCAGGAAAAATGCTGCCCAGGAACAAAAAAGTTTTTGGAAGCCAAATTCTTTTTTTGAAACCAAATGCAAAAACGGAGACCAGGATGAGTTTGGGGATGAAATTCCATGTCTAAAAATGCTGTTGCTTCCACTTTTTCAAAATCGAGCCTTTTTTGCCTGGGGAAGGAAACGCCTGAGTCCGCGGTCAGGAAAAATGCTGCCCAGGAACCAAAATGTTTTTGGAAGCCAAATTTTTTTTTTGAAACAAAATGCAAAAACGGAGACCAGGATGAGTTTGGGGATGAAATTCCATGTCTAAAAATGGTGTTGCTTCCACTTTTTAAAAATCAAGCCTTTTTGGTGCCTGAGGAAGAAAACGCATCACTCCTTAGTGAGGAAAAATGCTGCCCAGGAACGAAAATGTTTTTGGAAGCCAAATTTTTTTTTGAAGCCAAATGCAAAAACGGAGACCAGGATGACTTTCAGGATGAAATTCCATGTCTAAAAATGGTGTTGCTTTCACTTTTTAAAAATCAAGCCTTTTTTGCCTGGGGAAGGAAACGCCTGAGTCCGCGGTCAGGAAAAATGCTGCCCAGGAACCAAAATGTTTTTGGAAGCCAAATTTTTTTTTTGAAACAAAATGCAAAAACGGAGACCAGGATGAGTTTCGGGATGAAATTCCATGTCTAAAAATGGTGTTGCTTCCACTTTTTAAAAATCAAGCCTTTTTTGCCTGGGGAGGGAAACTGATCACTCCGTAGTCAGGAAAAATGCTGCCCAGGAACCAAAATGTTTTTTGAAGCCAAAAATTTTTTTTGAAACCAAGTGCAAAAACGGAGACCAGGATGAGTTTGGGGATGAAATTCCATGTCTAAAAATGGTGTTGCTTCCACTTTTTAAAAATCAAGCCTTTTTTGCCTGGGGAAAAAAATGCCTGACTCCGCGTTCAGGAAAAATGCTGCCCAGGAACGAAAAAGTTTTTGGAAGCCAAATTTTTTTTTTGAAACCAAATGCAAAAACGGAGAACAGGATGAGTTTGGGGATGAAATTCCATGTCTAAAAATGCTGTTGCTTCCACTTTTTCAAAATCGAGCCTTTTTTGCCTGGGGAAGGAAACGCCTGAGTCCGCGGTCAGGAAAAATGCTGCCCAGGAACCAAAATGTTTTTGGAAGCCAAATTTTTTTTTTGAAACCAAATGCAAAAACGGAGACCAGGATGAGTTTCGGGATGAAATTCCATGTCTAAAAATGGTGTTGCTTCCACTTTTTAAAAATCAAGCCTTTTTGGTGCCTAGGGAAGAAAACGCATCACTCCGTAGTCAGGAAAAATGCTGCCCAAGAACCAAAATGTTTTTTGAAGCCAAATTTTTTTTTTTTGAAACCAAATGTAAAAACGGAGACTGGGATGAATTTCGGGATGAAATTCCATGTCTAAAAATGGTGTTGCTTCCACTTTTTAAAAATCAAGCCTTTTTGGTGCCTGAGGAAGAAAACGCATCACTCCGTAGTCAGGAAAAATGCTGCCCAGGAACGAAAATGTTTTTGGAAGCCAAATTTTTTTTTGAAGCCAAATGCAAAAACGGAGACCAGGATGACTTTCAGGATGAAATTCCATGTCTAAAAATGGTGTTGCTTTCACTTTTTAAAAATCAAGCCTTTTTTGCCTGGGGAAGGAAATGCCTGACTCCGCGTTCAGGAAAAATGCTGCCCAGGAACGAAAATGTTTTTGGAAGCCAAATTTTTTTTTTGAAACCAAATGCAAAAACGGAGACCAGGATGAGTTTGGGGATGAAATTCCATGTCTAAAAATGGTGTTGCTTCCACTTTTTAAAAATCGAGCCTTTTTTGCCTGGGGAAGGAAACGCCTGAGTCCGCGGTCAGGAAAAATGCTGCCCAGGAACCAAAATGTTTTTGGAAGCCAAATTTTTTTTTTGAAACAAAATGCAAAAACGGAGACCAGGATGAGTTTCGGGATGAAATTCCATGTCTAAAAATGGTGTTGCTTCCACTTTTTAAAAATCAAGCCTTTTTTGCCTGGGGAGGGAAACTGATCACTCCGTAGTCAGGAAAAATGCTGCCCAGGAATGAAAATGTTTTTGGAAGCCAAATTTTTTTTTTGAAACCAAATGCAAAAACGGAGACGAGGATGACTTTCAGGATGAAATTCCATGTCTAAAAATGGTGTTGCTTTCACTTTTTAAAAATCAAGCCTTTTTTGCCTGGGGAAGGAAATGCCTGACTCCGCGTTCAGGAAAAATGTTGCCCAGGAACAAAAAAGTTTTTGGAAGCCAAATTTTTTTTTTGAAACCAAATGCAAAAACGGAGACCAGGATGAGTTTGGGGATGAAATTCCATGTCTAAAAATGCTGTTGCTTCCACTTTTTCAAAATCGAGCCTTTTTTGCCTGGGGAAGGAAACGCCTGAGTCCGCGGTCAGGAAAAATGCTGCCCAGGAACCAAAATGTTTTTGGAAGCCAAATTTTTTTTTTGAAACCAAATGCAAAAACGGAGACCAGGATGAGTTTGGGGATGAAATTCCATGTCTAAAAATGGTGTTGCTTCCACTTTTTAAAAATCAAGCCTTTGTGGTGCCTGAGGAAGAAAACGCATCACTCCGTAGTCAGGAAAAATGCTGCCCAGGAATGAAAATGTTTTTGGAAGCCAAATTTTTTTTTTGAAACCAAATGCAAAAACGGAGACCAGGATGAGTTTTGGGATGAAATTCAATGTCTAAAAATGGTGTTGCTTCCACATTTTAAAAATCGAGCCTTTTTTGCCTGTGGAAGGAAATGCCTGACTCCGCGGTCAGGAAAAATGCTGCCCAGGAACCAAAATGTATTTTGAAGGAATTTTTTTTTTTGAAACCAAAAGAAAAATGGACACAAGGATGAGTTTCGGGATGAAATTCTATGTCTAAAAATGGTGTTGCTTCCACTTTTTAAAAATCGAGCCTTTTTGGTGTCTGGGGAAGGAAACGCCTGACTCCGCGGTCAGGAAAAATGCTGCCCAGGAATGAAAATGTTTTTGGAAGCCAAATTTTTTTTTGAAACCAAATGCAAAAACGGAGACCAGGATGAGTTTGGGGATGAAATTCCATGTATAAAAATGGTGTTGCTTCCACTTTTTAAAAATCAAGCCTTTTTGGTGCCTGAGGAAGAAAACGCCTGACACCGCAGTGAGGAAAAATGCTTCCCAGGAACGAAAATGTTTTTTTAAGAACTTTTTTTTTTGAAACCAAATGTAAAAACGGAAACCAGGATGAGTTTGGGGATGAAATTCCATGTCTAAAAATGGTGTTGCTTCCACTTTTTAAAAATCAAGCCTTTTTGGTGCCTGGGGAAGAAAACGCCTGACTCCGTGGTCAGGAAAAATGCTGCCCAGGAACGAAAATGTTTTTGGAAGCCAAATTTTTTTTTGAAACCAAATGCAAAAACGGAGACCAGGATGAGTTTGGGGATGAAATTCCATGTCTAAAAATGGTGTTGCTTCCACTTTTTAAAAATCGAGCCTTTTTGGTGCCTGAAGAAGAAAACACATCACTCCGTAGTCAGGAAAAATGCTGCCCAGGAACGAAAATGTTTTTGGAAGCCAAATTTTTTTTTGAAACCAAATGCAAAAACGGAGACCAGGATGAGTTTCGGGATGAAATTCCATGTCTAAAAATGGTGTTGCTTCCACTTTTTAAAAATCAAGCCTTTTTGGTGCCTGAGGAAGAAAACGCATCACTCCGTAGTCAGGAAAAATGCTGCCCAGGAATGAAAATGTTTTTGGAAGCCAAATTTTTTTTTGAAACCAAATGCAAAAACTGAGACCAGGATGAGTTTCGGGATGAAATTCCATGTCTAAAAATGGTGTTGCTTCCACTTTTTCAAAATCGAGCCTTTTTTGCCTGGGGAAGGAAACGCCTGAGTCCGCGGTCAGGAAAAATGCTGCCCAGGAACCAAAATGTTTTTTGAAGCCAAGTTTTTTTTTTTGAAACAAAATGCAAAAACGGAGACCAGGATGAGTTTCGGGATGAAATTCCATGTCTAAAAATGGTGTTGCTTCCACTTTTTAAAAATCAAGCCTTTTTGGTGCCTGGGGAAGAAAACGCATCACTCCGTGGTCAGGAAAAATGCTGCCCAAGAACCAAAATGTTTTTTGAAGCCAAATTTTTTTTTTTTGAAACCAAATGTAAAAACGGAGACCAGGATGAGTTTGGGGATGAAATTCCATGTCTAAAAATGGTGTTGCTTCCACTTTTTAAAAATCAAGCCTTTTTGGTGCCTGAGGAAGAAAACGCATCACTCCGTAGTCAGGAAAAATGCTGCCCAGGAATGAAAATGTTTTTGGAAGCCAAATTTTTTTTTGAAACCAAATGCAAAAACGGAGACCAGGATGAGTTTGGGGATGAAATTCCATGTATAAAAATGGTGTTGCTTCCACTTTTTAAAAATCAAGCCTTTTTGGTGCCTGAGGAAGAAAACGCCTGACACCGCAGTGAGGAAAAATGCTTCCCAGGAACGAAAATGTTTTTTTAAGAACTTTTTTTTTTGAAACCAAATGCAAAAACGGAGACCAGGATGAGTTTCGGGATGAAATTCCATGTCTAAAAATGGTGTTGCTTCCACTTTTTAAAAATCAAGCCTTTTTGGTGCCTGGGGAAGAAAACGCATCACTCCGTAGTCAGGAAAAATGCTGCCCAAGAACCAAAATGTTTTTTGAAGCCAAATTTTTTTTTTTTGAAACCAAATGTAAAAACGGAGACTGGGATGAATTTCGGGATGAAATTCCATGTCTAAAAATGGTGTTGCTTTCACTTTTTAAAAATCAAGCCTTTTTTGCCTGGGGAAGGAAATGCCTGACTCCGCGTTCAGGAAAAATGCTGCCCAGGAACGAAAATGTTTTTGGAAGCCAAATTTTTTTTTTGAAACCAAATGCAAAAACGGAGACCAGGATGAGTTTGGGGATGAAATTCCATGTCTAAAAATGGTGTTGCTTCCACTTTTTAAAAATCGAGCCTTTTTTGCCTGGGGAAGGAAACGCCTGAGTCCGCGGTCAGGAAAAATGCTTCCCAGGAACGAAAATGTTTTTTTAAGAACTTTTTTTTTTGAAACCAAATGCAAAAACGGAGACCAGGATGAGTTTCGGGATGAAATTCCATATCTAAAAATGGTGTTGCTTCCACTTTTTAAAAATCAAGCCTTTTTGGTGCCTGAGGAAGAAAACGCATCACTCCGTAGTCAGGAAAAATGCTGCCCAGGAACGAAAATGTTTTTGGAAGCCAAATTTTTTTTTTAAACCAAATGCAAAAACGGAGACCAGGATGAGTTTCGGGATGAAATTCCATGTCTAAAAATGGTGTTGCTTCCACTTTTTCAAAATCGAGCCTTTTTTGCCTGGGGAAGGAAACGCCTGAGTCCGCGGTCAGGAAAAATGCTGCCCAGGAACCAAAATGTTTTTGGAAGCCAAATTTTTTTTTTGAAACCAAATGCAAAAACGGAGACCAGGATGAGTTTCGGGATGAAATTCCATGTCTAAAAATGGTGTTGCTTCCACTTTTTAAAAATCAAGCCTTTTTGGTGCCTGGGGAAGAAAACGCATCACTCCGTAGTCAGGAAAAATGCTGCCCAGGAACGAAAATGTTTTTGGAAGCCAAATTTTTTTTTGAAACCAAATGCAAAAACGGAGACCAGGATGAGTTTCGGGATGAAATTCCATGTCTAAAAATGGTGTTGCTTCCACTTTTTCAAAATCGAGCCTTTTTTGCCTGGGGAAGGAAACGCCTGAGTCCGCGGTCAGGAAAAATGCTGCCCAAGAACCAAAATGTTTTTTGAAGCCAATTTTTTTTTTTTTGAAACCAAATGTAAAAACGGAGACTGGGATGAGTTTCGGGATGAAATTCCATGTCTAAAAATGGTGTTGCTTCCACTTTTTAAAAATCAAGCCTTTTTTGCCTGGGGAAGGAAACGCCTGAGTCCGCGGTCAGCAAAAATGCTGCCCAGGAACCAAAATGTTTTTGGAAGCCAAATTTTTTTTTTGAAACCAAATGCAAAAACGGAGACCAGGATGACTTTCAGGATGAAATTCCATGTCTAAAAATGGTGTTGCTTTCACTTTTTAAAAATCAAGCCTTTTTTGCCTGGGGAAGGAAATGCCTGACTCCGCGTTCAGGAAAAATGCTGCCCAGGAACGAAAATGTTTTTGGAAGCCAAATTTTTTTTTTGAAACCAAATGCAAAAACGGAGACCAGGATGAGTTTGGGGATTAAATTCCATGTCTAAAAATGGTGTTGCTTCCACTTTTTAAAAATCAAGCTTTTTTTGCCTGGGGAGGGAAACTGATCACTCCGTAGTCAGGAAAAATGCTGCCCAGGAATGAAAATGTTTTTGGAAGCCAAATTTTTTTTTTGAAACCAAATGCAAAAACGGAGACCAGGATGACTTTCAGGATGAAATTCCATGTCTAAAAATGGTGTTGCTTTCACTTTTTAAAAATCAAGCCTTTTTTGCCTGGGGAAGGAAATGCCTGACTCCGCGTTCAGGAAAAATGCTGCCCAGGAACGAAAATGTTTTTGGAAGCCAAATTTTTTTTTTGAAACCAAATGCAAAAACGGAGACCAGGATGAGTTTGGGGATTAAATTCCATGTCTAAAAATGGTGTTGCTTCCACTTTTTAAAAATCGAGCCTTTTTTGCCTGGGGAGGGAAACTGATCACTCCGTAGTCAGGAAAAATGCTGCCCAGGAATGAAAATGTTTTTGGAAGCCAAATTTTTTTTTTGAAACCAAATGCAAAAACGGAGACGAGGATGACTTTCAGGATGAAATTCCATGTCTAAAAATGGTCTTGCTTTCACTTTTTAAAAATCAAGCCTTTTTTGCCTGGGGAAAAAAATGCCTGACTCCGCGTTCAGGAAAAATGCTGCCCAGGAACGAAAAAGTTTTTGGAAGCCAAATTTTTTTTTTGAAACCAAATGCAAAAACGGAGACCAGGATGAGTTTGGGGATGAAATTCCATGTCTAAAAATGCTGTTGCTTCCACTTTTTCAAAATCGAGCCTTTTTTGCCTGGGGAAGGAAACGCCTGAGTCCGCGGTCAGGAAAAATGCTGCCCAGGAACCAAAATGTTTTTGGAAGCCAAATTTTTTTTTTGAAACCAAATGCAAAAACGGAGACCAGGATGAGTTTCGGGATGAAATTCCATGTCTAAAAATGGTGTTGCTTCCACTTTTTAAAAATCAAGCCTTTTTGGTGCCTGGGGAAGAAAACGCATCACTCCGTAGTCAGGAAAAATGCTGCCCAAGAACCAAAATGTTTTTTGAAGCCAAATTTTTTTTTTTTGAAACCAAATGTAAAAACGGAGACTGGGATGAATTTCGGGATGAAATTCCATGTCTAAAAATGGTGTTGCTTCCACTTTTTAAAAATCAAGCCTTTTTGGTGCCTGAGGAAGAAAACGCATCACTCCGTAGTCAGGAAAAATGCTGCCCAGGAACGAAAATGTTTTTGGAAGCCAAATTTTTTTTTGAAACCAAATGCAAAAACGGAGACCAGGATGACTTTCAGGATGAAATTCCATGTCTAAAAATGGTGTTGCTTTCACTTTTTAAAAATCAAGCCTTTTTTGCCTGGGGAAGGAAATGCCTGACTCCGCGTTCAGGAAAAATGCTGCCCAGGAACGAAAATGTTTTTGGAAGCCAAATTTTTTTTTTGAAACCAAATGCAAAAACGGAGACCAGGATGAGTTTGGGGATGAAATTCCATGTCTAAAAATGGTGTTGCTTCCACTTTTTAAAAATCGAGCCTTTTTGGTGCCTGAAGAAGAAAACACATCACTCCGTAGTCAGGAAAAATGCTGCCCAGGAACGAAAATGTTTTTGGAAGCCAAATTTTTTTTTGAAACCAAATGCAAAAACGGAGACCAGGATGAGTTTCGGGATGAAATTCCATGTCTAAAAATGGTGTTGCTTCCACTTTTTAAAAATCAAGACTTTTTGGTGCCTGAGGAAGAAAACGCATCACTCCGTAGTCAGGAAAAATGCTGCCCAGGAATGAAAATGTTTTTGGAAGCCAAATTTTTTTTTGAAACCAAATGCAAAAACTGAGACCAGGATGAGTTTCGGGATGAAATTCCATGTCTAAAAATGGTGTTGCTTCCACTTTTTCAAAATCGAGCCTTTTTTGCCTGGGGAAGGAAACGCCTGAGTCCGCGGTCAGGAAAAATGCTGCCCAGGAACCAAAATGTTTTTTGAAGCCAAGTTTTTTTTTTTGAAACAAAATGCAAAAACGGAGACCAGGATGAGTTTCGGGATGAAATTCCATGTCTAAAAATGGTGTTGCTTCCACTTTTTAAAAATCAAGCCTTTTTGGTGCCTGGGGAAGAAAACGCATCACTCCGTGGTCAGGAAAAATGCTGCCCAAGAACCAAAATGTTTTTTGAAGCCAAATTTTTTTTTTTTGAAACCAAATGTAAAAACGGAGACCAGGATGAGTTTGGGGATGAAATTCCATGTCTAAAAATGGTGTTGCTTCCACTTTTTAAAAATCAAGCCTTTTTGGTGCCTGAGGAAGAAAACGCATCACTCCGTAGTCAGGAAAAATGCTGCCCAGGAATGAAAATGTTTTTGGAAGCCAAATTTTTTTTTGAAACCAAATGCAAAAACGGAGACCAGGATGAGTTTGGGGATGAAATTCCATGTATAAAAATGGTGTTGCTTCCACTTTTTAAAAATCAAGCCTTTTTGGTGCCTGAGGAAGAAAACGCCTGACACCGCAGTGAGGAAAAATGCTTCCCAGGAACGAAAATGTTTTTTTAAGAACTTTTTTTTTTGAAACCAAATGCAAAAACGGAGACCAGGATGAGTTTCGGGATGAAATTCCATGTCTAAAAATGGTGTTGCTTCCACTTTTTAAAAATCAAGCCTTTTTGGTGCCTGGGGAAGAAAACGCATCACTCCGTAGTCAGGAAAAATGCTGCCCAAGAACCAAAATGTTTTTTGAAGCCAAATTTTTTTTTTTTGAAACCAAATGTAAAAACGGAGACTGGGATGAATTTCGGGATGAAATTCCATGTCTAAAAATGGTGTTGCTTTCACTTTTTAAAAATCAAGCCTTTTTTGCCTGGGGAAGGAAATGCCTGACTCCGCGTTCAGGAAAAATGCTGCCCAGGAACGAAAATGTTTTTGGAAGCCAAATTTTTTTTTTGAAACCAAATGCAAAAACGGAGACCAGGATGAGTTTGGGGATGAAATTCCATGTCTAAAAATGGTGTTGCTTCCACTTTTTAAAAATCGAGCCTTTTTTGCCTGGGGAAGGAAACGCCTGAGTCCGCGGTCAGGAAAAATGCTTCCCAGGAACGAAAATGTTTTTTTAAGAACTTTTTTTTTTGAAACCAAATGCAAAAACGGAGACCAGGATGAGTTTCGGGATGAAATTCCATATCTAAAAATGGTGTTGCTTCCACTTTTTAAAAATCAAGCCTTTTTGGTGCCTGAGGAAGAAAACGCATCACTCCGTAGTCAGGAAAAATGCTGCCCAGGAACGAAAATGTTTTTGGAAGCCAAATTTTTTTTTTAAACCAAATGCAAAAACGGAGACCAGGATGAGTTTCGGGATGAAATTCCATGTCTAAAAATGGTGTTGCTTCCACTTTTTCAAAATCGAGCCTTTTTTGCCTGGGGAAGGAAACGCCTGAGTCCGCGGTCAGGAAAAATGCTGCCCAGGAACCAAAATGTTTTTGGAAGCCAAATTTTTTTTTTGAAACCAAATGCAAAAACGGAGACCAGGATGAGTTTCGGGATGAAATTCCATGTCTAAAAATGGTGTTGCTTCCACTTTTTAAAAATCAAGCCTTTTTGGTGCCTGGGGAAGAAAACGCATCACTCCGTAGTCAGGAAAAATGCTGCCCAGGAACGAAAATGTTTTTGGAAGCCAAATTTTTTTTTGAAACCAAATGCAAAAACGGAGACCAGGATGAGTTTCGGGATGAAATTCCATGTCTAAAAATGGTGTTGCTTCCACTTTTTCAAAATCGAGCCTTTTTTGCCTGGGGAAGGAAACGCCTGAGTCCGCGGTCAGGAAAAATGCTGCCCAAGAACCAAAATGTTTTTTGAAGCCAATTTTTTTTTTTTTGAAACCAAATGTAAAAACGGAGACTGGGATGAGTTTCGGGATGAAATTCCATGTCTAAAAATGGTGTTGCTTCCACTTTTTAAAAATCAAGCCTTTTTTGCCTGGGGAAGGAAACGCCTGAGTCCGCGGTCAGCAAAAATGCTGCCCAGGAACCAAAATGTTTTTGGAAGCCAAATTTTTTTTTTGAAACCAAATGCAAAAACGGAGACCAGGATGACTTTCAGGATGAAATTCCATGTCTAAAAATGGTGTTGCTTTCACTTTTTAAAAATCAAGCCTTTTTTGCCTGGGGAAGGAAATGCCTGACTCCGCGTTCAGGAAAAATGCTGCCCAGGAACGAAAATGTTTTTGGAAGCCAAATTTTTTTTTTGAAACCAAATGCAAAAACGGAGACCAGGATGAGTTTGGGGATTAAATTCCATGTCTAAAAATGGTGTTGCTTCCACTTTTTAAAAATCAAGCTTTTTTTGCCTGGGGAGGGAAACTGATCACTCCGTAGTCAGGAAAAATGCTGCCCAGGAATGAAAATGTTTTTGGAAGCCAAATTTTTTTTTTGAAACCAAATGCAAAAACGGAGACCAGGATGACTTTCAGGATGAAATTCCATGTCTAAAAATGGTGTTGCTTTCACTTTTTAAAAATCAAGCCTTTTTTGCCTGGGGAAGGAAATGCCTGACTCCGCGTTCAGGAAAAATGCTGCCCAGGAACGAAAATGTTTTTGGAAGCCAAATTTTTTTTTTGAAACCAAATGCAAAAACGGAGACCAGGATGAGTTTGGGGATTAAATTCCATGTCTAAAAATGGTGTTGCTTCCACTTTTTAAAAATCGAGCCTTTTTTGCCTGGGGAAGGAAACGCCTGAGTCCGCGGTCAGGAAAAATGCTGCCCAGGAACCAAAATGTTTTTGGAAGCCAAATTTTTTTTTTGAAACAAAATGCAAAAACGGAGACCAGGATGAGTTTCGGGATGAAATTCCATGTCTAAAAATGGTGTTGCTTCCACTTTTTAAAAATCAAGCCTTTTTTGCCTGGGGAGGGAAACTGATCACTCCGTAGTCAGGAAAAATGCTGCCCAGGAACGAAAATGTTTTTGGAAGCCAAATTTTTTTTTTAAACCAAATGCAAAAACGGAGACCAGGATGAGTTTCGGGATGAAATTCCATGTCTAAAAATGGTGTTGCTTCCACTTTTTCAAAATCGAGCCTTTTTTGCCTGGGGAAGGAAACGCCTGAGTCCGCGGTCAGGAAAAATGCTGCCCAGGAACCAAAATGTTTTTGGAAGCCAAATTTTTTTTTTGAAACCAAATGCAAAAACGGAGACCAGGATGAGTTTCGGGATGAAATTCCATGTCTAAAAATGGTGTTGCTTCCACTTTTTAAAAATCAAGCCTTTTTGGTGCCTGGGGAAGAAAACGCATCACTCCGTAGTCAGGAAAAATGCTGCCCAGGAACGAAAATGTTTTTGGAAGCCAAATTTTTTTTTGAAACCAAATGCAAAAACGGAGACCAGGATGAGTTTCGGGATGAAATTCCATGTCTAAAAATGGTGTTGCTTCCACTTTTTCAAAATCGAGCCTTTTTTGCCTGGGGAAGGAAACGCCTGAGTCCGCGGTCAGGAAAAATGCTGCCCAAGAACCAAAATGTTTTTTGAAGCCAATTTTTTTTTTTTTGAAACCAAATGTAAAAACGGAGACTGGGATGAGTTTCGGGATGAAATTCCATGTCTAAAAATGGTGTTGCTTCCACTTTTTAAAAATCAAGCCTTTTTTGCCTGGGGAAGGAAACGCCTGAGTCCGCGGTCAGCAAAAATGCTGCCCAGGAACCAAAATGTTTTTGGAAGCCAAATTTTTTTTTTGAAACCAAATGCAAAAACGGAGACCAGGATGACTTTCAGGATGAAATTCCATGTCTAAAAATGGTGTTGCTTTCACTTTTTAAAAATCAAGCCTTTTTTGCCTGGGGAAGGAAATGCCTGACTCCGCGTTCAGGAAAAATGCTGCCCAGGAACGAAAATGTTTTTGGAAGCCAAATTTTTTTTTTGAAACCAAATGCAAAAACGGAGACCAGGATGAGTTTGGGGATTAAATTCCATGTCTAAAAATGGTGTTGCTTCCACTTTTTAAAAATCAAGCTTTTTTTGCCTGGGGAGGGAAACTGATCACTCCGTAGTCAGGAAAAATGCTGCCCAGGAATGAAAATGTTTTTGGAAGCCAAATTTTTTTTTTGAAACCAAATGCAAAAACGGAGACCAGGATGACTTTCAGGATGAAATTCCATGTCTAAAAATGGTGTTGCTTTCACTTTTTAAAAATCAAGCCTTTTTTGCCTGGGGAAGGAAATGCCTGACTCCGCGTTCAGGAAAAATGCTGCCCAGGAACGAAAATGTTTTTGGAAGCCAAATTTTTTTTTTGAAACCAAATGCAAAAACGGAGACCAGGATGAGTTTGGGGATTAAATTCCATGTCTAAAAATGGTGTTGCTTCCACTTTTTAAAAATCGAGCCTTTTTTGCCTGGGGAAGGAAACGCCTGAGTCCGCGGTCAGGAAAAATGCTGCCCAGGAACCAAAATGTTTTTGGAAGCCAAATTTTTTTTTTGAAACAAAATGCAAAAACGGAGACCAGGATGAGTTTCGGGATGAAATTCCATGTCTAAAAATGGTGTTGCTTCCACTTTTTAAAAATCAAGCCTTTTTTGCCTGGGGAGGGAAACTGATCACTCCGTAGTCAGGAAAAATGCTGCCCAGGAATGAAAATGTTTTTGGAAGCCAAATTTTTTTTTTGAAACCAAATGCAAAAACGGAGACGAGGATGACTTTCAGGATGAAATTCCATGTCTAAAAATGGTCTTGCTTTCACTTTTTAAAAATCAAGCCTTTTTTGCCTGGGGAAAAAAATGCCTGACTCCGCGTTCAGGAAAAATGCTGCCCAGGAACGAAAAAGTTTTTGGAAGCCAAATTTTTTTTTTGAAACCAAATGCAAAAACGGAGACCAGGATGAGTTTGGGGATGAAATTCCATGTCTAAAAATGCTGTTGCTTCCACTTTTTCAAAATCGAGCCTTTTTTGCCTGGGGAAGGAAACGCCTGAGTCCGCGGTCAGGAAAAATGCTGCCCAGGAACCAAAATGTTTTTGGAAGCCAAATTTTTTTTTTGAAACCAAATGCAAAAACGGAGACCAGGATGAGTTTCGGGATGAAATTCCATGTCTAAAAATGGTGTTGCTTCCACTTTTTAAAAATCAAGCCTTTTTGGTGCCTGGGGAAGAAAACGCATCACTCCGTAGTCAGGAAAAATGCTGCCCAAGAACCAAAATGTTTTTTGAAGCCAAATTTTTTTTTTTTGAAACCAAATGTAAAAACGGAGACTGGGATGAATTTCGGGATGAAATTCCATGTCTAAAAATGGTGTTGCTTCCACTTTTTAAAAATCAAGCCTTTTTGGTGCCTGAGGAAGAAAACGCATCACTCCGTAGTCAGGAAAAATGCTGCCCAGGAACGAAAATGTTTTTGGAAGCCAAATTTTTTTTTGAAACCAAATGCAAAAACGGAGACCAGGATGACTTTCAGGATGAAATTCCATGTCTAAAAATGGTGTTGCTTTCACTTTTTAAAAATCAAGCCTTTTTTGCCTGGGGAAGGAAATGCCTGACTCCGCGTTCAGGAAAAATGCTGCCCAGGAACGAAAATGTTTTTGGAAGCCAAATTTTTTTTTTGAAACCAAATGCAAAAACGGAGACCAGGATGAGTTTGGGGATGAAATTCCATGTCTAAAAATGGTGTTGCTTCCACTTTTTAAAAATCAAGCCTTTTTTGCCTGGGGAGGGAAACTGATCACTCCGTAGTCAGGAAAAATGCTGCCCAGGAATGAAAATGTTTTTGGAAGCCAAATTTTTTTTTTGAAACCAAATGCAAAAACGGAGACGAGGATGACTTTCAGGATGAAATTCCATGTCTAAAAATGGTGTTGCTTTCACTTTTTAAAAAACAAGCCTTTTTTGCCTGGGCAGGGAAACTGATCACTCCGTATTCAGGAAAAATGCTGCCCAGGAATGAAAATGTTTTTGGAAGCCAAATTTTTTTTTTGAAACCAAATGCAAAAAGGGAGACCAGGATGAGTTTCGGGATGAAATTCCATGTCTAAAAATGGTGTTGCTTCCACTTTTTAAAAATCAAGCCTTTTTGGTGCCTGGGGAAGAAAACGCATCAGTCCGTGGTCAGGAAAAATGCTGCCCAAGAACCAAAATGTTTTTTGAAGCCAAATTTTTTTTTTTTGAAACCAAATGTAAAAACGGAGACCAGGATGAGTTTGGGGATGAAATTCCATGTCTAAAAATGGTGTTGCTTCCACTTTTTAAAAATCAAGCCTTTTTGGTGCCTGAGGAAGAAAACGCCTGACACCGCAGTGAGGAAAAATGCTTCCCAGGAACGAAAATGTTTTTTTAAGAACTTTTTTTTTTGAAACCAAATGCAAAAACGGAGACCAGGATGAGTTTCGGGATGAAATTCCATGTCTAAAAATGGTGTTGCTTCCACTTTTTAAAAATCAAGCCTTTTTGGTGCCTGAGGAAGAAAACGCATCACTCCGTAGTCAGGAAAAATGCTGCCCAGGAACGAAAATGTTTTTGGAAGCCAAATTTTTTTTTGAAACCAAATGCAAAAACGGAGACCAGGATGAGTTTCGGGATGAAATTCCATGTCTAAAAATGGTGTTGCTTCCACTTTTTCAAAATCGAGCCTTTTTTGCCTGGGGAAGGAAACGCCTGAGTCCGCGGTCAGGAAAAATGCTGCCCAGGAACCAAAATGTTTTTGGAAGCCAAATTTTTTTTTTGAAACAAAATGCAAAAACGGAGACCAGGATGAGTTTGGGGATGAAATTCCATGTCTAAAAATGGTGTTGCTTCCACTTTTTAAAAATCAAGCCTTTTTTGCCTGGGGAGGGAAACTGATCACTCCGTAGTCAGGAAAAATGCTGCCCAGGAATGAAAATGTTTTTGGAAGCCAAATTTTTTTTTTGAAACCAAATGCAAAAACGGAGACCAGGATGACTTTCAGGATGAAATTCCATGTCTAAAAATGGTGTTGCTTTCACTTTTTAAAAATCAAGCCTTTTTTGCCTGGGGAAGGAAATGCCTGACTCCGCGTTCAGGAAAAATGCTGCCCAGGAACGAAAAAGTTTTTGGAAGCCAAATTTTTTTTTTGAAACCAAATGCAAAAACGGAGACCAGGATGAGTTTGGGGATGAAATTCCATGTCTAAAAATGGTGTTGCTTCCACTTTTTAAAAATCAAGCCTTTTTTGCCTGGGGAGGGAAACTGATCACTCCGTAGTCAGGAAAAATGCTGCCCAGGAATGAAAATGTTTTTGGAAGCCAAATTTTTTTTTTGAAACCAAATGCAAAAACGGAGACGAGGATGACTTTCAGGATGAAATTCCATGTCTAAAAATGGTGTTGCTTTCACTTTTTAAAAAACAAGCCTTTTTTGCCTGGGGAGGGAAACTGATCACTCCGTATTCAGGAAAAATGCTGCCCAGGAATGAAAATGTTTTTGGAAGCCAAATTTTTTTTTTGAAACCAAATGCAAAAAGGGAGACCAGGATGAGTTTCGGGATGAAATTCCATGTCTAAAAATGGTGTTGCTTCCACTTTTTAAAAATCAAGCCTTTTTGGTGCCTGGGGAAGAAAACGCATCAGTCCGTGGTCAGGAAAAATGCTGCCCAAGAACCAAAATGTTTTTTGAAGCCAAATTTTTTTTTTTTGAAACCAAATGTAAAAACGGAGACCAGGATGAGTTTGGGGATGAAATTCCATGTCTAAAAATGGTGTTGCTTCCACTTTTTAAAAATCAAGCCTTTTTGGTGCCTGAGGAAGAAAACGCCTGACACCGCAGTGAGGAAAAATGCTTCCCAGGAACGAAAATGTTTTTTTAAGAACTTTTTTTTTTGAAACCAAATGCAAAAACGGAGACCAGGATGAGTTTCGGGATGAAATTCCATGTCTAAAAATGGTGTTGCTTCCACTTTTTAAAATCGAGCCTTTTTTGCCTGGGGAAGGAAACGCCTGAGTCCGCGGTCAGGAAAAATGCTGCCCAGGAATGAAAATGTTTTTGGAAGCCAAATTTTTTTTTTGAAACCAAATGCAAAAACGGAGACCAGGATGACTTTCAGGATGAAATTCCATGTCTAAAAATGGTGTTGCTTTCACTTTTTAAAAATCAAGCCTTTTTTGCCTGGGGAAGGAAATGCCTGACTCCGCGTTCAGGAAAAATGCTGCCCAGGAACGAAAAAGTTTTTGGAAGCCAAATTTTTTTTTTGAAACCAAATGCAAAAACGGAGACCAGGATGAGTTTGGGGATGAAATTCCATGTCTAAAAATGCTGTTGCTTCCACTTTTTCAAAATCGAGCCTTTTTTGCCTGGGGAAGGAAACGCCTGAGTCCGGGGTCAGGAAAAATGCTGCCCAGGAACCAAAATGTTTTTGGAAGCCAAATTTTTTTTTTGAAACAAAATGCAAAAACGGAGACCAGGATGAGTTTGGGGATGAAATTCCATGTCTAAAAATGGTGTTGCTTCCACTTTTTAAAAATCAAGCCTTTTTGGTGCCTGAGGAAGAAAACGCATCACTCCTTAGTGAGGAAAAATGCTGCCCAGGAATGAAAATGTTTTTGGAAGCCAAATTTTTTTTTGAAACCAAATGCAAAAACGGAGTCCAGGATGAGTTTGGGGATGAAATTCCACGTCTAAAAATGGTGTTGCTTCCACTTTTTAAAAATCAATCCTTTTTGGTGCCTGGGGAAGAAATCCGGTGACTCCGCGGTCAGGAAAAATGCTGCCCAGGAACGAAAATGTTTTTGGAAGCCAATTTTTTTTTTTTGAAACCAAATGCAAAAACGGAGACCAGGATGAGTTTCGGGATGAAATTCCATGTCTAAAAATGCTGTTGCTTCCACTTTTTAAAAATCGAGCCTTTTTTGACTGTGGAGGGAAACTGATCACTCCGTAGTCAGGAAAAATGCTGCCCAGGAACCAAAATGTTTTTGGAAGGAATTTTTTTTTTTGAAACCAAAAGAAAAATGGACACAAGGATGAGTTTCGGGATGAAATTCCATGTCTAAAAATGGTGTTGCTTCCACTTTTTAAAAATCAAGCCTTTTTGGTGCCTGGGGAAGAAAACGCCTGACTCCGCGGTCAGGAAAAATGCTGCCCAGGAACGAAAATGTTTTTGGAAGCCAAATTTTTTTTTGAAACCAAATGCAAAAACGGAGACTGGGATGAGTTTGGGGATGAAATTCCATGTCTAAAAATGGTGTTGCTTCCACGTTTTAAAAATCGAGCCTTTTTTGCCTAGGGAAGGAAATGCCTGACTCCGCGGTCAGGAAAAATGCTGCCCAGGAACCAAAATGTTTTTTTAAGAACTTTTTTTTTTTTGAAACCAAATGCAAAAACGGAGACCAGGATGAGTTTCGGGATGAAATTCCATGTCTAAAAATGGTGTTGCTTTCACTTTTTAAAAATCAAGCCTTTTTTGCCAGGGGAAGGAAACTGATCACTCCGTAGTCAGGAAAAATGCTGCCCAGGAACCAAAATGTTTTTGGAAGCCAAATTTTTTTTTTGAAACCAAGTGCAAAAACGGAGACCAGGATGAGTTTTGGGATGAAATTCAATGTCTAAAAATGGTGTTGCTTCCACTTTTTAAAAATCAAGCCTTTTTTGCCTGGGGAAGGAAACTGATCACTCCGTAGTCAGGAAAAATGCTGCCCAGGAACCAAAATGTTTTTGGAAGCCAAATTTTTTTTTTGAAACCAAGTGCAAAAACGGAGACCAGGATGAGTTTTGGGATGAAATTCAATGTCTAAAAATGGTGTTGCTTCCACATTTTAAAAATCGAGCCTTTTTTGCCTGTGGAAGGAAATGCCTGACTCCGCGGTCAGGAAAAATGCTGCCCAGGAACCAAAATGTATTTTGAAGGAATTTTTTTTTTTGAAACCAAAAGAAAAATGGACACAAGGATGAGTTTCGGGATGAAATTCTATGTCTAAAAATGGTGTTGCTTCCACTTTTTAAAAATCGAGCCTTTTTGGTGCCTGGGGAAGGAAACGCCTGACTCCGCGGTCAGGAAAAATGCTGCCCAGGAACCAAAAGGTTTTTTGAAGCGAAATTTTTTTTTTGTAACCAAATGTAAAAACGGACACAAGGATGAGTTTCGGGATGAAATTCCATGTCTAAAAATGGTGTTGCTTCCACTTTTTAAAAATGAAGCCTTTTTTGCCTCGGGAGGGAAACTGATCACTCCGTAGTCAGGAAAAATGCTGCCCAGGAACCAAAATGTTTTTGGAAGCCAAATTTTTTTTTTGAAACCAAATGCAAAAACGGAGTCCAGGATGAGTTTGGGGATGAAATTCCACGTCTAAAAATGGTGTTGCTTCCACTTTTTAAAAATCAATCCTTTTTGGTGCCTGGGGAGGGAAACTGATCACTCCGTAGTCAGGAAAAATGCTGCCCAGGAACGAAAATGTTTTTGGAAGCCAAATTTTTTTTTGAAACCAAATGCGAAAACGGAGACCAGGATGAGTTTGGGGATGAAATTCAATGTCTAAAAATGGTGTTGCTTCCACATTTTAAAAATCGAGCCTTTTTTGCCTGTGGAAGGAAATGCCTGACTCCGCGGTCAGGAAAAATGCTGCCCAGGAACCAAAATGTTTTTTGAAGGAATTTTTTTTTTTGAAACCAAAAGAAAAATGGACACAAGGATGAGTTTCGGGATGAAATTCTATGTCTAAAAATGGTGTTGCTTCCACTTTTTAAAAATCGAGCCTTTTTGGTGCCTGGGGAAGGAAACGCCTGACTCCGCGGTCAGGAAAAATGCTGCCCAGGAACCAAAAGGTTTTTTGAAGCCAAATTTTTTTTTTGAAACCAAATGTAAAAACGGACACAAGGATGAGTTTCGGGATGAAATTCCATGTCTAAAAATGGTGTTGCTTCCACTTTTTAAAAATCAAGCCTTTTTTGCCTCGGGAGGGAAACTGATCACTCCGTAGTCAGGAAAAATGCTGCCCAGGAACCAAAATGTTTTTGGAAGCCAAATTTTTTTTTTGAAAACAAGTGCAAAAACGGAGACCAGGATGAGTTTTGGGATGAAATTCAATGTCTAAAAATGGTGTTGCTTCCACATTTTAAAAATCGAGCCTTTTTTGCCTGTGGAAGGAAATGCCTGACTCCGCGGTCAGGAAAAATGCTGCCCAGGAACCAAAATGTTTTTTGAAGGAATTTTTTTTTTTTGAAACCAAAAGAAAAATGGACACAAGGATGAGTTTGGGGATGAAATTCCACGTCTAAAAATGGTGTTGCTTCCACTTTTTAAAAATCAAGCCTTTTTTGCCTGGGGAAGGAAATGCCTGACTCCGCGTTCAGGAAAAATGCTGCCCAGGAACGAAAATGTTTTTGGAAGCCAAATTTTTTTTTTGAAACCAAATGCAAAAACGGAGACCAGGATGAGTTTGGGGATGAAATTCCATGTCTAAAAATGGTGTTGCTTCCACTTTTTAAAAATCAAGCCTTTTTTGCCTGGGGAAGGAAATGCCTGACTCCGCGTTCAGGAAAAATGCTGCCCAGGAACGAAAAAGTTTTTGGAAGCCAAATTTTTTTTTTGAAACCAAATGCAAAAACGGAGACCAGGATGAGTTTGGGGATGAAATTCCATGTCTAAAAATGCTGTTGCTTCCACTTTTTCAAAATCGAGCCTTTTTTGCCTGGGGAAGGAAACGCCTGAGTCCGCGGTCAGGAAAAATGCTGCCCAGGAACCAAAATGTTTTTGGAAGCCAAATTTTTTTTTTGAAACAAAATGCAAAAACGGAGACCAGGATGAGTTTGGGGATGAAATTCCATGTCTAAAAATGGTGTTGCTTCCACTTTTTAAAAATCAAGCCTTTTTGGTGCCTGAGGAAGAAAACGCATCACTCCTTAGTGAGGAAAAATGCTGCCCAGGAATGAAAATGTTTTTGGAAGCCAAATTTTTTTTTGAAACCAAATGCAAAAACGGAGACCAGGATGAGTTTGGGGATGAAATTCCATGTCTAAAAATGGTGTTGCTTCCACTTTTTAAAAATCAAGCCTTTTTGGTGCCTGGGGAAGAAAACGCCTGACTCCGTGGTCAGGAAAAATGCTGCCCAGGAACGAAAATGTTTTTGGAAGCCAAATTTTTTTTTGAAACCAAATGCAAAAACTGAGACCAGGATGAGTTTCGGGATGAAATTCCATGTCTAAAAATGGTGTTGCTTCCACTTTTTCAAAATCGAGCCTTTTTTGCCTGGGGAAGGAAACGCCTGAGTCCGCGGTCAGGAAAAATGCTGCCCAGGAACCAAAATGTTTTTTGAAGCCAAATTTTTTTTTTGAAACAAAATGCAAAAACGGAGACCAGGATGAGTTTCGGGATGAAATTCCATGTCTAAAAATGGTGTTGCTTCCACTTTTTAAAAATCAAGCCTTTTTGGTGCCTGGGGAAGAAAACGCATCACTCCGTGGTCAGGAAAAATGCTGCCCAAGAACCAAAATGTTTTTTGAAGCCAAATTTTTTTTTTTTGAAACCAAATGTAAAAACGGAGACCAGGATGAGTTTGGGGATGAAATTCCATGTCTAAAAATGGTGTTGCTTCCACTTTTTAAAAATCAAGCCTTTTTGGTGCCTGAGGAAGAAAACGCATCACTCCGTAGTCAGGAAAAATGCTGCCCAGGAATGAAAATGTTTTTGGAAGCCAAATTTTTTTTTGAAACCAAATGCAAAAACGGAGACCAGGATGAGTTTGGGGATGAAATTCCATGTCTAAAAATGGTGTTGCTTCCACTTTTTAAAAATCAAGCCTTTTTGGTGCCTGAGGAAGAAAACGCCTGACACCGCAGTGAGGAAAAATGCTTCCCAGGAACGAAAATGTTTTTTTAAGAACTTTTTTTTTTGAAACCAAATGCAAAAACGGAGACCAGGATGAGTTTCGGGATGAAATTCCATGTCTAAAAATGGTGTTGCTTCCACTTTTTAAAAATCAAGCCTTTTTGGTGCCTGAGGAAGAAAACGCATCACTCCGTAGTCAGGAAAAATGCTGCCCAGGAACGAAAATGTTTTTGGAAGCCAAATTTTTTTTTGAAACCAAATGCAAAAACGGAGACCAGGATGAGTTTCGGGATGAAATTCCATGTCTAAAAATGGTGTTGCTTCCACTTTTTCAAAATCGAGCCTTTTTTGCCTGGGGAAGGAAACGCCTGAGTCCGCGGTCAGGAAAAATGCTGCCCAGGAACCAAAATGTTTTTGGAAGCCAAATTTTTTTTTTGAAACAAAATGCAAAAACGGAGACCAGGATGAGTTTCGGGATGAAATTCCATGTCTAAAAATGGTGTTTCTTCCACTTTTTAAAAATCAAGCCTTTTTGGTGCCTGGGGAAGAAAACGCATCACTCCGTGGTCAGGAAAAATGCTGCCCAGGAATGAAAATGTTTTTGGAAGCCAAATTTTTTTTTTGAAACCAAATGCAAAAACGGAGACCAGGATGACTTTCAGGATGAAATTCCATGTCTAAAAATGGTGTTGCTTTCACTTTTTAAAAATCAAGCCTTTTTTGCCTGTGGAAGGAAATGCCTGACTCCGCGCTCAGGAAAAATGCTGCCCAGGAACGAAAATGTTTTTGGAAGCCAAATTTTTTTTTTTGAAACCAAATGCAAAAACGGAGACCAGGATGAGTTTGGGGATGAAATTCCATGTCTAAAAATGGTGTTGCTTCCACTTTTTAAAAATCGAGCCTTTTTTGCCTGGGGAAGGAAACGCCCGAGTCCGCGGTCAGGAAAAATGCTGCCCAGGAACCAAAATGTTTTTGGAAGCCAAATTTTTTTTTTGAAACAAAATGCAAAAACGGAGACCAGGATGAGTTTGGGGATGAAATTCCATGTCTAAAAATGGTGTTGCTTCCACTTTTTAAAAATCAAGCCTTTTTTGCCTGGGGAGGGAAACTGATCACTCCGTAGTCAGGAAAAATGCTGCCCAGGAATGAAAATGTTTTTGGAAGCCAAATTTTTTTTTTGAAACCAAATGCAAAAACGGAGACCAGGATGACTTTCAGGATGAAATTCCATGTCTAAAAATGGTGTTGCTTTCACTTTTTAAAAATCAAGCCTTTTTTGCCTGGGGAAGGAAATGCCTGACTCCGCGTTCAGGAAAAATGCTGCCCAGGAACGAAAAAGTTTTTGGAAGCCAAATTTTTTTTTTGAAACCAAATGCAAAAACGGAGACCAGGATGAGTTTGGGGATGAAATTCCATGTCTAAAAATGCTGTTGCTTCCACTTTTTCAAAATCGAGCCTTTTTTGCCTGGGGAAGGAAACGCCTGAGTCCGGGGTCAGGAAAAATGCTGCCCAGGAACCAAAATGTTTTTGGAAGCCAAATTTTTTTTTTGAAACAAAATGCAAAAACGGAGACCAGGATGAGTTTGGGGATGAAATTCCATGTCTAAAAATGGTGTTGCTTCCACTTTTTAAAAATCAAGCCTTTTTGGTGCCTGAGGAAGAAAACGCATCACTCCTTAGTGAGGAAAAATGCTGCCCAGGAATGAAAATGTTTTTGGAAGCCAAATTTTTTTTTGAAACCAAATGCAAAAACGGAGACCAGGATGAGTTTCGGGATGAAATTCCATGTCTAAAAATGGTGTTGCTTCCACTTTTTAAAAATCAAGCCTTTGTGGTGCCTGAGGAAGAAAACGCATCACTCCGTAGTCAGGAAAAATGCTGCCCAGGAATGAAAATGTTTTTGGAAGCCAAATTTTTTTTTTTGAAACCAAATGCAAAAACGGAGACCAGGATGAGTTTCGGGATGAAATTCCATGTCTAAAAATGGTGTTGCTTCCACTTTTTAAAAATCAAGCCTTTTTTGCCTGGGGAAGGAAACTGATCACTCCGTAGTCAGGAAAAATGCTACCCAGGAACCAAAATGTTTTCGGAAGCCAAATTTTTTTTTTGAAACCAAGTGCAAAAACGGAGACCAGGATGAGTTTTGGGATGAAATTCAATGTCTAAAAATGGTGTTGCTTCCACATTTTAAAAATCGAGCCTTTTTTGCCTGTGGAAGGAAATGCCTGACTCCGCGGTCAGGAAAAATGCTGCCCAGGAACCAAAATGTATTTTGAAGGAATTTTTTTTTTTGAAACCAAAAGAAAAATGGACACAAGGATGAGTTTCGGGATGAAATTCTATGTCTAAAAATGGTGTTGCTTCCACTTTTTAAAAATCGAGCCTTTTTGGTGTCTGGGGAAGGAAACGCCTGACTCCGCGGTCAGGAAAAATGCTGCCCAGGAACCAAAAGGTTTTTTGAAGCCAAAATTTTTTTTTGAAACCAAATGTAAAAACGGACACAAGGATGAGTTTCGGGATGAAATTCCATGTCTAAAAATGGTGTTGCTTCCACTTTTTAAAAATCAAGCCTTTTTTGCCTCGGGAGGGAAACTGATCACTCCGTAGTCAGGAAAAATGCTGCCCAGGAACCAAAATGTTTTTGGAAGCCAAATTTTTTTTTTGAAACCAAGTGCAAAAACGGAGACCAGGATGAGTTTTGGGATGAAATTCAATGTCTAAAAATGGTGTTGCTTCCACTTTTTAAAAATCAAGCCTTTTTTGCCTGGGGAAGGAAACTGATCACTCCGTAGTCAGGAAAAATGCTGCCCAGAAACCAAAATGTTTTTGGAAGCCAAATTTTTTTTTTGAAACCAAGTGCAAAAACGGAGACCAGGATGAGTTTTGGGATGAAATTCAATGTCTAAAAATGGTGTTGCTTCCACATTTTAAAAATCGAGCCTTTTTTGCCTGTGGAAGGAAATGCCTGACTCCGCGGTCAGGAAAAATGCTGCCCAGGAACCAAAATGTATTTTGAAGGAATTTTTTTTTTTGAAACCAAAAGAAAAATGGACACAAGGATGAGTTTCGGGATGAAATTCTATGTCTAAAAATGGTGTTGCTTCCACTTTTTAAAAATCGAGCCTTTTTGGTGCCTGGGGAAGGAAACGCCTGACTCCGCGGTCAGGAAAAATGCTGCCCAGGAACCAAAAGGTTTTTTGAAGCGAAATTTTTTTTTTGTAACCAAATGTAAAAACGGACACAAGGATGAGTTTCGGGATGAAATTCCATGTCTAAAAATGGTGTTGCTTCCACTTTTTAAAAATCAAGCCTTTTTTGCCTCGGGAGGGAAACTGATCACTCCGTAGTCAGGAAAAATGCTGCCCAGGAACCAAAATGTTTTTGGAAGCCAAATTTTTTTTTTGAAACCAAATGCAAAAACGGAGTCCAGGATGAGTTTGGGGATGAAATTCCACGTCTAAAAATGGTGTTGCTTCCACTTTTTAAAAATCAATCCTTTTTGGTGCCTGGGGAGGGAAACTGATCACTCCGTAGTCAGGAAAAATGCTGCCCAGGAACGAAAATGTTTTTGGAAGCCAAATTTTTTTTTGAAACCAAATGCGAAAACGGAGACCAGGATGAGTTTGGGGATGAAATTCAATGTCTAAAAATGGTGTTGCTTCCACATTTTAAAAATCGAGCCTTTTTTGCCTGTGGAAGGAAATGCCTGACTCCGCGGTCAGGAAAAATGCTGCCCAGGAACCAAAATGTTTTTTGAAGGAATTTTTTTTTTTGAAACCAAAAGAAAAATGGACACAAGGATGAGTTTCGGGATGAAATTCTATGTCTAAAAATGGTGTTGCTTCCACTTTTTAAAAATCGAGCCTTTTTGGTGCCTGGGGAAGGAAACGCCTGACTCCGCGGTCAGGAAAAATGCTGCCCAGGAACCAAAAGGTTTTTTGAAGCCAAATTTTTTTTTTGAAACCAAATGTAAAAACGGACACAAGGATGAGTTTCGGGATGAAATTCCATGTCTAAAAATGGTGTTGCTTCCACTTTTTAAAAATCAAGCCTTTTTTGCCTCGGGAGGGAAACTGATCACTCCGTAGTCAGGAAAAATGCTGCCCAGGAACCAAAATGTTTTTGGAAGCCAAATTTTTTTTTTGAAACCAAGTGCAAAAACGGAGACCAGGATGAGTTTTGGGATGAAATTCAATGTCTAAAAATGGTGTTGCTTCCACATTTTAAAAATCGAGCCTTTTTTGCCTGTGGAAGGAAATGCCTGACTCCGCGGTCAGGAAAAATGCTGCCCAGGAACCAAAATGTTTTTTGAAGGAATTTTTTTTTTTTGAAACCAAAAGAAAAATGGACGCAAGGATGAGTTTGGGGATGAAATTCCACGTCTAAAAATGGTGTTGCTTCCACTTTTTAAAAATCGAGCCTTTTTGGTGCCTGGGGAAGGAAACGCCTGACTCCGCGGTCAGGAAAAATGCTGCCCAGGAACCAAAATGTTTTTGGAAGGAATTTTTTTTTTTGAAACCAAAAGAAAAATGGACACAAGGATGAGTTTCGGGATGAAATTCCATGTCTAAAAATGGTGTTGCTTCCACTTTTTATAAATCGAGCCTTTTTTGACTGTGGAGGGAAACTGATCACTCCGTAGTCAGGAAAAATGCTGCCCAGGAACCAAAATGTTTTTGAAAGCCAAATTTTTTTTTTGAAACCAAATGCAAAAACGGTGTCCAGGATGAGTTTGGGGATGAAATTCCACGTCTAAAAATGGTGTTGCTTCCACTTTTTAAAAATCAATCCTTTTTGGTGCCTGGGGAAGAAATCCGGTGACTCCGCGGTCAGGAAAAATGCTGCCCAGGAACGAAAATGTTTTTGGAAGCCAATTTTTTTTTTTGAAACCAAATGTAAAAACGGAGACCAGGATGAGTTTCAGGATGAAATTCCATGTCTAAAAATGCTGTTGCTTCCACTTTTTCAAAATCGAGCCTTTTTTGACTGTGGAGGGAAACTGATCACTCCGTAGTCAGGAAAAATGCTGCCCAGGAACCAAAAGGTTTTTTGAAGCCAAATTTTTTTTTTGAA
This sequence comes from Pantherophis vulpinus, assembly GCA_037215915.1. NCBI lineage: Eukaryota > Metazoa > Chordata > Lepidosauria > Squamata > Colubridae > Pantherophis > Pantherophis vulpinus. The sequence continues at coordinate 1,431,699 of JAXLNS010000018.1, read as the reverse complement.
ACCAAATGTAAAAACGGACACAAGGATGAGTTTCGGGATGAAATTCCATGTCTAAAAATGGTGTTGCTCCCACTTTTTAAAAATCAAGCCTTTTTTGCCTCGGGAGGGAAACTGATCACTCCGCGGTCAGGAAAAATGCTGCCCAGGAACGAAAATGTTTTTGGAAGCCAATTTTTTTTTTTGAAACCAAATGTAAAAACGGAGACCAGGATGAGTTTCAGGATGAAATTCCATGTCTAAAAATGCTGTTGCTTCCACTTTTTCAAAATCGAGCCTTTTTTGACTGTGGAGGGAAACTGATCACTCCGTAGTCAGGAAAAATGCTGCCCAGGAACCAAAAGGTTTTTTGAAGCCAAATTTTTTTTTGAAACCAAATGTAAAAACGGACACAAGGATGAGTTTCGGGATGAAATTCCATGTCTAAAAATGGTGTTGCTCCCACTTTTTAAAAATCAAGCCTTTTTTGCCTCGGGAGGGAAACTGATCACTCCGCGGTCAGGAAAAATGCTGCCCAGGAACGAAAATGTTTTTGGAAGCCAATTTTTTTTTTTGAAACCAAATGTAAAAACGGAGACCAGGATGAGTTTCAGGATGAAATTCTATGTCTAAAAATGGTGTTGCTTCCACTTTTTAAAAATCGAGCCTTTTTGGTGCCTGGGGAAGGAAACGCCTGACTCCGCGGTCAGGAAAAATGCTGCCCAGGAACCAAAAGGTTTTTTGAAGCCAAATTTTTTTTTTGAAACCAAATGTAAAAACGGACACAAGGATGAGTTTCGGGATGAAATTCCATGTCTAAAAATGGTGTTGCTTCCACTTTTTAAAAATCAAGCCTTTTTTGCCTCGGGAGGGAAACTGATCACTCCGTAGTCAGGAAAAATGCTGCCCAGGAACCAAAATGTTTTTGGAAGCCAAATTTTTTTTTTGAAACCAAGTGCAAAAACGGAGACCAGGATGAGTTTTGGGATGAAATTCAATGTCTAAAAATGGTGTTGCTTCCACATTTTAAAAATCGAGCCTTTTTTGCCTGTGGAAGGAAATGCCTGACTCCGCGGTCAGGAAAAATGCTGCCCAGGAACCAAAATGTTTTTTGAAGGAATTTTTTTTTTTTGAAACCAAAAGAAAAATGGACGCAAGGATGAGTTTGGGGATGAAATTCCACGTCTAAAAATGGTGTTGCTTCCACTTTTTAAAAATCGAGCCTTTTTGGTGCCTGGGGAAGGAAACGCCTGACTCCGCGGTCAGGAAAAATGCTGCCCAGGAACCAAAATGTTTTTGGAAGGAATTTTTTTTTTTGAAACCAAAAGAAAAATGGACACAAGGATGAGTTTCGGGATGAAATTCCATGTCTAAAAATGGTGTTGCTTCCACTTTTTATAAATCGAGCCTTTTTTGACTGTGGAGGGAAACTGATCACTCCGTAGTCAGGAAAAATGCTGCCCAGGAACCAAAAGGTTTTTTGAAGCCAAATTTTTTTTTGAAACCAAATGTAAAAACGGACACAAGGATGAGTTTCGGGATGAAATTCCATGTCTAAAAATGGTGTTGCTCCCACTTTTTAAAAATCAAGCCTTTTTTGCCTCGGGAGGGAAACTGATCACTCCGCGGTCAGGAAAAATGCTGCCCAGGAACGAAAATGTTTTTGGAAGCCAATTTTTTTTTTTGAAACCAAATGTAAAAACGGAGACCAGGATGAGTTTCAGGATGAAATTCTATGTCTAAAAATGGTGTTGCTTCCACTTTTTAAAAATCGAGCCTTTTTGGTGCCTGGGGAAGGAAACGCCTGACTCCGCGGTCAGGAAAAATGCTGCCCAGGAACCAAAAGGTTTTTTGAAGCCAAATTTTTTTTTTGAAACCAAATGTAAAAACGGACACAAGGATGAGTTTCGGGATGAAATTCCATGTCTAAAAATGGTGTTGCTCCCACTTTTTAAAAATCAAGCCTTTTTTGCCTCGGGAGGGAAACTGATCACTCCGCGGTCAGGAAAAATGCTGCCCAGGAACGAAAATGTTTTTGGAAGCCAATTTTTTTTTTTGAAACCAAATGTAAAAACGGAGACCAGGATGAGTTTCAGGATGAAATTCCATGTCTAAAAATGCTGTTGCTTCCACTTTTTCAAAATCGAGCCTTTTTTGACTGTGGAGGGAAACTGATCACTCCGTAGTCAGGAAAAATGCTGCCCAGGAACCAAAAGGTTTTTTGAAGCCAAATTTTTTTTTGAAACCAAATGTAAAAACGGACACAAGGATGAGTTTCGGGATGAAATTCCATGTCTAAAAATGGTGTTGCTCCCACTTTTTAAAAATCAAGCCTTTTTGGTGCCTGGGGAAGAAATCCGGTGACTCCGCGGTCAGGAAAAATGCTGCCCAGGAACCAAAATGTTTTTTGAAGGAATTTTTTTTTTTTGAAACCAAAAGAAAAATGGACGCAAGGATGAGTTTGGGGATGAAATTCCACGTCTAAAAATGGTGTTGCTTCCACTTTTTAAAAATCGAGCCTTTTTGGTGCCTGGGGAAGGAAACGCCTGACTCCGCGGTCAGGAAAAATGCTGCCCAGGAACCAAAATGTTTTTGGAAGGAATTTTTTTTTTTGAAACCAAAAGAAAAATGGACACAAGGATGAGTTTCGGGATGAAATTCCATGTCTAAAAATGGTGTTGCTTCCACTTTTTATAAATCGAGCCTTTTTTGACTGTGGAGGGAAACTGATCACTCCGTAGTCAGGAAAAATGCTGCCCAGGAACCAAAATGTTTTTGAAAGCCAAATTTTTTTTTTGAAACCAAATGCAAAAACGGTGTCCAGGATGAGTTTGGGGATGAAATTCCACGTCTAAAAATGGTGTTGCTTCCACTTTTTAAAAATCAATCCTTTTTGGTGCCTGGGGAAGAAATCCGGTGACTCCGCGGTCAGGAAAAATGCTGCCCAGGAACGAAAATGTTTTTGGAAGCCAATTTTTTTTTTTGAAACCAAATGTAAAAACGGAGACCAGGATGAGTTTCAGGATGAAATTCCATGTCTAAAAATGCTGTTGCTTCCACTTTTTCAAAATCGAGCCTTTTTTGACTGTGGAGGGAAACTGATCACTCCGTAGTCAGGAAAAATGCTGCCCAGGAACCAAAAGGTTTTTTGAAGCCAAATTTTTTTTTTGAAACCAAATGTAAAAACGGACACAAGGATGAGTTTCGGGATGAAATTCCATGTCTAAAAATGGTGTTGCTCCCACTTTTTAAAAATCAAGCCTTTTTTGCCTCGGGAGGGAAACTGATCACTCCGCGGTCAGGAAAAATGCTGCCCAGGAACGAAAATGTTTTTGGAAGCCAATTTTTTTTTTTGAAACCAAATGTAAAAACGGAGACCAGGATGAGTTTCAGGATGAAATTCCATGTCTAAAAATGCTGTTGCTTCCACTTTTTCAAAATCGAGCCTTTTTTGACTGTGGAGGGAAACTGATCACTCCGTAGTCAGGAAAAATGCTGCCCAGGAACCAAAAGGTTTTTTGAAGCCAAATTTTTTTTTGAAACCAAATGTAAAAACGGACACAAGGATGAGTTTCGGGATGAAATTCCATGTCTAAAAATGGTGTTGCTCCCACTTTTTAAAAATCAAGCCTTTTTGGTGCCTGGGGAAGAAATCCGGTGACTCCGCGGTCAGGAAAAATGCTGCCCAGGAACCAAAATGTTTTTGGAAGCCAAATTTTTTTTTTTGAAACCAAAAGAAAAATGGACACAAGGATGAGTTTCGGGATGAAATTCCATGTCTAAAAATGGTGTTGCTTCCACTTTTTAAAAATCGAGCCTTTTTTGCCTGGGGAAGGAAACGCCTGAGTCCGCGGTCTGGAAAAATGCTGCCCAGGAACCAAAATGTTTTTGGAAGCCAAATTTTTTTTTTGAAACAAAATGCAAAAACGGAGACCAGGATGAGTTTCGGGATGAAATTCCATGTCTAAAAATGGTGTTGCTTCCACTTTTTAAAAATCAAGCCTTTTTGGTGCCTGGGGAAGAAAACGCCTGACTCCGCGGTCAGGAAAAATGCTGCCCAGGAACGAAAATGTTTTTGGAAGCCAAATTTTTTTTTGAAACCAAATGCAAAAACGGAGACCAGGATGAGTTTCGGGATGAAATTCCATGTCTAAAAATGGTGTTGCTTCCACTTTTTAAAAATCAAGCCGTTTTTGTGCCTGGGGAAGAAAACACATGACTCCGCGGTCAGGAAAAATGCTGCCCAGGAACCAAAATGTTTTTGGAAGCCAAATTTTTTGTGCCTGGGGAAGAAAACGCTTGACTCCATGGTCAGGAAAAATGCTGCCCATGAACCAAAATGTTTTTTGAAGCCAATTTTTTTTTTTTTTGAAACCAAATGCAAAAACGGAGACCAGGATGAGTTTCGGGATGAAATTCCATGTCTAAAAATGGTGTTGCTTCCACTTTTTAAAAATCAAGCCTTTTTTGCCTGGGGAGGGAAACGCCTGACTCCGCGGTCAGGAAAAATGCTGCCCAGGAACGAAAATGTTTTTGGAAGCCAAATTTTTTTTTGAAAGCAAATGCAAAAACGGAGACCAGGATGAGTTTCGGGATGAAATTCCATGTCTAAAAATGGTGTTGCTTCCACATTTTAAAAATCGAGCCTTTTTTGCCTGTGGAAGGAAACGCCTGACTCCGCGGTCAGGAAAAATGCTGCCCAGGAACGAAAATGTTTTTGGAAGCCAAATTTTTTTTTGAAACCAAATGCAAAAACGGAGACCAGGATGAGTTTGGGGATGAAATTCCATGTCTAAAAATGGTGTTGCTTCCACTTTTCAAAAATCGAGCCTTTTTGGTGCCTGGGGAAGAAAACGCCTGACTCCGCGGTCAGGAAAAATTCTGCCCCGGGACCAAAATATTTTGGGAAGCCAAATTTTTTTTTTAAACCAAATGCAAAAACGGAGACCAGGATGAGTTTGGGGATGAAATTCCATGTCTAAAAATGGTGTTGCTCCCACTTTTTAAAAATCAAGCCTTTTTGGTGCCTGGGGAAGAAATCCGGTGACTCCGCGGTCAGGAAAAATGCTGCCCAGGAACGAAAATGTTTTTGGAAGCCAATTTTTTTTTTTGAAACCAAATGTAAAAACGGAGACCAGGATGAGTTTCAGGATGAAATTCCATGTCTAAAAATGCTGTTGCTTCCACTTTTTCAAAATCGAGCCTTTTTTGACTGTGGAGGGAAACTGATCACTCCGTAGTCAGGAAAAATGCTGCCCAGGAACCAAAAGGTTTTTTGAAGCCAAATTTTTTTTTTGAAACCAAATGTAAAAACGGACACAAGGATGAGTTTCGGGATGAAATTCCATGTCTAAAAATGGTGTTGCTCCCACTTTTTAAAAATCAAGCCTTTTTTGCCTCGGGAGGGAAACTGATCACTCCGCGGTCAGGAAAAATGCTGCCCAGGAACGAAAATGTTTTTGGAAGCCAATTTTTTTTTTTGAAACCAAATGTAAAAACGGAGACCAGGATGAGTTTCAGGATGAAATTCCATGTCTAAAAATGCTGTTGCTTCCACTTTTTCAAAATCGAGCCTTTTTTGACTGTGGAGGGAAACTGATCACTCCGTAGTCAGGAAAAATGCTGCCCAGGAACCAAAAGGTTTTTTGAAGCCAAATTTTTTTTTGAAACCAAATGTAAAAACGGACACAAGGATGAGTTTCGGGATGAAATTCCATGTCTAAAAATGGTGTTGCTCCCACTTTTTAAAAATCAAGCCTTTTTGGTGCCTGGGGAAGAAATCCGGTGACTCCGCGGTCAGGAAAAATGCTGCCCAGGAACCAAAATGTTTTTGGAAGCCAAATTTTTTTTTTGAAACCAAGTGCAAAAACGGAGACCAGGATGAGTTTTGGGATGAAATTCAATGTCTAAAAATGGTGTTGCTTCCACATTTTAAAAATCGAGCCTTTTTTGCCTGTGGAAGGAAATGCCTGACTCCGCGGTCAGGAAAAATGCTGCCCAGGAACCAAAATGTTTTTTGAAGGAATTATTTTTTTTTGAAACCAAAAGAAAAATGGACACAAGGATGAGTTTGGGGATGAAATTCCACGTCTAAAAATGGTGTTGCTTCCACTTTTTAAAAATCAATCCTTTTTGGTGCCTGGGGAAGAAATCCGGTGACTCCGCGGTCAGGAAAAATGCTGCCCAGGAACGAAAATGTTTTTGGAAGCCAATTTTTTTTTTTTGAAACCAAATGCAAAAACGGAGACCAGGATGAGTTTCGGGATGAAATTCCATGTCTAAAAATGCTGTTGCTTCCACTTTTTAAAAATCGAGCCTTTTTTGACTGTGGAGGGAAACTGATCACTCCGTAGTCAGGAAAAATGCTGCCCAGGAACCAAAATGTTTTTGGAAGGAATTTTTTTTTTTGAAACCAAAAGAAAAATGGACACAAGGATGAGTTTCGGGATGAAATTCCATGTCTAAAAATGGTGTTGCTTCCACTTTTTAAAAATCAAGCCTTTTTGGTGCCTGGGGAAGAAAACGCCTGACTCCGCGGTCAGGAAAAATGCTGCCCAGGAACGAAAATGTTTTTGGAAGCCAAATTTTTTTTTGAAACCAAATGCAAAAACGGAGACCAGGATGAGTTTCGGGATGAAATTCCATGTCTAAAAATGGTGTTGCTTCCACTTTTTAAAAATCAAGCCGTTTTTGTGCCTGGGGAAGAAAACACATGACTCCGCGGTCAGGAAAAATGCTGCCCAGGAACCAAAATGTTTTTGGAAGCCAAATTTTTTGTGCCTGGGGAAGAAAACGCTTGACTCCATGGTCAGGAAAAATGCTGCCCATGAACCAAAATGTTTTTTGAAGCCAATTTTTTTTTTTTTGAAACCAAGTGCAAAAACGGAGACCAGGATGAGTTTCGGGATGAAATTCCATGTCTAAAAATGGTGTTGCTTCCACTTTTTAAAAATCAAGCCTTTTTTGCCTGGGGAGGGAAACGCCTGACTCCGCGGTCAGGAAAAATGCTGCCCAGGAACGAAAATGTTTTTGGAAGCCAAATTTTTTTTTTGAAACCAAGTGCAAAAACGGAGACCAGGATGAGTTTTGGGATGAAATTCAATGTCTAAAAATGGTGTTGCTTCCACATTTTAAAAATCCAGCCTTTTTTGCCTGTGGAAGGAAATGCCTGACTCCGCGGTTAGGAAAAATGCTGCCCAGGAACCAAAATGTTTTTTGAAGGAATTTTTTTTTTTGAAACCAAAAGAAAAATGGACACAAGGATGAGTTTGGGGATGAAATTCCATGTCTAAAAATGGTGTTGCTTCCACTTTTTATAAATCGAGCCTTTTTTGACTGTGGAGGGAAACTGATCACTCCGTAGTCAGGAAAAATGCTGCCCAGGAACCAAAATGTTTTTGAAAGCCAAATTTTTTTTTTGAAACCAAATGCAAAAACGGTGTCCAGGATGAGTTTGGGGATGAAATTCCACGTCTAAAAATGGTGTTGCTTCCACTTTTTAAAAATCAATCCTTTTTGGTGCCTGGGGAAGAAATCCGGTGACTCCGCGGTCAGGAAAAATGCTGCCCAGGAACGAAAATGTTTTTGGAAGCCAATTTTTTTTTTTGAAACCAAATGTAAAAACGGAGACCAGGATGAGTTTCAGGATGAAATTCCATGTCTAAAAATGCTGTTGCTTCCACTTTTTCAAAATCGAGCCTTTTTTGACTGTGGAGGGAAACTGATCACTCCGTAGTCAGGAAAAATGCTGCCCAGGAACCAAAAGGTTTTTTGAAGCCAAATTTTTTTTTTGAAACCAAATGTAAAAACGGACACAAGGATGAGTTTCGGGATGAAATTCCATGTCTAAAAATGGTGTTGCTCCCACTTTTTAAAAATCAAGCCTTTTTTGCCTCGGGAGGGAAACTGATCACTCCGCGGTCAGGAAAAATGCTGCCCAGGAACCAAAAGGTTTTTGGAAGCCAATTTTTTTTTTTGAAACCAAATGTAAAAACGGAGACCAGGATGAGTTTCAGGATGAAATTCCATGTCTAAAAATGCTGTTGCTTCCACTTTTTCAAAATCGAGCCTTTTTTGACTGTGGAGGGAAACTGATCACTCCGTAGTCAGGAAAAATGCTGCCCAGGAACCAAAAGGTTTTTTGAAGCCAAATTTTTTTTTGAAACCAAATGTAAAAACGGACACAAGGATGAGTTTCGGGATGAAATTCCATGTCTAAAAATGGTGTTGCTCCCACTTTTTAAAAATCAAGCCTTTTTGGTGCCTGGGGAAGAAATCCGGTGACTCCGCGGTCAGGAAAAATGCTACCCAGGAACGAAAATGTTTTTGGAAGCCAATTTTTTTTTTTTGAAACCAAATGCAAAAACGGAGACCGGGATGAGTTTCGGGATGAAATTCCATGTCTAAAAATGCTGTTGCTTCCACTTTTTAAAAATCGAGCCTTTTTTGACTGTGGAGGGAAACTGATCACTCCGTAGTCAGGAAAAATGCTGCCCAGGAACCAAAATGTTTTTGGAAGGAATTTTTTTTTTTGAAACCAAAAGAAAAATGGACACAAGGATGAGTTTCGGGATGAAATTCCATGTCTAAAAATGGTGTTGCTTCCACTTTTTAAAAATCGAGCCTTTTTTGCCTGGGGAAGGAAACGCCTGAGTCCGCGGTCTGGAAAAATGGTGCCCAGGAACCAAAATGTTTTTGGAAGCCAAATTTTTTTTTTTGAAACAAAATGCAAAAACGGAGACCAGGATGAGTTTCGGGATGAAATTCCATGTCTAAAAATGGTGTTGCTTCCACTTTTTAAAAATCGAGCCTTTTTGGTGCCTGGGGAAGAAATCCGGTGACTCCGCGGTCAGGAAAAATGCTGCCCAGGAACGAAAATGTATTTGGAAGCGAATTTTTTTTTTTTGAAACCAAATGCAAAAACGGAGACCAGGATGAGTTTCGGGATGAAATTCCATGTCTAAAAATGCTGTTGCTTCCACTTTTTAAAAATCGAGCCTTTTTTGACTGTGGAGGGAAACTGATCACTCCGTAGTCAGGAAAAATGCTGCCCAGGAACCAAAATGTTTTTGGAAGGAATTTTTTTTTTTGAAACCAAAAGAAAAATGGACACAAGGATGAGTTTCGGGATGAAATTCCATGTCTAAAAATGGTGTTGCTTCCACTTTTTAAAAATCGAGCCTTTTTTGCCTGGGGAAGGAAACGCCTGAGTCCGCGGTCTGGAAAAATGCTGCCCAGGAACCAAAATGTTTTTGGAAGCCAAATTTTTTTTTTGAAACAAAATGCAAAAACGGAGACCAGGATGAGTTGCCGGATGAAATTCCATGTCTAAAAATGGTGTAGCTTCCACTTTTTAAAAATCAAGCCGTTTTTGTGCCTGGGGAAGAAAACACATGACTCCGCGGTCAGGAAAAATGCTGCCCAGGAACCAAAATGTTTTTGGAAGCCAAATTTTTTGTGCCTGGGGAAGAAAACGCTTGACTCCATGGTCAGGAAAAATGCTGCCCATGAACCAAAATGTTTTTTGAAGGAATTTTTTTTTTTTTGAAACCAAAAGAAAAATGGACACAAGGATGAGTTTTCGGGATGAAATTCTATGTCTAAAAATGGTGTTGCTTCCACTTTTTAAAAATCAAGCCTTTTTGGTGCCTGGGGAAGAAAACGCCTGACTCCGTGGTCAGGAAAAATGCTGCCCAGGAACGAAAATGTTTTTGGAAGCCAAATTTTTTTTTGAAACCAAATGCAAAAACGGAGACCAGGATGAGTTTCGGGATGAAATTCCATGTCTAAAAATGGTGTTGCTCCCACTTTTTAAAAATCAAGCCTTTTTGGTGCCTGGGGAAGAAATCCGGTGACTCCGCGGTCAGGAAAAATGCTGCCCAGGAACGAAAATGTTTTTGGAAGCCAATTTTTTTTTTTGAAACCAAATGCAAAAACGGAGACCAGGATGAGTTTCGGGATGAAATTCCATGTCTAAAAATGCTGTTGCTTCCACTTTTTAAAAATCGAGCCTTTTTTGACTGTGGAGGGAAACTGATCACTCCGTAGTCAGGAAAAATGCTGCCCAGGAACCAAAATGTTTTTGGAAGGAATTTTTTTTTTTGAAACCAAAAGAAAAATGGACACAAGGATGAGTTTCGGGATGAAATTCCATGTCTAAAAATGGTGTTGCTTCCACTTTTTAAAAATCAAGCCTGTTTGGTGCCTGGGGAAGAAAACGCCTGACTCCGTGGTCAGGAAAAATGCTGCCCAGGAACGAAAATGTTTTTGGAAGCCAAATTTTTTTTTGAAACCAAATGCAAAAACGGAGACCAGGATGAGTTTCGGGATGAAATTCCATGTCTAAAAATGGTGTTGCTTCCACTTTTTAAAAATCGAGCCTTTTTGGTGCCTGGGGAAGAAAATGCCTGACTCCGTGGTCAGGAAAAATGCTGCCCAGGAACGAAAAGGTTTTTGGAAGCCAAAATTTTTTTTTTTGAAACCAAATGTAAAAATGGAGACTGGGATGAGTTTGGGGATGAAATTCCATGTCTAAAAATGGTGTTGCTTCCACTTTTAAAAAATCGAGCCTTTTTTGCCTAGGGAAGGAAATGCCTGACTCCGCGGTCAGGAAAAATGCTGCCCAGGAACCAAAATGTTTTTTTAAGAACTTTTTTTTTTGAAACCAAATGCAAAAACGGAGACCAGGATGAGTTTCGGGATGAAATTCCATGTCTAAAAATGGTGTTGCTCCCACTTTTTAAAAATCAAGCCTTTTTGGTGCCTGGGGAAGAAATCCGGTGACTCCGCGGTCAGGAAAAATGCTGCCCAGGAACCAAAATGTTTTTGGAAGCCAAATTTTTTTTTTGAAACCAAGTGCAAAAACGGAGACCAGGATGAGTTTTGGGATGAAATTCAATGTCTAAAAATGGTGTTGCTTCCACATTTTAAAAATCGAGCCTTTTTTGCCTGTGGAAGGAAATGCCTGACTCCGCGGTCAGGAAAAATGCTGCCCAGGAACCAAAATGTTTTTTGAAGGAATTATTTTTTTTTGAAACCAAAAGAAAAATGGACACAAGGATGAGTTTGGGGATGAAATTCCACGTCTAAAAATGGTGTTGCTTCCACTTTTTAAAAATCAATCCTTTTTGGTGCCTGGGGAAGAAATCCGGTGACTCCGCGGTCAGGAAAAATGCTGCCCAGGAACGAAAATGTTTTTGGAAGCCAATTTTTTTTTTTTGAAACCAAATGCAAAAACGGAGACCAGGATGAGTTTCGGGATGAAATTCCATGTCTAAAAATGCTGTTGCTTCCACTTTTTAAAAATCGAGCCTTTTTTGACTGTGGAGGGAAACTGATCACTCCGTAGTCAGGAAAAATGCTGCCCAGGAACCAAAATGTTTTTGGAAGGAATTTTTTTTTTTGAAACCAAAAGAAAAATGGACACAAGGATGAGTTTCGGGATGAAATTCCATGTCTAAAAATGGTGTTGCTTCCACTTTTTAAAAATCAAGCCTTTTTGGTGCCTGGGGAAGAAAACGCCTGACTCCGCGGTCAGGAAAAATGCTGCCCAGGAACGAAAATGTTTTTGGAAGCCAAATTTTTTTTTGAAACCAAATGCAAAAACGGAGACCAGGATGAGTTTCGGGATGAAATTCCATGTCTAAAAATGGTGTTGCTTCCACTTTTTAAAAATCAAGCCGTTTTTGTGCCTGGGGAAGAAAACACATGACTCCGCGGTCAGGAAAAATGCTGCCCAGGAACCAAAATGTTTTTGGAAGCCAAATTTTTTGTGCCTGGGGAAGAAAACGCTTGACTCCATGGTCAGGAAAAATGCTGCCCATGAACCAAAATGTTTTTTGAAGCCAATTTTTTTTTTTTTGAAACCAAGTGCAAAAACGGAGACCAGGATGAGTTTCGGGATGAAATTCCATGTCTAAAAATGGTGTTGCTTCCACTTTTTAAAAATCAAGCCTTTTTTGCCTGGGGAGGGAAACGCCTGACTCCGCGGTCAGGAAAAATGCTGCCCAGGAACGAAAATGTTTTTGGAAGCCAAATTTTTTTTTTGAAACCAAGTGCAAAAACGGAGACCAGGATGAGTTTTGGGATGAAATTCAATGTCTAAAAATGGTGTTGCTTCCACATTTTAAAAATCCAGCCTTTTTTGCCTGTGGAAGGAAATGCCTGACTCCGCGGTTAGGAAAAATGCTGCCCAGGAACCAAAATGTTTTTTGAAGGAATTTTTTTTTTTGAAACCAAAAGAAAAATGGACACAAGGATGAGTTTGGGGATGAAATTCCATGTCTAAAAATGGTGTTGCTTCCACTTTTTATAAATCGAGCCTTTTTTGACTGTGGAGGGAAACTGATCACTCCGTAGTCAGGAAAAATGCTGCCCAGGAACCAAAATGTTTTTGAAAGCCAAATTTTTTTTTTGAAACCAAATGCAAAAACGGTGTCCAGGATGAGTTTGGGGATGAAATTCCACGTCTAAAAATGGTGTTGCTTCCACTTTTTAAAAATCAATCCTTTTTGGTGCCTGGGGAAGAAATCCGGTGACTCCGCGGTCAGGAAAAATGCTGCCCAGGAACGAAAATGTTTTTGGAAGCCAATTTTTTTTTTTGAAACCAAATGTAAAAACGGAGACCAGGATGAGTTTCAGGATGAAATTCCATGTCTAAAAATGCTGTTGCTTCCACTTTTTCAAAATCGAGCCTTTTTTGACTGTGGAGGGAAACTGATCACTCCGTAGTCAGGAAAAATGCTGCCCAGGAACCAAAAGGTTTTTTGAAGCCAAATTTTTTTTTTGAAACCAAATGTAAAAACGGACACAAGGATGAGTTTCGGGATGAAATTCCATGTCTAAAAATGGTGTTGCTCCCACTTTTTAAAAATCAAGCCTTTTTTGCCTCGGGAGGGAAACTGATCACTCCGCGGTCAGGAAAAATGCTGCCCAGGAACCAAAAGGTTTTTGGAAGCCAATTTTTTTTTTTGAAACCAAATGTAAAAACGGAGACCAGGATGAGTTTCAGGATGAAATTCCATGTCTAAAAATGCTGTTGCTTCCACTTTTTCAAAATCGAGCCTTTTTTGACTGTGGAGGGAAACTGATCACTCCGTAGTCAGGAAAAATGCTGCCCAGGAACCAAAAGGTTTTTTGAAGCCAAATTTTTTTTTGAAACCAAATGTAAAAACGGACACAAGGATGAGTTTCGGGATGAAATTCCATGTCTAAAAATGGTGTTGCTCCCACTTTTTAAAAATCAAGCCTTTTTGGTGCCTGGGGAAGAAATCCGGTGACTCCGCGGTCAGGAAAAATGCTACCCAGGAACGAAAATGTTTTTGGAAGCCAATTTTTTTTTTTTGAAACCAAATGCAAAAACGGAGACCGGGATGAGTTTCGGGATGAAATTCCATGTCTAAAAATGCTGTTGCTTCCACTTTTTAAAAATCGAGCCTTTTTTGACTGTGGAGGGAAACTGATCACTCCGTAGTCAGGAAAAATGCTGCCCAGGAACCAAAATGTTTTTGGAAGGAATTTTTTTTTTTGAAACCAAAAGAAAAATGGACACAAGGATGAGTTTCGGGATGAAATTCCATGTCTAAAAATGGTGTTGCTTCCACTTTTTAAAAATCGAGCCTTTTTTGCCTGGGGAAGGAAACGCCTGAGTCCGCGGTCTGGAAAAATGGTGCCCAGGAACCAAAATGTTTTTGGAAGCCAAATTTTTTTTTTTGAAACAAAATGCAAAAACGGAGACCAGGATGAGTTTCGGGATGAAATTCCATGTCTAAAAATGGTGTTGCTTCCACTTTTTAAAAATCGAGCCTTTTTGGTGCCTGGGGAAGAAATCCGGTGACTCCGCGGTCAGGAAAAATGCTGCCCAGGAACGAAAATGTATTTGGAAGCGAATTTTTTTTTTTTGAAACCAAATGCAAAAACGGAGACCAGGATGAGTTTCGGGATGAAATTCCATGTCTAAAAATGCTGTTGCTTCCACTTTTTAAAAATCGAGCCTTTTTTGACTGTGGAGGGAAACTGATCACTCCGTAGTCAGGAAAAATGCTGCCCAGGAACCAAAATGTTTTTGGAAGGAATTTTTTTTTTTGAAACCAAAAGAAAAATGGACACAAGGATGAGTTTCGGGATGAAATTCCATGTCTAAAAATGGTGTTGCTTCCACTTTTTAAAAATCGAGCCTTTTTTGCCTGGGGAAGGAAACGCCTGAGTCCGCGGTCTGGAAAAATGCTGCCCAGGAACCAAAATGTTTTTGGAAGCCAAATTTTTTTTTTGAAACAAAATGCAAAAACGGAGACCAGGATGAGTTGCCGGATGAAATTCCATGTCTAAAAATGGTGTAGCTTCCACTTTTTAAAAATCAAGCCGTTTTTGTGCCTGGGGAAGAAAACACATGACTCCGCGGTCAGGAAAAATGCTGCCCAGGAACCAAAATGTTTTTGGAAGCCAAATTTTTTGTGCCTGGGGAAGAAAACGCTTGACTCCATGGTCAGGAAAAATGCTGCCCATGAACCAAAATGTTTTTTGAAGGAATTTTTTTTTTTTTGAAACCAAAAGAAAAATGGACACAAGGATGAGTTTTCGGGATGAAATTCTATGTCTAAAAATGGTGTTGCTTCCACTTTTTAAAAATCAAGCCTTTTTGGTGCCTGGGGAAGAAAACGCCTGACTCCGTGGTCAGGAAAAATGCTGCCCAGGAACGAAAATGTTTTTGGAAGCCAAATTTTTTTTTGAAACCAAATGCAAAAACGGAGACCAGGATGAGTTTCGGGATGAAATTCCATGTCTAAAAATGGTGTTGCTCCCACTTTTTAAAAATCAAGCCTTTTTGGTGCCTGGGGAAGAAATCCGGTGACTCCGCGGTCAGGAAAAATGCTGCCCAGGAACGAAAATGTTTTTGGAAGCCAATTTTTTTTTTTGAAACCAAATGCAAAAACGGAGACCAGGATGAGTTTCGGGATGAAATTCCATGTCTAAAAATGCTGTTGCTTCCACTTTTTAAAAATCGAGCCTTTTTTGACTGTGGAGGGAAACTGATCACTCCGTAGTCAGGAAAAATGCTGCCCAGGAACCAAAATGTTTTTGGAAGGAATTTTTTTTTTTGAAACCAAAAGAAAAATGGACACAAGGATGAGTTTCGGGATGAAATTCCATGTCTAAAAATGGTGTTGCTTCCACTTTTTAAAAATCAAGCCTGTTTGGTGCCTGGGGAAGAAAACGCCTGACTCCGTGGTCAGGAAAAATGCTGCCCAGGAACGAAAATGTTTTTGGAAGCCAAATTTTTTTTTGAAACCAAATGCAAAAACGGAGACCAGGATGAGTTTCGGGATGAAATTCCATGTCTAAAAATGGTGTTGCTTCCACTTTTTAAAAATCGAGCCTTTTTGGTGCCTGGGGAAGAAAATGCCTGACTCCGTGGTCAGGAAAAATGCTGCCCAGGAACGAAAAGGTTTTTGGAAGCCAAAATTTTTTTTTTTGAAACCAAATGTAAAAATGGAGACTGGGATGAGTTTGGGGATGAAATTCCATGTCTAAAAATGGTGTTGCTTCCACTTTTAAAAAATCGAGCCTTTTTTGCCTAGGGAAGGAAATGCCTGACTCCGCGGTCAGGAAAAATGCTGCCCAGGAACCAAAATGTTTTTTTAAGAACTTTTTTTTTTGAAACCAAATGCAAAAACGGAGACCAGGATGAGTTTCGGGATGAAATTCCATGTCTAAAAATGGTGTTGCTTCCACTTTTTCAAAATCAAGCCTGTTTGGTGCCTGGGGAAGAAAACGCCTGACTCCGTGGTCAGGAAAAATGCTGCCCAGGAACGAAAATGTTTTTGGAAGCCAAATTTTTTTTTGAAACCAAATGCAAAAACGGAGACCAGGATGAGTTTCGGGATGAAATTCCATGTCTACAATTGGTGTTGCTTCCACTTTTTAAAAATCGAGCCTTTTTTGCCTCGGGAAGGAAATGCCTGACTCCGCGGTCAGGAAAAATGCTGCCCAGGAACCAAAAGGTTTTTGGAAGCCAAAATTTTTTTTTTTTTGAAACCAAAAGAAAAATGGACACAAGGATGAGTTTCGGGATGAAATTCCATGTCTAAAAATGGTGTTGCTTCGACTTTTTAAAAATCGAGCCTTTTTGGTGCCTGGGGAAGAAAACGCCTGACTCCGCGTTCAGGAATAATGCTGCCCAGCAACGAAAATGTTTTTGGAAGCCAAATTTTTTTTTGAAACCAAATGCAAAAACGGAAACCAGGATGAGTTTGGGGATGAAATTCCATGTCTAAAAATGGTGTTGCTTCCACTTTTTAAAAATCAAGCCTTTTTGGTGCCTGGGGAAGAAAACGCCTGACTCCGTGGTCAGGAAAAATGCTGCCCAGGAACGAAAATGTTTTTGGAAGCCAAATTTTTTTTTGAAACCAAATGCAAAAACGGAGACCAGGATGAGTTTCGGGATGAAATTCCATGTCTACAAATGGTGTTGCTCCCACTTTTTAAAAATCAAGCCTTTTTGGTGCCTGGGGAAGAAATCCGGTGACTCCGCGGTCAGGAAAAATGCTGCCCAGGAACGAAAATGTTTTTGGAAGCCATTTTTTTTTTTTGAAACCAAATGCAAAAACGGAGACCAGGATGAGTTTCGGGATGAAATTCCATGTCTAAAAATGCTGTTGCTTCCACTTTTTAAAAATCGAGCCTTTTTTGACTGTGGAGGGAAACTGATCACTCCGTAGTCAGGAAAAATGCTGCCCAGGAACCAAAATGTTTTTGGAAGGAATTTTTTTTTTTGAAACCAAAAGAAAAATGGACACAAGGATGAGTTTCGGGATGAAATTCCATGTCTAAAAATGGTGTTGCTTCCACTTTTTAAAAATCAAGCCTGTTTGGTGCCTGGGGAAGAAAACGCCTGACTCCGTGGTCAGGAAAAATGCTGCCCAGGAACGAAAATGTTTTTGGAAGCCAAATTTTTTTTTTGAAACCAAATGCAAAAACGGAGACCAGGATGAGTTTCGGGATGAAATTCCATGTCTAAAAATGGTGTTGCTTCCACTTTTTAAAAATCGAGCCTTTTTGGTGCCTGGGGAAGAAAATGCCTGACTCCGTGGTCAGGAAAAATGCTGCCCAGGAACGAAAAGGTTTTTGGAAGCCAAAATTTTTTTTTTTGAAACCAAATGTAAAAATGGAGACTGGGATGAGTTTGGGGATGAAATTCCATGTCTAAAAATGGTGTTGCTTCCACTTTTAAAAAATCGAGCCTTTTTTGCCTAGGGAAGGAAATGCCTGACTCCGCGGTCAGGAAAAATGCTGCCCAGGAACCAAAATGTTTTTTTAAGAACTTTTTTTTTTGAAACCAAATGCAAAAACGGAGACCAGGATGAGTTTCGGGATGAAATTCCATGTCTAAAAATGGTGTTGCTTCCACTTTTTCAAAATCAAGCCTGTTTGGTGCCTGGGGAAGAAAACGCCTGACTCCGTGGTCAAGAAAAATGCTGCCCAGGAACGAAAATGTTTTTGGAAGCCAAATTTTTTTTTGAAACCAAATGCAAAAACGGAGACCAGGATGAGTTTCGGGATGAAATTCCATGTCTACAATTGGTGTTGCTTCCACTTTTTAAAAATCGAGCCTTTTTTGCCTGGGGAAGGAAATGCCTGACTCCGCGGTCAGGAAAAATGCTGCCCAGGAACCAAAAGGTTTTTGGAAGCCAAAATTTTTTTTTTTTTGAAACCAAATGTTAAAACGGAGACTGGGATGAGTTTGGGGATGAAATTCCATGTCTAAAAATGGTGTTGCTTCCACGTTTTAAAAATCGAGCCTTTTTTGACTGTGGAGGGAAACTGATCACTCCGTAGTCAGGAAAAATGCTGCCCAGGAACGAAAATGTTTTTGGAAGGAATTTTTTTTTTTGAAACCAAAAGAAAAATGGACACGAGGATGAGTTTCGGGATGAAATTCCATGTCTAAAAATGGTGTTGCTTCCACTTTTTAAAAATCAAGCCTTTTTGGTGCCTGGGGAAGAAATCCGGTGACTCCGCGGTCAGGAAAAATGCTGCCCAGGAACGAAAATGTTTTTGGAAGCCAATTTTTTTTTTTGAAACCAAATGCAAAAACGGAGACCAGGATGAGTTTCGGGATGAAATTCCATGTCTAAAAATGCTGTTGCTTCCACTTTTTAAAAATCGAGCCTTTTTTGACTGTGGAGGGAAACTGATCACTCCGTAGTCAGGAAAAATGCTGCCCAGGAACCAAAATGTTTTTGGAAGGAATTTTTTTTTTTGAAACCAAAAGAAAAATGGACACAAGGATGAGTTTCGGGATGAAATTCCATGTCTAAAAATGGTGTTGCTTCCACTTTTTAAAAATCAAGCCTGTTTGGTGCCTGGGGAAGAAAACGCCTGACTCCGTGGTCAGGAAAAATGCTGCCCAGGAACGAAAATGTTTTTGGAAGCCAAATTTTTTTTTGAAACCAAATGCAAAAACGGAGACCAGGATGAGTTTCGGGATGAAATTCCATGTCTAAAAATGGTGTTGCTTCCACTTTTTAAAAATCGAGCCTTTTTGGTGCCTGGGGAAGAAAATGCCTGACTCCGTGGTCAGGAAAAATGCTGCCCAGGAACGAAAAGGTTTTTGGAAGCCAAAATTTTTTTTTTTGAAACCAAATGTAAAAATGGAGACTGGGATGAGTTTGGGGATGAAATTCCATGTCTAAAAATGGTGTTGCTTCCACTTTTAAAAAATCGAGCCTTTTTTGCCTAGGGAAGGAAATGCCTGACTCCGCGGTCAGGAAAAATGCTGCCCAGGAACCAAAATGTTTTTTTAAGAACTTTTTTTTTTGAAACCAAATGCAAAAACGGAGACCAGGATGAGTTTCGGGATGAAATTCCATGTCTAAAAATGGTGTTGCTTCCACTTTTTCAAAATCAAGCCTGTTTGGTGCCTGGGGAAGAAAACGCCTGACTCCGTAGTCAGGAAAAATGCTGCCCAGGAACGAAAATGTTTTTGGAAGCCAAATTTTTTTTTGAAACCAAATGCAAAAACGGAGACCAGGATGAGTTTCGGGATGAAATTCCATGTCTACAATTGGTGTTGCTTCCACTTTTTAAAAATCGAGCCTTTTTTGCCTGGGGAAGGAAATGCCTGACTCCGCGGTCAGGAAAAATGCTGCCCAGGAACCAAAAGGTTTTTGGAAGCCAAAATTTTTTTTTTTTTGAAACCAAATGTTAAAACGGAGACTGGGATGAGTTTGGGGATGAAATTCCATGTCTAAAAATGGTGTTGCTTCCACGTTTTAAAAATCGAGCCTTTTTTGACTGTGGAGGGAAACTGATCACTCCGTAGTCAGGAAAAATGCTGCCCAGGAACCAAAATGTTTTTGGAAGGAATTTTTTTTTTTGAAACCAAAAGAAAAATGGACACAAGGATGAGTTTCGGGATGAAATTCCATGTCTAAAAATGGTGTTGCTTCGACTTTTTAAAAATCGAGCCTTTTTGGTGCCTGGGGAAGAAAACGCCTGACTCCGCGTTCAGGAATAATGCTGCCCAGCAACGAAAATGTTTTTGGAAGCCAAATTTTTTTTTGAAACCAAATGCAAAAACGGAAACCAGGATGAGTTTGGGGATGAAATTCCATGTCTAAAAATGGTGTTGCTTCCACTTTTTAAAAATCAAGCCTTTTTGGTGCCTGGGGAAGAAAACGCCTGACTCCGTGGTCAGGAAAAATGCTGCCCAGGAACGAAAATGTTTTTGGAAGCCAAATTTTTTTTTGAAACCAAATGCAAAAACGGAGACCAGGATGAGTTTCGGGATGAAATTCCATGTCTACAAATGGTGTTGCTCCCACTTTTTAAAAATCAAGCCTTTTTGGTGCCTGGGGAAGAAATCCGGTGACTCCGCGGTCAGGAAAAATGCTGCCCAGGAACGAAAATGTTTTTGGAAGCCATTTTTTTTTTTTGAAACCAAATGCAAAAACGGAGACCAGGATGAGTTTCGGGATGAAATTCCATGTCTAAAAATGCTGTTGCTTCCACTTTTTAAAAATCGAGCCTTTTTTGACTGTGGAGGGAAACTGATCACTCCGTAGTCAGGAAAAATGCTGCCCAGGAACCAAAATGTTTTTGGAAGGAATTTTTTTTTTTGAAACCAAAAGAAAAATGGACACAAGGATGAGTTTCGGGATGAAATTCCATGTCTAAAAATGGTGTTGCTTCCACTTTTTAAAAATCAAGCCTGTTTGGTGCCTGGGGAAGAAAACGCCTGACTCCGTGGTCAGGAAAAATGCTGCCCAGGAACGAAAATGTTTTTGGAAGCCAAATTTTTTTTTGAAACCAAATGCAAAAACGGAGACCAGGATGAGTTTCGGGATGAAATTCCATGTCTAAAAATGGTGTTGCTTCCACTTTTTAAAAATCGAGCCTTTTTGGTGCCTGGGGAAGAAAATGCCTGACTCCGTGGTCAGGAAAAATGCTGCCCAGGAACGAAAAGGTTTTTGGAAGCCAAAATTTTTTTTTTTGAAACCAAATGTAAAAATGGAGACTGGGATGAGTTTGGGGATGAAATTCCATGTCTAAAAATGGTGTTGCTTCCACTTTTAAAAAATCGAGCCTTTTTTGCCTAGGGAAGGAAATGCCTGACTCCGCGGTCAGGAAAAATGCTGCCCAGGAACCAAAATGTTTTTTTAAGAACTTTTTTTTTTGAAACCAAATGCAAAAACGGAGACCAGGATGAGTTTCGGGATGAAATTCCATGTCTAAAAATGGTGTTGCTTCCACTTTTTCAAAATCAAGCCTTTTTTGCCTGGGGAGGGAAACTGATCACTCCGTAGTAAGGAAAAATGCTGCCCAGGAACCAAAAGGTTTTTGGAAGCCAAAATTTTTTTTTTTTTGAAACCAAATGTTAAAACGGAGACTGGGATGAGTTTGGGGATGAAATTCCATGTCTAAAAATGGTGTTGCTTCCACTTTTTAAAAATCAAGCCTTTTTTGCCTGGGGAGGGAAACTGATCACTCCGTAGTAAGGAAAAATGCTGCCCAGGAACGAAAATGTTTTTGGAAGCCAAATTTTTTTTTGAAAGCAAATGCAAAAACGGAGACCAGGATGAGTTTCGGGATGAAATTCCATGTCTAAAAATGGTGTTGCTTCCACATTTTAAAAATCGAGCCTTTTTTGCCTGTGGAAGGAAACGCCTGACTCCGCAGTCAGGAAAAATGCTGCCCAGGAACGAAAATGTTTTTGGAAGCCAAATTTTTTTTTGAAACCAAATGCAAAAACGGAGACCAGGATGAGTTTGGGGATGAAATTCCATGTCTAAAAATGGTGTTGCTCCCACTTTTTAAAAATCAAGCCTTTTTGGTGCCTGGGGAAGAAATCCGGTGACTCCGCGGTCAGGAAAAATGCTGCCCAGGAACGAAAATGTTTTTGGAAGCCAATTTTTTTTTTTGAAACCAAATGTAAAAACGGAGACCAGGATGAGTTTCAGGATGAAATTCCATGTCTAAAAATGCTGTTGCTTCCACTTTTTCAAAATCGAGCCTTTTTTGACTGTGGAGGGAAACTGATCACTCCGTAGTCAGGAAAAATGCTGCCCAGGAAACAAAAGGTTTTCTGAAGCCAAATTTTTTTTTTTGAAACCAAATGTAAAAACGGACACAAGGATGAGTTTCGGGATGAAATTCCATGTCTAAAAATGGTGTTGCTTCCACTTTTTAAAAATCAAGCCTTTTTTGCCTCGGGAGGGAAACTGATCACTCCGTAGTCAGGAAAAATGCTGCCCAGGAA
This sequence comes from Pantherophis vulpinus, assembly GCA_037215915.1. Taxonomy (NCBI): domain Eukaryota; kingdom Metazoa; phylum Chordata; class Lepidosauria; order Squamata; family Colubridae; genus Pantherophis; species Pantherophis vulpinus. The sequence continues at coordinate 1,409,969 of JAXLNS010000018.1, read as the reverse complement.
CCAAAATGTTTTTGGAAGCCAATTTTTTTTTTTGAAACCAAATGCAAAAACGGAGTCCAGGATGAGTTTGGGGATGAAATTCCACGTCTAAAAATGGTGTTGCTTCCACTTTTTAAAAATCAATCCTTTTTGGTGCCTGGGGAAGAAATCCGGTGACTCCGCGGTCAGGAAAAATGCTGCCCAGGAACGAAAATGTTTTTGGAAGCCAATTTTTTTTTTTTGAAACCAAATGCAAAAACGGAGACCAGGATGAGTTTCGGGATGAAATTCCATGTCTAAAAATGCTGTTGCTTCCACTTTTTAAAAATCGAGCCTTTTTTGACTGTGGAGGGAAACTGATCACTCCGTAGTCAGGAAAAATGCTGCCCAGGAATGAAAATGTTTTTGGAAGGAATTTTTTTTT